>OU015659.1:7542500-10042500 GCA_907165275.2 Zygaena filipendulae
ACCGACAGACAGACAGATGCGGCAGAGGACGAGGACGCGGCGAATTGTTTTATAATAATTATGTAAGGATGCCAAATAATATGTATGTGTTTCTTTGTTTGCAATGCTTTCACTTTCACTTTCTTTGCAACATTTTGCATACCTACAGGTTGTCAGGGGTAAATGGACTTAAGGTACTTTTTATCCCGGAATTTCCGCGAGAACTCCGAAATTACCGCGGGGAACAGCTTGTTTATAATATTAGAAAGGAGAAACAGTAGAGTTTTGTTGCTTGAAAATAAACACGTACAAATGTCAATATTGTCATGCGGCTACAGAGGCGCGTGACAGGAGTTATATTGCTAATATCTGCGAAAAAACAAATAGTAAAGATAGCTCCTAAATATAATAAAATAGAATGGCGGTATCTATTGCACAGCTAGTAATAATATAATGGCTTTATCATCTAGACACAACACAAGAGGCTCGCGTCGCGTGCGAATCAATTAAGTGATCCAAAGCTTTGTGGCGCAAATAAAAGCAACGGCTATTCTTTTATAACCACAAGTAAAAGAATTTAATTACATATATGATATCAGTATAGGTATTATGAAGACTTATTTAAGGCTAAAACGACTCTTGAGATGATATTTTTAACCTACTTTTAGAACAACTAGGTACATATTGTTATTTGTAAGTGTTAATGAAAAGTTAATGATGATCCGTTGAGCCGTTGAGGCGAGAAAGCGTAACAAACAAACTCACTGACGCATTTATAATATTAGTAAGGATTTGAAATTTCCTAAGGAACACGGGAACTGTCCGAGGAACAGACGAAATTAACAATTAAAATAAACGTTACGACTACTGTTAAACTCTTAAAAACTTCTCTGCAGGCGACTCATAGCGAGATAGTAGCAATTTTAGAACGAAAATACTTACTGCGAATAACTTTGAAAGTTTCAAATGGCAGTACAACTTGAGCTTCGCCAACGAATTTTACAATTTGTTTTAGAGATACGGTTTAATATTTATTTTTTATTATTTCCATTATAAATATTTCCATTATAAATTTTCTTAGCGTATCCGTCTTAAAAGACGGATACGCTAAGAAAAAGCATTTCATCGATGCATATTATTACCTACGCTTGTTTGATGTTTTACAGGATAAACCTATAACTTTAATGGACATGCCCACATAATCACATAGATTAGTTACTTGGAAATGTTTTGATTCTATAATAATATTTACCAGCCTCAGCTGAGATAAAAAAGAGAATAATAAGCGTTATAAATCATATTTTGCATATGACATTGCATGTCATGCTGGAATACAGATAATACAGATAACATTGAAATAAGTCCCCATTGACATTAGTTGAAACGCAAAATACCCTAATCATCAAAAAAAATCTATATAGGTAGGTATATAAAAATGAATCCCTATTTCGTTTGGGCATCGCGCATGAACGGGTGGACCAATTTCGCTAATTCTTTTTTTGTTGAGTTTGTTATTGTAAGGAGAAGAAGAATACAAGAAGTTTGGAGAATTCTGAAACTCACGCGGGTGAATCTCCAAAACTTACTAAGACCTATTTTGATTGGACTTTAACTGCTAATTAGCTGATGTTATAAGGTGTAAATTAGGCTACTTTGGAGTTCCTGCGAGAATTCCGAAGCTCACGCGGTTGAAATCGCGGGGCACACCTAGTTAGGTAGGTAAATTAAAACAGAATGACATTTTAGCATTGAGGTATAAATTAATAAAATAATAAGACAGAATAGTCAAAGTATATCGCTACAATACACTAAAAATTGACTTTAGTTTTAAAAAGCTATTCCCCAGTGGTTTAACACTAAAAATTATATCGCCAAACACCTAAAGGTGTGTTCCGGCAGCCCAGTTCCTTTCCAGGCTAGGTGTGTTTACAATCTTCGATCACACTGTCACATAACATCTAGTGAGCTGTGGTTAAACGCCTACTCTGTTCACTCAGGGAACTGGAACCTCTCATCCGTTCAGTAGTTCCAGAAATTACCCCCTACCTCAAACTTATACACATTATTAGTTCTAAAAAGGAAAAATTTAAATAGCTATTTCGTCCCCCTGTATATAAGGATTGAATTTCCAAAAACACTTTTTTGTGTTTGCCTAGATTATAAAAGGTAGTTTTGTGTAGAGAAATTTCCACCTATTAACCCAGACAACGTCAACGCGCTATATGTGATTCGTCATAAGGATTATTTTGTCTTATATGTACAGGATATAATACCTCTTTCATTGTACCTAATTGATTATATTATTTATCCGTGGTTTGTTGCGGCAATTTTTTTTCGGACGAAGCACTCTCAAAAAAATAATGTATCTCCCTCAATGATATTATACGTATTAAAAGAAGATCTCCCTCATATTGGTAGGTACACTTTATCTTGTAAGGACCAATTCAGCCTTGCTTGGATTGGATCGATATCGTTTGCATCCAATGTATGTATTGGCATGTACATGTGTGCACTGTCCCCGGGCTTCACCGGTTTACCATGTACCAGGTTTGCGGACATGCTGGCACATGTCGGACTAGCCTAGACTTGCCTGTACTTGTGACTCGAGTCCGTTATGTTTTCTGAGTAAACATAACAACGATCGCCGATTGTTTTCAAAACTTGTCGTCAAAATATTTTTGTCCATTTACAAAGACCCGCCGTCGTTATAACGGTTGAAAGCCGTACCGAGTACATGCATGTCACGTTCGTCTTCGGTACTTCAGTTGCCTTTCAGCATCTATTTTTAACCCTGAGAAGGAACTATTTTTGGAGAAAACCGCATTTTAACATGGAGATCAAATTAACATTGTCAAGGTGTTTTACATTTTAAAAGAGTGGAAGAGATTTTTATTACTAAGGAACATTGTCAATGGCAGAAATAATAAAATTGGTAAAAGACACCATAATTAAAGAAAAAGAAGACTCGGCAATGTGTATGTGCTCCGACTACAGAACGGCAGAACGCATACTTTTATTTAATAAATATGTACATAGTATTAAGTGCTGTAGATTATGTTAAATAAATAAATAAAAAATGATTATTTTTAGAAAATGTAGTAGGTAAGCGTGTTAGGCGCAATATAGCCTCATCGTGACACGCTTAAAAAAATTTGCTTTGTATATTCTGTTTATTATATCTATGTGAATAGGTAACACAAAAAATAGAAAATTCCGGGAGCTACAAATATTCCCCACAAGTAGATATGTGGAGTGACGTGAGCGCCGCATTTGTTGAAGCGATGTTTTTATTTGCTATGGGTTTCGAAATTACATTGTAACGGCAAGTAACAGTAAGTGTTGTGATTCTAAGTTCCATGGCTAAGTACTTACAATTCTCAAGAGGCAATTTTTAATTTTTTACCATTTTAAAATTGTCCGTCGCCGTCATTTATTGAAAACCAATAATATACAATAGATATTGTCAACAGTAGGTACCTAACCTGTGTGCAAAATTTCACCTCTATTGGTGTCTCGGAAGTGGCAGAAAAATTGATTGCCAATTTCGAACTGGAAAGATATACGAGATGTGTGTTGAAGTCGGATAGCATAATCGGTGGTTTTTCAAAACCACTATTTGAATTACAAGAGAGTACGGTTTGCGATGTTTGTGTTTTAACAAAATCAACGAATAAACCTACACAAGTAATAATAATAATTTAACAATAATTAGACGAAAAAAAAAATACAATTATTTATTTATTTTCCAAGTACCTAGTATTCAGTCATTAATATTGATTAGTAGTTTGGTAGATTTCTTGAGAATGACAGTCATTTATAGAAATAGAAGTCTTAGCTCGTCGACTCAGTTGCAGCAAGCACAAAATAGTATATTGTTATCCTAGGGGTGAAAGTAAAGAAAGAGTCTTTCTCCCGAGGATAACACTGTGCTTTTCATTACGAATAAAAATAGGAATTAGCTAAAGAAAAAATTTGTGAATTTTATTTTACATAAATCAACCATTAGGTGTGCTACTGGCCAGTAAGTATGCCCCCTATAACATAAAAAAAAACTCGAGTTTCTGCAGTATCCAGCTGTCAGTTGAAAGCGATTCTCCCTAGGGCTGAAAAGTGTTACTTTCAACCCGCTTCTCAGGCAACTTCAGACCTACTTTCCGAGTATGAGTAATGAAAAAGTAATAAAAAATCCTTCACTGTTTTAAGATTTTTGCAAAGATTTGGAGATTTTTCTATCATTCTATTCAAGTTCTTTCCTAATAATTACTTATTTAGCAATAAAAATCGGATTCTTGCGTTAATCCACTCCTGCCACTAGTTTTTAAGCAAGCATGTAAGAACAAATAAATAAATAATTAAAAATAAAACAAAAATAAAAAAAATCCAATTACAAAAAAACATAATACCTATATAACCGATATAACCTAACAGTAACCTAACCTAAGACTGTAGGATTATTTATCAGTATCAGGAAGATCCGCGAATTGTACCTATCACTTTTTTCGGCTATTCTACAACGCCTAAGTATTATTGCGAATAATAATTTAATAGCTCCCAAAAAGCTTTCTAATTTCTATCGAGGCAGGTATTTCCCGCTTGTCAAAGTCGGTGCTAAGTATTCAGGTTCAGTTCAGAACGAAAATGTCTAACGGTTGGATTTTAATTTCCATCATTTAACATAATGGCTACTTCGCTAACATTGCGTATTGCGTTCTAATTGCTGCTGGATTATCATTGCTATTACGGTAATTACACAACCAAAAAGTAAATAACGACAAGGACATCCAGCCTGATTACAACATTTAGGTGCGTCTTAGCGCCTAGTCTAGACCACTTAAAATCTGTTGCCACTAATAAAAATATAGAGAAGGAGAGCTATATATGTATACTCGTACCTACCTGTTTTACAGTAGTATACATACCTAGGTACGAATATATTACAATTAGTAAACTTACTTATAACTTTTTCGGTTTCATTCTGAATAATGACAAAAAGATATTGATTGTGAAATATTATTATCTATTTATAACCTATATTATTTTTGTTCACCTACGTATACCTACCTATAATAGATATAATTAAACAAAATATCAAAAGCAGTTACGATCGTTGATTTTGTTATCTCTTTGGGCGTTTATGACTTTATAACTTTTATGTCCAAATTACAATATACTTATTCTACGTACAAAGAAATCCTCATAAATATAAATTAAAAAAGTTAGAAAAATATAGGCAACAAAGAATTTACGCATTTGTAACTTTGAGTAGGTAAATACAGTATTGTATTTGGTTGTTTTGTATCCGACATCACCGTTTGTCTAATGGTGAGCGAAACTTACATATAGGTAAGTTGCTGTGCCGTGTCGCGGGTTCGATCCCCGAATCAAGGTAAACATTTATTTCACGTGTTGAAAATTTGAAATTATATTTAGTATGTAAGTATGTATTTACAAAAAAAAAGTTACATGCTTATTAGTAATAAGTATATAGTCTTTGTTGTCTGATTAAAAGTTTAATTTGGTCCCAACCGTGACAATACAGATAATGTCCAAGCATTAATTAATATAACATGCCACCGTCAAAAAATATGGTAATTATAACTTTATAGGCATTGATATATTTATATACACATTATTTTTGTTTTTTACATTACTACACATGGTGATTTTCTCTCAGTATTAATAAGACAAAATCAAAACTCAATTATATAGAGCTTAGCTATGTATACGAGAATAAGCTAGATAAGGCAGTAATATCTATAAACAAAATATCAAATTGTACGTAGATTAAGTATTAGTCTGCACCCACCCAATCTTGTACTATCACGTCAAGCCTGCCTTGAAAAAATTGCTTCTAGCAATAAGGCCACCTTTTTGCCATGTAATTATTTATATGAATATTGTTAAAAAAACCTTCAGTGCAATAAAATATATTGTATTGTATTGTATCATACAAACTTAAACGAAAAGCTATAAGTTACTATTGCTGGGTCTCGAGATTTCACCCGCGTGAGTTTCGGAATTCCCCCAGGAACTCCAACGTAGCCTAATTTACTCCTAATAATATCAGCTAATCAGCAGTGAAAGGTTCGTCTTTAGTTTCGAAATTCCCGCAGGAACTTGAAAATTCTTTCATATTGTTCTTCTCCTTACAATAACAAACACAACAAAAAAAGAATCCGCGAAATTGGTCCAGCCGTTCACGCGTGATGCCGTGACCAAGGGAAATAGGGATTCATTTTTATATGTATATACTATATAGATATTATGTTTCAAAATGGCACTATACAGAATACAGTTGTAATTTACAGAGTTGTCTCTGTTTTTATTTTATTTTCAGCGTGGAGTACATTTTCCGCTAGTTCCATTCATCAGGCGCCGTCACTGGCCCCGTCGAGCAATTACTGATGTTGCACTCCATTGCGTCGCCAGTGACTCTCGCAATTACTGTACCTCTTACTGCCTATACTGCAAGTTTGCGACGCTCTTGTCATTAATCATCTTAAGTTCAATTTGAACGTCACCTGCAAACGGTGACAGATTTATTGGTTTGAATTTTGCTAAAAAGTAATGTAGAGATCGCGTTATATACTATGTAAATGGCGTTATAAATCTATGTTTATTATACATATATGGAAGTTAAGAGATGGAAGGAATTTAGTTTGAAAATAACCGATAGGTAGCTGTTTTGTGTTTGATTGTTATTCTATATAAATGCGAAAGTGAGTTTGTTTGTTTGTTTGTTCCTTACGCTTTCACGCCTTAACGGCTCAACCGATCATCACGAAATATCACACGAGTCACAGAGAAGGACATAGGGCACTTTTTATCTCGGAATTCCCGCGGGACAGCTAGTGTTCTCATAAATCCTTGCGAAAGTGAGTTAGTTTGTTTGTTACGCTTTTAGGCCTTAACTGCTCAACTGACCGTCATGAAATTTCGCATATTCGTCGAACTCCAACGTAGCCTAATTTCCTCCTAATAATATCAGCTAATCAGCAGTGAAAGGTTCGTCTTTAGTTTCGAAATTCCCGCGGGAACTCCGAAATTAACGCGGCTGAAACCGCGAGGAATACCTACCTAGCTAGTAAAAAATTAAGATCAGTCACAATAATAAACTTGAATTAAAGTTCCCGCATGAATAGTAGGTACCTATAGGTAGGTATAAGATATCTATACGCCTTTTCGCCGTTAGTAAAATCATATAGATATTCGACTTAAAAATTAAAAAGCAATGAAACATTGTGTACCAAACCCTCGCCATTAAGTATTTGTTGGGTTGCGAGAAAAGGGTAAGCCTGTGTTTATTAGAAAATACCTTTTCCTTTCACGTCCCACGTAAGGTATTTTTCTCCTTCGTGCACCTGCTTCTTTTATCCAACGCGGGGAACGCCGCTGGACGTAGGTATAGGCGCCGTTCGACGTTGCCTAGTTTGTTCCTTCCTCTTGTTGGTATTTATAACCATCAAATATCAATTACTTAAAATCAACCTACCTCTATATGAACGAACTATACTTAATGAACGATACGTGCGCTTAGGTACTGATATAATAGTTGCTAGCTAAACTCGGCCACGCTTCACTCAATTTGTTATGGTCAGTACTGTAATAAGTATTTCGTTTAAGAAAAAAAATACAGTTTTGCGACTATAAACATACTGATGCTGTGTTTTTTATGTATACAGTAAGAACAACACCCCACCGGGTGCCACGGGTTTTGTCACGCTTCACAATAACTCGACACACATCTAGCGTCCATAACGAGGTGCGGAATAACGCAATACTTTATTCATGAAAAATTCACTTTGATAAACACGTCATTCAATTGGAGAGAAATAAAAATGAGTCAACGCAGAAAGTCAACAATGCGTAACAAGTGAAACGTTCCAATAATAAAAAGGTAAAACGGATCGCTGGCCCGATTTTCAATATCGTTTTGCAGGTAAACGAGGGTGTGTTAAATTGTACACGTGCATGTCTACATGCTGTTACATCGTTGTGAATAGTTAAGCACGGGTGATACACATAAATATACAACAGATAGATTGACTATATTTTAACCCACGTTGTGGAGTTAAATTAACCTGCGAACTATCCATGCAATATGTATATTGCAATTTCTATTGGTCCCGGCCTATTCTCGAGACACTGCTCGTTTTCGATGAATCTAACGGACTATCTAACGTACTTCGATACGGGTATTCTGGCATCTGGAACCGTTCAAACCGGATTAGTTTCCGAGAGCCTTTGGAAATCGAGACGGAATTACTTGAACGCTGCACCATACGGCTGTTTATATTTTATATTAGGAGCAGGTATTAGAGACTATAAGAGTTCTACAGGAAATTTTTATCCATGAGTTGAAAATGTTACTCACTTGTAGTGAATATTATTATTACTAAGTTATTACTCGTCCTGTTTCTCATACTTACCTACATGGATTATCAAATTCATAATACGAATAGAGTTAATTAATTTTAAAACATCGGATTTTTTTATATCTACATGAAAAATGATTAGATAGGTCGTTCAAATCGTTAATCCCAGACATATTATAAATGGACGCAGATAAGCAATAACATTTTAACCCACAATATTAAGTTATTGATTCAAAACGCTTTATTGAGAGTTATAGAGCGTTTTTTAATTATGTGTTTACCTTATTACATTGTTTAAATACCAAAAAACATTTAAACAAAAAAAATGCTGAAACAAAAATGACGATATGATTTTAAAATACGATTTATTCAAAATTTCTCCAATGTGGGTTAACACACTATTGCTTATCTATGTCCAAATGTGAAAGTTCGTGAGATTGTTTCAACGTTTTGATATCTGTTATTCAGTCAAGCATAAACTGCTGTACTGATTTGGATAAAATTAGGCATACAGAATATATTTCGAATTATATTTCATCGCTTCATTCTTCGATATAATAATTAACTAGATAGTTTCTTTAACTTGCTAGGCAACGTCGCACGGTTTTTAGAGGAAAAAATAAATGATTTTTTAATTTAAATTTCTTCTATTGACTTTGGCATTTTTACTTCGTACCTGGCGCAACCCGCCATATTTAGCCCTCATTTCTTTTTCGTGTGTGGCAATGAGCACACCTCTGCAATGCCGAAGCCAAAGGTAACTAAACAAGAAAAAATTGAACGTTATTAAAAAGAACACCAAGATCTGAAAAAACAAATCTTAGAGCAGAAGATATAAACGACGCCGTCACAGACTCATATCATATGAGCAATCAGACGCCGATCAAGGTAAGATACAAAAGTTTAGATTGTAACCAATTGCCGCTGTATACAACGTGTTAATGAATTAACTGAAAACTAGAAAATAGTTTGCTCAGAATCGACTAGCGAATCGATCGCACTATGTTTTAATATAAGTTATATTTTTTCATTTTTAATAGCCCATGTCTTAACTATATATAATACAATATTTGGCGCGTACGCCGCCCGCAGCAAAAAATTCGAACCGGTAGGCGCGGGCGTAGCGCTTGGAATTTCGTAGATAGGTCACCTCCAAACGAATTCAATTTCAACTTTTAAAGTATAATTTTTTTCGACACAAAATATAGTTTAATCATATTATTGTTTATTTTTTTAAATGGGGTGTATCAGGTTTTCAGTTAATTCATTAACACGTTGTATAGGTAGAACCAAAGAAATATAAATTTCCCATTCACATTCCAGGTCGGCAACGTACCTGCATGCCATAAGGTGTTGCAGATGTCTATGGGCGGCGGAAATAGTATATTTCATTATAAGTGCGGAAAGCCTGTCATTGCAAAGAGTTCCGACAAATGTCTACCCGAGCCGAGGCGCAGCCGAAGGTGAGGGTTGACAGTCGGAACTAGTTGCAATGACGGTTCCGCACGTGTACTGAACAACTATTTTTAATACAGTTACGAAAAAATTAAGCAATTTAATAAAATATCAAAAACACAACAAACTCAACTAAGTTCCAACTGTGATCAAGAGACGGCGCTAGTCGTATTAGTAATGCGAAACCTACGTTTCGCAATGCAAAAAGTGTGTCAAAGTCGTTCGCCATTTTTGACAGTTGGCAAAGAGAACGCACGAGTTCGGAAAAGGTAAACAAAAAGCTCGAGTATGTAATAGCCCACATCCCGAACGCTAAACGTCCCTGCAATACGCCACTTTTTGAGCAACTGTATTAAAAAATCACTTACCGTACTGCCCATTAGCCGCCCCATGACATAAAAATAAAAATGAATAAATAATTTTCAATTTTTTTTTTCTTTATTCGTAAAATCAACTGCTACAAAAATACAATAGTCATATAACTGTCAAATAAAAAAATTAATGTAGGTACTATTTTATACTGTGCCCTTGAATACCGACGTGACGTCGTAAGTAATGGATGGAAATTCAATCAGAGCACCGTTCGTTGGTTTCAATGATACCTATGGCTACATCAATACATTCGTGTCCAATTATATTGAAGATTGTCGAATATATATATAACCAGCAACCGTTCCTTATAAAAGACTAGCTAAAAAACCCGGCTTCGCCCGGGAGTTGATGTGAGATGACGTGGTAGAGTCGAAATAAAAAAATAAACTATGACGTAAAAAGTAAAAAAAAAGTTTATTGAAAACGTTTTCTCATTATTTACAATACTTGTTTATAAACAACATTTTTCATTTTATTGTCCGGAGTATATATACATAAATTTTTCGGATTTCCTACTCTTGAGCAAGCTTGGCGCCACTATACTTAATTTCCAAGTTGTAGGGTTGGAAAGTTCCTTATATCTTTAGAAACACGCCCTTTAGAATAAAACGGGAACTTTCTAGCAAATTTTTAAATATTTTGAGAACTAATTTGGATAACTAAAATTATGCCGCTTTAACTCCAAAATATACGTTAAATAATGACGTATAAATACACAAAATTTAACAACTTTATTATAGTAACAAATGAAATTTAAGATTTTATTGAAATTGGAATTTTAAATTTCGCGCCACTACTACACATGCTGCAATGGCTCACAACTATGGAGACTATACACTATGACTATTGGAGTGTATAGTCTCCATAGTTGTCTTGAACGAAGTTCAAATATTCGATAACAGATGGCGCCACTGCACTTAATTTCCAAGTTGAAGGGTCGGAAAGTCCCTTATATCTTTAAAAACATGCCCTTTAGATTAAAACGGGAACTTTCTTGTTCGAGGGGGGATAAAGGGCTATCACACCACATAAGTCCCTTTATCGTGTCGGGACTCCTTTTTAAGTTTTATCGGCACGCACATTTTATCGACTTAGTTTTATTATATTTATAGATATTTTAAAGAAAGAAGACACTCTTAACAGTTTTACAGATCTCATAATCTACATTATTTCTAAACTCAAAAATTTCAATAAATAACTAATCTTAAGAAATTACGTATTATCTCAATCCGCCCTAGCGCCTAGTCAAACCTTCTTGCATAAGACTCCAATGTTTAACGATAATACCATCTTGTTTTTTATAATCTTAATAATTTTAAGTAATAAGTAAGAACTACTATGTAAACATACACATACTCGCCACACTCCCATTTTCAAATAATAATAAATTAAAAGTATCCAATTATACTCCATACAAAGAGGAACCAGACGTATACCGTTGGCGTCAGGTTCCTCTTTTAGAGGTAGGCATATAAAAAAAAAATACATTCGTGTCCAAACGGGTGACGTCGCACCGTCTTAGTAGGTAGTAGTAGGTACATAGATGTAATCCCTAAAGTCTACTCGATGTCAATTTGCGTTCTTGCTAAAATAGACGAAGTAAGTACCTAGCGAGTAATATTGACTATACTATATATTTCAAAAAACTTTAAAATATAGTAAGTTTTTTTGTTAATTCTATTTGGAGTGCTCAGGAGTGAGCCAATGTTTTAAGTTTTCTGGGGAAATCTTTCAACCTGAAATCGCTTACAAGCGCACCATTTCCGCGAACTTTTGACATTAATCCCATGGTCTAATTGTAAGATAGTATTGTTTGCTTTGTAATGTCGATAAAATAATTAAGGTATAATAATTTCCTAATAATAATTCCCTATCAGCAGTAGGTATAGTACTTAACATCCGTAAATTGTCGAAAATGCAAATTAAAATTCACTAGACTACAACCAACATGGCTGTGCTTATGTGTGATGAGTTAGGATTATTGAATACATTTTGAATATAGCTAATCTATTAATTAAAATGGCCCCCTTAATACGTATAATATCATCGGGCATGCCTTTGAAAACTTTTGTCCTCATTACTTTCGACTCAACATATAAGTCAGCTATTGACAAAAGGGACTTGTTTTCCACAGGTCCTTGCAAAAAAACAGCCGACCATCTCATATTGAAAACCGAGCCCGGGGCTATCTATTTGACCCTTTTTTTATCAGTAGCATTTCACTCGTTCCGCATTGTTGAACGTTTGACTGAAACGGTCCGTGTTATAAAATTGCTCTGACATTCGGGACCGTTTCCAACTATGTAGTCTTTAGTAGGTATAACCATGGTATGACCGATAACATCCTTGATTTGCATTCTCCGAATTTTCTACCCTTGTAGGTTTTACATTTATATTAAAATAAAACGATCGTATATAATATATTATAAGAAAACCAACCAATGAATTGAGATAAATTTAGTTCAGCGTCTTGTCAGCTTTATCTTTATCTCCACAGTAAGTTACAAAATTATATTTTAAAACTAGCTGTGCCCCGCGGTTTCACCCAGGTTATTTTCAGAGATCCCGCGGGAATTTCGGGATAAAAAGTAGTCTATGTTACTCCTTATAACATCCTTATAACTCATAATTTTGTGTACGTACTGCTAAATTCTGTACTTTGTATAAGGGTAACTATTATTGGCTCATAGTATAATCTTGTAACCTAAATCTATTATATTTTTTTGTAGCTGTTCTTGTCCTGAATAAACGAAAATAAAATAAATATAAATAAAAATCAGCTATCTGCCAGTGAAAGTCCCGTTAAAATCGGTCCAGTTGTTTCAGAGATTAGCTGGAAGAAACAGACAGACGAAAATTTTAAAAATTGTTTTTTTTTTTATGTGAGGATACCGTTATACTTTCGCATGCATTTAGTGAAAAGCTGTTAATTTGAGATTACAAACAGACACTTAAATTTTATTTATATTATGTCTAGATTATTTTTTTTATCTACTCTGTACAATCTGTATACTCTGTACACTCTGTAAATAATAAATTGCAACTGCAGTTGAAACTTACGACACGAAAAAGCTACGCTCGCTAGTCGCTATCTAGTGAAACGATATGTACCTAGGCTCAGACTAACAGGTTTTGTTTAGGTACATAATTTCTGATAACGTCTCTTTCTTGTGTAAAAAGCGGTTAACAATTGTAAACATCTTGTGTATTATTGCAGCTAGGCACGCGATACTTTGCAAGTAGTTTACGAGGAATCTAGGTTCGCATTACGGGCGCAGCGGGAGATGGCTGGCACTGGCTGCACTCGCAAACTCTGGTGAAGGACTTTAATCGCGAAGGCCACCATAACGGTCAAAGTTTCATGAGCGATACCGACGCAGCCACAACTCGGCCGCTTATTGCTCCCGCCGGTAGTTACAATGCTCTGCTTTAATCTGATACCTCTTAGATTACTACGATATTATGCAATGTTTGTACTCTAAACTTACCGGCTTATCCTACTATTATAAATGTGAAATTGTGGATGTTTGGATGTTTGTTACTCAATCACGCAAAAAAGGCTGAACGGATTTGGATGAAATTTGGCACTCACGTTGTCAGGGGTATACAGAAGGACATAGGGTACTTTCATCCTGGAATTCAGGTGGGAACTCCAAAATTACCGCGGGTAAAACCGCTGGGCACAGCTAGTAATCTATATTTTTAAAGAAAAAAGATAATTAGTAGAGTAGTAGAATATTTAGTAAGATTACAACTTATTCTCAGCTCGCCCTTAGGTAATGTAGGTAACAACAAGTAGCGTGTGCTGTAGTTATATTTATATAAGTAAATGGAATGATGGATTCAGTAGGTTTCATCCATTGTCATTACACATAGCAATATGAGCAAATTCATAAGGTTAAAGAGAGATAAATTCAAACTCTCGATTTTTAGGCTTAGTAGGGAATAATGAAAATGCACAGAAAAAGCAATAGATATCTTTATCTATTATTAAATTTTCTTCGGCGCATCGGCGAAAATGTAGATGGGCAATCAAGACGGTGCTTGGGATTAAATCCGATAAAAACCTGCCATTTTCGGGTTTAAACCCGAAAACCCGGGTTGATTGCCCATCTATAGAGACAAGACAATACAAAAGCATTGAATGACTCCGTGAATGATCTTATCCGACAGCGCGTTGGTAAAACGTGTTGTTTATCTTTCATAATATTATGCTTTTACTGTATACGTACCTAGTTGATACACTGCATTGTGGCGTTTTGAGCATGAGCATTTAATGTTCATTTAGATTTCCATGAGACAATAGCAATTTGACATGTCTGTCATATACCTACAACTATACAGGAATATTTTTTAAGCAATGCGCAAAAAAAAATTTGGTAGTTCAGTATCAGTAATAGAACACATTTCCATTATTTGTTCAAAACTTTTTTATATTTTTTTATCCGGCTTTAAATTAGCAAAATATGGACACTATCTATTCGTAATAATATCAATGGGCGCGCGTGCCGTGCGGCGTACGCGGGGGTGTTGCAGAGGGGGGTGAACGACCTCGATCAGCTGTCGGTACATTGTAACTTACGTAAATACCTAGCCGAACGAGCGCTTCGCGCGCAGCGTTGGCGGCGGCGAATGGAGTAGCCAATAAATAAATTGCAAAGTATACATCTTTGATTCACGATAACTTCACTTTTTT
This sequence comes from Zygaena filipendulae, assembly GCA_907165275.2. Taxonomy (NCBI): domain Eukaryota; kingdom Metazoa; phylum Arthropoda; class Insecta; order Lepidoptera; family Zygaenidae; genus Zygaena; species Zygaena filipendulae. The sequence goes on from OU015659.1 coordinate 7,557,378, forward strand.
GTACTAAGACTTATCAAAATAAAAAAAAAATGTTCATTATAATTCCTTATTAAGTTTAATTTGTAAAAGTTTGTGCACTGATGAAATAAAATATTCCTGTATAGAATTTATAATTTATATTAGCTGTTCTCCGCGGTTTCAATCGCAGTAATTTCAGAGTTCCCGCGGGAATTTCAGGATAAAAAGTACCATATGTCCTTCTTTGTATCTCTGACAACATGTGTGCAAAATTTCATGACGATTCGTTGAGCCGTTGAGGAGTGAAAGCATAACAAACAAACTTTTGCTTTTATAATATTGGTATAGATTATACGTATATTACAGCCTATACCGATCTTTTCCAACAAACTCGATCACTAACGATTGTCATCCTCGTTAGACTTATGTAGGTATACACACTTCTGTCAGAAGTTCTTTTAAGTTCATTAATCGCAAAACAAAAGTATGCCGTAAACTCGCGACTGCAAATGCAACATCAGTAAATCTGTTGCAACGGAGCGTAACATCGACGTAATACTTTAACGGGTCATGCCACCGGTACCTTCGCAACGGTCCTCAGTCTCACCGTATTAAGCAATTGGTTCATACTGTATATTTTTTTTTAAATGCTCCTTGATTTTTTTTAGGTAATTAACGCATATTTTATTCCCAAAGCTTAGGTATACTCACGCAGAAGAGATTAATCTACATAATTATGTATGCTGAAATCTATTAAAGTTTAATAAGTATGCATTTTTATTTCTATTTCCGTTTTAGGCCTTTAAAAGAAAAATGGAACCCATCAAAGATCACTGTGGTGTCCCTATTCATGTGCGTTCGTCACAGATTTTTTTTTTCGAAACTACCCTTCGATATATGTATAATGTAGCCTGAAAAATATGTTAGGTACATCGTACCCGCGAGAAACAGAGAAAGAATTACCAAAATCGATTCAATTGTTCCTTTAACCTCACAATTTTAATTAAAGTTGCTACTTAGCAGATAGGTAGGTATAGTTTTAGGTAGGCTATCACAAAAAACTTAACTGATTCTACTTCTAAGTAGTTAGAAAAGGGTTTTACAAAATTAAAATTATGAAGGAAAGGAATGAGGACTTGAAGTTTGTTTGTAATTATTGCCGAGTCCGTGAAATCTCTGGACACTGATAGTTACGTTGTCATATCTCAACGGGTAGATTTACATACATATATGCATAGTATAGTTATTTCAGCAGCTAGTGGTGAAAAAGTAAACAATGTTGTGCGTTACGAGAGATCGCCCGCCCTCTAGCTCGAGTTAATTGGACGCATTAGTCATGCAGGGGTCGCCGCTTCGGACGCCCAGTCGACCGCTCGGCGGACGCGGGCGTTATCTCCTATGATTTGTAACACTACTCAAATCTGCACCAACTACCCATACACACTCCTCGCATAATTTCAAATTAGAATGCCCTTTAAATCATCGTTATTCTACAGTGAGAAATATTTATGTGCTCGTTTTTCTTCTATTAGTTAAATCCAACCAACAGTAGGTACCTATTATAATATTGAAGAGAGACCACACCGAAGCCATTAACCTGCACTCACTTTAGATTTAGCGTAGATTTAATGTCTTCGGAAAGTATGACCGGTCTTACCTAACAATTTCCAGTTGAGGATCTGTCGCCAAGCACCTAAAAGGTAATCTGGCAGCGTTACTCGATAGCCAGTTTCCATTCCAGACTAGGTCCATTCCAATCTTCGGCTACGCCAAGCCTGCAGTTAGTTATTGGGCTCTTCAGTCAACTAAAGCCGCTCGAACTCATCCCGTGGGATGAGTTGACCTAATGAATGTATTGAATCGGTCAGCTCCACTGATACATTTTATGATTTGTATATACACAAATAAATGTTTAAGCCAGACCAAGACCAAGATGAGCCTGATGAGCCAAACGAAGCGCAAGGCACCTATCTTTTCTCGCAGCGCTTCGTCAAATCTTTGAACCGTGAATATATGTACATATTTTAGCATAGGGAATTTATTAGATTTATTGGATACCGTGGTTTCACTCGGGGTAATTTCGAAATTCCCGCGTGAATTCCGGGATAAAAGTAGGTGTCCCATATTCCAGGCTATAAAAATATATCACCGTGCCAAATTCCATCCAATCGAGTTCAACCGTTCGGGCGTGATTGAGTAACAAACTTCCATCCATCCATTCATCCAAACTTTCACGTTTATACTATTAACTAGTTGCTCTCCGTGGTTCCACCCGTGTTAGTTTTGCAGTTCCCGCGGAAACTCCGGGTTACAAAGTTGTCCCTCTTTGTGCGTGCATACAAAATTTCATGATGATCGGTTGAAAGAAGAGAAAGAATAAAAGTAGCTTATTAGTCTCCATAAAAAAGTACAACAAAAAAATAAACGTTTCAAAAAATAATAATTTAACAAATATTGTGAAGGTGAAAGAAGGCTATCTTGTGTCGCCACTCGATCGCTGGCTCAGCATAAATGCTTAATTATATCTCTGGGGCAGAACATAATAATGAAACGGTTGAGTAGTTGAGGCATGATTGCGTAACAAACAAACCAACACACATTCGCATTTATAATATTGAGGAAATAGTCATCTATTTTATATTAGCCTTAATCTGAAATAAAAATAATAAAATACCTATATTGAATTTCATACGTTTTTATTATTTATATTTAAAAAAACCAATGTTCGTTCGACTAACGAATCACTTTCATCAACAAATCGTCTTTAAAATAGACATCACAGATAAAAATATAGACACAAAATATTGTTTTGCCACTAAATTATTATGAAATTACTAGATAATGTTGTTTAGCGTAATCTTAACTAAACATAATTATGTAAGTACCTACTTACCTATAACCAAAGATATGAATAATATTTGACTAACTTTAAAGATCAAAAAACAACTGACGCGACCACGACTCAAATGATATGTTAATATACATAATTATTAGCCACTAGCTGTTCCCCGCGGTTTCACCCGCGGTAATTTCGGAGTTCCCGCGGGAATTCGGAGTTAAAAAGTACCTTATGTCCTTTTCTGTACCCTTCACAACGTGCATGCAAAATTTCATGATAATCGTTTGAGCTGTTAAGGCGTGAAAGCGTAACAGACAGACAGACATACAGACAGACAGAGTTACCTTCGCATTTATAAGATTAGTATGGATTGTATAGCTCCGCATTCAACAATCAAGAACCACACTATATCATTTCCAAAACTAGCAAGCGAGGATTATTATTAGCTGAAATAGTTAATTCGACATTTTGTAACATTCGTGCCAATTTTGATAGGTATATCTACAGAATGTAAGGTTAAACGAGGGACCTATAATGGTAGCCCTTGATAATTAGGTACATGTAGTAACTAATAAAAATTAAAATGCCTGGGCCCTTATTTCACTATATCCAACAACATTCCTTGCCTACTCTATATAGCGCGCTTCTCAAAAACACAATCCAAAACTCTATAGACACCAAAATATTAGGTAAAAATAATTTTCTGTATGCCATATGACACATTGTACCTACCTAAATGTTTTTCTTTTTAAGTGAAACTTCTTTAATCGCGGGGGAAAACATTTTTTGTGGCGTTTTATCTTAACGAGACGTTTAATGGTCATTATGAAAAAGGGCCCTGATAAGTCATAGAGAAAATTTTAAACATAAAAACGTGGGTTTACATGGATGAATGATCATTAGGTACATTTGATTTATCAACGCGTCATCGCCAATGCAAAGGCAAGAAGGTTTGAATTGGTTTATGGTATGAATCATCAACGCGACGGCAACTCTGTTTTAAAGAATATTTTACGCCAAAAATATTTAAGACGGGAATCGAATACTGACTAACCTACTTCAATGCGTCTCTCATTCAATATTTACACTCTGCATACAATAAATATTTTTCAAATCCCGCGTATTGAACATTTACACTGATATGTAGATATCGTTTACATCAAAACCTGCACATTTTATTAAGCTTTTGTCCGAAATAAAGTTTCAGATATGAAAAGAAAATAGAATATAGAAATGTAGCTAAACAACATTTTGTAGTAAGTACAATATATTTTACACAGTACATCGTGCCTATTCTAATAATATGATAAGTTGGTACCTATTTACAATAACATTGTAATTAAGTATAACATATTATAACATGCAATCTGATTTTATGTTACCTACTGTTAGTTACGAGTAGGACTTACGGCCGGATAGTGAACATACATTTTATGTATAAATGTACGTTAGAGAAATTGGTACTTAAAAAAATGCTATCAAAACAACAAAAAGCACTTATTCCAAAGCTACAATTATATAGTTGATGGTGCATAATTTTTAAAGTTCATTAACAAAAATATATTTTTATTACGAAATACTCAATATATTTAAAAAATACACAATTTACATAATTGATGAAATACTACCTAAGTATAATAATATTATTGTAATTAAAAGAATGCACACCCTATTTTAATTTTAAATGAATGAAACGAAATATCTGTTAGCAAAACATAAAAACAGCTGATTTTACCGTAACTTACATAGTTGATACGTATTTGTTATATTTACAGCAATATACGAATTTACTGATTGCGACATAAAATTTTTTCATGAAAACATTAATTAATATACATAACATAGTTACTTGTATTATTTCATATCTCAATCTCATTATTAAAAGTTAAATTATTCCTCATTTTGATAAAAAGGGGAATAATTTAGGTTAGGTTAGGTTAGGTAGGTAAGTATTATTCGTATATAATAATTATTATGTATGACGAAAATGAAATATCGAATGTTACAACTTATAGGTATGTTAGAGATAAAAAATGCACCTTATCTAGTAAAACATAAAATTGTGATTTAAGGGTGGCCTTCAAACCTGTAGCCGTCCGAGTGGCGAGGGTGACATTTGCTAGAAAAATTTAATATTTATTTACCCTATTTTACATATCACTCAAATTAAATAATAATAAAGGTTAAATACATTTTATTTTTTTAAATAAAAAAGTATATAAAATTCGCAGTCTTTTTGGGAATTTCCACTTTTTGCTGTCAATTTAAAAACAGAATTATTACGCAAAATTAGTGGACTCTATTTTATATTTCCAACGATTGATTTACTTACAAATTATTTACTAACTAGCCGTCACCCGAGGTAATTTCGGAATTTCTGCGAGAATTTTATGATAAAAGTACCGTATGTCCTGTTCCGTACACCTGATAACGTGTATGCAAAATTTATTGACTATCGGTTGAGTAATTAAATCGTGAAAGCTTAACAAACAAACTCACGTTGATACTTATGATCTTTTAAGTAAGTGACGCCACTTTTCCAAGTTCAGCAGGGCTATTATGTAACTTTTGTTGCTATTATATTTCAGTTCCTACCAGAAAAAATGCGATTTTGTGATTAATTAATTCATGTTTAGACACCTTCCACTTTTGAAATATGTTCATTTTGGTTGATTGCTAGATATTGTAGGTGTCAAAACGTGCATATTGTAGTCGCAAACCGCCATGTTTTTAATTGCAACAGAAAAATGATAGTTTCTAAATTAAAGTAAGTTCTTTTGTTTCAAAAGTTACATAGTAGCCCCTCAAGTACCATAGACGACATTAGCAATGGGAATGCAGTTGCAAGGTTCAGTGCTCACCCTGAGGGTATAATATACATATTTATTCCTGATGTCAGTGTCAAAGGATGAAAAAATGCTATTATGAATCACTAAATATATTCATTTCAATACGATATAATATTTGAATATAATACTGACGAAATTTACGAACATCTTTGAGCAATTTACCTATTACTCGTAGTATGGTATAGGTATATAGTTAGCAAATAAATACGTAGGTACCTACATTAATTAGCAGCGAAAATATAATGATGGCACAATTTCATTATTGAATATTATTATAATTCATATTACATAGGTACTTTATGAATAATTTGATAAAAATTAACTTACGTAAAACTGGTCCTCATGGTTTTTTAAATTATAAAGTAGGTACATTAAAATTATCAAAATATTATAATCTTATTGTTTGGGGCATTAGGTTTGTTATGACTTTAAAAGTAGGCCATGTAATACAAAACAGTCAGGGTCATCTTAATTATTAAATTAAAAGACTGTTCAGATTATTATATTTTATGAATTGAGCTGAAGCTATCTACCGTAATGATAGTTACAGAAAACATCACGGACTTGATTCCTGAATCTGTAATACTTGACTGTTTATAAAAATTAAAATAATGGTAATGCTTCCGTTGCCTCTGCCGCAACCCGCATATATATAACATATCTATAATATATATACATATATATAGTATAATATATCTATTATCTATCTATAATAACGCTGCTGGCGACGGCGCGCGGCGGCAAGTATGTGGTAAATAGGTAATAAATCCGCGATCTAAAGTAACGACTTCCGTTACCGAAACTGTATCCGCTCTATTGAGAATGTGTCATGTTACACATATGTATCTAGTAGGTATCTACTAGAAGATGATCGTGACCACAGAGTAAATAAATTAATTATAATTATCTTAATAAATTAACTAGAGAGGACATGTAGGCGGGCAGGCGCGCCACCGTTGCAAAGAAAGTTAGAGCAAATGCTCTCACTTGCCCAAAACTTCTTTTGCTAGTATCCCAAGTAGGTATATTTTCCACAATATTTCCAAAACTGTGAATTTTAAAAACAGTGACTAAGTAAAAACGTAACCAAAAAGCGTTTAATACATTTTTTTACGATAATGAATGTTTTAGTGCGTGATGAATTGTTTTGTGTGCGTAAATCACCCGGCGACACTGGTTTTCACCTGTTTTCATCCTAAAATAAGTTGATGTTTGTAAATTAGTAAATAAATAAATGTCCTTTCTATCAGTTATTTTCTGTTCTGTGATCGTGACGGTTAATTTCAAACAAATTTTTATCGATATTTTCTCATAGGTACTGTAACTGGTGTTCATTTTACTTTATTTTATTTATAATTATGTGTCTGCATTGGCTGTTTGGAGCTGGATGTTTGGCACTGCACAGTATCTACATTATAGCACATGGAGTCGTTTTTACGCCGGAATTCCCTAGGAAATCGCAAAAATCACGCGGCTGAACGGCTAGTTATAAAACACAATTTTTATCTAAAACCGCCACAGCCAAATATAAAAAAAAAAATTATACATCGTAAAATTTTGGAGACAAGAGCAGCCGCCACCGGCAGAGGCACTCCATAACATATATTTGACCTCGATAAAAATAAAGTTAAGAACGAAAGGATTATTTGCAGCATTATTGGCATTACCGATTTTTAATAAATACTAGCTAACTTATTTTATCTAGGTTGTATATTTAGTTTGAAGATATAGTCATTTGGTTTTTTTTACAAAATAATAATTATTAGCCCATCTTTTACACCACTTTACATTTCTGCCATGTTTTTAACGAAGACAGTTTGGCTAGAGTAGGCGAGGTGAAATAATTATTATTTGCAACAGCATTTTTCTCCACTAATTTAGTGTAGTGTTGGCAATTTACAAATTTAGGCAGGACAATCTTTTGACAGTTGTTGTTTTTCTACATCGAACCGCGCTGCGAGCTCCTCAGTCCAACGGTGGGCCGTGCGGTCTATCGTGGAAGGTACAGTCAAACACTGCATGCCGCCAAACTCACACGCAATCTGTGAACGGTATTAATACAATCATTTACAATTATAACTATTACGGGCTACTCTCACTTAATATGACGTACAATAAAAGTAAGAAGAAAAAATACATATACATTCCAGCACAACACACATGATAAAATATCAAAACAAACATCAAAAGCCTAGGTGTAAGAGATACATGCTCTGCCGAAAGGGTCGTCATTACTCAACATTAGCCAAATGCGGGTCCGCTCAGAGCAGGTTTATTCTAAAGTATGTAAAAGTGAGTCTGGTTTGTCCGTGCGTGCAGCTAAAAGTCCTGCATTCTAATAGCTTATTTGTTAATTGTTATGGTAGCCTTCTAATGCCCAATGCATGAAGAAGTTTTTGGTTGGAAGGGGTTGGTTTTGGAGATAGGGTTGAAAAAAGGGATACGCCACCAATGGACGGGAAATATGATCGAAAATATTCTGATGCGTTCTAGAATCTTCTCGAATTTTCTTGAATGTTTGGGTCCCTATTACGGCATAAGGAGTAATGACAATTTGTAACTAAGGTGCATAAAGAGTACCTATTCTTTATGAGGACAGGGGAACAGAAAGTGTGAGTGAATAACTAGAGATCACGTGACTAAGTTTTTTAGAGTAAACTTGGTGCCGATCCACGCACACTTCAATTGTTTTTGTGCTTCCGTTTGGAAAGAAATTTTGAATGAAACTATCGCTCTATACAAGTCTACACGGAGAGACACCAATCAGACCGAAACCATATCGTTGCCCGAAAGATGCGTTGGGGACACAATATCAGTAATCATCAGGCACATTGACCGACCCCGCCCAGTGCCAAATAAGTGCAAACAACAGAAGAGTTTACTGACCAAATATGGTGCCGTTTACCGAAGAAGCATCTATTTTCCTGTCAGGGTACGCGTATCATCTCTATTGTCATCTTATGTATTACCCGATAGTGGTGCAGCAGGGCCCTCTCGACGGGCACGCCGACTGCAGACGCGCCCGGCGCGAGCTCCCACACGAAGTGGTTGCCCAGCTCGACGGCGTCGCGCGGCCGCACCGCGTACTTGCTGCGGTTCTTGAGCGCGTGCGGCGACGCCCACCGGCGGGTTTTGCGCGCGGTCAACAGCGCCCCGGGCGCTTGGGCGTCGTCCTACAATGCAACAAGCTACCTTTTACATAGAAGCTACGAGAGGATTCTCATCCCAAATCTAATGTAATAAAAAAATATAATGACGAAGTGCAGAACTTTGAACGGGTGCACTAATTATTGTCGTTTTTTTTAGAAGAAAAAGATTGAAAATGTGAGTTAGCTTGTTTTTATGCTTTTACGCTTTAACTATACTCAAACAATCACACACATTTTGCGTGCACGCTTTCTACGTACCCGCGGCAGCTTCGAAATTGATAAAATGCTACTATTGGTATAAAATGCTACTATTAAAAAAAACTATTTTTACTCTACTATAAATATTATCTACTTACTCTAGGTACTATAAAAATACTCTACTATCAAAATAGTTACTCTATAAAAATTATTCGACAAAACTAAAACTACAAAGATAACCAAAATTGTGACTTGACAAAAGGTAGACGTAGACGGATAATGGAGTACATTCCCTATTTCGTATCAAATTATTTACTAAACCAATTGAAAATAATCGAAATTGTTTTTAAACAAATGAAAAGATTTTTTAATACAATGTAGCGGACATACCTCCCACTGTAAATAAAAGAAGGCATTCCGGAACAGGAAGCCGGAGGGTGCTTTATTGGCGGGCTTGTAGGAGGCGCGCAGCGCGGTGAGCAGCGCGGGCAGCGTGCGCTCGCGCCGCGGCAGCACTACCTCGTCCACATCGATCACCAGCAGCCAGCCCGCGCCCGACATCGACCGGTACAGGCAGTCGTTGAACGCCGCGAATTGACCTTCAGTCCTGGAACACAACACACATATCTATACTAGATAATATTTTATAGAGCCAAAGTTTGTAAGTTTGTGAATTGTGTGTTTGTGACGTTGCAGGGGGTAATCTCTGGATCTACTAAACGGATTTTGAAAGTTATTTCACACATAGGAAGCTACGGTAGTCCTGAGTGGCATAGGCTACTTTTTTCTCGAAATTTCCACGGGAACTCCGAAAGCACAGTGGGTGAAACTTTTGGGGACGGCTAATATTTGAATGCATGTTGGTAGAGATATTTTTTTTCTGCTAGTCGTCCACTAAACGGACAAATAATAATAATCGTCCGCTAAACGCAAAATGTATTGTATTTAAATTTTTGTCTAAAAATAAATTGTATATGTCACTGTAAAATTGTAAATACTGTTAGATTATAATCTCTATCTCTCGAGATTGTAAATTGTCAAAAGATTGAAAACCGTAACACTGTCCAATAGCGCTTCGCTGCCGCGGCACGCTCGCTACGCTCGCTCGGTTCGCGCAACTTGGTCAGCAGTATAAATCTATCCTAACCAGAACTATAATATACGAAAAATAATGCGTTAAATGTATTAAATTGTTAGCAGTATGTTACGGTCCTCTTGACAGTTTACAATAAGATAGATAATAATGTACAGGCATTTATAATTTTACGGTAACATATTTACCATGTTCATTTTTTTTCGTTGAATTACTTTTCGACCAGTGTCACATAAGTATCCACGTATAAAATGGCAAACAATGTCAATCACTATATTATTCACCTAGACGGATTTGTTTGTTACTTTAGAGTTTAGTTAGTTATTGCCACGGTTTCACCCTCTTAGTTTCGGAATTCCTGCAGGAACTATAATAATAATATCATTTATTCGTCTCCACAAATTAAATGTGTTTTAATTAAGGAAAGTAGGAGATCTGGAGTCTAATCTAGGATAACCTGTATTATAGGTCTCCAGGTCCCAAACTTAAAACTATTATTAGTAGGTACAAAATATAAAAATATAAAATAAAAATAAACCGGGATAGAGAAATACAGTACTGTGTATGAACGTGTGCATGGGTGAATTTGTGGGAGTGATAGTGTAAGTGTGTGTGATAGGGCATGCGTGTGTCCGGTGTGTGCATGTGTGTCAGTGTGAGCATGTGTTTCTGTGTGTGCATTGAATGCCTTACTACCTATTCGTTTGTGAGAGTTACTAAAATAATACAAGTCTACCCACTCAATCATATTACCTACTTAATTACAATTATGAAAGAAGTCCAATGACCACTTTTGCTTTTTTTATTATCCGATTTTTATTTTTTTCTTATTATTATTATTATTTTCTTATTACTCCTAATTTACTACACCTATGTACAATTAAGTTTTTGCGCAAATTAAATAGATAGCTATACCACCTGTATCTAATTGGTTTCGAAATTTGCAGTCTCAATCATGTTTTGTAGATCAGATTAGATAGGATAAAGTGCCGAAACGAAGATATCGCACCGCGAACGAACGCATTAACGAAGTTAAGCATTTATCGCGGTTTATTGTGATAACTCTAAATAAGTTCAAATTAGTTTTAACTGATAATAATTTGATACAATCTTCACTGAATTGATTACTGAACATTCTTCAGTATTGAATGTTTGCTGAAACGATAGTCAACATAAATTCGACTATAGAGCCAAGAATACAAAACATCGAGTACCTACCTAGGAAAGAGGGCACGATTGCAATCGCGACTGCCAATAGACAACGGTCATCGTGTAACTTATTATTATAGACAGTGACACAGACAAGGTCAACTACGTAGCGTAGTGACTCCATTCAGTTAAAGTTAATTCACATTTTATCGTCCACGTAGGATCCCCATAATTATAGCAAAATGGTCCAATGGTTCATAATTAAAGCATAATTATAGCAAAATGAGTGGCGTTTTTATGCCACGCATGATGAAGGACGCGTAATAGAGATACCATACATGTCCTACAATATTAAAATAATAATAATAATCCACTTCACAACACACAGATCTACTTGATCCCACACTAAGCTTGTGTCGTGGAAACCAAGCAAACGTGGTATATACTACATACTATTATTCAAATATGTATGTGTATATTGACTATATTCTAATTAATTTATGGCAATGATATCCGGTCCTTAAGCATCTATTAGTTAAGATTATAAAAAACATTCTCATTATGAAAAAACTGTTTTGGATCTCGAGATTTCGAATTAGAGTTAAAGTATTTTGTAATATGGTTTATGTGATAATGTTACCGATGTAAGTATAATTGTTATTATTACTTTGTTGATTTCTTAAATAAACTAGAATTGAAATAAAATAAAATCTAAATAAAAAAAAGAACATTTTAAAATGGACTCAAGGATTCCCTTGTATACGTCGAAGTAGGTAAATGGTTTATACCTAATTTCAACTTTCGAGACGATCGGCAGTTTCCAAGGCAGCAACGTGACAAGCCCCTGCTTGCGGTAATGGTCGAGCAGGCACGCGACGGGCGCGCTCAACGACTCGTTGTACATATAGAAGTGGCTGGCGCCCAACAGTCTGTTCATCTCGAACCACTCCACCAGCCACTCGGCCCGTGAGTACGAATAGTGGAATGGCTTTACGCACACGTGGAGCGTCTCCTACAAACAATAGAACAATTATTTTAGCGCAAATCGAAGAAGCTGAGGCTCATTGCTGGGATTGAAACTCATGCCTTGCGCGTATGATTCGAACGTATCCACCACTACAGTAATCATCATATTTTTACATAAAATAACTACTATTTTATATCTTTTTATTGAACTCGACAAAAAATCAACTATTTTTCACTATTTCTCGTAGTTTCAGATTTAGCCAACAGCAACTTCTAGAAATATTCACCTGTATATTTAGTTATTACGCAAAACTACACAAATTAGATTGCTTTCAATTCTATGACTTCATGTAGGTACCGGGCGTGAATTCGTTTCGAGTCTCTTAAAACAGAATTTACTAGTAAAATCTAAAAAAATATTCATTTTTACAGGACAACGTACACCTTTACTATCTAATCAAAGAAGTATTAATAGCATTAGGTATTATTATTTTACTTATTACATAGAAGGTACATATTGCGTTACCTTTAATAAACACTTAACCTGATACACCCCAACCGCGTTGTATTACAAGAATCATTATTAAAAAAAATATTACCTCTAAAAATGAAAACTTAGGCAATAAAAGCTGATTTATTGGGTAGATTCTCTCTAAATGACACAAAATTATGGCGAAAACATGACTCGAATGATAAAATAGCGGGCAGAAAGTTGTTGTCTCTAACTTGAAAGGTTTTTAATTGGTTAAAATACCTATATCAGAATTTGAAAACTATTTATGGTATTCTATTGCTGAAAGTCTGAATCTGAAGGCTGAACAAACTATTTTCAGGTTTATTTATTTATATGAGTACTAAAATATTACGCTTTACATATATTCGGTCTATTATATAGGTACCTTCTATAATTTCATCTTCTAGTAGTCTGTGAACTTTTAGCATACACAGTACACACCTCAATGCCAGTCTTGGGTTCAGTGTCGATGACGGTGAGCAAATTGGTAGGTGGCCGATTAGGCGTAACCCTGGCGACGACCGCTAGGGACGCCCCGACTGTCTCGTGGGGCTTCAGCCCTGACCCAGCCAGCAGGCACAGCACATACGTCGCGCTGTACTTCATATTCCAGTTTTCGCGAATTGGCTGAAATAAGGCAAACACAATTATAATTTTGTAAGTAAAACAACAGCTTTACTAGATTTTTTGCATTAAGTCTGACTTATTCTTGTACCTGTTTTTTCATTGTTGTTGATTTCATATTGCCTTGTTGTTTACTGTAGCTTTAATTAAGCGCGATCGGCCTTTTTTTCAACCGATTATATCATGAAATTTTATATACACGTTGTCGGGTACAGAAAAAAACATAGAGTAGTTTTTATTCTGAAAATTACGAAATTAACACGGGTGAAACTGCAGCTATAGAACAGCCAATGTATCTATGGGCGCAATGACGATATTATGGTTAAGTCACTTCAGAAAATCTTGAAAAAGTCTTGTTAACATTACAATACCCTTATTGGATACTAAATGTGCCCCGCGGTTTCACCTCACACATTTCACATTTCTTCACATTTGAAGAATAGGTTATTAACATATCTAATGCTATCGAGAACGATAATTACAGTTCAGACTGATTAATAAAGTTCTCTTCATAAAATAACCAAAAACATAATTTCGTTTTCCACTGTGTTCTAGTGACAAACTGGACCGATTTTAATATTCTCCCAAGAATAATAGAAGGACGTTGACCCCCATGTTTTACTTAAATTTGCTTATTCGTCGAAGTTTCTTTAGTAATTACAGAAGTTTCCTAAATTTTGCAAAAAAATTATATTAATTTATGAAAAGAAGGTAAAAAATATGTGCTCTTATGTGCTGTATTCAGGTATATCATTTTGTAGAGAATATCGAAAGAAAAGTTAAAAAAAGTGATAAGAGATAGAGTATATAGGTAGCTCTAGGCTATAGGTTCACAGCCTCGTAAAAAATGCAAGGCCGTACGTTTGTAACTCGAACATTACTTTTCAAATGCCTGATAAGCGTTTTTCATTAATTCTATATCTGAATACATAGAACATTATCACTAAACTTTTTCTGTTCTATCCCTCGTTAGTTTTAGCTTCGTATCTAGCGATAAACAGTTACCTACTTACACATACTACGCTCACCTATCATTCGGGTACCCACGTTGATCTTAATAAGGAAGTGCTCAAGTTTCAACTGGCACTGTTGCGAATATTCTCTAAATGTTTATGCTGCTAATTGCTATAGATGGAAAATCTTTCTCAAAGTCACGCGGATCTCTCGAAATTTTTTATTTTAATGCACATATAAAAACCGCTTGCGAAAATAAAATAGGTTCAACATGTACCTAGCTAGTAGCTATACTAATTTTTGATAAATAATTATGCAATATTAAAACTTGATATCGAAAAGTTTAAACAAATTGGGCCAAAAACTACCACTTTTGACAGTTTTTAATTAAACTTTTTTATGAAGTGTTACTCCAGAGTTATCTTTATTATCCCTACAATTATGTGATAAGTATCTACTATTGCACAAAACCGGACTTAATGCCTGAAGCATTCTCTATCTGTCACTTTCTGGCAAACTGAGAATTCGGTGGAGGGTGCAAAATTCACATTGCGTAACAAAAATAAATATACCTATCTTAAAAGATATTATTATAGACAACCCATGCAGATGGGCTGAAGACATCGCACACACTGTCAGGAGTACATTGGATGCGAAGAGAAAGGTGTCAGAGCGAATCAAAACATAATAAGAAGGCCTACATCCAACAGTAGATGGATACAGGCCGAAGAAAAAGAAGAAGAATATATCGAGGTCACACTGAGGCTTAGCTAAATTATAAACATTTCTTATCATTCTATTACTATCTAAGTTAAAGTGTCGGTTAGAGTCGGTTAAAAAATGGTATAGCCAAGTCAACACAAATAATATTTGATCGCTCATTCTGCGACGTGGGAAGTAAAAATGATAATCTCGATAGTCTATGATGAGCGTTATTATAAACGTCAAACGCCTTTTCTTTTAAGCGATTCAGTAGCAAGTGTGTCTATGGTAATAACCTTGACCCTGGCCTTGAGTATGAGAGTGCGGTTGTCGGCGAGCCACATGCGGCAGATGACTTGGTCGGCGCCACGCGTCTTGGTGGCCGCTATCACACGCACCGCCTCCACCGTCCGCCTCTCCACGAACGCCGAGTACACGAAGAACTTAAATCTGTAACAAAGATACAAAGTGTGGCACTCACAGTGGCAAAACTAGTGACACCCGCCATAAGATCTGAGATAACGTTCTGCATTTAAATAGAAATCGATAAGGATAGATTATTTTTAGTTCCCTTCCTTATTGATTCCCTTCAAAATGTACACTATGCACGACAAGATCGCACCTGGGCAAAGAACTTTTAAAAATTGATTCTAAGAAATGAAACTAAGCATAATAAATATTTATGATGTGTATTTAACCGATTTTTACTAATAAGGTGTCCAGTACAATGGGGGGCCCATTGTCTTCCATACCATGGCACCTATGAGGCATACTTTCTACAATTTTTCCTAAATTTTTCCGCGTAGTTTATGTCGCTCCATGAGCGTAACTTAAGGAGAAAAATGTATCCACTCTTAATTACTTTTCTGTTTTACAAAGGTACTTGCAGTAACGAAACGCCCAAGCCACATATTCTGACTAAGGTGTAGAGTTTAAGAAGTTAGGCCTTATAGAGTTATGGTGTGTAGAGTTATAAGCTTGGCTCTACATGAGATGTGATAACTTTTTGACAGTGGACTCGTCTTGGCATCATTTTATACATAAAAATGTTTTTGGTGGGATTGCATTTCTAATATCAAATAACGATGTAGTTGAAGATTGTAGAGAGATTCGCGATAGATTTTCAACTTGCATGTGGTAGTTAGCCAACCAAAATATCCTACTATGATTTCCTCACGATGTTTTCCTTCAAATTGAACTAAGGATGTCACGGAGTTTCGACTCCGACTCCGATAAGTTTTCCCTTCCGATTGGTATGACACCTTCGGTTCCGTCTTCGGCTCCAACACTTCGACACTTTTAAATCAGTGGTTTATGCATGTTTCACGCAGAATTCCATCTCCCCACGTGCATTCTGTTGTCGATCACTCTTTCGTTACACAATACTGTAGGTATACGCAATACTGAAGATTTAGGTAGGTATAATGATTAACTCATCTCTCGTCTTCCATCACCTCAGACTCCCATTCCAATTCCGATTCCGACAAACTAAATTTAAAAACTCCGACTTCGACTTCGGTTCCGATAAACTTCCTCCGTAACATCCATAATATGAACTAACGCCAACGCCCTGCGGCATGTAATCTAAACGCGCCAAACACTCAGCTACCATGGATGCAAACCTAAATACAAATGAATAGATAGTTTTGTACACATACTTCAATGTGCAATTACTATAGGTACCTAGATGTAAAGTGTTGCGTGTCTGTGTTGTTAAATTGACGCTAATTGCTGCCTCCGGCGAACGAGCGAATACAAATATTTGCTCACGACCTCCTCCACTAAAACCTACAACCACGCTCAGTTATATGTTTATAATTTAAACACCCTTGTCAGAAACTAAGGTGAGTTTCATAATAACTACATAATATGTTTTTATTTAGACTATGAGTACTATTATGAAGAGATAAAGTTTGTAAGTTAGGATGGCCTGGATGTAGGTTTGGACTGATGATAGGTATAATGTAGAACACTTTTAATTTAGGACTGTATTTTGTATGTTTAATTATTATTTTAAATGAAAAACTAGAACGTGCGTAGCAAAGGAAAACAATATATTTTTAAACAGAAAAACCTAAAAGTCAAAGGCGACAGATTCGTATTTGAAAAAATCTAAACAACTGAATAATAAAAAATATGCTAAACTTTAAAAACGAAAAGGAGTTTGCAACATTCCGACCCCTTGTGCATGAATGCACAAATTAACTAAAATGTGTCACTCAAGCTAATTGGTTTAAGTGACCAACTTGACCAATTTCTTTGAGGGCCGTCGAAGCAAACCCCCTGAAACGGCTACGTCCACCACCCTTACTACGCCATCTTTCTTGGAACAAAGAATTTCCGCGGTAAAAACCGAAATTCATGCGGGACAAACAGCGGAGGGAACAATTATTTGGTGTAGGTTACGAGTAATTTAAATATTCGAATAGCAGATAGGGTATAGGTAGGTACTTCCTCGTGATATAAAGAGTTTCTGCGGGAACCAGCTAGTTTAGATTAATTTTAATATTACCTAAAAAGAGAAAAAGTTTTCTAAAGAACTACTGAACCTTTATAATTATTTTCGCATAAGTATAGAAAGCTGCACTAGGTACCCTGAGTAACAGGATATCTTATATAAGTATATAAATTATTTTTCATAAATCGATGCGACCAAATATAAAATTCATAAATTAGTAACAAGATGATATTGTTATCAAGACTATTGCGACTCCGTTCAATTCCGTGTTGGTAAATAGGTATTTCGTAATGCGCGAGACAATACTACCTACCTAGCTTGTTCTTTGCCATTTAGAGTTTTTAAAATTTTAAATATTTTTGAAATAATATTCAATGTACGGACCCAATAATATTTATCTCACTAATTTGGAAAGCAATGAAGTCTCGAGTGACATAAAACACCAAGGCGATAATTATAAAGGCGATCCACACACAAAATTAAAAACTAAACAATAGGTACATACAAGCATACAAGCATATTCTTCTGAGGTACATACCCATTTTGTCTATTCAAATATGTCAAACCCAGAAGATTAAGTAGTTTTTCGGAAGGCACTGGCGACCTCACCTATAAAACGAACATGCTTGTGTTTTTGTACTCTTGTTTACCTAATTAACTACTTCGTTCGTTCGTTGACACTTGAGTAAATCAATCTTGCCCATTAGTTCTCAAAACTTATGCCTTTTTAGGGTTCCATGCCCAAAGGACTTCGCAGTCCGTCCGTCCGTCCGTCTGTACATCTGTCACCAGGCTGTACCTATCTCATGAACCGTGATAGTTAGACAGTTGAAATTTTCACAGATGATGTATTTCTGTTGCCGCTATAACAAAAAATACTAAAAAACAGAATAAAAAAATATTTTAGGGGGCTCCCATACAACAATCGTGATTTTTTTTCTCATTTTTGCTCGATATTGATAGGTATATTCACAGAATATTTAGTTTTATATTCACTTTAAATGTAAATAATAAAATAAAAGTAAAACCAATATTTAAGGGAAGCTCCCATACATCAGACATGATTTTTTCGCCGTTTTTATAGATAATGCAGGTACGGAACCCTTCGTGCGTGAGTCTGACTCGCACTTGGCCGGTGTTTACAGTACTTAACTAAAATGTAATTACAATACTTAGTTATAATAGGTACACTATTTATTAAACTTCGGTATTCTTTCAACTCAAAACGGTTCTACTGTCGTGTCGTGCATACTGGATATCGTATGATAGTTTAACATTAAATTATTACTTATTATTATTTTTCAAGCAACGCATATCTTACTTACGCTTACGCTTTACGCTTACTTTTTTTAACGCAATTCGCTAATTTACCAATACCGATCCCTACGACCTAATTAACTGATATTTAGCTAGATAACTGTAAGTATATTCTATCGAACATTACTATCTACATATCTACTGGCATTATCATAGTCACAACTCACAAGATATGCACTTTATCAGTTTCATATACCTAATCTCGTTGGCACTGGACTTTGAAACCTGTCAAAAAAGTCACAGTAAAAACGTCCTTGATAAGTAAATATTATATACATACGTATTCATTTCACATCAACACTCAGATCAAAGTAACTTATAAGTTGTAACAATAGTGACATTGTGTACACCAAAGACATCAAATATTAAATTAGCATTATATGTGGATTTAGTAGATAGATAATATGTATATAGACTGTGCAGTTTAAAGTTATTATCATATATTTGCACGTCACGAAAAAAAAGGATAAGGTGCATTTTACGATGATATACCACAATATACTGTAGCTTTGGGAACGATAACTATTCTCTTCGGTCACCACCGCGGTCACCACCGCACCGTTACATCAATATTAACTAATAATAATATAATAATATATAATAATAATAATAAGTTTATTGGTACCAAAAACATACATCAAGAAAACAGTTTTGATTTACATTTCAACAAGTTCATGGCAAATGCTACATAATAGATACCTCTGATGTCTAAACTAGGTCTAGCCTGTATTATAGACATCAGTGTCTTCCCTTATAATAAACAATATTATAAAGCCATTTTGGAGAAATATAATATGTATGTATTTTTAAATATTATGTCAACTGAAAAACAAAGAAAAATGACAATTATGAATTAATCTAGTAGGAAAATTAACATAAGTGATTCGAATTTTCAATAATTAACTTAAATTTATTTAAGATAGATAGGAAATAGTTACTAAGGCTTTCATATTATTATGATGCAGTCTCGTGTGTGTGAGTGTGTATCTGTGTGTGTGTGTGTCTGAGTATGAGTGTGTGTGTGTGTGGGTGTGTGTGTGTGTGTGTGTGTGTGTGTGTGTGTGTGTGTGTGTGTGTGGTGTGTGTATGTGTGTGTTATGTCTTGCTAAAATTTATATGATCTATATTAAAATTTGGATAAACAAAAACAACTATGGGACCTACGATGTTAAACTGATTAGTAAAGTAATTTCGAATACCTCAGAAACTTAAAATTGGCAGGGGGGAATCAATTTTATAGGGAATAGACGTCAGATAATAAAGGATTTTAATCCCGCAGTTTCCTGGAGAAACTCAACGTCCATTATTGAAAAAATTAAAAATGCACTAACCCACTTTAACGTTTCAGAAGATCCTCTGTTTGATCATAAGAAAGAGTTGACAGATAAGCATATAAGAATTTTTTACAGTTATGGGAATTTAAAGAAATGAGTTCATTATTTTTATTCAATTTGTTGTACAACAATACTCCAATAAAATACGAAAACCGATGAGCAAAAAATGTTTTACACTCAGGGATTTTAAAAACCAGACCACCACGTCGCATCCTGTTACCTTCAAGATTTAAAGAATTTTACGATGATATACCACAATATACTGTACTTTGGGAACGATAACTATTCTCTTCGGTCACCACCGCGGTCACCACCGCACCGTTACATCAATATTAACTAGATAAAGTTATACTCGCAAATTAATAATTTTAATCACACCAAAGTAATATAACTTCATACACGTGTAGGTTCATTGCACCATTGGCCTCTCTATAGTTTTAACGAGGACAATGACGCGCACCCACTATCTTTTTCTTCTTCTTCTTCTTTATAAATAAAAATCAATGTTTGTACCTATGTCTATCCTCTATCTAACTATCAAACCATTGCAATGAAACTTTGGCGGGTTGTTCTGCCTTCATCCGCATCCTAAATCCTAATCCTGATAAGTATAAAGAGATCCTACGGAAATCAGGAAACTCACGCGGGATAGTCTCCGAAACGGTTGGACCAATCTCGACGGGACTTTCACTGCTAATTATTAGCTGATGTTAAAAGGAGTAAATTAGGCTACTTTGAAGTTCCTGCAAAAAACGCGGGGCATAGCTAGTATTCTTATAAAATTAAACAACGTCACAACATTGTGGCCTCATTCTTTTTTGGTAGGTATTCCAATGAAGTGATAAAAATTATGGAAGAGGAATATCGTAAACCGGATAGTGACTGACTCTTGACATTGAGCGTCTCAAATACTTGAGACGCTCAATGAATTCGCTAACTATCCAAACACCATACGATTGAGAGTAACGAAGAGTAGGTACCTACAATAGGGATGTGGACTACTTTTGAAAATCAAAATTCTAATTAGTCCGTCAGTTAGAAAATAAAAAACCAATAGACACGTATTTTTTGCTTTTTCAAATAAATTATAATATGCAGAGATAAAGCACATTAAAGTTAAGGGTGAGGGGGTCGTGACGTCACTAACCGATAAAACCGCCATACAAACTGAATAGTGACGTCACGCGAAATTTCAACTCAATATATCACCGTTATTTTTTGATTACGTAAAAAAATAAAAAATACGTGTCCAATATTTTTTAATAATCTACAAGACGGACTAAAAAATAAAATTAGTCAACATGCCCATTACACCTGTTGTTGACCTAATTCCAAGTGAGCATGATGAAACTGTGACAAAACATCGCGACAGTAGACTGTCAACATGAACCGTTTTACCTATTTATTTGCCACTGCTGAGTCATAGCTCATTATTAAAATAATGACTACTAGTAGGTATGAGCTCTACGTATGACATTAACGTAGAGGTACAACCGAAAGACAGTAAATACGATTTTTATCGTTAAAGAATGTCTTTGGTTAAAATACTAAGTCATAACACAATAGTACATTGTTATCCTAGGGGTGAAAGTAACTTAGTTAGTCGCTACGCTCGGGCGCCAATAGATCGAGGGACTAAATAAGTCTTTCTCCCGAGGATAACACTGTGCTTTTCATTACGAATGCAAGGAAAGTCAAAATAAAAATAGGAATTAGCTAAAGAAAAAAATGAGTGAATTTAATTTTACATAAATCAACCATTAGGTGTGCTACTGGCCAGTAAGTATGCCCCCTATGACATAAAAAACTTGAGTTTCTGCAGTATCCAGCTGTCAGTTGAAAGCGATTCTCCCTAGGGCTGAAAAGTGTTACTTTCAACCCGCTTCTCAGGCAACTTCAGACCTACTTTCCGAGTATGAGTAATGAAAAATTATTTATTGGTACCGACCGATTGGTAAGACATTTTAGAAAACAATACTCTCCTTTGTTTTAGACATACCTATATCTATACTAATATTATATCTATACTAAAGTTTGTGAGTTTGTGGGTTTGTGAGTTTGTTACGTTGTAGGGGGTAATCTCTGGTTCTACTGAACCGATTTTGAAAATTCTTTCACTTATAGGAAGCTGCAGTGATCCTAAGTGTCATAGGGTACTTTTTATTTCGGGATTCCCGCGAGAACTCCGAATTTCCCGCGGGTAAAACCACGGGGAACAACTATATTGAAAATTCTTTCACTTATAGGGAGCTACAGAGATCCAGAGTGATACAGGGTACTTTTTATCCCGGAATTCCTTCGGGAACTCCGGAGTTTGTGAGTTCGTGAGTTTGTGAGATTGTAGTGGGTAATACCTGGATCTACTGAACTGATTTTAAAAAAATATTCACTTATAAGAAGCTACAGTTATCTTGAGTGACATACAGTACTTTTTATCCCGGAATTCCCGCGGGAACTCCGGAGATTTTGAGGTTATAATCTCTGGATCTACTGAACTGATTTTCAAAATTCTTTCACTTATAGAAAGCTAAAGTGATCCTAAGTGACAAAGGGTACCTACTTTTTATCCCGGAATTCCCGCGAATACCCTGAACTTGTAATAAATATGTTTGTAATTTTTTAACTAACAAGTAACAATGACTGTGTCTAATATACCGTGCATTCTCATAAACTCCTCTGCGTAGTTTTGATCAAGATCAAAGAGAATATAAACACAAGATTATCAAGATGGAGTAAATGTTTTAATAGATTCAATCATTGTAAGTAGGTACATATAGTAGTAGTGTCCCTGGTCAACATTTGATATACTTTTTATATCGGAACATCAAAGAGTTCAAGATAACCCCAACAACGTGAGTTGAATCGCTGGCATTTATCGCCTCGACAAATTAAAAGGTATTCTGTGAATACGACCTCATAGGTCAAGTTGAACAGTAGTTTACGACTACTAACAGGCGTACTACCAACAAATACTTATTTATGCAAGGATTCTTAATAATTTAGAACTTATACAGTGTTATAGTTTAAATAAATGCATATAATGTATATTATATACGGTAACTCTAACGAATATGTAACTAAGTTTGTTATATGCAAGATATGCAATGATATTATAAGTTGACTAGCTGTCATAATTTGTGATTTGTGATAATTTCGAAGTTCCCGCAGAATTGTTCCATACAAACTTTGCAACCCCTTTTTATCCCTTTAGGGGTTGAATTCTCAAAAATCCTTTCTTATCGGATGCCTACGTCATACAAAGAACCCAGCCTCCAAGTTTCAGGTCTCTACGATCAGCGGATTAGGCTGTGAGTTGATCCATCAGTTATTCAGGACAAAGCATTTTATATATATATACTAGCTGTGCCCCGCGGTTCCACCCGCGTGAGTTTCAGAATTCCCGCAGGAACTCCATTAGGGGGATTAAAAATAGATAGTAGCCGATTATCAGGCTTACTGAATATGCATAAAAAATTTCATGAGAATCGGTCAAGCCGTTTCGGAGGAGTATGGGAACGAACATTGTGACACAAGAATTTTATATATTAGATACATTTATCAGGGGTACAGAAAAGGATATACCTTTCATATAGAAAAAGTGGATACTGTTCCCAAGGAAAAGAAGGGCTTCGCTCATGTTAATATAGATTTTGTCATCGAGTGAAGCTGCGTGCAGTTAAAAGGTAAAAAATTCTGTAAAAGTTACGTTAGATACGACACCAACAAGCCCAATCGAACATTTAATCGGAATTCCAGGATAACAAGTACCAACCCTATGTCCTTTTCTGTATAAAATTTCATGATAATTAGCTGAGTAGTGAATGCGTAACCAACGAACAATCCTTACCTTACTATCCTTACTATTATAAATGCGAAAGCGAGTTTGTTTGTTTATTTGTTTGTTACGCTTTCACGCCTCAACGGCTCAACCGATCGTCATGAAATTTTGCATATACGTTGTAAGGGGTACAGAGAAGGGCATAGGATATTTTCTATCCCAGAATTCCAGCGGAAACTCCGAAATTACCGCGGGTGAAACCACGGGGAATAGCTAGTTGGTAAACAAACGCACATTCGCATTTATAATGTTAGGATTGTCATCATTTAAAACTAGTTAAGTTTTGCTAACTTATCATGGTAATTACGTAAAGAAATAGTGACAGAGAAAAATATTTAAGATGGTAAATGTTCCATACACCTTTAAGAAAGTTAGGTAATGATACAGAATTCTCTGGGCATGATATTGTTAGTAGTTATTCTTAAGCTAAACCCATGACAAATCATTAATGAAACTTTGAGCTAAGTAGAGACAGGCCCTTTTTTTAAGCACAGTGTAGATACTTCATGAGTACATTCGTATAGAGTATAGACCTATTCACTCATGAAGCGCAACCCTTTCACTTCACAGTAAAGTATCGATAAAACGAATGTCCTTTGAAACTCTTTGAAGCTACAAATGTAAGTGAATTATTCAAGTTGCACCGTTGCATCAGCTTACTAAATAATTTACGCAGAGCTACGACGCGACGCGACGTACAATTTTGTGCTGAATGTTTTATCATCAAAGTACAGTGCTCTTTCTTGTTTGGCTTTTGAAATTATATTAATTATGCAAGCATTAAACTAGTACGTTTATAAATTAGTATTTCATTATTTGAATTAAAATAAATATTTATTATTAACTAGCAGTGCCCCGCGACTTCACCTGACTTAGTTTCAGAGATCTCGCGGGTATTCCTAGCTAAAAATCAGTGTTGGCCCAAAGTTAATCTGATTAACGATGAAAAATTAATGATTAAATTAATTCGTCTGGGATTCGTAGTTTCTGAGATATAAGCTTTTGAAAATTTGACCACGTGGTCACATAGACAACACGAAAACAAGAAGTTTGAGTACCAACACGATGAGTCTGGGATTCGTAGTTTCCGAGATATAAGCTTTTAAAAATTTGATCACGTGATCGCATAGACAACACGAAAACAAGAAGTTTGAATACCAACACGATGGGTCTGGGATTAGTAGTTTCCGAGATATAAGCTTTTGAAAATTTGACCACGTGATCACATAGACAACACGAAAACAAGAATTTTGAGTACCAACACGATGGGTCTGGGATTCGTAGTTTCTGAGATATAAGCTTTTGACAATTTGACCACGTGATCACATAGACAACACGAAAACAAGAAGTTTGAATACCAACAGGATGGGTCTGGGATTCGTAGTTTCTGAGATATAAGCTTTTGAAAATTTGACCACGTGATCACATAGACAACACGAAAATAAGAAGTTTAGTACCAACACGATGTTCATTTTCTTTCGACAATCACCAATTGATGAAGTGGAACTGATGATGAATACCATAGATTGTTACCGGAACTACTGAAGTACTGAATATTAAATACGATTTCACAGTTTGCGATTCGATTATTCTAAAATGCTTGCTAAGCAATTTATTTGTTACAATGCATATTGTGTGGTGAAGTTGAGCTGATGGTGGATTAGCAGGAGAACTCCTCAATTATTAACGTCCCTGCATCGGGAAAAGCAATATTTTGTAAAGGGTTACTTAGATTTGTTGAGTTGTCACTTAGATAAATTATAAACCAGCCCACTTAAAAGCGAATAAACAAAATTTTAACAAAAAAATTAAAACAGACTTCCAAAAACACAACACTAAAAATAACAAAATACCAATTTAATCCAAAACACAAAAATACACAGAATATTATTATTAGTTTGTGCTACCACTGATCGGTTTGAATTCGGTGCCAAGCCCGCTTGTTCTACCCACTTGGTTTGCTCTGCTCACGACGAGCTCGTGGCGGGAGTGGACTTGGCCCAACTACACATCTACTCCATATTTGGTTTGTCACCGACTTAGTATAGTAGTTCCGATGACCATCTGTGGTCTTCATCATCAGTTCCACTTCTTAAAATTTTGCTTTCCGAAAGCAAACAAATGATTTACCATAAAACTACCCAAATCGCCATAGGTGTG
The DNA here is from genome assembly GCA_907165275.2 of Zygaena filipendulae. NCBI lineage: Eukaryota > Metazoa > Arthropoda > Insecta > Lepidoptera > Zygaenidae > Zygaena > Zygaena filipendulae. Next base: position 7,583,480 of record OU015659.1, read on the forward strand.
CCTATAAATTTTGAAGAGTTCCCTCGATTTCTCCAAAATCCCATCATCAGTTCCTGACTTGGTGACAAAGGTACCAATTTGCAAGTATCCCCTTTCAAACAAAAAACAATTTTCCAAATCTCTCCAATCGGAACCCGTGAAATACGTATTATTGTTTAGTAGTTCCGATGACCATCTGTGGTCTTCATCATCAGTTTCACTTCTTCAAATTGTGCTTTCCGAAAGCAAATGAACGATTTACTATAAAAAATACTCAAATCTCTATAGGTGTGCCTATAATTTTTGAAGAGTTCCCTCAATTTCTCCAAGATCCCATCATCAGATCCCGACTTGGTAGTAATGGGACTTAAGTGGGAGTATATTCTTTCAAACGAAAAAATAATCATCAAAATCAGTTCACGCAGTCGAAAGTTATGAGGTAACAAACACAAAAAAAACATACGCGTCGAATTGAGAACTTCCTCCTTTTTGGGAAGTCAAAAAGAAGGAAAATAAACAAAATTTTTACAAAAAAAATTAAACCAAATTAAAAAAATACAAAAATGCCCAACGCTAAAAAGATACAAATAACAAAATACCGATTTAATCCAAAAGACTATTCAACTATGTATCTTCTATATTATAATAAAAGAGTAGAATCCTCGATTCTGTACATTGAATATTTTTACCTAAAATTAAGAAGGGTGATAAAAGAAGAGTAACCAAGCACAAAAAAAAGTTTTACAAAATTCTTTTCTGTCTGTCTATCTGTCTGTTCGCGATAATCTCCGAGTCTACTGAACAGATTGTCATGCAGTTTTCACAGGTAGATTAGCCTGGAGCTACATATAGGCTTTGCTTCATTGAAATCGGATGTCAGGAAAAAAAGTTGTTGTATAAAAACCTTTCGCGCGTGTGAAACCGCGGGGCACAGCTAGTATGCTAAATAAACCTAGGGCACACAAATTATCTGATGATTTATTTGAAAAAAGATTAGTTATGAATTGTAACTTGAACATCAAGACATCAGAAATGTAAATTGGAGGTACTTAGGTTGATTGAAAATATACTTCAAAACTAGAATTCAGTGTATTTGAACGTTAGAAATTATTTTCTTGTTTGTTCTTTGAATAATAATTAACAATATTTTTAAAAATCTGTGTCATTATTTTTCATCATTTCTTTTACATAGAATTAATAACATGGATGGGTTTGTTTTTAATCACGTTAATCAAATTAATGATTATGTGATTAACGTCAATAATAATGATTATGATTACTTTTTCAATCGTGATTAATTCTAATCATAATTAATTTAATCTGATTAAAATTAATTAAATTAACTAATCGATTAAAAAATTAATCGAATAATGGCAACACTGCTAAAAATACTAACTACTCTATATTTTTTTCTGTACCTACCCTTGACAACGTGTAGGTAGTATACAAAATTTAGTTTCTTCCGGGTTAACTTCGGAGTTCCCGTGGAAATTCCGAGATATAAAGTAGGTACCTAGCCTACTACCCCTGACAGCGTGTATGCTTTCGTGGTGGTAGATTGACCCATTTAGCCATGAAAGCGTAATAAACAAACAAACAAACGAACTCACTTTCGCATTTATAATATTAAGTAAAGATTATAAATAACTATCAAAAAACGACTTACCTCTCTTTGCCGAGAGCGTCAACTAAGCTTCTTTGGACATATGTATAATGCGATCACATATGCATGAGTTGGAGAAGCTGTGGATCTTGGACAGATTCAGGGGAAGCGCTCCAGGGGCCGAATTACAATATGATGGAGTGAAAGTGTTGTAGACGCAACAGGAGAAACTCTACAACGAAATATTGAACTGGCGCAGGACAGAAGCAGATGGAAACACATTGCATATGGCCACTATCCTCATTAGTGAGGGTACGACAAAGAAGAAGAAGAAGAAGTAATACAAAGGAACATCCTAATATTATAAATGCGAAAGTTTGTCATGCCATGCCATGGGGATTTCGATAGTAAAGTTGCCAATTATATTGTTTTACCATAAACTTAAAAGACCTAAATATTACCGACATAAAAATTAATGATCTCCCTCTTATCAATTAATTAAAATATTGAATAACACACACACACACACAATAAACAACGGATTTTTTTTACATCAATGAGACCACACACAATAAATACCACACAAAATTAAACTGCGCACCATTGGCGATACCATAATGGAGACCTGATAGGAGCCCAAATCGTTCACAAACTCATGTTACTTCCTGTTTCTCTAATACATAATATATGAATTGTTTTAATTTTTTAGTTTATTTACCTAAATACAAATTAACAAACCACAATACAAAAATATTAACATGATATTTTTTTGGTACCTACTCATTTTTATTTCATGCGGTTTTAGCCAATAGATACAGTCATTCAAAAGAAAGGTTTAAACATATAGTTTATCCAGGAATTTCCGCGGGAGCTCAGAAATGACCGCGGGTGAAACCACGGGGTCAACTAATATAAGCCTTAGTAAATTGGGAAAGTGCAGAGTTTGTTTAAGTATTTGTTTTTTGTTACGTTTTCACGCGCTAACGGGTCGACCGATCATCACGAAATTGTGCATACGCATCGTCAAGGGTAGATACAGAAAAGGACTTAGGGCACTTTTTACCCCGGAATTCCTGCGGGAACTCCAAAATTAAGGCCGGTGAAGCCGCGGGTAACAGCTACAGTTTTAAAATATATTTGGCTTGATTGGATTTGATTTGAATTTATGTTAGCTCCAGTTTAAAGTCGCTTAAAACGAGCGAGTCACAGGTTCCGATATCCATTGTTGGCTTGAAAGTTCATACAAGTGTGCCCCGTGCCCTCGCCGAGTGCCCTACAAAGTTGAATGAGATCTCGTTTGAGCCTCATTCAGCTTGGGTATAAGTGCAAATCACACTTAAAGCGGCGTGTCGCTTCTTCGCTCCACAGGAAATACTAAATTTATTTTTCTCTAATTACGTACTCTTTGAACGGTTTCAATTCAAAAGTACAGTGGGAGTTTTTGGCGGGAATCAAAGATGGCGGTTCGGTCATTTATTTTCATGTTGATAAAAAATGGTTAAAAATGGGACTTTGTTGTATTATAATATAAGGTGTTGTATTGGACAATAATTTTCACAGTGACGGTTTTTTATGTGCTCAAGAAGATAGATGACATTTCGAGCTGATTCCTTCGGTTTCATTTAACTCCGAGAAAGTTCTTGCAATGCAGTACCGTGCATTACAATGGGGATGTGGACTACTTTTGAAAATCAAAATTCTAATTAGTCCGTCAGTTAGAAAATAAAAAAACAATAGACACGTATTTTTTGCTTTTTCAAATAAATTAACATATACAGAGATAAAGCGCATTAAAGTTTAGGGTGAGGGGGTCGTGACGTCACTAACCGCTAAAACCGCCATACAAACTGTCAGAATAGTGACGTCACGCGAAATTTCAACTCAATATATCGACGTTATTTTTTGATTACGTAAAAAAAGAAAAAATACGTGTCCAATATTTTTTAATAATGAACAAGACGGACTAAAAATTAAAAATTAGTCAACATGCCTATTTCAAACCGTACAACGAAGGATTTTAATAGGAAATACATTGATCTAATTAATTTTTAAATATGCAAAAAATAAGAAGGAAAAAGTACAGTGAATAATGATTATTGTGTTTAAAAAAACACCATAGTTGGTAAATAATAACAAATATTGTTAAAAAAAATATTGACCTGAAGCTATATTGTTGTAACAAGTATACATATAGTAAAGATTGCTGAAAAAATTTACCCGCTAACATAATAAATGTACACATGTACACAGTATTTAGCTGTTCAATTAAGAAACAAAGTAACAAGTAAATATAGGTAGGTAGGTACTCTTATGTGTCATTTCTCGTAATTATTTACTGTGTTTCTTTTTGATGAATAATTCCATAGTTGTCTAGCCGTATCGTTAACGGTACACAACTCTTGAACGTGACATTGGACACGTTATCTATCTACACTAATATTATAAAGAGCTAAAGTTTGTGGCGACTGAAGAAATTCCGTTCATCTTGCAAAATTGCAAGAAATTCCGTTCATACCGCTTAGGTGTTTATACTTCCATAGTTAAAAGCAGTTGAATGAAACGATTGATCAAACGAAACGTCAGATAGTCACTGTAGATAATAAAAACAAAGTATGTGCATAAAGTCAAAAAACAAAGAATGTGCACAAAGTCACCGTGTGCTGCTTTTAATGATAAAGATAATCGTGCACAATCATACAAACATACATACAGGAGAAACTGAGAATCTTCTTTTTTTCAATCGGTTAGATACAAATAAACTTAAAAATTTACTATTTTATTTAACCCATAGTAACCCCGAAATCCAGAATGACAACTTACGGCGCGAACTATAACGTAGGTACCTACTAGAACTTAGCGACACTAATCGTGTAATAATATATACCTAAGTCTGAGTACCTAAGTAGGAATCAATATAATTCGATAGTCAGCAAGTTATTATTTCAAAAGATTTGGATTAAAAATAAGCATGAAAAAATACCGCATTGTACTTACCTAGTGCCAGCAACAGGTTGCCACACCGCATCCAGTGGCGTGTGCGCCGGCGGTGGTGGCTCAGCATTATCTGCACCTCCAGCGTCTGTCTTTCCATCCCAACTCTAAAACAAAAATAGTTTAATTTATATAAAAGGCTACAAACAATTCAGACATACGAGGATGTCCGTACGAGGAACAAAGTAACCGACATTAGATCAAAATTGCAAATTCCGTAGTGAATTTTCGAAAACTAATATTTCCAATTAGCTGTTTACACCCGCATAAAACTCGGGATTTTCGCAGAAAGTCCGGGATAAAAATTACCATAATTTCATGATGTTCAGTTAAGTAATGAAGGCGTGAAAGGGTTAATATACAAACAGATAAACGTGTTACTTTCGCCTTTATAATACAATTTAATTACAGAAACGCCAAATCTACAGGTTTATTATATTAATGATAAAAGAAGATAGATTTAAAACTTATCGTTTGAAAGTTAAATATTTTCTAAAGATCACACGATTGAACCGACGACTCCATCCTAATAAGAAAGCATTGCATTGCATTAGTAATTCTCAATACCAAGTGTCTAGTCGTCCACTAAACGGATTATTATTAGTCGTCCACGGTCCACTAAACTACATAAATTCTCTACAAATATACCACCGTGAAATAGTAAATTACTGTTAGATTATAACATCTATCTCGCGATATTGTAAACTGTTAAAAGATTGTGAACCGTAACATACAACCGTAACGTACAATTTAATGCATAATATATTGCATTATTTTTCGGTATCTACCTAGATTATGATTATGGTTAGGTTGGGTTTGTACCTACTGCTGACCAAGTCGCCAAAGACAGTGAGTGTTACGGTTCACAATCTTTTGACAATTTACAATCTCGCGAGATACCTAGATCTAACGATATTTACAATTTTACAGTGACATACTATACAATTTATTTTTGGACGAAAATTGTATATCATATGAAAAGGTTTTTCAATCGGCGTGAAAATCTCGTAATAGAACATTTTGCGTTTAGTGGACGACTAGCAACAGCCTTCTCAATACCTACTCAAAATTATATGCAAGATTTTCAAAAATTTAAATTTAGAAAGTACGCTAAAACCGCCATTAACGTCTCTAAATAAAAACAGCACCGTTATGACGATCACGTGATAATTTAATTTGAGGTGGCACTAATGAAAGAAATGCTTATCAATAGCAAAAGTTAATCAAGTTGATCGCAATTTGACATGAGTGATTGGACACATGTGTGTACCTACATGTACGCGTAGAAATAAACTCGATTTAGTGAAATTTAAATGTAATATCACAAGCAATTAAAAACTATTAGAATAAAAGTTGGAGCACGCGATTTCACTCACATGAGTTCTAATCAGTAGTTTAGGAGATGAACAGATAGACATTTTTTTACAGTCTTACCTTTACAGTTTTACCTTTTGATGCTTATGAGACTTACAAAAATAGCAGGGATAATTAAATTTAAATGAAATTTTTAATTTTCAACATATTTTCTTAACGTATCTATGAATAGATATCTACCTTTATATTTATATAAGTAGTTATGTATATTATTAAATATTTATATTATGTTTCATCCACAATTTTATTCTAATAGGTTCTAGGTAATGATCACAACATTATCAGTAGGTACCTAGTCACCTGTGTGCGACCTCAAATGATTTATCATTGACAATAATAACTAAAACACACCCCACTGTCCACAATGCTCAAACAATGATTTGTATCTATTTTACCGTGTATTCTGTTTACTCGTAGGTAATTATGAATTAGAAAGCACATCAAAGCACGCGACAAAATCCATTGTGATACCTACAAATGTATTTACGAAATACGAAACCATTAATGGTAAAATCGAATAATATTTTTTAGGTACTTTGTTTGAGTATTTAATCGACCCAATAGACACAACGTGCCCAACTGTCACATTGAGCAAATACAAATAAACTAAAATGCTTTCCAAAGTTTACTTTTTAAGGTCCGTCAGTTGACATTTCTGCCACATAACACTTTTAAAGTATAAGAAACTAAAACATGAAAAAAAAAACAACATAAAGTCGAATTGAGAACCTCCTCCTTTTTTGGAAGTCGGTTGATTATAATTTATTAACATTATTGAAGTTGTCTTTGGACGCATTTAGTATCGCCATAATTTTTAATGAAAGTTTCACTTAAATACAGGACATGTCCTAGGAACACAGGAAAATTGGCAACTCTAATCTATAATAGTATGAACACGTCTTAACTTTTATAAACGTACCTACACAAATATACACACATAGTACACCGATGCGACGGCATCTTAATAACGCAAGAGTGGCGTAAAATCACGAATAAAAAAGCTATCATGTTCAATTGAGCGATTCGACTAGGTAAATCAAAAATCGTTAAAGCATAACCCTTCGCAGTCGGGCAATAAAAAAAAGTATAGGTACGAGTGAACTCCTCACAGAGCATAGTTAAACATTGTCTGATGTCTAACACTGACAACTACACAGGACGTGATGACCTACTCACTCATCATTGATCGTGCAACGAACGACAACCGGCAAGCAATAAAATCTATTGTTCACTTGGATGAGCCACCCAAATAATTAATACGCCAACAAACAACAAATGCATTGTTTTACGATAATATTTCTCTGCAATTGCAGTTTAGCCGATTACATCTCCAGTTTCGTGGTTATTTCGAATTTATGTACATAACAACTTCCACACATGCATATTTTTTATACAATAATGGTGATCGGTGACGACTGATGACGCATTTGGTGCAGGGAAGAAGTTATTGAACATAGAAATTTTTTTTTTTACCATTTTTCGTGGAAGACTTGATTCGGTGCCCGGTTTTTCTAAACTAATAATAAAAAAATAGTTTTGTATGACTTGTGGTCGTTTTCATCTCAAGTATTGTACCTAAAGCTTCGTAACCTAGTATTATAATCTGATACCTGCAACCTAGTATTATAATTATATTATTGATATATCTATATTGTAACTTGAAACTGACAGCGTGCTGATGAAGAGTTTGTTGCGCAGCTTCTTCTCTTCAGCCATAGCACTAGGAAGCTGTGAGGGGTGGATATTTTATGGGTGCTGTCATAATAACTGTAATTATATTGACGTCAAAAAAAGAGCCACATTATGGGCCAAATTTGAATAAAGGATTTGACTTTGATAACCTTAAAAGAAATCTGCGGGCACGGTAGTGCCCCCGCCAAGAAGAGCCAAGCGACGCGCAAGGGCACTAACTACCTTTTCTGAATTTAGTTTTACAGTTTATAATCTGGGTTGAGGCAAGATTTTATTATAGCCTCGTCTAAGAACCAATGTATCTGTATATCTGTGGTCGTGTGTAATAAAATTTGATCAATTATTCATGACCGTGGCCGACCATTTGTTTATGACTTTTAATTTATTGCTATTTGTAAATTTTCGAAAACAGCGTAAAATAAAATTGCAAAATATCAAAGTTTATTGAAACAATAACAAAGCACAATAAAACATCAGTGATACTTTTGATTTCTCGAGGTGGCTAGAGACCCCTTTTATGCTCGTATTTAGAATTTTTATGTACAACTCAAATAACGTAAAAAAATATAAGTAAAGGAAAAATTATGCACCCAGCATTAGAGATTGTGTGTATAAGTATGTAGCATACTCTTTGGTATTTTAATTACTTTTACTTTCATCGATTAGGCTTACAAGTATTCAACCTTTTATTGCTTCCTCTACGTAAAAATTACAAACAGTAAAGAAAGTTTGTTTATAACTACTAGAATATACAATAGGTACTAGACGTTCCCCGCGGTTGCACCCGCGGTAATTTCGGAGTATCCGCAGGAATTAATTCCGGGTTACAAATATGGCCCGTGTTTATTTATTTATTTATCTATTTATTTATTTTTTTACTTTAACCTACAGCACTTAAAAACTAATTAACAGTATTTTTATACATTACTTATTGCCAATTATGGATTAACATTTTGTAAACTAATAACACATTACAATGTGCTGACACCGAATCAGAATACAAAGCCCCAAACTAAACAGCATTACTTTTATACATGAATAGATACAACACCATTACTTATGCATGCATAATATTGTTACTCTGATATTAATCTAGCATTGTATCTAATGGTGAAAGAATTTTTTAAGTCGGGCCAGTGCGCCCAAACACGGAAAATTATATTTTTTACGATACTGCCAGAACGTGTTGTTAATGGAAATTTGCTGTCCTTACAATATAATGCTTGCACTACATTATCGCCGATGATCGTGGATCGTGTGATCGTGTGATCGGCGATACACCTCAACGCAACCACAGGCGATTCCATTTGATGCGTGCCCAAAAACCGACAATTCACGGGTCGCAGGCGATCATAGACGATGATCGGCGAGTACAGCCGAGTATGCCCTCTATACTATCGTGCTCGCGCATAATCGTATGTACCTACTCGGTGATAATGTATTGGAGCCATAAAATAGTTGATCTTACTATTTGGGGTACAGTCAGTTATTTTATTTGTTAATGATCACATTTTTTTTTTATTGTAACGGGCAATATTTTATTCTAACGGGCAATATTCATATTGTAACGGGCAATATTCAATTTTAGAGTTTACTATCTGAAGAGTTGTCACATATTATGCAACTCTAAAAAATGGTAGAGTGTACCAAATTCGCGTCACAGTAACCGTAACTTTTTCCGTGTATAAACAAAAATACAAATATTTCCTATTTATAATATTAGTATACCTAGACAAACAACGTTTCGTTATCCTCACACAACCCTCCTTTACCTCGGTCACGATTTTAGCATCTATTGCATCTAAAACATTTTACTACGAGCACTTATGATGATTTAGCGAAGAACTTATTTTCAAAAAGCTCAAATAAATGTACTTATACTATATACCTAATAAAAGAGTAGAATCCGCGATTCTGTACATTAAATATTTTTAACAAAAATTGACAGGAGGCGATAAAAGAAGAGTAACCAACCACAAAGAATAAGGTTTTAAAATTCTTTTCTGTCTGTCTGTCTGTTCGGGATTATCTCCGAATCTACTGAACGGATTGACATGCGGTTTTCACAGGTAGATTCAGCTTATCCTGGAGCTACATATAGGCTTTATTTAATTGAAATCGGATGTCGGGAAAAAACGTTGTTATATGAAGACGTTTCACGCGGGTGAAACCGCTGGGCACATTTAGTATATAAATATTGCTTATGTGAGAATATTTATATTTATTTATATAATCTAAACTAAACCGGCGGATGAAGTAAGTGAAGTAAAAAAAAATAGGATCATTATTCTTAATAGGTACTAATTTTCATTCATAAAAATATTAATAATTACTTTATTATTGTTTTAATCCTTCATTCATATACTATATATTTTATATGTATAAGATCTTAAACATCCGCATCCGCATCCGCGAATGTGAGCTTTCGAAAATAAACATCCGCATTCGCATTCACATTCGCGAATGTGAAAAAATCGGCATCCGCGACATCCCTGGTACCTACATAAAAAATATAAAAACAAATGATTTTAATTTAGGATGTGTTTTAATTTTAATGGCCGACCGAAACAGATTTTTCAGCCGAAACCGAAACAGAACTTTCGGTCATGGTCTTAGTTTCGGCCGAAACAGAAACCGAAACTTACTTAAAAAAAAAAAAAAACAAATTTAGGTTATAATTTTTTTAATTTATAAATACTCAAATTTTCTATTGTATAGTAATTGTATAGTTTATCTACCTACCTACTCTATTTTTCATACATTTTTTGCACATAAATACAGATAGTTAAATGGTAGTAGAGAAAAAAACATGTATAATATGTATAATAAATACAGATTCACTCATGCGTTACTCGTTAGCTACTTACTGCGACATGTGTGGAGTTGTGGGTGACTATTGACCTCCCAGACATTATTCACAGCACGAAAACGAGCTACGGTACCATACAGCATGTGATGCTCATGCAGTTGTCATGCAGCTACGTACCTATAGGTACCTACCTACCGAGCCGTAAGACCGCAACCGGTTATAAATAGCTGATTGCTTAGAAATCTCTTGTGTGTAGGTTTCGGCACGGATTTGTTATTGAAAATGTCAACAATAATAATCAACTTGTTTTTGTTAGTGACTAAGATGTACATACGTAAGTACTACAACGATCGTTCCTTATGAATTTGGTAGAATAAACACGAAATTGATAAAATTATCTAGAGAGTGAGTAGTTATGTCGTCTCAAACTGAACGGATGATTTAAAAAAAAAAAGATACATTTAATGTTTACTGAGTCTGACCTGTGGATCTTCACTGTATCGGGACCGCGCTGGATTCGTGGGAGGCCGCTCGAGCAGCAGCAGCTCAGTGAGGACGATTACGCCGAACACAGCGAAGAACATGATGAATATAAAGAAGCTGATGTTGGCGCGTTCTTTGGCGCGGGAGGTGCCCGCGCGCGCGCGCCACCGCATCGCGCCGTCCGTGTCGTCGCACTGTCATGGGCACGACCGAAACAGAGGCCGCCGGCACGCGCGCCTGACGCCACGCTACTGACAGCCCTACGGGCGGCGGGCGGCGGGCGGCAGGCGGCGGCTACTTCGGGCTCCTGTCACCGCTCACCAGTCACCAGCACCAAGCCATCACATCGCCCGCTCACCGCCGCCGCACCAAACCACCACAACACTGAGACTCGACGACAACACTTTACACTTCTCACTGCATCTACGTTCTCTAACACAAAACGCGGGGTCGCAAGCTCGTGAAAGCTTCAATCCCAATCACAACCTTCATATTCGAATGAGATTTGTAAAATAATAAAGCACAAGTAAAGCTGAATATTCGTAGCGATACGAAGATAGCACATTAGCACCGATTATATAGATAGACAATAACAATTTAAAAAATGTACATGAAACATTTTGAAATCTGTTTTGTTTTTAATGTTTGATTTATTTGTTTTGTCTACGCACCCTAATATCACAACTGCAGTGCAATGAACGACAGTCGACAATACGTTTGCAGTGTATTGGTTTTTCTGCTACGACTCTTTGTCAACCGTAAGCAACCCTGTGTTGGTGAAAAGTGAAGGGCGCATGCGCATTAGGCCGTCGAGTCGTTCAATGACTCTGGCCCTTCGTGAGCTTTCTGTGTGAGCTTCACCTCGACAACTAGTAGGTAATTCGGCCAAGAAACAACAGATTTAGTCAATATCTATATAGATACATACCTAACACGTCCTGCGTTATTATGATATTAACATGAGGCTTACCTATATAGAGGTACGTAGGTACCGACCGATCTAATCCATTCTAGCTCTCATTCAGAATTCAAGGCCCGTGCCTTTCTTTCGCACACTATGACCGATAGCGACTAGTTACTTAATACTTTCTTTGTTAACTAGCTCATCTTGAAGACTTTTGGGATTCCTTAAGGGAATCTGTTGTATCGGGATAAAAAGGATAGATAGGTATCCTTTTTATTTAAAGACTATTATTACCTTTCATATATATAGGTACTTTATATGTACGTACCTACCTAACTTCTATACTTTGAGAAAAAAGTATACTTACATACATACATCAAAAGTGTCTAGAGATCAAGTACATTTTTTGCTATAAAAAGAAACCCAATAAATTTAAATCTAATCTAATTTTCTGGACTGGCCACCTTATTGCCCATATCTTAACAATTACTTATCCCCATATTTTGAATAAATTAAGAAAAATTTAATTTTTCGTAAGATGTGAGAAATTGAACCAATTCCAAGTCGACAATAAAATGGCAAAAAAAGGCAAAAACAGGGGTTTTTGAAACTTTTGTTGTAATGAATAAACAAACTAATAATCTGTGTTCCCTCCATTGACACAAATCACACATCCGCAGCGACTTGGCATGTTTAAAATCAGTTCATCAAAATCACTTTGAGGAATGGCCACCCACGTTCTTTGTAACAAGTCAAAAAGTTGTTGTGGGGTATTTACGGCGTCCATACTTGGCAGAGCTCTTCTTTGGATATCCCATGCGTTAAATCACGTGTCACGTTGTTTGTCCGCGATGACTCCGAAACTACTGAACGGATTTTGATAAAATTTTGTAACCGTTTATAATATGGTCGTTTATAATTTCAGAGCACCAATTTAGGGCTCTAAATCGGATACAATTTAGGGTCGGTGAGTGAGAGAGAGAGCGAGTGATCATACTACATTAAAATGTAACCTAGAGTAGTCGATTTAGGGTACAATTTAGTGTAGTGTGATTACTCGCTCTCTCTCTCACTCACTCACGGACCCTAAGTAAATTGTATCCGATTTAGGGCCCTAGATTGGTGCCTTGAAATTGGGAAATGTAATAAGCGCTTTATCAAGACGTGGTTAGTGAACTTGACTACATCGCCATAGGCATGTTAGAGAAATAAGATATTTCGGCATTGTTTAGGTATGATTATTTATTTATTGACAAGTTGAATACATCATAAAAGTTTAGCAATTTACTTTAGAAAGAATAAATCACAATGTAACAATATTAGTTACCTACTTCAGACCAGACAATTAGAAGACGCCATCACTTTTTAATTGAATGACACCAAAACGAGCTTTCACACTTCCGTCACCCATTTCTGGAGGTGATGCCATACTAAAGTGTCGCGCATCTACAACAGCATCGCGGGTTTGATTCCAGCGTCAGGGCAAACATTTATATCATAAACAGGTGAGTAAGTAATATGTAATCACAGAAAATAAATCAGCTGTCTAAAAACCCATAATGCAAGCTCTAAGAGCTTTTAGGTTAAACACAAAACCGCACGCATCGCTAAGCGTCTCCCCCATTGTCTCCCCAGGCGCGGATCCAGCCTTATGGACACGGTGGGTTAGGGTATGGTCACAATCCTAATTATTGAGGTCGATAGACTACGTTTATACCTATCAAATACATTGATATCTTCTTTATATTATATTATAAAATGAAATTGCTGTTCGTTTGTCTTCTGTTCGGAGTTCCTGCCGGAATTGTGAAGCTCACGCGGGTCACGGGTGAAACCGCGGGGCACAGGTAGTAGGTACATTGATATACATACTGGGTCATCATAATGGGTTTAGTAGTTAAGATATAATAATATTATGATGTGCAAATAAACACGAATTTATTCTTGTACAGGTAGGTACGTGTACTTACGGGTTCGGATTTGGTAGAATTTTGTTCGCTCTTCCTCGTAATTTTGGATTTGGCTATCCACTCCCATTTGAAAAATTCTGCCCGTACATTAATTAATTAAGGTTTTAGGCGGCGTAGGGGTGTAGAGCGGCGAATGCGAGTGATTTCATCAACTTTTAGAAACGCTATAATTATCTCAGAAATGCTTAAAAAAAGTTTAAGAACAGTTCGCAGGGAACACAGAGCACTGCACGCATCTGCGCGATATAATGCGACCCAGTTTTTTTTAAAGCGGCTCCTTTATTATGCATCAACACTCACCTTCCATTCCATCCCGTGCTTCCATTTTAACCAAACTTACAATCCTGCTCTGAAATCAATCTCTAATTAAATAATGATACTTCTCGTACCTACAATAACTAGCTTTTACAGATAAATACGACAATCTATACAATATATAAAATGCTTTGTCCTGAATGACTGATGCATCAACGCACAGCAGCTTACCGCTGATCGTAGAGATCTGCAACTTGGAGGGTGTGTTCTTTGAATGACGTAGGCATCCGATAAAAAAGGATTTTTGCAAATTAAACCAGGGGATGAAAAGGGTTTGCAAAATTTGTATGGAACAATTCCGCGGGAACTTCGAAATCATCGCAGGTGAAACCGCGCGGGACAGTTAGTATACTATAAAAATAAATAATAACTATTTATTTGTTTCTTACTTACATCTAAATAATGCAAGGTAGAAGAGAGTAAGAGAAAGAGTACCTACCTAGCTAGAATCCATAATTCTGTACATTGAATATTTTACCAAAACTGAGAGGGGGCGATAAAAAAAGAGTAGGTAATCAACCACAAAAAGTTTTTAAAGTTTCTAAAAGGTTTTTCTATCTGCCTGTTCGTGATAATCTTCTAATCTACTAAACAGATTGTCACGCGGTTTTTACATATACATTATACTTACATTAATCTTAGCCTTTAGCAACATAACAGATATAAGCGAAGGTATAAGCTTTGTTTCAAAATCGGATGTCGGAAAAGTTATTATATAAAAACTTTTCACGCGGGTGAAACCGCGGGGCACAGCTAGTATATAATATAACTGTGCACCAAACTGAACCCGAAATGAAAATGTTATGTGTGCTTTAATAACAAAACTATTGTCTTCCCACGCGCCGTCAAGGGGAATCCTTTTTCTATCTCTTCAAACCGTTAACACTAAAAAAAATTGACAATTTCTGTCAGCTAAAAACTGTCAAATGTCAATGTCACTGTCAAGTGTCGGGCTAGCAAATAGCAATCAATCATCTGACATTTCAAATCAGCAGAGTTGTTTTTCGGATTTTCATAATTATTATCAAAAATCCGAACAGTAAACTGATAGTTACAGAATATTCCCCAAAAAAATGGCCAAGGAACCTGCATGTGCTGACAACAACGTATTCAGGGCTTTTGCGGACGCCCTTTACAATACCATAGATGCACCAGTGACATGGTTTCGAGGTATGTACGAGTTAAATCTTACAAACGTATGATTATGTAAGACACTTATCTGTGCGATTGTTGTGCTGCAGAGACTATTGTGGAGCCTAATCAAAAGAAGTACCCATGGTACCATCAGCAGTTCCGTCGGGTTCCCACCATCGACCAGTGTTATTCTGACGACGTGGTATGCGATTTCGAAGCTAACCATCAATTCAAACGAGACAGGTTAGTTTTGTGATTAGTCTAATTGGGAAAAGATACCCGTATCCTAAACTTGCAGTGTGTTTGTTGTTATTTAGAAAACTAATGATTAAATGATGAGTTGAATACTACCTATAAGAAATGAAGGAAAACAATTTTGAATGATTCTGGAGGCTTTGAGGTAAAGTTATAATAAAACACACTATGTATTTAGTGTCATAATGCATTGAGTACAAATGTATTGAATAAAAAATTGTTACACAATACTCAGACGAAATAAAAAGTCAAGATGGAGCGCTTTGAACAAAAAAGTGTAGCCGATAAAACTACGCCTCGGCGTGTACATGCACAGTTACACGCACACACATATAACGAAACTACGCCTTACCTTGTCAGTCGAGCTATTCCGGCGCGCGGAGTGTCATGCTGTAATAATTCCTATTTTTTAAAGAAAAAATGCTGAATTCTGTAGTGAGAGGGTGTAAAAACCAATCTTCGAAAAATAAAAAGCAGGATAGAAACACATTTTTAATAAAATATCCATTTTATTAATTTATGACAACTTGGAACACAAAACCTCCACAACTTCCATAAGTGTTGCTACTAGAGAGTGTCACAATAGTCCCCGTTTTTTTGGTAAGTTAATGTGACTTGGAACGTAATGTAACACATTCATTTACCTACTTCAATTTTAACTTTTAATATTCATAAAATTAATGTAAGTGTAAATAGGCGTTAATTTTTATTTTCCATGTTTTATCATAACGTCGAAACCTATATTTTTAAGGTTCTCGAATATACAACCAAGATATACAACTTAAAAAAATACTAACTTATCCATTTACTTATCTATTCATCTTTCTAGAACTTAACAATTTTGGGTAATAAGTTTTCACTGAACGGCAACACTCACTACGAAACCGGCTTCACTTTTTTGTTGACAGCGCTCCATCTTGAGTTTTTATTTCGTCTGAGACACAATATTTATTTTTTCAATAAAGAAATGGAAAAAGAAAAACAATCATCAATTTCCAGTCTTGTTGCTTGTGCCTCTATGGTTTTCAACCTGTTAAATTATATGAATTAAATAGGCATTTAAAGAAATACAATTATTGATGAGATATATAAGAATTAAGAATACAAAAAGAATGTAAGTGTATAATGGTATAATTTTTAACCGACTTCCAAAAAGGGAGAGGTTCTGCATTCGGCTGTGTTTTTTTCAATGTATATTTACTCGAAGACGGTTGGACCGATATGGAAAATTCTTTTTTTATTTGAATAGAAATAGAATAGAATAGAAATATATTTATTTACCTACACACCACGACATAAAACAACAAAATATATAACAATAATAAAAAAATAATAATAAAATATTAAACAAACAAAAAAAAACCTTTTAAACGATAAAAAAAAAGAATTCTATAAAATTTTAATGAATACAAAATACATAAAAGTCGTGGCCTGCGTAAAATGGACCCACTCAGCGTAGATGCTGTGACTCGGGGTGCGAGCCACAGCGCTGGTCTTCCGTGGGCCCAGTTGGTCAAGGTCACGGACACCACGCCAACTCCGAAAACATAAAAAACATAAAAAAACACACACATAAAAAACTCATTCCGCACACACGCTTCTCCATAACCCCCGGACCAAATCGCTCAACTCCCAGTTATCCCAGTTGGTCCCATTGCCACCAAGTCAGAATCTGATGATCGGATCTTGGAGAAATCAGGGGAACTCTTCAAAAATTATAGGCACACCTATAGGGATTTGGTCCCAATATATTAATGACTAAAGGTATAATTTTATAATCTTTAGTCATTAACATATTAGGACCACTGCACTTAACCAAGAAATAAATCACTGATGCTACCCTAAGCATACTCATTTTGTAGGTGCTTTAACTATGATTTTAGCCATTACCTCCAGGCCACATGCTTCAGGTATGATTTTTCCTAGTGTTAGGAATGCTAATATCTAATCTAATAAGTAAAGTATAAATTCATACCAAGTTGTTAAATAAAATTGTTACTAACAACTCCAGGGCTGTTGATTCTGAGATCTTGACCATACTGGTTCAGCGATATGAGGACTGCATGACATATGAGCACCCAGACCATCACTCTCCATGTAAACCACTATGGGAGAAATACAAAGAGGCCGAGGAAGCCTGGTTCATTAAATGTAAGTTTGCTTATACAACTAGTCTTTCAATGAGTTACAGAATCAGAAATACTAGGACTATTATTTTTACAGATGGTGATCTAGGAGCCTATGCAGATGCTAGAAAATGTTACATGAAGCAGAAACATCGTATGATTTGGGAAAGGCGTCATGGACCACTCTCCTCACTGACCAAGTGATTTAGTTATTGAAAAATTTGTTCTTGAATTTAAGTCAATATTTGTTTGTAGTTGTTTATGTAAACATTATCTAATCCAATTGTTTTTAATAAATTTAATCTGTATGAAGTTTCTTACAGTAATCAATAAATAAGCAAGTCACATTAGGAAAATATCATTTATTTTTCCAACACTACATTTATTTTCATGCAATACTGACTCGACATTAGATTGATATTTTCATACATTGATTTTGGACTAATAATGTACTACAATAAGAAAGTGATCACAGAATTTATGGAGATGTAAGATTTTTTTTGCCTTTTTAATATTAGCATCTAAAATTTCACTTACATAACTTGGAAATAAGAACTTAGATCTATCTTACCTTTACAATTTTTTTTGATATTGGTCATAAAAAATAAAAACAACATAACCTTAACAATACTTACTTAATTGTATTTCATATTTGAAGTCTAATGAAAATTTATATTTTTTTTTTTTTTTTGGACATATTATCACCAATTGGTCTCTAACCTAGATCTTGTACGAAATGCAGACTGGCAGTGTAACTATATCTCATCCAACATACACTTCGATACACACAATATATAGAACCTACTTACATTCTTTGCTTTAATGAATTTTTTGTTCTCCCTTCATCTCATATCAAAGTTCCACATCAACAAATATTTTCTACAACAATGATTTTCCACATGTTCATTTCACGTTCATTATGTTCTGTACTTTACATAATTATTTGTAACACGACAGACTTATGTACACTATATACATAGTACATTTAATTATTTGTTATTATTATCATAACATAATATGGCAGAGAATATTCCGATGATAGTATAATACACATGGTGTTTTTTATAGATCGAATAAATACATGCTTTAAAAAAATAATGTTATACATAAAAATGACTACGAAAAACCGTTATATGGAGTTATGCTGTAACATAAATAAATCCATGCCATACAATTAGAAAAGGGTAGACGGATAAATATCCAAGGTTAATCCAACCATTTATTTCAAAACTACCCACTCTTGATAAGTATTATTAGATGCGTAACGTATAATTCTGAATTCGTAAATAAAAAAAAAAATCATAATTTTTTGTATAAAAAATAAAATAGATATTAACAAAATAATATTGTTATTAACAAATAAATACAATATCTACATACTAATTATAAGTAACTAGTTTTACAATAGCAATTATTTTGATCACAAATAGCTTTGGAAGAAACTAATGTCAGTCTTTATTTAACATATTTTGGACTAACAATTTCTTTAAAGTAAAAGAAGTTTATCAGAAAAATTGCACATTTTATTGCATTTTTAATTAAAGTATTTTGTATACGTAAATGTCTTAATAACGATGTACTTGCTATTAATTCATTGCCAAGATTTATAAATACGTCATAATTATAATATGTTCATGTGGAACTTCGATGTAACTATGTGTGAAACGACGCGAGGCGCCGGGAAGAAATGGTCACCATCGCACCACAGCCGCGAGCACTCGACTACAGAAGCAATGGGGGCGATTCTGCCCGTTTTCGAAACTAACAAAATTCTTGACAATTCAGTGCTGCAATCAAATTAGTATTTTGAAATTATATGTATATTTTTTTTATTTCTGAAGGCGTCTTCTTTAGCTTTGTTTATAAATTATTAATTGATACCTATATGTACTTTTGTTTAAATATATGTAGGTATGTACTTTTGTTTAAATATAGATATGTACTTAACTAATTTGTCTTTGTTGCGCATGTTGTAGTACTTAACGTGTACTACAACTACAACAAATCTAAATAGATGCTTAAATACACATCCACACGTAACACTCTCATAGAACTTTCAAAATACGAACTCTATTTCGGTACTGATTTTCCAGAGAGGTTTGATTTCGATAGGAGAATGACAACATCGCCCCCAGTGTATAAACTTATCACTATAAAATATTTTATAAAAACATTTGAACATCTGTATAATTGACTCAAATATTATTATAGTAAATAATTAGGTCTTAAAATTCTATTCAGTTTCATTATGTATCATTCTTATGAGTAAAATCTTAAACTATGCAAATTCGAACTGGTGAGACCTAATAGGAAAATTATATTAATTCTAAACCTACATTAGTAACAATAATTAAGATATAAATATTTAAAACAAAACGAGCAGTGCCATATACTGGAGATCAAAATACATATATTAAGTAGATAGAAATATTATTTTGACAAATCAACAGTTGATAATGATCATTGTACTCTGATCGGACATTCGAAAAATGTTATATGTGCACAATAAATAATGGGAAACGACCTCACTGGCGTACTTCGCTTTGCGTTCGGTTCGTACGGCGCGCGGCGCGCGGCGCTCCGCACCGGCTCAACGAGAACATTTATCATGTTTCAGCCCTTCGTTACAAGTTTAAAACTAAGAATAAAAATAATGTTTCCATGTCAAAAAGTAAAACTAAACGAAAGACTAACCCGAGTTTTGGACACCGATGGTTCGCTGCCCTAAATTCAGGTGAATCCTTCAGCAGTCCTAAACCAGCAGCAAGGAAAGACTAAAACACGAGAAAAAGTAAAAGATAACAATATATATGATCAAAATAACAATATTGTCAACAAAAACAAAAATAATAATTGTAAATTTATAAAATCATATTAACTAGACAATAACTAGAATAGCATCGAAACAATCGTGGTGTCAAGTCGATCGGGGCAATCATATTCAATGCTCTCACATCATAACATATCTGAATTTGGGCGATCAATAACATTTTACGAATGCACACAATATGATGAACTAATGTTACTTAACCTAAAAAAACACACAAAAATATAGCCCATCCAAATATTATTGTAATTGTCATCACATTAATTAGGACACTTTGATTAATCTAATGATAAAATTCGTTGGCACACCTGGTCCCCGTCGCGCGGTCGGCTGACGCGGACAACATGCAACTTTTGTTTCTAACAGCGATAAAACGGAGAGGAATGTAACATCTCACGGCAGGTTTGTCGCGCCGCTTTATATCGCATCGAACTGCGCCGCCAGACGAGTGCGACCTTAAATGATGACGTATTTCATAAAAAATAAAATATACAATACAATGAGACATTTTATTGACGCCCACGAGATAATTAACGGCGATAAATCCTATTATTATAAATGCGAAAGCGAGTTTGTCTGCTACGCTTTTATGCCATAACTACTCAACCGATCATCATGAAATACGCATCAACGTTTTCAGAGGTACAAAAAAGAGCATAGGGTGAAACCGCGGGGAACAGCTAGTATTATTATCAAACAAATTAAAAGTTTTTTTTTTAGGTTTATCATGTGCTAGCTGTCCCCGCGGCTTCACACGCGGTAATTTCGGAGTTCCCGTGGGAATTTCAGGATAAAAATTACCCTATGTCACTCGTCCTGACTGACATAATATGTAGGTACGGTAGTCCTTACCGTAGCTTCCTGTAAGTGAAAGAATTTTCAAAAAATTGTCCAGTAGATCCAGAGATTAGACATAGACAACATAATATTATGTAGATCCCCTACAACGTCACAAACTCACAAACTTTACATCTATAATATTAATATAGATAATAGCAGGTACTCATGACAACAAAACAAACAATCAAGGAGTTCCAGTGGCTGTCTTCCGCTTCTCTCTTCAGACCCTCATCCATCTTCATTATAATATGGAAAGTGCACATGGCAACAGTACAAACTAGCTCAAATTGTATTGACCAACCACCATGGAACTACAGTCCTCCATCATCAGATTAGCTCGATGGTACAATAACATTGAATTATTACCAAACTTATATACAACGTGTTAATGAATTAACTGAAAACTAGAAAGTAGTTTGCTTAGAATCAACTAGCGAGTCGATCGCACTATGTTTTAATATTATTAAAACATAGTGTAGTATATTTTATTAGCCCATGTCTAAATTATTTATAATACAATATTTGGCGCGTACGCCGCCCGCAGCAAAAAATTAGAACCGGTAGGCGCGGGCGTAGCGTTCGGAATTTCGTAGATATATCACCTCCTAACTAATGTTGAATAACTTTTAAAGTATAAATTTTTTGGACATAAAATATATTTTAATCATTTTATTGTTTATTTACTTAAATGGGGTGTATCAGGTTTTCAGTTAATTCATTAACACGTTGTATAAGTACGCCAAATCATCTCAATCGGATACCAGATAGTGTTTGATTTTTTTTTGCAAATTTAAAAACTGACAATCTATTGTAAAGACTGATAAATCGCAGGGAACATGCGAAATTGAGTTTGTTTGTCGCGTTTGTTTGTTTATTTGTTTGTTACGTTTTCACGCCTTAACGGCTAATCCGATCATCATGAAATTTTACATACCCGTTGTCAGGGATACAGGGAAGTATATAGGGTAGTTTTTATCTCGGGATTCCCGCGGGAACTCCGAATTATCGCGGGTGAAACCGTGGGGAACAGCTAGTATTTTATAATGATCATAAAGCATTCAGTCGTTTATTTTGCTACTTCAACAATTCACTTTTTTGTATTTATGTTCAATGTCGAAGAGAATATAAATAAATGTTGCTTACGTTTTTCCTGAGTGAGCAATGCTGTTGGAACAGGCAGTGCACTTGCCGGGGGAGAGCTCCAAATATCGGTCGACGGAGAATCGAACACACGAGAACCCTGAGATAACACAATACATCCTTACATATTATAAAACAAAGGTCGCCGCGTCTGTCTGTCTCTTCCCGATAAACTAAAAAACTACTGAACGGATGTTCATGCGGTTTTCACTAATAGCCTTCCTCTTGAATCACTATATAGTGATTTAAAAGGACGGTTTATACGTATCGTTTATCCTGGAATTCCCGCGGGAACTCCGATATTACCACGGGTGGAACCTCCGGGGAAAGCCAGTGCGAAATAAAGACGCATGACTCACGCGGTGACTCATGCATGCGTATACATATAGGTGACCCCACCTATGTATATGTATACGCATGCATAAGCCACCGCGTCAATGTCGGAATTTCTTCGTGAAATGAGCAGTGTAGCCTGTGTCCTCCAAGATCTCCAACAGCGATGTTACTCGTAAATACACCAAAAAGCTGTTCCCCGCGGTTTTATCCACGAAAATTTGAAGATTATCTAGGAAATATTTTTTTTTGATAAAAAAATTTCTTATGTTACTCAAGGTAAACAATCGCGGACTGACTACCATCAGTTGAACATTTACTTGTAGGTGAAAACTTTATTGCTTTAAATGCTCATGAGTTTATCCATATTAAAACTTAAATACTTCGAAAAAAAAAACAAAATTATAATGATCACCTTCTGTCCGGGCGGCGTGTCGTAGACGGAGTAGTCGTCGTGCGCGGGCCGCTCGGCGCAGCGCGGCACGGCCAGCCCCGCGCGCAGCGACCAGCGCCCGCCCGCCTCCGCGAACACGGCGCCGTGCTGCTGCAGGAACTGCGACACCGACTCCAGCCCTGCGCACCCACAACACATATACATTCATAGCCTATCGCACGCTACAACTATTCGACACTAACCGTCTCGAAGAAGCATTGAAATATTCAGACTCGTCAATCGTCATGCACGGACGACTTTCAACAAATTGTGTGAAACGTTCGCTCATGGTTCAATGCTTCACTTCGAACCGGGTGTCGCGCCGTCCGCGCCCGGCCCCTTCATTACCTAGTTCTTCGCAAGGGAACGTCGGCTCGTATCTGTTCTTGTACTCGACGAATATATCGAGCTCGGGCAGCGGGCGCGCGGCGTCCGCGAGTATCTGCGCGACGCGCCACACGGTGCGCCAGGCGGGCGTGAGGCGCACGTGCCGCTCGGCCAGCGTGAGCACGCCGGCCGCCGCCAGCGCGTCCAGCTCGGGCTCGGCGCCGCCCAGCCGCCGGCACGCCGCCGCGAAGTAGTCGCGCGTGGAGCCGCGCGCCGCCACGCTGCGGTCGGCGGACAGCGCCGCGCACGCGACCAGCGCGCCCGCCGCCCAGCCGGGCGCGTCGGGCGGCGGGCGCACCACGCCGCCGACCACGCTGCCGCCCGCCGCGCGCACCAGCCCCGCCACGGTGTGCGCGCCCAGCGCGTCCGGCAGCGGCGCCGCGCCGTACAGCGCCGCGTACCGCGCGGGGAACTCGCCGAGCGGCACCGGCCCGAGCGCGCGCAGCCGCCGCGCCATCACCGCGCGCGCCGCCCGCCCCGCGAGCCGCACGCTGCGCTCGCCGCCGCGCTCCGGGTGCACGCTCACCGCGTCCGGGATCAGCTCGAACAGCTCCGCCAGCTTCACGCACCCGTAGTGGGCGACGCGCAGCTGCCGCTCGAAGTGCGCGTGGTAGGCGGGCACGAAGCGCGAGAACTCGATGCGCAGGTTGGGCGTGTAGCAGAGCAGCTCGACCGCCTGCACGGCGAACTGCACGGTGCGCGCGCGCTCCTCGGGCGTGGGCGTGCGGCGCGGCAGCGAGACCGCGCCGTCGGCCGACAGCGCCACCGCGTGCGGGCCCACGCGCTGCATCAGCTCGCCGAACGTGCACACGCCGTAGTCGGCCGGCGAGAACCGCCGCCCGAACGTCGTCTGGTACAGCTGGGGGATGTCGTGCGGGAACACGGCGCGCCCCGGCTGCGCCTTCAGCAGCTTCACCAAGTCGGCGGTCCAGCGCCGGCTCTGAGCCGCCGCGGATATGGTGATGAGACGCGACGACCCCGACCCGAGGACCTGACGCCGAGGCAACGACAAGAGTTACGAAAAAAACTAAACATAATCGAATTTGTTTGGTATTTGCATCTTGACTCACCACAATAGTATTGCTCAGAACGGCAAGTAAATCTGGCAGCTTTGTGAATCCATAGTCGGCCACGCGGCACTGTCGGCCGAAGTAGTGATGGTAGGACGGGATGAGCCTGCGTCACAAACGGCACCGATTATTACAGCACGCGAAACGCTTGGGCATTCCTCCAGTTAAATGTGCGCGATGTGAGGGCAGCAGCGCGTACTTGCTGAAGGGCAGCGTGCAGCGCGGCGCGGCGCGCAGCAGGTCCACCAGCTCGCGCTCGAACAGCGCCAGCATGGGCTCGAGCGCGGGCGCCGTGCGCGGCCGCTCGCTCGACGCGCTCGCGCGGGAACTGTCGCCTGCCAGACACGCATTGTTATGTGGCTACATTTCCAATTCAAATAAACTTTATTGCCCCAAAAGAAACAGTAAAAATAATACAAATAAAAAGAAAAGACAAAGCAAAAAGCGGTCTTATTGAATAGAATAGAATAAATTTTATTTGATATCGATAATTATTCTGCGATTCTGGGTCGGTACTTAGTATTTAATTTCTTTTCATCCCATTAATATCTCGTAAACAATTTTTTTTGGTGGCGCTAGTTCGACCACTGTAAAGTCCTTAGCGATGATAGCTACCCTGCAGGTTTTGTTCCCCTTGCAAGTGTCAATAGTATATTTCATTATAAGTGCGGAAAGCCTGTCATTGCAAAGAGTTCCGACAAATGTCTACCCGAGCCGAGGCGCAGCCGAAGGTGAGGGTTGACAGTCGGAACTAGTTGCAATGACGGTTCCGCACGTGTACTGAACAACTATTTTTAATACAGTTGCGAAAAAAATGAAGAAATTTAATAAAATATCAAAAACACAACAAACTCAACTAAGTTCCAACTGTGATCAAGAGATGGCGCTAGTCGTATTAGTAATGCGAAACGTACGTTTCGCAATGCAAAAAAGTGTGTCAAAGTCGTGTCGCCATTTGACAGTTGGCAAAGAGAACGCACGAGTTCGGGAAAGGTAAACAAAAAGCTCGAGTATGTAATAGCCCACATCCCGAACGCTAAACGTCCCTGCAATACGCCACTTTTTGAGCAACTGTATTAAAAAATATCTTTAAATTGCGTTGCCAAGGGACTGCAGACCTGAGTATTTGATATTATTTTAATTTGATACCTTTACAACGCGTCAGAGAAAAAGGGTCTCTACGACAGACGGACAACGAAGTTTCATATATATCGTGTGTTGGAGAAATTTTGAGTAAATGAATAAATAGTGTTTTAAAATTATAGCGCCATTTTGTGTCAACATTTTTTATGTTCAACATTTTGTTGGTATTTAAGCAAGGTAATAAAATAACGTTCTATAACTCGGAAAAAAGCGTTCTGTATCAATAATTTAATTTTGTGGGTTAACAAGTTATTGCCTATCGGTGTTCATTATTCCATTGAGCTACGGAACCCTAAAAAAAACAATAAGAAACCGTGTTCGTGCACTCACTGCGCGCGGCGGCCGCGTCGGAGCCGGCGGCGGGCGCGCTCCGCCACACCACGTGCCGCGAGGGCGCGTCGCGCAGCTCGAGCGTGGGCTCGGCGCGCAGCAGCAGCTCTAGGCACACGCCGCGCTGCGCGTCCACCGGCAGCGGCGCGAACGTCGCCTCGTAGCACTCCACGAAACTGCACCACCGCAACACACACGGTCAACCACCACCGTGTGTACCCTTTATGTCACACTAGCTGTACCCCGCGGTTACACACGCGGTAACTTAGGGAGTTTCCCTGGGAATTTCTGACTAAAATGTACCATAATTTACTCAAGACTACGTTAGCTTCCAATAAGTGAAGGAATTTTCCAAATCGGTTCAGTAGATCCAGAGATTACCCCCCATACAACGAACACACAAAATTTATCTTAATTAATTTATCTTCTAATTTACTCTTTATAATATTTATTTAGATATTAATTAGGCCTTATGTCAAGTCAGACACATAAATCTCTAAGGCGAATCGCCTGATTTCACTGGCGCAAAAACAATCAGGCAATATAATAACTGGTAGTACTCAAATAGTAGATAATAATACTCACTCACTGTCACTTCTATAACAATACTCACGTAAGCAACGGCAGTATTCCGCCGTGATTCTTGAGCAGGGTCTTGGTGTTGGCGGCGAGCACCGCCACCTCCATGAGCACGGGCTGCAGGATGCGGTTCGCGTCCTCCTGGCCGGCGCTGGCGGCGGCGTGCGCGTGGCACTTCCACGGCGCGTCCTCCCCGTCCGCGCCCGTCACCGGCGACCGGTCCACCAGCTGCACCATCCGGCCGAAGCCCTCGTGCACGAGCACCGTGTCGCGCAGCTTCAACACGTCCGACGTGGTCAGCGCGCAGCAGTACCGGCTCGCGTACGCGTCGCGCAGCCGCAGCAGCGGCAGCATGCAGTCGTTCTGCCCGAGCAGTATGCCGCGCAGGCGCGCCCGCAGCACGTCTAGATTGGGCGCCGGCGACGGCCTGCCGAGGGACAGCTCGAGCCGCCGCCCCGTCCAGTGGTGGTCGAGCCGGCGCTTGTGCACGCGCGCGATGGCGAGCCGCGCGTCCCACTCGGAGCGCAGCACGACGGTGGCGAGCGGGCCCTCGCCGCTGACCCACACGGCCACGCGCACCACGGGCACGTACTGCGCGAACAGCTGGGTGAGCATCTCCTGCAGCCGGCCGGGCTCGAACGGCGGCAGGTTGGATACGGTCAGCTCCGTGGTCGGCGCCGGCTCGCCGTCGCTGTGCTCGCTCACGCTGGCGGACGAGTTCCACGGCGAGGCCGCGCGGCTCGAGGCGCCGCCGCCGGCGCTGTCGAGGTGGCGCGCCTCGTCGCCGCTGTTGCTCGACGAGCAGGCCGACCGGTCCAGGCTCGCGGAGCCTGCACCCAACAACACTGTACTGACACCGGCTAGCGGCTGGCAAGCCCTTTCGATCGTGGGATAAAGTGTAATCATAGGTTATTTTATGTGCTGGTGCACAAAAAAACAAAAAATCCATGGGCCTTAATAATACTTATCATCAATCGGCAGTTAATTTACATAACAAACTTAATAATGTGTGTGTGCGTGAGTGTGTGTGTGTGCGTGAGTGTGAGTGTGTCTGTGCGTGAGTGTGAGTGTGTGTGTGCGTGTGGTTGCGCGTACCGTGCGTGCCCCTGATCCTGCGCGGCCTGGGCGCGGGTGGCGGGAAGAAGTCGGCGGGCGGCGGCGCGGGCGCGGGCAGCTGCTGCAGCGCGAGCGCCCACTCGCTGGACACGGCCGCGGTCGCGAGCGCCCACTCGCTCGCCATGGCCGCCGCGGAAGGCGCCGCAGGCGGTGCGCACACCTGCACGGAACGCTCACACTCTATAGTCTCATTCGACTAGTAAAGAAATCGCTCCTAGTATAATTCCCTTAATAGTTCTATTAATTCCTTAGTTCTATTCAAATAACTTTTATATGAAAACTAGCCAAGTTGTATTAAAAATCTAATCGCAAATATGCGGTATCTACCCTGAGAGAAATATGCGTGCAACCGAAAGTTTCCCACCGAAGATCGGTCAGCAGCAATCCTGCTATCGATGTTGGGACCTTTTGTACTTATCTTGTCGTTTGCACTTAACTGATGCTGGTCACCGATCTTTCGGGCAACGATTCGGTTGCGATCGCCCGCCAACCGCCTCCGGTCAGATTGATTTCACCCCGTGTATACCTGATGAGAGGAGGGCGGGCGCGGCGGCGGCGGCGGCTGCGGCACGGTGGCGGTGCCGTAGCCCTCGTCGCTGGAGTACGCCGCCCCCGCCCCCGCCCCGGCCGCCGCACCCACCGCCACGCGCCGGAACCGCGTGCTGATCTTGCGCCCGAACACGTCCTCACCGTCCATACGTTTTAGCGCTCTGATGCATACACAACAACATACAAATGAGAAATAATTATACCTAATTTCGCTTGGACCGTACAGATGCGTGACAGTTGTATTCAAAACTAGCTATTCCTCGCGGTATCACATTTCACGCGGTTTTAATAGACTACTATTATCATCGGCAACGGTTGGAGGGAAAAGAAGATAGTAAGGTTTTACACTTTGTATACATACAGGTAATTAATTCTACAAAACAAAAATCAGTAAACCTTCAAATTTTAAGATTCAGTCTTGTGAAAAACAAAAGCGAGACGAACCATTATAGACAAACTGTTCCCTTCACAGTTGCATGGTTTTTTGTAGACGTAGCAATCGCATAGAATTCTATAAAATACCAACTGTACCCCGCGGTGTCACCCGCGGCAACTTCGAAGTTTCCGCGGGAATTTCGGATTACAATATAGCCTACGTGTTATTCTAATGTATATATAAGCTATATTACGGTAAAGTTTCATTAAAATCCATTAAATAGTTTTTGCATCAAAGAGTAATAAACATCCATTCATACAAACTTTCGCGTTTATAACATTAGTATAAGGATATGGTATTGTGGTTTTAGCTATTAACTGCGGTTTCGGTTAAGTTGGAAGTTCCCGCGGGAACTCTGTGAAATCCGTTCTTAGCTGACGTCTCCTACCTATATAAACTATCTACCTGCCAAATCTTAACTTCATAGGTCAAGATTTAAGTAGTGTTTAGTCAGTGACCTTTCGCTTTTATACATATAGAAGATATAATTATATATTACTAGCTGTGCCCCGCGGTTCCACCCGCGTGAATTTCGGAGTTCCCGCGGGGATTCCGGGATGAAAAGTAGATAGTAGCCGATTCTCAGACCTACTGAATATGGATATAAAATTTCATGAGAATCGGTCAAGCCGTTTCGGAGGAGTATGGGAACGAACATTGTGACACGAGAATTTTATATATTAGATGTACTAGCTAGACACTAATATGAGATATGACTGATAAGTAGTCGTGTATTATATTGAAACCAACCGACGGCGCATTGGCTATCTCTATCAGTTAATTACGTCACGCGTTATTGTCGCGTCGGTATTCAAGGGCAACTACGAGTATAATATAGGATACTAGCTGTTCCTTGCAGTTTCACCCGGGTTAGTTTGGGAGTTTCCGCGAAAACTCCGTGAAACTCTTTCTTTCCTACTGTCCATACCCACCTACCCGCCATTTTTAGCTTCATATAGGTCACGTAGTCACGTAGGCTTTGAGATAGTCGATTCAAAATACTAATAAATGTTTAAATTACGCCCGATCTACTAATTAAACTGTAACTATAAAGGCAGTACATTGAAAAAGAAACAATGCATCTCCCTCTTTCTATTTAAACATGTCATAAGTTTATTATTGTAGTACCAGCATCGCGCAAAATCAATTGAATTGGATCTTCGCAATTGATTTGTAAATTAAAAAATCTGGGCACAAATAAAATTATAAAAATTAACAGATTGAGTGCTAAAAACCGTTACACAAAAATTAAGTTAGGTATCGCGTAAAAATTAAAAAAAAATAAAGTTTATTTCTTACTTCTAAGCCATAAAAACCATATATTGGCCAAATTATGGTGATCAATCGGGCTAGAAAGCCAAAATTATAGAATGAAGAATTTATTTAACTGTAGGTACCATCAAAGTATATTAGGTAATAGTAACTCACCCAGTTAGTAACATTATTTCGATTTATTTTTAAAATGTTTTTAACATTAACAGCACAAACACCATGTGTAAATAAAATCACGGATAATACGAAAATTAACTATTATACTATCATTTAAAAACAAATTTGTCGTGTTCCTTTGTGTGAATGGTTAAATGCTCTGCAGGGCTTGAACAGAAACAGTTATAGACGGTTTATATCGAGAAATTCGAGGGTACAATGTAAGTCAAGCATTTTAATGACATACAAATTGAAGTACCCTATCTATTTTCGGAACTAACTTGCTCCAATCCTCTAATGCTTCACTACTTATCCTTTTTATTATAAATCCGAAAGTGAGTTTGTTTGTTTGTAACGCTTTCACTGCCTAACAGCTCAATTGATCACTATGAAATTTTACATACAAGTTGCCATGGGTACAGAAAAGAACAAAGAGTACTTTTTATCCCGCAATTCCCGCGGAAACGCCGAAATTAACGTGGGTGAAATCGCGGGGAACAGCTAGTAATATTATAAAGCTGGATAGTACATTTATCGAGGAAGGCTATAAGCTATATGACATCACATTATGGCCAAAAAGAGCAGAGCAATGAAAAATGTTGCAAAAAACGGAAAATATTTCTTTTGAGAGCTTCCGTTTCCTATGCCGCGGAAACAGGTAAAGTTAAGCAAAAATTATGTAGTAATGGATGCATACACACAAACACACACACGATTTAGAACAAACACGCATCACCGTATCATATTCAGGCCATCCCATCCCTATACTAATATTACAAACGTAATAGCTCGTCTGTACGGATGTATGATGCTTGCTCCTCTCTCACGCAAAAACCCCTGAACGGAGTTTAATGAAACTTTACAATAATATAGCTTATACATCAGATAAGATTAGATTAGATTTATTTATTCACTTTTACAAAAAAAAACATATACTCAGAGTACCTACTTTCTATCCCGGAACTCAAAAGTTAACGCGGGTAAAACGAACCAATTATTGCACACTACACGCCGTCAGAGGTACAGAAAAGGACACAGGGCACTCTCCGTGCCGGAACTCACCGCAGGGTCCCCAAAACCAACGAGGGCAAAACCGCGGGGAAAGCATGTTAGTTATTAAAAGTTACAAATTAATAACTCAGGACATTATTGCAACACTATCCATCGTTACCAATACTGCCAATAACATCAATAATTTTTCTTCTAAAAACAGGCTTGCTAGTGTTAAAAATATCAATCGACGAGAAAGAAGCATTATAGCATTCCTGAGAACGATGCACTACAGAGCCCTTTGCGTAATTCGAGTGAACACCTAGTACATAGAAAAGAGGATATTTAAGGATGATCCTAACCTGGAGGCTTGATCAGGCGTCGAGAACCTCAACAGGGCAGTGGACGCGGTCACGCTGACCACCTTGCCCCCGCAGTTGTCTGCCAAACGGCGCAGTCTCTTGGAAACCCGCTCCGCTGGCTGCTCCAATGGCAGGTTGTCCACTTCTACTTCGCACGACGAATTCTCGTCGTCATCTCCTTCTGTTTGACTTGAATCCTATATTTAAAAAAAATCAATAACAATTAGTCAGCCACAACACAACAACGATTTCTTTTGTTTTTTTTTTTATACCTCGATTATTATAATCAATTTCATTATTTATTGGTGCATCAGAGTATTTTGTTTGCAGGAAAATAATTACAAAATACCTTTAACTTCCTCGGCACGTTTGCTGTCAGCTCGTTATAACAGTAATGAGATGATGCACATGCTATTAAAGCTGATGATGTATTTTTTTTATGTACCAACATCACCTCCATATTTTTCCTATCGACAATAAGACTAACATTAAACACATATCTAGTAAACAAATAGTGTTGCTGATAAATCCAGGGAATCTCTACTACGGCTTCTATATCTTCTATCTTTAATATAATATCTGGTATTACCTCTGATTGTTTTTTATTACAATATGACAATAAAATGATGAACATGATCAAAATGACACTGACACCATATATAATGTGAACAGAAAATAATCTATTTCCACAGCCAAATATCATTCTCATCATTACTATATCTATTAATATGTAATATCTTCGATCTCGATAGTTATTATTAGCCAATAGCACTTTTCAGTTTCATAGACAATGTGGAAAATATATGAAAAAATATTTACCTATGTCTAAAATCACTTAGATCAGCGGCAAAATTAATATCTCCAGATATGAGAAGTAAAGCTGCAGGGGCCGTATGAAGCTCCCCATATCTCCGCATACATTGTCTCAATTTTTCGTCAGCTGCATTTTTTTGGGTTCCACATACATGAATAAGATTTACCTAGCAAACGAAATATAAATTAAATCAAATTTACTTAATAAGGCAATAGACAGATTGAAAATAATAAACTAATCATGTTAATTCTTTGTAGACAACCCTAGCACACGATCACTGGGCGTAACTATAATGACTCTGAACAAATAAAATAAAGTTTAAATTTGCATATGAAATTACAGCTCACTACTTTTGTAGTCAATAATTAAGAGGGTTTTCCTGAAGAAAGAAGTTCCTCCTTGAAGATTGATTACTTTATTTCTTCAAAGTAAATGGCAGTCTTTTTTATAGTAAAATGTTATTTTACTTGTTAGAAATAAACAACAAAGATAGAAACTACTTACTTGTGAGTCATTTAATTCTTGAAGTCTAATTGTTGATTCTTTTCTTACGTCACATACAACTACAAATTCTGCCTCCCTTCTTCCAGGGAGGAATTTAGAACGGATTGCTGCTACAATATCAATAGCAGAACACCCACGGGGCACCTAGATATGTAGTGAAAATGGGTAATAAATTTAATATTGCATCAAATAAAGAAGATACTATTTTGAGAAGTGTTTATGAAATTATTGAAAATATTAGCATCCTAAAAGCTAGAATGGATGCAACAGCACAAATTTATTAATTGGAGTGGAAAAAGTGGAATCTACTCTGCATATTTCTTAGTCCCAACAAAATAATATAATTGTTAAATGTTTGGATGATTTGACATTAATTTGTCAATCACAATCACACATAAAATCACCATCAAAACGGTGGAGCCATAAAATCATAAATTGGAATTGGAACAGTTATTAATATTGTTTCTGTTTTTTTGGCCAGTAGAACAGATATTAATGAAATTTGACATACAGTAGCATGTAATATTGACTAACTTTTACTCTCTTACTAACTTAGGTTGGCACAATGTTCGTTCAGTTTATGCAGGTGACACTGCAGTAAACAGACAGTTCACAATAAACTTACTTGGCAATTTTCTATGTCCCAAAAAATTCCAATAGGAATTCCGGATGGGTTTGATTTTTGTTTGTGGTGACGGTAGCGTGACCTCACACGTACTCGCTCCACAAAAGATCCATCACTTACATTATCAAGATCATCTGATGAATTGTCGGATACATCTGTAAAAATACAAAAAACATAAGTTCAATAATTATTTGTGTTACCAATATATAATACTAATAATAAGAATTTATTAGTATTATATATTGGTCCATGGTATTATTAACATTCATTAATTAACATAAATTTTAAGTTTAGATTTTCAACAATATAAATTTGTAAAATAGTGAGCTACCAACAGCAGAGCAAAGCTCAAACTAGCGGTAGCTTAGAACACAGAGACAGACAGCTCTGAACAATGCATATCATATCTAGAACTACCACCCTTTGCATCTGACATAGGGAGTCTCTCAAGATATTGATTGAGACTCTCCGCTATCAGGCTGTCCACTGAAACAACTACGGGAACAATGATTTTTGAGTTAACATTCCACATAGCAGTTTAACCTCGTGGGCCAGATAGAGGTATTTTTTTAAGTGTCATGTGGATGTAAAACTATTTCAATTTTAAATTTAATACTGCTTTAAATCGAATTATGTATGATAATTTTGAATAAAAATAATACCTAGGTATTTCCATGAAATTGAAAATTAATGAAGTACACATGGATATTTTCTTGAAAATTCCGACAAACAATCATAAAATTACTTATGACCCAGATTTCAAAAGTGAAACTTTCACATAATACAAAGTTAATTTACCTGTAATCCATAGACGAGGTGGCAATGGCATTTTATGGGTAGGGCTTGAAATATTACTAGCAAGGCCTTGAGCCGATAAACTCCTCGTTCCTTTCTTGCTGATGGCCCCCGTATTCACAAAATTATTCATTGAACACATTGTCTTATTACTTAAAAACACTTTAAACCTAGGTATTTAACATTAATTTATGTACGTTTTTGTACGTAGGTTGTCACAACATATCCCACAAAATAACTAACTAGTATACTAGTAACTAATAACCAAATAGTATATTACAACCACTACGTTAATACTTTAATATACTAATTGTAGAAAGTCGAAACATATGCTTCC
The DNA here is from genome assembly GCA_907165275.2 of Zygaena filipendulae. Lineage (NCBI taxonomy): Eukaryota > Metazoa > Arthropoda > Insecta > Lepidoptera > Zygaenidae > Zygaena > Zygaena filipendulae. The sequence continues at coordinate 7,618,153 of OU015659.1, forward strand.
AGTTTCCAAATACCTAGTAAGATAATAATAGATAATAAAAGAAAGACTTGTCACTTGACTGAACAAATCTTTTTTCTAATTTGTTTACACTTTACAGTTTACACTTTGCTTTACACAATGGCATAAGAAAACAAATAATATACTACGCACAAATTAACTAGACTTATATACTACGTCAACTGTTATTCACTACGTTTTAATCCGTTCGAGAATCGAAACAAAAATGAAAACATAGGTACAGGAAATGTAAAAATTAACAAAATATAGCGGTTCATACAACCGAATTATCGACTAAATCAAAAAATTGACGGTCAGTTTGGATGTCAAGCGCACAGACTGTTGTAAACAAGCCTCTCCGCAAAGTCACCTTGGCGGGAGGTTGGTTTTAACCGCCGTTGGAGTTTCTGTCCACCCTTGTTGTAAACAAGGCTCCAACTTCAGTGTGCTTTTGTCCCTCGCATCGGAAACATCTTTGCAATGGCTCCTTGCCTTTCAAAAATTCAAACAATTGGTGTGGATTTTGGTCTTTTGAGTGCAATTGAGGAAAAAAAAGAGATAATATAAAATAAAATATTCCCACACAATTTTTTTTTGGGATTGAGAGGTCCCAGAGAGGCCAGAGATACGGCAGATCCCTATACAGGTCGGTAAACTCGGTAAGAATATTTTTTTTCTTGCGTCATTTTCATACGTACGCGCGCGAACAAATAAATTACTCTACGCGCGAGCGCTCCCCGTGACTGCCGCCACTCAACTGCCCTTGCTTGGTTTACAACAAATGTCTACACAGCGGGCCGCTGGTGAGATCGCAGCAAGTTTCCAACGCGCGCCCACAAACCAAGGTCGTGGAAAAGAAACAGAAATTTCGTTGCAAACAACCGTCCGCACTGTTTTAAACAACTGATGGAAACTTCCGTTTTGGGCTGGTTTACAACAGTCTGGTACACGCTTAATCCGTGGAAGTAATCCACATTCCACACCCCGTGGCCATTGACGCGTGACGGTCAGTTAACGGATGTCATCCGCGGATGTCATCCACCCCAATCACTGGCTTCTTTTCTCGACCGGCCGACCGCGTTACCAACTCTCGAAAATATTTACCCCTAAAGATTAAGTTATACGCTCATAATATAAAATAAATTATTCCTAAAAAGTAAAAGTTTATAAATAAATAGCGCCAAGATTTTTGCCTTAGTTTCAAAATTATTAAGGCGAAAATATTGGTATTATAAGTTTTTTTACTAGATCGAAAAGAACAATGGCAAAATTTCTATAGGAGCTGGACTTGACTTTTATTTTTTATGTCCCAAAATAAACTATAGTTAGATTGATTTGTTTTTATGTTGTAAATACCATCCCGTTTAAAAATCATATCTAAATAGCCACAATTTTTTAAAATAACATCGTAAAATCCACAATACATTTGAGGTTAGAATCAACAACTACATTTTACCCGACCTAAAAGTGTAGTTAGCATAGAAATAATGTAGTCACAAGTGGTAGTTATCAGTCCGTAAAAAATGCCTAGGTAAAAACGACAAAGGAAATTCAAAATAGAACAACAAGTAAAGCGATTAAAATGCGTGATTGCCGGGTGTCATGTCAATTGCCAATCAAATCAAATATTAATGATTAATGACAATCACTGGCGCGGTTCGATGACCACAGATTTAGTAACTTGTCAAAGACAAATGACGTTCCGATGTACGCAATTGAACAAAATGCTTATACTTACTATGAACCTAAATATTTTTTTTTTATGACAAGAACGCACACACAGTTGTTGATTTGATGCCTACATAATTATCTAGTAAAACTATTAAGAAAAACGTGAATAATTATAGTCTTTGAATACTAAGTCATGTCATACGCGAAATGAATCGTCAATAGGTGCGTTCTGAAACCACATGCATGATGTCGTAGAAGTTACAAAAACAAAAATAAATTAATATCTTTTTTTTGTGGCTACTTATAGAGATATTTTTTGTGTTTTTTAAAATCTTAAAAAATAAGGATTTTTTTCATATATATATCATATACGGACACCATTGTTTCGTATCGAGTCCGATCTGGCCATCCTTCTTTGACCACGTGATCACATTAATTTGACAAAAACATGAAGTATAAGTACCAACACGATGGGTCTGTAACTTGTAGTTTCCGATATTTAAGCTATCGAAAATTTGACCACGTGATCACATAGATACGACGAAAATATGAAGTTTGAGTATCAACACGATGGGTCTGTAACTTGTTTCTGAGATATAGGCTACCGAAAATTTGACCACGTGCGTGATCACATAGATATGACGAAAATATGAAGTTTGAGTACCAACACGATTGAACTTGTAGTTTCCGAGATATAAGCTATTGAAAATTTGACCACGTGATCACATTGATATCACGAAACATGAAGTTTACATGATGAGGTTGTCTCTCATAGTTTCGGAGACAAAAGCTTTACAAAAAAAAGAATTATGAAATTACGATCCTAATAAAAAATCATAAGACTTTTTTTTTAATTATACAGCGTTACCCGAAAACCATTGAATATCAGTCATACGTAAACCATAACCTCCCAGCAAACACCCCATTTCATTTTATTTCACTGTTTCCACACACTAATGGTATTATGTAAATTTCACCACGTTTACACAATATTTACCACGATAAACATATTTGTAAAACAAAGAAATAAAACCGACGTCCATTTCGCTCAAATGCCGCCAAAAGCCTATAACTTGTCATGGACTTCGTACAACTTAGGTACTTATTAATTCCATGTGTTCTACATTCAATGTTGCCAAATATTGATTTATTTAATAACATATTTTTTATTATGGTACTCAATACCACACACAAACACATACAAAGGTTTGCTTGTGTGCAAGAGCAAAATCTCGCTATATGAGACGATAGACCCTGCTCCCACCACATTGCAGACATGATGGACGGGCTATTTATTTCATATTATGAGTTTATGACTTAGCCCAGAGAGAAGGCAATCACTACGACTTAGCCTTTAGGGGAAAATATTCTCGAGAGTTGGTAACGCTGTCGGCCGGTCGAGAAAAGAAGCACTGGATTGCAGCCAATGAGTGGGGTGGATGACATCCGACGGATCACATCCACGGATGACATCCGTTAACTCAATGTGCACGGGGACGGGGTGTGGATTACTGCCACGGATGACATCCAAACTGACCGTCAATCTGAGGCGCGTTCCGTGGATTCGCACGAATGCACTCGAACGCGCTCGAGCGCGCTCTGTACCCGTTCTGTGGCTTGGTGAAATTTTACTCTGACAACTGTCAGAGCGTAGTTTCACCCGTTCCGTGGCTCAGAGTGCAGCAACCAAACAACCATCTCCAAAGCAGGTTAATTTTCACTCTGACAGCTATGTATTGTTTAAGAAGTGTCAAATTTTGCGCCAAAAACCGGATTCATCGAAAAAGAAATCAATCGGAGTTCTTACCAACAAAGGGGAGGTGTCGTAGTCACAAAAAGTTTATAATTGGATGTTAAACAGTCTTATTTGCAATGTGAGTTGAGAGAAAACAAATGGCGCCTGAAATTTCAAATATTTTGAGGTTATAAAAACAACTCTATGACTACGACACCTCCCCTTTGTTCATAAGGACTCCGATTGATTTCCTTTTCAACGAATCCGGTTTTTGGCGCAAAATTTGACACTTCTTAAACAATACATAGCTGTCAGAGTGAAAATTAACCTGCTTCGGAGATGGTTGTTTGGTTGCTGCACTCTGAGCCACGGAACGGGTGAAACTACGCTCTGACAGCTGTCAGAGTAAAATTTCACCAAGCCACAGAACGGGTTCACAGCGCGCTCGAGCGCGTTCGAGTGCATTCGTGCGAAGCCACGGAACGCACACTTGGAGCATCAGAGAGTCGAGCTAAGCCACGGAAGTCGGAACGCAACTAAGGGTGACAGAACTCAGAAGTGAGTGACTGTCAAACTTTTTACAAATGAGATTGCAGTTTTGTATCAAATCGTAGACGGACCGACTAGACAATATAAAATTTGTAAAGTTTGAACTTGAAGCCCGTAAAGCCGTGCGTGATTTTGCAATCTGAACGATTGTAAAATTTTTGTATTTTTTGTTTCTAAGATCATTGGTTTCACTACCTACCTACCTAGTGTAAAATTGCAAATTAATTGTAAGTATCTACACATTTTGTTTCACGAAACTACTTTTATTGAGGGAAAATAATGGCAGGGATGAATTGAACATTGTATCGTTTCTTCCAGTTTTGTTCATCAAAATGACTACTAACGGGGATATTGGTAGTCTTGATGCCGGTGGAAAAATAATTAAAATGGAGGTAAGTTAACCATGCCAATGAACGAAAGGATCTTTAAACGGTTGTTTACAAAGTTACTACCTACTTGCCTACTGTGATTTTGTTCTAGGTAGATTATAGTGCCACCTGTGATGAGAAGATTCCAATTTGGAAGTCATGGGCTACTAAAGGAAAAATCCAAGAAGCCATAGACCAGTTGTTGGCTTTAGAAAAGCAGACGAGAACGGTAAGATATCTAGTATAGGTATAAGGTAGTCTTTTTTAATTTAATAAAATTTTAATAGATTTTAAAACTTTTTTATGAATTAATGGTAAGAATAAACATTTGTGCTTTATAAGAAACAAAAACCAATTCACGCTTCATTTACAGTACATCACAGTAAATCACATAGGTAGTTCTACCTTCCATACCACTGAGTGTATATAAAAGCAAACACACTGATTAAACATGAAATCCAAAAAAGAACTAATTGGCCTAACTAATTGAGCTTAACAAAGCTGAATTTAAGGTAGGAGACATCAGCCAAGAATTGAGATTCTTGATTGAAAGATTTCAGAATTCTCATGAGAACTCCCAAATTAATTTGAGATAAATTGCTGGAAATAGTTAAATACATATTCCTGAAAATATGCAAAATCTTCATGATGATTGGTTCAGTACTAAGCATGAAAGTGTAACAAGAAAACTATTCACAATTATACCTACCTATTATTTCTAGGGTGCTGACATGACTTCTACAGCTAGAATCTTGGTAGCCATAGTTCAAATATGTTATGAAGCTAAGAATTGGACTGCACTTAATGACCATATTCTCTTGTTGTCCAAAAGACGGTAAGTTAAATTATTATGCTTATAATTGTCTTTTCAATAATATACAAAAGTACATACAAAAGACCTATGGTTTTCTTAATAGATGGCTAAATTTTTTTTTAATAATATTACAGCTCACAATTGAAACAAGCTGTTGTTAAAATGGTACAGGAATGTTATACGTATGTTGATAAAACACCTGACAAGGAGACAAAAATTAAACTCATTGAGACTTTGAGATCAATCACTGAAGGTAAAATTTATGTTGAAGTGGAGCGAGCTAGGCTAACCCACATCTTGGCTAAAATACGCGAGGAGGAGGGCAATGTTGCTGAAGCTGCAAAGATAATTCAAGAACTACAAGTGGAGACATATGGTTCAATGGACAAGCGTGAGAAGGTTGAACTTATTTTGGAACAGATGCGTCTGTGCTTGGCCATCAAAGATTATGTTCGCACTCAAATCATATCTAAGAAGATAAATACGAAATTTTTTGATGAGGAAAATACTGAGGTAAATAATCTATTCAATTTCAAGAGCTTTAAAATTCCAGTGGTTTTGATTTACGATATTAAAAACATGCTGGTAATACTTTTGTATTATAAATAAGCTGTGCCCTGTGGTTTCACCCGCGTGAGTTCGGAATTCCTGCAGGAACTCCAAAGTAGCCTAATTTACTTCTTAAACCTTCCCTGAACTTCCACAAATATTTCAAGATCAAAATTAGCCAAATAATAGCCATTCTTGAATTTTTTTAGTGAGACAAACAAAAAGCAATTAGTTTTTTATAAATAAGATGAAGATTTGCTGCTTCCATATGAATTCGGAACTTCCTTTGCCAACTGTACTGTGATAAAAAGTTTTTCATGATATGAAAGATAGAAGAAGAATTTTTAACAATTGAAATAGTGTTTAGAGATTACACCTTAAAAACGTACAAACAAACTTCTCTTATTAATAATATTAGTCAGTATAAAGTTCTGTTTGAATGTTCCTTATATGCTCCTGCCTCCTATTCAATTCTTCGGACAATGATAAAACTTTGATGGGTTGTTGTGCACAAATCTGGCAAAGTTTTGGCAAAATAATTGCCAGGAAAAGCTAGTAATAATTGCTGAAGTAACCTTGTCCGTCTGTTAATTCTTAGAATGAGTAAAAGTTGCTATGACATGATTTTTGCAGAAAGACAAGTTGGAAAGCCTAGAAGTGTCTGATATTTTTTTATCGCACGTTGTCAGGGGTACAAAGAAGGCCATAGGGTACTTTTTATCCCGGAATTCCCGCAGGAACTGTGAAATTACCGCGGGTGAAACTGCAGGGAACAGCTAGTATAAAAATACTTATACTTACTTACTTAATTCCGGGATAAAAAGTACCTTATGTCACTCAGAATTACAGCAGCTTCCCATAATTTAAGAATAAGAATTTTTAAAATCGATTCAGTAGATCCAGAGATAGCTGTTCCCCCGTGGATTTACCCGCGGGAAATTCGGAGTTCCCGCGGGAATTCCGAAATAAAAAGTACCCTATGACACTCAGGATCATTGTAGCTTCCTATAAGTGAAATAATTTTCAAAATCGGTTCAGTAGATCCAGAGATTACCCCCTACAACGTCACAAACTCACAAACTTTTGCTCTTTATAATGTTAGTATAGATAAGTAGTCGTAATCAGTGGTACAGCTTATAAGTTTTTTTTTTATATTTTAGGAACTGAAAGAGAAATACTACCGCATCATGATCGCCGTGGACCAACACAACGGGCAGTACCTGTCGGTGTGCCGCCACTTTCGCGCGCTGGGCGCCGCGGCCGGCAACGAGACGCTCGTCGGCAGCGTCGTGTTCCTGATACTGGCCCCGTACGGGAACGAGCAGGCCGATATGACGCACAGGCTGAACGAGGACAAGGAGTTGGACAAGCTGCCCGATTACAAGTGAGTACTGACTGCCCATTTATATTAGCACAGATGGGGAAGAAGGGTTGACTTGCGCAACTCGACAACTGAGCGCCTATTATCAGTGTGTTTTAATGGCGGTTGGAGGTTTAGGCAGAGACTCATTTCCAGTATAATCATATCAGACGTTGTCCATGTCCAGTATAATAATATAAGAACCCATACGTGCCCCTTAATAATGATAATGAATCATTACTGATTAGTAGGGGGACAGAATATGAAGCTCAGATGCGATTTAATGGACAGCTACAAATTTTACCCGGATCTACTGCTTCTACCTTTGCCTCTCAATGTTATTTACTACATGACAGTGTCCTACGGTTTTTCCGCGTTTCGGAATTTCTGTAAGAACTCTGATAAAAGGAGCCTAAGTAATCCTCCTCTCGGTGACCACCTAAGATATGCTAAGAACCTAAGCCTAACGTGAATTACTACCCATACTACGGGTCACGTCGAAGGTATGGGTATGTACCATTGTGCCATTAGTTATCCCCAAGAGAAAATTACGTGAAATTTATCTAAGGAATTTGGAGATTAGCTGGAACAAACATACAGAAAAAATTTAAGAATTGTTTGTTTTTATTGTTATAAGTAATGTATATTCGTTCACATGCATTTTAGTAAAATTATGACATTACAAACAGACACTTCAATTTATAGATGCATTAGTAAAAGCTGCTAGTCTATTAAAATTAATTTAACTGTCTAAATATTTACCTACAGACAACTCTTGGGCTTGTTCATCAACCCAGAGATCATCAGATGGAACACCCTCTGCTCTAGTTACGAAAAGATGCTCCGCGCCACACCGTTCTTTGATTCATCGGATGAAAAGGGCCAGGAGCGTTGGAACGATCTCAAAAATAGAGTTGTTGAACACGTAAGTTCTATGCCATGCAACTATCGCCGTTATGTTTTTAATCACGTAAAAAAAGAAAAAAATACGTATCCAATATTTTTTTTATCTACAAACCGGACTTCAAAAAAATATTAAGTCAACTAGCCCATTGCTGTTGTTTGCAGAACATCCGCATAATGTCGATGTATTACACGCGCATCTCGCTGCGCCGCATGAGCGAGCTGCTCGGCCTCAGCGACACGGAGGCGGAGGAGGCGCTCAGCCTGCTGGTGGTGAACAGCGTGGTGTCCGCGCGGATAGACCGGCCCGCCGGCGTCGTGCACTTCAGGTGAACACACTTGACTACGACTAGACGACCCGATTGGCGCAGTGTCGCCATGCCTGCCCGCTGATCAAAAAGTTCCGGGTTCGATTCCCGGTGAGGGCGGACTTGGTGTTCTGGTTCCACTTTCCACTCTGGTCGTGTTTATATATCTAAAGTCTAATATGTAGTTATATATCACGTTTGCTTGGTTTCCACGACACAAGCTTATAGCTTACTGTGGGATCAATGGTTGTAAGTTGTGTATGTTATGTTGTTGTATGCTAAGTCGAAATTACAATGGACAAAATTAAGATTTGTCATTTGAGGTTATTATAACGCAGATTCTTGCTAGGAAATAGGAATTCTTATCATGTGTAGCAAATTGAGTCTTAGAAGTTCGAGTAAAACTTCTTTTAAGACGGTGTGAAATGGAGCTTATGAAACGAAAACTTGTAAGGAAAAAAAGACAACTATCTCTGTCTCTTTCATTTTTTCGACTTCAATCAATGAAAAAATGACAATCAAGCTCTCTCTTTCTCTCTCTCTCTCTCTCTCTGTCCACCACCTCCAGAGTGTATTCATCTCATTCACACATTCATTCACTTCTACCGCGTGTGAACTCATACTCGACTTTTTTTTATATATAATTTATTCTTTTTCGCAGTCCAAACATGGACGCGTCGGATCGTTTGAACGAGTGGTCGAACAACCTGAACACGCTGATGCAGCTTGTGAACAAGACAACGCATCTCATCAACAAGGAAGAATGCGTACACAAGCACCTTTTGGCCACAGTCGATTAGTGAAAAGAATACTTTAATAGTTGCAGTCATGCATAACCTAAAAAAATATGTTTATTACCGTACCTACGTAAGAATAGGTATAAATGTACTCGTATTTGCGGTATTTGAACACAATAAAACAAAAAAATAATTAATAATAAATGATTTACCTATTACAAAAGAGTTCATTTTTTATTGACTTACTAGCAATTTCGGAGTAATTTCGGAGTTCCCGCAGGAGTTCCGGGATAAAAAGTACCATATGTCCTCTGTACCCCTGACAACATGCATGCCAAATTTCATCCAAATCCGCTCAGCCGCTTTTGCGTGATTGAGTAATAAATATCCAAACATCCACTTTCACATTTATAATATTAGTAGGATTAAATGGAAGACGTATTTTTTAATCGTTCGAATAATATCTTATGTGAAATCAATTCTCATGCGAAATGAAATTCACTGAATCTCATTTTGACGCATTTTTTAGGCTAAGGCCCAATGCGAAGGCTCTTTGTTGTGTGGCCTTTAAACAACAAAGAGCTTCGCTCACTGCTAAGAGCTAAGAAAATAGCCGTGACTGTTTCTAGTAAACAGACATGCATACTATAGCAGCTGGCTACACTCCAAGCGACGCGCCTAAATAGGTGCCTTGTTTGTCACAATGCAAGCCGCGTAACAAACGAACGTTTGTGAGTCGCCATGAGATGTTTTTTTCTTCTGAAGTTATTTACATCGTACTTTATTTAGTAAATTTCATTTCTACATGCCAAATATTAAAATAGTTCAAAGTTACTATTTCATTTCCCATTTAAATTTTGGCTATTATTTTATTGAAATTTACTACGTACTATTTTTTTTTCTAGAATTCTTGGTGAAATACGATTTTTTCTAGTGTTTTTTACGATCCCTTAGAAAATAAAGTTGGCAATACTGCGGCTCCAGGGCAAACTTCGAGTTGGCAACGATTGTGTGTTAGGGGTTTTTAACTTATCCTTAGGGGTAAATAAGTAAGGGCGGCGCCACAGCCACGGCGGTGGCGATCGATGGCGGCGAAAACAAATGGTAGACAACCTCAGACGAAATCTATTTTGTCTGAGTAGACAACATAAGAAGTCGGCCACAGCGCGCGCCGCTGATAGCTGTGGCGTACTTCTTATATTGTCTACTATTTGTTTTCACCGCCGCTGTGTGGTCGCTGCCAAGGGGTAAGCCAACTCCGGGTTGAAAATGGGAAGTTCCGAACGGATTGCTAAGTGAGTAGTAGTATCAGTGGTTTTGGTATTAAGAAAACTTGTAAATAATCTTAAAGGCTGACTATGTTATCTGATCTATTGTTTGATAAGATATGGTAACCAAGACTTATTTAATTATTTTACAATATACCTAGATAAAGGTATCAAATTACATCATTGCAGGGGCGGATCCAGGGGGGGGGCACTGGGGGCAATTGCCCCCCCTGAAGACCTAAATAGGTACCTACTTTAATTAGACCTTAGAAAAATCTTCGCAAGGTTGTGGCTTTTCACCAAAGTTTCATCGTAATTTGAATAGAAATATACGAATGAACCTGAATGAACGAACAAATATTCATTTTTAAAACTCTATAAATTATTAGTTCGTAACGAACCCCTATGGAAGTTTGTATCTATTATTGTAAAACAAACACAAAATCTGTCAATTCTTTCTCGTTAAAACAAATTTTCTGGTTTGAAACTACGTGCCGTATGGTATATATTTCTCATTTAAAAGGAGAAGTTTCTGCGTTTGGCTGTATATATGTTTTTACAATTATCCTTATATATGTAGTTTCTCTATCCCTTTTCTTTAACTTCATCCAACATCCTTGAGACTTGGAAGTAAGCTATTGTGATTTCACTTCCCAAAACTAGTTGGTACCTAACTCTTCTACTTTTTTCCACGTTCAAAGCAAATCTATCCATATTATTTATTTATATTATGTTATTTGTAACTGACGAACTAAATGGAATTAATAGAATTTCGATTTTTATTCCCCGTCATATTGTCCTCTGTGCTCAAAAAATAGTCGATGACTTTTATCACGTGCGGTGCGCGATGAATTCGGATTTGGAAAAAATTTTGGGAAAATTTCCAAAATTTATCAAATTTTTCTTCTGTTGACTGTAAATTTTAAAATCTTCTACGGTCAAAAACATCTTTTTGTTTCAATAGTACCTATTTTTCCGTATCTCGTCATATGGACGAAAATTATTCACTTCTCTGAGTTTTCTGCGTTATTTCCCAAATTTTCTCCTCATTTTACTAATCCAAGGAGTAACCTTCTTTTTGTTTACGCCGATGTGTGCTGTATGAATCTGACAGAAGAGTAATTGAAATTGAAAATTGAAATTGAAAAAACTTTATTTGACACAACACAAAGATTTACAGCATACGTATACAACAACTAGACATAGTAACGCGATAAGTTGGAGCGGCTGCAAAATGCGTGTGGTTTACATATTCGCCATATTCTTTGTACCATCTTTAAAGTGCTGAGGGATCCCAAATCACCGACTTACTTCAAAGAAAGTTTCAGATTGCTTTATGTCGGTCGTGAAGCTACGTCAGGTAGTTAGGTAGTTCTTTGTTCTTCTGATCACGAAACACGTTTTTATCACATCACATGTGCACCTCCGATGGTATTTTTCCTCAGTTTAGTAAAAAAATCGCTATTAACCATAACACTTCCCATTATTTTCCTATCACTTTATAGATACAAACCTACAAAATTTTAATTTAAAGTTGTTAATTCAGGTCAGATTCGCTGGAACGTAAATTTTTCATTTTTTACTTTTATCTGTTGTAGCTTCCATGTAGATTATTTTATGCATGAAAGTACAAGTTGAAAATAATGAAATACTAAAAAAACTTTGATTTTACAGAGAATCGTACTCAAAAACCGCTATACCTACCTAAGCTCTATCGTTTTCGACACCACATTTTTTTTAAATATGAAAAACATAAAACTAAAAAGCTAAAAATAACAAAATACCGACTTAATCCATCAGACAAAAACACATGTAATACTATTGTTGGTTTGTGCTACCACTTTTTGATTTAAATTCGGTGCCAAGCCCGCTTACGTCTACCCACTTGGGTTGTTCAGCTCACAACGAACTCGTGGCGGGACTGGACTTAGCCCATGTACCTACGCCATATTTGGCTTGTCACCGACTTCAAATAATAATAGTAGTCAAGTGGTAGAATAAACCAATAATAACTACTAGTACTGGTATAATAACTACTGGTAATAACTACCAAAAATAAACTTACGTGTATTTTGTCTGTTGGATAAAATCGATATTTTGTTATTTTTAGCTTTTTAGTTTTGTGTTGTTGGAAGTCAGTTTTAATTTTTTTGTTAAAATTTTGTTTATTTCTTGCTTTCAAGTGAGTCCGTTTGTAATTTATCTAAGTTACAATAGCCTAATGTCAATTGCTCATCGCCTTTTACAAAATACTGCTTTTACCGACGGGACGACACTCGACAGGGACGACGTTGATTGTTGAGGAGTTCTCCTGGTACGTCATCATCAGTTCCACTTTACCATATACATTGTGACGGGCATAAATTATTTAGGAACCATATTAAAGTTAACGAATCGGAACTCGTGAAATACCTTTTATTGAGTAGTTCCGATGACCATCTGTGGTCTTCATCATCAGTTTCACTTCTTCAAATTTTGCTTTCCAAAAGCAAATAAACGATTTACTATAAAAAATACAAAAATCGCTATAGGTGTGTCTGTAATTTTTGAAGAGTTCTCTTGATTTCTCCATGATTCCATCATCAGGTTCTCGATTTGGTGACAATGGGACCAACTTGGGAGTATACCCTTTCAAACAACAAAATCAGTTTTCTAAATCGGTCCAATCGAAACCCGTGAAATACGTATTATTGTTGAGTAGTTCCGATGAACACTTGTGGTCTTCATGATCAGTTCCACTTCTTCAAATTTTGCTTTCCGAAAGCAAATGAACGATTTACTATAAAAAATACCCAAATCGCCTATTATTTTTGAAGAGTTCCCACGATTTTCCCAAGATCTTTTGAGGATAATAAAGATTCTTAAACCATAAGATCCCATCATCAGATCCCACTTGGTGGCAATAGGACCTAATTGGGAGTATACGCTTTCAAACAAAAAATGAATTTTCGAAATCGTTCCAACCCTAGCTTCGAGTAATATAAAAAAAAACATACAGCCGAATGCGTAACCTCCTCCTTTTTGGAAGTCGGTTAAAAAATCGCGAAACATACACACAGATAATATAATACATACATAAGCTCAATTCAGATGCTCTCAATATGAAGCACTTAAATTTTATTAATGGACTTTTTTGTCTATCCTGTTAATTCAAAAAATTTCATGGTGCAACCAAATTGCCCTCCCCTCAACCAAATCCTGGATCCGCCCCTGCATCATTGAAGGATTAGACAGTATTATTTTCTTTGGTTTGAAGATTCTGAAGATCTGTCAAACTGGCGACTCCCCAAAGAAAGCCATCGGTTGAGATAGCTTTTAATTATTATTTTTTTAATCAACAATTTGTTATCTACAAGTGAGTGCCGACTGCCGAATTTCTGCCCAGAAGCCAGTATAGATTCTTGTATATTTGAGATTAATCTTATCCCGTCTCTTTTTGATGTGATCTTTCCATGGAAACAACTATTTCGTACCTACATAACACAATTTGTATTTGTTGATGGGCTGGTTTCCGCAACTTCAGTTGTACTTTTATGCACATATTTTGTAAAAATTGTAATCTAATTGGCATGCATGTATGTCACTTAGACTCAAATAATGTAATTTACTGTATATGCTATGCTGTTGGTGTGCCAAGAAATAAACAAATAAAATTGTGGTTAAAATAAATAATTAATATTATTATTATTATAACTAGTGTTTTATTTATAAATAACTAGCTGTGCCCCGCGGTTATTTCGGAGAAAAAGAAAAGATAAGAAGTACCTACCCTATTTCCTTCTCTGTACCCCTGACAACGTGCATGCCAAATTTCATCCAAATCCGTTCAGCCGTTGTTGCGTGATTGAGTAACAAACATCCACACTTTCAAATTTATAATATTAAGTAGGATTTTATAATTATAAAGATACCTACCTACCTACCTACCTACCTTTTGTATTTTCGATAAAAAAACAAAGGCAAATATTAAAAAACTAATCTAGAGAAGAAATAATTTATTATTTTATATGGTTTAGGTACGTACACAACTTAGCATATATGGACTAGAAAGCATAATCTAAACTATCATAGATTTGTGCAATTTGCTCATCATTAAGTACAATTATAATATTCAATAATTGGTAAATTAACAATACATAAGTACTTATTGCCTAAAATACTGATCATTTCAGTAATATTGAAGAAAATGTTTTTTTTTTTTAAGTGAATCTCTTCTGGGCTCTTTGGGGAAAATTACAATTCAAATTAAGGTACCTGCTTATATGTATAAATAAATAATATAGGTAAAAAATTTCATAAATAAGTTTAAGTACATAATTGCTATCAAATAGTCAAAATATGCGGTTGGTAACCGTTGCAGGCAATGATACAGTCACCAGTAGAAATATGTAAACGCTTTTGACTCTCGAGTCATTGAATCTTATTGCAATAGTAATGAGGTTCAAAGACTGACGAGTGTTTACATTGACCTTAAGTTTTTGTATTAATATTTGATGATTCGCAAAGCTTGAGTTTCACGCGCGTTACAGCTTGAAATAGCAATACAGCTTGAAATAGCAAATTGAAATAATAAGATGGGGGCAAATAGCACCAGTACTATAACTCAATTTAGCGAAGTTTTAAAAGTTATTGGGGCATATTGAGATAAAATTCATAACTAGATTCTTAGTACCCAATTAATACAACATTTTTTTGAGTTGTAGGTTTATTCCAAGTTTAAACTCCATTAAATTGTGATTTATTGGGTAGTTTTAAGGATTTGGAGCGTAAAAGTGGTCACACATTAACAGAATATTCCCTTATTTAGTAATAATTAGGTATACGCTGTTATGCTGGAAGACGGATTGATTTAAACTAATCTCTTTAAAATACGCAGAAAAGTGTACCTATTAATTTAAAAGAAATTAAAGTTTAATACAATTTAGTATTCTTAGGTATTTAAAGTTAGTGTATGAACGGTATGAATGAACGGTAAAGATTCTGAACTATAACCTAGCATAAAATTGTAAGTAACATTAGGAACTTCGGTTGATTCTCAATACTTTCATAAATTCCTCAAGTTATCTTCGTCATAAATCATAAAACTACATAGATATTACTATTTCGTACACAAACAAAGGCGCTAATCTAAAGACGTTATTATATTTGTGTAGAAAAGCGAAACAGGGTCTAAAAAAATCTTTTCCACAAACTTGCTCGTAAAGTGACTCTTATTGCACCGCTTTTAGGTTCTTTATGCAGCTTATTAAACACGCGTTATTTTTTTACTTAAACGAGTGCGGTAATTTACAAATATTATTACCGCATCAGTTTTTTTATATGAAATTATTTGGATTTTCAACGATCAACCGACCAATTCAACGATCCATCAACACATCAAAATTTCCCCGAAAGCAACGCAGATTATTACTAACTTATCAACCTATTAGAATAAATACCTACCTATGGACGCAGATAAGCAATAACATGTTAACCCACAATATTAAGTTGTTGATTCAAAACGCTTTATTGACAGTTACAGAGCGTTTTTTTAATTATGTGTTTATCTTATTACAATGTTTAAATACCAAAAAACATTTAAACATAAAAAAATGCTGAAACAAAATGACTATATGATTTTAAAACACGATTTATTCGAAATTTCTCCAGTGTGGGTTAACACACTATTGCTTATCTATGTCCCTATATAGGTTGGCACGAGCGTTAAAGTATACTTAACGTAATAGTACGGGAGATACCGATGCTAATTCGGGAGCGACTCGAGCGTCGTTGGGACCTATTGGGTTTTGAAGATTAGGAGATATAAACAAAATAAGGTCATATGATATTTTTTCATTCACCGGTGGGTTTAGCTTCTACAGGCTTTCAAAAATGTAAAAAAAAATATTAAAATGGAAATACTCGAGCGCGTCAGATATTGTAGTTTAGATACTCCAAGGTGTCTCTGATATCGAAAATATATTCATCTGCCGATTTGCGTGGTGGGGGTGGCCATCCGGAAGTGGAGAAAATGAAAAAAAAAAACATTTACTCCAGCGCGTCAGATATTCAAAGGGGATGTTAAGTGAGCCCTAAAAATGCTCCCCTTCGAGAATCTGCCAATTTGGAGGTGACGCAAGGTAGTAGCGAATTTTTGAAAATGCAAAAAAAAATCTCAATTTTGAAATACTCGAGTGTGTCAGAATATTTTACAGAAGGTTCAGCTTGCACTCCAAGTTATGTTGGCTTAAAATCTGACAATAATTTTGAGGGGTATTATTAATCTGACTGCTAGAAACAAAAATTATGATTTATTTTTAAGATTTTTTTTTCTTTCTGACGTAAGTTTAATAACTTTATGAGCTATTTCTTGTTCACGAAAAACACACTTTATATTTCTATGAAATATGTAAAAGATCACAAAATATTATTCACAAAACTAACTTTAAAGTACAAACAAGCCAGAGCGTTTTACATATAATAACATGAACGCGTTGTTTTGTGATGAGCTTTATTATATAATATATATATAATTACATTAAAGTGAAAGGTTATAGGTGAACCTATAGTTTAGTACTTACCTTAACTTATTTTAATATGTATTTTAACCGACCAAAAAAAGTTATAATTTCACACGTTTAGCGCCCTGACATATTGTGATGACGTTATGGCGACGGAAAGTAGTGTGAGGACGGTGCGAGAGAGTGAGAGATAGAGAAAAAGTAAAAGGGAAAGAAAGACAGAGATATGAATAGGTACATGTTTCGCTGCAGCTGCTCGTTCGATTCGAAGACGATTTTTGTTTCTTCGGCTTATGAAAATCGGCAGATAATATTTTTCCCGCTATCCTTGAGTTATTTACTTTAAAATAAAAAATAAATCAACTGCGCTCGAGAATGTCGAAGTTGCGTTTTTTTTTTTGCAAGTTTGTGATCCTCTAACTCCCTTACGTCACGTTCAAATGGTCAGATTATTCATATACATACTTCTCACTATGTAATTAACCCACCATATCTTAATCTGACGCGCTCGAGTATTTCGAGTTATCGATTTTTTTTTACTAATCTGATCGGTTATTCTAGACGCACCCACCAGTGTAGAGGGCCTATATTTGGTGGAGGTACTCAACATGGTGCAAGGTACCCCCCTTATGTTCATCTGACGCGCTTTAGCTAATCCACAAATCCCCTCTTGGCGGTCCGTACTATAATAAGTAAATAAGTAAAGTACAATAAGGTTGCAATGTCAACGCTGAACCTGAGGCTAGTTAGCTTCTCAAATCCAACTTTCCAGATAGAGTTTTTAGAGGAAACCGAAGGTCTCAAGTTTCTTTTGTTGTAAAAAATTGTCACAAGTGAATTTGCTACTTCAACAAAGAAAAGGGTTAAACAAATAAGTTTTAACAGTGGCGGGTTTCTATGGACGCATTGAAACACCTACTTAATATGTTATGTCTCAAACTAATTCATTTGGTGGCCGCTAAGAAGTAAGAGCCCAAATTCCTAGTAATAGCACTATAGATTTGGGCTCTTGCAACTGAAATTTATAAAAATTGCAGTTTCAAACCTAAGAGACTAATAAAAATACATAACTTGACTCTGACTCAAAAAGCACTTTTAGAAAGTTCTGTATGTACCTACAACAATCAACTACCTAATGCCAAATCTCAAGTGCCATAAGAACTATCATAGCACTACAATGAATTTTACTCTTACAGTAACATTATCTACATGTACAAAGGTATGAAGGTTTTGTCTGGGTAGTTGTCTCTTCGGAATGGACACAAGACTCACAGCTCCTAAATGGATATAAGTTATAACAAATATTCTTATTATACAAATATCATAAGACGGTATGATCAGTTCGGGCAACACTGCCGCACTAAACGGGCAAATATTTTTTTTAGACAAATGTGATATATGTGTGATACAATGAGTACAGGACCGCTGGTGGAGCGGTTACAGAACCCGATTACTAAGCCCAACTACGCCAAGTGTCACGGGTTCGATCCTCGAGTCGAGTTAAGCATGTAATGAGCATCTGTGTACGTATAACCTGAGTACCATCCCCATATACCTATACCCACAACGAGACGGCTTCAGCATCAGCTTTATGCGAGTATTGGTGGGAAGACCATTAAATAATTTAAGCTTAATCTTAAATCAGGCTAACCAAAAATTATAAATCATATTTAGATGATTATTCAAATTTTCATTATTTTAAGATGCACTAGACTCGAAGGGTATTATTGACTTGGTTCAAGTTGAAATTCCTCTAGATCAGATTTTAGTTTCTAAACGTTTTGATCGTTTTAAAAATTTGCATTATTCTCATACACATTGTAATTAACAATACACATTTTTCATGATATTGTCAAGAAATTTCACATTTTTTGAAAGTGTCTAATGTCTACTTTTATTATTTAAAATTAATACTCATTCACATTTATTAATGAAATTAAATACATAATTATATTTCTGTCTTACACAGTAAGTATAATCTTTTCCATTTCAATAATTAATAATACTTAACATCCTTTAACACTTCGTAGAGCATTAGTTATATATATAAAGTATACATGACTAATAATATTAAGGGTGTGCCTCCATTGCCTGGACCAAAAAAATTACGCCATTCGGAACCGGCGCGACGGTAGACAAGACTGCTGGCAGGGTTAATTTCCAGTTGTCACTGACCCGAATGACCCCACCGGTGACAAATGCCCCCTACCACCATCTCTTGCATCGAAACTTCGTTCAGAGGGCCAATTTTACTCAAGCAAAACATTAAAACCGCACACCGCATTGAAAAGGATCTCCCCAAATATGGCTCATGCACGACGGCCATTCGGTTTAACACGAGTTTACGAGTATCGATACAGGGAATATGCGGTCGGAGACCCTTATCGATGCAGCCACCTCATAGCCAAGTTGACAATCTATGAGCGTTAACATAGCAAGCACGTAACGTAGTAGTAAGTCGTTTTCTAGGTCTTAACGATTACAGATTGTCAACTTGACTAAGGGGGCTGGAGTGGTGAGGTTTTGTGATGATTGGCTCTCTATATAATTTTGATTTAACATAATATAGCTAATACGGCGCGCGGAGGCATTACCCAATATAAAAGCTCGATTGACTACATACCTTGTAGGTAATACATATTAACTCGTAGCTAGGCACGAGACAGAGTACAAAAAGAGTACTCATAAGTCACAGAACACCGCAGTGCTAATAAGGCAAACATGAAACTAAACAAGTTCTAATTCAATAAGGAACATTGACGCCCGATCAATTTACGAGTTAAAATGAAATTTTGGTAATTTTCAATACTGAATAGAAACGTAGAGCAAATAGCGGTGGATAGTAACGAACCACGACCAGAATTAAAATAATGAATACGAGAAACATGAATAAAATAAATAGAAGATGACGTATTAAAAGTATTATTGTTCTTCATATTACACATGGTACTTTTTATCACACTTAATACATATTTGTTTCCATGCGTTTAAAACAAAACTAAACAAAATTGAGCAAAAAACTCATACTAAATATTATAATCATTAACCCTAAATTATAGAATCATAGCAATAAAAGTAATTTACATTCATAAAAAATTGTTTGAATAATATTTTATTCGACTCTATTCTATACGTATTGGTGACCCCAGGCTCTACAATGTCACAATCTTCTGAGGTATTTCATTTAAAAATAAACATTTTTTTATATGGATTTTTTTTAAGCGAGTATGATAGTAGTTTAAAACACTTGCTTTTTGCCGCCTAAGTCGCACTGACCATTTTAATATTATGACGTTTGAACTACTTTTATAACGGTCTGTCAAATCATGAATTGATAATGCTGGTAAGAATACCAGGTAGCACAATCATATTTTAATAACTACATTGACTTTTATGTTGAAGCAATAATCATAATACAAAATACAAAGTTTTTAACTTTTGGAATATTCAACTACGTTGGTACAAACCTAGTACCGACGTAAATCATATTTGTCTTGCCTTTTTTGGTTACATAAAAATATGTACCCATTTTTTTACATTTTTTTTAACTTGAACATAAATTTATTCTATTCACTTACACTAGAATAAAAATAATTTGTAAATAAAAATAGTAATAAAACTATGATGAATAACAAATATTGTAAAATTAAATAACAATAAATGTAAAATAAGCGTAAACAAAAAAAAACTTCTTTGGGATTGGTTGGTCACTAGTACTTCACATCTTTGACTAGTCTCAAAATTGTTTCACAACTTGTGTTGTCAACCTTAATAGGCACAAAAACAACTAACTAAAATTAAAGTAACACTAAGATTTAACATCAAGAAAATTTCTTCCAGAATATTTAAGCGAGTCGGGATATTAATTTTTAATTTGGTAACGAATAAAATATTATTATTGACACCTTACTTTTGGCAATCAATGCCGACAACTGAAATATTGGGTCAAAATTATCGTTTTCCATATTTAAAAAAATAAACGAATATTTTACTAGTTCGATATGAAGCTGTTTTGGAAATCACGTATAAAATTAGTCAATATTTGAAATCTACTAGTATAATATCGCTACTCCCAGAACTTCCAAGATACAATAAGAACATTTTGTAAACATGAAAAATACAGTATAAAAATGGAGGTCTAAAAAGGCCACAATGAAGGTTTATCGTACAGATAATTATTATTTTAGTTTTAAACTCTTGAATAGTTCAAATGGAAAGTAGGATGCAAACTAAGTGTGAATTCTTTTCTCTCTTACTCATTTACAAAAACTTCAATACACTTCTTAGCTGTGCTAATACCTACAGTAGATTAAAACGAGATTTTTCCCTCAAAAACGTAATTACTGATTACCGTAGTTGTAGTAGTTTGTACTTGTTACGATTTTAAAAATTTCAGACGTATACAATTTTCCAAATCCAAAGAAACGCTCTGTATTGGTGCAGAATGATGAATTTATATAATTCTTTTGGGAATAATAGAAAACAATGTCTAAGAATACCATTATGTATCATGCACAAAGATTTGCCATTTAAATTATTGCCATTTTATTTGCCATTTGCAAGTAAATTACTGAGCATTTTCGCCACACTTTGTGGCCGATTTAGACTCTCTTTGTTGATAGTAAACCTGTTAAAACTAGTGCTATTGTATGCTGCATACAGCGGAAGTTCCCGGCGCGTGGTCGAGTAGTGCCCGTCTTCGCTTGATTCCTTCCAGATACACCTCTCTATTGAATAAACCAGCTGCCAGGGGAACCCTAAGAAAAAAAATTGGAACAGTATGAGGGTCAACGCACATTCTATGCGGTTTATCTGATCTGATTCTAGTGCATTCTTTGCGAAGAAAATTTAATTTTTTCGCTATTTTCTTAACCTAAACATTATTTGTTAAATTATATGAACATGTTTTTTAGCGTACGCCTCTGGCATTGTGCGCCTCTAAGCTTAAATTCAGACATACAGAGACTTCCATTCCCTTGTTCAGTTTAGAAATACGGCTTGTGACGTCCTACCCAACCGTGACGTCAGGCGACATTTTGAATCAATGTATTGTCGTTATTTTTTGGTTATGTAAGGTATGTGTTCAATATTTTTTAATAATATACGTATACATGACGGTCTGAAAACTAAAATTTAGTGTAACCTAACTTAGTTGCGAATGGCGATCCTTCCATACAAGCCCAAAGGCCTGTTTTGCCGAACCAAAACACTTGCCAGGTAGTATCAATATTTTAAGAAGTATAAATAAAGTTTATAAGTATAAATACTTATTAAAATATTTGATACTCCACAAGCAAGCGCTTCAGCTAGGCAGACCGGGCTTTTGGGCTTGTATGGAAGGAACGCCAGTGCCTAACTAGTAACTAGCCTATACTGTGCTTAAGTACTCAGGTTGTAACGAGGCGGCTGTATGCCACTCGTAATGACATCCTGCTTCATTTTTTATTACTTTTTTATTTTTAAAACTTGAATTTTATATTGCATTTTGACATTCTTTTTTTCAATTTAAAATTATGTATTTTTTCTATTTTGTTTTAATTATTCTCACTCCTTACTTAGATTTCGAACGCTAGTCACCCTAATTATTATTACTATTGCTACTCCGTGTTAATTTTCTCAAGACTCACGGCCGCACTCAGAGTCGTTTTAATGATTAGGTACAGTTACTTAATTTTAAGTAGAGATTTTTATTAAAACAAAATTGCCGCAATCAGAGACGTTCATTAAATTGATGTTATTTAACATTTTTGACTAATTAAGTTAAATTTAGTTAAATGCTAATTAACATTAATTTAATGAACTTCTCTGATTGCGGCTACTTTGTTTTAAAAAAGTAATTATTAAAACGACTGAGTGCGGCCGTCACAATAGTGAAGTGAAGTAAATATTCTGGAATACGAGCTAGCCGGAGGTCCAAAAACGCCTCCCAAGTCCCAACGCGCAACCCCGACGAGGCACTCACACATCGGTCCCGGGGCGCAGCGCC
Source organism: Zygaena filipendulae (assembly GCA_907165275.2). Taxonomy (NCBI): domain Eukaryota; kingdom Metazoa; phylum Arthropoda; class Insecta; order Lepidoptera; family Zygaenidae; genus Zygaena; species Zygaena filipendulae. Next base: position 7,640,898 of record OU015659.1, read on the forward strand.
GCCGCGAACAGCGCCCACACCGGCTTGTGGTCGCTGGTGCACACCGAGTGCACCGAGTTGTACGCGACGCACTTCAGCCCCGCCGCCGCCGCCGCCGCCGCCGCCGGCGCGCTGCTGATGCGCCGGAGGCCTGCGCCGAGAGCAGGAACGATGCCAAGTCAAACGATTTTTTCACTTAAGTCATTAAACTAGTTGTGCCCCGCGGTTTCACCCGCGTTAATTTCAGAGTTAAAGGATAAAAAGTACCCTATGTGTTAATCTGATGTATAAGCTATATTATTGTAAAGTTTCATTTAAATCCATTCAGTAGTTTTTGCGTGAAAGAGTAACAAACATCCATCCATCCATCCATCCATACATTCTTACAAACTTTCGCGTTTATAAAATTAGTAGGAAGGATAAAAGTCAACTATTTTTGACGTAGAACATGAGACAAGGTGTAATTTTAGAATACAAGCTCTTCATAATGATGGTGCTGACAAAGTATAAAAATAAAAAATCTATTTAATCCGTCGGTTAGATAGTAAAAAAAAGGATGTGTTTTTTGCTTTTTCGAATTATTATTGAAAAAATACTTAGATAAAAGTTTAGGAGAACGAGGTCGTGACGTCATAACTATAAGTATAAAGTGTACCTAGGTGTGACGTCATACGGAATTTCACCTCAACGTATCGGCATATGTTCTTATTATGAAAAAAAAGACGAACTAAACATTAAAATTTAGCCATCATGCCGATTATGGATTATATGAATCTACTAGCTGTTCACCAAGGTTTCACCCGCGGTAATTTCGAAGATCCCGCGGGAATTCCGAGACAAAAAGTTCCCTATGTACACCTGACAACGTGTATGAAACATTTAATGATGATCGGTTGAGCCGTTGAAGCGTGAAAGCATAACAAACAAAGAAAATTACTTTCGCATGTAAGGATAGAATAGAAAAAAAAACGTGTTTGTTATGATTTAACTCAAAAACTACTGGATCGGTTTCAAAAATTCTTTCACCATTGGAATGCTACATCATCCCTGAGGCTATATTGTAACCCGGAATTACCGCAGGTACTCCGAAATTAACGTAGATGAAATTTCATGAAATTTTGTACATTTCAGGGATACAGGGAAGGATATCGGATTTTTATTTCTTGGATTTCCCGCGGGAACTCCGAAATTACCCCGGGTGAAACCGCGGGGAAAACGGATCATTTCAAACGTCTCTTTTGATACGAAGACGTGATGTCGACGTGACTTGGGTAGGTACCTAATAAAAGAGATCCTCACCAGAAAAAGCCGAAGAGTTGACGGCCATTGTCCTCGCTTTGTATAAAATCCGGTCCGTGTAGGCGGGAGCTCTCTGCTTGCTGGACGTGTCGAACTGTTGGCTGCCAGGGTCGTACTGCATTGCAGTGAAATTTATCTCAGCAGGGTAATAGGGTACTTGCATGAAACTTATAATAAGAAATTTTGTCAATATTTCAAAAATAGAGTCTTAGAAAAGCGTTAACGTGAAAGATTTGCTAAAAAAATTTAAATTTTTTCCAAAATATTCAACTTTTAATTTTGTGAAACGGAACGTTGCAACGAAACACCAATCACAGCCAAGCTTGACACATGACGTCACTTTTATTTTTTTTGGAAACATTTACCTCTTTCAGAGAAGGCAAAAGAAACTAAGTGCATATAATCAAAGCATATTTTCCATTTTCTGAAGTTTTTTACTTTAAAATGCATCGGTAAGAAGCATTTCGATTCTTTACTGGAACTTTTGGAAGTAAATCGACACAGTTCAACCTTAATTTCGCTTTTGGATATTAAAGTTATCTGTCTTTCAGTGTCACATGACCCTGTCAATACGACAGTAACATTTCTATCACGATTAATAAGGCGTAATTTTGAACTAGTGACGTCATTCCGCGTTTCGGCGGTAAGGTCTAAAGTAGGAACTTTGAAACGCTCTATTTAATTAATTTATGCATATATTTGTTTTCTTTTTCTTGCTTTGTTTAAGTAGGCCATATATCTTTAAAATAGACTGAAAAAAAAAAATTATGCAAGTACCCTATTATGTTGCTATCATATTTCAGTTTCATTCAGAAAAATTGCGCTTTTGTGATTAATTAATCATATTTAGGCAGCTTCAATTATTGAAATATTATGTTTATTTTGGTTGGTTGTTAGATATTGTATAGGTGTCAAAACGTAAATATTGTCATGGCAAAATCGCTATATTTTTGATTGCAGCCGAAAAATGATAGAAACAAAAGTTACATAACAGCCCCTCTGGATGTACTTATTTAAGACACGTTTTAACAAAAAATACGTTTGGTTTAAGTTGCTCATAATCATAGCAAACAACGTGAGGTCACTTTACAAAAAAGTCATATTATCTTCTTCCTACTAACAGAACGGAAAAAGTCCAAGCGCGTTTTTTAGTGTCACTAAATTAAGAAAAATAAGACCAGTAAGAACAGTATGAAACAGTATTGATGTATTAAGAGTAAAATTCGAAGTGCATCAAAATAAATGTTCGTTCGCCTGACGCTTGATATCACAGTTGATTTTGCACTTAAAGGCATACGCATACACGGTTCTTTTTTCAGTGACATAAAAGGAAGTATGTAGTAGTATGAACCCCCCTGTACACGCGCATGGTTTAGGTGGATGTAATCGGTTTAACATGAAAAATATACTGTACTTTGTAAGTTGGCGGGAACGTGATGGGGGCTTCTCGAAAATCTCTGAATGCGGCGCCGTCTTCCAACACCGCCGTCAGCTGGTCCGCGTGCAGCAGCCCGTGCGGCAGGTGCGCGGGCAGCGGGAACTGAACAAACACGATACATAATAGGTAAATACTAGCTGTGCCCTGTGGTTTCATCGCGGTAATTATTTTTTTGTTTTGTAACATGCCTCTACATCATCACCTAGCCAAAAGGTTGTCTGGTAGAGAATGCCTTAGGCATTAAGTCCGCCTTTTGTACGATAATTGAAAAGTGCAATAAAAATAAACACAGTTGAAAACCATGAAATTTTGCACAAATATTTCTTATGTGAAATAGGTGTCCACTAAGAAAGGAACGTGAAAAAGGTTTGCAAAGTTTGTATGGAACGATTCCGCGGGAACTCCGAAATTATCGCGGGTGGAACCGCGCGGGACAGCTAGTTATACATAATGCATGCAGGAAGGAGTAGGTCCTACCTGTGTTTGTTCGATCCACCTCAACACAGCCGCTCTAGGTTCACCAAGACGGAAGTTTAAATCACCACACCAGAACACATAGTCGAAATTGTTGGTCACATCTGAAAGTTGCATATCTGCATTGTTTTATTTTGAATAATTTTAATTTAACTAGACTCCGCCAGTAGATACAGAGATTCAAAAGGAAGGCTTATACGTATAATTTGTCTTGGAAATTCTGTGGGAGCTCCGAAATTACCGCACGTGAAATTATTATTGTCATTGAAATATCAACTGTAAAAGCTGCGGTTTCACCCGCGTGTTTCGTATTTACTTCTGAAATCTTCTCTGAACTTCTACAAATATTTCAAGATCAAAATTAGCCAAATCGGTCCAGTCGTTGGCGAGTTTTAGCAAGATAAACGAACAGCGATTCATTTTTATATATTAAGATTTACTGTACTGACTACTGTGTTAAAATTTACATATCATACCTTTGCTTTTATGCCTGCAAGGCAAATTCTTAGGCAAGTCAATGGATCTGATGATCCTCTTGATGTCGGACACCCTTTCTTTTACTTTCTCCTGGTGAGCTGTGAGGTGCGCCGTCACGAAGAGTAAAGATGAACCGAACAGTGCAAACGAGATCGCCACAGCACCCTTGGTGCGGAAGGCGGTGCCGGGTCGTACGGACAAGCTCGCGTCCTCGGGAAGCGAACAGAACCAAATCAGGTCTCTCCGTATGAAAACTGACAGATGTAGTGTTCCTAAAAGTGAAAAAGTCGTTTTATAAGCTTAGAATCTACTAGGCAGCTTATAATAAAAAAAAATACGCTGGTGCTACTACTGTTGCGCCTTCAATCGCCGCACAAGTTTTAATAATAACAACAATGTTTTATTTCAGCCCAAAAAAAGATGTCACATACATTTTCTTAATTAATATTATGTGACATTTTTTTTTTTTAATTTTATCTAAATTATCTATCTCAATTCTCGACTCGTCATTCGGGCTCAGGTGCAGTCTAGACCATGTTCTTAAATAAACGTTATCATAAACAATATCATTCACAATGTGTACTAGAATTGAAATACAAATACACTTCATTGTATCTGCTCTTTATATGAACCCCATTTTAATGAAAAGCCTATGTTTTATGTTTAACTAGCTGTCCGCCGCGGTTTCATCCGCGGTAATTTCGGAGTTCCCGCGGGAATTCCACACATATAAACCTACCTCATGAATCACACTCTCTATTGGAGAAAACCAAATAAAAATCTGTTCAGTAGTTTTTGGGTTTATCACGAACAGACAGACAGGAGGTGGAGGACATTGTTTTATAATATTATGTAAGGACCATAAGCAAGACAGTGGAGGAAAAGTAGTCACAATAACAACAAAAAAAGTGTACAAAAAAGACAGACTCTAAAACTCTGTAGTTTTGCACTTTGGTTGTGGTATGTAGTTGTGATCTTCAATGTAGGTTTAACTTGTTTCAGTTTTATTGTAACATACAAGTTGTATTTAAATATTTTTTAGCAAACTTATTATATAAAGTACCTATTGAGTACTAAAAGAGCCTTAGCCCATTAAAATAAAGTTACTTAATTTTTAAAAGAACAGAATTACCCAAGTAATGTGAATGAAGCAGTAAATGTGATGGCCCTAAAACTTCTTGCATTGTGATCTCCCACTCAGTCCGTTCAGAAAAAGATTCTTGTGTGCCAATAGCAAATATATCAGGCACATGCTTCACTTGGTTCGGAAAAATGAAATCTGCTAAATCCCTGTAACAATCAATCAATCAATTATAAAGATATCATCTGAATTAAGGACCTATAAAAATATTTTTTATTAGAAAGAATTTATTAGTAAATGTTGTTTATGAATACGTATTATTATATTGCTATTTTCTCAATAACAACATTCTACAGATGCAAATCAACATAACTGAAATAGTACAAAGTATATTACGTAGGAGGTGGTTGACCATTCATATTCCAAGTACCAACAAATATTGTGACCTCTCTATCTGGGAACACATGCTCTAACTCGGCTGCTCCCAGTAATGAGTGTGATGCTAGTCTTCCATACAAGTAATTCCTGCAAAATATTAACTTATATTAAAATAAACAAACAGTAGGAATAATGATAAGTATCATAAGAAATTAAATAAGTAACAATTTATGGCAACATTAAACAACAGTTATCCCATAAAACATAAAACACATTGTACAGAGAATGATATTATATATGAACGTTACAATGAGTATAATAGGAGCAGTTGCAAGACAAAATGAGGCCTCAATTGTGTTACATTTTAAAAACTTAATACATATTACACAAATATATAATTTAATTATACAATACAAATGTATGATGACCTTCCTCGAGCTTCCTGTGTAGGTATTAGGCGCAGTACCTGTGCGGCTAGTAAAGAGTTACGTGCCAAGCTGTCTGTGCTGCCAGCGCGAGAAACTGAGCGCGTGATTGTTGACTTTGCCCTTTGATAACAATAAAAAACACAAATATAATATATGAGCTTAAAGCGACAACAAATAAATTGCCAGTATGACAAAACTTACCTCCGCTTACGATCTAAAGAGCTGCTACGGTCACTCTCAGGAGATGTAGAACGGAACAGTGGTTTAGTATCATTTGAAATTAAATGGTCAGCAGATAGTCTCTTGACAAATAATTTATTTTTCTGTTTGATACCTTCAAATGATCCGGAATGTTCAAAATATTTTCTAACATCATCGTTTTTGGGGAACTTTACTGGTGCCTTTGGGATTTCTTCAGATTTTGATTGGTTACTGGAAATTGTGTGATCACTTATATTATTTACCGGACTGCTTGATCTGGAGTTCGATTCGTCTTTTGAAGTTTGTCCGTCGAACAAACTCTTTGGCCTGGACCGTCGAAAGAAAGTTTTGCAACATTTAAGATTATTATCTTCATCGTTTTGGGTCCCTTTAGTACTTCGACAATTGGGGCTAGGAATAGGATCAGTGGCGGTATTTTTCTGGTTCTCTTCTGCTTCTACACCGGTGTCAACATTGTTTGCACTATGGGCTAAGAATGGGTCGCAGGGAGAGATTGGTCGCGAAACAGATTGAACGAATTCGTCATTTGAATCTGCATCAACATAGCATCCAACTTTCGGCGACTTTTTCACAAATAATCGTTTACGCAGCGATAACTTCTGTTTGGCTTTTGTGGGTGAAGTGGACATGTTTGGTTTTAAACCACAATAACGACTAATTTAATTTACTAATTACATTTTTAACTAAATAAAGTCAATATAACCTATACCACAGTAATTATTTTTGTTGACATTTTCATTTTCGTCGAGAAAAATTGAAAATGTCAATGTCATTCCCTCTATAATATGTCTGTCAATCACTCGAACTGTCGAACACACATTGGGAAATGGCCTTGGGATTAGGAAACTTTTGGGTTGTTGAAGTTGATCGGTGGAGGCACAGGTGGAGTGGAGATCGTAGCGAGTGTACGGTCGCGTTATTTATTCGATATTTTCACCAAATTTTCACTACCGTTCAGCAGCCATTTTGTTTCCCAAGAAATAAGCTGGTTTTCGAGAGAGAACCGCGTTAAAATCTTGGGGAACAATCTAACTTGTCATTGGCGTTTCGTCATAATTACTTAAGTTGCTAAAAATAAGTACATTGGCAGAATTAAACGCGATAGATCTGGGGGCACGGTAGTGCCCCCGCCAAGACGAGCCAGCAAAGCGCAAGGGCACTACCTACCTTTTCTCGAAGCGTTTCGTCGTTTTTTTGAACCCTTGTAACTTGGGTCTGGATTATACCAGATAAACAAAATTTTCGGAATATGTTGTCAATAGCAGACTTATTAAATGTATAAAGTTTTAATTGTATAGCTCCCATCCTTTAGATTTTATTGATATCTAAAAAACCTCGATTTCGTCACTGACTCACTGATGATCATCAAAATTCTTAGGGTAGTTCCTAATGTCCTAGAAAGCTGAAATTTGGTATGTAAGCTAGTATTAGTAAACAAACAACAAAAAAATTATAAAACTTGTAACTTTTATCTCCCAACCCCTTAAATTAGGGGATGGAAGTTTGTATGAGACTTCTGCAATTTTGACTTACAAAAAGAAATGAAATCCCAACAAAAACATTTTCATGTAAAATGTTGCCAAGACGAGACCATATGCCAGCACTTTCAAAAAGTTATCAGATCTTATGTAGAGCCAAGCTTCTAACTCTACACGCCTTAACTCTACAAGGTCAGACTTCACAAACTCTACACCTTAGCCAAAATATGTGGCTTGGCCGTTTCGTTACTACAAAGAACTATTATTATATAACAGAAAAAAATGGACCAATTTTTCACCTTAGGGCCTAAGGGCCATGTGAATGTAGCGAAATGGTCAAGCCACATATTTTGGCTAAGGTGTAGAGTTTGTGAAGTTAGACCTTGTAGAGTTAAGGCGTGTAGAGTTAGAAGCTTGGCTCTACATAAGATCTGATAACTTTTTGAAAGTGCTGGCATATGGTCTCGTCTTGGCAACATTTTACATGAAAATGTTTTTGTTGGGATTGCCTTATTTGAAGAAAAAGAAGGAAACTTTTGGCGGGATTTGAGCAGAAATGGAACTCCGTTTTATTTCTTTGTAGTTTAGTTAGTTTATCATCCTTACTAATATTATAATTGTGAAAAGGAGTTTGTTAGTTTGACGCTTTCACGCCTCAACGACTTAACGGATCATAATGTGCACTCAGACGAAATAAAAAGTTTAAAGACTTAAAGAAAGACTTAAAGACTTTTTATTTCGTCTGAGAATGTGCATACACGTTGTCAGGGATACAGAGAATGATGAATATATTATACATATTATAGTACCTAGGTACTTTGTATCCCGGAATTTCCTTGAGAACTCTGAAATTACCGCAGATGAAACCGCGGGGAACAGCTAGTGATTAATAATGTGTGAATGCGGTGGATTTTGCATACCTAATTGATGAAAACAGTGAAATTCACATTAAATATCCCTTGTGTGTCTCATCTTGCATTATATAAATCTTTTTTTCGTTCTTTAATATTATAAATGCGAGAGTACCTAACTCTGTCTGTTACGCTTTCACGCCTGAACGGCTCAAACGATCACCATGAAATTTTACATACATATTATCAGGGGTACAGAGAAGGACACAGGGTAGGTACTGTTGTCCCGGAATTCCCACGGGAACTCCGAAATTAATGTGGGTAAAACCGCGAGAAACGGCTAGTACCTATCTAATAAAATAAATACTAGTTATGCAGCAACCACGTCAACTTCCGTTTCCGTTCTCACTTTTTAAACTTAAACTTAACTTATAAAAAAAATTACGGATATAAAAAGGTATCTACTTAGTACTTACACTATGTAGGTACTTAGGTGAAATTAAAAATCATTACGGCTAAATTATTTTAATACACAATCAGCGTCAACAACAGAATTAAAGACAGGCTTATATTAGAAACTGTAGCACTACTAGTCCCAGGAACAAGTAAATTACCGCCCGTATAAGTTGGAGTAGCCTGTAACAACCCTCCGGTTACTGGTTGGATTCCATTGCCTGTAATTTATGTAAAAATCTTTGATTAAGTACCTGTTTATGTAAAGTCTTAGTGCCTGCGCACACTATGCGACATGTCATTAGGTCTTGACGCAAAGACTTGTCGTCGACGTAAGCGACAGCTCTGCGTCTTGTCGCTGCGACTTCAAGGCGAACGAACGAGCGCGCTCCGACTCCCCTAGCTTGTCGTTGCGACTATGCGACTCCGACGCCAAGGGTGTGGAGCTTTGAACAAAATATAAATAAAAATTGTTGGCCGTACCCTATCGTCGTGACTAGTCGTTGAGCTGTCGCGGTCGTTGTCGCGTGTCGCATAGTGTGCGCTGACTTTAAAAGTAGCTATCGGGAAACTAATTAAGTAATTATTTTTGGAAAGTGGTCATTTCCAGAAAACCAGGTGCCTAGTCATTTTAGGAAAGTGGTCATTATACTCACTATCGACCTAAAGGGATTCGGTCAATCAATGGAAAGATTCCGAGATTAAGTCTACTTGTCAGGACTCAGGGCGTAGGCAACAAGGTAGGTATCTATTTATTTATTTATTTATTTAAAGAACTTTATTGCACATTTATGCACAAAAGGCGGACTTAATGCCTAAGGCATTCTCTACTAGTCAACCTTTATTATTTACCTCAGACCAAATAAAAACTTTTGTTTATTTGGTCTAAAATATTTACATAAAATATAAATGCAGTATAATAATATGTCCATAGGCCCATAGGTAGGTACGTACCTAAGTTAAATTAAAAATTAAAATCGACTTCCACAAACACTAAAATGCATTATACTAAAAAGTTAAAAATAACAAAATACAGATTTAATCCAGAAGACAAAAACACGCGTAATATTATTAATGATTTGTGTTACCGCTGATCCGTTGAATTCGGTGCCAAGCACTGCCAAGCCCGCAAGTCTGCCCGCCCACTTGTTGTTTTGCTCACGACGAGCTTCTCCACACACGCTCATGCTCACATTTGCAATGTGGCGGGCGGGACTGCGGTAGTCGACTATCCATCTATGTATACCCACTCCCTATTTAGCTTGTCACCGACTTCCAACTAATCAGTGGAAGAATAATAATATTATCTACGTGTGTTTTTATCTTTTAGAATAAATCAGTAGGAAAGTATTTTGTTATTTTCAGCTTTTTAATTTAATGCATTGTAGTGTTTTTGGAAGTCCAACTGTCCAATTCTGTCCAACCGTCTTCGAGTAGGTAATCAGTGAACATACATAAAAAAAACTTCCATACAGTCGAACACTCCTCCTCCTTTAGTCGGTAAAAAGTTATGAACTCAATCTACCTATATTGCAGAGATCATTTGTACACGCACGATAAAAAGTGCGGAAAGTGGAGTCAACGACCTCGTGATTAAGGAAAGCCGGCTCTTCTTCACATCCACGCGTAAAACTGGCTACTTGGCCGGCAGGGTCCTATAAAACAAAATTAATCATTGCAACCTCAGACCAAATAAAAAGGTTTAATTTGATTTGAGTTTTTTTTTGCCTAGGTATCCACCTATTGTTATTTAGAATTACGGCACTAGTGCTGTAATGGGTTTGTTTTTTTAATATTGCCTAACTCAAAAAAGAGTTTTTATGTTTATGCTTTTTTATGCGCAATCGCATGTGTTGAGAAATATCGTAGGTATAGGTATTCAGAAACGCGAGGGCTCTTGGCTCCAGTAAAAGCTCATCTTCGGCTCGGGTCGCAATCTAGCTTTGAGTTTAAGACTGTTACATAATAAATTTATAGCTCACTTGTAGGTATTGTACCTAATGATTAAATAATTAAATAAAAAATATCGTTTATTCGTATTTTTTCAATATTTAGGATGAAAACATTGATGAAAACTAATACTCTACTCTAACGGCCGCACTCAGAGTTGTTTTAATTAAGTACCTATAGGTAGAAATTTTTGAAAACAAAATTGCCGCAATCAGAGACGCATTTATCTAAATTTAACTTAATTATATCAAATGATAACTAACATTAATTTAATGAACATCTCTGATTGCGGCAAATCTTTATACCTACTTAAAATTAAGTAATAATTAAAAAGACTGAGTGCAGCCGTTATCTAATAAGTCCCTCGTTTAACTTATTTCAACCTGTTTAGTAAGCGTTGTCAGGGGCCAGAGAAGGACATAAGATACCTACTTTTATCCCGGATTTCTCGTGGCAACTCGTGGCATAAAGTTAAAGCAACTCACAATATATTCTTGTCGGAGTATAGTACAATACTGGTAAGTGCAATCCACGGTACGCGTATCATCCGTTATCGTCAGGCAGGATTGGTCCGAATCCGTTGATGAAAACGAGCAAGTATAACATCTTAATTGACCTAAAAATTAATAAGGTACTAAAATGATTGATTGTCGACAAATAGGTTAGAAAACAGGCACAGATCAATGGGTGCAAGATGCAAAGCTCCATGACCCTCGAGTCACGATCGAAGTAGGTACCTACTTACATAGGTAGATAGTTAGATACGTTAATTTGACTAGAGAGAAGAGCTGCAAAAGTGCAAATTTCGAAATTAAGCGATGCAGAATTCATGAATAACTTTAAAGTTTTGCAATATCTTTAAATTTTGCAGTGACGATAACTCATTGGTTGGTGCGTTCGGATCAAACTCCGCGAGGCGTAGGTTCAAACCCTAACAATAAGCTTGACCTGTCGGTGAAGGAAAAAAACCGTGAGGAAACCATAGCATGGTGGTAGGGCACTTTCTAGTGCCCGGCTGGCTAGCTACCACCTGCAGGTTTAAAATCTGTCGTAAAGCACCTTAGGGTGTGTTCCGGTAGGTATAGCCTCACTTGAAAGTCAGTTCCCACTAGGTTAGGTTTACAATCTTCGACCATACTCACTTACAGCAGTGGTCAAACACACCTAGTCTTTTAAAGAATAATCTACCCTATATACTAAAATAAATAAAATCTTACCAATAGATAAATTGGCTTATGAAGTCACTTACCTTTTGATTTTCCAAATAAAACACATAATAATATTATAAACGAAACCGTTTTTACATCCATTGTGCATTTAGGTACTATCTATACTTGCAATGAGTAATCGAATTTGTTTCCAATAGGTACGCTGTATGTTTCATTATCAATCCATTATCTTATCATTCATAAATAACTATCAGAAAATTATTACATCTACTCATAATCAAAGTTAAATCATATTTTATTTTAATCATATTCAATTAAACCTAAGTACCTTTATAAACCTCAGAGGTCGTATTTTTGAATCGTTCGAATTTTCCTTCCTTTTCGTACACGGACTCGCAAGATTCGCACGCGAATGTTTTAAAAATATTTAATAATATGTATGAGCATTGAGCATTCGCATGCGAATCTTATTGCGATTCCGTATGCGAAAGTGATTCGAACGATTAAAAAATACGGTCACAGGTCTCAGACCAAATAATTTCATCTGTGATTTAATTACCTACGTCACTTTTAATTTCTAATGTACCTACTTCTATACCTACACAATACACATCAATTAATATAAAGTTTGAGTAGGTATCATATACACACCTCAAAAGTGTCTAGGGATCAACATATATTTTTGCAATAACTTTTCTCCTGATTGATATTAATTAAAATTTTCTTTAAGGATTCATCAAATAAAGTGTTTTCGTTTGTCACAGTAACGATAAACCAAGTCACCTTTGCATTAATAAAGAAATTTGCCATTTTCCTAATAAAGGGATTTTTGACATTTGAACCACTAACATTAAAGTTCGAAAAAAAGACTGAAATAACAGTTTTCTTTAAAATTTTATTGGGTAACTTAAACAATTAATAATCCGTGTTTCTACCGCGAACACTAACAACACAAGAACATCGGTTTGGCATACTCAAAATGAGTTCATCCAAATCACGCTGTGGAATGGCCGCCCATGTTCGTTACAACAACAAAAAAAGGTCTTCTTGCGACTGGATACCCTCCATATTCGGCAGAGCTCTTCTCTGTAGCATATCCCATGCATGCTCAATCGGGTTCAAGTCTGGCGACTGAGCAGGCCAGGGCAGGACATTGATGTTAGCTGCGGCGAGAGTCTCTCTTACAACTCTTGCGGTGTGCGGTCGTGCATTATCATGCATTAACTGAAATAAGGGACCGATTTGCACTTGTAGAGGAACGATGACGTCTGATACAATCGTCTCAGCATAAATTTGAGCGTTGAGGTTGCCTCTGATCCAAATCAACTCAGTTCTTCCGCCGATCCAAATACCCGCCCATACCATGATGGTTCCACCACTATAAGGATGGACTTCCTGGCAGGATTTTAATCGCTGTTGGCGTCCAGGGGTCCTCCAGTGTCGTATACGTCTTGTATCCGGTCTCATACCAAAACGAGACTCATCAGAAAAGCACACGAAACGCCATTGTTCTTCTGCCCAATTTCTGTGTTCAAGAGTCCATTGATATCGAATCCTACGATTGTGCATTGCTATAGGTGGTACCCGTAGCGGTCTTCGGGAATGAAGGTTCACTTCATGTAAGCGGTTTCTGACTGTTTGGTCGCTAATTAAGTTCCCTGAAGAGTGATGAAGCCTCACGGCTAACATCATGGCGGTTATTGTTGGAGCTCTTCGAGTTAAGATTTGAATGTATCGGTCTTGTCTCCGTGTGCAGCGATACCGTCCTCCATGGCACTCAGCCACGGTACCAGTGCTTCGGTAACGTGTCCAAAGTCGACTGATAACACTCTGACTTGTATTCAGAGCTAAAGCCACAGTACGTTGCCGGGAACCAGCTTCTATCATTCCCACGGCTCTGAGCATTTCTTCCCTGCTTAAATGACGTCGCCGCTCCATAATAACGTTGGTTTTAATCAGTAGTAGGGAAACAGTAGCACTAATAATGTCTTCAATGCGTTGTATGTTTTTATAGGGAAAATATTGACAGCTGATTTTCATCTTTTACTCGAATTTGATTGACAGTTCCTGATTCAAATTATGTAATGCACCAAAAAGGATCCATATAAATTTATAAAATCATAAATTTATTACAAAGCCACATCTCAATCTCAAGAAATCCGCATAAAAATGCTTGATCCCTAGACACTTTTGATGTGTGTATTTCATGGCATATTAAGAAATAAGAATTAGATAATAAAAAAAAAAATCGTTACTACTACAGAATTTATTTTCATAGAACACAAACACTAGATACTAATAATGAAATTAAAAAAAATATAGCACAATTAGTTTCCCATTTTTTTTTTATTGCTCCAATTGCGTGAATTTTGGGATTCCCGTGGAAATTCTTTCCGGACTTTTCCTTATGTTATCTGTAATCCATAATTTCACGTTTTATTCAAATCGGTCCCGTAGTTTTAACGTAGATAATGCGAGTGCAAACAAACCGATAGATATAAAATAAATAGATTAACAGACAGTTTTTCTCCATTTTACAAATTTAAAATAAAATCAAACCAAGCCTTCTATTTCATCATTTTTTTTTCTACACAATGTGTACCTACTTACAGATAGGGTGCATATTTGGTTTTATAATTAGAAGTACTAGGTAGTAAGTATAGGTATGTTAAGTACCTAACTATGCAATTAAACCAAACATAAATGATTTAAAAATGACATAAATGAATAATTATCTATTATTAATAGTTTGTTTACGATGAACGAATATTTCTGCGAGTAGCAAGACGAAAGCAAATATCATTCCGTAGATAAGCATCAGCAGCGCTGGATAGCAGTCTATCATGTTGACGGAGCCGAAGCTGCCCCCTCGCACGGCGCACGTCGGCTTCTTGGAGTAATAGTGGCGATTGATACGGTCGTTCAAGCCATGCTCCTGGTTTCTGAACAGACTGGAAGAACCATTGAAATAACCATCATAAATAACCACATATTTTATAGTAGGTACAGTTATTAGGGCCAGGCAACGCTGTGTGATAATGTCTAAGCGTTCCTTATCATTCTCTTATCTTACGTATATACTATCTAAAAACTAGCTGCCCCGCGGTTTCACCCACAGTAGGTAATTTCTGAGTTCCAGCGGGAATTCCAGGATAAACTATACCATGGATTTTATTGGTCCATGACTATACGTATAAACCTTCCTCTTGAATTAAAAAAAAAAATGCACCAAAATCTGTTGCGTACCTATTTTTATGGATCTAAGCATACATAGCGACAGACAGAAGCGACTTGTTTTATACTATGTAGTGGTGAATTGCTGTTCGTTTGTCTCGCTAAAACTCGAGAGTGGCTGGACTGTTTTGGCTAACTATATCCTTGAAAGATTTGGGGAAGTTCAGGGAAGGTTTAAGAAGTAAATCCGAAACTCACACGGGTAAAACCGCGGGGCATCGCTAGTTTAAATAATTAGGTCCATCGTCGCCGTCTCACCCGCGTCAAACTTGGAATTTACACTTTGTATCGGGATGAAGTACCCTATCGCCGTGTTATTGGTCAAAGAATAGGGATGTTGACAATTTTTGAAAATCAAAATTTTAATAAGTCCGTCTTTTAGAAAATTAAAAAGACACGTATTTTTTTATTTTTCAAATAAATGAAAATACACAGAGATAAAGCGCTTTAAAGTTTAGGGTGGGGGCTCGTGACGTCACTTAACCGCTAAAAGCCGCCATACAAACTGCACTAGTTAGTGACGTCACGCGAAATTTCAACTCAATGTATCTCTGTTATTTTTTGATTACTTAAAAAAAGAAAAAAATACGTGTCCAATATTTTTTATTAATCTACAAGACGGACTAAAAAAAAACTAGTCAAATAGCCTATTCTATCTAAAACTCCGGTCGTGCAGAGGGAAGCAAGCGGCTTGCAAGTTGCCTGTGAGACCTATTTTGACCTTAACTTTTCGGGGTCTATAACCCTGCAGTGTGTAATGTGTTGAATGAATGAATAGCATTAAATGAATGACATTCTTTCCGCACATTTCCTTTGTTAGCCTTATGAATATATTATTGGTTTCTCAGTTTATTCATTAGATATTCATAATATGCTTAGGCCTGTTGCAGACGAGACAAGATTTTACATATAGGTTAAAAATAAATAATTTAATATAATAGGGATGCAGATAAGCAATAACATGTTAACCCACAAAATTAAGTTATTGATTCAGAACGATTTATTGAGAGTCAGGGAACGTTTTTTAATTGTGTGTTTACCTTATTACATTGCTTAAATATGTAAATAAATATTGAACATAAAAAAAGTTGACACAAAATGGCGCTCCTACTTTTAAAACACGATTTACTCAAAATTTCTCCAGTGTGGGTTAACACACTATTGCTTATCTATGTCCATAGGTACCTATATCAAAAAAGGGGTTTATCTTTAGCGATGCTATATTAAGACACCGACGTGCGACGGTGAGTTTAGAAGTAGCATTTTTATAATGAAAATTCCAGAATACGTATTCGAATAAAAAAAATTAAATGTAGGTACCTACTCTAATACCTACTTAACTGAAAGTTCACCGGACTATAGTTAAAACGGGAGCAGGCGAAGGTGTGTACACAGTCACGTCCTATCAAGTGTTGTGGCCAACTACAACATTGTACACACTCTAAGTAAAGAATAATTACTGATTAGTCTCGATCACCTGGGCCCTTATTCACTATGACCAACAACATTCCTTGCCCATAACGCGCGTCGCAAAAACGCATTTCCAAACGTTCTAGATGCCAAGATATTAGAAATTATCATTTTTTATATCATAAGAAACGTTGTAAATGTATTTTTTTGCAGTAAAACTTCTTTGATAACAAGGGAAAGACAGTTTTTGCGGCGTTTTTTCTTAGCACGGCACGCGGCGTGTTATGGTCATAGTGAATAAGGGCCCTGCATCAGTATGCGTATGTACATAGCGTGTGATTGCAAAGATTGTTGCAAAGAGGTGTGCTGTACAGTGTACAATCAACAAACTAAAAATACTTACTAATATAATAAATGCGAAAGTGAGTTTATTTGTTTGTTTGTAACGCTTTCACGCCTTAACGGCTCAACCGATAATCATGATATTTTGCATACAGAGAGGGACATAGGTTACTTTTTATCCCGTAATTCCCGCGGGAATTCCGAAACTACCGTGGGTGAAACCACAGGGAACAGCTAGTAGATATGTTAATACTTTTGACAGTCAATAAACTTTATTGAAGTTGTTATAAAGTTCAAAGACTGACAAATATACCAATGATTTTTTCGTTCAAATTACCAAGTGCGTAAAAATGTATTGATTTAGTTCGAAATATAAAGAGATTTTGTAGGGAACTCGTGATAACTTTGAATTAAAGAGAGGTTCGAATTATCGCAGGTTTGAATTAACGAGAGTCGACTGTACGACTGTACGTATCTGCCTATATCTCAATAAATCTTCACAATTATTCCTATCAATTACAGAATAGAGAATAGAGTTTATATACCTACCAATGACTTTCAGTTTGGTATGAAATAATTGACAACGTGTGTGCTATGAATTGAATTGAATTGAATTTATTTAGGTATTTCTCAGATACAATTTAAATAATATAAATATTACAAAGTATGTACCGAGATAGTCAAAATTTATACGTATTTTGATATCCTGATATTTGGATATCTGAAATATTAAATTATAAAATACAAAAATTAATTATCAAATAAATTTTTCCTCTAAACTCTGTCCTTTGTCCTCTATGAGTATAACAGAACGACTGGATGTTCATTGTTCACCACAATCAGAAAATTTTTGTTGTGTGGATCTCTAGTTATCCCCCGGGGTTTCACCTGCGGTAATGTTTCCGTGAAAATTTCTAGATAAAAAGTACTCTATATTACTCAGTGACACTCTTCCTATAAGAGAAAGAATTTTCAAAATCGGTTCAGTAGATCTAGAGATACCTACCTGTAGAAGTATAGATGTTCGCTTTGAATGTGTACCTATAGCCCTTTGTGGCCATCTTAATAATTGCTTAGTTACTTTGGTGCTGACTGTGCATAATACAGGTAGATAAGACTTCTTACACAATTTTGAACAGCTCCTTGTATGGTGAATTTTTTCGACAGCACAAATACGGTATATTATCTTGTAAGTAAGTAAGCTCTTCGAATCCACACTTTTCATGTTCGTAAAAATATCTCTCCACCAATCTGTAACCGGTTCCCTGATTCATGTTGAAGGCGAAGGGTTTCTACAAAATAAAACAAATGCCGTTGCAACAGGTTCAATCTAGAAAGAAAATAAAGAAAGAAAAAAAACTAAATTTATTCCAACACAACACACAAGAAAAAACATCAAACAAGTTAATTACGCAACGCAGTTGGTTTACATCTACGGCGTAATGGGCATGTGGACTAATTTTTATTTTTTAGTCCGTCTTGTAGATTATTAAAAAATATTGGACACGTATTTTTTCTTTTTTTACGTAATCAAAAAATAACGGCGATATATTGAGTTGAAATTTTGCGTGACGTCACTATTCTGACAGTTTGTATGGCGGTTTTAGCGGTTAGTGACGTCACGACGCGCGGCCCCCTCACCCTAAACTTTAATGCGCTTTATCTCTGTATATTTTATTTTATTTAAAAAAGCAAAAAATACTTGTCTATTGTTTTTTTATTTTCTAACTGACGAACTAATTAGAATTTTGATTTTCAAAAGTAGTCCACATCCCTATTGATTGCTTAGATCTACGCAATCAATTATATTATAATTAAATGATTTTTTATTTTATTTTTTAGAACTAAGTATAGGTACGTTTATTTACCGTTTGTAGATTTTTAACTCCATCATATAAACTCATAAAATTGGGTTTGGAACCTTTGGGAGCAATTTTGGTATCGTAGATGGCTTTTTTAACCGGATCTTTTTCAGTCTGTAATATAATTTAATATTGTTTAGTGTAAATATAACGACAGAATATATTTCCATAACTTTTATGTATGTAAGTAGGTACGTTAAAAAATCATAATAAAGTAATTTATGAATCATTTGCATATTGAACTGGTATTAAGTTTTCTTAGCTTGTTTTATATCGTTTATAGTATGTAAGCAGATACGTATAAATTAGTTACAAAGTTTTAAAAACGTCCTAATAACATTATTTATTAATCGCGTATTTCGGTTTTAAGCACTCTCGAGAAAACATAGTTACAAGATATTATGTGGTACGATGACTGCACAAGTAAAAAAACGCTTTATGGTTACCTATGTTTTTACTTGGTCACTGTTTTCAAAATTAACAGTTTTGGAAATATTGTGGTAAACATAATTGGGATGGCAGCAAAAGAAGTTTTCGGTAAGTTAAAGCATTTGCTCTGACTTCCTTTGCAACGAATGGTAGCGCGCTTGCAGCCCTACGCTACACCTCTACGCCTAGCCCGCTACATGTCCTTTCTAGTTAACTTATTTGCTCTGTGGAAAATATCAACGAATTCTTACCGTAAAATAATGTCTATTATATGGAGTGTCTTCGACGCCTACTTCGAGCTTGGAGTTGAGTAAATCTTTGAGAGTTCGGATCTTGTTGGAACTCGACTGCAGCAGTGCGACGATGCTCGCCGAGTACGAAGTGTAAAGGAACAGGAAAGTCACGAACAGTATGAATGTTACTACCCGGCCCAGTGTTCCTGAGGTGTATATACAAAAAATTTAAGAAAAATCTCCCTGCACTTAATTACCAAGAAGTGTTTTAATGCCGATAAAGAATTCCTTACCCTACCTTTTAACTCTGATGTGCTACCCTGCTGAGTGATGGCACTAATAACTAGTATAGCAACATCACTTACATTTAGACTTTGGTAATTGTTATCCTGAAAATAAGCAGACTTATCTGTATACATAAGATATATAAATAAAATTCAAGTGTATGTTTGTAATTCCAAATTAACAGCTTTTTACTAAATGCATATGAGAGTAGGATATATGGTAGGTACGGACTATGGACGTACCGCCGCACTCAGAGTCCACTTTCATGACTACTTAGTTAAATATAGATTTTTAAAACAAACTGCCGCAATCAGACAAGTTTAATAAATTAATGTGGCATTTAACTAAGTAATTAAGTTACATCTCATTATAAATGCCAATTAACATTAATTTACTGAACGTCTCCGATTGCGGCAGTTTTGTTTTAAAAATCTATACTTAACTACGTAATCATTAAAGTGGACTCTGAGTGCGGCCGTCAGTTACTTAGTTACTGAAATCTTATTAAAATTTAAAAATATAGGTACCTATAGACCAAACTAGAACCCATAACAATGTATAATATAGTATATCATACATATTTAAAATACCTATCTACCTAGAAGGAATCGGTCGCATTATTAAGGAAAAAGGAACAAGGAAGTGTTTATAGAATTAGGTACTCACGTCGCTTAGATCCTTCACAGTTTCCCATCTGGCGATCACATAAAGTGTTAATACAAGCATAAGTACGAAACCGCCGATGCAGAACCACACCGCGGTTTTGAAGGGCAATAAAAACAAATTGTTCTCGTATGATAGCGGTGGCTTACGGAACACCAGCTTGGGCCTAATCGGAGTGGGGTGCGACAAATATTCCAACACTTGCAATCGGGGTTTTGATATGAATATTATGCTTCCTAGAATGATATAGTTCAGCCACATTAGTGTAACTACAAAAGGTGACATAATATCACCTTAAAATATTATTATGTGGGTCTTTTTGGGAGTACCTACTATAATAGGGTTCACACATCGTTTGCCGATATAGGTCGACACTCAAGAGCTTTTTTACCACAACGGTTGTCTGATCTATGTGGATTGTGGAGCAATCTGCCACTTCAGGTTTACAATTTTTTTACTTATATCAGTTATATCCTGCCGGGCTAAGATGCGCAAGACGACAAAATTTTATCGAGCCATTTTATCGATTCTCGTCGACATATTGTATGGCTTTGTCGACGAGAATCGATAAAATGGCTCGATAAAATTTTGTCGTCTTGCGCATCTTAGCCCCCCATGACCTCCTACGGATCTCATCATTTCTTATTCGATCACGTAGGCCGTAGTGTGGCCGTAGGAAAACTCCGAGAATTGCTCTCTTCATTGTATTTTGAACAACAATGTTTTTTTATTTCATTATTTCTTTTAGAATTTGTTTTTTGATTTACCTACTGACATCATTGTATCCGTATAAAGATGGTATAAAGTATCCAACGTTAGGTAATTCCGAATTTTATCTATATAGTAAGTACTGATAACTTCCAAGTAAAACACGGACAGACGGATGGACAATAGGAAATTACCTATAAGGATTCCGTTTTTAGCCATTTGGCTATAGAGCGCTAAAAACGTGATGATATTCTCACCAGCGATTTCAGCTTCCCCACGAGCAACAGTTCCGACCATTCCATTCCAAGTGCCATTAATTAAATAACCCCATGTGTCAGTGAAAAGAAAAACTTTTGTCGCATTAATGAAATCGTACAGACGATCGATGTGATGGTAGCTAGACATCGCGGTAGAGTCCAAGCCTACGATGTTTCCACTGTAACTGCAATGTAAACAGAGCGTCTATGAGTAGGTATGAAATATCCAATGATAATAAAAACAACTGTAAACGCAAATGGTCTTACTTGATATAATGCGGTTCCGAATTAGATGTATTGTCCATGCTGACAATAGATGTATTTATAGGTTCCTTTGAGAAGTTTTTGCGTCTCAAAGATGTTGTTACATCTTTTATGTTCTTGGACTTTTCAAATCCAGTAGCGACCGTCCATTTACCAAAATATTCAATAGTCCATTTTAAATGTCTCATCATTTTGTAAACTTAAAAAGTTGAGTAGGTATTATTTACTATATATATAATTATATATATATGTAGGTATAACTAATATATAAGTACCAATAAAGTCCTCTATAAAGTCGAAGTATCTGTCCGTGATATCAAGATAATTTTGAATGTGATAAATTTTCCTTAAAAATATGTATGTCTGTCTGTGCAAACTAATCTTCGTAACGGGTGAATAAATTTTCATGATGTGATAGATATAGGTCTAATAGGACTATGTCATAGGGTATTTTTGATTCTCAGTATTTCATCAGTTTTCAATCGGCTTCATCAGTGTATAATTTTTCAGTTTACAAACGCTCACTATTTTGTATCTTCGACCTCAAGTTGCCACAACAGAGCTAAGTTCCTAGTGCTTATCGAATTTAAATTTGCGAGGGCCAATCATCACGTATTTTCTGTCTTCGGCATGAGAGTGTAAATACTTACGAAAGAACTATACAAATTGCCTATGACATAATTAAATGATAATAAAAGTGTGCATAAATTTCTCCACCACCGTTGTGAGAACACAAAATTGATAATTTATGATCGGGCTTACTTAAATGTAAGGTAACCGTGTCGTTGACTCCATTATGTGATACAACAACCTCCGAATCGGTTAAGATATGTAGATTATTAAGTTCACGGTTGGTAATGTCGTCCATGCTTAAATGATTTCCAAGTACCATCCACCGTGCGTGGTTATTAAATTTACCTGTTTTATTGGCCTGTAAAAATTAATTACATAATGCAATTTCTAGGCATCAAATCATCTTAACAAAGTAAAGGGTTTTATTGATGCAGTAAAATATATAATAGTATATCTTTTACCAATCACAATTAAGTATTTCGGCTTTGCTTTGAGCAGATAGATCGACGTTCTATCAGCTATCTGAATAAAGCACAATTTTTATCTCATATTGAGTTCCTGATTATAATTATAAAAACAATACCTCGGTACGTACGTAGTACGTACATAGGTGGGTATGTAATTATAAAAGTTGAAATAGTTTAACAAAAACACCCATTAACGGTAATTATATCTAGGACCAGAGTCCTCGGTAAGACCAATGGGGTTGCGTTCTTTAACTACTAAGTTTCCATGCCCATCTTTCGGCTTATCATCAGATCAGTTCTATGTCATCATAATAATATTGCGTTGTCATCCGACGTTTTATTTTGTCACAATTAGAAGTTAGTTAAAATAGACTTCTAAGATTTTATTACCTACATGGTTTGTATTTACAAGTGAGGCTAACACAAAACGTGTACAAATACATGTTGATTACCTTTTCTAGAAAATTTCTTACGTCACAATTCATGTCCACAACAACCATAGTAACTCTTGAATTGAAGTGCGTAATATCACTCTCGTTATCATCTTGTTCGTCGATAAATCGAATGGTCTTAGGAGTTGCCAAATTATTTAATCCATTAGCAAAATTTATTTTGTTTGCTAAAATGAAAGGAATACATTAAATTTTATTAACAGCCTCGTTATTATACATATTTAATCTTAGGTGTATCTACAAACGATTGGTTTCTTTACTCACTTGCACTCCAGCAAACTTTTGCAATCACAGAAGTGGGTTCGTCGTAAGATTTGATAACATCAACGATCATTTTTATTTTAGCATCAGATAAAAGTGACCCAGCTAATTTCAAAATAAATACAAATAAAGAAAGTAATAAAACAAAATTCATTTTTTAAATTATTACTTGAAACAATAGTTAAATTGAAATTTGTGCTTTACAGAAAGTTAAACTTTTAAGTCATAAGTAGGTATACACGCGCGGTTTCTAGAATCTAAGTGTGGCTTTTAAAGCTTCATGAAAGGTACCTATCAACAAATGACATATTATAGATCACATAGTAGTAATTGTATGTTTGTTCAAACAATTAACTAAGTACTAGGTACTTGTAAAGACTTAAATCGTATAGGCGTAACAATTATATGTTTGCGTTATCCAACGTATAGTAGATAATATCTAGTAAGAAATCTATAAGCAATTTTTATGATCCAAACCTAACAACTATTTATTAAAATAAGTGATAAAAAGTTATTGGGTAGGTACCATACTTTTGAAATAAAATGGTGATATATTATTATCTATTTAAGATAGGTATATTGGCAGAATTGATATTATTAGAACATTTGTTTGAATGAAATTATGAATTAGTTTTTTGTATTTTGTTTCCTATGCCTTAAGATTTCGATTGCCAGCAATATCACAGCTGTTATAGTTCCATATGAGAGAACTAATAAAGCTGGATAGCAGTCGACC
Organism: Zygaena filipendulae; assembly: GCA_907165275.2. NCBI lineage: Eukaryota > Metazoa > Arthropoda > Insecta > Lepidoptera > Zygaenidae > Zygaena > Zygaena filipendulae. Next base: position 7,664,751 of record OU015659.1, read on the forward strand.
ATGCTCACTGACACGAAAATTGACCCCCTTTCTGAGCATTTTGGACGATTTACGTATAACAGACGATTCTCTCTGCTTTGTAATCCATGTTCTTGGATACGTTTTGTTCTGGAATAAAGTCAATTGATCAGTTATATCCACAGGTTAGATATATCCATAGAGGTAGCATAGGATGTAAGGTAAAACAAGTAATTTGTGGAAGGAGGGTGTCCAGTATGCGATTCCAGCCTCAAATATTTATAAACAATAAAAGACTTTTTTGACGTTGATGAAATTATTCACGAAAATAAGCGCGTCGGTAAGTTGCCGGCGCGCTGACGAATCGCGCCTTCAAAGTCACTCAACGTCCCGTTATATCCTTTGTATTGCTGCTGGCACACCAACAATTCTGATGTAATAATAATAATAACTCACTTCACAACACACAGATCTACTTGATCCCACAGTAAGCTATTATTAGCTTGTGTCGTGGAAACCAAGCAAACGTGGTATATACTACATAGTGCATAGAATTACATATATACTGTATTATACTATAGATATTATATGAACACACCCAGACTGGAAAGTGGAACCCTGTGTTCATCACACAAAGTGCACCCCATCTGCACCCCCACCGTGAATCGAACCCGGAACCTTTTGATCAGCGGGCAGGCATGGTTGGTTACCTACTACGCCAATCGAGTCGTCAATCGCGTAAATTCATGTTTTAATTTAATTTTTTCTCTATTATTTATCAGTTTTTTATTTATATTTTTTTTAAGTTACGTGTAAGCGAGAGTTATCGAGGGTTTGAATAAGTCCCTTGTTCAACACAGAGTAATTCTGTGGTTAAATCTCTCGTCATCAAAGTGTTGGATATAGCCTTGGGTATCAGTAACCACGGGGTAAGCTTATCATCATCAAATATCGACAGACATTTGTTGCTGGATGAAATCCTCGCTCAAGTGGCTCCAGGCTGACTCCGCGATCATCCTCTGTCCATGTTGTGGGAGACTTGACACCGTGTTTTTTGGTATAGGTACGTATCGTACTTAACTCGAGAGCTTTTCTACTTTAACGAACGTCAACTCTACCTATGTATACGATTTGCATTTACCTAATTCGCAACTCTGATTTAAGTCAGAGATCACTGTATGAGTGTGAGCACACATTTCAAAGGTATACTAAATCCATCTATAGCTTCTGTATAGTAACTCTTATTGTTAGTGAAGTTTATATGGTATTCTATAGGAGGTGATCTTTACGTTCGAGATTTTAGAAAAATGGGTGGGTATGGGTGTCTGAGAAACAGGGAAACAGTATTTTTAATAACTATATTCTTGTCATCGGATGTGCCTCAATTGTTTGTCTTTTTTGTACGTATACTTACTGTATAATTCGGGACTGTATAATACTTACTGTAGTCTGTATGTATGTGACTTGTTCTCTTATTTATCTGAAAAACAGCGGTTTAAATAAATAAAAACCAACCCGATTTTGAACATCTCCAGATACGGCGTATTTTTCCTAACTGCCAACCAAGGATGCTGGACTTGTAGATATTCTATCTCTTTAAGACCACACTTTTGACTCTCGAGAAAATATTTGCCAACTAACTTGTATCCCACACCTGTTTCCATGTGAAATGCGAACAAACCCTGCAATTAACAATCGAATTTAGGTAATATGTCTGTCTGTCCATCCTACTGCGTTTATTACATTATTGATTAATTATTAAAGTCCACTTCCAACAGAAACGAAACCACGTCTTGATTTCGCGGAGAAATATGGTGTGTATACTTCCACCGATCCAGCCGTCTGAACTGTTATGTGTGGACATTATAATTTTGACGAACTTAATGAAATAAATTTACCTTTTGAATGTTTTTAACACCCTCCTTCATCGACATAAAGTGAGGTTTTTCACCGCGAGGTGCAACTTTCGTTTCATAAATTGCTTTCCTTATCGGTTCTGTCGCTGTCTGGAAATAAATAGGACAATTTTTTTTACAAAATTGCATCGAGCGGCTCGCGTTCACTCAAAAATGGAACATTGAGTACACGGGTTTAGAGATAAAAAATTCAAATAACCTTAAACAACCTTAAACCCTCTACTACTGGACCCATGTATTTGTCACTTCTCTTGAACTTCTCATTATCAACAAACAAATTTACTTAAGCAGTAGTTTTAAAAAGTACCTACTTAAGTATTATGACAAAGATAATTTCGTAAATTTTTTATATCTTACCGAAAAGTAATATCTGTTATAAACAGTATCATCGACACCAAATTTAATTCTGGAGTGAAGTAAGTCCTCCAAAGTTTTAATTTGCGACGAGCTGGATTGCAGCAAAGCAACTATGTTAGCCGCGTAAGAGGTGTACAAAAACATGAGCGACAAAAAACACACCAGCATCACCACTCTACCTAAAGAACCTGGAAAATTTATATCTTTATTTATCCTTCAGCTGCCACATAAAATATTAAGTGTACCACTTACATTTTTTTAGCTCGATTATTTAGATCCATTAAAATACTCTAAGATTAATGCCAATATCGTCACATGCCTCTTATATTATCTGATCTATACGTATATTATTCTTAGACTTGACTAGCTACTTTTATTAGAATCTAAATTTTGACTCATTCCGTAATTTTTTTAGCAGCAATATTTTAAAATATTATGTATTGGTATTACCTACCCTTTAATTCTACGTGGGTTCCTTGTTGGCAAGCAGCTCCAAAAATTAAAAGCACAACATCACCAAAATTTGGTCTCAAAATAGTCGAATCATCACACTAAAATGCCATAATAACAATTGAAATTATAAAACTAATAAAATAAATAATTATCTAAGTAACATTAGATTTACCAATTCTGTATTCTGTCTGTTCTTCCATTCCCAAAAAGCTACAGCCAGGATCGACAAGAATATCAATATTACAAGGCCAATGACGCTGTACCATACGGAGACCCGAAACGAAAGAAGGAACAAATTGTTTTCATATGACAATTTAGGTTGTTGGAAAACAAATTTAGATAGAGTGGGAGTCGGACTTGATATATAGGTAACAACAGCTATACGTTCTTTGGTAAAAAACATAGGTGATCCTAAAATTAAACAAAGATAAAAATCATCAGTGTGTGCGCATATACAAAAAATGTTTTCACAAAATCTTCGTAGTAAATACCTCCTATTTCGACTTCCTCACGGATTAAATACCCAGTCATTCCATTCCATGTGCCATTAATTTTATAGCCCCATGTCTCAGTAAAGACATACTTTCTACTGGCATTAAGAAAATCAAGTAAATGATTTGTTGTAGGGAAATTGACTTTTGTTATCGTGTCAATGTGATCGTTTCTAAAATAAGCAAAATCACAGTAAGTCAATATAATTAGATTTTTTCTATCAGCGACAATCTATAAATGATTAATGATTTCCGTCTCACATTTTGTCATTTAAATGGTTAATACTATCATTATCAGTGAGAACATAACAAACAGCAATCTCATAGCCATCTAAGTTAAGTCGCCTCAGAGCAGTAGGATCCTTAAAATTATCAGCCTTTTGTAACTGATTATAATCCATAATATAATAGCCATACAGTTCCGTTTTCCAAACACTTCCGGCGCTTACCTTATAGACTGAAACAAGACAAGTACGTTCTTAACACTGAAGACAAAGGATAGGTACAACGTAAGGAAAACCTTCACACTCACTCATGTGGACGCTAAAGGACCCATTGTCAACACGACGAATAAGTGTTACTTCGGAATCGGGCAAGGCGTCGATGTGCGTAATTGCTTTGGGAACAATATCATTGTCCACATCGTAAACTGTGTCGTTATTACCGATTAGAATCCATCGAAATGGAGATTTGAAATTATCCTGCACCGCATTCTAAAATTTTACAATTTGGTATTTTATGGTAGATATATTGAACATAACAAAAAATACATGGGCAACTCATTTTATTAATATATTATATTACAAACCATTTTAAAGAAAAATGAAATATTGGGACAATTTAAATCCGTCAAAAACACAATATTTTGACCCCGATCGTGGTTTTTCGGCATTTGGTCCGATCGTAAAAATTGCATTGTGGTTATTCGTGAATTATTTTCTTTCGCTAGTGCTGTATACAGTTGTATTTTTTTATCTACGAAATATAGATATCTACGTCAAAATATGTAGATAAAAATTAGGTGTTCAAGGTAACTTTGGGATATTTATAGGTAAAGGTATAAAGGCACAGGAGGTAGTTAGGTTTTCTTACAAGATGGCCAGCAAAGCGTGGCTAAAATGAATGACGGCCTTTCTGTGTCACGAATCAATTTGGCGATTATAATAACTTCCGAATTCGTTTCCGCTTGACAATCGCGAGTAACAGCCAATGAGAGAACCAGAAAAATGTTCACTTTCATCTTTATAATGAGCACAGTCAACACCGAATCACAATTGCAGATTTCTCTGAGGAAAATATGTTGAAGAATAATAGTTTTCCCTATGGACTTGATAACTTAAAGCTAGCCTTTAGTAAAATTACTTTAGTTACACTACTGAAAAGGTTTATTCAACAAATTGCTCGTGTAACGGTAATAGGTCAACGATAGCCTTTGATTCTTGTTTGGTTAGCCATTAGATACATCAATATTATATTTCAAGAATTGCTGAGCACATAAGGACCAAGAACAATCTTTATTTGTCTGAATCAGATATTTTTTGACCACTTACGTATTTATATAGCAGTTTTGGACAATTTTGTTATTACTAAATTTTTATTCAATTGACCACAAATTAGAGGTTGTGGTTTTATGACAAACATATTTTCTTGATTGAATACAAGAGTGTTTCGATCAGCTATACCTACCTAGTCAACTACTTTAAAAATAGGAGATTGATATCATTTACTTTTGTGTTTCCTTATGTACCTAATCGTTTTATTTTTACTTATTTGGTTTATTTTAAATACCCAAGCATTATGCACTCAGTTTTCATGCATAATAGGGTACTTGCATGAAATTTATAGTAAGAAATTGTGTCAATATTTCAAAAAAAGAGCCTTAGAAAAGCATTATCGTGAAAGATTTATTAAAAAAATATCAATAGTTTCCAAAATATTCAACTTTTAATTTGGTGAAACGGAACGTTGCAACGAAACACCAATCACAACCACGTTTAACATATTACGTCACTTTAATTTTTTTAGGAAACATTTCTTTCAGGGAAGGCAAAAGAAACTAAGTGCATACAGTCAACACATATTTTCCTTTTTCTGAAGTTGTTTACTTTAAAATGCCTCGGAAAGATGCATTTTGATTCTTTACTGGAACTTTTGGAAGTAACTCGACACAACCTTAATTTCGCTTTTGGATATTGAAGTTATCTGTCTGTCTGCAGTGTCACATGACTCTGTCAATACCACAGTGACATCTCTATCACAGATTAACAGGCGTAATTTTTGACTAGTGACGTCAGTCCGCGTTTCGGCGGTAAAGTCAAAAGTAGGAACTTTGAGACGCTCTATTTGATTAATTTATGCATATATTTGTTTTTTTTTCTTGCTTTGTTTAAGTAGACCATCTTTAAAATAGACTGGAAAAAAAAATCATGCAAGTACCCTATTGTAAATTGATTTAAGATAACCACGTCTCTTGGGTATTTTTCCGTGCATTAGGTATGTTATATTACTCCGTAGGTACTCGAAGTAGTAAACGATAATAGAGTACTTTAATGCCCAGCATACTTAGCTGTTGTGCATACAAAGTTATCTACTCATAAATACCTAATTATTTTACCAGCAATAAGTTTTCAAAACAGTATCGTGCATGCCAACAGTCGATATAATGTTTTCAATGAATGCACAACCCAAAACGGTACCAAATGAATCGTCTTACGATACTACGTTATTTCAATGGTCGGTATTTTGTTTTGAAAACAAAAATTTTATATAAGAAGAATGAGAAGTGTTAAAACATGAATGTGTTTACAAAGGTAGATGGTAATGTGTTAGTTGAGGGACAAGGCGCATCTGCAACCGAACGGACACCATTGTTGGAAAATATCGACGCTGCTACGTCTGCTGCAACCTTATCGCAAAGAGGTAAACTTGTTATTACACACTTATATTCATCTTGCAATATACGTTGTCCGTAATTATCATTTGCAAATAAAAAATAATTTATCAACCTGCACTCTCAGACGAAATAAAAAGTTTCGTCTGAACCTGCACTCGATGGTATCCGATAAGCCTACGTCTAGTAGTAAATCAATGACCTACCCACATATGAATGAGAATGCATATGATAGGTACCTACGTCTAGTAGTAAATCAATGACCTACCTACATAATATGAATGAGAATGCATATTTGAGTAGGTAAGTTGACAATGCAATATTATTTTTAAGATAATTTTACAAATAGAGACGACAGATAAGAGTTAAATCTCGATTTTTGGACACAAGTTTAAAATATTTCTAGCTGTGCCCCGCGGTTTCACCCGCGTGAGTTTCGGAATTCCCGTAGAAACTTTATTTTTAATAAAATAAAAGTAGCCTCAATTACTCCTTATAATATCAGCTATCTGCTATTGAAAGTCTCGTTAAAATCGGTTTAGCCGATTCAGAGATTATAATATACGATGGTTTGCTACTAAACTCCACTTATTCGATGACTTTTGAAGTTTATCTTTTGTCTATAGACCACCAGTTTTCTTCAACAGCTACCAAACGGATTCAGGGAAACTTTTAAAGCGTAGAAATGACCAACATCTATAAATTAGATTTCATCTAAAAACAAATATGATAATGGCCAATCCTGCTCAATGCTCATGCAAAACCACTTTGCCCTTGATTAAGTACATTCGCGATTCTACTGAATTTGCATAAAACATCCATGCTTACAGAATTCTATCATCAATACATACATATAATCATATAGGTACCTATAAACAGATAGTAGGTAAAGAAATACTCACAAATCTTGAATTTTCCACGAAATATTTAAATAATATCGCGTAAAGGTAACTACTTAAGTTGATATCTACAATTCCAATTGATTATTATTTTTGCCTTTTTGCCTAGGTACCTATATATTTTGTAAACACATAAATGTAAATAATATCATACTTATATACATAAATGTATATTTATTTTATTTAATCCTTTATTGCACATAAAATAACAATGATACAGTAACAATGTACATATATACATAAATGTAAATAATATCACTGGTACATAATATCATATCATATAGGTACATACATACATTTCTACTTAAATTAACAAAAGAGTATTAAGAAATTGTCTTATACCATCGGAGGACAAAAGCTTTTATGATAAAAAAGTTTTCATATAATCTAATAATATATATAAATCACGTGTCACGTTGTTTGTCCGCAATGGACTCCAAAACTACTGAACGGATTTTGATAAAACTTTGCAACCATTTATAATATGGTCCAACTTAAAAGATAGGATAGTTTCTATCCCGGAATTCCCTCGGAAAACTGAAGGACATAGAGTACTTTTTTCCCGCAACCTCCGCAGGAACTCCGAAATTACCGCGGATGAAATCGCGGGGGACAGCTAGTATACATATATAAGCCAGTGAATGCCACTTAAATGTAACTTGATTCGAAGATAGTACACTTGGAAACCGGTAGGTACATTTTCTATTTAATTGCCCTAGGTGCAGCAGACTGCGTGGCTGCCCTAGCTGCCTTATTGGAAATGCACATTTTTTGTGTAGGTAAATCAAGTATACTCCGAGATACTATGATGTACCTACATGATTAGAAACGAGTTTTTAAAGGCTTCATTAGGGCTGGGCTTCTAAAAACAATAGTCAGAGATAATATTGTAGGTAATTAAGTATAAAAATATACGTGGGTGGGCAGGGCTGGATTAAAAAGAACTTACCGCCGCACTCAGAGTCGACTTTAATGATTACTTAGTTAAGTAAAGATTTTTAAAACAAAACTGCCGCAATCAGACTAGTTTAATAAATTAATGTAAATTGGCATTTAACTAATTAAGTTACATCTCATTAAATGCCAAATGAAATTATTTTACTGAACGTCTCTGATTGCGGCAGTTTTGTTTTAAAAATCTATACTTAACTAAGTAATCATTAAAGTCGACTCTGAGTGCGGCGGTTAGTCGCCGCTATTAGTCCTTGGCCCTTTTATTGGGGTTATTCAAAGGGGCTCCAAACTCGGCAGATATATGAATAAGTAATTAAGTAGCTACTACTCATGGTAAATGGTAGGTACCTAATACAAAAAGGACAAAAATAGTTTTTTAAAAACATGCTTAGCTACAGGCTTATTATGCAGGCATGATAATAATGCCTAAGTACTTCTTAATCAGTCAAACTGAGCCAAACCAAAAAACGCTGTGTTCCGGGCTCCGGCGACGGTTTTCTATAAAATCCTGAAATGCTGCAGAAGCATCAACAAAGTAGTATTTTACAATTTCTTTTTTAATTGAATATCCTAAATGTGGTCATGTCAGATGCCAGATGTTTATGTGTTTACGTTAAAGAGGTTTTGAGTTATAGAAGGGTCAAAAGTGACACCAAGTGGTTCGTGTAATATTACACTCGGCGCTGGCTAGCCAGTTCCTTTGCTTGACTTGGCATGACACGCTGCCGCGTGTCTAGATTCTCCTATGGCAGTTATCAAATATTAGCAAAACAGCGTGTAAGGAATTCTAGAGGTTTAGATTTCGCGGAACACAATAACAAACTAACTATGGGTTTTGTCAAGACTTCAACAGCTGACTCAACTGTCAAGAAGAGCTGTAATAACCACCTGTATAAAGAGGTAGTCGGTACTCGAGCGCCTAATATGATTGTAGTTTGCGTCGATCACCACTCGCGCGCATCGCATAGCGACCGGCGGCGCAACGTTTAGTAAAAATAAAATTAAGCATTCGAATTTAGTAAATTTAAACTAAACGTTAGAACAAGTTACCCGTAAAATAACCCATATCACTTCGTGATTATAAACATCTCAGTTTATTAGTAAATTGTTGTTGGCTGTCAATGATTTTTAATTTTAGGTACTGTTTAATAATAATTAGGTAGTTTTACCGATTTTTTCATGGTGTCTTAAAAATTTGTGTGGAAATATATAAATTCAAAATGTTGACAGGCTGGAGATTGATTATTTCTAAAGGTGAGTAGGTACTTAGAGTGTTTTTAATTATTTTTTTTTATATAGGTAATATTGTTTATGTTGCTTATACTTAATTTATTTCTTTACATATTAAATTTTTAGATAACTGGTGGCAAGTTAATTTATCTAATGTTACATCTATCTTCTCCTTCTTTCTAAGAAAGTCTTTAAAAAAATGTGACATTTCACGGTTTTATCTATTTTTATTTTATTCATTTATTTATTCATTGCACTTAAAACCCTAATTAACAGTAGGTACTTTTTATTACTGCCAATTACGGATTAAGATTTTGTTAACTAATGAGACACACATGTGCGTGCATATAAATGTTTGTATGCTAGTTTTAAATGACCATTTCGAGAGATAAAAAATATCTAAACTCGAAAAATGTGTTTTGTTTTGGTAATATCGGTAAAAATTAGGGCGATCGGCTCCTTAGCATGTCAGGGTATGATCATAAAGAAAGTTGACGTAAAAAAAAAATTCGTAGGTTTTACCGGCTTCGTTGGTGATTACTAATTATCAATTATTGCCAGCGATTATTAATAATTCACACATTTATCAAATCGACCCTAACATAACATACATCCAGATTTGTAACATAACATTATGTAGGTACAGTGAGACAATGGTAAAACAGTGTTGACCTGTTTTTTTGTTGGTTTTGTTGTTGCTTTCACTTTAAAGTTCGACGGATTTAAACGGATTTTTTTAAACGCAGATACCTAATTTTTACCCTACAAAAAAGTTCTTCCAGGAATCCCAAGATCCAGTTCAATTAATTATTATGATGGAATAGGTAGTGTTTATATCATTGATATTAGATAAGCCAACGATCAACGATGCTGTTAGCTCAGACCGAATAAGAAGTCTATTTCGTCTGAGGCTGTTAGATATAAGTAGGTAATTAATTCGTTCGGTTACGTAGGTATTAGGTGCGTCTGTTGCAGTCAGGAGCCATGACAATCATTGTTATGAATTATGTTATTATTAACTGATTGACGATTAAATTCTCATAATCTCAACCCTAATATTGTGATAAATGCCAAGTTAATTTGTTTGTGTGTGTGTGTGTGTGTGTATGTGCGTTTGGGTGTGCTCATAGACATTCGGGTCTCATATAACTAAAAAAGGAAATGGAAAATTTCCGAAAGACAGATCGGTTCGAAGTCAGTGCCAAACCCGCTCGCGTCTGCATGGGTTGTTTGACGACATGCTCATTGCTTTACAATGTGGTGGAAGCGGCTTGTCTATTACCTTTTGACTTAGCACCGACTTTGAAATGATCTTTCGAATTAAATAATTATTTTGATATTTGTAGCTTTTTAGTGTAGTGCATTTTTGTGTTTTGAAGTCGGTTTTTTTACTAAAATTTTGTTTTGTAGTTACACGCCGCCGCTAGCAATTTATAATTAACTAGCTGTCCCCCGCGATTTCATCCGCGGTAATTTCGGAGTTCCCGCGGGAATTCTGGGATAAAAACTATCCTGTCTCTTAAGTTGGACCAAATACAATATAGTGCCCAAATTTCACGATCGATACAGTAGTTTCGGAGTCTATCGCGGACAAACAACGTGACACGTGATTTTTATATATTAAGATAATAATTACATAGGTACTAGCTGTTTCCGCGGCTTCGCCAGCATGATTTTCAGAATTTCAGGCGTTTATGCGTGAATAACAAAACAAACATACGAAAATCGAAACATCATCGCAAACTTTCATAAAAGACGGACGTAAACTACTTACATTAGAAAATTATGCACACATCTAAAAGGAAATGAGTTTACTAAAACAAGCAATACACAAATTCTAAGTCTAGAAAACGCTCACAATGAGCTGTAGTGAGCTGTACCATTTTAAGTAGACCGTGTTTAATTTAAAATAAATAAATAAACAAAAACGCAATTACGTAACGGTTAATATTGCGAATAGAATGCTAAAAATAACAGCGAAAACTAGCGCAAGTCAAAAGGCTGTGTGCTGTATGTACACACTAAGTGGAACACCGTTTGTTCTCTATTGAACACGTGGGCCAATTCTGCTCAAACAAAACTCAACACCGCTTCTGAATCGATAATGGTCTCCCCCATAAACCCTATTTACGACGGCTGTTCGACATAATGCGAGTAGGTATGCTAGGAAGAATGCGAGAAGATAGCCCATGAGGTGGGCTGACGACATCGCGCTCTCTGTCGGAAGGGAAAGGTGTCGGAGCAAATGAAAACGGGATGTGAAGGCCTATAGAAACATCCAGCAGTGGGCAAGCGGGGAAGTTGGATTTGGTTGAGGGCACACACGTTGGCACTCGCCTAGTTGGCCGTCGACGGGCCAATACCTATGTATACACGTCTTAACTGTGTGTTATAAAAAATAGTCGTAAATAATTGGTAATAATTCTTCTTCTTCTTCTTCTTTAATAATGGCGTCTATAATTATAATTTGCCAATGACAAAGTTTCTTATTAATAACAATCTCTTCATCTACTTCTTTAATTATGGCGAAACGCCAATGACAATGTTAGATTGTTCCCCAAGTTAAAACGTGGCTCTCTTGAAAGTCAGTTTCCTGCTCAGGGTCCAAAATAGATGCTGAAAAGTGACTGAAATAACGAAAAACGTGACACGCGTGTTTCGATACGGCTTTCACTCGTCAACAACCTGGTAATAATTAATTCTATACCAGTTATCCTAGTATTTTGCAACACTTAGAAGCATAGCTTAGATCGATAATTATTTGCGGCATCTCGAGAATGTTTTGTTTCTATTAGGTAAAGAAAAAACTATTAGGTTAATTTAGGCTTGCTTTAGAGCTGAACAGGTCTACATTTTTTAGGTAGGTACGTCTTATTTGTAAGTTTTTTTTCTCATCTTTGTTCTTTTGGCTAGCGCGTTTGTAGATTTGGAGTCTTGGCTACTCCCACCGCACCGTCGTTAACGAATTCTATAGATAAAATTTTAATTGCAAATATTAAAAAGTTACAAAATGAAACTCAGAGTCTTTGAATATCATTTGATATACCTACCTACTTACATACAGTACACACCTCTAACAATAAATTATATTATGACTATTGTTTTGATTTCGAATAGCTGACAAAAAGTTCTAAATCGGTAAGCAGACAAAATATTGAGTTAGTGTTTCTGAGTCCGATTTACGAAATGCGTATTGTAGGATTCGTAGGTAGGCCTAAGCTACGCGACGAACTCTAATATGCGGCGCGGCAGTGCTGAACAATAATTTTGTCAATTCTACATTAATTAACAACAAAAACTTATCTACTTAGCAACTGTTGCGTAAAACTCACTTATATACGCAGCGGTAGTTTTCATTTGTGTTACTTTAGAAACAATTGTAATAACATAACATCGTAAGTATGTAAGTAAGTAACAATGTAAGTTCATTTGTTTGTTTGTTACGCTTTTACGCCTTAACTACTCAACTGAACATCATCATCATCGAAATTTTGCATAAAATATGTTGTCAAGGGTACCTAGAAGGACATAGAGTACTTTTATCCCGGATCTTGATCTTGGGAAGAGCTGAGCTATAGTATAGTATAAATCTAGACACGCTACCGCGCTCAGCATTCATTACTATAGCTCATTCATCTCACGTCTTTTCAAAAGAGTATGGACACAATGAGAGGTCGAATATACCATCTATACATACCTACATATATAATAAAATTGTAACAGGTCGATGTCTGTACATAGGAGATAAATAAGAAAAAATAAATTTAGGCGACTCTATAAGTGATATAGAAGCCAAAAATACCGTTTTTAGAATTTTTGTCTGTCTGTATGTTTGTATTCGTGCTACGCAAAAACTGCTGCACCAAATTGAATGCGATGTTTTTCGTTTTATTGCAAAGGGTCTAACTTAGATACTCATTACTCATGTTTCGATTTTTTCGAAATTCCATCTGGAACTCAAGATATTAAAAAAAATGCTTGTCATCCTACTTCTAATATAAAAAATTCTCGTGTCGCGGTGTTTGTGGTTAAACTCCTCCGAAACGGCTTTCCCGATTCTCATGAAATTTTGTGTGCATATTGGGTAGGTCTGAGAATCGGACAACATCTATTTTTTATCCCGGAATTCCCGCGGGAACTCCGAAACTCACGCGGGTGACACCGCGTGGCGCAACTATAGTAATATTATAAATGTGAAAGTGTGGATGTTTGTTACTCAATCACGCAAAAATGGCCTGACTGATTTGGATGAAATTTGGCATGCACGTTTTCAGGGATACAGAGAAGGACATAGGGTACTTTTTATCCCGGAATTCTCGCGGGAACTCCGGAATTACCGCGGGTGAAACCGCGGGGCACAGCTAGTTAGATAATAAAGCTTCAAAATTTTGTGCTTTGTGACCATCGAAGGTCAGTTTTTTCAACGCGACCATTCATGTAGATATATCTCTATTAAACATATTGCAAGCAATAATATAATCGGGCTAATTTGGGGTAATTTTTGCTTTTACATCGAACGGGACAGCGGCACAATGTTACACACATATATAATGTAAGTGAACATAATATTGTCTTAATTCATATAAACGCAGTACGACTTTTCCTGGAAGACTTGAATCTTACATTGAAGCAGCAAATTACAAAGCGGTTTGGAGCGTAATTGCTCTCGCCGTCCTGTCTGCGAGATGATCGGTGAAACCAGTCATTGGCCGATCGGGATCGTATATGATGGAGGAATGCTGGTTTGCCTTTTTCAATCAAAATCTTCGCGAGAACCGCTATAAAAACTAAACGCGCCAACAAGTTTCTTCTCTGGTACTTGGTAGGTAGCTACCTACCATGATTTGTTAATGGTACCCAAGTTATTAAAGTTATGTTTATGGCAGTCTGAGCTCACTGTTCACTTCTACGAAGTATGGATAGGCAGGTACTGTAATTAATCAAAATTATTGATTTGATAAACTAAATTGTCTATGATAAATTTTACTTTTAACTGCAGTTTCACCCGCGTTGATTTCAGAGATCCCGCAGGAGTTCCGAGATAAAAGTAGCCTAAGTTACTCCTTATAACATCAGCTAGCAGCTCCTTATAACATCTACCAGTGAAAGTCCTGTTAAAATAGGTCCAGCCATTTTAGAGATTAGATACCCGGAACAAACAGACAGACAGAATTCCTTTTCTGATGTTAGTAAGTACGGTATATAATAGGCTAGTTTCCTAAATTTTCTTTTTTAGTCCGTTTTGTAGATTATTAAAAAATATTGGACACGTATTTTTTTTTTTTATGTAACCAAAAAATAACGGAGATATATCAAGTCGAAATTTCACATGACGTCACGCCTCGCTACAGTTTGTTCGCACGTTATAGCGAGCTGTGACATCACGAGTCCCCCACCCTAAACTTTAATGCGCTTTATCTATGCATATTTCCATTATTTAAAAAAAGCAAAAAATACGTGTCTTTTATTTTTTTATTATCTAACTGATGGACTAAATAGAATTTTGATTTTTTTACCCAGGAAACTAGCCTATTGTATATGTGTATATAATTTATGCATTTAGTAAAAACTTGTTAATTTGGAATTAGGTATAAACAACTTCACGCACTTACTTACTTCACGCAAGCAGCTTATTCCCGGGGTTTCGCAGGGATCCGCAGGCAACCATTTGTACGGATATCTAATATTAAATTATAAAATAGGCACGGTCGCTCATCCGAATTCGGCAGTGGTTCAGCGGAAATAATAAAACCATTTTTGTATGACGTGACGGGTGCGGTGCGGTCCATTGTGCATTTTGGTGTGGTATTGAATTGCATGATACGTAGGTACCTCAGTTCTCCTTCTATTTGATGTTTATACATATTAATAGATAATAAGAACACTTCACAATCACAAGTCACAACACACAGATCGACTTGATCCCACACTAATAGGTATAAGCTTGTGTCCTAGAAACCGAGCAAATAAATGGTATAAACTACTACATAATACATACTACTACTACTACGACTTTACAAGTGAATAGCCGGTACATATACCTACATAATATTATACCTAAAGCACAGATAATATAACACTATTCTCCTAAAGAATCTCTTACTATAATTTTATTATAATACTAGCTGTCCCCTGCGATTTCATCCGCGGTAATTTCGGAGTTCCCGCGGAGGTTGCGGGAAAAAGTACTCTATGTCCTTCAGTTCTCGAGGGAATTCCGGGATAAAAACTATCCTATCTTTTAAGTTGGACCATATTATAAATGGTTGCAAAATTTTATCAAAATCCGTTCAGTAGTTTCGGAGTCCATCGCGGACAAACAACGTGACACGTGATTTATATATTTTTAGACAAGATTACATACACTAATTAATTATTTTTATTACTTAAATAATGGGAAATTTAGGTGCCTACTTAAAAGGGGCCTTATACCACTAGGCTACGAGGCGCTTAATAGCCATCTTGAGAGTTGAATGACGAAATCCCGACCGTTTAACAGTTTCATAGCGAATCGAAGTCCTATTTAATGCTGAAACTAATCTTCAGGTAAAATGCGAGAGGTCGGCTACTACCGATCCTAAAGGGTCGTCGAGGCGGTAGATATTAGGACCGTAAAGGTCGTTAGTATCGTTGCAATATGTTTGAACTTTGACGATCGGATTGGCGCAGTCGGTAGATCTCCGTGAATGAAGAGGTTCCGGGTTCGTTTCCCGTTGGGGATGGACTTGGTGTGATATACTACTTACGTGTTTGAAAAGAACTTATGAAATTTGGCATGGACGTTGTCAGGGGTACAGAGAAGGACATAGGGCACTTTACATCCAGGAATTCCCGCGGGAACTCTGAAATTACCGCGGGTGAAACCGCGGGGCACAGCTAGTAGATTATAAATCACAATTTCTCAGTGTTTTCAGTTTGTGTTCTACTTGTCGAAAATCAGCACGAAGAGATCTCGCGTAGGTACCTACTACCATGAAATGATTGTATGTAAGTAGGCATTGGGTACTCGTATGTATCGTAGCTTCGTACGTTGCATTCAAACCTACCTTCCTACCTACCTACTCGTATATGAGTACTTTGCTGGCTCAATCACCGAGCTGTCTAGTATAAAGATTAACAATTAGTGTGTCAATAGAAACTGTTGTAAAGTCAATGAACGCAGCGCTTTATAGCTGCAGTCAATAATTACCAAGTAGAAAGTGCATCTAAACCAGTTGATATGTTGGTACCTAGGTAAATAGATACTACAGTTACTATACTACTACCTAGGTACTTCTGACGGCCTTTGATTATAAATTAACTATTAGCACAATATAATTAAAAAAAGATAATATGTATTTCAATACGGAAGTAAGATAGTAAAAGATTAAGCTGTAATTTTTTTCAATGAATATTAGGTACAACTTAGGTACATGTTGATCTAGATATTATAGTTATTAGACGAACTGATAAGCAAGTTTTATGGGGGCCTACGTGGGGCCTAACGTAGGCCTTCTTCAACAGTGTTAGACTTTTTGAAAAATTAATTTACGAAAATATTTATCCACTAATTTCTAGATACATTCCGCAGACACAACATGGATTCTTGCGCGGTCGATCCACTTTATCTAATTTGGCATTGTTCTCTGATTTTGTTCTTAGAGAAATGGAGCGTGGTGGTCAGGTTGACGTGGTCTACACGGACTTCGAAAAAGTATTCGACCGTGTGGTCCACGTCATTCTCCTCCAGAAACTTCAGTGCCTTGGCATTCACGGGGATTTGCTGCGCTGGGTTCGCTCTTACTTAAACAAGCGTTCGCAGAGGGTTGTGGTGGGTGGATATAAATTAGACCTAGTTTTTATTCCTTCTGGAATTCCTCAGGAATCTCACCTTGGCCCTCTCTTTTACAGCACCTATTTATTTGACTTAGTGTCGTAGAAAACTCAAAACATCTATTATATGCTGATGACAATAGTACATTGTTATCCTAGGGGTGAAAGTAACTTATCTAGACCCGAGACGGGGTTTGGCGCCCGAGCGTAGCGAGGGCGCCAATAGTTCGAGGGACTAAATAAGTCTTTCTCCCGAGGATAACACTGTTGCAAATTACGAGAGGGTGCAACCGCGGGGCGCACCTACAATTTATCTTCTATCTATTAAATTCAAGGAATAATAATATTTTTGTCTTTTGATTAAATATAAAACCTGTAGGTATTTTTCTTGCCTCTGTAGGTACCTAACTGCTTTTTTGCTAGGAAAAAAAAAACAGGTTTAATTCAGGTTATAGATCGTGTCGGAACATAAATATTCGAAATCGAATTATGATAGGTACTTAAGTTTAAAATATTTGATACATGCTGGTGCCCGTCTTCGCTAGCTTTAAAAACAAATACTGTGCTCGGAGATCGAAATAAATATTGTGGTCAATCCGTGGAGCACAGTAGGTATTTGTTTTTAAAATGGTAACCAAACGTTATGCTTTTTTCAGTAGGTAGGTAAACAATTACCAAAACTTAAATAGTAAGGATTAATTACTATTACAATTGCTCATCAGAATAGCTATTTTATATAAATGGGGATGTGGACTACTATTGAAAATCAAAATTCTAATTATTCCGTCACTCGTCAGTTAGAAAATAAAAAACAATAGATACGTGTTTTTTGCTTTTTTAAATAAATTAAAATATACCGAGATAAAGCGCATTAAAGTTTAGGGTGAGGGTGTCGTGACGTCACTAACCGCTAAAACCGCCATACAAACTGTCAGAATAGTGACGTCACGTGAAATTTCAACTCAATATATCGCCGTTATTTTTTGATTACGTAAAAAAAGAAAAAATACGGGTCCAATATTTTTTAATAATCTACAAGACGGACTAAAAAATAAAAATTAGTCAACATGCCCATTATAATTAAAGATTTTATATGTATAATATACATATAAAAAAATACATACATACATAAAAAAATACATATATACATTGTATATACCTCTTTAAGCTATCCCAGAACCCGGGTAGATACGCCCATGAGAACGGTTGAAAAGGAAATAAAAGTAAATGCTTTACACCTTTCTTTGTTGACATTCCATAAGTATATTTTCCATTGTATACCTACCCAAAACCGTGAATTTTCAAAACAGTGACCAAGAAAAACGTAACGTTTTTCCCCCCAGTATTCGTGATACCACAACGATGGGTGATGGCGATCATGAGTTTCCTGGCGGTCGCAAATGCATATGCAATGAGGGTCTGTCTGAACATCGCCATAACACAGATGGTGCAACGGCGGGCCCACACCGCCGGCAACGACGACGGCTCCTGTCCCGGCGAAATAGCTGCTTTGTCACTCAACAGCAGTGTTGTGAGCGTTTATTTTTTTTAACTAATCCTTTCGTCCATGCGTGCCTATAGTTTTAGATTATTTCCATAACTCTTTATTTTACCGGGAATAAAGTATCTATCTATCTATAACAATACTTAGGACTTCCTTTAATACCTACTTAGGAATATATCATTGATCTATTAGCCAAAGAGCTACACCTAAAAAGTACGTAGATAAATGCCATTTTTTTAGTTTGTTTTAATTTTTGTATGACTATGTACCTAAGTGCCGGAGTGTTTCTAATCTTACGATTTTATTATTTAACGTTACAATAAAATTGTTGGCGCCTTAGGTAGGTAGGTTAAGGTAAAGCGCACCTATCATGAGAGTACAATAGTAAGAAAATATAATAACAAACTCGTGTGTGCTGACAGACGGCAAATCTTGAATGAGTGCTTTCCTAAAAGTGACAAACTTGTTATCAAATGATCATGACGATGACTGGCTGTTTTTGACTTTGTTTATGTAGGTATTCCTACTATTTTCTTGCATGATTTTACTAGCAAGTCTTGATATAGCCTCAGACCAATTCTGAGCGTATACCAAATTAACACTATACCTACAGCTTTATCCAAGAAAAATTCTCATCTTCCAATATTAGATACTTACTCGAGGATGTAGGTTATGTTTCTTGATTTCTGTCTTTAGATGTAGGCCGGTATTTAGGAAAATATTCGAGGTGACTATTTTTGTGGTATGATCGTCCTAAATCATTCGATTAATTACTTAGGTGTGTCATTCATATCATCATCAGGGGGGCTAAGATAACGATAAAATTATATCGAGCCATTTTATCGATTCTCGTCGACAAAACCATACAATATGTCGACGAGAATCGATAAAATGGCTCGATATAATTTTATCGTGTTGCGCATCTTAGCCCCACTGGATTCATATCTCTATCATATGTAAAGTTACAATTTATTTACAGATGATTAACGGTTTTGATTGGGACGAGAAGACCCAAGGTCTCATCCTGAGTTCCTTCTACTACGGATACATAGTAACCCATCTACCCGGAGGCTTGCTAGCCGAGAGGTTCGGAGGGAAGTACTCTGTCGGTTTGGGAGTGTTGGCAACTGCCGTCTTTACTTTACTGACTCCATGGACAGTCAGCATGGGTGGGGCGACGGGACTTATTATACTGAGAGTGCTGGAAGGATTGGGGGAGGTTAGTTGTTTTTTTCTACTAGATACTTTTATTCAAAAGGCAAATAATGAAGTGGATTGATAACAACTCGGATCTATTGGAGAGTAGATATAAAGCAATGATGGTTGATGGTAGTAGGTAGTTTTATCTTGATACTAAATTTATATTGAAATCTGCCTAGCTGAAGAAAGATAGTTTATTATTCGTTATCAAACAATATTAAAACTAAAAACCATAGTTGAAGAAAGGTAGCATGCTTTGTCAATTAAATCTTAGTCGAGCAATGAAGGGGTAGTATCCTCCAGATGAAGCTGATGATGAACAGTGCAGTGCTCTAGCCGCTGTACGCACACCCAAGGTAACCTAGTTTTACCATCTGCACGGAGTAATAATATAGCGTATTGACTTAAATACCTACTGCTAAACTCTTAAGTAAATCTGTCATATCACATTGATACTAATTTGCGGAAGGAATAATATTTTTTGTTTGCAGGGTACCACATTTCCCGCTCTAAATGCTCTGTTGGCTCGGTGGGCACCCGTGACTGAGAGGGGTCGTATGGGATCACTCGTGTTTGGCGGTGCCCAGATCGGTAACATCGCGGGAACATACTTGTCAGGACTACTCATAAAGGAGACGGGAGAATGGCAGTCCGTATTCTACCTCTTCGGTGTACTTGGAATAGCCTGGTTCATAATATGGGTAGGTATAATTCCCTACCTTTACTTTCGATCCGCAGGAAAATCAAAGTTACTGATAGGGCTCGAAGAATTTCAGAGCTCAAATAAGTAATAGTGAGTAGGTATAAACGCTTGTACCTATTACTGACAATAGTTGGGGTAGGTCATGTGAAAGCTTCTCTAATATCGACAACGTATCTACCTACCTACATACCGACATACGTGTAGTAGGTCTTTCACAAATGTTCCGATGATCTGCAGGAGAAAATCGCAGAAAACCTACCTAATTAGATGAGGACTCGTCGTCGAGGAGATCTTTGACACAGGCATTTGTCCAGCAGTGGACATTTGTTTATTCGTGCTAATATAATTAATTTACTATCTATTATCTTTGTACACTAGGCTGCAGAAGTAGGTAGTCATGAGTCATGGGTAGCAGAAGGTTAGGTGTTACTTTTAGAACATACCTAATCGTTCACCCTTATACATAAAAAATGTATAACGTCGTTATAGATATAGTGGTAAGCAAATATTATACTCACAGGAGTTTTATTCACAGATACTGTTGTGTTACAACGATCCCCAATCACACCCGTACATTTCGGATGCTGAAAAGAAATATTTAGAAGAAGCACTCGGCACCTACACCTGTACCCAACCGTCTTCTATTCCTTGGAAAGCCATGTTCACGTCCGTGCCTTTATGGGCCCTTGTGTGCGCTCAGGTTTGTGATTAACTCGTATTCATCATTATTATTATTATCATTGTCGTTTATGTTTGTACCTACTGAATGACGTTTTTTTCTTATTTATTTATAGATTGGTCATGACTACGGATACTTTACTATGGTGACTGACCTTCCAAAATACATGACTGGCGTACTGAAATTCGACATCCATCGCGCTGGAACCTTAGCGGCTCTGCCGTACATCGTCATGTGGTTTAGTTCCATTTTATTCGGTTGGATTTGCGACAACATCGTCAAGAAGAATTGGCTCTCCATAACCAATGCTAGAAAAAGTTTTACCACACTTGGTAAATTCTTATAAGTATACTTACTTTATCTGTTTTTAAATTTGCACAACTAATCTGCATTTCTGCAGTAAAGTTTGTTTGTAAATCTGCCCAATCACGAAACGCATCATAGGATTTGGAAAGAACCTTTGTGAAGTGTAAATATTTCTATTTACACCTTTTAGTTACTTTAGAAACCAAAACGCATCGTCACACATTATCTTTAGACAAGATTCCTCGTTAATGCTTTACCTCTGCAGAAAACTGTATAGTGTAACGTAATGTTATTTACAGCTTCGATCGGTCCTGGCATTTGCATGATCCTCGCATCCTACTCCGGCTGCGACAGGGAGACTGTAGTGCTGCTGTTCGTCGCCTCCATGGGTCTGATGGGAGCCTACTACCCTGGGATGAAAGTGAACGCGCTCGACTTGACCAGCAACTACGCGGGGACTATTATGGCGATCGTCAACGGAATAGGCGCTATTACTGGCGTCATCGCTCCCTACTTGGTCGGACTGCTGACGCCTGATGTGAGTGCTCATCACTGTCAATCTGAACACTCTATCAGAATATTCAATTGATCAATTTCGTAATAATTTCACACGTCCTCTATGTTACACAAATGTTACATATTAGGTTTCAGAATTACCTAAAAGTAGAATTTAAGTAAGCTTCAACTGGTAAATGGATAACCAATCCTACGGCCATATCATATCGACGCGGAATCAGATTGAGTTTTAAGAGTAAAAAAACCCGAGCGGAACAAAATCATTTTCGCCTTTATCGCACAGTTTTTTCTGACCGGCCTTATAAGGGTCGATATTTGCGAATAGGCCTTAGACCCTACTAACGCCCCTTCAACAGTCCTGTAGGTACAAACTTTACTTTTAAACTTAATGTCCGTTGTAATGTTGAGTATACACCGTGGGCAGGGTCGAAATTTCAATGGATAAAATTTCGAACACTGTCAATGAGGCAATGTTGATGGCCACAGGAGAAAAAATGTTTAGTGTTAGTGTTGGACCTACAATGTCAATACTTTTTTGCAGAGTACATTACTGCAATGGCGCCTCGTTTTCTGGATAACGTTAGCGGTATTCATCGCCACAAACTTAGTGTTTGTTGCTTGGGCTTCGGGCGAGGAGCAATGGTGGAACGCGCCTGCGCAGAATAGGAAGCGAGACGAAATCGAGAACGCCACAGGCACTTCAGTCACCGAGGACGTCAAATTGTAACATGGACACAATAATTTGTAAGCGTTGTGAGCATGGAACCAATTCGGTACGTACGTGACACTGGGGAATTCTACTTTACACCGCAGTAGAGATCTTTCTCCCAAGTGTTATTGTTACGAAGAAAATACTCGGCAGGAAAAATATTGACAGCGACGGATGTGTTTTAAAAGTAGGCATTTGCTGAAGCAGCAATAAATAATAGGTACCTAGTTTAATTTAAAATGTAATTAACTAGAACTGTAGTACAAATGTGGGTGTGTTGAAAACAAGGAAGAGCTAATAAACAGAACAACTATTCCCGTGGAACGAAGTAGATACTATATTAAAATTCCAGAAAAATAAAACCTTTAAAAACTTAGATAAATCTACACCGTCGAAGAAAGAACTTCTAGAACTTCACGCAATCTCGTTTCAAGATTTGACACCAGTCGATTTATTATGAATCTCGTTTTCATTACTTTTTATTTGCATTTTTATTGTTTACAATCGAGTAGTGATGACATGTATTTTGAAATATATTTGAATCCATAAACCAGTGTTGTGATAGTATATCTACCTATTTCTAGGTATTAACATATATTTATATTGCGATCGATTTTCGTAGGTATGTAATATTTATTTTGTAATGACGTAATTCTATTAATTGGTACTAGTTTGCTGACAAATAAGTCTGTACCGAAGCTATTGTTTCACCCGGATATACATTCATTTTCTAACTATTTATTCTAACCAGCCTACAGTTTCCTATTTTAACGGTACTTTCCACTCCTTTTCTATTTCTTAAGGTAAAACCGCACTAAAGCGACGCGACAGTCGACGCTCGACACGTAGTGATGTGTCTAATCAGTAATTTATCAATCGTTTACAAAACTAAGTGATCGATTAAAAACTTATTTTAATAGATGTTGCCCGATTATTGAATTGAATTGGCTATAGCAAAGATACCTATAACTAATGAATAACTCATCGAGCAGTTTGGACTGCCCTAACATTAACATAAACTGTATAAACTGCAACTGCATTAACATAAAGGCTAAATCGATTGAACTGATCATCTTTATTGTTTATTTATAATGACTAGGAACATCACTAATGTCGCGTCGCGTCATATCGCTTTAGAGTGGATTAAACTTCGAATTTTAATTAAATAATAGTTTTAAGATATATTAATTAGACCACAAAGACTGTATTTTAAAGAGTTTATTGATAAATGCTCTTGTGCCATTTTTAAGAGATCTGTTTTACTTACAGTGCGTTTACATTATATAAGTTATGATTTCAATATTATGGAATATATCGCTTCAGTTGTACCTATATATTTATATATTACGATTAATTTAATATTTACGTATAACATCGAGTGATTTTATAATAACACGTGACAAATGTATAATAACTTAATATATTTTGTTAATAATACAAATAAAAGACTGTTGATATTTTACTCTCCCAAATAATTTAAATAACAAGAAATAAAATATTTATATAAAAAACCGTATCCGTTGCATTCATAAAACATAAAGAATAAATTGAAAATAAATAATTATTCAGAAATCAGACGTCACATATAATGGATAAACAATGAAAAATCGGTTCAAATTATTAATAAATTAGGCAAAATAACAGTTTATACATAATTATTCTACTAACACCATTTTTTATTTTAATCAAATTTTTTTCGCTTGTGGTCACAAAACGAGCCCTATACTTTTAAGTAGGTAATTTTAGGTAGTTTTCAAAGTCAATTTTATAACAAAAATCATTAACGAGAAAAGAAATTGAATAAATTATAAAATGTTATTATTTTTTATTTTATTGTTACCTGTAAAAATTACATGCAATAAAAATAAAACAAAAAAATATCTCTAGTATTTAAATACCCTTACTACTTATACCTATTTCTGAAAACGAATATTGTGAGATTATTAGTATTTGTTTAACAAGAGAGCCAAGTTCATTTTTGTTGCGAGCGCTTGAATCCCGTACAAGCGAAGAATATTTTTATTAAATCACGAATGTAGCAAGAAATTCAAAGAGATGTTTTTATGCCTGAGCGGGCACTAAATACAGAAAATACCTTTTCACTTCACTAGACAGAAAATTACAAATGTACTAGTATTCCTTAAGGTGCGTTAGGTCCTATTTATTAATTATTTATTTGAATGGAGAAAAAAGAGATACAAATATTCCTGGAATGTCCACTCTGGTCGTTACGTCTATTTTCCTTAACGTCTAATGATACCAATTTGCAGCATTATAATTCCAAAACACTTATTTTAATGGTGGGAAAAATTTATCTATTGAGTTTTAGGCAAGATTTGTGGACTAAGTTAATAAAACATTGACAACTGATTTTAAGCAACAAAGGAGCGCGTTTGAAGCTATGAGATGAAAATTATATGAAACTAGCTGTGTCCCGCGGTTTCACCCTCGTGAGTTTCGGGATTCCCGCAGGATCTCGAGAGTAGCCTAATTTACTCTTTATAACATCAGTGAAATATTCTATCAAAATGCTTCCAACCGTTTCAGTGATTAGCTGTTGTCTGCGTTAATTTCGGATTTCCCACGGGGATTCCGGGATAAAAAGTACCTTATGTCCTTCTCTGTACCCCTGACAACGTGTATACAAATGTCATTATGATCGGTTGAGCCGTCTAGGCGTGAAAGTGTAACAGACAGACAGACAAAGTCACTTTCGCATTTATAATATTAGTAGGGAAGGAGGCCGACTTAGACGCCTCCTCCGTCGAACCTTCAGAATAGCTCCATGACCGATGACGGCGACGAGGGGTCGATGAGGTCAGTCCTCTGGTTCAGGACTAGCAGCGCTTCGTTCGGGTGCACTTGGCGGATTCCTAGTTTCGCGAGGTGCTCGCTCCCGACCGACGGTTGTTTGGCCAAGAGAGTACGCAGTTGGCGGGCGTCGTCGTAATCCATATTGAGCAGTTTGCACGTTTCCATTAGTCTACAACAGAGGTTCCCAAACTTTATTTTTTCATAGACCACTTTCAAAATTTTACTGGTTCCGATGGACAGACAGATAAAATTTTACCATATTTCCAAAACTCGACAAAAAATGTGAAAATCAGATCTAACTATGGAAATTTGCGTTGTGGCTGAGTACCAACCACGAATTAACAGTTTTCGAAAAAAAAAAGTGAGAATTGATTGGTTAATTAATTAATTGATTGTGCTGTGAGCTGTGAGTGGATGTCAAAAAAGAAGTTGGTCAATTAAAAAAGTGATTCCATCCAACTTTCCTTTTTTTTTAGTAGGACAAACCTTGGTAAGCATTCACCTGTTCCCCGTCTGTCTTGCCTATACAACCGCCTTGCCTGTAAGATCGATAGCCTTGACATATTCTCTGATAGCTTAAATAGATTCAAGTACAAAATTGTAAATGATGCTGCCGAGCCCCCACTCTGAAGTGGTAGGTAGGTACCCATGCCTGTCTGTCTTTTTGTTTTGTTTTGTTTTTTTTTTTCTCTCTAATCTAATTGGCTAGGAGATGCGCATGCTGTGGCCATCTATTATCCGGTTACATAATTTGATTTGATACAGATGACACCAACGTACGGATGAATCTTTATAGTAACCTGTTGATGGTCCTAAATAAATAAATAAATAAATAAATCTATCACAGTACAAGAAAGCAATCATTGTCTATTATATTTATAAAAATCCTCATCCTCCAAAAAGAAAAATAGTATATTTTCTTATGTTGTATTTATTCAAATATGTACTGTATTTATGCATTACAGTCACATATAATATAATACTGTTACAGTGTAACAAAGTTTTGAGCACTTTCACTTTCAAAATCAGATAAATTTTCTTGGACCTCCGCTTGCGAATTGTGAACCCCTATTTTTTGGTCACGCAAACGTAGACGCCCGTCGTGTATCCCATGGACCCCCGGGGGTCCACCCGAACCACTTTGGGAACCGAAGTACGAAAACTCTATTGCTTCTTGAAATAATAATAAACACGTCGTTATTTATGTCGGAAATGAGCAGTGGGTGAGAGGTTGTAAAATTTACATTACTTAACCACAGACACACCAATGGCGTAACGTGTCAAACAAAAAATGCTGCATCTTTTAGCAGCGTCATTGGTCACATGAAAGTAACCCAAACTTTTATAAATAGGTACTCAGATGGTACACAGCACGGTATGAACCGTGCTCAACGGGGGTCAACCGTTAATTAATGCCATCATCTCTTTGGTTAAACACTTTAAGCTCTGAGGTACCTAAATATTGCCGTTAAAATTTCGCGATATAATAAATAATTCAAGTAGTAGAAGAAAATATTTTTTTTCATTGGCAAAATTACTGCGATACTTTTGAATCCGAGATAGATAGATGGCAAGCCTAAAGAAGAAGAGCAAGAAGAATAAGAATAACAAGAAGAAGAATACTCTAAGGTAAAATATACAAGGGAACAACTCACTTGAACAGTGGATTGACCTGCGAGGCGCCCGGGCTGCAGGGCGGCGCGAGCGCCGGCACGAGGTTCCGCTGCACGTCGTGCGTGAACTGCAACGAGCCGCCGGTGTTGAACCAACACTCCAGCGCCACCTCCTGGCGAAGATGGATCCACAAATAAAATCTATCTTTATTACATCTTTACTAGGTGTTATAAATGGACATAGATAAGCTATAGTGTGTTAACCCACACTGCAGGAATTTTGCGTAAATCGTGTTTTAAAATTATAGCGCCATTTTGTGCAGCCTTTTTCTTTATGTTCAACATTTTCACATTTTTATATTTAGAAAATTTAATAAGGTAAACACATACTTAATCAAAAAACGTTACATAACTCATAATAAAGCGTTCTGTATCAATAACTTTATTTTGTGGGTTAACATATTAACATGAAATTTTGTATACACATTTTCAGAGGGGTACAGAGAAGGAAATAGGTTACTTCTTATCCCGGAATTTCCTCGGGAACTCCGAAATTAACGCGGGTGAAACCGCGTGGAGCAGTTAATTACACGTCACTCACTGACTAGAAACACGAAATCTCGAAAACGAACTCTTCGGGCAACGCAGGGCGACCGAAACCTCTTCGGTCCGATTGTTTTCTCTCCGCGATAGGCACGCCGAAACGGTAGAATATGTTGAATATATTTTTAATTTAACACCTCTTATGTACCATATTCTCGCAAATAAAAGGATTGTTATTATTAGGTGAAGAGAGTCACCTCGAACACGTGCTTGTCGACGGCGGAGGCGAGGTGCGCGCGCACGCGGGCCGCCATCGGCGGCGCGAGGCGCGCGGCCACCACCGCGACGCGCGCGCACAGCTCGCCCAGCGGCCGGCACAGCGGCGCCGACACGCACAGCGCCTGCTGCTCCACCGTCATCATCGCGTGCCATCTGCAGGGCAAATGTTTTTTCATGCTAAATAAATAGTATTTAGAAAACCAGGAGACACATATTTTTTCTTTTCCCGAACGAAATTTTTATTCTAAGTTATTCAAAAATTAATTTGAAATGTTGAGCATTTAAAATTCATGTCAGAATGAACATTACATACATTTCCTTTGCCCCACTTGACGTAGCAAAAAAAAAAATCGAGAATAACTTTGTCTAACACTCAGAAGAATAACTAGCATTATTCTTCTGAGGTCTAACAGAATAACATTGACACTTCATTTTTTTAATTTAGCTATATACGGTGAGCGCAAAGGTATTTACGGTGTACATCCTAAGTTTGGACCTCGCGAAGTTTTTGTTGAATATTTCGTTAAATAAGTAATAAAAAAGGTCTAAAAAATGTGTACAGTGATATTTAAACAAATATCTCGAAATGATCTATGATTTAAAGTACCTAATTAATTTAAATGTTACTTTTGTTGCTATCATATTTCAGTCAGCCCAGCGACATTCCCTTGAAGTTAAAGTTACTATGGATTTATGCGCAAACTTCTATACCAACTTTGGAATACTTAACCAAATTCCTATGACCGCGTCATACATTACATTGGTAAGGTTGGCACAAAATGCCTTCATAGATCGGTTCAGCGATTAATATGCAAGTGCCGACTCTTTAAACGTACCTAGTGATTATTTGCTCAGTGATTTCAGTTTCTGGATTTTTTTATGTGAGTAACGTACTATACTTTCATATGCATGTAGCGAAATCTGTTAATTTGGAATTACAAACAGACACTTCAATTTCATATAAATAGATAATAGAAACTGACTGGTTAAATGGATTACATGCAAAAGTCCACATTAAGAGAGAAAAAGGAGTTTTTTGGCGGGAATCAAAGATGGTGGTTCGGTCATTTATTTTCATGTCGAAAATATGGTTAAAAATGGATTTTGCTGTGGTAAGGTGCTGTATTGGACAACAATTTTCGTGTTTTATGTGCTCAGGAAGATATATGACATTTCGAGACGATTTCTTCGGTTTCCTCCGAGAGCTCCGAGAAAGTTCTTGCAAGCTATAGTACCGTGGATAGCAATTTCAAACCGTACAACGAAGCATTTTAATAGAAAAATTAATTTTATTTGAAACTGGCTAAATACATCACCTAGTGTGCGTTCCGTGGGTTTGGGCGTAGTTGTTCGGTTCAAATTTAACTCGTTTGAGTTGCAAGTCGCAACCAAGCCACGGAACGATCGAGTTGTTTTTATAACCTCAAAGTATTTGAAATTTCAGGCGCCATTTGTTTTCTCTCAACTCACATTGCGAATAAGACTGTTTTACATCCAATTACAAACTTTTTGTGACTACGACACCTCCCCTTACGAACGTAAGAACTCCGATTGATTTCTTTTTCGATGAATTCGGTTTTTGGCGCAAAATTTGACACTTTTTAAACAATACATAGCTGTCAGAATGAAAATTAACTTGCTACAGAGATGGTTGTTTGGTTGCTGCACTCTGAGCCACGGAACGGGTGAAACTACGCTATGCCAGCTGTCAGAGTAAAATTTCACCAAGCCACAGAACGGGTAGAGTAGAG
The DNA here is from genome assembly GCA_907165275.2 of Zygaena filipendulae. Lineage (NCBI taxonomy): Eukaryota > Metazoa > Arthropoda > Insecta > Lepidoptera > Zygaenidae > Zygaena > Zygaena filipendulae. The sequence goes on from OU015659.1 coordinate 7,694,328, forward strand.
AGCGCTCTCGAGCACGTTCGAGTGCACTCATGCGAATCCACGGAACGCGCTTCTACATGCGAAAGTCCATAAAAAAGAAGAAATAAAAGAGAGAGGAAAAGAACGCCGCCGGCGCTCACTTCTGCCGCTTGTAGTCGCGCATGGCGGCCTTGAACTCGACGAACACGTGCCGCACGAGGAACGCGAGCCCTGCGTCCTTGAGGTGGTCGAAGAGCGCGCCCGCCTCGTCGAACACGCCCGCCTCGTCCGCGCCGCGCACGTCCGGGAACACTGACGGGCTCTTCACCGGTGACGGGGGCTGGCGCGACACACACATATTAAATCACTATAAATACATGTAAAATTTATACTGTTTATGAGACGTCGATCTGACGTTATAAGTTGCCGTTTTGGCAGCTGCAATATTAGTTTTTCGCTTGTATTGGAATTTGGGCATTTGAATTTCTGCAAAAACGGCAACTTACAACGTCATACAGACGTTTTACAAAAAGTATAAATTTCATAAGGTGGTATACTTGTCTATGTGGCCCACTGTACATACTACATAGTATAAAACAAAGTCGCTTCCCGCTGTCTGTCTGATCGACCACTACAGGAGGCTCTGCCCTGAAGCAGTTACGTCAGGTATAGGCGCCCTTCGGGGAGGCAGCAAGAGAAGGCTTAGAGAACTGTCTGTCGGTTCATATGAATGCTTGGATCTTTAAAACTACGCAACGAATTTTGATGCGGTTTTTTTAATAGATTGATCAGATTCAAGGGGAAGGTTTATACGTATAGTTTATCCTGGAATTCCCGCGGGAACTCCGAAATTACCACGGGTGAAACCGCAGGGGACTGCTAGTATTATATGTGTAGTATATGTGTTGTAATTTATACTGTGCTGTATCAAATAAAGTTTTTTCAATTCAATATATAAATCTAATATATATAAATCACCTGTCACGTTGTTTGTCCGCGATGGACTCCGAAACTACTGAACGGATTTTGATAAAATTTTGCAACCATTTATAATATGGTCCAACTTAAAAGATAGGATAGTTTTTAAACCGGAATTTTCTCGGGAACTGAAGGACATAGAGTACTTTTTTCCCGCAACCTCCGCGGGAACTCCGAAATTACCGCGGATGAAATCGCGGGGAACAACTAGTAAATTATATAGTAGTTTTTCTTTCACCGCTGCGTTAATAACGAAAATACCGCAAAAATTCTGGGATTAAAAGCGCCTTATGTCCTTTCCTGTCGCGACAACGGATATGCAAAATTTCATGATGATCGGTTGGGTAGTTAAGGCGTGAAAGCGTTAGAAACAAACAAACAAATGAACTTACATTCGCATTTATAAATAGTAAGGATTAATTACTGGAGAGCGGTTGGAAAGGAAGTTTATTAAGTTAAAACGCCACCAAATGTCTTCGTTGTTAGGTACGTGTTAATGAATGTTTGTGTGTGCGATGAATAGTTTTACGTAAAAAATCACCAGATGACACTTTAGTTCTCATATGTTTTCATACTAAATTGAGTTGAGAGCATACACTTAGAATCATTCTCATCCCCAAAGAAGATACAAAACTATATGCATCACAATTAGTCAGTAATAATCGGGAACAAAAATAACAACAACACCAAAATACAGGTTTTCCTAGTTTGGGTTACCTACTTTTGTTCATATTGTTGGTTCCATACAGTTTATTATTATTATATTGATTATGACGTGATTTATCGTACTTACAGGATCGTAATCATCGTTAACTATAGAGTTCAGCCTCGACATATTACTAAATGCTAGTTTCTTTGCCCGAAGCTCTACTTCCTCTAACGACATTGTGTCGCCATTTTTGTTTTCTGCGAAAAAAAAATGTTAATGCTTTATAACTGAACTGACAGCAGAAAATATGCGTTTTTCTCGGGAAACTAAATAGATTATAGTAGGTATGTATATGAACGACCGACATTGCGAAAATAATATGTTCAAATACCTATGGATTAACGGTTAGTATTCGAAAAAAAGAAAAAAGAAAAACCTATATGAATTTATTTCTGCACAAAACACAAGAAATGAAAGCACAAATCGACAGATATCGACAAACAAAATCCAGAGACAAGGTAATCACGTGATAAAATCGTCCCATCAAAAGTTCAATTCTTCGTGACTACGTGACATGACGATACGTTTCTGAGTTTTTTATAGCGACAGCGATTATAGACTGTCTACTTGGCTAAGGGAATGTGGTGATTTATTTCCCTTCAAAATTTTATTTTTTATAAGACTATGTCTGATTGTCTGAACTGAAATGAACTGACCTTTTCATAAGTAGAAAAGGACAGTTATTTGTAAAACCTTCAAATTTACCTATAATTAGTTGTACGCGCAGCTAAAGATTTAAAGCTGCATTGCTATTTATAGTACTCACTCGTGTATTAACTGCTGGTAAACGTAGTATTCATATATATTAAATGCTTTGTCTTGAATGACTGACTGACGGATTAACGCGCAGCCTAAACTACTGATCGTAAAGACCTGAAACTTGGAGAGTGTGTTCTTTATATGACGTTTTTCCAAGGATTTTCCGAAATTCTACTCCTAAGGGGGTTCAAAAATGGGGACAAAGTTTGTATGGGACAATTCCGCGGAAACTCCGAAATTATCGCGGGTGAAACCGCGCGGGACAGCTAGTAAATAAATAAAACCTCACACATGTTTGCTCACCACTTTTCTTGGCGTGTTCGTTGTCAGGGTTCTCTTCGTCGCCGTCGACGCTGTTCTCCGAGTCCTCGCGGTGTTGCTGCTGCGTGAACTGCTGGAACTGCCTCCTGTAGTAGTGCAGCTGCAGGTAATGCTGGGTATGACAAGGGACCATTTCATCATCATTAATTAGTTGGTTTTTTTTTAACTTTACTGAGGAATTCATGGAAATTCGAAAAAAGGCAAGCCAAATTAAAATGCTTATGCTATGTAATTTTTAATGTTGCTAAATGAGATATTTCAGTGATTAATTTCTTTAGGTTTCAGTCATAATAGTAGATTATTAACCAAGGGGATAAAGAAGTGTCTTCTGTCGCGGGTAACGGTTTAAATCGCGAGCATAACGAAGGACTCGAGGTTTACTCCCGAACGTAGCGAGGGTGTTAAAAACTTAAATCACCAGCGAAGCGAGGGATTTAAGACGAGTCCTGAGTGTAGCGAGGGATTTAAGTTCACCCAAAACTAAGACAGCTTTATTCCCTTGGAAAATACTCTATTTTTCGTACCATTTGCGAAAAAATTAACACAATAATAATATGAGATAAGCATTTAATAAAAATAATGACAATTAAAAGTTAACATTCGAAACATTGGTCCAATAGGGTACTTGCATGAAATTTATAATAAGAAATTGTGTCAATATTTCAATTTAGAAAAGCGTTATCGTGAAAGATTTACTAAGAAATTTTCAATAGTTTCCAAAATATTAAACACCAATCACAGCCAAGCTTGACACATGACGACACTTTTATTTTTTTTAGGAAACATTTACCTCTTTCAGAGAAGGCAAAAGAAACTAAGTGCATACAGACAACGCATATTTTCCATTTTATTCGCGGGCAAACAGCCTTTGGCCGCGAACGCCGCATATGATTCGAAGCGTGCAAATGGCCAAATGCCAAATGGCCAAATGCTTTATATACAAATTCAATGGTGTAAACACAGATGTAGTTCAGTATAAATTTCGGTAAGTATTCCAAATTTAAACCACTGTTGGCTTTTTGTGGCATAGAATGTCACTTTTTTGAGCAAGTGGTACGAAAAAGATATTATCATTTAGCCATGCCAAGCATAAATCAATAATAGTGACAATGATTAGAAATGTAGCATAGGTTATCGTGAATACTCCTGAGGGAATTTTTAGACAGAGTGCCAATGGGAGTTTTTGGCGGGAATCGAAGATGGCGATTTTGTCATTTCTTTTGGTGTACATAAAAAAAAAAAATTTTTTCTTCTGGTTTATGGTGCTGTATGCGACAGTAAAATTATATGTATGCAAGAAGATAAATGACGTTTCGAGCTGATTTCTTCGGGAGCTTTTGCAAACTACAGCTATGGTTTCGAATCGTGCAACGAAACTGGCTGAATGCATTATTTGCGAAAGTTTATATAAAAAAAAAAGAGTCCCTCACCAGCGAGTGCGCCCACTGCAGCAGCACGGCGCGCGTGTGGTACGCCGCGTTGATGGCGGCGGTAAGCTGGCGCGACACGGGCCCCGGCGCCAGCAGCGCCTCCGCGTTCAACGAGCCGATCGCCGCATTCATCAGCTGCGTCAGCCGCACGCGCCACTCCTCGATCAGTTCCAATTGCAGCTCGAGGAACTGCAGCCTGCGGGAAGACGCTTACATAGAGGTAGGTATAGTTATTATACACTAGCTAAACCCCGCGGTTTCACCCAGGGTAATTTCAGAGTTGCCGCCGGAATTCCTCCGGGTCACCCCAAACACGCCAGGTTAGGTAGGTTAGGTTTGGACTGTTGAGTGTTGACCACGACGCACGAGCCGAGCAAGCGTAGAGAGCGTGCTGCGGCAGCGGCCGGCGATGCGCCAAAGACCGAATATGGTGACATCTATGATGATGATTGACCATTTGTTTTGGCGCATCGTCGGCCGCTGCCGCAGCACGCTAGCTACGCTCGCTCGGCTCGCGACTTGGTCACCTATTACAAACCTAACCTAACTATTCTGTATAGTGTATACTCTTGCTCAGAAAGTCGTAATAAAAACATTGTAACAATCCGTCCAATCGTCATCACTGGGGGCGAACGAAACTTTTTTTTTCCGCTCGCCACCAGTGGGGGCGATGGAGTTGGGGTGACCGGGAACAAACGAAACCCAAGATATACAACCGATTTGGAATATCGGTCACAAAAAATACTTCAAATAACGGTTAGTTCTCAAGTACGTTTAAAAGAAACTCTATGTCGTGTATGCAAGATTGCTTTTTTTTTAATTAGCCTTCTCTTTTGACTATTCCTTTCGTCTAGCGTCTGATACCACTTTAGGTGTGCTATTTTCAATTAAAAGTGTATCCTGAGTATTTGTAAGGCTACAAAGAGCTACGCTTATTGCAAAGAGCCATGCTACTCTCTGAGTGACTAATCCTAATGAACATACATCACAGTGGCCACACTGCAAGCAACGTCCTTAGGTAGGTGCCTCGCTAATCACCATGGGATGCCAGTGTGGTCACTGTGATAGTATGCAATATGGCAGTTTATTAGGATGTCACTCGTCTGTCATTTCATTTCATTTCATCGCTATATAAGCGAAGCTCTATTCAAGAAATCCCAATGTTCGATCTTGCTTATGTGAGACTGTGAGCACAATAGCAGAGCAGAATTTAACTTAACATCAACATTTTATCATTGTTATAATTATCAACTAGCTTTCTCCCGCAGCTATACTTGCGTTAGTGTAGAACTTGTCAATTATTTTTCAAACCTTTGGAAACAGTACTCTTTTCCTGTTTGAAAGGTACCTACCCTATGTCTTTTTCTGTACCACTGACATGTAAGCGAAATTTCATGAAAGGTGGGTATTCTCCAGGGTATGAAAATCAAAATTCTAATTAGTCCGTCAGTTAGAATATAAAAAAATAATAGACACGTATTTTTTGCTTTTTCAAATTAATGAAAATAAACATAGATAAAGCGCATTAAAGTTTAGGGTGGGGGATTCATGACGTCAATATTCAGTATAAGCCCCATACAAACTGCACCGGGTTGTGACGTCACGCGAAATTCCAACTCAATGTATCGCCGTTATTTTTTGATTAGGTAAAAAAAAAAATACGTGTCCAATATTTTTACTTATCTACACGACGGACTAAAAAAAAAATGTCAAGTAGCCAATTGAGAACCTCCTCCTTCAAAAAAAGGAGCAGGGTTCTTAATTCAACGCCTATGTTTTTTTTTGTTTGTTATTTTTTTCGGGTCGCGCGCATCGTACCCACCTGTGCCCTGGCTGCGGTAGCATCGCGTATCTGTCCTCGATAGTCTTGAGCAGCGCCACGAACCAGTCGGCGCCGCGCGGCACCCACACCACCGAGCCCACCGCGGCGCCCACGCCCTCTGCGACCGCCTCGCTCCAATTCTCGTTGCCCAGTGTCTCGTCCATTTTCGCCAACGCATCTATAACCAGGGTGATACTATAGATCTATACTAGATACCTACTGTATTTTTATTCATTTACTAGCTATCCCGCGCGGTTTCGAAGTTCCCGTGGAATTGTTCCATACAAACGTTGCAACCCCGTTTCATCCCTTTAGGGGTTGAATAATTAAAAATTCTTTCTTATCGGATGCCTGTCATACAAAGAACGGCTGTGTGTTGATCCATCAGTCACTCATTCAGGAAAAAGCATTTATTAGTGGTTCTGCGTGGTTCAAACCGCGTTAATTTTGGAATTCCTGCGAAAATTGCAGGGTAAAAAGTCATAATACCCTTTTCTGTACTCCTAACAAAGTGTATGCAAAATTTCATGATGATATATGTCAATAGTTAAGACAGGAAAGTGTAACAAACAAACTCACATATTGCATGTTATCAACAGATTAGATTTCTGTTATATGTTATAAGTATCTTTTATTGCACAGGTGTTTACGTTGCGAAAAATTCTGTTAAAGAATTGCAGTAAAGAAATATTGGGGAGTCTTGGTATAACCTTGGTGTACCCTTGATATACACAATCATTTAATGCTTTCGTGCTAAAATTGCTTGTCATACTCAAGGGTCAAACAAAACCCACAGTCAAGTTAAAGCTAAACAGAAAAAGAAAATATTTATGCACACACATTTCTTTTCCACAGCCAGCCATCGCACAAATGTTTCTGCTTTAGTCAGCACTGAGAGTACACTGTTCATATCTTTTCCCGTAAGAGTCACCAGCTCTTTATGAAATCCTAGTGTTTCATCAACAGCATGTGCAAAAGCAGAGTCCACATCTACAAATGTTCCTTTTACTCCTTGTGTGTGATAAAACCCTAGTACAGTGTGAAGCCTCTCAGCTGCCAATGCTATAAGACCAGAGTTGAATTCGTCCTGAAAGTAAACAAAAAAAAAATTAAATTTCCTTTAATTTTTTCTTGAAAGTTAACATTAAATGAGACATTTAAATTCTTTACCACAGCATTCACATTTTTTAATTGCAATTTATCAGCGACTGGCTGCACATTCTTACTGACAAATGTTTGATGGTCTTTTATCCATGTTAATGTCTGAGTGAGGAACCACTCAGGGCGATCATAACGTGCAGTTTGCCGTTGCCCAGTAAAATGGAACATAAATCTTTTCTTTAAAGGGCGCAATAAAATTCTAACTGGTAGGCAGGGATCTGCATCTATTATAAAAATAAAAGTTAATTATAGGCTGATTTTTTTTAAATTTTTTTTATCTTCTTTTTTTGTGTACCTTTAATATAGTCTATTATTTCTGTCTCAGTTGGAACTGTTTCATCTTGCGGTTCTTCAATAAGAAACAAGAATCTGGTTAGATTTGTAAACTTTACAAGAACATCCTTAGGTGGTGGAGAGTTTTCAACACCAGTTGTTATTGGCCATTTGAGCAGTTTCAAAACATCTTCATACTGTCTACAAAATTCAAATACAATAACATAATACTAAAAACGAAAACTATGTCAATTCTCAAAAGTTTATGTGCACAAAAGATAAATAAAACATACCCAGTAAACTTGTCCTTAAGTATGTTATGCCAGTAATGAGTATACTCTTTAAGATATTTTGCTCTATGACCATTTTGGTACTCTACACGCAAATTTTTTAATTCTTCATATAAGCCAACTATGAACTCATCATCATTGCTTTGTTTCATTTGCTGACTAAAATTAAAAGAATGCCATAAAATATCAACAGAAAAATAATTATATATAGGTATGTAATCAAATAAACCTTTATTTACTAAGTGTAAACAAATATAATTAAAAAAAATATTTATTTTATTTTATTTTATATCTATTCGTATTCACATCATTCTGGAATAGATACTGATTCAGTATGTCATACAGACACAAAGACCACCTCCAATACTTTCATGTTTTTCTTTCTTTAGCGGTCCTTAGCCATAACATTGACAACAGGCAAGATTGAACTCAACAATGGAAATTATTCATTAATATCAGAGAGTCTAGTATGAGATAGGTTTACCTTAACTCTTCTATTTTTTCATATGACTTCACATATGCAAGAACTGCCTCCAATTCGTTTATTGCTGTAAAACGACGATTTAGTTCCAATCTCAGTGGCTGTGTACGAAGTAGGAAATCTTCGACTTTGTTTTTAAATTTCAGACTTTTTTCTTTAAGTACATGTATTTGTTCAATATTTTTTTCAGCTTTTTCTATGGCTGATGTAATTTTGATAGGCACGGCATCATTAACCACATGTAACTAGAAAATGATACATGAATTACTTAGGTAATTAATAAACAAAACTACGCACTTCTTAATTGTAACATATCGTAAATTATCAATACGTACACAACTCATTAGACGATCTCTTCGTGAAACTAGTTCGTTTTCTACATTATATGCGTTTCCTAAATTATTTATATCGCTACCTATCTTAAGATTAAGATCCTGTATGATAGCTTTTCTCTCTTCTTCATTCATAGTTACAAAATAATTTTTACGTTTTTCAACATTGAACGCCATCAGTGAATTCACTGATGTGTTCGAAAACTTAAAAATCTAAATACAACTCGAATCGATAGTGGAATTATTATCTTGGACTTTTTAATTTTTATTTCGTCTGAGCTTATGATGATTATAATCACAAAAACAAATTAATTTTAAATTAGATCTTTGATGAACACCGGTCACCGTCAACCAAAGATGACAGAACTAGGGATGTGAAAAATAATGATCGATTATTAAAATAATCGATCAAAATCGATATTTTAAAAGAAAAAATCGGTTTTAATAAATGATTTTATTTTTATGAATAATCGATTAATAATCGATTTTTTTATAATCGTTCAATCCAATTTTTATCCCGGAATTCCCATGGGAAGTCCGAAATTAACGCGGGTGAATTTGCATACTATACTTTATAAGGGTTGCAGAAAACTATTTTGGGTATTTTTATTCCAGAATTCCTGCGTGATCTCCGAAATTAACGCGGGTGAAACTACAGGAAACAGCTAGTACATACCTATAATAATAAATTATTTTAGTTGCAAACTGTCTTATCTCCTTATTTCCTGAACTACAGCTTGATTGAACTTTCCAGAATCTTCAAGATGGTTTTATAACGTTTCGGAATTTTCCAGATAATTTTCAAACATTTCAGGATATTCTCGATTAGCGGTATACACTAACAAAACACTGCACTGAGTTTTAAAATTAAGATTTAATCATTTATTGATATTAAGCATTCCCGACACTAGGAAAAATCATGCCTAAAGCGTGTGGCACTAGGGGTAAATTTAGGCTACAAAAACATCCCCCAGTGGTTTTTTTTACTTTGAAACTCCGTTATTTGGAAGCCGATTTGGAAATTATCTTTTTAATGGAAAGGGTATACTTCGCAGGAATCCTGGAAACGGCTTATTTATAATCAGGTTAGGATTTAATGATCAGAATAATTTTGTATTTTAGTCGATTGAGGCTTTTAAAAAGTTTGTATTCATATTTAAAATTTTATTTGATTTCTATTTTCATAAATTGTTAAAATTATTCTCAGAGTTTTATTACTAAAAGCATGTGGATTTTCATTATAAAAAAATAGATTTTTTCTTAAAAATAGATTTTTTTCCTTATTTAAATCAATTGATCCAAAATCGATTATTATTAAAGAGAGAAAAATCGATTAAAATAAAAATCGATTTTTTTCTCTCAATGTCACATCCCTAGACAGAATACACCTTGCCGTCAACGGTCAAAATCAAGGGTGATGGCAGGGCATGTGGCGGGGCCAGTTCTCCAGCATAATGCGACTCAGTGATGTACAAAGCCGAGTGAATTAGTTTTCAAGTGCACCAGCAAAGTGCGCTAAGTTCAGTTTTATACCTTCATCCATACTTATATTAATGATTTTTCAGTCTGAATTAGGTAACTTTTTATCAAAGAAAATAATATCTATCTAAGGTACCTACTCTTTTTTATTATTTCAAAAAACCAAAAAACATTTATTATTTCCAAAAAACACTTGTAACTTGTTTAGGTACTAATCGCTACTTGATTTTTTTTCCGTTTATCCGATCCAGGAAAGATGGGAACTTGGTACACTTGGGTATCTGCAAAAGTAGTACTACTACTATTTGAAGTGCTCGATTGTGCGAAGCGTTGCTATAGCTGAAACATTCAACGTTGAGCATTATGCCGCCTAGTGCTGTAATTCGAGCCCCACTGGTCTCTGTTAAGTTGCTACCTACTGTTATTGTTCTGAAGTTAAGTGCTTCATCGCTAAAAGTTCCAGTTTTAAGCATCGAAATGCATCTCAGCAACGCACTGAGATGTAAATATAACTTCAGAAAAAAATAGAATAAAAGAATCTTAGTCCATAGTGTAAATTCAGAAGGTATGGACTAATATTCCTTTGCCTTCCTCAAAAAACCAAAACAAATATTGTGCTTCACGATCCATACTAGGCACACTAATTTAAACAAAATTTATGTGATGATGTAAAAGTGATGATAAAAGTAAGAATTTACTATTTGGAAATAAACTTAATTTTTTTTTTTTTGTACACATTTTATATAAAATATGTTAATTCTTGATATAAAATGATGTACACCATTTTAAAACTATAAAAAGCTGTTCCCTTTTTAGCTCCGGATGAATCGAGTAGAATGGAATGGATGCGGCTTTTCGAAATAGCTTTTACTGGCAACATTTTACCGTGTTTTTTCAAACTTTGACATTGGCAGAATCACCGTCAAAACGGTGGAGTCTTATGTCATACAACCACAGATTGGAATTGAAATTTACCAGTTACCTAAAACGTAGTGATTACCTTCTCTCTGCAGTTACCTACGCAAATTCGTAAATCAGTGAAAAAATATTCTTTTTGAATCAAAGAAATTTGAGAAAATATTTAGATTAAACTGCGAATATGTGGTCGTTTTTCGCTAAAAATAAAAATGATATTACATACATGTCACTATTGTTGATAAGCGTTCTGATAGGACCGTATTATCGAACCATAAGTGCAATACAAACTCGAAAATGGGCCGGTACCATTTTTGGTCTTCTTTTAATAATTATTGTGTCTGGATACAATGCTCTTCATCCAATTATATCAGCATTACTTGGGATTGTGGCAATAAAGCTTGCCACTGTAAAGTATGTAGAAATAATATATACATATACCAAATTAAATGAAGTCCTATGTTATAATGTTATTAATTTAGAATTAGTATAGTGTACAGAACCTATTGAACTCCCCCCCGCAAACTAAATGTAATTATAATAAAACTCACACTTCAACTCTCTTTGTAGCTGAGTGAGATTTGTTTTTGAGCCAGTATAGTGTCTGGTTCTATGGGTACAGACAGACTTTGTGATGACAATTTGGATTTTAAACTCTTGACCAGGCGCGTGCCCAGTCCTTAATTTGAATTGAAATTATATTTTATGCTTTTGTTTCAGATATTGTCATGTAGTTACATTCTTCCTCATGTTTGGTTATCTGTTTTTCTTCCGAATGTCAGATAAGTTTGGCCTGCCACTGTCGTCAGGTCAAACAAATCTTATAGAAATGATAATAGTTTTAAGAGTGGTTGGTGTTGCATTTGAAATAAATGGCTCATGGCTTGCTATTGGAAAATCAAAGAGAAAAGATGATATAAATGAAAAATCTGAGTTCAAAGAGAAAGATGACGATTTCTTAGAAATTATTAATCCTAGTTATCTGGATTTGTTTCATTACACATTCAGTTATGTGGGGTTACTTACAGGTAATATAATTTGCTAGTTGGTGCCACATGGTGCCTTAGCAATTGTTTTGAGTTAGAGACATGTTACAAAAATAGTTATCATAATTGCTTTACTTGCTTATTTTACAAACCATTATGTTTTTTCATTGATTTCCACTTAATTGATTACATTTTATTACTATTAACTTTCCCAAGATATATCACATATTATTATGCACTTTTATCAACTCAAGATAAAGTTCAAAATAGTATGTTAAAATTGCATTATAAAACTGAAATGAAACTGAACCAAAATGAAACTACAATGAATGAAACTATTGTTGTAAGTTGAACAGTCAACATAAAACTTTGTTGAAATTTTTAGTAAAATATGGATCATCTTTTTTTCAGGCCCATATTATCGATACAGGACATTTGATGATTACTTTTACTTACCATACAGCAAGTATGCAGACTGCTTTGGTGCCACAATTGACACTTTGAAGATGGTTCCTCTGTACATCTCTTTGTATCTGGCTTTCTCTAATATTTGGCCTTTGGAGGTAGCTACAATTTACATATCAACTGTTCAATCAACTATTTAATTTTATACTTCTCAATCTTTTTTACAATCCCCTTTTTCAGTATGTCTTAACAGAAGGGCATAACAGTAGAAATTTCATATACAGAATGATGTATCCGTGGGTGTTGTTTGCACAATTCCGACAAAGGATTTATGCTGGCATGACACTGGCAGAGAGTGTGTGCACATCATCAGGATTGGGAGCTTATCCTGTCCAAGGAAGAAACCGAACTGGTCATGGTCCAACTGTGGGATATTTAAAACTAAAGGAAATGTGTGTAATTTGTTCACTCTTAATGTTTCCTCTGAATATTTCCTCAACAGTTCATTTCAATTAAAGGTCAATTAAAGGTTTTGGACCAATTTTATTCACAAAGAGCCTCTTTGTGAATAATTGGTACAAAATTTGTATTATTATAGTATTTTGATAGTTCTTTTTATTTTTATTTGTGAGATTATAAAGATTTCTTTCAGGTCCGACAACGAAGCAAAAAATACTCAATACGATTTTAAGACAGTGGAATCTATGGATGTGTGGGGCTGTGAGACTGTTGTGACGCTGCGCGATTCCATGAAAGTGTGGAACAAAGCTGTACAGTACTGGGTGGCGATGGTCGTTTACAAAAGATTCCCCATCAAACCTCTAAAGTAATTGAAATTTATTTTTTTACACATATTTTTCACATATAATATCATAAAAGATAAAGAAAAATAATCCCCCATTTTCACAAAGTAAAAAAATTAAGTTCCAGATAACACATATTTTAGACTATTTAGAAATGCTACACGATTTCTTACCATCTTGTGATAATAAAAGCGATTTCTTACCTGAAAGATCTGAATTATTGAATATAAATTTCGAAGCATACATAGGTACATGGATAACTATTACCTATATAATATGCATATAAATTTTGTAATTTGTATACCTACCGGCTACCCTTAAATATAACATTGTACGATTTGTATGTCACTTTCTTTGCCATCCTGTGGGTGTGTTATACTTAAATTTTACCTCAAATATCAAAATATATATTTTTTTTTACTTAGGATTCATGCAGCTCTATTTGTGTCAGTTATCTGGCACGGATACCACGCGGGATACTTCTTCTGCATATACTTCTGCCCCTTCTATTTGATGGCTGAAGATATTTACTACAAGCTCTTCTATAAAGATGCCACGGGAATGGTAATCATACATATATCTTGCATTGAATGTTATAAACTTGCATGTAATATGCTCCATCAATGTACGACGTACGTATATTAAATTTGCATAACGATCGGAATCGAAGATGGTCTCCAGGATTTGCCACACTCTCGAAAATATCAGTATATATTGCTAAAAAAAAATCCTACTTAATATTATAAACGCGAAAGTTTGTGAGTATGGATGGATCTTTGTTACTCTTTCACGCAAAAACTACTGGATGGATTTAAATGAAATTACAAAAATATAGCTTATACATCAGATTAACACATATGGTACTTTTTATCCCGGAATTCCCGCGGGAACTCTGAAATTTACGCGGGTGAAACTGCGGGGCATAACTAGTATACCAAAAATAAAATTAATCTAAAGTATATTATTAGTTAATGCTAGGACAGTATCACACAGCGTCACTGTACTATGAGTAGGTACCAGACGACCGATATGTTTTTTGTTTTTATCCCTATTTCCCTATCACGGACCAATTTCGCCAATTTTTTTTTGTTATTGTAAGGAGAAGGATCTTATGAAAGAAGTTTGGAGTTCCCGCGGGAATTCCGAAACTCAAGCGAGTTGAAACGTTCGGATCGATTTTGTCGGGACCTTCACTGCTAATTAGTTGATTTTTTAAGGAGTAAATTAGGCTACTTTGGAGTTCCTGAGGGAATTCCGAAACTCACGCGAAACTCGGTAAAACCGCGGGGCACATCTATAATGATAGTACCTACTTATCTATACATATAAAATGCTTTGTCCTAAATGACCTGATGGATCAACGCACAGCCTAAACCGCTTATCGTAGAGATCCGAGATTTGGAGGGTGTTTTTTGTATGATGCAGGCATCCGATAACAAAGGATTTTCTGAAATTCTACCCCTACGGGGTGAAAAAGGGGGGCAAAGTTTGTATGGCAAAATTTCGCGGGAATTTTGAAATTATCGCGGGTGGAACCGCGCGGGACAGCTAGTGATAAAATAAAGAAATTAAATACAAATGTTCATCCTATAAAATATGATCACGTTTGTCAATATTCTGGACCGTAATCGGTATATTATCGACTATCGTAATAAATATTTAAAAGTTTTGGCAGTTTTGCTTTAATTCTTTTGACGTCAAGTTGGAATACTGCATCAGTAGCATTCAAATAGTATTTACCGTATTTAACTATATTTATTTTATGATTTGTTTTTAACCAGTACCACCAATGCTTTATGCTCCTTAAGCTTCTTTAAGCTAATTCTTATTAATTTTATTTTTTCAGAAAAAGAAAATAGTGGGCTTTATAATGTGGTTCCTGAGATCACACTCCGAGTCATATCAGGCGGCCGCATTCCTCCTGCTCACATTTGATCGCATCTGGATATACTATTCGTCGGTTTACCACTATTGGTATGGAGTTTGGTTAGCGTTTCTCATCATAGGGCTGATATTAGCACAAATCCACAAAATCAGTAGACCAAGGAAAGAGACAGTTAACAAAGAATAAAACATGGAAAGTATAACAAATGAATAGTTTCTCATGAAAATCCCTGTAGGTACAGTCGATTTTGTTAATACATGGGGCACACTAAAAGTTTTGCAATAGCTAACTAGCTAATCGGAACTATTTGAATTTCGAATGTTATATTTTTTGAAACGTGCAACCTTCTTAGTAATAAAAAAAAATTGGCGGGAAATCATTTGTCAATTGTTTTTTATCACATATCAAAGTTCTACATATGCAACGAAAATGGAATTAAGTCGAAAAGATTTTAGAGCGATGATTTTTTATGATTTTAAAAGTTCTCGTTCTCCGCAAAACTGTGCCGCTCGTCTTCAAAATGCTTTTGGGAGAGAAGCACCTTGTTTTCAACGAAAGTAATGTGGCTACTGTTAAGCGGCTAATTGAAAAAAACCCGCGGATTACCTATGAGACAATTCGAGAGCTATTGGGGATTGGTATGAGCTAAATTCAGAAAATTTTACACGAAGAATTGAAAGTTCGGAAACTTTTTTGTCGTTGGATCCCTCATGAACTGACAGCGGAGCAGAAGCGGGCTCGTGTGGAATGGTGCTCACAGATGCTACTGCAGTACGGCCACGGACATTCTAATGCTGTTTATGACATTATCACAGGAGACGAAACGTGGATTTAGTTTAGAGAGTATTTTGAAAAGCAATGAACATAATATTTTGGTTTTAACATGTTGTTTTTTTAAGTTACGCAAAACTTATAGAGTGACCTACGTATATCTGTATATCCGTCGTGGCCACATCTAAGAATTGGCCAATTCATGAAATGGTTGCAAGTACTTTTTGACTTTAGGCAGGGCGTAGAGCACGCCGACATTTTTGGTTAGGTTAGGTTTGTACTGGTGAGTCGTCAAAGACAAAATTCGAAAGTTTATGTTGAGACTGACCATTTCATGAAATGATGGCCGATCATATCATGAATTGGCCAATTAATTATTTATTAGATGTGGCCACGACATACCTAATATCCAGCCAGCATATTGATGAATTTTTGACTACTCAAATATTTTAGAGTATTAATTTTTTAACAATTTGTCAAATGCACAGGCATTTATATACTTACTGTTTAAATGATGAGTGACATTTTATGGATATACCAATTGTATATTATATTTTTAAAACACAGTCTTAGATCCTTGTCAGTACCTACTTATATATTAATGAACTTGACTGTACATCGTACAATATAGCTTGATAATAAAGGTAGCTTTAAAGGTGTGGCATTTTAGTGGTTATTTATGTATATCGTGGTTAAGGATGACAGCGAATAATGTGCAATTATATTTATACTTTAGGGAAATTGATAAATAAGGAATAGCTCAATTATATGTAGTATTGTTATATTTTTTTTGGATTTATACAGGATGTTAAGTAAATACCACATCAGTACTCTCCTAGTGCCTGTTGGAAAACAACTGATGCAAAGTCTATTTTCAAGTCTCGATCAATTTTCTTCAATAATATGTATTAACAGACAATTTGCTAAATACAGGCTGTTATCAAACTATCTCCAACCCCATGACTTAGATATAGTACTTTATAGGTTATTAGGAACACAATGGGGATGTTGACTATTTTTGAAAATCAAAATTCTAATTAGTCCGTCAGTTAGAAAAAAAAAAAACAATAGACACGTATTTTTTGGGGTTTTCAAATAAAGTAAAATATACAGAGATAAAGCGCGTTAAAGTTTAAGGTGAGGGAGGGGGTAGTGACGTCAGTAACCGCTAAAACCGCCATACAAACTATCCGAATAGTGACGTCACGCGAAATTTCAACTCAATGTGTCGCCGTTATTTTTTGATTACGTAAAAAAAAGAAAAATACGTGTCCAATATTTTTTATTAATCTATAAGACGGGCTAAAAAAAAATTAGTCAACATGTCCATTCTTTTGGACATCAGTATAAATTGAGTTGTTAATAATGTAAATCCTTACTAATATTATAAATGCGAAAGTGAGTTTGTTTATTACGCTTTCACGGCTCGACGGATCGTAATGAAATTATTCATACACGTTGTCAGGAATAGAAGGACATAGGGTACTTTTTATCCCGGAATTCCCGCGTAAACTCCGAAATGGACGCGGGTACAACCGCGGTTAATAGGTATTAGGTAGTAGGTATATACTCACTATATATGGTAAGGATTGTGTCATTACTCATTTTACGATTGACTAGCTGCTCCCCTGCCCTTCCTATTAGTGCAAGAATTTTTAAATCCAATCTTACATAATATGATACAAACTTTACCTCTTTGTAATATTAGTATTATCTTTGTAATATTAGATATAATAATCTCGCACATTCCTATTATGGTGATAAAATTAAATGTTGCATTTTAAAATAATGAACGCGCATAGTCTTCACTCTTCATGTCAATCAAGTTCTTTATTGAATCAGTCATGTGACTAATACTATACATCAGCCAATTGTAATCCATTCTCCTATTGAGGGTCTGCTGGAAGAAATTCCACTCGTAAGGAATAAGCATGACCCACGTACATGATTACTCTTTTACCAAATTCCCCAAGCCACAGTCTTAGCGCGTAGCTTTACCAGATGAACTACTGAAAATATTCTTCCCAATAGACTTACTGACAGTAAGACTTCGTTGGTGTTATTTTTCTCTATTTTACCATATCGAAATTTATAAAACAGACCTCGTAATGTCCTTGTTGTTAACCCTTTCAGCGCTATCCCCGTAATATCACGATCTACGAAAGACGTGGTCCTGGGGCCAGAAACGTAATATTAGGTTACCTATACTAAAAAACCACTGCACTGACCTTTATATTAATTTATTATAATAGACTAAATGATTTCCCAACACTAGGAGAAATCTTGCCTAAAGCGTGTAGTCTGGAGGTAATGCCATGTTTTTATAGCCTTAACATAATATTTAGGCTACAAAAACGTGGCGATGAAAGGGTTAAATAAATAAATAGAAGCCAGTTGAAATACATTGCTATCCAAATTATACTCCGGGTTATGAGAAGAAATAAACGTCATAGATTATGTGAGGTAACTTAAGTCATTATTTGTTTGTGGTATAATATTTTTTAGGATGTTAGTAAAAGGTCTGCATTGTAGATTTGAACGATTATAATTAATAAATGTTTTTTTTAATTATTTAAGATCTGACTGAATAAATCAAATTTGAACAAAGACAAACTACACTTTTCATTACATTCGTTATATTAGGTGTAGTGTGATAGTAGTTCCGTCTTTTTACAAGCTTTATAATACTTAGCTTCACTTGTAAGTTGTAGCTGACAATGTAAAATCTTATAAGCAAATTTTAACCTATAAAATTAAATTTTATAGTATGTTGTGGTAGCAATACAATATTAAATGGATGGAGCTAATGTTAGACGGGTATTCTATAAAACGGCGCATTCCCATCAAGTTGGGACTTGATTTATTGGTCTTGACAAGGACTCAGGGGCCGTATTTTTCAATCGTTCGAATGATTTTTCGCGCACGGATGACGGAATCGCGAGATTCGCATGCGACTGGTCATACATTTTTTAAGCATTCGCATGCTATCACAACACACAAAGTTTAATTTTGTATTTAGTACAGATATTTAGGGCCCTAGGATCACCTAGTTTTAGCCCACCGTTCCGTATCGTAGTAGTTCAGTGTACTCTAAAAGCGTGGTTTTTAGTTATTTTTTAACTATTCTAACATAAGTGTGAAGTGGATTATTATTATTATTATAAAATTAAAGAAGTAACTGACAAATAAGAAGGGTTTTATGAATGGAACTGCGATCGCGAAATGCGATATAATAATAATAAATATTGTTTCTCACTTACATCTAAATAGTACAAGGTTGAGGTCTCCATTTAAGTAGAAAAGTATCTACTCGTATCAGGAGACCTCGTTCTTACATAACAAATATTATATTAATCAGACCAAGAAACAAAAATAACAATAATTAAAAACTAAGATTGCTTGAGTGTATTTGTGTCTGTGTGTGTGTTACCTGTTAATATATTTATTGTTATGACTATTTTATTTTTTTGCTATTTATTTAAATTGACATGTCTAAGTATACATATTATTGTATCCAATGACAATAAATGATATGATTTGCTGCAAACGATACCTTTCGCTATAGATACACATGTGCTATGATGACCAAAAAATTTATTAAAATAGTTTTTTTTGTCTACCACTAACTGAAATATAACCTCCGGTGAGAATTTACCCGCCCTTTCGTTTTTAAAATCATCAAATACATATTTGGTCATAATATTTAGGTACATTTTGATAAATAAAAATCTGTTATTTAATAGGGTCAAATATATTGATTAACAGTTTATATTATATATATAAGGTAATGCACCATTATCTCACAATTTTCTTATATCTAACAATGATCTTTATTATTATTTTAACATTATAAATGGACAATAAGTAATCTTAGTAATAAATAAAAAAAAAGATTCTTTACATTTTGTAACAAAAACCAAGTAAGATATTTAAAACAAAAAGATATTTAAAATAAAGCTTTCTATTTAGATAGGTACTATAAATCACAGTGAATTTGTGAGGTTCAAGGAGAATAATATAAATAGGTACTTATTTATAAGGTTAACAAGCAACCTTCAAATGGGATCTTTACCGAAACCGCATCATACATTGGACGTATTGATGAGTCAGGTATGTCAACACCACTGTCACACTGAAAACGAAAGTTATTAAACAATGTTAGATTATGATAATTATCATTATACTTAAACGATTGAGTATTCATAGTAAAATGTATAAATTTTCATAATGTTAAATTTATTCTAAAATTGCATTCATATCTACTTATAGCGCAAAATAATAAATATGGCATGATTTGACACGAAATATTAAATTATTTCGGTCTAAGTCTACAACAAAAAGTTCACGTACGTCAGATAATGTTTCTCCGGCGTATTAAGCCTTAATTATTGAGAAACAGACACTTAGCTGTAGGATCATTGCATTGCATAGGATTGGTTTGTTGCGATAAATAATCATTTATGACGGAGAGTAATGATTAAAAATACATTACCAAATCGAAGACAAGCCGCATGCGGTGTAAGATTATTGGAAGAACCAGGACACTTCATCGTGTGTGACCTGGAGACTGGTTATTTTATTAGATAAGGGTGTATTAATTGGATAATGTGAAAAGGAAAATAAACCACATAAAACCTCTACACTGTCTGCAGCATTCTTTAAAATTGTTAATTTAGAATCTCAGTCCAACATACAATAGTTACTTACAAAGTTGTAGAGAAAAGAAAAATTTGTTGGTCCAAGGGTAGGCCATCGTTTCGGTCCATTGGCCAAGAAAGTGGTTTATAAATTTTGGCAAAACCCAGAAAATGAATTAGCCCTTAGAAATCTTCCCAGTGAACACAGACCTTATTGTTTTAAGGTTTGTAAACACATTTGGCACGTAGAATGGTGACGGTTCGTAGTCAACGAACTCACTGTAATGATATCAGATCTAATTGCGGTCTAGTCAAATTATATCATAGATAAGCTTTCTAATAACTGAGTTTAGTCAAAACTCAAGGGGCATTAATAGACACTTGTTAAATTTAAGAATGGACAATGATTAACGAGCGTCTATTGAGTTTCTATTAATTTTGTTGAATTAATATGGTTTTTAATATAATTAGATCCATAATGAGAAAGTAGAATAGATAGAAAAAATAATAATAGCATAGCATCAGTGCTGTCAGTTCAGCTAAAGAATGAACCATAATATAAAATCGATGGGATATTAAGTGGCTAACGGCCGTACTCAGAGTCGACTTTAATGATTACTAAGTATAGATTTTTAAAACAAAACTGACGCAATCAGAGACGTTCAGTAAATTGCTGCTAATTGGCATTTAATGAGATGTAACTTAATTACTTAAATGTCAATTAACATTAATTTATTAAACATGTCTGATTGCGGCAATTTTGTTTTAAAAATCCATACTTAACTAAGTAATCATTAAAGTCGACTGTGAGTGCGGCGGTAAGAGTTACAAAAAAAGTGCCAGTATTTGCAAAGTTTAAACCATCTTAGTTAAAAATTCACTCAGTGTTTTTATATCAGTATCTATAATACGTAATCAGTATTGCTATGATAAGATTATTATTAAAGCTATTATTATTAGTCTATTCCTCGGATGACTGAAGAATAGATAGGCAAGTTTCGAAACGAAATGATCCGAAGTTTGGGTAATTTTTCACTTCATTGCTTGAATACACTTACAATTTAGGTCACATTTTTGTATTATTGTCAAACTGATCTCAAACTCTGAAGTCAATCTCAGAAGACGCGTGCAAAAGATTGAAAACAATATAGGCAAAAATATTTAATAGAATATTTAATACCGTACCAGCAAAAACCCATCGTGAGCATTATTTGAGCAACCGAATATTCTGATTCCGTACAAACGGATTTCGCGTGAACAGGTGAGCACGAGACTTGCAAAGGTAACGGTGAAGTAAAGAAGAATAAAAAAGCATGTAAAGCGCCAAAGGCAGTGAACGAAGAGAACACGGAACTCGTAATTCGCGCTAGTAAATGACCCAACGTCAACTATGCGTGTGCCTACATTTTAACTAGGTACATTTATTAATATCTCAAGTAATTTTTCTTTCAACTACGTAGTAATGTTATCATTAATCACTACGAAACCGAGCATAAAGGACGTCTTTTCTGCTTAAAACCAAAACAGTGCAGAAATTTATATGAAATTTCATTGATGCAGTTTTTCATTAAGGCACTGTTTGTTTGTATTTTTTTTAGACATAAATTTACCACAGAGATTTGATTTCTCCCATTTAAGCTTATTATAAAATGTATGCATTAGATCGATCAAAAAGATACTGGCTGAAAATTAAGTTCAGCTGAATAAAACCGATTTGGTGAAAATAATTATTACAGTACCGTCACTATTGTATGTGTAGATACTACCTAGATATTAATCGCATATCTAACTCATTGTCTGAATGTATAAAATCGAGTTTAGGTTGTACATGGTTGTACATATTTCTTGTACATATTAGAATTTGATATCACCTAGTTCCATTTTGGGTTACAGTAATGCGTTGGGTATGTATTAAGCAGCAGTTTCCATGGTTCTCTTCGTTCATTGATCAAAGTGAATTAATTTAACAACCAAGCCAACGCCACCATTACGCACACCGAACAGTGCTATGCCCATCTACTTATTTACCCAAAGTTCCAGCCATATGTTGCTGGCTTGTTCGTAGAAGCACCACCGTGTTGCGCGTTATTCTGTCCATATTTCTTGCTCTGATTCGGCGGTGGGTTATAAGTTGGTTGGTATCCTGATGGGTAAGTTTGCGTATTAGAACTTTTCGAATTCGTGTTATACGAAGAGTAGTAGGGATTTTCTTGAATCGGCCTAGTGTTTATTAAACCGTCCAAGTTTTTCGGGAGATTACTGAGAACGCCGCTCAATATGTTGCTAAACCCACTTCCACCGCCGGATGTGCCACTGCCACTGCTCTGGCCGCCAGGTTTGCTGCCGCCGTTAACGATGTTGTGAAATATGTTACTGATGCTGTCCAATGGGCTGCCACGGTTGTTTGTTCCGCCGTTACCGCCAGAGTTGGAACCGTAGGGATTGGAGCCCCCGTAAGGGTTGCTACCGCCGTACGGTGATCTGTTGCCTCCGTATGGCGAATTCCCTCCATTCGACGAACTACCTCCATACGGCGAGCTACCTCCATACGGCGAATTACCTCCATAGGGCGAACTACCTCCATAGGGCGAACTACCTCCATAGGGCGAACTACCTCCATACGGCGGATTGTAAGGCTGGCTTCCTCCAGATGAACTACCACCATAGGGTGAATTACCACCATATGGGGATCCCCCGCCGTATGGTGCGCCACCACCGTTAGATGAGCCCCCACCAAACGAGGATCCTCCAGAAGGAGAGGCCGGCGGTGGGTAGTTGGGGGCCGGCGGTGGGTAGTTGGAGGCCGGCGGTGGGTAGTTGGGAGCCGATGGTGAGTGACTGGGAGTGTTGTGGTCGGAAGCGGCCGGGCGGGCTGGTTCAGAGTGCGATCCTGGAATATAAAATTATACATTACACTATTTTTATGGGATCTTTTGAATTGCGTAAATACGCGATACCTACAGTAATAAATATATTTTTTGGAGAAATCACTATTTTTAAGAAAACCACTTTGAAATAGAATACGAACCATGTCTGTGATACTAACCCTTAACAGAACCATGGTTCAGTGATTTCTCTAAAGACTTGTGTACCTACACTTGTCTTCAAATAAATATATTATTAAGATATTGCAGAAAAACCTTCCCTTCAAAATATTTTCTCGCGCAAATTTTGTAAAGAGGAAACCTACCTTCAAAGAAATATCGAAATTAATCTTCGACGCTACTGAAGTACCGGTAAGCACACAAAATACATATTTTGGATACGTTTTATCTATAGGTTTATGATAATTTCAACCAAAGAATATAAAGTATCATAGCTATATAGGTATACCTATGTAGGTATAGAGCTATGATAGTTTACATGTACCATATTATATTGACAACAACAATATTATAAGATACAACTTTTGCCCATGTCATCCTAATCGAATCTGATCCCAGCGGCGTGATCTTTATGAGATTTTGAGGCCAATAAAATATAATCATTAAACAGGTTCACATACCTTCGACTAAAGACTTCTTCTTGCATGTCGGATACGTGCCGCAATGGGAGGACTGGCCGAACGTGCACGGGTCCTCAGCCAACACGCACACCTCGCTGTTCAGACATCCTATGTCTCTACACGTACGACCGTATTCTAGAAATAAAATAACACCAAACGTGAAGACTACGCTTCGCGCTTTTACTCATAGAGCGAAGCTACATAGTAAATATAAAATAACCTACAAGTTTTGATTTGCTGGATCTAGAAACTTTGTAGGTACATTGCTTTCTATTGTAATGTAAGCAAGCACAAAATTAAACCACGAATAAAGAGAAAATTAAATTCAGGACTAAAGCGATTTTATTAATAAGTTAATTAGACATGTAAATAATGATTTATAAATAAACAATCAAATCAATCAAAGAACGACATAGGTAGGAACTATACTCGTGTGAAATTAAAACTAAATACCTACCTAAGTGATATCTAAAAATGACCATTATAAACATTGATGTATTAAAATTATAAACCTTATATAGAAAAAAATGCGAACGGCTACTAGATATTGCCATATTCCAAACCAAGGATTGTAGCTCTTCGGCAAGCGTGATTTTAGAGGTAATAAAAAAGAATAAAAAGCCTATCATAATAACAGCGAGCGCTGTAGGTAGGAACAATGTCATTGTTTTGTTATGTGATGACTTCCGAGGCGGGTGGGATGTTTGGTTTTATGTGTACATTAAGAAATGGATTCGAGACATAACTCGAGGCAATTCGTGAAGAGAGCGTACGTGCTTCCAACGAGCGTATAGGGGCTTCTTGAATCCCCAGGATCATACACTATATTCTCGGCTTTGATTGAATACGTGCTCGCATCGTAGTTAGTAATCATAGTCTGCGCCAAGGTCAAATATAATAGTAAATGTTATCGTTCTATAGTAGAGTCGGTGCTAACACTAACAGGAAAAATATTTATAGATGTAGAATTTACGCAGAACGAAGATACTGTGTTCACTTGTATCTTTCGTTTCGCGCTAAGTAATTTTAACGCAAACGTAATTTGGAAGATAAAAGTAATTTTTGGTGATATCTAGTATTCTTTTGATATTCATTCAAAATGTATATAGGTAATTGTAAACTTTGGTAAAAGTTGGTTGACGTCAGCAATTATTGAAGAAAAGCGCTAAATGAAAGCATTGTTACATGATACAAATCAAAACTTTCTAGCATAGACTCTGTTACATAGTTATAGAAAGTAGTAATTTTTGTAGTGTGTCTTATAGGAAATATTTATTACAAATTACAATTGAACAATATTTATGTTGTTAAACTTACTTGAATATCCATTGGCAAATAAAACTAACGACAAGCTTAATAAAGCTGTGCGCCAATCCATGACTAATCTGAAACAAATGAAAAAGAATTTACAACTAATCATAAGTAAGTACAATGCTTGTCCCCGCTATGATCATTCATATTTATATAACTCCTTGATATCATACAAAGTTCCACTTCCTGTTTCCATAGAATATTTATTGTGTACTAAAGACCCTATTATTTATAAAATCCTGGCTTCATTTTTAAATATTATAGACCTTAAGTTGTGACCTATTTATGTTTATTCCAATATACCATTTCCTTTTCTTTCCTTAATAACCTAAACCTAATCCAATCCAATAATCCCGTTCTGTCAAAATTCCTTTATTTTTTCTAACAATGCTTCCTAACCTTTGCTTCCTATCGTCTTAAATAAAAAATGAAAGTGGCAAATAACACTCAGTGTTGAGTCCAAATTGAAAAAAAAAAAAAAAAAAGTACAATGCAAAGAAGCATTTATAGTCTATGCCAAAGGTCTATGCATTCAGAATTGGAGTTGAATCACAATATGAGTGTATTAAGAATATTGCGTTACTAATGCTACCACTGCATAGGAGGCTACTTAGCTAGAATAGTAGTAAAAACACTAATTTTGTAGTAGTATCTAATAGGAAAGTGTATAAGTACTCGTATAGTATAAAGCGTAAAGGATAATAAATATACTACGTACTGTATAAAGTAGACATAAAGCGTAACGCGTATCAAACAGGGCCCTTACTCTCTATGACCAACAACATTCCTTGCGCATAACGCGCGTCCTAAAAACACAATTCCGACCGCTCCAGATGACAAAATATTAGAAATTAATATTCTTTATACCATAAAACACGTTGTAAATGTATTTTTTTTAAGCGAAACTTCTTTGATCGCGAGGGAAAACAATTTTTGCGGCGTCTTATCTTAACGTGGCGTGTTATGGTCATAGTGAATAAAGGCCCGGGACACGTAAGATTTTGTCTTTTTAACCGACTTCCGAAAAGGAGGAGGTTCTGCATTCGGCTGTATGTATGTTTTTTTTAAACATATTCATTGTTTATAATCTATAGTATAATATTATATACCTTTAATAAGTGTAATAATATCTATGTGGTATGCACCACGTTTGCTTGGTATCCACGACACAAGCTTATAGCTTAGTGTGGGATCACTAGTAGATCTGTGAGTAAATCTGAAGTGTTATCATTCCATAAGTCGATGTACCTTTTCTATCATTAGTTTCTAATAATATCTTTCTAATAATATCTTTGTTTATGCCGGCATCGGCATTAGTCATGGAGCGTATTGCATGTTGGTTTTTGTCTCACTCAGATCTTTTTCATTTAAGTCATGAATATCTAATAGATACCTACATACATCCATGAAATGGTCGTATTTGTAATGGATTTTTTAAGTTTTTAATATTTATAAGTGAATGTGTAGGTAGGTACATAATTATTATTATGAAAATAAAATATACTCATTAATCTAAATTCTAAAACATATCCGAAATCCTAACTAATATCTTAAATAAATGCGAATGTGAGTTTTATATTTGTTTATTTGTTACGATTTCACACCTACCACACTACCTACTCAACCGGTCATCAAGAAGCTTCGCATGTACACGCTGTCAGGGGTACACAAAAATATATATAGAGTTTGTTACCTACTTTTGATCCGGGAACTCCCGCAAGAACTCTGAGGTTAACGTGGATGAAGCCACGGGGAAAAGCTTTTAAAATATAAATTCAAATTGTACGCAAATGTCATGCTCATGACGCGTTTATGTAGATAGGTACCTAAAACAACATGAACTTAACTATCATGAATCGGTAATATCGCACATAGCAAAGACGAATGTTTTTATTGGGTTTCTTGTTCAAATAAAGGTCAACGAATCGGTCTGGGGTCGGCAAGGCAAACTACCGAGAATAAGTAACGAGTTACAGATGTATTTTCAAGTAAGCAAGCTAAGTACGAAGAAGCCAGAAGGAAATCACTCGGAACAGCGATTTGTTATATACTTGTCTATGTGGCCCACTGTACATAATATGTATAACTTTACTGTAAACAAAGTAATCAATCGTAATTTGTAGATAATAGAAAAACAAAAAAATGTAAAGAGAAAAGTTCACGTTTTTTTGTTGTTGATAAATACCTAACAGTCGTGCGTTTACTTATAGTTATATTTTCATCAGTGATATTAAAGTGCTCGCGATTTCGTATTGCCTCTCTCTGTAGTCTGTAACCTTGTACATCGATATTGAGGATATTCTATGACAGGGTCACTAATAGTTTTGCTCGGGGTCCGTTTTAAGAAATGAAATGACCATCGCGGTCCACACAAGTTCTATAAAAAATATTTACTAAACAAATTAATGTAATTACGAAAACAAAATTTTAACAAAAAAATTAAAACCGACTTCCAAAAACACCAAACTAAAAAGCTAAAAATAACAAAATACCGATTTAATCCAAAACACAAAAACACACATTGGAGTAACATTGGTGCAAGCTATTGACATTAAATTCTGGAGATGTTCATCAGTAAGTCAAGATCGAAATTTGAACATTTTTATTTAATTACGTAGTCTGTAAAAAAAATATTACGTAGTATTACCTACTCTGTAGTGTAAGTTACTGTGTTCTCGCGGTCTGCACAAAATGTGTCGGCAGTCCGCGCAATTTGGCGATGTTCTATGGTTTTTTCTCTCTTTATACTATACCTCTTGTATCTATACTTATAATAAAACTGTAGAAAGGTCAATTCTGTACATTGAATATATACTTATATTCAAAATTTATATTGGAGGATGAATGGTGATCGACACTGATGCCAAAATGCAATCAGTAAATTTTTTGTCTGTCTGTCTGTCTGTATGTGCACGCATGGGTCAAAAACTACTGAAGGGTTTTAACCAAACTTGGTACGATTGTAGTTCATACTCCTGTGGAGCTAGGATGCGCAACATGATAAAATTTTATCGAGCCATTTTATCGATTCTCGTCGACATAATATATCGTTTTGTCTACCAGTGGTACAAAATGCTTAACCGAATCTAGTCTTAACTCAATACCCCACTACTGCACTTTTTTGCTTGGACGCCCACAAATATTTGTCGTGTCGACAATTTTATCTTTCGTTCGATAAACATATCATGTTGCGCATCCTAGCTCCGCTGGGCAGGTTATAGGCTATATAAAATAACGCTAAGACACATAGGAGCTGAGCAGTGACGATAAATTTGAAGTCGGATGAAAATGCACTTTCGAGCTCTTATCCTCGCATACGTTTACTCAATCACGCAAAAACGGCTGAACGGATT
The DNA here is from genome assembly GCA_907165275.2 of Zygaena filipendulae. NCBI lineage: Eukaryota > Metazoa > Arthropoda > Insecta > Lepidoptera > Zygaenidae > Zygaena > Zygaena filipendulae. The sequence continues at coordinate 7,722,892 of OU015659.1, forward strand.
TGGATGAAATTTGGCATGCACGTTGTGAGGGGTACAGAGAAGGTATTTGTTATTCCAGGATTCCCGCGGGAACTCTTAAATTACCGCGGGTAAAACCGCGGGGCGCAGCTAGTCTTACCTATATCTGCTTTTTACGTAAAAGAAAGGCATGGTAGGTAACTTTGGAAACGGCAAACGCTAACAATTTGTTACCACTGAAAACTGTTGAGCTTGGTTAACGGTGTGCACTCGTAGGTACTCTCTAGTACAACAAGGATACAGCTCGCCGACACACGTATTTCAACACACGTCAGTCCGTCAGTTCCACTGAAACTTTATGACACCTGGCTACATTCCCCGAGCAATTTCGCCCGAAACTGTTTAAGTATATAACCTCGTTATCCACTACCCCGCTTATACCACCCAGCTCAGCAGTAACCGTTGTTGGGCACGACTTGAGTTGTTTTGCCAATAAATTAAAAAAAAAAAACGTTATTGAACGAATGGACCTACACATTATAGGGTATTCTTTACGCGAAAGATTTTTCGTGTAGGTACATTATTATTTATTGTTGGCTTCCCGTTTTCGGGTTCGCCTCGGAACCTTAATGTTTTTTCAAAGATGAAAATTGCTACTATACCTTTGGTTTAACTGAACGGCTAGTAAACCTGACTGTTGTACCACGTGTTGCGAATTCGATCCCCGTATCAGTGTCAACATATTTTATTGGATAAACATTTGTGTTTGCCCTAAGTCTGGGTTTATAATGTATCACTAGTTGCTGCTGTTCCCTGCGGTTATTTTACCCGCGGTAATTTCGAAGTTCCCGCGGAAATTCCGGGATAAAAATGTCCTTTCTTTATAACGTAGGCGGCGGCTTACTTTTTCAACATTTCCAGCAATTATTATCGTTATATTTCAACCGATTTAAATAAAACCTTGACAATTTATATACCAATTTCCAATCTATTATTATCTATTTATTGGTGAAAACCGCATCCGTTGAGTAGTTTTTGAGTTTATCGTGAACAAACAGACTGACAGACGCGGCGGAGGACTTCATTTTATAACACGTACCTAGTGGTGATAAGTATGTAGGTAGTACCTATTTACAGACAAAAAAGTGTATTATAGCGATTTACTATTTATAATAACTACTCACAAGTACATTTTTGTTAAGTTTGGGACCAGCGCAGCGGCGCTGTATGATATCCTTGGATTATTAAAATTGTTTATAATATCTATGTCTAATTTCGGGACGCAGTTCATTTCATGAAATATACGATATTTTGAACTTAGAATGTTCAATAATACCTACTTTCTCCGTGGAAAATTTGGGGGATCTATAAAAAAAAAAACGAAATAAATCTGAACGAAGTGAATAAGTAGTAATAATAGCAGGGTAGATGGCGCTCCCTAATGTCGAGCTATAGTTCGAAGGTTAACAAAGGTTGTGCGGATTGAGGGCGAGTCAGTCACGCAAGCTCGATATTGTGATAGATGATATTTAAATAAAGATAATATTTTTATAGTTAAATCAAGAAAATAATTAAAAGTCTCTGGTACGCAACGGAACGGTTACAAAGGGTTATTTTTACTACCAGTTTATCAAAACTGCCATGTCTGTCAGGTTATGGTTGTATCAAAATTCGAGGGATTTTATTTATTTATTTATTTATTTATTTAATCCTTTATTGCACATAAAATAACAATGATACAGTACCTAAAGAAAAAGGAGAAAGCAAATGGCGGTCTTATCGCATAGTTGCGATCTCTTCCAGACAACCAATTATACGAAAGGACAAACAAAAATACATAGACACGTCGTATATTTTGTTTGTATTTTTTGTAATAGTTCTAGTGATAAAAGGTTGGATCGTTTGTACTACCAGTTGAACTAATAGTACAATTGATACTACCTCTGTATCAATTGGCCTGCTCAGAAATGCTTCAGAAATCGTACACAATTAAAAAATAAAATTTCGAATGACGAATGCACGCGCGTAACACAACATGCCACACCGAAGGAATCGGATGGGCAGGCGATACCGGAGATATATTGCTGACATAAAGCCGTGCTCTCGGTAACTTTCTGCCCATTTCCAGCAGCCCACTTGTGAATCGTATTTTGGAATCGTTTTTATCTTTTTGTGGTGTGCGGCGCGGCGAGGCAGCGAAATGCGAAGTGACAGCGGCACCGAGCCACTTCACAGCTCGTATATCACTCAAGGCTGTTAGGGTCACGTTAACGGCCTGCGTGATACATCCGCACTTTGGTTTGCGTCCCGACTATTTTCCACTGCATCATCAGCAATTTTTCCCACCTTCCTGGATTTTTTATGATATTTCATGTCACTACCAGACTAGTTTTAGAAGTTTTATGTTTCTCTTGCTATTTTAGTTTCAGGGTAGAAATACCCTACAGAAGTAACGGACGAAAAGCACATAATAAAAATACGATGTCATAAAAAAAAACTTCCAATTTATATGTGAGAGTTGTATGATGTCAAGTCCTCTTCAGCTGAACGGTTCAAATGCGAAACTGATTCAACTAAATTCAACTTTGCACAAAGATATTTTACTAAATACCGGATTAGTACATGGGGCGGATATAGGTATACCTCTAGGTGGGTCTCTTGTCTCTAGGTAAATTCAGGTCGAATTGAATTGAAAAACCTTTATTTGACACAAAACATATTATAATATACAACAAGTACGAGGATTCGCTTCCCGACCACCAGACAGACGCCGACCGAAGATCAGATCTGGTAAACGGAGATGAGACGGACTTGTAGGTTCGGTTCTTAAAGGAATCTCAAAAAATCAAACGGGCGATATCGCAGATGAGTAATATTAGATTAAAAAAGTAACATGAACAAACTTCAGACATTGAAATTCTCTGTGCATTGCACCGCAGTTTTCCTGATGTTCAGTCAGATAATGCACTAAGTACGTGCGACTTGGTGTGCCGCATAAGCGAGTATGTGGCGCTTGTTAGAATTTATGTCGTCGGGAGTCTCCGTGTGTTCACACTTCACGGTTCTGGGGCTACGATGCTAGATAAAAATAGCCCAGAGTCAGGGACGGGTTGGGATTCGCTTAGATTCTTTCTCAACGGAACTATAAGCTTTGACTTATGTATTCTCCGTTGCAGTAACACGGTGGTTACTTAAATAATAGTTATTAGAATAAACTTTTTTTACGAAAAATAAAGATGCAGCATCGTACCTACATCGATAAAAAAAAAACAAAACAATGTCATGACTGATGAGTAGGTAATGATGTGTGATAAAATGTGTCACCAACATTCTTCAGTAAATACGCATACTTACTTATCTTAAGTTTAATTTACGATTTTGTCTTAAATACAATATGAATATTATAATATGCAAATGAGGTAATGGCTAGTTGTATTATATTAGTTAAATTATTGCACTACGCCAAATTCACAGTACTGATAACGGAATTTATAGCTACTGAGAAACTTACGGACCCAGCCGTAACCGTTCGCGTTGTTTGCGCTTCGGAATGAACTTCCCCGGAGACAAACTGATAACAACAACACATGGGTATGTTGTGAACAAGATGATCCTATACATAGTAGTAGTATGTATATACACTACACGAATACATATTTATATTTTTAGAACGTACTTACAGGCATTTTTAATCGTCATCTTTGTTCTTCCAGATTTTGTGCAAAATGTGAAATAGGTGCTGACTACTGACGGACTAAGTAATAAAATTGATTTTATTTGATGTTTGCATAATATGATTCTGATTTATTCAAGAACCTACGTTTACTAAGCATTTTTAAAATAATGTGTTCAGCTTTTGAAAAGTTAAAATTAAAAGAGAAAGCAAAGATAACACGTACCTACTTATTATTAAAAAAAGTTTATATAACTTAACAGTGACAACTGCCACCGTGTTATCAAAAACTAAAATTTTAATTTATAATAAACACATTGAATACATCTCTCTATCTACCCAATGGTTAACTGGAAGAGAATGCCGCAAGACATTAAGACTTAAGTTCGCCATTTGTACGAACTGTGCAATAAAGAATAAAAAAAATTCTGGCGGTTATATATACCTAAATCGCATAGATAGACCGAAGTTAATAAATCATCTGAACTGAAATCGTCCAGAATTTTGACAGACAAAATGATAAATAATGACTTTTAAACCAGAACCTTTTCTTTTCTAGAAAGAAAGAAACAGTGTATAAGAAAAATTAAGAATCAAACTGGACTGAAGGCTTTTCACAGTCAGAAATTACAGCGAACACGTCTTGTTAAAGTGCTAGATATTTTTGATGTACATAGGTGATAAGGCTACCAATAAATACAAAGGTTAATCTAGGTACCTATATACTTTAATAGTTACTATTTTTGTGGTAGATACATATTCAATAAATAGAAGGTGAAGTGTTAAATGATGATTTTGTTAATGTAATATTTATTAGGCACATAATTTTGGTTTATGACTAATGACAAATCGAACTTTTGCTATTACAGTCAAAACTTCGGCTGTTTGCTCAAGTAGGTACCTAAATGAATGATTAATGGTGAACCTCACACTTGCATGTAACAAACAAATCCTTCACGTTATATTGCCAACACACCCTTTTAACATAAAAGGAAATGATAAAACTTAAACATTGAACGTAGTAAAGCGAGAAATACCGAATGGTGATATGTCTAAAAAATATGTAATAAAATATCCCCATTATATGGCCTATATTATGGTACCTACTGGACGTCTATAGTTGGGTTAAAGCCAAAACTGAGATGTGGCTAGGCGCTAGACATCTAGTACGGTTAGTACCACATATAAACGAAGAACCTAGGTATATTATAATACTAGCTGTGCCCCGCGGTTTCACCCGCGGTAATTTCGGAGTTCCAGCAGGAATTCCGGGATAAAAAGTACCCTATGTCCTTCTCTGTACCCCTGACAACGTGCATGTCAAATTTCATCCAAATCAGTTCAGCCGTTTTTGCTTGATTGAGTAACAAACATCCAAACATCCAAAAATCTAAACATTCAAACATCCAAACATCCACACTTTCATATTTATAATATTAGTAGGATAGTAGGATTACGTCGGCGGAAAAATCAGATTTTTACAAGCGCAGAGCGCGTTAGCAAAGCGCGCGTTTCAAAACGCCTAATGTGTACCCGCTCTTAAGCAAATCTTCCACCTCATCTCGATCGCTTTTAAATGCACTAAACCACTCGCAAGCACGTGTTTTTGATAAAGTTGAGTCACCGTAAGCTTTTTGCAGCATTTTCAGAGCATCCGATTTGCCAAGAAAAATTTAAGACAGATTTTGTTGTTCTATGTTTTGCGATTTTTACAATGGATACATTGTAAAAATCGCAAAACACACTTGAGATGAACTGACAAAATGGCGGACTGTTAACAAATTAAATAACAAGTGACGCTCAAACTCTGCGTTAGTATAGAGAACAGTGGTACCAATTTAGCGAAAAAACAATTTTGAGAATAAATTTAAAGCGGGCTATAATATGTTAGTTTAGATATAAAGATATTGTAGAAGTAGTATAGTCTAATCATAATAGTTTAATCACTCCACACTGACACCACATCAGAATCTACATACATTGCTCCCGCTTGTCACTAGTCTTTAGTTCTATACTATTACTAATATTAGAGTATAAAGAGAAAAGATTTGATTTTTTGTTTGTTTATTACGATTTACATCAAAAACTGCTGGACCGATTTTAAAAATTTTCACTTTTAGAATGCTACATCATTTCTGAGTAAAATAGGCTATATTGTAACCCGGAATTCCCGAGGGAACAGCAAGTGTGTAATAAAGTAAAATTAAAAACTATTCGCTACTTAAGTGCTTTAGTTTCCTATACACACTTTAAACAAAACCCGTTTGTTGAATTGTGGTGACGTAATTATCCTTGAGAACGATTCTTAGAGAATTATAGCACATGATAAAAATAATGTAAATGCTTTATAAATGACGTTAATGTAGATACATACAATATCTACAAATAAATATATATAGGTAACTAGCGGTCCGCCGCGGTTTCACCTGTGGTAATTTCGGAGTCTCCGCGGGAATTCCAGGATAAACTTTCTCTGGAATCACTCAATCTCTTGGTGAAATTCGTCCAGTAGTTTTGAGTTTATCGCGAATAGACAGGAGACAGACAGATGCGGCAGAGGACTTTGACTTTGTTTCCTTACATATTATGTAAGGAAGGTTATGGATACGTTCCAACTTTACCTTAGTTTATATAGATAATCTGAAAATTCTGTCAACATTGTTTTTTGTTTTTGATTGTCTGTTGTGTAAAGCGCAACATCGACGTTAATCCAGTTTTTCAACTAAGTATTTGAAAATAAAAATATCATGGCCGAAGGCTTCGATCAAGTGTGTCTCAGAAGGAGACTCAACAATAAAGGATTTATGGAAGAGGTTTGCAAGTTGTTGGAAGTCGTAAGGACCAACACGCTTGGAATTGATGAGCACGTACGCGAATGTTTGGTCAGCGATGAGTAATGATTAATGGATGTTGATGAAGCCAAAGAGGTGTGCAATGTGCATGGATCGCATGAAGAATAGCTATCGAAGTCTCCGATGTCCAGTTTGACTGACAGTTAGAGACAGACGCGTTCTTGCTGATATGACGTCATGACGTGTGAGAACTATATCCTACTAATATTATAAACGCGAAAGTTTTTAATATGGATGGATGGATGGATGGATGTTTGTTACTTTTTCACGCAAAAACTACTGGATGGATTTAAATGAAACTTTACAATAAAACTAAAGCTTATACATCAGATTAACACATAGGGTACTTATTATCCCGGAATTCCCGCGGGAACTCTGAAATTAACGCGGGTGAAACCGCGGGGCACAACTAGTATGAGCATAATCTGTACTCTGTACTGATAAATAAAATTGAAGTGTCTGTTTGTAATTCTAAATTACTTAACAGCTTTTCACAAGTGCATATGAAAGTGTATACGCTACTTAGGTTATAGGTACATAAAAAGATAAATTTTAAAATGTCTGTCTGTCTGTTGGTTCCGGCTAACCGCTTAAACAGCTGTACCGAATTTAACGGGACTTTCACTGGCAGATAGCTAATATTATATGGAGTAACTTAACTTTTATTTTAGAAAAACAGTTCCTGCGGGAATTCCGAAACTCACGCGGGTGATTCTTCAAAACGGTTGGACCAATTTTGACGGGAGTTTCACTGTGTTGTGAAGAGAATTATTATTATAATTAACTGATGTTTTAAGGAGTAAACTAGACTAATTTTTAGTTCCTGCGGGAATTCCGAAACTCACGCGGGTGAAACCGAAACGTAGTGATTACCTTCTTTCTGGGCACAACTAGCTAAGAATAAGATACTAATCAGGTACGTAGGTATATCCTTACTATTATAAATGCAAAAGTGCCAAACCATCAAATAAGTAGGTTAATTTTACCATTAATAAGCAAAACGGTAGGTAATACCTATTGTTATCAAATGCTGCTGTATCTAGTGAAATTACTGTATCAGGAATATCTCGTAGTACCTACCTATAATATATTTCCCCGTGGTTTTACCCGCGTTAATTTCGGGGTTCCCGCGGGCATTCCGGGACAAAAAGTACTCTATGTCCTTCTTTGTACTCCTGATAATGCGTAGGTACCTATTTCATGATGATCGGTTGAGCTGTTAAGCCGTGAAAGCAAAACAAACAAACTCATTTTCGCATTTATAATAACTACCTAGTAATGATTATTATTATTGTTGTAGTCCAAAAGTATTCTTTCAACAAATCTAGACGTTTTTTATTAAACACAATAAATCAGGAGCATAATGAAAAGTACCTACTGTCAGCATCACTTTAATATTTAAATACAATTGCAATAAGGCTATGATTCCACCTGCCATAATATATATTGACATCGACCACACAGCCCATAGACGCCTAATGTTTGATTTTGCGTATTGAATGCATTCTGGCAACTAGCTGAGGTAAGAGAAGCGGGGTTGCAACGCCGTGATTGGTTAATTCAAGGCCACACGCGCTAGTTACACGCCGTGATTGGCTAATTCACATTTATATCGGAACTATAAGTCAGATGTGTTGACAGGAGCCATTCGCCTGTTATTAGGCGTCTATGGGCTGTGTGGTCGATGTATATTGACGACCCGATTGGCGCAATGGTCACTATGCCTGCCCGCTAATCAAGAGGTTCCGGGTTCAATTCCCGGTGGGGGTGGACTTTGTGTGATGAACACAGGGTTCCATTTTCCAGTCTGGGTGTGTATATATATATGTATAGAATAATATATTTGTAATAATATGTGTAGTATATACCTACCATATTTGCTTGGTTTCCATGACACAAGCTTATAGCTTAATGTGGGATCAAGTAGATCTGTGTGTTGTGAAGTGGATTATTATTATTATTATCTCATACATTCCAAAAGGCAGCATTGCTTAAAGTTTTACCCAGGGAATGAAGAGAACTCAGATACTTTTTTCAAAGAATTATGACCCAAAATTAAGGGTTACTAGTACTTACTAGTACTACTGGTAGTTCTAGTGATACAAGGTTGTATCATTTGTACTACCAGCTGAACTACTCAGTAGTACTATTGATACAGGCATGGAGGACGACCTCGTCCTCGTCCTCCATGGATACAGCGCAAAAACAACATAACTAGTTTAAAAGCAATAACATTGAGTTTTAAATGTAAGTTGGTCAAGTTTTGGTTATAAATTGGTTATAAACATTACATTATACATACAATTGAAACTGGATGAAATTTTACTTTTAATGTTTTATTTGTGGACTTGGATATGAAATGAATATGATTCATGTTGGACATTTTTTTCTAAAAGTGTGAGTTTGCTTTGTTTACCAGTTTTACCTATACGAGGTAGCCCTGGATGTCATGTAACCAAGTTACCTACTTAGTAATTTTGGAATTGTAATGAAAATCAGTAAATCCTTGTTAGATGGAATAAGGGTTTGTCGAAACGATATCCATCTAGTCTTTATGTACCTATATTATACAATCAAACAGGTCAACAGGGAGGTAACTTTACTGCTCATTGTATTTATTATGTTGACAAAATTGCAGGATGTATCAATTTATATCACACACAAATTGCATTTATTAGATAGTTAGTATAGTTATGTCTAGTTACCACATTGAGACATTTCTATACCGATCTACACCATTAACATAATTTTAAGTTACAGTATTTTTTTTGTGATGGTAGATTACATTAAATAGTGCATCAATTTTTTTTTGTATTTAATTAGAAATAGTGCAATATTTTCTAATAAAATCTATGCTGTGCATATTTTACAATTGAATAACAACTCTTGCTTTATACATTTAAGGTTTCATACTCAAACAGCAAAAAGGGAGATGATAGACTTGAACTCAAAAAAATACTTTAAAATTTAAGCCCTAATACTACTACTTTTTAAAGCCTGTGTAGCATATTGATAACTAATTTAGAAGCAATTTAGTAGATACCTAGGAGAAGCGAAGAGAATTATTTTTGAATATTTTTAGCTAAATTATTTACATTCGTTACAATTTTATTTTACTGTAGAAAAGAATATATTTTGGCATTCATGCCAATATTATTTTAAAATAGTTGTTTATTTATAGTCAGTCAATATCATCCAGATTAGTTATGTCAAATTTTAAGTTTTTACATGACCTTTTTTTTAAGCGAAACCTTTGTGGAAGACACAGCAGTAACTTTACAAGGAATTTGTTTTTAAAGTACATCCTGGTTTTTGTTATAGAATAGGGGGCCAATGGGCAGGTGGCACACCTGAAATGGTGATTACCACCGCCCATAGACATCTGCAACACCAGAAGACATGCAGGTGCATTGCCAAATTATTGGAAGTGTTATAATATGTAGTAGGTATGCTGTAAGAGGAGCTTTGTTTTTTATCTCTATAGCTAAGAACATAGTAGTAATTGCACATCATATTTAAGAAACAATAATGTAATCTAGAGAATCATTAAGTTAACAAATGCCTATGAATTACTGGTCAAACATATATTGAAAGGATTATTCCATGTGTGATAATGTGACCTTCACACTGACTGACAACATGTTAAACCCACCTTAACTTTATCATGCAATAGGAAATAGAAATACACCTACTGTCCATATTCGCTAAACAAAGTTTTAGCTAAAGAGTTCTAAACATAGATTTTTGAAATGCATACATTTTTAACTGAAGTCAGAAATGCGTAGGTATATTAAATCATTGTAACTCACCAAAACAATTTGATTTGATCCTTACTTGGTCTTGTAAGTAAAAAAAAAAACAAAATTGTAGCCAAACTAGAATATTTAGTTACTCCCAGTTCACACCACACGCACAGTGAACACTTTGGCAGAACCAGAACACTATCCGAGTATCCAATTTACTATTTGTTCGTCTTTGGTGTGGTTGGCCAAAAATAATAAACGTAAACAACGCAGTAGTTCCAGCTGACATTTGTCAACTGAAAAGAAAATGTCAACGCCCAACGGTCAACTTGATAGGTATCCTCTGTCAAGTGTCACCAAACTGTCTGTCAATCGTATAAACTATGGATATGTTCCAAAATGCACTGATAGCTCCCAGTGCACTAGAAATTGGTTCCGAATAACTTTTAGTATACTACCGCAGTATCCACAGTAGGCAGTATGACGTCATACTCGGCGCCATTTTTTCTTCTGTAGGCACTGGTGCTTTCGAGGTAAAATGCTCTGAGTGGTTTGGGGTATGTTCCGTAAACATCTTCTTCTTCTTCATCTTTTAATAATGGCGTCTATAATTATAATTTGCCAATGTCAATGTTTTTTAATAATAAAAATCTGTTCATCTACTTCTTCAATTATGGCGAAACGCCAATGACTATGTTAGATTGTTCCCCAAGTTAAAACATGGCTCTCTTGAAAGCCAGTTTCCTGCTCAGGGTCCAAAATAGATGCTGAAAAGTGACTGAAATAACGGAGACAAACGTGACACGCGTGTTTTCGGTACGGCTTTCACTCGTCAACAACCTCCGTAAACATCAGTGTTGCACTATATGGTATGACCGCGAAGCCGTTCATATAAAGTTACTCTAACGGAACGCAGTCCAGTAATACTGTCATCCATGTCATTGTCATATTACCCCCTGAGGCGTGTCGTGGCCAGGTCTGGCCATTTGACAAACACCCTCAGGGCGTGTGGTGGCCAGATCTGGCCAAAAATACCATTTGTTTATTTTTGCCTGAAGTGAAATAATGGTAGCTCTTTCATTCTTCCAACTTATTAAAAACATTGTTCGTGAACACATCTACAATTAGAGGAAATTCAAGTTGACAACTTTTATACGAAATTTTAAAGTATTCCTGCCTTACAAATAGTACAGCAATTTGTTTGAGTTTATGGCCACCATTTTGGTTGGTACCTGCGGAGCGCGCCAAAGTATTGTGTGAAAAAAACTAAAATACCACTGTATAGTGATAATAATGACGTGAAAACGTAAGTTAAATATATTATCTTCCTATTTTTATAAAGTTTTTGGGTGTATTTACGTTTAATTTGTGATTTAATTTACGTTGAATTTGTCGAAGTATCTAAATGGTGACAATATCATGTCTGTATCGTAGCTTTGTTGTAATTAATTCTTGTGATTTTTTCATAATGCATTGTTGAATTAACATCAAATTGTGTGGACAATATCATAAACTATCGTTTTTAATCTGGTTTATGTGTGTAAATTTAACCAAAAAGTAAATTTTGTAATTTATATCAAATCATGCCCGATTTTGCCGCTGATAGATGTCATTAGCATGACGTAAGCAGTAGTTTTAGGACGCGGTAAGACAAGTATGGATGCGGCATCGGACTATTTTACAGAATCGCTTTATCAAAAATATTTTGGTTCAAATATTTAAATATTTTGAATTGTAAGTTAATTGAAAGAAATTTTAATGATTATGGAAATACTAATTTAATTTTTTTTTTGTTCTAAATTTTATAAATTTTTTAATGATAACCTTTAATGATAAATGTTCTCGTGATCCCCTAGGTACCTAACCTTTGCCTAATTTTGATTTTTTATTTCGTTTTGTTGGTTTTTTTTTCAATATTTTATCTAACCTTCTCCTGTTTTTGTTAATGCATGTTTGGTTTTTGGATTTGCTTACTACCCGAAAAGTGAAGAAGAGAAGCGAAGAGAAAAAAAATAGAGGTGGGTCGCGCAGGGCACGGGGAGTGCTTTCCCGTGGTGGTGGCCGGATCCGGGGACTCGACGAAGAGTAGCCAGAAGTTTCAACAGTGTATGTATATTAATTTATATATCTATACACATGCACTTATAGATAAAATCGAAGTTTATGTTTGTAATTCCAAAGTAACAGCTTTTCATTAAATGCATATTATGAAAGTATATACATAAAATCCATTTTTTTAAATTTCTCTGTCTGTCTGTGGTTGTCCCGGCTAATCTCTGAAACGGCTGAACCGATTTTGATGGAACTTTCAATGGCATATAGCTGATGTTATGAGGAGTAAATACTTTTATTTTAGAAAAACATTTTGTAGGAAACGGCTCTTAACTACGGTAGATATTTAATTCTATGCTGGGAAATTTTATTTAGATCAAACCACGACGCTTTTTTTCTCATATATTTCACTTTGTTATAGGGAGCGAATATGACAGTGACGAGGAGGACGAAAAGGCGGGTGACGAGGAGGAAAACATCTTCCCGGCGTTTATACCGAGGGTGGACACAATGTTCTTCGACACAAAAAAAGGAAGTTGTCACCCTCGTTACCGGAGCTAGAGGCTGCCTTTTTTACACTTTGTGTTGAGAATGGAATTTTATTCATACAGAAAAAACATTTTGGTTTTCTGTAATCAATTTAAACCTTTAAAAATGTTAAATAAATTCATAGAGGGAATAATGTAAATAAACACATGCAAATAAACTTTTTTTTTATTTTCGGTGACGCAATTAATTGTGACTCAGTTAATTAAACCAAGTAATAAACATCAATAAAATTATTTTTTTCTTTGAAAATGTAAAAAAAAACGATATAAATTCCCAAATTGAAACCAAAAAACTGAATAAAGTATGTAAATTTTGTATTACAAATTTGTGTTCTAAAATGTATTACTATGAAATAGCCAAATGCCGCATCCATACTTGGCTAACACTGTTTCAATTTTGTATGGAAAATTTGGGAAAATTTGATGGAAAATGTAAAGATATTCATGTCGTGATATTTTATTAATAAAAACATAAACCAATGGTCTTGATTATAATTAAAAGGTAATTTATTGTAGTTTCTATTGTGGCATTTGCATTTTAAATCTGTAGACTAGTTTTAAACTTATGACTATTTCTGTGGAACACTACCTTTTTTGTTGAAATTAGAGGGTTTTTTTGTTATGTCTATTACTTTAAAACTATTCATTTCATAGACTTAAATTGACTTTTACTGATTATTATGACTCCTTAAATTAATGAAAATACCTTAGTTTAACCAGTTGCGATGAATAAATAGCTATTACAGAATGGTCGATGAGATTGAAATTGTGACAGATTTTTGTTCAGCGAGCTTGAAACGTGAAAAGTTTGGTCGTCATTACAACACGTTCGTACAAGATAAAATATATTAAATTATATTGGATCGTGTAAATTAACAATTGTAAATGGTAAATAAATGAATTTGTAATATAATATATCTTCTATTTTATTTGAATCCTAACGACTTTTGAATTAAAAAGTACTTAAAAAATAACAACTTTTTTGTCTTCTACAATTTGTTGGTTTAATTTTTATTCAAATTGGATAAAAATACATTGCCAGTTAGGAAATATTTTCTAAATTTCAAAACAGTAACCATTTAATAAAGGTTTCATAGAAAAATACAAATAAATCTTAGATTATATGCAGCAAGGTACGTAGGTAGTGATTTCACAAAATGGCGCCACACGCACTTGACAGATTATGACGTTTCGGTTAACACGTCAGAGTAGTTACTATGTCAACCATTCAAGTCAACCGACCGTCGTCCTATCATTGGTCCGAGTTTGATCACGTGATCAAACCACTGAGAGCTGAGAGCACTTTACCTCGAAAGCGCCAGTGGCCACAGTAGATACAAAAATTATGCGGGTACTGCGGCTGTATACTGAAAGTTGTTCGGAACGAATTTCAGGGCACTGGGAGTACTGGGCCAGTGCTATCAGCCATCATTAAAGAAGAAGAAGTCCTTTCCCAATCATCTTTTTATTCTTTATTGCATTATCCACAATTTTTATATTTTGTATCCTATTTCCTGTCCCTTATGTAGGTATTGTAATGTAGTTTAAGTATATTAATTTACTAGCTGAGCCCCGCGGGAAAACCGGCGTGAGTTTCGGAATTCTCGGAGGAACTCCAAAGTAGCCTAATTTACTCCTTATAACATCAGCTAATTAGCAGTGAAAGTAGGTACCTACCGTCAAAATCGGCCAAACCGTTTCGGAGATTCACCCGCGTGAGTCTCGGAGTTCCCGCAGGAACTCCAAACTATTTTTATTCTTCTTCTCCTTATACAATAACAAACAACAACAAAAGAATTAGCGAAATTTGTCCAGCCGTTCACGCGTGATGCTGTGACCAAGGCAAATAGATCCATTTTTATTTTTATATATTATATACTAGCTGTGCCCCGTAGTTTCACCCGCGTGAGTTTTAGAATTCCCACAGGATCTCTTTATATCAGGATTAGGAACCTTTGCGGACGCAGGTAGAACAACCCGCCAAAGTTTCATCACAATCAGACCAACAGCTTAGTTTACAGGACAAACATACAAACATTGATTTTTATTTATAAAGATTAGATGTTCCCCGCTGTTTCACTCGCGTTAATTTGGAGTTCCCGCGGGAATTCCGGGATAAAAAGTAGCCTAAGTTACTCCTTATAACATTAGCTATCTGCCAGTGAAAGTCCCGTCAAAATCAGTCCAGTCGTTTCAGAGATTAGCCGGAACAGACAGACACAGAAAAAAAAATGATTTTTGTAGGTACTTAGGCATTTGGTGAAAAGCTGTTAATTTTGAAATTACCAACAGACACTTCAATTTTATTTATATGTATAGATATTATAGTAAGTAATAAGGATAGATATAGGTAGATAGAGCTTTCTGTAAGCCTAGCATGTTTTTTTTCTGAGGGATTATGACATGTTTACTGATCATTATTCTGATTAAAGATGGGTGATCATCCCGGTGCTTGGGATTAAACCCGATAAAAGCCAGTCATTTACGGTCTTTTGTCGGGTTTAAACCCCCAAAATTGTAGGCTAAGCTGGCCTTAAATTATAAAAACACTAAAATTATTAGAACAGTGTAGAAGGGAGTAAAATACTAATTAATTTTAAAATACTTACTATTTTATACATAAATAACAATAGACATCTATTGTTATTAATTTTATTATTCGCGCCGGAATGTAGGTAAGCCAACTGATTCAGCAACTCAGCAAAGAACTGGAGCGCAAATTTAAATTCTTCGCTTCACTTGACAACACAGAACTTTGCTGCAGGGACTAACTTGTTTACCTACTCACTCAAAGGAAGCACCAGTTGGGGCTCGCGTAGTTTTCCTTTTCTCTAAAAACCGACACGCGAAAGAAAACAGCAAGTTCCGCCGGTTTCATACCTACATCTTTGTATCTTCAACATGTTATCATAGTTGCGGGGCGGGACGTGTGTGGAATATTGCATTAGTTTCCAGACTTATATTGTCTGTTCAAGCGTATCTTTAAGAAAGCGGCAAAATTAATATTTTGGTTTGTTACAAACTGTAACTATGTAGGTACATACATATGAAATGCTTTGTCCTGAATGACTGATGGATCATCGCACAGCATCGCATCGCATCGTAAAGGGCAAAGTATTTTATATGTAGATAAGTATAGATGTACCTGGAGGAGGCCTATGTCGCAAGACAAGTTGAAGTTGTCGATGAAAATGTATAATTAATTTAACAAGTATTCACTTATTTCACTTCAATAATAAAGGCTATTTTTATTTTATTTTATTTATAGATGTACCTACCTACCATATAAATTAACTTTTTTCATTATTGAAGATTTTCCGATTAAGCTATGAGTAAGCAATTATTATTTTCGGGCTGGCTAGATATCTAATAAAAAAATTAAAATAAGTACTACAATTCGTAATATAGGTACCTACCTATTAAAATGTTTAAATTAGATAAAGTCTCCTGTGGCTACTGTAAGCAACTCTTTCAACTTCCAACTAAATTACACGCCATATCTCACTTTTATTTTGCAGTCGAGCGCGGCAACAGAGATGTTTTAACGCATTTTTATATCGAATATAGCGGGAATAATGAACCACGCCGGGTGGGGCGTCGAGTGAATTAAAACTAATGGAACAGTTAATTTCTCATGAGGATAAAGCTTTGCCACGGTCCCGAACTCCGTCGGTAACACTGTGTGGGATGCCGTATACCGTACCTATAGCGAGAACGTTTCGCGTGAAATTCGCTACTAACTATGTTAGGTATACTGTTAGGTACTTTACAAATTTAATATCTAACCATAAAATGTTGAGCTGCATTTTCCAATAGCAACCATTTAGCATAAAGGTAATTTAGCACTCATAGAAAAAATTAATACCTATAAATATAGTTAATACTTCGCAATATATCTACGGAACTACCGGTATACTTGATCCCAGACTAAGCCGGCCTAGTTATGGTTTGTGTCATGGACACCAGGCAAACGTGGTATAACTGATATTATATCTGCTTACTATTCAAATTTCAATATAATTTATTGCCTCTAAAGAAATACTAATAACTGGACAAATAAAATAAAATGAAAGGAAAGACCAAAAGGCGCCCGCCCTTATGCAAGCAGTCTTTTCAAGGCATCCCTAAGGTAAAAGAGAAGAGAGAAACAAGAAGCGAATGGTGGGCGCCCAACGTAACGTCCAACGTCGTATGGTACCTTAAAGGGATATTACACTTAAGAAATAATATAACACTAATCCTACTAATATTATAAATGTAAAAGTGTGGATGTTTGGATATTTGGATGTTTGGATGTTTGTTACTCAATCACGCAAAAACGGCTGAACGGATTTGGATGAAATTTGGCATGCACGTTGTCAGGGGTAGGTACAAAGAAGGACATAGGGTACTTTTATCCCGGGATTCCCGTGGGGACTCCGAAATTACCGCGGGTGAGACCGCGGGGCACAGCTAGTATTATAATATTGCACATAAAATAAACATTAACTAAAGGGTGGTTAAATTTTACAGGACGATGTTGAATGTGAACCACACCTCTGCATTTCGTTTGACATTTCTCAATTTCAGACTAACTCAATTGAAAGACACACAATCGAGCAACGCGTTAAAGTTATTCAGGCTTATTATGAAAATGGGCGTTCAAATTTTTTTTTTTTTATTTATTTATTCACCATTCATCCCGTAAGTGCATATCAAACTGTAATTGTGTATTGTCCTATTAATGTTAAATACCTGTTAATGTTGAAATAACGAAAATAAAATAAAATAAAATCCCTGCGGTAACTCCGAAATTAATGAGTGTCCATGAGGAACAGCTAGTTAATATGCTATACTAGTTGTGTCCCGCGGTTTCACCCGCGGTAATTTCGGAGTTCTTGCGGGAATTCCGGGATAAAAAGTACCCTATGTCCTTCTCTGTACCCCTGACAACGTGCATGCCAAATTTCATCCAAATCCGTTCAGCCGTTTTTGCGTGATTGGGTAAAAAACATCCAAACATCCACACTTTCACACTTTCACATTTATAATATTAGTAGGATAGTAGGATGACCAGCATTTTTTTTTATATCCCGAGTTCCAGATGAAATTTCGAAAAATCGAGACATGACTATAAGTTAGACTCTTAACAATACTTACCACAAAAAAACCGCATTCAATTTGGTGCAGCAGTTTTTGCGTAGCACGAATACAAACATACAGACAGACATACATACAGACAAAAATTCAAAAAAAGGTATTTATGGCTTCTATATCATTCATAGAGTCGCCTAAATTAATTTTTTCTTATTTATCTCCCATATACAGACATCGGCCTGTTACAATTTTATTATACATATGTGTAGATTGTTTTACATAAAGCAATGAGAATGAGCGTCGCGACAGATGAATAGAATAATAGAACACGATACCTACTTACAATAGGCTGTAACTGTGACAGCTCTCACAATTTCACACGGATCCAGATATGCGCTTCGGTATTGTTGCCATGTTTGATTGCAATTTTCAAAGCAACAGGTCTCGTTTGAAATGTATATCTACTTAGAGCGACTGGAAATAAGGCTCATACCTTATACTTATACTACTTTAGCTCTTTTTAACCTGATTTGAGGGACTAACTTGGGAAAGAAACTAAAGTCTCAAATAAATATACCTACTTAACCTATTGATCTGATACGGAATTCGTACTTATTTCAAGTGAATCATTAATCATGAGGTTGATACAATTTTTTTCCTAAATTATTTATGTGTTCTTGTTTTTTTGCGCTTTCATGCCTTAACTAGGTACGGTATCAATATCCATGAAACGTTGTATACACGTTGTCAGGGATACAGAAAAGGTATCCAGAAAAAGTATGTAAAATTAATAAAAATTATATTTCCGAGGAATAGAAAATTGATTAAAAAAAAAACAAATTTTGGCAAGTAGGTATGGTATATTAATTATATCACTTGTTTCTAAGCAAATGAAAAGCAAATAAGGCTGTTCTTCATTAATTCACCTGACGAACACCTTTATTCACGCACGGACATTTAATTAGCTTAAGAACAGTGGGTACAGGAGAAGGCAAGGTTTCCAGTGCGAGTTTACGACCTGTCGCTAATATTGTGCGTCGGAAACTTAATGAAACAAAAATGCCCACAAATTACACAAACAAGAGAAAATTGCACAATAAGTTGGGTCAGTTATAATTTGAGATAGGTACCTACCTATACGCGTCTTAGCTACATGTTATTTATTTTGTGCGAATTTTCCCTGAATTATCTTTTTTCTTTTACCAAAATCGTGTCTAATTTATGCTACTAGCTACCCACGGTAACTTCGTAGTTCCCGCAGAATTGTTCAATACAAACTTTGCCCCTTTTTCATCCCCTCAAAATTTAGGAAAATCCTTTCTTATCGGTTGTCTACGTAATACAAAGAACACACCCTCCAAGTTTCAGGTTTTTTACGATCTGCGGTTTAGGCTTGCGTCGATCCGTCAGTCAGTCATTCAGGAGTCAGGACAAAGCATTTTACATGCATAAACTAGGCTAGCTGTGCCCCGTGGTTTCACCTATCACGCGAGTCAGTTTGTAGTTTTTGTATTTGTTTCTCAGTTCATTTTTTTGTTCCATTGTTTCTTCACATGTTATCGTGGTTTTATGTTATTGTGGTATGATTTGCCTTGTGTAAAATAATGAGAATTGGATACCGGATACCGGATAGTTACCGGATATTCGTTTCATCTCTATTACCTACCGCTTTTCAGTCTGATAGGCATGTAAACTATATTTATACTACACTGTATAAGGTATATTATTTTTTTAAATTTTAGGTATATATATATATGTATAATAGTACTAACAAACGTAGGTACCTAGACCTACTTGGTTTCCATCTTACAAGCCTAGTCTAGAATCAAGCGTTGTAAAAAAAAATCGATGAAATAAAAACAAAATTATTGAATACATGAATCGGATCATTCTAACTACATTCTAAAATAAAAGAGAGCTGGTTACTTATATAATACGATTTGTGGGATAAGTAAACAGAAATTCTTTGGACGCGAAATCGTTTTATAATAAAGTAAGTCCAATAATTCACCACTTCGTCGCTCCTTAGAGACCGAGATATAAAATGAAGAAAAACGCCCCTAATTCGGTTTGCCGACGACGAAGTGGAGCACTTTGGAGCCACCAGGGTCTTTGCTTCCAGCGCGAGAGGGGAAATAACGTCTATCGACGAACGAGACTCAGTCAATAAGCAAGGTATACGTAAGTAAATAGGTTCTGCTCAACTAACTAGTCAACGTCTCAATCATTAACGAGGGTTAATTTTTAGTTTAGTTTTAGTAAGTACAATACAAACTTCATTAAGCAAGTAACGCTTAAAATTATCAATGTTATCAATTAAATTGTTTAATGGAATAAATGCCTAGGTGTAAAGTCCCAAATTAATTAATATAGGTGACCCAAATTAAATATATAAATGAAACAGTCTAATTCATTTTTGTTTTATTCTCTCGGTTGGAATTTGCGTTTATGTACTTACCTACCTGTTTCATCAATAAAAGCAGTAAGTGGAGAATGGAGATCTTTGCCTAGGGGCAGAGATCAGTTATTACCTACTACTACTAGTATAGTATTATATTATCTGTGCCTACTGATACGCATAACATATTACCTATATTGGATCTACTCAAATTTCATTTACAAAAATCATGCATTGACTATACGACTTACGCACTGATTATTTATTATTATTAATTTTATACAATGTTTCTTCTAGAGCGTATTTTAAATTTGAAACGTTCTTCTCCACAACAGAACCCTTCACAAAAATCCAAATAAATCCCCCATTGGGTTCAAACAGGGGACCTTAATCGACGGAGGCTTTACTGAGTGTGGTCCAGCACGCACTTGGTGGGTTTTTATTTTATGTTTTCAATTAGAAACAAGTGAGAAAACAAACGTTATGTGGAGTAATTACTAAACAATTGAAATCAATAGACTACTATTTGTAGTGGTATGATGATAAGTAGGTATATCGTGCATACAATCAAGTAGGTACTGTGAGCAGATAGCACTCTCACCTACGTCTCTTGTTGGTTAACTTTAGTTAGCAAAAGAGGTGGGGAGGAATAGCTTTTAAGCACCCAACGCATGGTGGTAAATTGTAGTGAACTTCACTCCTAGACTGATTATGAACGAAGCGTACTTTTACATAAAGATTAACTTAGGATTATTTTTACCTTAATGCATATAGAATATTGTAAAAGAGCTTTCTCGAATTACGTTCAAAATACACACGGAGTGTTTTTGGTTGTGCTTTAAAACCGAACCTTTTTGAAAGTTCACTGAAATTGGATATACCTATTAATGTAATTACTTAATAAGTTCGAATGTACTTATCATAAACTAAAACTAAAATCAAACTTTCATAAACCAAGCCCTCGTGGTCTCAGTCAAAAGGCATGTTCGGGTCGAGTTTGTACTATACATATATACGTAAAGTTCGTTTTTGCTTCCATTTAAAGTTTGTATTAAATTTCGGAATGTTTTGGATCGACGCTATTATAGCGGTCAAATTATACCAATCATGTTTTACGAGCCACTTACCAACTTATGAAAATAATAGGAAAAATATTAGGTATATCGCCTTACTTACCTATTGACCTGGGTTTTCCCCGTTTTCGAGCTTCCCTCTAGAACTCTTAAATATATAAATAAAAATAATTATAAAAATTAAGAATTTTTTTAAAAACTGCGCTCGTAGGTACCTATAGTGAAAATCACAAATTATATTAATCTTTATCTACTAATAAAACTCGCGGAACGTTCGTGAGGAGATTTAGATGCCCCATATTAAACGTTCTTTTGGAGAAAATTCCAAGAACACATTTATGAGGGAAACTGCGAATGTTGGTGTAATTTTTTGTTGCCATAGCTACAATAGTTGTATTCAAAGTTCATGAGAATGGATTATCGTCGTCCGTTTAGGTATTTGGTTCCTTTCCTTGGCAAACTACTTTTCCTAACACGTCGCTTTAAAAAAAATTTTTGTTTGGCCCACCGTCGCGTCGCGCGTCGTTCAATGTAAATAACAGGTACCTATCTATACACAGTTTTTCAACTGTATACTTTAATAAAATATATACGTACTTACCAGACTTTTATGGCTTTTATGACTATTATTTACGGAACTATTACCTACAGTTTTTTGGCGTACTTACCTACATACACCCGCATATTTCTGATCTCATATTTTCATTTCATATAACGTTGAAAGCCGCTAATCCATTTGCTCCGAGGGCCAATTCTGCTATTGCAAAACATAAACCCCTTACCGTCCAGGTGGATCCATATGGGTCTCTTCTCATATATAGTCCATGGGGGTAATAGAGTCTATCAAAGATTACTCGAAAACTATTAGGTTTAAAATGACTAATTCCATCGAGTTTCGTTTTTCATGAAAAAAAAAAAACTAGATGGAAGTAGTCATTTTAAACCTAATTTATTTATTTATTTATTGTTTTGTTAATGGTTTTCGAGTAATCTTTGATAGGCCTTACCTCAGTTGCGACGGCTGATCGGATTAATGCAAGTATGCTAGGATCCAAATGTGCAGAAAGACGCTTATCTAGTCGCTATTGATGCGGTTTTGAGTTTTGCGTGAATAGAATTGACCTTCTGCATGGTGGTTGCAAATGGAGTAAAATATGAGTGCGTATAGGTATTGTACACTCGCATATATCTATTTTATTTATTAGTATGTACCTTTCTATTACTGCCAATTTTCAAATTAATATTTCCGGCAACCTGTAGCGCTTGTTCATTGTATTGCCAAATCAAATAGGTATGTCTATATATTTATTTTGGGCATGTCCAAATACTAACCAATATAGATAAGGCGTAAAAGCGCGTAAGCGTAACATACAAACAAATTCACATTCGCATTTATGATGTTATCATAACTAAGTATTCAACTTTGCATAGGTACACGTTGTCAGGGGAACAGAAAAGGGCAAAGAGTAGGTATAGGTAGGTACTTTTTGCACACATTGGTGCGACAATTCTTAAATTAACGCGGGTATAACCGCAGGGAACAGCTAGAGGTTTTATAATAGGTATGTACCTATAGATAAGGTGCCGTAACTTGCCAGGTAGGTAGTCTACTTTCAGCTAGTCGGATCTTATTAAATTTATACTGGTTTGTCAACTGGATTTTCGTATACCTACATACCTACTGTCTGCAGCTATAATGTATTGTGTTTGGAAGATTTTGCTGTTAAATTCCTTATTACCTACTTCTCAATTTTAATTTAATATTGTCATAACTTCAATACTCAATACTCAATACTCAAATCATTTATTCAAATTAGGCCCATAATGTGGCTCTTTTTGACGTCAATAAAATTACAGTTTACAGTAGACAGCACCCATAAAATATCCACCCTTCACAGCTTCCTAGTGCTATGGCTGAAGAGAAGAAGCTGCGCAACAAACTCTACAGCAGCACGCTGTCAATTTAAAATTATAATATATATTTTATAATATTAGTGGTAACCCAACTTTAATTATGTGAGAATAATGAGCCGTAACCAGCAATAAACTACATGCGGCAGGTACAGCTAACTATAGAGACATTAGGATTAAGCATCTATTTAACGCCTTATAGCAGGGCAGTTCAGACGTTTTATTGAACTGTCCTGCAAATTCGTACCATGACGGCCTCTGCAGGCCAGCCAATTGCAGCCCACACGTCACCTATCCGGCCAGCGGCCATTTTAAAGGGCGGCCTGTAATTGACCTGCCTAATCGTACCATGTTGTGATTTTTGACATTTCATTTTCCTCGATTGACCAGCTGATCTGTCAAATAAACCGGCCAACAACAGGCGAAAGAAAGTAGCTTTTTGTGACCGGATTACCTTGGAATTACCTATATTTTGTGAAAAACCTAGTGTATTGTTGAAAAATGGACGAATACGAAATATTGGAGTTTTTAGAAGATGACTATCTAGCGAGACACCCGAGCTGCAAGATTAGAGAAGGCAATTGAGAGATCAAATCGATCTCTTTGCTTTTGAAGAATCTCATTATTTTATTAAAAGGTATAGGCTCACAAAAGATTTAAGTTTACGTTATAAAATTATGTGAAGAGCTTAGACGTTTTATGATCGAGTCAACCAAAACACAATCTTTCTATTGAAACCAAGGTGAGTAGGAAGCAACATAATGAATGTAAACTCTTTGGTTAGTTTCTTATAGTTTTTAATAATATTTAAGTCCTCGTAGCATAACACACATAAAGACGAACTTAAACATAGTGAACATAAAAAATTGTAAACTATGTATATAAATACAATAAATACATTTTCCAGACACTTTCTTTATTCTTTGCCAAAGACATTACTTAAGTAACTTCAAACTATAGGTAACTAAATACTTATAAAATTAGCATTAGATATACCTAAATGAATATCTCTAATTCAATATCTATTTTTTTTTTATTAATAGTTTTTCAGCCCTGGGTAGGTACATGCCCTTTTCAATATCTAATTCCACATGATGTTGCCAATCTGTAAAGAAAAAAAAGTAATTTTCATTATATATATAATAAGTGTGGATGCAAGCTTTAGGGGATCATCATATATTTGGAATAATCACCCACTGAAGACCCACAGAAGAACTAGATAACAATGAGGCTTTCTAGCTTCTTGGTAGAACTCATAACTCATTATCATCAAATATTTAAAACTTCTATACAATTTTACTTTAAAACTGGTGTTAATGTTATTTTTGTATCGTTTTAGGTGATTCTGGGTATGCGCTAAGGAAATATATGATGACACTTATCATCATTGGGCTTAGGGAGTTGCTTGTGCACCTGTTCAAGATCTAACACTTGAAGAAATCTTACAAGAAGCTCAATCGCAGCCGGCAACTCACCAATTTAAGCTACACTTCAGTGGAGGCACAAACATCCACTATTCAAAGCTCAGATGTAATTTCATAGGACAGTTGTGGTTATTAACTAAATGTATTATGTAAATGATTAAAAAAAATATACCTATTTAGTAAGTTTTTCATTTACCCAAATATACCTATCTATAATTTTCCTGTAAAACTACCAGTTGGGTGTAGTTACATAATATATATTGTTCTTATCTATAATAATATCTATACTAATATTGTAAAACTACCAGTTGGGTGTAGTTACATAATATATATTGTTCTTATCTATAATAATATCTATACTAATATTAAAAAGAGGAAAGATTTGATTTTTTGTTTGTTAGGTACGATTTAACTCAAAAACAACTGGACCGATTTCAAAAATTCTCACACCATTTGAAAGCTACATATCCCTGAGCAACATAGGCTATAGTGTAATCAGGAATTCCCACGGGAACTCCGAAATTACTGCGAGGGACAGCTAGTCTAAAATAATATTATAAAGAGGAAACGTTTTTTTTTTGTTTGATTAAGATCAAAAAAAAATCACCATTTAAATGCTACATTGTCCCTGAGTAACTTAAGTTATTGTATTTGTTGTATATTGAACCCAGAATTCCCGCGGGAACTTCGTAATTACCGCGTGTGGAACACCTTGTAATTTATATAAATAACACTTAGGTAGGTACCTACTTACCGCAGACCAACCTTTCCAGTCCTTGGATGCACCTTCTCCAAAAGCCATAGCCATATCTCTATGATTATTATCCCAAGTAACTTCTTACTAACACGACGGCAAGGTGTAGATGACATAATTTGAATTCGAATGAATAAGAACTATGTTTTGAAATCCACTTTGGTAATAAAAGCCACTTGAAGAGCCAACGCATAGTTATTAAATAAAGATATGCCCGAATAAAATCTGAAGCTTGAAAGTAATAAAACTTCTTAGTTATGTATTGAGTTAGAGTTGAGTTTGTTTTTTGTTTACAAAACATAAAAGTTTACTTTTTAAAAATCAGATGTAGTACGTTCAGAAACATTGTTCTTCTTTCAAATTAAACCTTGGTTATTATTCACAAAATCTATGTAGTCCGTCAATATGTTACTTTATCATAATATCATCACTAAAGTATCTCCCAAGGATGATAAAGCATAAATATAATTTTTTAATGGTGAAATGTGATGCAAATATATAAATTAAACTATACAAAAAAAAACCGGACACTTACCGGTTTTATAGCTAAGTTTCAGAACGCCACCAAAACGCAAACAAAATAAGAAGGAGTAAGAGCTATACAAAACTCGTATAGCGCCATCTCTTTCGCTCAACCTTTCAGAGATAATGATATATGACCCTTCTTAGCCCTTAGCATGCCAAAAACAGGTCAACAAATCTATGAACATGGTACGATTTCTTGCAGGTCAATTTAAGACACGTTAATTGAACTGCTCGGAATATGTCAGGCATTTTAAAAGTTGATGGTAGGCCGTTCACGAGTATGACGTGCTCGTAAGCCCCGCCCCGCTCAACCATATTAGAGGGAACCGAGCGACCCGACTCACACGCCACCGCCAGCGGGACATTTGAGTGAGCATGACTTCTCTTACCTAATACAATTTGAAACATACAGACAGAAATTCTAAAAATCATTGTTTTGGCTATGGCCTATGGGCCATACTTAATAACGCGATAGTTACCTAAACATCTTCTGACACGTTGGATTATATTAGTAGGCATACGGAAGTGATGTAAATGATGTTGGCGACGAATGCTACTCCTCACGAGTGTTGGTAGTTTTAGGAAAAAAGTCCTATAAGTTATTTAGTCCATGTATTTTTTTTTACAGTACAACCTAAGTACCCTACCTTCTTATAATATCATACGAAGTATTATACCATGTCGGTCTACCCTTTTGTATTCAGCCTCTGCGATCCACTTACGACGAAGTCACGATGATGACAGTTTACGAGATCTAATATAGAGCGTATTTATTATTCACTCTGCCTCCATATTTCATGTCGTTGGCATTTTCCTCGGCAAACTTAAAATGAGTAAGTGACGTGAACTAGACATACGAGTGTTATAATTATGTATTGTAATTCTGTGGAAAGTTGAGAGGATTTGAAAAATACCTAATCCTAACACATAGGTACTTACAAATATATTAATGCGAAAGTTTGTGCTTGTATGTATTTGTTACCACACAGTTCCGTATATAACGGCTGAACTGATTTTCATGAAAGATACGGATACATAGAACATAGAACTGCTTTAGGAATGGGAAGTGGTGATTATTATCTCAGAAAAAGATATGCATACTTAGTTCTTGATTGGCATTCCGTAAGTCAGATGAGTCAAAACAAACAATACCTAATAATTAAAATATTAGGACTTTATAGAAGATATCGATCAAAAAGAAAAACATCAGGTAAAAGAACCCATCAAGGGTAATAAATTAAACACAATGCAATGTTATCAAGTTGCCTCACAAAGATTGCTCCAGGCATTAGGCCGTCTTTTGTCATGCATTTCTTTCATATGTATAAAATTGTGTATCTATAAACTGTCAATCAGCGCTAGGAGTTCCCGCACTCAGCATAGTTATCTTTAAATGTATACTATAAAAAAAAATTAAAACCGACTTCCAAAAACACAAAACCAAAACGCTAAAAAAAAACTTAAAAAAAAAATACCGATTTAATCCAAAAGACAAAAACACACGTAATATTACTATTGGTTTGTGCTACCACTGATCGGTTTGAATTCGGTGACAAGCCCACTTGGGTTGTTCTGCTCACGAAGAGCCGGTGGCGGGAGTCGACTTAGCCCATCTACCCCCTCCATATTTGGCTTGTCACCGACTTCATACCGATCAGTGGTAGCACAAACCAATAGTAATATTACGTGTGTTTTTGTCTTTTGGATTAAATCGGTATTTTTTTATTTTTAAGTTTTTTTTTAGCGTTTTGGTTTTGTGTCTTTGGAAGTCGGTTTTAATTTTTTTGTTAAAATTTTGATTATTTCTCGCTTTTAAGCGACTTTGTTCATAATTTCTCTAAGTTACAATAGCCTAATGTCAACTGCTCGTCACCTTTTAAAAAATATTGCTTTTCCCGACGCAGGGACGTTAATTGTTGAGGAGTTCTCCTGGTACATCACCATCAGTTCCACTTCACCATATACATTGTGACGGGCATAAATTGTTTAGAAACCATATTAAACTTAACGATTCGGAACCCGTGAAATACCTATTATTGAGTAGTTCTGATGACCATCTGTGGTCTTCATCATCAGTTCCACTTCTTCAAATTTTGCTTTTCGAGAGCAAATGAACGATTCACTATAAAAAATACCGAAATCGCTATAGGTGTGCCTATAATTTTTGAAGAGTTCCCTCGATTACTCCAAGATCCCATCATCATATCTCAACTAGGTGACAGTGGAATCAATTTGGGAGTATCTCCTTTTAAACAAAAAACAATTTTCGAAATCGCTCCAATCGGAACCCGTCAAATACGTATTATTGTTGAGAAGTTCCGATGACCATCTGTGGTCTTCATCATCAGTTCCACTTCTTCAAATTTTGCTTTCCGAGAGCAAATGAACGATTTACTATAAAAAATACCGAAATCGCTATAGGTGTGCCTATAATTTTTGAAGAGTTCCATCGATTTTTCCAAGATCCCATCATCAGATCCCAACTTGGTAGCAATGGGACCTAATTGGGAGTATACCCTTTCAAACAAAAAAAGAATTTTCCAAATCGGTCCAACCGTCTTCGAGTAATCGGTGAACATACATAAAAAAAAAAAAAACATACATACAATCGAACATAGAACCTCCTCCTTTTTGGAAGTCGGTTAATAAAAGAGTAGAATCCGCGATTCTGTACATTGAATATTTTTAAGAAAAATTGACAGAGGGCGATAAAAGAAGAGTAATCAACCACAAAAAGGAGTTTTTTAAATTCTTTTCTGTATGTCTGTCTGTCTGTCTGTTCGCGATAATCTCCGAATCTCTGAACAGATTTCCATGCGGTTTTCACAGGTAGATTAAGCTAAACCTGGAGCCACATATAGGCTTTGTTTCATTTAAATCGGATGTTGGAAAAAAAAGTTTTCATACAAAAACGTTTCATGCGGGTGAAACCGCGGGGCACAGCTAGTATTTTAATAAATCGTATTCTAATGTGATTATAAACTCTTTGTACCTATTTGTGTTGTGTCCCTGTTTCCAAACAAATGCCGTTTCTTTCATTTTTCTTTATTTCTTTCTTACTATAAAATTAATTTGTGGTTCAATATACCTAGTGTATTGCATACGAACCACATTTCTCTCAGTATCAATGCGTTGCAGCTACGGATACTAACTACTATACTTTGATTTCAATGAAGCACGGAAAACACACAAATACCTAACTGATTAAAACAGAGTTCTATATAGGCACGAC
Organism: Zygaena filipendulae; assembly: GCA_907165275.2. Classification (NCBI taxonomy): domain Eukaryota; kingdom Metazoa; phylum Arthropoda; class Insecta; order Lepidoptera; family Zygaenidae; genus Zygaena; species Zygaena filipendulae. The sequence continues at coordinate 7,752,111 of OU015659.1, forward strand.
ATGAAGTAAATCATGGATCGCGTAGGTAGGTGTAGGTATTGGGTATAGGTATAGTGTGTACGGCGCGGTGTAGCAAAATATTAAGTTCATGTTAGGTATATAACTAACGAATTCTCTAATATTTTTCGTTTATGAAAATTTAAAATGGCAGTTTGTGGACTTTGACTTGGATAACTGATATATTTTAATGTAATATTTTATTGTGCGATAGATAGTATTGTAAGTTTGTTGGGTCCATAAAAATTAATATTTTCATATGAGAAATAGAATTAAAATAGTGCAAAGTGCAAAGTGCAGATGTGTTTAAACTCCTAACCTAAGTATCTACACGAAATAAAGTTCAAAACAACCTTCTCATAAATTGGTACCTACGAAGTAAAACAAACGCTACCTATTTGTCTGACATACTTTATATCTACCTATTTTTATTTTGTACCTACCATTTATCATCATATAACTGAATCTGTGTAATCCACGGGATAGACTTTGTCAAAATTTAGTTTATGTACGAAGCTTTTTCTATTCGACTCATGCATAGTCAACCATGTAAAAGTTGGTCCGGTACTGGTACTAACCATGTTAGTTTAGACTTTAGTGTCTTTTATTCACCTTTTCCACGAACTAGGTAAGTACCTACGAAGTTTCTAAAAATTTGTGCATGAGTTTTTGTGATAAAAAGTTATAATATGTATTTATTTACTCGTATACTATTATTTTATACCTATAGTGAACGATTAATTTCTTTTTAAAGATATTTTAGAGAGTGGCATTAGTATTACCTTGAACTGTAGATATGCAAGATAACGCGAAAGCTCGTTTCAGTATTAGCACCTATTTGTAGGTATGTATTAGTCTCTATGTAAATTTTTACGCAAAAACATAGAGACAGAATTTTTAAAATACCTATTGTTTTGTGTTCTTCTGGTAATTATGAAGATTTATTTTAATCGACATCAAAAAAGAGGAAGAGGTTAAAATATGTTCGGCTATAGGTTTTTTTATGGTTAACAGACTAAATGATATTAAGTGGCCTGGAAGGTGAACTGGATTTCAAGTGAGGCTGCCGGAAACTCGTCATAAAGTGCTTGCGGACAGATTTGCAACTTAAAGATGGTAGTTAGCCAGAAACTAGAACGTGTTCTATCGCTATACCACGGTCTCCTCATTGTATTTTTCTTTAACTACAGATTAAGCTAATTTGGGATTTGAACTCACATCTTGCATCGGGTGATCTAAGCGCACCAACTACTGCTGGTGTCGCCGCTATTAAATTTTATTAAATTTTTATTATTTGTACATTAGTAGATAACCTGCGGTACTTTTTAATATAGATATTTTCTGTTAACAGACACGCCTCTAGTAAGTATAGTTACAAATTATTATCCTCATAATATATACTCTACATATGAGGTTAATAAAGCTGTGTAAGTAGACACTAGACATACTGTACAGTAATGTAACTCTTTATTACAGCGCAACCGAGTTTTGCAGAAACTTTGAATTTATAGCGAAATTTGTTAGATATTATTTGGCGGTTACCACAATAAAGTTTAATTTTAAAGTTATTAAGTAGAAAATACTAGTAACAGCCATGTAGTTTGATTTTGACTTTATGAATTTTTTTTTGTGCATAGGTACCTACTTACCTCAGTCTTACTTTTTGAAGTGTACGTACGTACTTAAAGTGAAAAAATCCAACAAATTGGATAAGTCAATATTTTTGTACTATAGATTCACATTCTGTCCAATCTAATGTTGTCTTATCAAAAAACACAGCACAATGCATGTTACCTATATGTGAAATTTCTCTGGAAATTTCCAAGAAACAAAAGGTGTTTCGTGATGCGTTACATAGTGTATGTGCCCAATAGAAATATTGTGTTTACTCATGTTTTTTTTTCGCATCTATTTTATGATGAACATTTGTTACTGTTATGTAAGTACCAATAACTTTTAACTCTCCACGCAACGAGAGGGGTCTTATAAGTTCAATGTGTAAACTGTGTGTTTGTGTGTGTGGCATCGCAGCTCTCTCAAACGGCTGAACCGATTTCGATTAAGTTTTTTCTTGTTAGAAACGTGACTTGGTCGAGAGTGTTCTTAGGTTTTTAAATTTATCTCGTAACAATATCGAGTAATTGTGGTCGAATGGAAACACAAGCTGTTAGCGACCACTTATTAAGACCTCGGCCTAGTCGAGACTCGAGACATGGTTTCTCTGTGAGCATTTTGCTGTTTTTTATGTTTCACTTCTTCCACCGATACTCTTACCGGGTGTTTTTATCAACGCTCTCCAAATATTTGTTTTTTTTAAGGAGGCCAAAAACTTTAACCAAACGTATAATTTTACCGCGCAGATTCAGCTGAGTATTGCAATAAAGTAATAATAAATATAATTTATATTTTGTATCCAAGAAGCTCTGTACCTAATATTGTGGTATTCCCAAGTTTGATTCATTCGTTATGTGCGTATATTTTTCCACTCCGGCTATAGTGTTTAATAGAGCATGACATCCGCTTGTAGTTTTCGACAAGGGAGCCAGCGATAGGCGGCATGTGTTCACAAGTGCGACAAATTTCGAACTCGGCCGCGTACCCATTGTTGGAGCAAAAATGATAAATTTGTACACGCGACACGTTCGCCCCACGCTCAGCGTGCGTCCGAACGAAACGCCCGCAATGCTCCTAATTGCAGTAATTATGAAACTCTTCGCTCGTTGATGAAAGTAATTTTTCTGCAGTGACTACCAATTAGGCGTTACCAATTAGCGAGTCCAAACGCAATTTGTAACATGAACTGAAATGCTACAGGAATTTGGTTGTCCGTTTCATGTAGTTTGATATCATAAAAAAATCCAAATTTAAAAATAAGGCTGAGTTCTAACAAAAAGTTTAAGCCCATAAAGTAATGAGATCAAATTTCTGGCCACGTTCAAAAAAAGTTTCCAAAATTTGAAAAAAGCATGTTTTCTTAACCAGGCCTGTTTTATAGCTTCTTTATTTCTCACTTTATATAACACGTACTCAAAGAACAATTTAATCCATTTCTAATGTCTACTAATGAGTTGTGAAATTTGCATTTTTTGAACTCCTGTTTATAAATGACCTTTTAACTTGAGGCTTTCAAATATTGTCATGTTTAGCAAACATATAAAGCAGCTGAAATGGATTTGTGTTATATTAATAATTGTAATATACCTGCATTGACTGAAAGGTGGCCTGACACACTAAAATACGTATTTAACTATGATCACAGTACGGATTATACGTACATACACTTGGGTTCATATGAAACACCAATACCTACCTAATAAGTAAATATTTTATAAACGTTAAAGTAATTATATCCAATCGAGTAGGTACGTCAACATGTAAAATATATTTGAAAATTACACAAATATACGGACAAAATACAATCGTTACAATCCTACATGAATGAATTTGTTACAAATGCATTTCCGTTCAGCACACTTTCCTAGTTTTATTCCAGTGAACCGAAGCAGCTAAGTGACGTCTTGGGACATGTCTTAGAACGAATGGCCATTAAGTTAAAACGCCTCTCGTCCCCGTCCTCTTTGTTGTTAATGTAATTCCTTGTAAACTCCTCTCTAATTTGATAAGGGCCGAGAAATAAACTAGGCTGAAAGCAGAGTGTCTTACAGTTTGAAAAGGTAGGTATATTCTCATTCTTTCCACGCTGATCCATTTAGGCTTCTTGTTAACATTTATTCTGTCCTAGCTGTGCCCCGCGGTTTCACCCGCATGAAAGGTTTTTATACAACAACTTTTTTCCCGATATCCGATTGCAATGAAACAAAGCCTATATGTAGCTCCAGGCTAAGCTTAATCTACCTGTGAAAACTGCATGAAAATCGGTTCAGTAGATGCGGAGATTATCGTGAACAGACACACAGACAGGCAGAAAAGAATTTTAAAAACTTTCTTTTGGGCTTGGTTACTCTTCTTTTATCACCCCTCCCAATTTTAAGTAAAAATATTCAATGTACAGAATCGCAGATTTTACTCTTTTATTAGGTATAGTATAGATAGATGTGTATACACACAGTTATTTGGCCAGTGAGACTCAATATAAATTATTTTCTAATATGATTTATTTATTATGAATGAGCTTAAATCTATTCACAAGCATAACATGTATCACCAGTTCTACTACAGATATATAACAGATGTTAACAACTTCTTTATATTAATCTTCTATCAAATAAGTTTTTGATTTGTGCGAATTCTGCTGAAATCTAAGTTAAATTTCCGCTAAAGGAGCTTATGTGAGCATTTGAGAAATCTAGATTCCGTAATGGATGCACTGCTATCTAGACTCTAGACAAATCCGATTCGGAAATGGTGTTCTCTGATAGCATAACTAGGAATTCAGATGCAGGTATATAGGGCTAAATTGGAGCATACCATATACATACATATCTACTTATACTTTCAATCATTCAAAAATTCTTAACCTCAGAACCTTTACTTCAATGAAACGTAGGTACGTAAATGTGACTTTAACCCAGTCGATTCTAATTTTTAACCCAAATTAGAATCGATTGTAATAAAACCACTAAGGCATTGCTACTAAATTGACAAAGGCAACGTTTAATACGGGTAAATATTAAATAATTCAACCTACTAGAATGTCTAGAATGCATATTATAATAATTATAGTGTACTAATGGGGAATGTCGAACCTCGTATAGCCGATATGTGATAGTCCAGTAACCGAGCTCTCTGTGTAGTGGGAAATGCATTATATTATGTAGACAGAGGTGAAGTCTATATCGAGTAATACGTTAACAATGCTAACGGCCAGTACGCCATTAATTAAAAGCCATACAGGGATCATAACGAGGTTAATTTTCATCAAATATTATAATCGGAACGTCTGCCGCTTATCAACGCGTTATTCACCGTGTTAAGTATCATTAATACAGTTAGCAGATATCTTGTTAATTATGTGGCTGTAATTATTCATAATGGCTGTCGCTCGTGACTTGAAATGATAAATTATCGTGTACTTACAATAATTTGATATTCAATAATTTTTGCGTGATACAGAATGATTGAGACAGATAAAAACCCGCCAAGTGCGTGTCGGATCACGCACAGTGAAGGGTTCTGCGGTTGGGATGAACGTTTCTCACAGTATAGGTACGAGACGATTCTGAAAAAACCGCTTGGTCATCAGGGAAATAATGTCGTTACTAATATCTTTACCATATTATATATTAAACAGGAAAATGCAGCACAAATCGACACAGTTCCAAGTCGATTTATCTTCCCTTCCAGGAATTAGCTGTATGATTTACACTTATTATAACACTTCCTAAGTAATTAGTTTAAAGACTTGGCGACGTTTGTTCACTAACAATTACCACTAAGTAGCATTAGTCATTGAATAATTGATTTCTCAAGTCACTAACATAATACATATTATGAGGTAATTGAATTATTGATTTCCCCTGCTTTGGATGTTACCGTTGAGTCCCATTTTACTATTACTATTGAGTCCCATGGTAAAAAAGCGTGTACCTACTGTTACAAAGAGTCCTGGATACATAGAGTTCTTGAGGACATTCCGAAATTGATGCAGGAAGAACACTGGGACCCAAGTCTATGTTAATTAAGTGACCACCATTTACAATGACCGATCTTGCACCGGTCATCTAGCTTGTCTAAGTTTGAGTTAACATTAAAGAAATTATTAAGAACTTCCTTAATGAGCTTTCCAACCAAATTTTAGTTTTTAGTCCGTCTTGTAGATTAAAAAATATTTGACACGTATTTTTTTTTACGTAATAAAAAAATAACGCGTGACGTCACGCCATGATACAGTTTACGATACGCTGTGACGTTACGCGACATTTCGAATATTTTTTGATTACCTGTACGTAAAAAATTAAAAAAACACGTGTCCAATAATTTTTTAATACCTAAACTACAAGACGGACAAAATATAATTTAGATTTTCATACTCCGGAAGGAAGCTTATTGGCTAAACTGTACATTAAATAGATGGATATACAAATTTTATTTAATGGGCAAGCGCGATCGTCTTTCTCTCGGACGGCCGCCAGTAATGAAATGCAAACGCCCGGTTCCCGGTTTCCTTTCTGCGTCTCATTATTCTTTGGCGGTGTTTCTTTTTCTGGGGCTGCTTACAAATTTATCATTTTCTTTTTCCCTTATATATCCTTTCCGTTTTTTATACCACATCCTAATACTTATAATGTATTGCGAGTATTCAATATTGTTTGAGATTCTATATTTATTTGTTTTTATTTACCTATTTACTTATTTATTAACTCTGTTCCTTAACTCGTTGGATTTGCCTCGGGTCAAGTGGAATAATCCACGGATGAGAAAAAGAAAATAAACGGTAGGTAGCTTAAATTCTTTCGCAGTTGACCGTTCTGTGTAAAGTTGACAAGTCCTGTTTAGAGATGTCTCAAAGTTGTTAGAGATAAACGCAAATTTGAAAGCAAAATACTCATAATATATAGTACAATCAATCTCAAATAACGCTCGCCTTGTTCTTCGTTTACGGTAATGTGTAATCGCGCTATAAAATACAGCCGTAGTTAGGGTTGGTCGTTTCATCAGACCAACTCATACAATCAAATGCTGAACGACGGTCTTATCAAGGCGGACAGCCAGAAACAAAGGCCAGGAAAGTTAAATGGTAGCTATTTTATTTGCGGCCTTAGGGCGCCAATGTAGGGGCTACAAATTGAATAATTACGGTATTGTCCTGTCAGTGTCGATAATAGCCAAGTTGACCCCGTTCCTTTGTCAAGATCGGCTTTTGGAAATAGTTCATACATTGAATCCAGAACGGTTGAACGGACGGTACTATACTAAACTTGTATTTTATATACACTCGTTTTAAATTAAATTGACCCGCTATGCTGACCCAAGCTTTGTTGCTGATCATAATTGCGCGTAGGTAGGTAATTAAAAATATAGCAACCGTGTCCACTATAACGTAAATTTTACTTTTAAGTTACAGAAAATAGAAGTCGCATAAATGTTATCGCTTCAGGCATCAAATAGAAATGTACGTGTATACCGAATGTGTTCATAGTACGGAAAATTGCATGCTAACTCAAGTGCCAGTAACATACAAGTGCATCTGCATACGCCATTGGATATGTCGCGGTCAAATTGTTTAATTCGTCAATTTACAAAAGAACGGGATTTTTTGGAATGCCGGGGACAGAAAATGTGACTGTTTGGTATTTTTTTTGCGAATTTGTAAACAGTTTGGTGCTAACACTCAATAAAAAAAAACCAACCATAAAAAAGTAAGCATGCTGAGAAGGATGCCTATCTAACTGCTATTATAAAATTGTCGTTTTTTTCCATTTCCGATTATTTTTTACTTCTTAAAACAATATAAAAAATAAAATTTTGTGCTTTGGAATCGATCTAATTTATTTTAATATTATTTTATAAATTATATAATTTTATTTTTCAGTTTGTTTTATAAATCTTCAGCTAATATACATATATTCGAGAGTTTTTAAATAAATACCACCTTCCGCTATTTTACTTCTATGTTCATTATATTTTAGCACAGTCGCCAGATGTCATGGAATAAGGTTCACGAGAATCAATCGAATCACAACGACTGCGGATATTTTTATGTAAATACCTAGAGAGATTTTTAACACAAGAGTCCTATTTAAAATATTTAAAATTCTTGTTTACGAATGTTTACCCAGAATTGTCTATTATGTCAATATTACATTGAGATGGTAAATATTTATTTAATTTTTTATAGTACATTTTGATGCAAGATGGTGCGGTAGTCGCTAATTTATGCTGATTATAATTTAAGATTAAGTTAATGAGGTCCATTGTCTCTTCCTACCCCTCCAGGAGACAGTCGTAGGCTTAGGTATTCCCCGGGGTTTCACCCGCTTTAATTTCGGAATTCCCGCGGGAATTTCGAGATAATTCCCTATGTCCTTCTCTGTACAACCTGACAAAGTGTATGGAAAGTTTCATGATGATCCGTTCGACTGAACGGATCATTCAGTTGTGATACATATTATACGTAAGTTTAAAAGCAGGACCTTCCAAATTAGCCTCTTTTGAATCTCTCTCTATTCTTTCCTAGCAGGTGCCTGCAATTTCGCACGCACGAACTTACGACGCCTTATAATGACGATAAATTTTCGGCGTCGTATAAATCTACGCCCGACACGATAATAATTTATTAATTTAAACATGTGTTTTTTAAACTCTAGTGTAAAATTTAGAATCCCGAATTTTCCTTTTCAACTGGAGGCACAGATATTATCTAATAATAACAAAATTATTTTTTTTAGCTTCAAATGAATCACCAATCCGTATAGATGATAGGTGTACGTGTAACATAGGATATAGGTACCTATGTGTATTCCTACATAAAATGGAATTTGTGGGGAGATCGTGTTGTTATTCCAGAGCGCGCGTTGTCGCCTGTAAAACACTGGATATCGACGACACTGTGTATTACGTTACTCGTATAGGTATGTACGTATGAGCGTTCCCAGCATCCGAATGAACCGCGATCTACTCGCCTTACAGCCGTCTCTACGGGCCGGATTAGAAGATGTTTCTTATATAGAGTAGTATCTAGTCTTAACCTCGTAGCATTATTTTGTGAAAGAATTAATTAGCGGAAACCTCATGTGGGTCACACACGTTTCTCCCATTTTTTTTGGAACAAAGTTCTTGAAGACAGCTTAAGGAAGAAGTTTATTGGCATACATCGTCACGATTTATGTCAGGAAATAGCTGCAAATCGAAATGTTCAGTTCTGTTCGGCGTAGTTCGGATATTATTCCGAAGCGCTGGCCGCCCTACTTGATTTTTTTCGTTAGTCAGGTATACTGTACGATAATTTTGTAATGAAGATTCAAGGAATGGAAACTGCAGCAAATGTGTAATACAAACTCAGAAATGTAATAAGTTAATAAAATTTTATATCCTGATTTATGTACTGTCTATATACGTTTAATTTAATTTGAGTGTTATCTATTAACCATTTACATATATAACAGGGAGAACTTCGTTCTTGACAGGGGTTCCCCGATCTATCATGTTTTGTCCTTTTGTGAATACGTCAGAGTGTGATATGGTGCCTTGTTGTTGTATAAATTAAAAAGAAAAATACGTCGTAACCAGGGGATGCAAAATATCTAAAGGCGTTACGATTTTTTTATAATATGTATGTTTGTCTATTTGTAGGTATATTACACGTATAGAAAGCATATCACGTAAATACTACTCGAGAAGCATTTTAATGAAACTGGTATTATGTAGGTACTAGCTGTTCCCCGCCGCTTCACCCGCGTTAATTATGGGATTTCTTCGGGAACTCTGCAATAAAAGGTGGTCTGTGTTGATTCAGGGTAAAAGCTGTCTCCAATCTCCATTCCAAGCACGTCCAGCCATTTCAGCTTGTTACAATGTAAGTTAATGTACACGCATACATTAACTGCCACATTGAAAATGTAATTTTTTTTTTAAAACAACCAACGCAGTTCGTGGTCGGTCTTAGTGATGTCTTTAAAACCGGGCTTCTACACTGCACTGCAGGTTTACTTACACTCAAGTCTCAACTATAGTAATCGTATCCTACATGTAATATGCTTCCCTATAAAAGCAGTTTGCGCAAGTAGATGAAAATATTCTGCTCATGTGTGTATGGTTTCAATAACTGCAGAAGATCGGGTGTGCCTGACTTTCGGATGGCAGATAAGTGGAGAACCAACCACACTTCACTTAAGCAGTAGATATAATATCCATTAAATTTGCTCTGTCTTTTCTTTTTATTTGTTTTAGTTTTACTGTTTCTTTTAGGGCTAAGTATAAAGTATTTACCTATTTGAACTTAAATTTTAAATTAGTTTTCACGATATTCTTTTCCCATAAACGCGACTACGGTAAATGTGGTTTTAAATTTTTATTTTGAAATTAAATTTAAATTTAAATTAAATTTTATGAAGAATTTAAAGAATATAATATAATAACATAGAAGATGTTGGTTTGGGATTACAAGCGGTGGCTTCAGTTTTATTTGTCGTGCATAGATGAAGATGTAGGTATAAATTTGTATAGATATGGATGCATATATGGATATCATGAACCGTGATGGTCAGACAGTTGAAATTTTCACAGATGATATAGGTAGGTATAAGGGGTAGCTCCATACAACAGAAATGATTTTCTTTTTGCCGTTTTTATAGATAATGGTACGGAAACCTTCGTGCGCGAATCCAACTCGCTGAAGTTTGGCAATAACTATACGTGTTCACAAATATAGGACTACGGTTCGTCAGTTCTCGAATTATAATAGATATACATAAATAATAAAGTACAATACAATACAATACAATACAATACAATACAATACAATACAATACAATACAATACAATACAATACAATACAATACAATACAATACAATACAATACAATACAATACAATACAATACAATACAATACAATACAATACAATACAATACAATACAATACAATACAATACAATACAATACAATACAATACAATACAATACAATACAATACAATACAATACAATACAATACAATACAATACAATATAGTAAGAATTGTATTCATGTATTCATATTCATTACCTAGCGAGTAGCATGACGGATTTCTTCACTATCTGTTTATTTGTACAGTAGCTATTTGGTTTATTCTTTATCAAAAAAAATTGTTGCAAAACTGAGCCGACTCTTCTTTCAGAGAAAAGCGAATATAAAATTAATCAAAAACGTCTAAATTTTGCAATGGGACCGATCGGTCAATTGAGATAATTAGGTATGAGATTATCTTTATTATCAAAATTGACCTCGCAAGTTGCCGATGAGCTGAAGGATCTTACCCTAAAGGTCAACGCCTCTTTTCTTTGTCATGAATTATGGGGAGCTGCAATACGTCCCATGACTACCTTATTTAACAAAGTATCAGTCACACAGATAACTGACATCACCTTAGCATCGCAAGCCGCATCGCAACCTCTCTCTTTATTTGAGGGTAAAGACTCGGCTTAAAAAGTACCATGGAGTATTCACTGATAATATTATAATTTATAATTCTATTTGGCCGGTTTTATTTTAAAGGAATAATCCTGAGGATCAGCAGCTAGCCTAGAAGGCAACATGAAAGAGTTCCAACAACAAAGTTGAATCAATTCGAAACGATTATCCGGGATTGCAGGTGTGCTGCAGTTCCCTCATGCATTAACGTCCCTACTATTTGTGTAATAGTCACTACAACCCGGCTATGCCATGGAATCGAGTTTTCTCCATGACTGGAAAGTTATTCTTGGATTTTTTACTTCGATGCTTCTATGCTATCGAAATTTATTAAATCTATGCTTATTCTATCCTAGTAGGGGTCACATCCCAACTTCATTACAGTACCAAAGACAATTTTCTTCGTACAACTTCTCCCGACAAATGTTATTACACGCTTATACAGCTCCGAGATAAAACTTCTGTAATTGTATTTTCAAGAACTTTTTGGTTATGTAAATCTTAATTTACCTATAATACGGTAGCGAATCCGACCTACTTCGCTCGCAAAACGAGACTTTTATAAGTTTCATAGGAACGTCTTATTCAGAACTAAGTAAATATTAAGTAGGGACTTACCTAACATTGATTAACTATACAATATATTTCATTAAAAATAATCACATTTTAGGAGAACACATAGAAGTGTTAGAAATCGGTTGTATCTTATAGTATATTGTATTTAGTACTAGCTGTGCCCCGCGGTTTCACCCGCGGTAATTTCAGAGTTTCCGCGGGAATTCCGGGATAAAAAGTACCATCTCTGTACCCCTGACAACGTGCATGCCCAATCCAAAAAATCCGTTCACCGCCGACTAACTGATGATAATAACATAACACAATGTACCTAACTGAAGGCAGGCATGACCGAGACTACTAGCTGAGCGACACATTTAGAACGAACTAGAAACTATTACAATTAATTGCACCATAGAAGTTGTACAGCATACCAGATAATATCCGTAGGGATCACGGAGCAGTGCCTGGGACTTGCGACTCAGGTGTAGGTTTAATGGGTACCCTTTCCAATGCATCAACGCTCACCTCCATTGCCCGTGCTCCCGACTTAAGCAAACCTCTGGAAACAATTAGATGACACAGCACACGTAATCACTATAGCCACTCTAGATTGAAACGACACTGTTGCGACACTATAACTGCACTGAACCGAACACAAAGTAACAATGAACCGTCGCTTACGCATACCCGCATTTTATAATAAGTTCTAACAAAGACGAGTCGGGCAATGGAGTGGAGCGGGGGAACGAACTTACTACCACCGCTATTCGACAGCGGGAAGCAACAGTTATTTTTAATGAAACTACCCTCATGCCGACATAATTATGCTATTATATTCGGCCGCACTCAGAGTCGACTTTAATGATTACTTAGTTAAGTATAGATTTTTAAAACAAAACTGCCGCAATCAGAGACGTTTAGTAAATTAATGTTAGTTGGCATTTAATGCGATGTAACTTAATTAGTTAAATGACAATTAACATTAATTTATTAAACTTGTCTGATTGCGGCAATTTTGTTTTGAAAATCTATACTTAACTAAGTAACCATTAAAGTCGACTCTGAGTACGGCCGAGTGTGTTACAGATTTTATTATATTTTTGTGATTCATAATTATGAAATTAAATAGCAATTTTGCTATTTCATTCATTCATCAATTCATAACCCCATTATTATTAATATTGAGTAATTCATAGCCGCGGTTAATTAATTTCATTATAGAGATCAAAACAAATGAAATAGCAATTTATCTATCCGTGAATCTGTCTGTACCTACAAGTTTTTTTTTTTTTTTTTGTAATCTTTATTGAGAGGGGTTTCTTCATAATTGAAGATGTCACCCCTATATAAAAATAAACACTTATACAATCTATAGTAGGTAACAATCTATGGCATTAATACTAATTTAAATTAACAATTTCCTTTTTTTATGATATTAATTACCATTCGGTACACCTGCTTGGCCGCCTCTGAATTTGGTTGGGAAAGGATAACGTTAAAATCTGCAACATTATTTGAAATTTTGAATTTTGACCGTATACTTTGCCTCTCGGTTCGACCTCGAACGCATTCTCTTAAAATATGATATGTGTCTTCCACCACATGGCACACTTCACAATTTGGTGAATTTGTAATACCCATCATAAACTTGAACTTGTTAAGCGGAATATGTCCAGTTCGAAGTCTTAGCGCCATGACAATATCTTGTCTTGTAAGGTTAACGCTATCAAACCAAGGAGCGCGGCCACGAGGCAATGTGTGCTGAATGGTTTTGTACCAAATACCTTTGGATAACGACCTCTCGTCAAAGTATTCTGACCACATATTACGGCAATCTTCTCTAACCCACCAAATCACATCAGAGACCCAAGGTAGACAGTTGAATGTTTCTCCACAGTCCAGTGCGTCCCTTGCTAGTTTGTCAACTTCTTCATTACCCTCGATACCAATGTGAGAGGGCACCCACTGAAAGCAGACTCTTTTACCTATTTCTCTAAACTGTCTTATCGATTTTAGAATAGAATAAGCTATTGGAATTCCTTGAAATGCGTCGGTACATCGAGAAAGGTGTTGTAATGCACTTTTGGAGTCCGTAAATATCACATATTGTGAGCTACAGCCCAGTGACTCAATGTAAGCTACTGCCTCTGCGATCGCTATGAGTTCCGCGTGCATTATTGATATTTTTCTTTTAATGGATAATTTTATATTTGCCCCGGTTTGAGTATCTAAGAATGCTGCTCCTGCCCCGCTATCATTTCTTGACCCATCTGTGAAAATTTTGTAGTAATCTTTGTATTTGTCTAATAGTGAAGAGCAACAAATTGTTTTTAGCGTATCTTTATGAAAGAACCTCTTGGGTTTATTTATACTGTCAATATTAATGCACAAATCATCAGACAGATCCACACTGCTTATCCAAGTATTTAAAGAGAACATGCCTAGCTGTCTAGCCGAATGCAGGGGAATGTTCTTAAGTTTTTCGTGAATATTTACCAATAATGGTACCTACAAGTTTATACACATTAGGCACGTGAAAAATACGGGATAGATTTGAATGAAACTTGATAAGTTTGTCAGTCCGATAGACGTTTTTATGCAGAAGGGGATGTAAAATGGCAACTTTTATAGAATCCATTTCAAACATTTTTGCAAAATATCCAGTATAAAGGTTTTTAAGGTCTTTAACAAAGGTAAGACAGGTAAAAGGGTAAAACGGGACCCTATTACTAAGACTTCGCTGTCTGTCGGTCCATCCGTCCGTCTGTACTCTGGACGTGTGTCACCAGGCTGTATCTCATGAACCATGATAGTTAAATGGTTGAAATTTTCACCGATGATGTATTTCTGTTGCTGCTATAACAACAAATAGGCACCTACTAAAAACAGAATAAAATAATTATTCAATGGAGCTCCTATACAACAAACTTGATTTATTTTTTGTTAGTTTTTGCTCGATATTGATAACGGCAAGAGGTAAACGAGTTGTATAGTCATATTAAAAATAAATAATAAAAAATTAAACTAAAATAAATATTTAAGGGGGCTCCCTTACAACAGGCATTATTTTTTTCCGTTTTTATAGATAATGGAATGGAACCCTTTGTGTGCGAGGCTGACTCGAACTTGGCCGGGTTTTTTATTACGATAAAACAAAACAAAAGCTGTTATCATACCTATTATGTTTAATCGAAGTATCTATAGCACCCTGGGCGCCACATTGGCGCCAGCTTCACGTTCAAGGTCAGTTTTAGGCAATTGTCTGTGTGCTGGATTGACACAATGCCACATATTATACCATAAAGATATTAAACATAGAGCGTAAGATTCATTTGAAATTCCGTTCCAAAAACAGTCGATGTAGGTGGTAGGTACGGCGCAAAACTTTACGTTCGAGTCGAGAGAATAGTAAGTTGATTTCTCTGCTCGTGAAATTACAACACTTTGCATTCGCAAAATGCGGTTCTATCTCTATTAATTTTATAACCTCCACATTTATTTAGGTTCCTTAATGCTGAATGTATACAATTTCAATTACATTATAGTACGTTTTGTTTCAAGACCTGGCACAATCAATACGAGATCTATAAAAACTTGCTAAACAGCCTTCGTTCTATCAGAAAAAAAACAATTTTTTTGCAGGGAGCCTTGCACTATAAATGCTATTACGAACCCTTAGGCCGGCAGCATTCTCCTTTCATCGAGACGTTTCAATCCAATTGAACGCGCCTCTCACGCGATAGACTTCATCTGGCGTAGAGTCGCGAAGCGAAACAAATGTTTACTTTTCTGTGTTTTCAAAGAGGTGCGTATCGACACTCGAAATAAATATGGCAACATCGACACGTCTTTTAAGCTACAGGATATAATAGGAATAGGATTGTCGCTTGTAACGTGTAATGGAAAATATACGAGAAAACACAATTTTTTTTTAAAATCCTAGTTCCTGCTAATGTTATAAATGTGAAAGTGTGGATGTTTGGATGTTTGTTACTGAATCACGCAAAAACGGCAGAACGGATTTGGATAAAATTTGGCATGCACGTTGTCAAGGGTACAGAGAAGGACGTAGGGTACTTTTTATCCCGGAATTCCCGAGGGAACTGCGAAATTACCGCGGGTGAAACCGTGGGGCACAGCTAGTTAACAATAAGTACATACTTAGGACAAACATTAAGATGGATTTACGTGATTTTAACTTTTATCCACACTTGTTTTACTTCGAAAATAATAATAATTACCACTGATCGATTTGAAGACGTTGACAAGCCAAATAGGGAGTGGTTAGATGGGCTATGTCAACTCCCGCCACGATCTCGTCGTGAGCAGAACAATCCAAGCGGGCAGACACAGGTTTTGCATGGTGGTAGGGCGCTCTCTAGTGCCCGGCTGGCTAGCTACCACCTTCAAGTTGCAAATCTGCCGCCAAGCACCTAACGGTGCCGCGGTGTGTTCCGGCAGCCCCACTTGAAAGCCATTTCCCATCCCCATTCCAGGTCGGCAACGCACCTGCATGCCTTCTGGTGTTGCAGATGTCTATGGGCGACGGTGATCACTTACCATCAGGTGTACCACTTGCCCGTTTGCCCCCTATGACATAAAAAAAAAAATACAAGCGGGTTTGACATCAAATTCAAACCGATCAGTGGCAGGACAAACGTGGATTTTTGTCTTTTGGATTAAATCGAAATATTGTTATTTTTAACTTTTTAGTGTATTTATGAATACTTGTGTTTTTTGAAGTCGGTTTAATTTTTTTTGAATCTTGTTTATTTTTCGCTTTTGAGTGGGCTTGTTTATAATTTATCTAAGTGACAATAGCCTAACGTCAACAGCTTATAGCATTTTAGAATTTTACAAAATATTGCTTTACCCGATGCAAGGACGTTAATTGTTGAGGAGTTCTCCTGCTACTTCACCATCAGCTCCACTTCACCATATGCATTGTAACACATAAATTGCTTAGCAAGCGTTTTAGAGTAATCGAATCGCAAACTGTGAAATACTTATTATTCAGTAGTTTCGGTGACCATCATCTTCATCATCAGTTCCACGTTCCACCATCAATTGGTGATTGTCAAAAGAAAATGAACAATTTGCTATAAAAAGTAACCAAATTGCTATAGGTGTGCCTATAATATTTGGAGAGTTCCCTCGATTTCTCTAAGGCCCCATCATCAGATCCTGATCTTTACCCCCAAGGTATTTAATTTCTATAAAACTAACAAATATTATGTACTTAGTCCTTACCTACATATTATATTAATTGTGTGCTGTCTGCTAGTAGATATAGACTGACTACACTCCTCAGACAATCATGACTGTATAGATAGATCTAATCCATATGTTTGTATGCAATAGGTATAAAAAAGAAACCTAAATTAATTTTGTGTTAAGGGAGCAAGGCAATATTGTATCCGTTCCATTACACTTTGGGACATATAGTACCTATACATATAGGACCTCTACATAATACAACCTAATGTAGGAAATTTATATCGCGCGCGAGTGACAATCCATTTTTTCGGTCTGACATTAGGGAAATCCTCACAATCCTTATTTAGGAAATTGCTTTCTTTATCGCGTTTGTGGTTAAGAGAGTTTCGACCGACCCCGTCTCGTCTCTAGCTACTTGTTTAAACGCTCGGAAAACTTTTATTTGTTCGCAAATGAAGACGATTGATTATACTTTGCCTACATTTTGAAATTTGATGACTTTCTTAAATAAATACTCAATTATATTCGTAAAGAAAAGAATTCATTCTGTTGAAGAGTGTGGAATGAAAATAAAGAATTTGGTAGAAACTGAATTTTCTCAAACTATAAAGAGAAAGAGAGAGATATTTTATCTGCTCATAAAATTAATGTTTATAAAAAATAAAATTACTGGACAATTTGAATAAAAATAGTGTACCTACCTACTATTAACTCATTTCCTATTTTGTTTGCCGATGTGTGTGTACGAGCGATTGAGCGGCGAACGCCTTCACAGGTTTTCTTTTTTATTTATATTATTTGAAAAAAAAATTCACTATTTTTATTTTATGAAAATGTTAATAACGGTATAACTTTCGATTTAACCCTGTAAATATTTGCATCAAAATTATTAAACGAGTTCTTCGAAATTCACGTGGGTTAAACCTCTGGCAACTACTAGTATATGGATACCTACTAAAATCAAATTATAAATTAATTAATTTAGGACTACTCAAGGAAAAAAAATACCTAGTTATATCTACATATACATATAAATAAAATTGAAGTGTCTGTTTGTAATTGCAAATTAACAGCGTTTCACTAAATGCATATGAAACGGAACTTACATAAAAAAATATTTTTTAAACTTTTCTTCGTCTGTCGGTCTGTTTGTTCCGGCTAATCTCTGAAATGGCTGAACCAATTTTAATACGACTTTCACTGGCAAATAACTGATATTATAAGGAGTAAGTTAGGCTACTTTTATTTTAGAAAATATAGTTCCTCCGGGAATACCGAAACACACGCGGGTCAAACCGCGGGGCTCAGCTATAGTTAATACATAATATAACTCATTTTAGTGTAGGCATAGGTAATGTAAAGCTTAAAACATGTAAAACTAATACAAATACCACAATTTTGTAATTTCTCTCACGGACATCAATAATTGTTATTACCATCACATTTGTAATGTAATTATTATTGGAATACTATGGCCATTGCAGAAATCGAATAATAATACCTAGACAATATTTCAATGACACATTAATTACCAACGTGCAAACCGTTTGGTGAAGCAATATTTTATCCCTATATTTGCTTCAGCGTCAGGCGGTTTTTTGAATCAACAAATAGTACAAAATTGATTTCCAGTTTATGCTAATATAAATAATGATTATTGCTACCGTGCTTTCTTTCTTAACTTGGGAAAAAGCTCGGAAATATTCCCAATAAATTAAGAGTTGGACTTTGTATCAGTAGCACTACTGAATATATACAGAGCGCATCGGAATAGTAAAATCGAGGCCTAGATTATGAAATTATACGAAAGGATTTGGCTACTTGAAAAAATTTTTTTTTTAGTCCGTCGTGTAGATTAGTAAAAAATGTTGGACACGTATTTTTTCTTTTTTTACGTACTCAAAAAAAAACAGAGATACATTGAGTTGAAAATTCGCGTGACGTCACAATTCTGTGCGGTTTGTATGGCGCTTATAATGAATATTGACGTCACGAGCCCCCCACCCTAAACTTTAATGCGCTTTATCTATGTTCATTTTCATTAAATTGAAAAAGCAAAAAATACGTGTCTATTATTTTTTTATTTTCTAACTGAGGGACTAATTAGAATTTTGATTTTCATACCTTGGAGAATACCCAATTGAGCCAAGTGCCTAATTGTTAATACCATAAAATTGTTCTTTTTTTTTTCTTTGTTTTTGTTAAAATTATATAGATTCACTGCACACAAGTTAAACTGTACCTACTTGAAATGAGATTTTATGGAGTTACGTATTATGCTACTCTAAAGAAACATACAAACATGATATGTTAAATCATATTTGTATAAAATAATTGTAATTGTGTTGTGTCTTTGTATCCAAATAAACATGCCTTTTCTTTCTTCTTCTCTCTTTCTATATTACTATACTACTATCTACTTATAATATGGTGCTGTGCTGAACTAAACCATTGAATTCCGAGTAGCTTTACCCAATGAATAATATATATATGTACAGTCAACAGCTAAAGTAGATGATCAAAATCAGAACTGTGTGGCGTCGAAGTGATTCAAAAGTATGTGATTTTAAATATAATAATAATAATAATGACAAATATGTCGTATATGATAATAATGTCGTGATCAGACGCCACAAGTTATAAACTCAATTCGCATCAGAACTAAGAAGTGAAAAAAAAAAATTAAAACTTGTGAAGAGTTAAAATCAAAATTAAATGATGAAACTGAGGCCACTGTTCAAAATTAGTATACTAAAGCAGATTTCCATTAAAAATTTAAGAAAATTATATTTTTTAGACATTTATAATATTTGAATGTATGAATTAATAGCAATATTTTTTTTTTATTTAAGTCCTCTGCTCCGAGCTCCGTGCTGTTTTTCCGTAAAACAGCAAATTAAATTACTGGGATAATTATAAAATAAGTTTGGATGAATTATTTGCCTCATGGTTACGTGGCCTCAGTTTCATCATTTAATTTTTGATTTTAACTGTTCACTAGGTTTGAATTTTTTTTTACTTCTTAGTTCTGATGTGATTTGAGTTTATAATTTTTGGAGTCAAAACTGATCACGAATATATGGCAGCGGTACTAGTAGTAAATGTTTGGTATAATCACATACAATCACATACTTTTGAATCACGGTTCTGACGCGAAATCCGTTCATTAGTATTGAATTTCTGATTTTGATCATCTACTTTAGCTGTTGATTGTACATACGTATAACATAGATAGTCTCATACAAAGGCGCCAGAATTTAACGAGATATCAGGTCCTTATGAAGTTGATCGTTATGCTTAAAGCTGTTGAACAAGAGGATCAAGTCGTGGCTTATTCATGGTCGACACTTTGGCCCCTTTGTTCGGCCACGGGTCTTTAGAAAAGATTTCTCACAGGTAATCCACCTTTTAAATAGGTATAAAAGGGATAACGTTCACTTGAACTATGACCGAATGAGAATGTTACAATAGATGGCAAAAGACGTTAGGTAGTTAGTTCATTTTGCTCAAATTCAAATCACCTTGGACTAAAGCGCGAATTTGATACATAATAAATTTACCTTACATTGATTTTTAATTACTAAAACTATTTTTTTTTAAATAACTACATATTTCCTTTTCTAAAAGAAACACAGATTAAATTATACTAGCTTACCCTGCGGTTTCACCCGCAGTAATTTCGGAGTTTCCGCGGTAAGTACCCTATGTCCTTCTCTGTACTCCCGACAACATGCATGCAGAAGTCGTGGTGATCGGTTGAGCCGATAAGCTGTGAAAGCGTAATACAAACAAACACACTTTCGCATTTATATCTACTATAATACTTAAAAGATAGAATTCGCGATTCTGTACATTGAATATTTAAAAAAAAATTGACAGGGAGCGATAAAAGAAGAGTAACCAACCACAAAAATGTTTTTAAATTTTTTTTCTGTCCGCGATATTCTCCGAATCTACTGGCCGGATTACCGGATTGTCATGCGGTTTTCATAGGTATAGATTAAGCTTAGCCTAGAGCCACATACATATAGGCTTCGTTTCATTTAAATTGCATGTCGAGAAAAAACAATTAAAATCACAGAATATATTATGAGTAGTAGTATGTTATGAGTAGTACTATTAGAAACGATGGTACGACCAAAAGTGAAACGTTAGGTTGGAAGTAAAAATTTCTTTAAATCTTATTTGGTTACTACCAGCTTTAAAGTTCACAGTGCTCTATCATAATTAGGACGTATAAGGAACGAGCTGACAAAGGTTCGTTAAACGAATGCGGGAGCCGTCGCGCCTCGCCTCGACTATCATCAACTTTAGAAAAATTGTTGACGCCGAGTTCTCCGGGAGATTTTATTACTTGATCTCGCTCAAACTCCCCAAGTTTGACAGCTCGACTCGTGTAGTTTGACGTAAATTGATGTTGCAACGCCTTATTATTAGGCATACATTTTCATTCAGTTCAAGTTTGAGACATTTATTTATGCGGTAAATAAATTATGTCTTATTGCTTTTTACAAGCTTTTCGTTTTTTCGGTGAAACACCTAATTTGAAACTTTTTAAAAGTTAAAAAGTATAGGAGAAATTATAATCACATAAAATTTATATAAATCTATATAAAACATATAAAATGCTTTGCTGATGGATCAACGCACAGCCTAAACCGCTGATCGGTAGAGACCTGAAACTTGGAGGGTGTGTTCTTTGTATGACGTAGGCATCCGATAAGAAAGGATTTTTGAAAATTCAACCCCTAAGGGGATGAAAAGGGGTTGCAAAGTTTGTATGGAAATGGAATAATTCCGCAGGAACTTCGAAATTATCGCGGGTGAAATCGTGCGGGACAGCTAGTCTATATACATATACCTACCTAAATGAAACTGGAGGGTCTGTTTGTCAAAATAACAACTTGCATTGTAATGCATGTGTAAGCATATCTCTATACTAATATCATAAATGTGAAAGTATGTCTGTCTGTCGGTCTGTCTGTTACGCTTTTACGCCTAGACGGCTCAACTGATCATCATGAAACTTTGCATACACGTTGTCAGGGGTATAGAGAAGGACATAGGATACTTTTTATCCTGGAATTCCCGCGGGAACTACGAAATTAACGTGGATGGAACTGCATAAAATTTTGCATACCTACTACCCGTTGTCACGAATACAGAAAAAGATATAGGGTACTTTTATCCCGGAATTCCCGTCGGATCTCCGAAATTAACATGGGTGAAACCACGGGGAAAACCTAGTACGGTATAAAGAAAAAATATTGTTAAAATTTCTGGCTATCTGTCTGTTTGTTCCGGCTAATCTCTGAAACAGTTGTACCGATTTTGACGGGACTTTCACTGGCAGATAAATAGCAGGTATTAAGTAGTAATGCGAATGTGAGTTTATCAGAGTTCTTGCGGGAATCCTGAAACTCATTCGATTAAAACCGCGGGGCACAGCTAATAAGTAATAAGTTTTTGAGTTCTCTCATTAATTCAGTCAATAAATACCTAAGCTTATAAAGGTACAACAAACAAGTAATTTACCTACTAGAAACATCCAAGGCGAAAAGTTGTCTGCCACTTATGTTACTTTTTGTATTTGTTGTCTCGTTTATTGTGAAATATCGCATTCGAAATAAAAACTAAGCACCGACGCATCCATGGTGAGTGGTGACGCACGCCCACGCGGCGTATTCATCAAGCCGTCACCTGGTAAATCTACGTGATCCGTATGCAGGATACAAATGTTGACCAATTAATTACTTCCAACGCTCGACGCTTCCGCTGATTGTCCGCAAAATTAAGGGAGGAATTGATTGTAGAGGCTTTACACGATTAACTTGCGCCAAAGAATTTGTTTATTGCCTCATTAACGCCATGAAAATGTTAGAAAGGCTTTTTTATTATATTTTTACTACAGGGCTCTGGTGCAAAACGATTCCTTTTTAGTTCAGTTTATTCTTAAAGCGTTTTTTTATTTTATTTTTTACTATTTGAACTTATTTTAATTGTGATCAGTGACGTGATCCAATTTAAGTTTTCTGTTTGGCACGTTACGTCTATCTACTTATGGCGTCTTTTTTGGTTTTACACTCTAAATATTTATATACTTAGATACAAGAAAAATTAAAATCCTTACTAATATTATAAATACGAAAGTGAGTTGAGTTTGTTTGTTTGTTACACTTTCACGCCTTAACGGTTCAACCCACAATCATGAAATGTTGCATGCACGTTGTCAGGGTACATAGAAGGACATATAGGGTACTTTTTACCCCGGAATTCCCGTGTGAACTTTGAAATTACCGCGGGTGAAACCATGGGGAAGAGCTAGTAAATTATAAAGTACAATTTATAAAAATCATTAACCAATTTGTACGAATTGATTTGAAAACAGTGCCCCTATCGCTATCAGGAAAAAATCTCACCTCGTTCCAAACAACGTTTGACACCTAAAAATGTTGTACATTAAGGGGCGAAATTTTCGACCCGCGGCTAAGTCTATAAACGCGGAATAAATCGTATCGCAACGCTACCTAATGGCCCTGAGGGGTACAACGAAAAACTTCTCGGGAGCTATTAACTTTATTTAAGAGAGTTATAAAGTGTTTTCAATGTTATCAGGATCCCCTGGGCCTAGTTGAGGATCACATTCGCTTATTTGACACTTTGAGATATGACGGAACCCGTAAACAATTGTTAAGAAAAGCGAAGACGTTGTCTATAGACCCTTTTTATTTATGAGGAGTTTTATGGGTTTAGATTTATAAACGCTCCATTCTCCAGTATAGGTACAAACGAATTAAAAAACAAAAAAAGTTATCTATTTGAGTATTTTACTGTCCACATTAATTTAATTTTAGAGTATTTAAAAAAAATCTTAATATGTAAGATTAATAATAAAATATAAATGCGAATGTGAGTTTGTATGTTTGTTACGCTGTCACGCCTCAACTACTCAACTGATCATGAAATTTTGCATACACACTATCGAGGGTAGAGAAAAGGATACTTTTATTTTGAAATTTATGCGAGAACTCCGAAGTCAATGCGGGTGAATCTGCGATGAACAACAACTACTCTTAATGCATACATCACCCCATCAAAAATTCAAATTTGAAAGTGGAAGTTCAAGCGCAGTATTAAGCATACCTATGCTTGGTTGTCGACTTCGTCGATACATTAATTGAAATCTAAATAGGATCTATATCTAAAGATAATCCTGAAATTTATTTAAAGGAGCATAAAACTTGGCTAGTTTTCACATACAAGTTATCTTCGGCATATCAAATTATCTTTTTTTGTAAACATGTGTGCATGTGTAACATATTCGTTTATTCGTGATTTCCAGCTGTGAAGGGGTCAAAACTAGCTCGAAATAGTTGGTTTATGTAACACAAGGCTACTGCGTCGCCAGTTCCTTTTTCTTTGAACTTGGCTGAACACGTTGCCGCGTGTTTATACAGCGTGTTAATTGTATTGACCAAAATCCTGATACACCCCATTTTAAAAATAAACAATAATATGATTAAAATATAAATTATGTCGAAAAATTAATAGTCTAAAACTTATTCAACATTAGTATGGAGGTGACCTATCTACGAAATTTCAAGCGCGATTCGAGTTTTCTGCTGCGGCGTGCGCGCCAAATATTGTATTATAAATAATTTAGACATGGGCCAGTAAAAAAATAAATATTACCTATATTAAAACATGGTGCGATCGATTTGGAAGTCGATTCTGAACAAACTACTTTCTAGTTTTGTGGCATTCGAGTCATTAATATATTAAACGCGGTCGATGCTAGACTATTTGAAATGAGTGCACAATTTCGAATTGTGCACTCATTTTAGGGGGACGTTTTTGAGACGCACAGTGTGTATCTTGGGTTTTTAATATATGAATGATTCGAGTGTATGAGTTTTAACGTAGTTTTAACGCAGGTAAACTACGTTACCTACTTTTAAACTAAGCCGAGTGAAAAAAACTGTGGGGGAATATAATTTATATAACTGTTATTACTTCAGTGCAAATAAAATTAAACACTTTTATTCAAAACTTTTAGAACTTACTTTAATAGGATAAAACATTTAGTTACTTAAACTTGTTTTAATTAATTACAAGTTTCCTAACGATTCAGTGAAACGTAGATGGAGTGTTAATTCACTTTTGTCTCAAATGAAGAAGAGGGCCAGACACGATCAGACGTTTCTGTCTGTGCGTTGAACAAAGAACAATAGACGAAAACGTCCCTTCTTACTAAATAAGATTCTAACTAGATGTCTACATTAGACAGGGTTAGAGCAAAGAGGGTAATCTCCTAACCTAGCGAGCGTTTGAAGTATGATAGAAAGTATAGTAAGTATAGAAACTGTGCAGGTAAAGCATAGTTACTAAATTGAAAAAAAAGTTTAACCGACAAAAAAAGGAGGTTATCAATTCGACCCTTTTTAAATGTGATTGTGCAATTCAAGTGCAATTATATTAGATTAGGTTAGGTAATCTAGGAGGACTTACGTAATTATATTTCGTCATCGAGATCCTATTATTGAGAAGGCGTTTGGTAAAAGTGCTTTGTTTTGAGGCAAGATTGACTCCATAGAATAAATACTTTTTTGTAGTCTCTGAAGTTGTAAAATGTATTGACTCTATGAGATCAATGACTTTTACAAAAGAAATAATATGATGGGTAGGTATAGGTATTTATTTATTTATTCTTTATTGCACAGTAAGTACCTACTTAATGCCTTGCGGCATCAAGTAGGTATGCTTATTTATTACTTTTGGTGGTTACTTTGAATCTTAAGATTACTTACACAGTTAAAATGAGAATTCATTAAAAAACTAGCCATGCCCCACGGATTCATTCATGTGAGTCCACAGGAGCTCCTAAATTTCTTTAACACACACATGGCAACTGATTTTCATAATTTATGATAGATAGATGTCATTGCTCTATTAATATGTGACTTATTTTTTTGAATTGATCATGGTACGTAGACGAATTCTCTGTCTATGGTATCAAAAATTAGTTTTTTTTTTGTTACTGTGCCTAGAAAAGTTCATGGTTCGTTTTGAAAGCAGCGTCAAAATGCAAGGAAATGAGGGACTTCCTCCTATCGGCACCTCGATTCAATTTTCTTTGAAGCCGCCTCCGTCGCAGACCTTCATTATAGTTGTTTACGTTTGTACGACTGACTAGAAAATATTTTATATAAGCACATATCGTCCCTCCCAACCCTCGTTTGTGTCACTCTCACTCCTTTTCTGACAATTATTATCGTCACAGCTATGAGGGGGAGTTTAGGTGATATTATAAGAAAAATGAAAATCGAAACTTATATTTTAGCAGTTCTTTCGCTCCTCTTTGGCGAATAAAGATTTTGTTATGTGCATATACCTATTTACTATGTCAATTCAATTTCTAATCCAGGTTTTCATTGAATTCAGAACCAGCAGGCAATTTGGTACCTATACCTAACCTATTTCTTAGGTAGAATAATAATCATTTTGTTTTTTTTTTTACTTTGGTAGACAGAAGTTGTACGGAGCGAGATTTAATAAGTGAAATGTTACATCAAATTGTCAACATTATAAAATTAATTGAAGTAAATCCCGCTGACAAGGGTTGACGCAGTATAAACGACGGCGTCACAAAGTGAT
The DNA here is from genome assembly GCA_907165275.2 of Zygaena filipendulae. Lineage (NCBI taxonomy): Eukaryota > Metazoa > Arthropoda > Insecta > Lepidoptera > Zygaenidae > Zygaena > Zygaena filipendulae. Next base: position 7,778,602 of record OU015659.1, read on the forward strand.
GAAAGGAAGAAAATTCTCACTATTTCCTCATAGCTTAAAATGTACCTACCCCTTATATTATATCAGTGCCCTCGCGGAACTGGAACTTAGCACCTAAATATACCTAAATATAAAGTATATACTTTTTCTCTTCGTATATTGTAGTAGGTCCGTAAAGAGTAAAGATTGATAGGTAACTTGAATTTCATTTTAGTGTAACCTAGGCGCTTCTATAGTCTCTTTGCGAATACTTTCATTTTACTTTACAATTATAAAATTTACTGTTTCCTGTATTAATGTATACAATACAATATAAGTATAGGTAATATGTCCTTTTCTGTATATCCGGGGAAAATGTGTACGCAAAATTTTATGATGATCAGTTTATATACACGTGATAGGGTAACAACCAAAATATAAAATAAAAAAACACGCGTTTATAAATAATATTAGAAGAATTGCAAAATCGTAAATTTTTGACAGTTGCTAGTAATGTAGGTGGTGATACATCGTCGCTGCTTGCCATTATTTTTATGTGGTATGTCTAAGTTACTTCTGAATCCCTAATAGATATTGTCGCTGTGATTTAAGTGCAAAATAACCAAAAACAAAACTTGTGGCAAACGTTGAGAGATTGCGCTACGGTTGGGTGATGTATCGCGCTAAGCTGTTCCCTAAACTTTTATATTCTTTGTAATCTATGGCTTCTGCATAAGACACAACATAGGTGTTAGTGTAAAGATAAGTATGTATATCAATGTATACGTATACCTATAATATGCGAATCACATACAGTATAGCCTTTATGTTTTAATACTATTAAGTAATACCTATAGTACTTGATCATAAAAAGCTTTTATTATTTACATAGATTTAAAATCAAAGCCATCTTTCGAATATTCCTTTTGTCTCGAATCTTATTGACAAGCTAGCTGTACCCTGCGAATTCACCCGCGTGATTTTTGAAATTTCCACGGGAACCCCAAAGTAGCCTAACTTACTCCGTATAACATCAGCTAATTATTTAGCAGTGAAAGTCGCGCAAAAGTCGGTCCAACCGTTTCGGAAATTCGGAATTCCCGCAGGAACTCCAGACTTAATTTATTCTTCTTTTCCTTACAATAACAAATACCAACAACAAAAAAAGAATTAGCGAAATTGGTGCAGCCGTTCACGCGTGATGCCGTGACGAAGGGAAATAGGGATTTATTTTTATATGTATAGGTAATAGGTATATAGATATACATACGTAGGTAATTAGGTTATTCTTTATTTATCTCTTTAGTTAAGTACAAAGTATAGGCACAATCTTGGACAGCATTTTTAAGCGTCTCCAAATGCAAAACAACAACAAAAACATGAGATTTGACATAGGCATCTATATGGGCTTACTTTGCCGTAAAAAATATATAGGTGCTTAAATGATTTTGCCTCTCTGTAATTATTTAATTACCTAATTGTTTTAATTACCTATAATAATAAACCCATTTCTTCTATTCTGAAATTATATTATTAATAGTTTTTATCAATATTTAACACCATCCCAAATAATCAAAGAGGATCGCAAAGAGTAAGGAAGATAAGTTTTTATTTTCTTTTTGTATTACACAGAGATTTATTTTTAAAGTGAAAGTAGAAAGAGATAGTAGTACCTACATGGAAGCTTTTTTAGGAATCATTATTATTTTTCCTTATTTTTTATGAGTTTGGATTACTTTATTAAATCTGAGTCAATTTTTCAATACTCAGACAAGGCGAAACCTGGAATTAAGTTCAAAATTAGAACACGTTGTGTGAAGACTAGGTACGTAGGTAAGTACATATTGGACGGAAAAAACCAAACCAAAAAAAGAATCTTTCCGTTGTAATACACCGTGTATGTTCCGTGTTTAGTTATACCTACAAAGTAGGTGCTAAGCCCGATAAGCTTAGCGCAAGCTTCATAGTTCATACATAAATAAATAAATTAGCCTCCATCTCACACCTACAGCGCTTTAATGAGTGCTTAATGAAAGTTCCACAGGCGCGAATTACGGGTGTTCCGTGAGTTATGAGCTTGTCATATAGCGAGCGAGCGCGGTTATCAATTACTTAAATATTAATCGTAACGCTTACATTGTAACCTACCTACGCTTAAAAATATAAATAATTTTGTTAGCAATTTTGGGCGCGCGTATTTCGCAGTACCCTCAGGAAATTTTAACAATCTGGATTAAAAAAATCTTTCAAGTCAACTCAAGACATTGGCTGCCTATACCAAATCAATACAGTAGTTTTTATGTGATGCGATCAATTCGGCGAAGGGAGAAACAACAAATAATAATAATAACAATTCCATTAATTTTATTTCTCTACATAAATAAGAAACTTCTTAGAGAAACTATGAGGATCAATCCGGTGCCCATGGTGTCCCTAGTCACATGTCAGTAACCATTCAAACAGAAGGAGGCCGACTGCGCTATTTCATAACGACATTATCAAAACAAAACCTTTAAAACGTCAAATAATGAAATAATATTCTGAACAATTTCATATCGCGCTGATTATTCAAAAGATGAGGTTTCAACTACCATTAATTAGAAGATCATACTCATATACATCAGACCTTTGACCGAACTCGAACGAGCGTTAGGTTAAAAAAAAATTAAAAAAACCTTAACATTTCACGATTTTATTTTAGTAATATTGTTCAAAAATAGCGTGATCGGCTTTTTAAGATTTCGTGATTTAGGTGCTCATTCATGTTTGGTCAAGGGACTCAAAGATTGACCAACAATATATTTTAAATAAGAGTTACCTATGTAGTAATATCATCGTAAGGTAATACTTACTAGTTTAGTATTATATTATCTGTGGTATACTTATCTGTATTTTTTTGGGCACAAAGAGGTTTCACTTCAAAAAGAGGCAAAGACATTCTAAAATGCAAGCTATACCTATTAATTCTGCAGCATGCCGGGCATTTGTAATATTTTGGCACCGAGGGCATTATTCACTATAACCAACAACTTTCTTTGACTATAACGCTTGTCCCAAAAACAGAATCCCAAACGCTTCAGGTGTAAAAATGTGAGAAATAATATTATATAGGTATGCCTTAAGATACGTTTTTTTAGGCAAACTTCTTTGAGTACAAGGGAAAAACTATTTTCGCAGCGGCACGTCATGGTCATAGTGAATAATGATCCTGGAGCGTCTGAGATTGTGTTTTTGGGACGCGCGTAATGGGCAAGGAATGTTGTTGGTCATAGTGAATAAGGGCCCTGAATTGACGAACTGTGAGTGTTGGCGTGTTCTGTGCTCAGTGGTTCGCTACTTTACCTCGCACGTTGTCGCGCACCCTGTGGCGGCGGAGATATGTCAGCACATGCCATTAGGCAGGGCCTTTGAGTCGGGTCTGTGAGCCGAGCGGTGAGCGAACCTTCGCTCAAAGGGGCTACTCACTCACTACACTAGTCTTTTCATATCTCCTCACTAACGTCATCACACTATTTACTTACTCATGCCAAGGACCACATAATTCACCAACTCAAAATTACCCATTAGGTATACTTGCTAAATTTCCATAAAACTTCGTTTGCCCTTACTTTGATTTATTTGAGTTTTGTTTTTTTGTTTTCCTAGGTCTCTTTACCTTCAATGATTTATAATTTGGGGTTAGTTTGCAAATACTCAAAAGTTTTTAACACATTTATATTATCACTTGTAAAATCTCAAAAATCAATTTATTCCACTTCTAATTGTTGTATCGAAATGAAACTTTGTATGTACGTATACGAGTATATATTAAGAAAGAAAGAAAGAAAAGCCATTTATTTGGAAACAGACTAACAACACAATTACAATTGTTTTATCTAAACATGATTTAACAAAAAAAAATAATTAAATATGATGAATAGTATGAGAACAAATGACAGCTAGAGGTGTTTGTGTGGTGCGTCCCCATGACCAAAACGATCACTGCCTCTGCAATTTTATTGACATGGAGCTGATCTGATGTCGGAAGATGGCCATGGAACCCCATTGAGTTAGGGTTAATTTGATTGGTCTTGTCAACGATTCTGGTCCTAGATCATAGATGATTACTTTTTATTTCGATTTTTAAGGTTTTTTTTTAAACTATTAATAATGCATGCATCAAAATTAGTAGGTACTGCAGACATTATGATAAGTTTGAATTTTTTATCTGTTTGTCGATATGTTTGAACACGCATCGCGCAAATCCTGCTAGACGATTTGAATGAATTTTTCATGTATGTATGTATGTAGATATAGGTAGCTCCTTGGCTTGGTGATTCTATGTAGGCGGATGTGGCATGTGATGCAACAGTCCAATAATACAGTTGAAGTTCATTTTTGGTGCATATGTTTAAAAAAGATGTGCAATTTTAACTTTTTATGGATGTAAACACGGTTTTTACAACCCTAGGAAAAAACTAAACTGTGCAGTAATTTAATGATTTTAATGAATAGGGATACCGCAAAGTTTAAAATTGAACTTTTCGAAACAATTTTCTCGAATCACTCCGTTTCGAAGGCACATGATATTAAAACAAAAGAAATAATTTTCCAACTTCTAAAATATATAACACTAATTAAGCAATTCAAATTAATCTTGCGCTGCGTGAATACTGAATGAAACTCTCGTTGTAGCGATCGATAATGAGTTCAGGAGTTAGGACCCAAATTAGCAATTTAATTTCGATTCAGTGAAAGTTTCCTCAGTGTTCAAGTGGAGAGAATTTGCGAATAACTGCGAAGAACCGAGTGAGCTTGAGCAGGTTATTATTGGAGGAAACTTTTCTCAGAGGATGATTGATTGCGGTGATCGAGTTTACAACGCTCTTTGTTGGCCCCATTATTGGTATTTGGTATTGTTGGTGAATATTTATCTTTTAGTGATAAATATCACTTTATGTATACACGTAGGTATATCATTTAGATCATTGGAAAAAAATTGCTCTCGTAGCGCAAAGTAAAATTGACTGATTGAATTGATTGTATATGAAACCAGTAAAATAAATAATCAATCGTATTCTTTCCGAATAAATTGAGCAAGTATATTAGGAAATAGAGAAACTTCCTCCTAAGGACGTGAAATATTAAGATCAAACCTCAAATGATTCATAAACGCATAAACCTTAATTTATCTGTTTATTTAACCAATAAAAATGGAGGTTCTGTCAGAAAATAAGAGCTGATTGGTTCAGAAAGTATTATGTAAGTAGCTTTTCTTTTCTCACAATATCTATACCTAAATAAAATTAGCCAACGAATCGATTGGTTTTTTTCACCAAATCGGCTTTGAAATCAGATCAGGTATGATCTCCCTAGCGACGGTATCTGCTCACACAAAAGGAAATTAAAGAAGACTACTCACAGCATCCGAAGGAAATATTTCCAAATATAACCTATAGAGTGACAAACATTTCTCTACTGTTTTCATTTGATGAACTTTCATAATATTATTTCTTGTGTCGCCTGGAGAATGTTGAAGATAAAGATAGTCCCCGACAAGATTGCAAAACTTGTGAATTAGCCTCATTGTGGTGAAAACTCGAACAGTAGGTTTGAGTCGTCATTGTTTGATTTCAAAAGTTTCAAATAGATACAATAACATACTTAGTTTGTGTATAATTTATATGTATATAATATTTCCCGCAAAGATCCTTGTTGGGATAGAAAAAGTGTGTAAAGGATTGATATTCAAAATACCCATGACACAGATAATATAATACTATCCTATGATATCCAGGCGGGGACGGAAAAAATGTCCGCACAAAAAACCTGTCAAATACCTATATCTACGGGTTTTTTATCTTTACAGTTTGGCGTGTGACTGTTGTATCGAATGCATAAATAAGTACGAATTTAGCTTATTCAATAAATTTTTTTGGGCAATGGGCATGCTGACTTAATTTAATTTTTAGTCCGTCTTGTAGATTATTAAAAAATATTGAACACGTATTTTTTCTTTTTTTACGTAATCAAAAAATAACGGTGATATATTGAGTTGAAATTTCGCGTGACGTCCGCGTCTGCGACTTTTTGTTAGGACATGCATATGTAACTGTGAACCTAGGTACAACGTGAAAAAGTTTTTATATCAATGGGTTACAGATATGTATATTTTAATTTTTATGTATATTTTGTAAATTTGCTGTATTATTTTGTTTATTTTTCTCCGTACTTGGTAGTAGGTTCTGAAGTTTGACTGTTAGCAAATAGCAAAATAAAATACAGTGTACAACCACTTTACCGTATCGGTTTATGCTGTGTAGTTCTCTCGCCCGGTCGGCAGTCGCCCCGCGGGGCCGATTGTTCCTGAATCCACTGGCATTAACCCCTTTCATTACGACCTGTGTACCAACTCGCTTCACTTACAAAATCTTTTTACAATCTTCAAAATTTTCGTGTTGTTTTCTAAAATAACCTAAACGTTTTCCAAGAATCGGCCCCGCGTTTAATTTGATTATCATTGTATCACATTTCCTCGAAAATATCAAGTATTGTATAGACCGTATGAGAGGGAGGCCTTCAGTAATTCCTCTTAGAGCGAATCATTTTCAGCATTCGCGTTTCCATTACTATTGCTAAAATAGGAAAGGTAGGTGAATCATACCTACTTATAGTTTCTATCCTAAATTATTATTAGATGGACGCAGATAAGCAATAACATGTTAACCCACAAACTTAAGTTATTGATTCAGAACGATTTATTGAGAGTTAGAAAACATTCTTTTATTATGTGTTTACCTTATTACATTGCTTAAATATGTAACTAAATATTTAACATAAAAAATGTTGACACAAAATGGCGGTAAACTTTTAAAACACGATTTACTCAAAATTTCTCTAGTGTGGGTTAACACACTATTGCTTATCTATGTCCAGATATATTTTATTGTTTATGGTGTTGTTTTAGAGCTTAAACTCATTGATGGTTTTCTATGTGCGTGTTTGGAATTTGACACTCATGCTGAATATACAATGTGCAAAAGTACTTGATAATAGTTATGAACTTGCAATTTTATTGGAATGAAATCAAATATCAGTGCAAAAGTACCTGATAATAGTTATGAACTTGCAATTTTATTGGAATGAAATCAAATATCAGTGCAAAAGTACCTGATAATAGTTATGAACTTGCAATTTTATTGGAATGAAATCAAATATCAGTGCAAAAGTACCTGATAATAGTTATGAACTTGCAATTTTATTGGAATGAAATCAAATATCAGTGCAAAAGTACCTGATAATAGTTATGAACTTGCAATTTTATTGGAATGAAATCAAATATCAGTGCAAAAGTACTTGATAATAGTTATGAACTTGCAATTTTATTGGAATGAAATCAAATATCAGTGCAAAAGTACCTGATAATAGTTATGAACTTGCAATTTTATTGGAATGAAATCAAATATCAGTGCAAAAGTACCTGATAATAGTTATGAACTTGCAATTTTATTGGAATGAAATCAAATATCAGTGCAAAAGTACCTGATAATAGTTATGAACTTGCAATTTTATTGGAATGAAATCAAATATCAGTGCAAAAGTACCTGATAATAGTTATGAACTTGCAATTTTATTGGAATGAAATCAAATATCAGTGCAAAAGTACCTGATAATAGTTATGAACTTGCAATTTTATTGGAATGAAATCAAATATCAGTGCAAAAGTACCTGATAATAGTTATGAACTTGCAATTTTATTGGAATGAAATCAAATATCAGTGCAAAAGTACCTGATAATAGTTATGAACTTGCAATTTTATTGGAATGAAATCAAATATCATCATTTAAATTGTTGGTAAATAACGTCGCGGATGATGCTAGTAGAATATATTTTATAGCAGTGAAAGCAAATAAGTGATTAGGTATTACGAGTTTTTTTAGTATCGTTTGCTTTGCCACAATATGAAAACTTCTGCAACTCAACCAGGGTACTGTACCTATTCTTAGCAATAGAAAGTCTTAAATAAATATTTATCGTTGTAAAATACACAGCGAAGCATTTAACTTTGCAGATATTATTGGAGTTTTATTCTATAAATTCTCTGGTTTCAGAGATCCGTTGGAGTTTAACCGTGATGTCGTTTATTATTTTAGTTCGATCAAGAAATAAAGCAGAGATATTTCGTTAAGTCTTAACAATGTGTTGCTCCAAAGTTAGCTCGCAAGGACAAAGGGTTGGCTATTATCGCGTTACACCTGCCCCGGCACTTACGGAATAAAACTTGCGGATACCAAAACTTGTGTCCAAGTTTGGAGTATCGGTCAAGAAGAAAGATCTCGCTTACGTGAATTGAAACACATCTTTATGGTTAGAATATGCGTGTCTGTACTTTGGTTGGGTATATTTATTGAAAATTCAGAGGGGGCGATAAAAGAATAGGCTGTAATGACAGAATACATTTTTTTTTTTAATTCTTGTCTGTCTGTCCCTTCACACCGGTCTGTGAAATTACTGAACGTTTTTTGATGCGATTTTTACAAGTAAAGTAAACCTACTTACTTAGCTCGGCCAACATATTAATAAATAGGTTGTGTTTCATCATATCGACTATGGTAAAAGTTAGATATCGTCATGCGTTTTATGATAGGTTTCTACTTTTATCCCGATAGGTAATGAGTTCTCAAGGGATATCTGAAAGTCAGGCGGGTAGAACCGCGAGCACTAGCTAGCTAGTTCATGCTATAGGTAGGTACTTAGTTTTAATTTACTTATAAATCATTTTAGCGTACACAGGTAGTTCAACCCCGGAAATTAAATTAATAAATAACTATACAAGACCAACTAATTAAAACAAGAGATTATGGAAGATAAATTCTTTCATAGGTACCTACATATTACAAAACGTAGAAGTTTGATTTTTCCACAGCTCTATAAAGGATTGCAGATCTGAGTTTATATTTGATATTAATTTCAATTTGAAACCTTTATGCGTTTCTGACAACGAAGCGATCCTATATAAGGATTCCCCTTTTCCTTGTAAGGAACGAAGCCCTAAAAATGAATATTTCTCGCAGAAATCCTGAAATTTATGTACCTAAGCAAACCACGGAAATAGTCACGGGCTAATTAGGTATTAGAGGTTTTTTCTTTGCTAAATTATATTCTCTCAACCTCAGACCTACTAGTAAAGTGTGAATAAAAACTCGGAGCAATAGTCACAAAAAGGTAAAAGGAATATGGAAATGCTTTGTGAAAGGGCAAAATTAAATGTCACCGTGAAGTTTTTGTCGTTATCACAAGTTCTCAGGTATTCCGTGGCCGGCTTAGCCGTTGATTGCCCCCGAGGGCACTCGCTGTACCTACCGAAACATTTGCCGACCGTCTCATAGACTAGAGAGGACTTGTAAATCGTTTCAAGCACCAATAGATGGTGAATGGAACCCCGGATTCAAATTAGCCGATATTAAAATGTGCTTCTAATAAACGCAATTTATTTTACAAAAAAAGGAATGACTTTTATCATCTTAAAGTAAGTTAGTATTTATTGGTTTTATTAAGTACCTAGGTAAATAATTTATAAGAATATAAACTCAGATTTCGGTTCCGAATCCGACTTCGGATCCGATAAACTATCCCTACTTCCCTAGTATGTACATCAAAAGTGTGTAGATATTTACAAAAAAGTACCCATAAGTTATATCCAAGTTATATCAGTTGTCTGGTTACCCATTTTATAAGATCTGCTCTACCACTTGGTTCCATAAAGTTGCGCTGTGTGATAATGTCCAAATGTTTTGACCTTTTGTAATTGTAAACGATATTAACGATAATGTTCACGCCAAAACCCGGAAGCATAATAGATATTGCAACAGAATTTGACTAAGTTTCTAACTTTAACTGGCTAATTACTAGCGGATATTTAGGCCCGTAATTATAAACGCTAGTTCAACTTGATGTGCTCTGTGCGTCTTTGCTTGACCTCTTCATTTTCCAGCGCGATGAGCGAGACAACGAATACCTTGAGAGCGTTTCTGTTTTGAGTAGCGTTTATGAATACAAGCCTTAAACTACACCGTGCACGCTCATGTAGGTAAGTTCATACCTATACTTGTAGCACCGTAGAACGGGCAGCTGCGCACTGTGAAACAATAAAGTTAAACTATAATTAAGGAGAAGTTGCCAACCGAACTCAGTTTAGATAAATTAGTGACCCTTTTCTAAAATAAAATGTCAGCACTGCCCATTAAGCGAATAGGTACTCTCACGAAAAGGGTTCCGTTGACCACTGGTCCCTTGAAATGTAACGTTGCGTTCCCTAATGTATTAAAATTTCGTTAACGACTTTGTATTTGATATGTATTCGCAAAGCAGAAGTTTTGTAAAGGCATTTGATGAAAACAACTTTAATGTAAAACCTGGTAAGGTCTCCAGTTAAAAGTTGATAAAACACGTTTAATTAAAACCTATTTAATTAAATATTTTTATTTTTCATAGAAATGGCTTGAGCCTTCTCTAGGCTGTACCTATGTATTTTTGAGTTACTTCTATTTAGTTATTATTCATAAGCATGTTTCATGCAGCATTGAAATTACGACAAAGATTTACAATATTGAAATGAAACTTCGATAAATTTTATAACAAAAAGAAAGCGTCTTTATTTTTAATAGGTATAAAAAAAGATAAAAATAAATACAAAAAATGTATATAATTAGGCAACTAAATAAAATAATAATTATAGTATATTTAAATTATAAATTAGCTCTTCTCATCAGGTTCTTCCTCGTCATTAATCGACTTCCAATGAAGGAGGAGGCTCTCAATTCGATTGTTGTTTGTTGAAAATCTCTAAATATCACAGGCACACCTATAGCGATTTGGGTAGATAAATTGTCACTTAATAAATTTTAAACCAACCCACTTAAAAGCGAAAAATAAATAAAATTCAAACAAAAAATTAAAACCAACTTCAAAACACGCAACAATGCACTTCACTGAAAAGTTAAAAATAACCTACGTATATGCTAGTTGCTACCTACTGATTCATCTGAGCCTACTGATTGTTTCGAAGTCAAGCCCGCACTTATCTGCAATTTGGTGGCAGCGGACTAAGTCTGTCTACCTATTACCTGTTTGGTTTGGCACCGACTTCGAAACCATCAGTAGGTAGCACATGTGTAAGTGATTTTTAGCTTTTCAGTGTAGTGCATTTTTGTGTAGGTAATTTAAGTCGGTTTTAATTTCTTTGTTAAATTTTTTTAGGGATACCCTTAATGGTTTTACCAAAGACATAATATTTCAAATCTCAAAACATAAGCGCCATGATGAAATGAATAAAATTCAGATTTATTAAAATACTTATAACATCTTACACCACACTCCATAGATGTGTGCCCAAGTATTAAAGTAACCTATCCTCAATAGGACGGGTAGCAATTCAATACAATTCAAGTTTTAATCAAATTGCGGATAAGCAGTTTACCCACAATGTACCTAGGCGGCTTAATTTATGCTCTAATAACTTTCGACTTAAAGATAATTGGCCGGGTTCACCTCACCGTGTTCTATAATACTTATACAACCTTATTTATAGTAAACCTACACTAAACCGGAAAATAGTTTGTACAGAATTGAAAATATAGAATCGACTGCAATCGTTTTTAAGCCATTTTAAATTTGGATAAAAAAAAAATAAACAATTTGGATAAAATAAATTTACGAGCCGCCATCGTTCCATTCGAGTGCTCACTTAAATGGCGCGATGACGTGAGTAGTAGCACGCGTTCGATGGTAATCAACGCCATGCCATCAGTGGACATAATTTTATGCTATTTTGTGGGCATGAAGACCCAAACAAATCAGCTTATAACTTTGTAAGTTTTGTTTTTTTTAGTCTTTAATTTTTTGTAAGACTCTAGATAAGATATAAAAATGAAATCGGTCAAATGTCAATCAGTATTGGGAACCGATTCATAAAAATGTTATGATAAATTCTTCTCCAGGATGTAACAAATACTTACCTGAAAACCGGATCAAAATCATTTCAGCCAAACGCGAGATAATTGTTCACAAACCTACAAATACATACAGGCGAAACCACGGTCAAACTGAGAACCATATTTTTTTTGAAGTCGGTTAAAAATACGGTTAATGTGTCTCGATTTTTAAGTAGGTATAAGCATTAAAATAAACTTAAATATGTAATAAAAACTAAGAATTTATGGCTGCATGAAACGGGTTAGGATGCTATATGAAAATTAGCAAAGCTTAATCTCGACCGGTGGTGAGCAACTTTGCTCTGGTGTAATCCTTCATCCAACCTGGGAGGAGCTCGGGGAGGCCATCCCGTCTAATGTTATAAAACTTGCTCTCCACTCAACTTTCTGTTCAAAGGGTATGCGGATTTAATAATAACTTGGATAGGTACGCTCTCCTATGAAAATATAAAATGTACACAGTGTCAATATATTTACAATGTTTCGATTAAGTATTAACGTCATAAAATATTCGTAAATAAATGTATCACAGACGAAGATTTTTTTTTAAATAATTTATACACAAACAGAAGAGCAGGCATGGCATCTGCCTGTCGACAAAGTATTGTTATTCGTTTTTTTATACATTAAATAATTAAATATAACGCACCAATGCCGTTCGCTTAGTGTCTAATGGAGAATTTCCACTGAGTCCCCTTAGCCAAGTTGACAATCTATAATCGTTATCGCCATAGAAAACTCAGGGGCTGGGATCAAGTTATCAAGTCCGATAAGTTCAATAGTTTCAATGCTCTCACTTGCGTATATTACAATATATATGAGTAATCGTAATTTAAGGCGTAGAACCAAGTGGACCTTCTGTATGTATATCCATTTTATAGTATGATGTTACGCGTCACTGCAACCGCCTCGCTACTTATTTCATTCGGAAGTTTATACAAAATGATGGAGTAGCAGTATTAGGTACAGGTATCCATCAATATTTTATGATCGTATTTGGTATTTCCGGAAATCACTTGTGAAAGATTGTAGTGCTGTATATATTTTTTGTGTTATATAATCAAACATTTGTGGTATCAACAGTTGTGGAACAGGAAGATGGCTGGCAGCGCACGAGAGACGTCAGAATTATGTAGGTACCTACTTCTGTGATTATTATCAATTTATGAAATTGCTTACTAAATTATATATAATATTGATATACATCGGTGTATTTTGAACAAAGGGCATATTATTCAAGCCCTTGATTACTCATGCTTACTTGTAACTAATAAACCTATATAGTTTAAGAAGAAAAATACTGACAAATCAAAGAGAAAACCTTAACAAAAACGCACGTTTATGCGAGGGAATAATTTTCTATAAGTATTTGACTATTATATAGAATGTCTTTGCTTTATAGGAATTTTATTTGACTTCTTATCTCCGTAAACTACCGACCTGCCAAACAGCTTCAAAGGTTAAGTAGTTTTCGAGATTTCGTGATTAGTCAGTGAGTTACCTTTATATGCATTTAGGTACATATAATATAAAGATTTGTCGGTGAGTTATCAGCATAACAAAGAAAAGGGGCGTTGAATGACCCTTAGGGCATATGCCGTCAGAGCATCAGAAAATTGCGCACGTAATTTTCATGAATAAATTTTTTAAACGAATAACTACGTCAAAAATTAACGCTATATTTTTTTAAGATACATCCCTCGATTAACCTTACACTCTGTATATTTAAGCATATATTATATAATCTATCTATCTATTCACTACACAGTATAAAACAAAGTCGCTTTCTCTGTCATATATCCCTCTATGTATGCTTAAATCTTTAAAACTACGCAACGGATTTTGATGCGGTTTTCACCAATAGATAGAGTGATTCAGGTAGATAGGTTTACAACTATATTTTATCCTGAAATTCCGAAATTACCACGGGAACTGCGAAATTACCGCGGGTGAAACCGTGCGGATCAGCTAGTTTCATATATAAAAAAGACAAAAATAACCTACGTATGTGTTACTTACTTCTCGTTTCGAAGTCGGTGCCAAACCAAATAGGTAATAGGCACAAGCAGGCTTGTCACCGCCTTCGAAACGAGCAGTTATTTTTAACTTTTTAGTGTGTTTTGAAGTCAGTTTTAGTTTTTTGTTAAAATTTTATTTATTTTTCGCTTTTACCTACGTGGGTTGGTTTATCCTACTATCCTACTAATATTATAAATGTGAAAGTGTGGATGTTTGGATGTTTAGATGTTTGGATGTTTGGATGTTTGTTACTCAATCACGCAAAAACGGCTACACAAATTTGGATGAAATTTGGCATGCACGCGTTGTCAGGGGTACAGAAAAGGACATAAAGTACTTTTTATCCCGTAATTCCGGCGGAAACTCCAAAATTTTCCAAATCAGTCCAGCCGTCTTTGAGTAATAGCGTAATAAAGATACAAAAAAAAACTACAGTCGAATTGAGAGCCTCCTCCTTTTTTGGAAGTCGGTTAAAAAAAAACCTTATTTGCCTTGGTCACGGCACGGCATCTCGCGTGAACGGCTGGACCAATTTCGCTAATTATTTTTGGTTGTATTTGTTTTTCTACGAGGAAGAAGAATAAAGGAAGTTTGGAGTTCCTGCGGGAATTCCGAAACTCAAGCGGGTGAATCTTCGAAACGGTTGAGTTGGACCGATTTTGATGGAACTTTTACTGATAATTAGCTGATGTTATAAGTAGTAAATTAGGCTATTTTGGAAATACTACGGGAATTTCGAAACTCACGCGATTGAAACCGCGAGGCACAGCTAGTCTAAAATAATGCATGATATATTGTTGAAACATCAAAATGGTGCTATGAAGATTTATCATCTTAGTAATAGGAACGCCTTTCGCTGATCGCTAATGAAATATTATACAGCCCCACTTTTAAGACATCGTCTTTGTGGAGACTGGAGACGAATGATGTTTAAATAAAAATATTTGTACGTATTTTAACATATTATTGTGTGACCTTATTTTTTGATGTATTTTGTGTTGCTTGCTATCTGGTTTTTACTTAGTTTCCATTATTAAATTAATGTTTAACCATAAATGTTCTAAGGAATAAAAAGTTATAATATGTGACACTTATAAACTTTCCAAATAAAATCAATTTCAGATGCCTTAATTTTGCTTCCGTATTAAATTTCACAAGAAGTTCCACAAAAGAACGTTCACAAAATTAATCATTATTGTAATATGTTAAATTAAATTTTCAACTTTCCTTGTTGACCTTATAAGTATACACACATGCTAAATTTATGGCCTGATGTATGAATTTTAACGGAATAAACTTTATACAAGAACCTTTAGAACGAATCCGAAGGGAAAACCAGGAGCTCATTACACGCCAAAACTTACTGAAACCATTAGAGTTTATACATTTTCCCTCTGCAAGTTTTCAATTTTTCAACAAAATTTGCGTAAAGATTTTTCGTGAAAGAAGTTACGAAGACGTACCTACATATTTCATTCAGTAAATTAGCCGTCGGGGATCGCACAACATAAATGATTTTACATAATATAAAAGCTTGACCTTCGTGAAGTTCACGACTGTTGAAATCGTATAGGTATTTTACATAAAAGTTTATTTAAATCAAAAGTAGGTACCTATAAAAACATGATATGTAGGTACTGGTAACCTATACCTAATCTATTCAATAGTTGAGAATAAATTATAAAATAAAACGAGTTTGACTAAATGAAAGCAAAAAAATAAAATAAAATACAATAATATCAAAATAAAAAACCGGCAAGTGCGAGTCGGACTCGCCTACCAAGGGTACCGTACAAATTTGTAAAAGACTATGTTTATGATTTAATTAAGTGTATAGTTTTCATATTTTTCCCTGTAATTGCAGTATAAGATACAAGTAGGTATTACTTGCCTTTCATTGTTCTAGGACCTAGGTCAACGGAAAGTGCCCTACTGAATTCCTTGACAGTGTCGAAATAAAAGTTGTTTGCGGCATAAACGGCCGTATCTTTCTAGGGTTCCGTAGACAAATGGCAAAAAACGGAACCATTATGGATTCGTTATGTCTGTCTGTCTGTCCGTCTGTATGTCACAGCCACTTTTTTCCGAAACTATAAGACCTATACTGTTGAAATTTGGTAAGTAGATGTATTCTGTGAACCGCATTAAGATTTTCACACAAAAATAGAAAAAAAAAGGTAAATTTTGGGGGTCCCAATACTTAGAATTGAAACTCAAAAATTTTTTTTTCATCAAACCCATACGTGTGGGGTATTTACGGATAGGTCTTCAAAAATTATATAGGTTTCTAATATAACTTTTTTCTAAACTGAATAGTTTGCGCGAGAGACACTGCCAAAGTGGTAAAATGTGTATCCCCCCCTGTAACTTCTGAAATAAAAGAATGATAAAACTAAAAAAAATTATATGATGTACATGCATTACCATGCTAACTTTCACCGAAAATTGGTTTGAACGAGATCTAGTAACTAGTTTTTTTTTAATACGTCATAAATCGTAAACCGCAAAAAAAATACACTATTATTAAAACATCGATCAAAGTTACAACGAACTACAAGAATTTTTATATTATTATGTTACTTGCTACTACGGAACCCTTCATGGGCGAGTCCGACTCGCACTTGGCCGCTTTTTTTATAATATGTTAACTAATAAGTTTGATTTTTTCGTTGCTTCAAGGGATTGTAGACTTTGAGTATATTGGTTTTAATCTCAAGTCATACCTCCACGAGTTCCTGCGATAAAGGGTCTTGATAGACAGACAGATAACAAAGTGATTCTAGTGATAAGGGTTCCGTTTTTTTGAGCTACGGAACCATAAAATACCTAAAAGAACAGACAAGAGTTAAAGCGACCCATACAAATTGATTTCAAACGGCAAATGGAATGAACGCCGTAAACTATATAGGTACCTATGCGATTGTACAAGCCTACTCTCGAAGTCATTTTCTATTCCGTATCTCATAAATAATTCAACGAAGTCAATGCAATAGTAGGCTCTGATATCGCTGCAGGTTCATATTTCACGAGACACTAGCGTGACGTAATTAATGTGCCAGTGAACAACACAATGGCCGGCTGCATAGGTTCGGCGCAGTTCAGCGAGTGCTCCCTAGAGTGGAGTGCGCAGTGTCCCATGCATCTCAACGACCGATGATGGATTGTTGTATTAATTTTTAACATCATTGATGTAACATGATGCATACGTAATTACGTACCTAACGGCCGCACTCAGAGTCGACTTTAATGATTACTTAGTTAAGTATAGATTTTTAAAACAAAACTGCCGCAATCAGACAAGTTTAATAAATTAATGTTAATTGGCATTTAACTAATTAAGTTACATCTCATTAAATTCCAATTACTACAATAAATAATGCAAATTTATACTTAACTAATTAACCATTAAAGTCGACTCTGAGTGCGGCGGTAAGTATATTATTTCTCAAAGTATTCGTTTTTGGGAACATTATATAGCTCTGAAATATTTATCAAAATTTATAAAATAAAATAACATAATAGGTAGGTATTCAGGTTTAAATTAAGCTTGTATTTCTCGCGGTTCATGAAAAATATTGTTTGGAGTAAAAATATTCTAGGTCCTAAAGTAATATGAAAATCTGTTTAGTCATTACAGAGCTGAGTGGTGATCAACACACACACACAAACAAAAATATTAAGATTATTTATATTTATTGTCAATTCGAAATTGTTATTGACTATCAAGTCAAGGATTAATAAGTAATTTCTAAATGTATTGCAGGAGTGTAGTTATGTATAGTAGGTAGGTGTATAGTAAAACCTTTTTTAACGTTGGGATCAATCAAGGACCCCTATGATCTGACTTTTTATAGAGCTGCAGAGAGACAAAGAAAGGGTTTGTACCAAACCAAAGTTCAATGTGACTTAGTATATAATATTATGTATGACTCTGTGTTAGGTAACCCCCTTAAAAAAATGATAAACGTGCTAAAAAGTACCTCATGCCTTTTTAATCAAATTTACGTTTTCAAGTTCTCCCATAAGTATTAATAACTAGCTGTTCCTCGCGGTTTCACCCGCGTTCATTTCAGATATCCCGTGGGAATTCCGGTATAAACAGTAGCCTAATAAGTTACTCCTTATATCTAACATTAGCTATCTGCCAGTGAAAGTCCCGTTAAAATCGGTCCAGCCGTCTCAGAGATTACCCGGAACAAACAGACAGAGAGACCGACAGACAGGCAAACAGAGAAAAAATTTAAAAATAGATTTTTTGATGTTGGTAGCGTAGGGATATACTTTGGTATGCATTTAGTGAAAAGCTGTTAGTTTGAAATTACAAACAGACACTTCAATTTTATTTATGTCTAGATTACGCTTGTAACTGAATTAAAAAAAAAACAATTGCTGGTAGGTATAGTGTTAAAAAAATTGTGTACATTCAAAAACTATATAAACCTCCTTTTTGACACACAACAATATCTACTCGCAATAAAACAATAAAGGTCTCCCGTAGGCACGTGAAATACTATACGTCTATTTCACTTACTCGTCCTTCAGAGTAACTTATTGTCTAATATTTTGTATGGCCACACGTCTCGGCAATATTTCCTCTCAGCTTGCCTCGGACGAAATAATGTGGCGCATTAGCCGCAGTTACAGTGATTAAATGACTCGCTGCGAAGGAAGTAGTAATGTGTTAAGCAACCGTACATAAACGTAATACCGCCACTATCTATTGCTAAATCTTGGCTTAATAAAAAAAGAAAATGTGTCCATTACTTACTCTGGTAAGTCGTCTGGGATAAAAAGATAGGTTGGACGTTTCTTGGGTCTATTTATTATTCTTTTACTTTCTTTTGTTTTTTCTATAAAAGTCGGGTAATATGTCCGGTTTACTAGGCATTTTTTTCGTCATTACTATAGTACTACCATCTAAAAAATATGTATCTATAGCTAGAGTGTGTGATCTAACACTGCAGGTGTGTGGAGTCTTGATGGACTTCAAAAATGTTTAGCTATTGCTCTAGAATTGCTTCTAACGATTAGTTAAAATAAGTCAGGTTCCCGCACGTTATTTTCATTCACGGATAAACACGTTGTAACAAATTTGATTCTTACTACCTATATATATCAGAACAAATGTATCGTTTAGTATAAGTAAGTACGAGGCTCAGTCTGACCTCTCGCTCTCTGAGATGAAGCACCCTAAGATGCGAGAATTCTACCGCTAGACTATCATATTACCATATGGTATACCAGTATATTTACGTCCTGTATAAGCCCTGATTTCCTATCAAGACTTAAAATTTATGTATGAATTCTCGGGGCGTAAATATAGCGCTATCCGCAGGAGCTCGTAAAATAGTTCGTCATAATAATAAGGGTTATATCGACCTCTGATTTCGGTATCGCGCGTAATATTTTTCTCACCCCTCATAAATCAGAGTATCGTAGATATTTAAAGAGGTACTTATCGTGAAAAAAGCTCCCGATGTATTGTCGCCTTAAAGTGAGGTTTACACGGGTGACTAAGGCCGCACGATTTTTGCCGCACGGTGAAAATCGACCGTCTAAATGGCAATTCGGCTAGGTCTTGTCTAGGCGGCTTGGTGAGGCGATTTCTGAGGCGACCCTCTTAGAGGGGTTTACACGTGAAGATGCGGCTGGTCGCTTCAGAAATCGCCTCACCAAGCCGCCTAGCAAGACCTAGCCGAATTGCCATTTAGACGGCTGATTTTTGCCGCGTGGCAAAAATCATGCGGCTGTATGTGTATAGTCTCCTGTGTAAACCCCACCTAAGCAGGGTTTACGCCGTGCGGCTAGTCGCTTCACAAATCGCCTCACCAAGCTGCCTGGACAAGACCAAGCCGAATTTTATTGCCATTTAGAGTTTAGACGGTCGATTTTCACCGCGCGGCAAAAATCGTGCGGCTTTAGTCACTCGTGTAAACCTCACATTAGCTGTTAGGTATGTGTCGCCGTGTTTCATGACTACCGCCTCGGGGGACGTGGTTTTTGTGACAAACATTCATCTCCCAACCTTATAAAACGTCCACAGATGAATAAAAGTTGCTTTTTGGTACTTGGTTCACAGTAAGTAATAACTAAGTTAAACAAATCGGTATAACTATAATAATAATGCTAACCTACAAGTTATCCTAATTTAGTTTTTTTAAGTTAAAATTATTTTGGAGCAGAGGGAGTATTTCAAGGTCAAAGGATGATGGGCATTTTAGTGTTCGGTCCAATAGCAATAAAATTATTATAATATTATTGCATTAGTCTAACTTAAAGAGGAAAAAAAATTATGGCGACGTAACCTAAATGTCAGTATCTTCGGAGGTATTGATAAATGAATTATGTTTAATTTGTTTAAGTAATAACTTAAGTGTCATATTTAAAATTTAGGCGATACAACTGAGAACTTGATTTACTGATATCAATCAACCTACGAGGCACCACGGGAGCGAAGTGAGGGGTGCAGTGCGCGTGAAAAGCATTAGTTTTTTTTTCAGCCAGTCGTCACTCAGTCATCTATCAGTCGCTCGTTTGTTCCGTTCGTGAGACTACGTTACATTACCGCACTTATGTATTTTATTTTTTATATTGACCCGTACTTTTCTTTTGAACTCCGTTATCCGTTGAAAACGTTGGCTTTGGCTTGTTTTATGGACTTGATTTTCTACCAAAATGGAAGACAAGCGCAACCGTGTGGTGGGTCGGTGAGGTTTTTACTATGCAAGATATCAGAAACATGTTTTACATGACGAATTACTTAGATTGCTGAAGCAAAAACGCATAACACAAAAAAAGCTTTAACTCCTTAAATACTAAGATTTGGGACAAGTGGGCAAGTTATCATTATTCTACACAAAATAGCTTTTCAATGAATTATATGTTTCTATTGGAGCGAGTATCAGCTGCCATATATTTCTGCCCATCATCCTTTGATTGTATTTAAATAAAACAATAGGCTAGTTTCCTAAATTTTCTTTTTTAGTCCGTTTTGTAGATTATTAAAAAATATTGGACACGTATTTTTTTTTTATGTAACCAAAAAATAACGGAGATATATCAAGTCGAAATTTCACATGACGTCACGCCTCGCTACAGTTTGTTCGCACGTTATAGCGAGCTGTGACATCACGAGTCCCCCACCCTAAACTTTAATGCGCTTTATCTATGCATATTTCCATTATTTTAAAAAAGCAAAAAAATATGTGTCTTTTATTTTTTTATTATCTAACTGACGGACTAAATAGAATTTTGATTTTTTTACCCAGGAAACTAGCCAATTCTGACGCATATACGGCCAAACCAAAACTTGTAATATTCGTGGCTACTTTTCATAATGGAGGCAAGTACCTACCTACTACGAACAGGTTTTTGAAAATTCAACCCTTAAAGAGATGAAAAGAGGAGTGAAAATTTATATGTACCTACCGTTAGTTTTAAAGTAGAGTAATAAATCGATAATTTTGGTGTCTTCTTTTCTAAAAGAAACACAAATAGAAGAGGTTTTAAATACGTTAAAATTAGTAATACGCTGGTAAACTGCGGGGAACTCCTAGTTACCTAGTTATATCTTTAGCAATTTTATCAAAAGGAAAAGTATATTTTGAAGAGGAAGCAATCTCTAAAATATTCACCCATGCCACGATTCATGATAGCCGTCCTTTCACGGTCCTATCAACATTTTCATACACATTTTCGCTATGAATTCTCTATCTATAGCCGTGCAAGGTTTCCCACGAAAATTTCCCCGCACATAGGTACCTACCTCCGGGCTCATTGTAACAAGCGTGAGATCGAAGCCGGATCACTCCCATGCGAGCTGTACATATCTCACTGTAAAATGGATAAAATAAAATTTTATGACTACGAGAATATATTATCCACTTCAGCGGATTGAGAATAGCTCAATTGGCGATCCTTTGGCATACCTACCTACTACAGAATAAAATATTTTATTCTTTATGTGTGTTAATTTATTAGCATTAGTAAGGATACCTAGTAAATAAAACAACCTGATTTTAACAAAACTATTCCTTTGTGTCTGTATTACCAATTATAATAAAAACTCTTTGATATAATTTGTATCAAATTCTATAATAATCAAAGCCAGTATAGATAAGCAATAGGAATCTCAAAACATGTTACGCACAAAGTAATCAAATCTCTGAAGCTAAAGTTAAGCTTGAACAGTATATTTTATAAGAACAATACAGTAATCACAATTATTATTACAAGCATTAAATAGAGCCAAAACTGTCTACCAATACTTAACTTTCGATGTTATGATGTCTTCCATCTAGGAAATCACCAGCACCACTGATCCGATCCTTTGTTGCTGCCATTATGTAAACATGTTCTCCCGCGCGTTTTTCCCGCTATCTCAAATAACATTTTATTTACTCTACAGTCTATGAATTCACAATGTTGCCAGTTATTAAATATGAATTGGCCATGGAAATGCAATTTAAATCACTTTAATAAACATTGGTATAATTATTTAAATTAAGAATCACAATACATAGCATAAGAATCATAATAATATTAATCAATTTTAATATATTAGTACAGAATACCTAAATCACTATTCACACTCGCCCATCCTGACATCTTTGCGACCCTGCAAAGTAAAAAGGTTTTGTAAAAATAATTTCACTTTATCTAAATGTAACACAAATTCAAACCATGATTCTTTTTTTATCCAATCCATGTTACTAAGTTCCACCAACTTCCACTTAACTTCTATCCATTATCCATAATAAGATTTTATTTTATTCCTTAATAACCAATAATATTAATAATAATGTTTAGCATTGAACCATTTATCAAATATTTTATCTGCGGACTCGCTTAGACGATTACGTAATTTTCTTCCAAGTTCCAACTGCTACTAAAGTTGCGTTAGCACAATCTCTCCTTTTACCAATGATCGACTATGCCGATACCTGCTTTACTGACATTAGCGAGGAGCAGCTAAATAAACTTGAGCGCCTCCAGAATCTATGTATCCGGTTCATATTTGGTCTACGCAAATGACCATGTCTCCGAATTTCGTACCAAGCTCAAGTGGCTTCCGATTTGCCTTCGCCGGAATGCGCATGTCCTCTTCCTTCTATATAGCATACTGTTCAATCCACCTTCCCCCAACTACCTAAAAGACCTCTTCGTATTTCAATCTTCTTCCCATAACCTGCCTGTTCGATCATCCCAGAACTTACTTCTTATGATTCCTGCCCCTAGAACCAAATTTTATGATTATTCCTTCTCTGTACAAGCAGTCCGCTTGTGGAATCCGCTACCTGTAGAGGTGCGAATAGGCCAAATCACTACCCACCTTTAAGAGCTTGGTGAAGACTTTCTACCTCACTCATGGATCGTGACTCGCTGTAGTGTAACCTTATTATTTATAGTATGCATAGACAACACCGGCAAAATTTGTGCAAGTCTAACGTCGATAAAGAAGCATCCAATACCTGGCTTACTTGGGGTGAACTGTTTCCCGAAACAGAAGGATTTATCCTTGCCATTCAAGACCAAGTCATCGAAACACGACACTACCAAAAGCATATACTAAAAGTCCATAATATATCAAATGACAGCTGCAGAAAATGTAACGGTGCCCCGGAAACGATACAGCATCTCATAAGTGTCTGCAAGTCAATAGTACAAAAAGATTATAAACACCGCTACGACCAGGTTGCTAAGATTATTCATCAGAAACTTGCAAGCAAATCTAAACTGAGGACGAATGAACCAATTTCTTATTAAAAATACATACCTGACAGCGTTCTAGGGAATTCAACCCACAGGCTGTAGAGCACAATATCTGAAAGCTTACAAAATATACTGACCTCAAAACGAAATAGCAAAAAATGTGGAAATTACAGAATATTACCTTCATCCCTGTTGTACTACCACCATCTGAAATCCCTTGTCAACTGCACCAACCCTTCGCTACCCTCCAATTACCTAGGTACACTTACATTATTATGCAGAAGGCGGTAATACTAAATACATGTCGAATCGTCCGCAAACTCCTCCAAACTGATGACCACACAACTCTTAATACTTCCACTTAAACTAACCTCCACTTGGCTTTGGCCCGTGGTTGCCAATTAATACCGGTCTAGCTGAGAAGAATTCAAAAATCCAAATTCCCATAATAATAATAATCCACTTCACAACACACAGATAAGCGTCTTGACCCCTCACTAAGCTATAAGCTTGTGTCATGGCAACCAAGCAAACTTGGTATACCTATAGGTACTTACTAACATATTATTACATATGTCCATATTACACTATAGATATAGTATATTATATATTCACGCCCAGACTGGAAAATATAATAATATAACAAAATAAAATATAAAAATACAATAATCTATACATACATAATTATAAATAAAATTTATGTGTCTGTTTGTAACTCAAAATTAACAGCTTTTTAATAAATGCATAATATGAAAATAAGTATAATTATAATATGGCACCTACTTATATGTCTGTCTGTTCCGGGTAATCTCTAAAACGGCTGGATCGATTTTAACTGGACTTTCACTGGCAAATCGTCAAAGTCAAATCATTTATTCAAATTTGGTCCATAATATGACTCTTTGAACATAATTACAGTTATTATGACAACACCCATAAAACATCCACCCTTCACAGCTTCCTAGCTGATGTTATAAGGAGTAACTTGGCTACATTTATTTCCAAAAATTAGTTCCTGCGGGAACTCCGAAATCCACGCGAGAAAAATCGCGGGGCACAGCTAGTAATCAATAAATAAATATATAAATAAATAAATTTATTTCACACTCTTTATCTCCATTATTTTCAACCATAATTTATAACCATTCATTATTACTCCATTATTTATAACCATTTTATTTTCAACCATATTTTTTTTTAATCCAATTTATCCAATTATTCAAGTAATTCCATTCAACCATAATTTATAACCATTCATTATTACTCCATTATTTATAACCATTTTATTTTCAACCATATTTTTTTTTTTAATCCAATTTATCCAATTATTCAAGTAATTCCATTTTTACCAATATTTTATTCATTTAGTCCAATTTATTCATTAATACCAGAGATCCATTTAATTATTCCATTTACTACTTTTATACCATTCATCACTTAGATTATCAACCACTTTTAACCATTACTTTAGTATAGGTACATCAGGTACATGACCATATATTCCAGTATTTAATCTTTGTACCTAATCCATTAGTAATTAAATCCAATAATCAAAATCGCTTTAACTAGTTAACCAGCTAGTTATTCCTTACACAATTGGTAGAGTAAATTCCTTTTCCCTCAAGTACCTAGATTAAATTGACATTGAAAGAACTTTATTTGACACAACACATACATTAATTTTTAAAAAAAGTATGAATAAGGGACTGCTTCCCAACCGCCAAACGATCAGAAACGTACCGGGAGATCGCAAGCGCACCAAACCCAAAATTAACTATAAATTCTTCTATGCTATCCACCTGACTCGTCTGTCGAGATTGTATCGGTCTCAGAGTATACTTAGAACAATTGTATGTAATCTGACTATGCTTTGACACCTTATGGACAAGTTCTAGTTGAAGAAAAGAAAGAAGTCTATCCATTACAAACAACCAAGGAAACAAACAAAAATGGATCTTATGTCCTTATTGGCGCCTATTAGATAATATACGGAGGTAACGTTATATAAGTTTGCAAACTTTGTAAGTTTGGATGTAGTGGGTAGTCTCTGATACTACTGAACAGATTCCTAAAATTCCTTTATAAAAGATACTGACACAGCACAGGAGTGACACGTACTTTCCATTTCCAAACAAAGAATTCCTGCCGAAATATCAAAATTCACGCTGGGAAATCAGCGGGGAAACAGATATTTTAATAGGTTAGGTATGGATAAAAGTGAAATAGGCAATAAGGTAGGTACATTTTATCCGGATGTAAAGGAATTTCGCGGGTTGAATCGCGGGGGATAGTAGGCACCTAGCAGTAAAATATTACTTATTGTTGAAGGTAAATTATGATAATACTCTAAAACTGATTTTGTTCTCTATACGTATCTATTTAAGTATTATTAATGAATGTTGGCATATAATCAAAAAGGAAAACTGTGACTATTGTTTTAAACAAGATTCGAATTTGAAAACTAACTTAGAGACCACACTTAAATCGCAACCTTTTAATGTGTTATACAAATGCATATTACGTTTAATTAAATTGTTTAAATTACAGGAGGATTACAGAATAATTTCACAGAAAGTACCTTTACCTATCTATTTTCTTCAAAAGCTCAATGGTTAAATAGAGTTACTACTGCATTAATTAACATCAAGTTAAATATTGTGTAATTCCACTACAAATTATTAAGAAAGACTTACCGCTACCACAATAACCACGAGTATACTCCGCTACTAAGCGCACTAAAGAAGAAATGCTGTAATTGAATACCCGCGCATAATCACACATTTTTAGACTTATAAGCATTGATATATTCCTATAAGAAAAAAATCTCCAGGACTTCAAACCCATTTACTACGAATTCTATCGACACCTGACCTTCATACTTTTATTGGACTACCTCCAAAACCTTTTACAAAAATATCTGATGGAAGCAATAAGACAAGTTTTAGCGAGCAATCTCGAGTATCTAAATTAACCCGTGTAATCGATATTGTCATGGAATGCCTCTAAAATCTTTTGTTTCTATTTATGCCATGTAAATTCATAAGAACGCAAAGTCTTGTGCCACAACTTAGCCAATCCAGTCAAACGTGACTGCACATAATAACTTTTCCATCATCGTTCCAACCATGTATTGCCCTTAGATGTTCGATTTTATCAAGATTTTATTAAGCCATTGTAATACCGGCAATTCCGATTTCTCAAAATCGAATTCGGGAAAAATACGGGTTTAACCAAGACGTTACTATAATATGGAGCGATCCTACCAGTATCATCCAGTTGTGAAGATTCTTTATTTCTCACGGCCCGTGGAGAAGGCGTATCTCTAGGCCGCCATGGCGCCCAGGATCTGGAAGTGCTCCATGACCGTCGTTTCGTTTAACAGGACTCCGAGAATGCTTTGGCTGCTTGAATCCTTAATAATCCCACTTCTGAAATGTTAATTTATTAGCATTAGTAAGGATACCTAGTAAATAAAACAACCTGATTTTAACAAAACTATTCCTTTGTGTCTGTATTACCAATTATAATAAAAACTCTTTGATATAATTTGTATCAAATTCTATAATAATCAAAGCCAGTATAGATAAGCAATAGGAATCTCAAAACATGTTACGCACAAAGTAATCAAATCTCTGAAGCTAAAGTTAAGCTTGAACAGTATATTTTATAAGAACAATACAGTAATCACAATTATTATTACAAGCATTAAATAGAGCCAAAACTGTCTACCAATACTTAACTTTCGATGTTATGATGTCTTCCATCTAGGAAATCACCAGCACCACTGATCCGATCCTTTGTTGCTGCCATTATGTAAACATGTTCTCCCGCGCGTTTTTCCCGCTATCTCAAATAACATTTTATTTACTCTACAGTCTATGAATTCACAATGTTGCCAGTTATTAAATATGAATTGGCCATGGAAATGCAATTTAAATCACTTTAATAAACATTGGTATAATTATTTAAATTAAGAATCACAATACATAGCATAAGAATCATAATAATATTAATCAATTTTAATATATTAGTACAGAATACCTAAATCACTATTCACATGTGTGATGAACAGGTTGACGAACTTGTCACCTTGCCAATCCGCTAATCCTGGTTCTGGGTTTTCGGGTGTAGGTGGATTTTGAGTGAAAAACTTAAGGTTCCATTTTCCAGTCTGGTGTTTATATTTATCTACAATATATATAAGTATAGTCGAAAGTATATCATTTACTGAGATTTCAGAATTATAATTTATAAAGAACCGGTCAAGTGCGAGGGTTCCGTACAAATATGTAGATTGTAGGTATGTAAATAGTTCGTCCATACATAGAAATTTGATTTTTTTCGCAATTCCCAGGGATTGCAGACCTATTTAACCGACTTCAAAAAAGGAGGAGGTTCTATGTTCGATTGTATGTATGTTTTTTTAGTATTAATTTCAACTTGACACCTCCACGCGTTTCTGAGAAAAAGTTTCTTGACGGACAGATGGACATCGAAGTGATCTTATAAGGGTTTCTCTCTTTATTTTGAGTTACAGAACCTCAAAAAAACCGTTTAATAATTAATGGTCGATCTTTGATGGTGGCTTTCACAATCTCTAGGTTTTATAGGAAAATTAAAATAAAATCTAGACACGCGGGCGCGTGTCAAGCCAAAGTTCAAGCTGACAGAACTGGCGAGCAGCACCGTGTGTAATATTACACGAACCATTTGGAGCCACTTTTCACCCCCCCATAATTCAAAAACTATTTAACATAAAGATGTCAAATTTGGCTCATGTATTAAGACTCGCGAGATAAACATGTGCTCCAAATTTCATAAGCACAGGTGTGCAAACGGGCTTTTAGATATTAACGTCCAAAAATCGTGATTTTTATCGCTGACTGACCTATAGACCAAAATTATAACGCACTTCCAGATGACCTAGGAACTTGATATTTAATACATTTAATACATAGGAACTTAATAAAAAAAAAATTACACACAATTTAGTTTCAATAAAATACTAAGTAGTAGCTATTGCCTGCGCCTTCACTCGCGTTACCAAACATGCGAATCCGTTCAGCTGGTTTTTGTGTAATGAGTAACAAACATACAAATTTTTATACTTACAATATTAGTAGGATTTACGATTAGTGTGGTCATTATGTGACAATGTGACCTTACGTAAAATGATAGTGACATCTATACATCTATACAATACATAATTAATAAAATTGAAGTGTTTGTTTGTAATTCCAAACAGCTTTTCACTATGCATATGAAAGTATAGGTATACGGTAGGTACTTATATAAAAAAAATATCTAATTTTTATCTGTGTATTGTCCGTCTGTCTGTCTGCTTTTCACGGGCTAGACTGATTTTCACGGGACTTTCACAGGTTTCACTGGCAGATAGGTAGCTGATGTTATAAAGAGTAACTTAAGCTATTTTTATTTAATAAAAAAAATTGTTCCACCACAGGAATTCCGAAACTCACGCGGGTGAAACCGCGGTGCATAGCTAGTGTTATATAAATAACGAAATACATGAATAATAAATTATACGAATATTATTATTTTTTTAATATTTTTTGGAAATTTTGAGGTCCTCATCCTTATTTCTTTTTGGATTGTAACCCGTTGTATGCCGCCTCTCGTGGTTTATTCTTTGTAACATAATGTGAACAGAGGCTACGGCTATAAATTACGGCCACCCATGAGGGCCTTCTGCGGAACGCTTCCGCGCAGTTTCCTATTCCCAAAGGGACAGGATTTATGCGAGCAGAAAAAAGAACTATTCCTACCAAATATTATTATTACAAGTGGATACCTACACTACATGACATGTTTTGTGTAAACATCGAATAAAAAAACAAATAATATAGGTACCTATTCGTAAAACTGTCAGTGAATTGCCTTAAAAGGTGGAAGAGTTTTTTGCAAAACTTGAGTGGACTTTTTTCAATTACCACGTCCGAGCTTTAGCTATTTTCAAATAATCCTGTTCCCCTATATTGTGTTTCCGTGCTGGGATCGGAATTCTAGCCTTTGTCACCTAACACTACGGAAACCCTCCAACTTTCAATTCTTTTTAAAATATGAAGCCGCCTCGGCGCCATTTTGAGTTAAATACAAGTAGGTATACCTATATTTACTGTCACGCTGAAATTCCTCTATTTCACAGTGTTATTGAGAATGTTGTGTCATATTTTCATCAAGTACATTATACTTATATGACTTGAGACTATTTCACGAAACTTTAAATATATTGTTGATATTGTAATATAAATAATTATAATGATACCTATACCTACTTATGCATTCATTTGATTGTATTTCGTGATTCCCTTGGAATAGGGATGTGGACTACTTTTGAAAATCAAAATTCTAATAAGTCCGTCATTTAGAAAATAAAAAACAATAGACACGTATTTTTTGCTTTTTCAAATCAATTAAAATATACAGAGATAAAGCGCATTAAAGTTTAGGGTGAGGGGGTCGTGACGTCACTAACCGCTAAAACCGCCATACAAACTGTCAGAATAGTGACGTCACGCGAAATTTCAACTCAATATATCGCCGTTATTTTTTGATTACGCAAAAAAAGAAAAAATACGTTCCAATATTTTTTTATAATCTACAAGACGGACTAAAAAATAAAAATTAGTCAACATGCCCATTGTTCTCTTCAAATAGCTTCGGCAGTTTCCAAGTCATGCGTGCCCAGGCAGACAGACAGACAACAGAGCAGAAGTTGTAAAATTTACTGAAAATAGCAATTTAACAGCGTTAATTATTTCCATAAATTAAATATTATATTTCATTGACAGATACGATTTTGATACACATAAAATTTATATTTACGACACAATAAAATTTGTTAAGTTTATTAGTAATTTGATTTTCTTTGAACTCGTTATACGACATGTTTCTTGACGTGCCCACTAAAAAAGACGATTCTTAAATTGTATTAACTGTCGGTTAACATTTTAATGTTAATAGTGTAGAGTCATCATTTAGTAAATCAATGAGAGTCATACAAAAACAGGCAGGCGCGTCGTGAAAACTTATAAAATTAGAATTAAAAACAAAATTATTATACTAACGGTAATTAAGTACAGACACAAACGTACCTACACTGTACTTTTATTTACATCGTGTCTTCTGAAAAGGAATATTTGGATTCAGAAAAGGGTTTATTTGGAAATTAAATAAGTGACGGAAATGTCATCGCGGTCAAACCATTTCATTGTGTCAAAGACCTAAGAATACTGTTTTTAATATCAACTAAAACAATTCTAGCAACATCTTGCAATACGTAGCTTATCTAGGTTTATGGCAGAAGCATCTCATACGTAAGATGAAAGACGTGACTACCTTAGCGCCCCGAGTGTAAAGTTCTGCTAGGATGAATTTTGTGAAAAATAAAGCAAAAAAAGTCGTCAGATACTAACATTGTAGCCTGTAGGTACAAGATTTTAATTTTAATAAACGGTGAATACATAGAACTAGGTAGCTACGATGTGAACTCAAATGTAAGGCAAAAGAGATATTTAGAAGAAAAAAAAACAAACATCCAAATGCGTTTTAGACCACGCACAGTGAAGGGGTTCCGTTTAAAGAACGGTGACCGTTAAAATACAAAGGTTTTTCGAAAATATCGCAAATTAAAAAAGACCACTTACTAAAAATAGTTCAATATAATATAATATATAGGTATGTGTATAATATAGATTTCGTATAAAACTACGGAACCTTAATACGGGTGTGTACCTATACATATACCTACACGCGGAAGAAATGAAACTTTTATAAAAACAATGGGATTTTTTTAATATATATGTATAGACGTAATTAGCTTTTAGTAGGTAGGTACATATTATATAGGTACGTATTACGCAATAATGCAGCAAAGTTGCGAGTAGACATTAGTCTACACTTATATGTATTAACTTTGATGATTATTTTTTAGTAAGTAAAATACAGAAATATTTTAATAAAGAACTTTTATTCAAAACAATAGACAATAGACGTGTGCAATAGACGTGTGCATAAAAAGCACAAAATTTTATGGCGCGAAGTTTTATGTAGGTATCTTGTGTGTTGAGCTGGAATTTAAACGTAGGTAGTTCTTTTTTTTTGGTTTTTCAAAATCCGTTCGCGCTAATATTACCAATTAATAATTTTTTAACGCCAAAAACGAGCTTGAAAAAATCTCTTAACAAATAAAACTATGTGTATCTATCTAATATACTTAGGTAGGTACCATACTATTGAAATAAAGCCAGCAGTGGAAATGGTTTTCCAGTATTTAATTACAAAATGATAATTATTTCAATATGTAGGTATACACAAAAGTATGTATACGATGTTAATTAAACATCTCTCAGACCGCAAACAAGCGCGCATAAAGGCATTTCGTGTTTCATTTGCAAACAAATATTATATGCGAATTGTTTGTCTTTGAATCTCATTTGAGTCCGTTCGTTCTATTAAATACAAACCGAAAATTCAATGCGGGCAGCTAGTCCTTATGAAGGCTTTTCGACGTTTCTCTCTGAGGTTTTCAGAGTTGAATGATGTTATTTTGGTTGGCAAATTGGTAATTATTTGTGTTTTTAGGGTTCCGTACCTGTTAAGAAAAAATGAATCCTTATAGAATGCCGCACTCTCTACCTTTCTCTTCCTCTCTCCCTCTAACTTAGGTTGCCTATGAAAAGATTGCTCTTAGCAATATAGGTCACCTAAATTGTACGTACCTACTATGTAACTGTGTCTTTGTAATATGTGTTTTCTTCTGTGTGCGTGCAATAAAGTATATTTGATTTGATTTGATTTGATTTGAAGATCATACTCATAACGCAGTAGGTATACGGTCGCTACGTGTAGTCTAAGTTGTTAGTAGTTATATTCGAGGTAGTAGGTATGTACTCGTGTATAGCATTTCATACCTGTACCATATTATTGAACACAACAGCTGTACCCTTAAGCTTCACCGGTGTTTCAAATTTTTTAACCCCCTTGGTGATTGAATTTCGAAGAACCCTTGTGCAAAATTTCTAGTTTCTAGACCCGGTAGTTAGGACTTTGTGCAGTCAGTTTAGGAATTTCAGGTGTTATTTCAATCAAAATATATCTTAATAACCGCAGTCTATGCTTTGGATTGTCATAATTAGTTACGCACCTCTAGTCTCTTTTGTGTCCTGTTAGTCGTGTGCTTGATCCGTGCCACTTGCCTAGCACGTATCCTTGGGAGTATCTTTGTGATATTCTTTCTATTGTTCTGTTAGTCTCTTGATTTAAGCAGTCGAGGTTCAAACTCGATTCCAGCAACAATTTTCATTGTTACAAAAGTTCACAATGTAAAATGCAAGCCGCTGTATCTACGTGATTCTCATGCCGGCAAACTTTAAATTACACCTCACAACTCTAAGCAAGAACAATCCAACTTTAAAATATTATTACCTACCCGGTAAGTGGTAACCCTCTAGTTCATTATCTTCCGATTAAGCTTGTTAGGAGCCACGAATTCGCGTTTAACCAAAAGTTGGAGTATTTCTCATGTAAATACTCGTAAAGATGTGTTAACAAAATTACTGCGCAAGGTTTGTTTCAGAAATGTAAATTAAATAAAACTGCCAGGAGTAAAAAGTGGGGGGTAAATTTACGACTGTAAATTCGTATAATAAGACTCGTTGAATTTTATAGCGTAGCGTTGGTTAGACGTACACCACCACCATTGAAAGACGACGTTTTTTCTATGTTAATGACTTACAGGAAATTGAGTGAGATCGTAGATATATTGCAGTTATTAGAAAATTTATGTAAATAGAGTTTTTCAGAAAATTCTCCTATTTTCTATCTGTAGGTACCTGTAAATTTAACTAACTAAAACTATGTTTAACACATTAATTATGTTTTAGAGGGCCTCAAAAATAAAACACTATTGTTTCTTTTTAGCGTAAAGTAGTCAAATTGGCAGAAACTAATTTCCATCCGTCTGCCCGTTGTCACAATCAGAAATTTTACTCGTAGACTATTGACATTAAATAAAGCGTTAAGACCGCCATTTGTATTTTCCTTTTCTTTAGGTATTGTAATATTGTCATTTTAGGTGCAATAAAGACTCAAATAAATTAATTAATAATGAAATTAGAAGCACTATATAACTATTTAACTGAGAACAAAAATAAATTCTGAGTATGAGTATAATGTATGCATGTCAATAATCATACCTATCATTAATAGATCTTGAAAAATAGTTATGATTCTCCGATGAGTTTTTTTCTGATTTAAACAGTGATCATTCTACCCCAGCACGGAACCTTTCACTGTTTGTCACCCACATTTACTTGCCCAGTTTTTACAAAATTAATCTTTCCAGATTCATTCACATCTCTCGAATTTGTTTTCTATAGCTTTATGATTAATAGGCTATTTGACTAATTAATAAAAAATATTGGACACGTATTTTTCTTTTTTTAAGTAATGAAAAAATAACGTTACATTGAGTTGAAATTTCGGGTGACGTCACTAACTAGTGCAGTTTGTATGGCGGCTTGTAGCGGTAAGTGACGTCACGAGCCCTCACCCTAAACTTTAATGCGCTTTATCTCTGTGTATTTTAATTAATTTGAAAAATAAAAAATACGTGTCTAATGATTTTTTATTTATCTAAAAGACGGACTAAATAAAATTATAATTTTTAAAAGTTGTCAACATCCCTATTATTTTGTACAAACAGGTCTACAAAAAATTACAACTGTTATAGTAAGTATACATTATTTAAATATGATCAAATTGTAAAATCTTTTTTACTCATCGAACTTGTAAATTTCTTGTTTCAGGTGGACGTAGTTCAACTAAAAACGTGTATAAATCAAATTGCTGTTATTGTTGCTATGACATTTCTTCGGTAGTTTTCTACTGTGTTATTATATTATTTTGTTTTAAAAATTGTCACTTTTTTTCTTACAATCAAAGTGAAAAGCGAAATATAACTGGGACATTAATAGTAGATTATACACCAAGGGGATAAAGCACTGTTTTATGTCACGGGCGCTACATTGAATCCTGAACATAACGAAGGACTCCAAATTTAACTCCCGAGCGCAGCGAGGGTGTTATAAGTTAATTCCCGACCAAAGGGAGGGAATTAAGATTGAGTCCTGAGTGCAGTGAGGGATTCAAGCGCCCAAGAAAAAAACAGTTTTATCCCTGTGGTGTATACTCTACTTTTCTCACATAATGCGAGACAATAAAAAACCAGGCTTAGTAGATCCTATATAGCCACTTCTTTCAGCTGGCGTGGCCTACTCGATTTGACAAACAAATGAAGTTCGTCTCACTGCGAATCTAGTGGGCCACGGCTTCGGTCTTCGAAAATCGAGTTGGCCGCGCCCGCTGAGAACACATTCTGTTTAGCGAAATGAGACGTTATGGACATAGCAATAAGAATTATGAAAGTGAAAATCACATTATTGACCAGCGGGTTATAATGAAATTCAATAGAACATTATAACCCGGCTAAAGCCAAGAGATATAATGTCTTGCTTTCGGTAAGGTTTACATGACATATAATTCGGCATTGTCGAGCATGTGGTGTAAAAACATTTTTCCATACCACATGCTCGATAATGTCCAATTACATATTACGAAATCTCAACGTAAAGCAAGGCATTACATCCCAACCCAAGAGAGGGAGGTAATGTTGTATGAAACTCCCAAGGGAGTAAAGTGATTTGAGTTTGGAACGTTATTTGTAGGAAAACTCTTAGCATTTTGTTTTCTTTTTATGTGATCTGCCTGTGGTGGCCAGTTCTATTTTCTGATAAACCGTATGCCCGTGTAAAGAGGGTTTATGTCTCGCAGTAGGTATGAAAAGTAGGGTATGCACCTCGAGGATAAAGTCTGTCTTCGTCACGGGCAGCTTAAACCCCTCGCTTCGCTCAGGAGTTAAATTTTTAACTCTAGAGTCCCTCCTTACCCTCATGGTTCAATATGCCGCCCGTGACGTAAGACACTGCTTTACTCCCTCGGTGCATAATCTACTACTACTTTAAAATGAGTAATCATTAAAACGACTGAGTGCGGCGGTTACTTTTGCAGATGAAATAATATTTTGAAAATTTAAAACTTTGTTCAGATTAAGAAGAAATACGTTTTAACTTTTTTCGATACGAATTAATAATAATTATTTCGTTAAGTAAACTTCCATTAGGTAAATACTATGTGAGATTGTTGTGCGAACTGAAGTCATCTAAAAGCGGGTTGGGTGCTACTTAAGAATTGATTAAATAATTACGTGAAACGTAAAGCGTACCCACCTACTTGCCTCTCGTTCTTAATTCAATTTGTGTCACAAAGGCCCTGTGTTGCGTCTTATATTGTCTCTACCTGCGAAGTTACTGCCGGATTCGTTGGTAGGTTGTATTAGATAAGTGTATTACATAAGTAATTGTGCGTACGTATTCGTCGAGAAGCCAAACATTACAGCATCGTCGTCGGTGTACTAGTTAGCGGATTCGATTCCCGCATCAGGGTAAACATTAATTATGTGACGATCACGTTGGTACGCATTTTGTACGTATTAAAAAAAGTATACAAATATCATACAAGTTCTGCTTAGTTTAGGGTCAAGTGATGCTGTGTATTCTGGTTCAAGCTTTATTTTTATCTACCAGATGCTGGCCTCCGCGGTAACCCCGCTTTAATTCGGAGTTCCTGCAGAAATACCGGTTCTTATGTTATAGGGGGCAAACGGGCTACAAAATAACCAATGTTGTTTTCTGTACCCTAATCACGTGTACCTATGTAAAATTTCACGATCATTGGTTCAATAGTTGAGGTTCGAAAGGTAACAGACAGACAGAGAGTTATTTTCGCATTGATATTATTGGTATGGATAGTCTATAAGTTTGCGTAGGGTCAATTGAAGTTGTCTAGATCTACTATTACCTATAAAAACATGTGAGGCACAATAAAACTACAGTTTCGATAACTCTTTATAATCTCAAAATTCTGAAAGTAAAATAGTTTAAAAACCTTCACTTAAAATTACGTAATCATTATAATGTCTATGAGGGCGGCCGTTGGTGTCTCTACCTAAAGGAAAGGAAAGCTTTGAAAGTTCGCTAGGTTGTTATAGGAGTTAATGAAGCCGCCTCCAACCAACGCCCCGCTGAAGTATATTCACGCGGCTTCTAAGAAAAAAGCGAGTGTTCCTACGTGTATAAAAACAGGCAAAGGGTATATTACATTGCAAATTTATTCGTTACGATTTGAAATTTAAATGTGAAATTCATCAAAGTTTCTACTCCTCGTGTTGGCTTCTTACTTAATGTCGGTGTGTGATTGAGTTAGTATGATACGATCGCCGATGACATAATATAGGATAAAATATCTCCTAGTTTCATCGATCTAATGTTATTACGTAATTAAATTTATAAGTAACTAAAGATTGACAGACAGACAGAGTTACTTATAATATTAGTATGGATTTTGAACTATACCTGTAAAATTATCTAGTGAAGTTTAATAATTGCGGAGATGAGGATGGTGGAGGATGGTGGAGAATTGGTCGCCACCGTGGAAATCCTTGAGGAGATTTCTCCCAACAGTGGACGTCTATCCGCTGATATGATGATGATGATGCCCTCCTGTTAATAGATATATTAACGCCTTTATTAACCTGAAATATACAGGGTGTAAGGTTCGACGAGAGGCTTATTAAGGAAAAGTTTTCAATATCCAATAATCGTCGAATATTTCAAAAATAGAGCCTTAGAAAAGCGTTATCGTGAAAGATTTACTAAAAAATTTTCAATATTTTCCAAAATATTCAACTTTTAATTTTGTGAAACGGAACGTTGCAACGAAACACCAATCACAGCGAAGCTTGACACATGACGTCACTTTTATTTTTTTAGGAAACATTTACCTTCTTCAGAGAAGGCAAAAGAAACTAAGTGCATACAGTCAACGCATATTTTCCATTTTCTGAAGTTTTTTACTTTAAAATTCATCGGTAAGATGCATTTCTATTTTTACTGGAACTTTTGGAAGTAAATCGACCCAGTTCAAACTTAATTTCTTCTTCTTCTTCTTTAATTATGGCGTCTATAATTATAATTTGCCAATGACAATGTTTCTTAATAATAACAATCTCTTCATCTACTTCTTTAATCATGGCGAATCGCCAATGACAATGTTAGATTGTTCCCCAAGTTAAAACATGGCTCTTTTGAAAGTCATTCGCTTCTGGATATTGAAGTTATCTGTCTGTCAGTGTCACATGACCCTGTCAAAACGACAGTGACATTTCTATGACACATTAATAAGGCGTAATTTTGAACTAGTGACGTCATTCCGCGTTTGGGCGGGTTTGGAAGGTCTAAAGTAGGAACTTTGAAACGCTCTATTTAATTAATTTATGCATATTTTTTTTCTTTTTTTTGTTTCGTTTAAGTAGGCCATTATATCTTTAAAATAGACTGAAAAAAAAATTCATGCAAGTACCCTATTTTTTAGGGTTATTCACATTCTTAAATTGAATTAATCTGGAACAGCACTATCTACTTAAAAGACAAGTGTCGTATCGTTTGTTATTCATTCAAACTAAAAGCCTGCTTCGGTACTTAACTACATACATACCTATTGATTGCACGATCGAATAGTTATTTTGCTATAGGTATGGTGCAGAGCTATAGACAGAGGAGGTATTTTTTTATAGTTTATGGAAAAAAATGTTTGGTTATTCTAGTACATAAATCGGGTTGATCTCGTTTCAGTTGCGTTTGGTTGAAACCGTTTAACATATTATAAATTGAATTACTTGAAAATGACTTACAAGCACGGTCAGCAATCATGTAATTTAGTTGGCTACTGGCTACGTATTTTCAACACAGAAACTTCATAAGCTGATACAAGCAAAGTCATCTATATAGAGTTACAACTTTTTAAATATATGGGTAACAACTTTTTTGTTTGTATAATCTAAACTAGGAAGCATTATAAAACGCGCCTAACACTTTTAACAGTAGCTGTCATTATATATTTATATTTCTGTGTCAATTGAAATTGTAACAAATGACTTTTGTTCAGTAGGTATTGCTAGGTTTTAATTGGACAGTAAAGTTTCGTTGTGGCAGTTCCTCTATGTGCACTGAAATTCTAAGGTGATTCGGCGCCAGTCAAAAATAAAGCTCTTAGAAAGATTTTGCAGTTTATAGCACTATAAACTTTAATACTCG
Source organism: Zygaena filipendulae (assembly GCA_907165275.2). Taxonomy (NCBI): domain Eukaryota; kingdom Metazoa; phylum Arthropoda; class Insecta; order Lepidoptera; family Zygaenidae; genus Zygaena; species Zygaena filipendulae. The sequence goes on from OU015659.1 coordinate 7,817,496, forward strand.
TATCAAACCGTACAACGAGGCAAATAAAAAATTATTTAACTTGACGCTAGCTAAAATACCCTAAATAAGAGAATGGAAGATAACTTATTTACGATAAGTTTTGACAACTGGTAAAAATGTTGAGCTACTTTCGAGGCTGTCAGTGTATAGGGTACATACAGAATCTATGTTCTTTTGTAGCTGGATTACATAAGGTATATTCTCCAATCCCCATAGGTTGGATGACGCATGCAAGTTGCTACAGAACTAACTAACTAGATTTTGAAGTGGTTTAATAATGGAAAGAAAGAAGATTCTATTACAATTTTTTGACGTTTTAATAATTAAGGCAATAAATAAAATCTAATATCCTTTTAAAATGTTAAATTCAAGTTTCTCGGCTATGACGGGAGAAACTTTGGCAATTTTGGCGCTCCTCAATAATGGGCTTTCAGCGGAAATTAAATACCCTTTGCAATCCTAACAATTTAGCGCAGTTAACTTAGATACTTACCTATATTATTGTTTATTGCTTCATGGCTCGCGAGACACGCTAACAACATAACTCAAATTAATATCTAAGCTAAATATTCTATCAAGCGTTAGAGAATTCGATGTTATTGTGTGTAATAATTTTGATAAAAGATTCGACGAACGAAAATGTAGGTATAGCAAAAAGTTTTGTGCTGTTTTGACCTCAGGAACGTTGTTAATATAAGGTAGCCTGGTCCGAGATATTTGCTAGTTTTGTGTGGAATACAAAAAAAAATATTGAAGTAAATAAAATGAGTCAAGCGACGTAATAAAAACTGGTATAGGTTCGTTCATGCAGCATAATGCAGCTCTACTTAAAATTTATATTATTTCGAATTCATCTATCACTTCAACTCACCTGTGTAACTAGAATAGTTATACCTATTAATTAATTATAATTTGAAGTCACACGCAGAGTTACCTACACATTTGTAAACTACTGAAATTAGAATTAGATAGTTATATTTTTACCTAGCAAAGAATGGAGTTAGGGAAAGGAGGGTTAAAAATGTGGATATAGGGGAAGAATAGCCGAACTGGAGGTGGACTGGGCACCTAAGGACCGAATGGATATAGATAGATATCCCCACAAAATTACAGAATGGATATCTAGGACGGGACAATGATTCGAAAAACAGCCCTGAAGACGTGACTATGATCAGAGGCGTCTCTAGGCCATGTAGCGCCCGTGTGCTAAGATTACCCTAGCGCCCCCAGTAAGCCGCGCGGTTAAAATGGAATAGGTACAAATTACAAGTATGTAACACATCAAGTTACCACAAACTGACAAATCTCAGTGGATAATAAACTCTATTGTTTGGAGATTTTTGAAGAAGAAATTTCCGCCGAGCCCCTAGGATTGCAGCTAAAAAGACCCACCCTGCATATAGGTAGAGACGCCTCTGACTATGATGTTGATTGACCGTCGCCGGTCACTGTCGCGGCTACGTCTGCATCACTCGCATGAGTTTGCAGTATTAACCGTACCTAAACTAGAATGTCGAGGTGGTCTGCGCCCTTTCTTAATTGTGCTTTAATTATGTAATGTTACTTAGGTACTTGCAGTTTGGTACTTCTACGTACTTAGGAAATACTTATTCATAGTGACCATACAATGTGATAAACAATGATTTTTTATTAAGTGGATAACTGTTATTAATTAAGTGGATTACTGTTACTGGCCCTAATTCAAAATGTCTAAGTTTTAATAAAATGAAAGAGGTATAATAATATTTACATTTCTCGGGCACTAGAAATAGTGTCCTGATTAATCGTTTGGTCTAGAACCTATAGATAACTTTCAGGTTACCTACTTACAGAACAGTTTAAAACAAAAAAGACTTGCCAAGGAATCTTAAAATTCGTACAGGTGAAACTGCTGACATTAGCTAGTCTATTATGACCCAAGATAATCCATTGACATTAGGTAGTTCCGGTTTAAATGTAGAAATATTTATTTTGTATTAACTACCATTGTTTGCGCTGGCAGCCCTAAGCAAACTTAAGTTATACTAAGAAAACTAACCGAGAAAACCCCTTGAGAAAAACCTTTTTGCTTGGGACTCAAACTTTATTTTATCACACTTTTCTTTCAAGTTTAACGCGGAGCTGTGAATAGCTATAATTTGTATTATAATAAACAATTTGTAACTTACAGGTAGGTATCATAAATACGAAAGTTTGTGCCGTCTCGCGTCTGTGCTTTATAATTGGACGCAGATAAGCAATAACATGTTAACCCACAAAATTAAGTTACCTATTCAGAACGATTTATCGAGAGTTAGGGAACGTTTTTAATTATGTGTTTACCTTATTACATTGTTTAAGTATGTTACTAAATATTGAACATGAAAAATGTTGACAGAAAATGACGCTATAATTTTAAAACACGATTTACTCAAAATTTCTGGGTTAACACACAATTTGTGGGTTAACACACTGTTGCTTATCTATTTCTAATTATAAAGAAAAGATACAAAAAGTTTTCGAGGAATCCCGAAATTCGGGTAACACAAACAGGAATTTGAAGTAGGTACCTAATATTATCTGTGGTAACGTACCTAGATACCTATTAATCTATAATAGAGTATCTATAATGCTATTGTGAAAGTGAAATAAATAAATCTAAATCTAAATCAAGGTGGATTGAGCAATAATGTCAAAAGTTTGCCTTTAAATCACCATCTCATGTATGTTTACAGATTTTTATAGTTTAGGCGCTAAGGGATATATTTATGAAAAAAAAAAAACTTCTATGGACTTTAAAAAAAAAACAGACGTTAATAGGTTTTATAGTTGGATGAACATTTTAAGTGGACGTGGATGGCCAAACCCAAAGACTTATTAAGCGACACTATATTAGAATGATACAATAGAGCAGAATGTAGATTTTTCTCCGAAATGGGTTTGATTCCCATTTACGAAATCCTAAGTACTTTTTACTACTAGTTTACTACACGTTTTATCTATAGGTAGGTATTAGGTAGGTATCTATATAATAAAAATGAATCGCCAGATGTGTTGCTAAGCGCATAACTTCCAAACGACTGCACCAAATTGGAAAATTGTTTATTTTTTTGTGTTCGTTATTGTCAGGACAAGGTTTATACAAAAGAAGTTTGGAGTTCCTGCGGGAATTCCGAAACTCATGTGGATGAATCTCCAAAACGGTTGGACCAATATTGACGGGACTTTCATTGCTAATTAGCTGGTATAATATAAAAATTACTCCTTATTTCTCTTGGTCACGCCATAACTTAAGAACGACTTGACTAATCACCATTAAATTTTGCACACAGGTTGTCAGAGGTACAGGGAAGGACATAGGGTACTTTTTATCCCAGAATTCCCACGGGAACTCTGAAATTACCGCAGGTGAAATAGACTAGGTACTATTTTTTATATTGAACGTTTTTTGTTTAATATTTTGTTTTATCGTCTAACGTCACAGGTTAATTGTAAGTTACTTCTCATGCCATATTTGACTGCCTACGTCCGAGCGAATGTTGCTGACAGTCTATAGCCGGTGTTACCTTGGGTGTAACACAGCCAGCCCGTAGCTGTTTTTATGGTCCCTCTAAATCACTTTAGGCTACTTGACCCGAACGTAGCCGATCGCGGCCGAACATTAAAGGGTATGATTTATATTCCAACTTAGCACATTGTCGCCATCTGTTGCACAAGTAGGTACACTCATGAAGTAGTTTATTACGAAGGTCGAGTGGGCTGGACGGAGCTCGCTGCTGCATTGTGTTAAACAGCTACTACGTAGGTACCTTTAAGCGCTTATTCCACAGTGTAATAAGCGCTTTAGTCTACCTATGTAAGTCCCTACAGGTATTAGTTAACTAATAGCTGGTAGTCTGTGATTTAATATTCTCTCTATAGTGTAACAGTGTTAAGAACGTGTTTATGTATTTACTATTTACCAACTTACATGTATGAAAATTTTTGTTATTCTGTTGGTAGGTTTGTTTTTACACAAACACAAGAACATTTAGGATATTATGTCTTTGGTCAATTCGAATGATTATGATTATGTTTAACTATTTCCCACTTCTTCATACCTACGCCCACAAAACCGAACATTTTTGATGTTTGTACTATAACACAGAAAACCGGTAAGTTTTTGAGACCTGAAACAGACAAATTCAAAATGCGGATAAATTGGTCCTAATATGCAAGTTCGGCATCTAATAGATACGTAGGTAGGATATATTTTGTCAGGTATGTATTTTGTCAATCCTACTAATATTATAAATGTGAAAGTGTGGATGTTTGGATGTTTGTTACTCAATCACGCAATAACGGGTGAACGGATTTGGATGAAATTTGTCATGCACGTTGTCAGGGGTACAGAGAAGGACTTTAGAAGGCGCTGAATGATTAGGAAAGCCGCAACGCGAAGATGAAGAAGAAGATTGTTTTGGCAGGCAACATAGGCCCATAGATAATTGCCTTACAAACTAACATAATAATTATGTACAATATAAAACATTGGCTGTTAGTAAATAATACTTAATACCATTTAATACCTATATCTATGTTAATAAGACTATTTTTGACACTGTATCATTCTGGTGTTGGCTGTCGGTATTAGGTACGTAAGTCAATAATTTAAAAAAAGTAATAATATTATATAGATAATAATAGTGTATGTAATTATGTAGCTATGTAGTTATCAGTGACGACAATACCTTAGCAGCAAGGTAGCAAGGTAGAATAGAAAGTAGGTAGGTATACTTAGAACAAGTCTGTAAATTATGTTAGCTCATAGTTTGCAATATGGGAAATTCGCATTGTAGGTACCTACCTACTACTTAATAATACAACCTCGCCTAGCAGTGGCAGCCACATTTGCTTGACAGTAAACAGTTTCAAGTTAATAAGACTGTTCGAGTCATGTGTAGGCAAACTTCATAGAGAGGCAAAGCGACCGTGCCAATATTGTCTTGCAAAGTGCACGACCGCCCTTCGTAATATCATCCTCCGCGACATTCCTCGATCTTGAAGTCTATGTGAGATGCCACAATTGGCTCATCATATGTTATATGATGTAGGTATATCATTGCATGAATATAAATCACTATGTAAATAAGTTTGGTGAAGTATTTACATTAGATAATCCGTGCATATAAAGCGGCATAATATGCCAATGAAACTTTGCGTTGACGATGGCGCGTATGAAATGCAAACAAAAGACATGCAAAAAAGAAATAAGACATTAAAAAGACTGATGAAATATAAAAATTTCATCAGACTTTTGTCCGAAAATGGAATTTTCCAAAAGGAATAATGGACACAGTCGTTTTAATTTCATAAAGAAATTTCCAACTCAAACTGCGATGCATTACGTAGGTAGATATTCGCAATCTATACTTTGTTAAAATTAGTTCATATGAGACAATGTTTAAATTTTGTGAACATGTGTTACCACTGCACAGTTGCAGAGTTCCCACACTGCATATTTATATATACTCACAATGCGGCGATGCTCTATTTACATACAGAACGAAGCTTTTGAATGCCTAATACTTATTTTCTTAACACGAAAATTACACGACGTTACTGAGATACGTGTAGCCTATATCTATCGCTCATGTTACATTCATTATAAAGCTTACGTTCTGTACCCAAATATTGTCATGGATGTGCGTACGTAATAATGTACGTATATTATACAATATGTTACTATATCAACCTTTTGTTGTCCCAAGTGAGGTTAGAGTTTGCGTAAAGCTTAATGACTTATTACAGACCCGCTCTGCCAAGCTCCTCATTAAAAGTATACGAAAACTTTGTGTTATTTTGAACGTAGGTTATTAATGTTAAAAATAATAAAAGTTTCCCATTTTTTTTTACTATGTACCTACGTAGGTAATAACTAAGGCACACAGTAGGTACGTATTTCAGAAAGTTTTACCAAATATCTATACAATAAAAAGTTAGTAAAATTTGTAGTTTTGTGATATCGACGGTGCCCTAATGCTGTGCCAAACTACAATACTTTATCCTTGGATTTGCATTTGATATATTAATTTCTAGATTTAATTTTTGCGAGATAAGGAAAAATATTGATATTTTATGGTAGCTAAAGATACAATATACCTGCCTACCTACTAAAAGGCAGCTGAAGTGCGAGAGTCTATTGAAGTTCTTACGAAAACTAGCCCACGATCCACTTTAACTGGCAAAAGTCTATATTGCGAGTGTATATTTTATAAGTAACTGCTATAATGTAGGTACGTTTTGTAGAAAGGCGGACGATTCGCTCGCAGATTTAATTTTTGGTCTGAATTATTGTCTTTATATTTTTTATTTATACACTACTTAATAGACTGGCTCTTCCCCTCGGACCCGCCTAATTTTGGCGTTCTCGCGGAAATTACGGAATAAAAGTACACGGTGAAATTTTCGTATTGAAACTTGCTATGGACGCTTTCTGGAGCTCGTCTTCATAGCACTATCTAGAATTTTACTATGATTGGCATTTCCATGGTAAAATTCTAAATAGTACCTACTATAAAGACGTGGGCTCTAAAAAGGGTCCATAGTAAATTTCACCGTGTAGGTATGCAAAAAATTTATGGTGATCGGTTGAGTATTTGGAACCGTAATAGTTACATACATACAGACGGAGATAGATATTAGCATAGACACATCATAGCATGGATTACAATTTGCAAGGCATTACGTCAGTAGCAATGATATTTTGATCAGTAGCGAAAAACAATGAAAAAAGTCGATAAAATAAAAATTAAAAACTCTTATCTTTTTCACTTTCAAGACAATATTCCTAACAATTTTCCTCAGTCTTACTCTTACCTAACTATATTCTACAACTTTACTTACTATTATTCAGTAGTGAATCAAAAATAAAATACTTTAACTTGTGTCTTAAAACGACGTTTCTACGTTGAGTGATGTCAGAACGTATATATTTTCATTTTTCATGCGAAACAATTTTAGTAATTCTATACGAGCTCTTCAGCATGCTTGGAATAACAATTTCGCAATCCGTCGGCGCGGCGTCACGTAGCTCAGCACTCGTCGGACCCTGAATACGAAAAGTAATCATTTCTTCTAAAGCATCTAATCGAAACGTCTAAATTTGTATTCCAAGACCGACAATTTTAATGTTTCTTAAGTGTAAAATTAAATTTCTACTAATAAAGTAGCAAAACAAACGACACGAGCAGGCTTTACAAGCTTTTATTTATACGTAGGTATAACTTGCAATAGATATACGTATAAGTTGTGCGCGCTCAGCATCAAAATTTGCAAACAAATTTTTCACCACGTGCTGGTATCACATTGAGATAAAAATAAAATATACGTACCTAGTAGGTATGATAACGGTCACTGTAATAAAAGTGAAAGTGACTAGTTTTTCACATTAACTTTGTTGTGATACTGGTCGACTCCATTAATAAGATGCAGCACCTCGACATACTAGATGAGGTTAGATTAATAGTAGACCGACTAGCTTGCTTATCAGAGTTCCTATTTCTGTGTGAATCGTTTGTCTTTGTTACAACGCCGTCCGCTGTCGCGGCACACTCGCATGCGCTCGTTTAACTCGCGCATCGCGCATCTCAAGGTGCTTTAGATTATATTTATGGAGTGGACCAGTATCATAGCAAAATTGATGTGAATAGCCGTAACATTTGTAAGTTCGGTGACTATGTCATGCTCATGGTACGATTGAGCTGATTTAATTCCGGAGCCAATCTGGAGCCCAGAGGCGGCGGAAGGTATATGGACGATGTGGGCGACCTACGGCGTTGCGTCCCAAGGGGCTTCACGCTCAAAAACTCGCGCCTTGAAGGCATCCCCTAGGGTGCCGCTTGCAAATACTGCTTGCAGCAGAATACCTACCGCTTAGCAACTCTGACGTCATAATATAGACTTTGGCAAAAATGGGATCGGAGGCTAATGAGATCGGATGCTAAATTGTGTTTTATAATAAAACTAGCTATTCCCCGCGGCGGTTTTTATCCGCGTAGAATAGTTATAGTAATTTCGGAGTTCCTGCGGGAATTCCGGATTGCAATACTATAGCCCATGATACCAAAAATAACGTGACTTCCTATTGGTAGAAGAATTTTCCAAATCGGTTCAGTAGATCCAGAAATTACCCCCTACAACCTCATAAACTCACAAATTTTACCTCTGTATAATATTATAGGATAGATAATAGTGAAATAACTGTTTTTTGTCGTTTAGCACCGGAGGGCCTCGTAAAATGTACCTCACCTCGTAAAATTTACATGTTCCATTATTACTCATACCACTGGGCTAGTGCTCCCAGTGAGGAGAAATTCGTTCCATTACAGCGGACGGTATCCTAGGATAGGCAATATGACGTCATAATCATCGCTATTTTTGTGCTGTGAGCACTGGCGTTTTCGAGGTAAGGTGCTCTCATTGGTTTGATCACGTGATCATCTTCGGACCAATGATTGGTCAACCGCGTAGGGCGGTCGTCAATGATTGGTCGACAGCATGATATGGATAAACACATGACATGGACAATAGTATACTGGATTTGCATAAAGGAACGGCTTCGCGGTATACTAAATTGACGTCATACCATATGGTGCTATCCGTACCTAATTACGGAACCACTGCTGAGATGTAGGGACTTAAACTTTTTGATGGCAGGACTAGAACAGAATGGTTTGTCCTGTTGCCATCAATCCTTCCCATTACACATAATGACGAGGGTCTGATGATGGAGCCGGAAGATTGTTATTGGAACTCTCTAATGGAAACAGTCAAGATAGTCGTGTTTAGACTCGTTTGTTTAGTTCGCATGAGTACCTACCTTCCATTACACATGATAAAGCGTGTTTTTTACCGACTTCCCAAAAAGGAGGAGGTGCTCAATTCGACTTTTTTTATTTTTACATATTGTTTTCTATGTCAAAATTCAATTGATGACAAAATATTAAGTACATTTATTTGTCAATGGTCCACAGAAAGAAAGTGTTAATGGATTTCCTTATCTTCAAAGCTGTACTTATGTAAATTTTAAAGCAAATTGTTCCTTATTTTCGAATAACTATTTTTCCCTATCTCTTTTGTTATGGTTTGATTTAATTAGGTATTCAAAAGAGATTTCTGGAATGGTAAACGTATAAATGTTTGAAAAGTTCATTAGAAAAGTATAAAGCTTATGGATGATTATTGAAACAAATAAAAGTTTAAGCATTTAGAGATATTAGCCGGTTTAATTTTGATTGAAATGGAACGCATCCGGGTCTGACCCCTTTGCTTTGAACTCGTGGACTTTGAAAAGCGATTAATTAAAAAGAGAACTCTGAAAGGAATCCAATACCAATCTTTCATTCGACAATTCTGAATAGATTTCAAAGTGAAAAAGGCAAAATTGACTAAGCTTAAATTTAAAAAAAAGATAAACAAAAAATACTTATGAACGATTATTTTTGCACTGAACATATTTTTAAATAATTAAATGAATATTAAATACTATTTATGTTGCTAGGTAGTAGGTACAGGTTGCTTGTAAAGTAAAATATTCCAACGCGCACGGTGCGCTACACTAACATTAAATTTTTAAATTTATTTGTACCTACATAAACATTAAAACTTAAGGTTACCTATAAAGCATGTTGGAAATATTGGATATTAGAAAATGTCATTTTGTAATTCATATTTCGTAAACAAAAATTATCTGAAGGAACATTTAAAGTGTAGATAAACTTATTGAAATCTGATGGAATAATTTTGTATAAAAACTTTTTTCAAATCATAGATACGTATAATATGTCTCTTTGTCCTGGAAAAGCTATACAATCCATGAATTATATATTAATATTTTATGCCTGAATATAACACTGCCCTTGACAACGCTAGATTCACTCAGACGAACTAGCCCAGCCCCCCCCCCAGTGAACTACACAGCATTCTCTTTTCAACGACGAACTTCCGGAGTAATAAGTATATAAAACTCTATTCTCCTCTTAAAAACCCCCAAGTTACTATATTGAAACCTATTTAAAATGCACTGATTAGCACAAATACACCCAACCGCTGATAGATCGATAGACGAATAATTATCGTCTTGAAAAAATTATAATCCATGGGTAAAACAGGTTAGGAATTTTGTAAGTTTACATTATACTTCGCCTTAACCAGGCGCGGTGTTGCCAATTTTAAATTTATTATTCCACTCAGAGGTTCTTTAAGATTATGGTAAGTGTATACCCGGAATGTACAAGCTTGTACTGTATGTATAATAATATTGTACAGCCAAACTACATCCTCGTGTAACAGTCATGCACACTTCGTGCGTGAAGGATTACAGACGTGACTGGTGGATCCCGCGGCAAATCGCCCCCTTATTTTAGGGATGTCAATCTAAGATCGAATAATCTGCACATTTTAAGGAAGAAAAAAAATCACCAACAAAGCCACGATACAAAGCCGTGATTCGATTCTAGGACGCCAAAAATCGAATTGCATGACCATCTCTTTCACAAGTCGATAAATGTAAACGTACCTACGTAAAGTGATGCCTGGACACATCAAGTCCATTTTTGCATGAACTTTGTTAAAGAAAAATTACATTAAATAGATAAAATAAAATATTTCAACGATGAGCTGGAAAAAAAATCAAAATTTAATGTTTAATTTTCAGGAGTCCTTACAGGCAATATGACTGAATGGGAACCACAGATACTATACGTACCTATATGTTATTTACTAGCTATGTCCTGCGGTTATTTTTTTTCTCTACATTCGATTTTCCAAGCTAAGTTTACTCTAACTGTGAAAGCCACATGATAATCCGTTCAGTAGATTAGCGTGAACAGGCACGCGGATATTATTCAACTTTTTTTTTTAAAGAACAATTTTATTTACAATTCCGTGATGGGAACACAATATGTCTATAGTTAAAGTTATGGCAAACATACAGTCCCTAGGTATGTACATTACATGACTAGAATAAAATTGGATACAGGATTCAAATAGACACTCTTACCGCCGAACTCAGAGTCGAATTTAATGATTACTTAGTTAAGTATAGATTTTTAAAACAAAACTGCCGCAATCAGACAAGTTTAATTAATTAATGTTAATTGGCATTTAACTAATTCAGTTACATCTCATTAAATGCCAATTAACATTAATTTACTGAACGTCTCTGATTGCGGCAGTTTTGTTTTAAAAATCTATACTTAACTAAGTAATCATTAAAGTCGACTCTGAGTACGGCCGTTGGACACGAGAATCAATAATTTGTATTGAAATCGAGTTTACACAGTGGTTTCTTCATCCCTAGCCGATTCACCCCGATCCGTGGCGGGTGTACCGGCGAAATGCCAACGAGCGCGGCGGCAACGGGGCGTCGCGACGCGGCACGGATCGACGCAATTTTACGCGGCTATTAAATCGAACGAATTGCCCTGATCGCTGACAATAAAAAGCAACAGAATTCCTTTCGCATCGCATTCCCGAAGCGTTCTCGCCCCGGGGAGTGTTTGTCACAGATATTTAGTTGCTCCTAAACTAATACAGATGCTTAATAACACTTTACGTGCGATCCGTATACAAGTGGGGACGCGTAAGTTACGATAAATTATAATTTATAACGTCGACATCAAATCGCACGCAATAGATACCATTGAAAGAGTAGAAAGAGAGCCCGAAAAAACTCAAATGTAGGTTCTTACAACAAAACAAACCACAATCGCAATCCGATTAAAATTCAAAGAATTTTTTTATTGCAACCTATAACTTTTTGCTAAAAATGTTTTGTTCGTCAAAACATAAACGAATATTAAGCAGGGTTTTCTAATTCAGCCACAGTCAATTACCCGCAGATTCACTCACGATAATTGCAGAGTTCCCGCGGGAATTCCAGAATAAACTAAACATTTAAACCTTCCTCTTGAATCACTCTGTCTATTGTTGAAACGCGCATGAAAATTATTTCAACAGTTTTTAGGTTTATCGCGAACAGACAGAAGGTCAGACAGGCAGACGCGGCTGATTACTGTTTTTATAATATGTAATTGGAAGGATTTTTAATTGAACGTTTTGATTTATTAAATTTCAATTCCGGGACATAAATTAACCTATGACCGATATATACCTATATTACCTAAAGTTGTGCCCCGCGTTTTCACCCGCGTTAATTTCAGAGTTCCCGCGGGAATTCCGGGATAAAAAATACCCTATGTGTTAATCTGATGTATAAGCTATATTATTGTAAAGTTTCATTTAAATCCATCCAGTAGTTTTTGCGTGAAAGAGTAACAAACATCCATCCATCCATCCATACATACTTACAAACATTCGAGTGTATAATATTAGTAGGATCTATTATAATGTTACATCTTTGAGTGCCGAGGCAAGAGAAAATAAGTCAAGTAAAAGAAAAAAAAACCGTTACAATAAAATGATAAAATGACAAAGAAACACAAAAATAATGAGGAAGAATAGTTTCAGCAAGCGATGAGAGAACGAATCCAAAACTTTTTACGGTAACTTTATTCACAGTGGTTTAATACATAGTATTTAAAATACATATCATTGCATGTTACATGTTCTGAGCTCCTTTGGGTTCTGTTTACACGTCACGCACTATCGCATCTACACTAGGCTAATAATACCTTATAATAATTCATTCGTCAGTCCTTAATCCTTTGTTGGTAGGTATTAACTTGGAATTGTTTCGTACATATATTATATAGTATAACTAGCTGTACCCTGCGATTTCATCCGCGGTAATTTCAGGGTTCCCGCGGGAATTCCGGGAAAAAAGTGCTATAGTTTAAGGTGATAAGCAGTTCCCCGCATTAATTCTGGAGTTCCCGCGGGAATTCCGGGATAAAAACTATCCTATCTTTTAATTTGGCCCATATTATAAATGGTTGCAAAATTTTATCCAAATCCGTTCAGTAGTTTCGGAGTCCATCGCGGACAAACAACGTGACACGTGATTTATATATATTAGACTAGCTGTCTCCCGCGATTTCTTCCGCGGTAATTTCGGAGTTCCCGCGGGAATTCCGGGATAAAATAGTGAGCAATAAATACTTGAATACTTGAATTAAAAACTATCCTATCTTTTAAGTTGGGCCAAATACAACATAGTGACCAAATTTCATCAAAATCCATTCAGTAGTTTCGGAGTCCATCGCGGACAAACAACATGACACGTGATTTATATATATTAGACTAGCTGTCCCCCGCGATTTCATCCGCGGTAATTTCGGAGTTCCCGCGGAGGTTGCGGGAAAAAAGTACTCTATGTCCTTCAGTTCCCGAGGGAATCCCGGGATAAAAACTATCCTATCTTTTAAGTTGGACCATTTTATGAATGGTTACAAAATTTTATCAAAATCCGTTAAGTAGTTTCGGAGTCCATCGCGGACAAACAACGTGACATGTGATTTATATAATATATTAGATTAGATATGTCGTATAGAGTGGTAGCAAAATTACGAAACACCTATAAAAACAAAACTATCGAAAAATTATGAGGAAGTTTAGGAGTAACCCGTCAGACTAGGCGTCATTTGCTAAAAAACTCATTATAAGAAATCTATACAGAGCAATGAAAAATAGGGTAAAATATTTTTTGATAATATTTTGATAATAATCTGTAGCATTGAAATTTGTCAACAACAGAAAGTATGAGATAACTGAGAAACCTTTTGTAGCGAGTGGTCGTGTTACTAGCTACTTAATGTAAGTATGATAAAGTAGATATTTAGTCGTTTATTTTCAACAAAAAAATGTATTTTAACATGTAGGTATGTAGCCAACTTATTTAAAACAAATAATTTGTGAAACTTAAACCGTTTAATATCCGTCTTGCTATTCACACTCATTGATGTCATGCAAGTAATAGTAAAATATAGAAAAATACCTATAGCGGACATTATTACCATAAGCCCATTCTGCAGTCTGTCTTGAACACTTGAACTTGTGTGGTTTTATAATTCATATACGGGCATAATACGGGCAGGTGTTTCATGAAAGCTTTCATTTGCAATAGGCCTGCGGATTTCGTGTTACGTACAGTCACTATCAAGTATACATGAAGCACTTTTGTCGGTTGTTGAACTTTATTACTACTGCAATAGGATTCAACCATTGTCGACATTTTTGATTCTGACTATACATACTTTATGTCAGAGTACGTGCACGCTTCGCTATCAGATGGTATTTGAGAAATTCACACTCAAGAGAAAGGAATTTGTGATGTTTTGTCTTCTATGTAAAGGTACGGTATCTATTGTTGAAGGAAAGATGCTGAAGACAGGCCATTATTAAGACGTAAAACATGCCTCACATAATTTGCGATCGTAAACTTAGTTGTTATTATAAAGGGTGTGCCTATAAAACAAGTATGTATATGTATAAGATTTGTTTTTTCAATAATATCCAAAGGATTTGCAAAGAGACTAACCACTAGGATTTGGACGATTCGATGTTTACCTAATAATATCAAAATATAAATATTTATGATATATGATATTTATGATAAAAATTCTATGAGCGAATAACAATGATTCTATGGCGGGTGAAGTTCCAGAAGTTGATTTATCTCTTAAAATGGAGATACCGATTGGCTGCCAAGATCTTGCGGTTTTAGGTCGTCACAATTCTTTCTTTGAGGATATTTGAAAGAAAAGCCAGAATCAGTTACAACTGAGGTACCTACAGCGCTAAAAGACGAAATATTGCCCCGATAAGATATACCTATGTTAAAAAGTAACTAAAAACTTGAAATTCCAGTGAAATTATGAAGTTCTGCAGAAGAGTTGTGATGGGTATTTAAAAATATAGTGTTTTATTTATACATAGGTACATTCCCACTCAACTTCGAATTAACCAAATTGAGTATCATTCCAAAATCGATAAAATTGTATTGTAACACCCATTATATAGCTACATAATTTTACTGGAAATTATGATACGACCAAATTAAGACATTATTTACAAATTATTCCCAAATATCTAATAATGTACTTACTGTTATATATTGTTAGTGTCTCAGAATGGATAATATTACAGTAACCTATTGTTTTAAAAGCTTTCTGAGACCTGTTACAAAATGAGATCTCAAAATTAAATAATTGTATCAAAGTACTTACCTACTTAACATTTTCAAAAATAAATAACTATTATACTACATACATATAATATTAGTTTTGTAACTGCAACATTAATATTATTGTTATACAGTTAGTAAAATACGAGTGTTGAAATTAAAATAACGGCGCGGCGTCCAGGTTCAGCTATGTGCTCGTAAAAAAAAAACCCGTAATCGAAACGAGTCGAATCGCAATAACGGTAAAAGGTAACGAGCAACGAATACAGCCCTATAAACCGTATGCAGGGCGAGTAAATTTAAAATCCAATAATACGAATTACTTATTTGACTCTGGATGTAGGTAATACAAGTGATGGGCAAAATCAAAGATAACTGTTTCAAGATTATGCGCGCTGTAACAAAGTTTAATAGATTTATAATTTTGTTTTAGTCGCGTGAATTTTGTTATTCCCTCGGGAACTCCAAACATAGTCATAATTCATTATCTTTACAAAAAATATAGGTTTTACAGTGTAATATATGATTTTCTAATAGAGGAAAAAACGTCTTGGTAAGTATCATAATTATAATAAATAAAAAAAAAATCAAATCAAATCAATGATTCACACATGGTATATATTTCCAATCTCTATAAGGTTTATTCTTTTGTTTACATAGGTACTTTAATTGATGTTTATAATTATTACTTACTAGCCGTGCCCCGCGCTTTCACCCGCGGTAATTTCGGAATTCCCGCGGGAATTCCGGGATAAAAAGTACCCTATATCCTTCTCTGTACCCCTGACAACGTGCATGCCAAATTTCATCAAACACCCAAACATCCACACTTTCACATTTATAATATTATTACCTATTACCTATTATATTACCTATAAGCATAAAATTTGACAATTTTACTTCTTTACATAAAGAAAATATGCAGGTGAAAAATAGCGCCAGGCATATCCAGCAGGGTTGCAGTATATCCGGAGACATCACACGATATGCACTTTAATATTTTTCATTAGTGAATACATGCCTGCTATAATAATGAGTAAAATCAATAAGTAAGTAGTAAAAATCTTTCACCTAAAACGAAATAATAATAAAAGTAATATAGTACCTTTACATACTTTACAAACGAATTGTTTTAAACTTGATAAGCTTTTTGTTAAGCTTCTGAAAGCTGGAAAAATATCTTTCACACGTATGTTTCTGTCAATATTGTGTTTACAAGTAAATTTTGCTTATCTTCTCTGCGTAACTCACGCATCAATAAAGTATAATTAATTAGTTATAAAAAATATATTAAAGTATATTATTTTATTATAATGGATTTAAAGAAAGAGATAAATTGTTGGTTATGGTAATACTCGTATTATCTACACGACACCAAATGAAACGATTGAAAACTAATCGTATCGTAATATTTACTAACGATTAAAGTTCATGTCGGCAACTGAAAACTGTAAACTCGCCATTGTGGTCGATGCCTGTAGGTACCTAATATATGGATAAGTTAGAAATTTATTTCATGGTCCAAACATTTGCGTGTACCTCTAAAATTATTAATCAGGCTTCACTTTGGCAATGAACCAACGTCCTTCTCTCTCATTTGTATTTACCGAAAGAGTTTCTGACCATAAATCATGCTGTTTTGATAAATGAATCCACAGATTTTTTTTTCTAACTTACAGTCAGTTCCGCTTTTCCGTTTATTCAACTTCGGTTGGTTTAATTTCAGTAATGGTGTTTAATTCTTCAACAAACATTCTCAGATGTTTTTAAATAGTTTTTTTTTAAATACCTATATGTAATCAGTTAACACGTCTTGTATGTACCTACCTAATAAAAGTAGGTATTCAGTAAGTCTGCAGTCAGCCAATTCTTTTTGATATGCGGTTTGTTATATGGTTACACAAAATAAATTATTATCATATACTAGCTGTGCCCCGCGGTTTTACCCGCGGTAATTTCGGAGTTCCCGTGGGAATTCTGGGATTAACAGTACCCTATGTCCGTCTCTGTATCGCTGACAACGTGCATGCCATTTCCATTGCCATTTCATCCAAATCCGTTCAGCCGTTTTTGCGTGATTGAGTAACAAATATCCACACTTTCACATTTATAATATTAGTAGGATTATAGGTACATAACTTTTTGTCTTTGATGTTATCTATATCTAGAGAAAGCATCTATTATGAGTACCTATTTTGGTTTCGTAACAAATTATTTTCTTTTCTTATTTTTTAAATCGAATAATTTAGAACATGAATGTACGTGACGTTCTAGTTTGTTTTATCGCACAATGCCATTCTGCCTCTAAAGAGATAGTTCCTTCGTGATCCTAAGCGCTTGGCCAGTGAGCATAGCTTCCCGCAGTGTCGATCTTGCGACGAATGGCCCATCTCCGGGGTGGCCGGAGTGCCGGAAGTAGACGCTAGCCGCTGCACAGCGTCCCAGTATCATTCACTTGCTCGAACAAATGGCAAAGGCAAAGACGTCGTCGTTTTATGTTGGATTCTATTTGTTACTTTTTAAATAATATTATAATATCTCTTCTTAATTTGAAATGAGAATATGTAGATATTAGCAGCCATAGTTAAATAAGAGTTAATTTGGTACCTAAACGGTGAAACGCTTTTATATACTTATAACAACTTTTTCCCGACATCCAATTTAAATAAAACAAAGCCTATATAAGTATTGCTCCAGGCTAAGCTTAATCTACCTGTAAAAACCACATGACAGTGGCCGTTCAGTAGATTCGGAGATTATCCTGAACAGACAGACAGACCAAAAATAATTTGATAGTTAAAAACCTTTTTGTGGACGTTTACTCAATGTATAGGTACAGAACCATGGATTTAAATTTTACTCTTTTATCACAGTATGTAGGTATAGATTTGGGAATCAAACTATTTAATTTTCAAATTAAAATTTCTTACACAACAGTTTCCGTACAAATGAGAAATGGAGATAAGATAGGTACCTGATAAGAGATTAAATTACAATTTATTTGAATAACAAAATATTATATGGATACGTGGCTCATTATTCGTTTCGAGTTTAAAAACATTACCATAAAGTGAAATGATTTGACGTTTACGAGTCGACCCGGCGAAGTAATGAGGTTTTGCGAAACAGAAAATGTACGAGATGTTGATATATTATTAGCTCTGTTGCGGAATACGTAACATTCTTGGGTACGAGTATTCCAATGTATGTACCCACAGTTAAGTTTGTTTATCCCTTAGCTACATGTTAGTCATATTGTTAAGCTAATTAGTTTCATTTCACGAATTAAACTAATTTTAAACATGATTGCGGTAACCTGTTAGGTACCTAAAGTAAACTTGGTAATTTGTTGAAATATGTAGATTGTAGGTATACCTAGTTTAATCTTGAAATCGATCGATCAATCGATTAGTGGCGCAAACCAATAATAATATTACGAGTATTTTTGTCTCTAGGATTAAATCGGTATTTTGTTATTTTTAGCTTTTTACTTTTGAGTTTTCGGAAGTCGGTTTTAATTTTTTTGCTAAAAATTTTTACTTGTTTGTTACGCTTTCACGGCTCAGCGGCTCAGCTTATCACCATGAAATTTTGTATAAGTAAGTACACGTGGTCCGGGGTACAGAAAAGGATATATGGTACTTTAATCCTGGAATTCCAAACCACGTGGAACAGCTAGTTAAAAGAAAAAAATGGACGAATTTAATTTACAATTTTTTCATCGATTGAATAATTCGAAACTTTAATCGGAATAAAATAAAAAAAAGACCTTGAGAGGACGCGTGTCTAATGAAAGCAAAATAGGTCGAGCAAAAGGCATACATGATAAATGCATTGTCTGCGGAAGATGGAACTGTATTTCTGTTTTGTCTTTTGCTTAGAAACTCGCTCCATACATGTTCAATACTCAATGCTTTGTGGGGAGCACTTTTAAAAAGTTCTCGAATCTCGAATAAGGCCGGGAGTTGAAATCGGAAGTGACAGAACGGCGCTCCACGACCGCGTATAGCATCCCTTCCGTCAAGGGGTGTGGTCCAAGTTTACATCTTATAGAATAATCAATTTCTTCTTTAGTTTATGATTTCTGCTATATAACACACAAAGTTTAGGGGCTAATGGCGTTGACAGTTTACTAGATATGTACATACCAACGGATTGAAATGGATTTGGAATATTCACTACTATACTCCACTACGACCAAACAACGTGCAACGTTATAATTTTTGTACATAATATAATAGTTTAAATTTACCGACGGGTTCCGTAGCTTTATAGCAAAAACCTCTGTGTTCTATATCATTCATATAATTTTTTTTTAATAATTTCATCCTCGACTTAACTTTTTTTCTGTTAATTGGTAAATATAGCATGAGTGATATTATAATTACCGTTTCAGGGATTAGCCTAAACAAACAGACATACACACAAATTTTGATTTTTGTTATAAGTATACCGTATATTCTTTCATATTAGCTGTTATGACATTACAAAGAGACACTTCAATTTTATTTATATCAATATTTATAGATTTTAGCCTATAAATATTGCGTGCAAATACATACCTACCTACCAACAGCTTCTGATATAGATTGTTGAAGTTTTCTTTTGGTAAGGTTTAGATATCATCGTATTTAGATTTATTAATTTTATTCTCATCTCTTTATTATTATTTATTATTCTCACAATCTTTTAGCAGTTATGGTTTTATGAAGAAGCAGAAACGGAACGTTAATCTAGTATTCCACTGTCCCAAGTAGACCGCTCATAATATGATAATGAAAAGTTTATTTAAAAAATACATCCTAACTAATATTATAAATGAGAATGAGAGTTTATTTGTTTGTTTGTTACGCTCTCACGGCTTAACGGCTCCACCGAATTCCAAAAAACCGCAGGGCACAGCTAGTGATATAATATTTCAACTGTCACAGTCTTTTTATAAGTTTAATACCTAGCTGTTCCCCAAGTGTCACCCGCATTAATTTCGAAGCTCCCGCGGGATTTCCGGGATAAAAGTACCTATCTCTAGTAGTAGTACCTACTATTAGTAATTCTTTTCCGTACCTCTAACATCGCGTATGCAAAATTTTATGTTGATCGGTTTAGCCGTCGAAGCGTGGAAGCGTGACAAACAAACAAACAAACAAACTCACATTCGTATTAATTATTATCAATAAACATAATATTTTCCACATTGTCATTAGTTAGTAAAAAACTAATATGCCTTCCGTAACTATTTATTTTAAGACGATAAATTATATTAAAAAATCTCTCCTCATATTAAAAAAACATGATTTAAAAAAAAATAACAATCAAAACTTACAATAAAAGCACTTAAGTCGTACATTAGCGCACTTGAGCCAGTGCATCCACGAATACCCGCTGAAGAGTGTGGTGATCCTTCCCCCCTTCAGAGACGCGTTCTCACTTATTCTTTCGGGGTTACGCCGTCACTGTTGGAGGCCGCACCGAGCTCATCATTTGCATCCAAATAGCTCCTATAAATTTGCTACCCGAATTTTCACCATTCTCTCCGTTCCTTGGGAGCAATTAAATATTTTTTTTTCTCTTACTTCTGGTCGCACGCTCGATTTTCCCTGTGCGAATAAATTGTGTTCGGTTCCCAGCCAAACTCAACGCCAGTCAGCCTCATTAAATTATTTCGACACACATCTACAACCGCTGTGAGGGCAAATTAAACTTATAGCCCAGCGCTGTGTAAACAATTATTTCGATTGGATTTTTTTCTTTTGATGACCAAATAATTTCCCTTTTTTTGCTGAAAAAAAAAATTATTAACTTCAAGCTACAGAAATAAGACACAAAATGATTTCCTTCGTTTTTTTAAAGCAAAAACGAATGAGTAATTAAATTCGTTTGTGTAAAGGTTTAAAAAAACAACTGTATTTATTCAGGTATGGTAGGTACTACCTAATATCTCGACTGATACAAGGTAGGTAGGTATATTTCGTTGTTGACTCAAATTAAATTTTCCACCTGGACCACTTTGGCCGTTCTCTGTTGAATATAGACGTTTATATCCCAAAACCGATTCATCAGGAAGTCGACAATCGAATTCTTTTCTTGCAATGGATGATTTCTTGTTATGGAATTCGTTCCGGGCGCGGGCACCGAACTTAGAATTTAATGGCGCGGAAATGATAAGAATTTCAAATATTCCTGTTTTAATACGCGTAGAACATTACCTCTATGAAACGGTGCTACTGTATTTACTCGGGAGATTTATAGCTTTTATCAGTGGGAGGATACATGACTTTGTGAATAAAACCCTTCGGAATAAAACAATAAGATAAAAACGAATATATAAGGCCAACTACCTATATTTTTTTATTTCATTTATTTATTTATTTATATTATTATCAAAACGCGTCAAAGTCAAAAGGTCAAGGCTTTTTAGACTGTATATTTAAATCTCTTATAATGCTTTCTTTTAGTTTAAAAAAGCTATAGGTACCTACCTACCTACCTATACCTACCAAAGAATGCCACTAATTCCATGCCTCCTCATAGGTACTCCGCGAAAGTTTGGGGGTAGTTTCAGTAAAAATTGTCGCACATGTAGTTTCCATAGAATGCACATGTGACAATTTTTATGACAGCTGACAGTTACCGTCAGCTCGGTGTCAACCCGATACGCACACATGCACTGAGGTCCGTTTATATCTACAGGCATTGAGCGTGCCAGAAAGGGTCCGTGGCAGAAAAAATAATATTCTCTTATTCAGTGTATTTATATCTATCGTAATACACGGTCATGCAGACGCCGACAGACACCGGCGAGTATTTTTAGTCTGCGCGGTTAATTTCTGGTACGTGTCTGAGGCTATATGCCGAGCAGTG
This sequence comes from Zygaena filipendulae, assembly GCA_907165275.2. Lineage (NCBI taxonomy): Eukaryota > Metazoa > Arthropoda > Insecta > Lepidoptera > Zygaenidae > Zygaena > Zygaena filipendulae. Next base: position 7,839,460 of record OU015659.1, read on the forward strand.
TGAACAATTTATAATTTATTTATTTAATTAATTAAATATAAAGTTTTTGTACTTTATATATTTTTTAAAAGTTCTAAAAAACCTTTCTATAGAACATCGGAATCGTGTAGATGTCTTTTGTAAATAACGGTATCTTTATCAGTTACTGCCCCGACACGTTTCGGGTACGCTCAGATGTAAATAAACGGTGTCTGGCCACGGAACGTGTAAATATAAGAAGAGCTGCAAATGTTGTACAAAATGTATGCAAAGCGGCGCTCTTTTTAGTTGGTCATTGAAAATGCCGCAGCCGGCCAACGCGCGCGCCGAGTTCGACTCCACAGCGAGGCTCGGCGCCCCCAGGAGCGCTGCGCCCGCGTGCAACGCACACCCTGCACCATAGGTAAAGACGCCTCTGTCTGGCACGCTCAATGTCTGTAGATATATATATAAACGGACCTCAACACGTGTACGTAGAAATCATCAGCCGTCTTTACTTGTGGAAAAGCACTTGAATCAGTTCATTTGTATATTTAAAAAGACTGTAGTGTGTCACTGAGCTGAGCTGCCTATACAGTAAGTAATTCTACAATTGAAAATATGATTACACTAAACGAGTGTGAAATCGTTTAATACATTGTAGATGTCGTGTTAATCTCATTCCGCATGAGTAAATTACAAGATCGAGGCGACGTCGCTGGCCGGCCGCCAAATAGCCGGTCGCATCATCGACCGCGATTCAGCACCGATGAAATATTTTCTTTGATTCCCCCTTTGCTGGCGACGCAAATGTTTTTAATAACTTTGCATTTGTACAGTGAGGCCTTACTGTATCATATTGCTATATTATTATTTGTTGCGATAAAAAAAACAGATCAGATTTTTTCTTTTGGAACGTAATTTTTTTTTTTTGAGGCCAGGCCTTAATTAGTGTCATAGCAACAGGAGCGCTGCATTAGCGACCCGCGACGGCGTGGCAGCTACGATCGCGAGTGCGAACTTGAAGAGTCATTCGCTACAGTATGTATATAGTTTACATAAAAATTATGCGTACACGTTTTCAGAGGTAGGCACCTACAGAGAAGGACATAGAATACTTTAAATCACGAAATTTCCGTTAAACTTTATTAAATTAATTTTTTTTTTAATTTCAAGGTGCATGTATCAACGTGTAAAACGTGCAATAAGTCACACTCTTGGTTGCAATATCATCGTGTTAGCAACCTAACGAATTAACTCAATCCACAATCCACATAAATTGTGAGTGCAATGTAACGCGTTACGTATACATAATTATCACTTCAAAATTTATTTTTATCAAATGTTATCACAATCTATACTTATAATAAAACTGAAGAGAGGTCAATTCTGTACATCGAATATATATTAAAAATTAATATTGGAGAATATTGATCGATACTGATGCCAAAAATGCAATTAGTAAATTTTTTGTCTGTCTGTCTGTCTGTCTGTATGTGCGCGCATGGGTCAAAAACTACTGAAGGGATTTTAACCAAACTTGGTACGATTGTAGTCCATACTCCTGGGCAGGTTATAGGCTATATAACATAACGCTAAGACACATAGGAGCTGAGCAGTGACGATAAATTTGAAGCAAGTCGGATGAAAATGCGCTTTCGAGCTCTTATCCTCGCATACGTTTACTCAATCACGCAAAAACGGCTGAACGGATTTGGATGAAATTTGTCATGCATGTTGTCAGGGGTACAGAGAAGGACATAGAGTACTTTTTATCCCGGAATTCCCGCGGGAACTCTGAAATTACCGCGGGTGAAACCGCGGGACACAGCTAGTTAGTAATAAATTTGGAAAATTTCATTTCGAATAAAAGTTCTTTCATAGGTCTCACCTCGATGTTTATTTAATTACTTAAATGACTATGACCTAATACACAAAAATTGGTTGTGATTATTTTATACCAAACTAACTTTATTTTTAGTCACATTCTAATTGCGCTCCTATCCCTATATAGGTATGTGATCCTATAAATATTTTCTAAAACAAAATTTTTGAAAACTTTTCAAATTGCGCTACTTGATGATTTTGAAGATGAGACAAAATATGATCATGCTAGAAGGGCTGTTTTGATGAGGCAAGTGTGTAAATGACCTTCCGAAACCCAAGTTCTTGCTGTAATAATGCCAGCGATATACCTACCTACGTAATAGTTGAGGCCTTATACTTACCGCGTGTTAATAATGTTACTGTCAATGTTACCTCGTACCCCGTGATGTGGGTCGAAAGGGTTCGAATGGCGTGTCGTGATTAGGTTTCCGCAACCAGTTTTTCACCTCAGTGTTACCTTCCCAAGGAATGTTGAACTCATATAGAGCCCATCAACGCCAGCTATAATATGGCTGGAGAAAAAAATCAGGCTGGTTTACAATATGCCTGTTTTTTTTTTTCAATTAAAAATCAAGATTGTTTACGGATGCGTTTATTTCTATAGGTTATTAAAATTAGGAAATCTTATTAGGTCTTTTTTTTCAACGACAGAGCGTCATCAAGTATAAGCAACTAATTTTCTTTCAAAGTTATACTATAAATCATTTATATAATGTGTCCTATAAAGTCACTCATTGTCGTAAACAAACCATGATAGATTAACAACTCTGTTGTAGCATGTCATAGTCCAGCTGAATATTGCTGTTCTTATCGATCTTAAGCGGCATTGTCCCAAATATTATTAATAATATAGGAATTTAGCTCTATTTTCATTCCTTGGGGAGAGTTAGGTATCTTCCAATAATACGGGGTGGTCTACCCACACTGCTATGTCAACGTTAATTTTATGATATAAAACTCAAATTACTTTTACTTTTGCTGATCATTTCTTTCAGAAACACTTATTGAGTTATTTCTTTGAAGTAATATTTAGGTTTAGCTAGGTTAGGCATTTTTTGTCTCTATTCCAATTTTTTACTGAGAGAGTAGGTAGGTATAAAGATTCGTTCGTAAACTTTTTTATTTTATTTATTTTATTTATTTTGTATTCGGGAAGACAAAAGGTTATTATCTCTATTACTTATAGATTATAAAAACAATGACAATATTACATTAACCAACGAAGTCTCCACTATTACGTAACACACAGATAGTTATTATTTACTAATTACTAATATTTACTATTATTTACTAATATTTTCGGTTTCTACTTTTGCGGTGCGAAAGCAATGATATCAACTTAAACAATAACAATAATTATTCAAACAAACAATTGAACTTAATATGAACTTAAACAAACTACAGTATCGCTGCGATTTTGGAGATAAAAATTGGCAAAGATAAATGGAAAATATCTACCTCGCATAATTTCTCATTATATTGAGTGCAGGCTCTACGGAGGAACAAGTTAGCTGAATAATTAGTTTTGGATATAGGAACACAGAAAACAGATTTCTTACGAGACGTTGGCCTGCCACATCTGAATTGAATATTCTCTAGTAAAAAGGGTGTAAGAACTTTATTTCTTATGATATTAAAAAGAAAGATTTGATCCCTAATTGCTCGACGTCTTTGTAAGGAAACGATATTATCTATTGAGAATGATGGAAATCTATACCGCAAAATTTTTATAAACTTAAGCTGAACCCTTTCAACCAAATTGATGTAAAACTCATATTGAGGATTCCATACAGTGCTAGCATACTCAAGCATCGACCGAACAAAGCTATTATAAAGCATAATCAAAGTTGAAGGCCTATCAAAATCTTTACTTACTCTCGTTATGAATCCTAGCATTTTAAAAGCCTTGGAAGAAATTTTTAACAAATGTGTATCGAAAATCAGTTTGGAATCCAATATTACTCCCAAGTCTCGCACCTCAGACTGTCTACTAATTGTAAAACCATTAATGGCGTAGGGATACTTAATAGGATTTTCACACCACATGCTCGACAATGCCGAATTATATGTCATGTAAACCTTACCGAAAGCAAGACATTATATCTCTTGACTTTAGCCGGGTTATAATGTTCTATTGAATTTCATTATAACCCGCTGGTCAATAATGTGATTTTCACTTTCATAATTCTTATTGCTATGTCCATAACGTCTCATTTCGCTAAACAGAATGTGTTCTCAGCGGGCGCGGCCAACTCGATTTTCGAAGACCGAAGCCGTGGCCCACTAGATTCGCAGTGAGACGAACTTCATTTGTTTGGCCAATCGAGTAGGCCACGCCAGCTGAAAGAAGTGGCTATATAGGATCTACTAAGCCTGGTTTTTTATTGTCTCGCATTATGTGAGAAAAGTAGAGTATACACCACAGGGATAAAACTGTTTTTTTCTTGGGCGCTTGAATCCCTCACCGCACTCAGGACTCAATCTTAATTCCCTCCCTTTGGTCGGGAATTAACTTATAACACCCTCGCTGCGCTCGGGAGTTAAATTTGGAGTCCTTCGTTATGTTCAGGATTCAATGTAGCGCCCGTGACATAAAACAGTGCTTTATCCCCTTGGTGTATAATCTACTATTATCTTACGCGAAAAGGATATGACATTACATTTATCAATATTGATTTGCAAAGAATTATTTCTGCAATAAACTTTGTAAACTATTCGATTTACTAGCTGTGCCCCGCGGTTTCACCCGCATGAAAGGTTTTTATACAATAACTTTTTTTTTCCGAGATCCGATTTCAATGAAACAAAGCCGATATGTAGCTCCAGGTTAAGCTTAATCTACCTGTGAAGATCGCATGACAATCAGTTCAGTAGATGCGGAGATTATCGCGAACAGACAGACAGACAGAAAAGAATTTTAAAAACTTTTTTTTTGGGCTTGTTTACTCTTCTTTTATCACCCCTCTCAATTTTAGGTAAAAATATTTAATGTACAGTATCGCGTGTCTACTCTTTTATTATGGTATAGATTACGTAGATGTAATAAAATAGCTTGAGGTTTTATCAGCGGCGTCAATTTCGGAATTCCCGCACAGACCTTCTTATACCGGGATTAAAATACTTTATCTTCTATTCCAATTAGACCTAAATTACTCTGCAAAAAAATATTTGTCATTACAATAGCAATAATAAAATAACAATTCAATAGAATTGGTATTCCCGCGGGAGCTCTTTGTTCCGAGATAAAAATATTCTATGTAGCATGGTTTCAGTGTAGGTACCTAATACAAGAATCGATTCAGTGGTTACATAGATTATTTTATTTATTTTATTTAAAGAACTTTATTGCACATTACGTACAAAAGGCGGACTTAATGCCTAAGGCATTCTCTACCAGTCAACCTTTTAGATTACCTAATATCCCTACAACTAAACTTACCTCTTTACCTCTTTATAGGTATCCATAACTTAATTGAGCTGCAAACAAATATACAAACATCCTACGTTTAAATTCGACTAGCGTTTACAAGAAAGAGGATCTCCGGTTAAAATGCGGATAAATGGGAGTCGGGAGAAATTTTTCCGATAATTTAGATTCGATTCACAGCAAGCGATGGCCTGTAATAAATAAAGTGCAGCTCCCAGTGAGTCTCGCTTCAGTCAGGGCGAGTCAGCATCGGATATGTCGTATCAATAATTGAAAAAAAAATTAAAAAAATTGGTGCTTTATCATAAGTCTAGACTCTAGATTATAATTTCAAGAATCGCGGGTTGGATTTTCTTCGGGGAAACACGTATCCGCAAATGCGAAAGTGAGTTTGTTTGTTTGTTACGCTTTCACGCCTTAACGGCTGAACCGATCATCATGAAATTTTGCTTACACGTTTTCAGAGGTCAGAGAAGGACATAGGGTACTTCTGAACCCGGAACTCCCACGGGAACTCTGAAATTACCACGGGTGAAACTAGATTCAATTCTGCATACTAACGTACCAAGGTAGGTAGTAAGTACCTACTTTTATCTAGAAATACTTACCCGCGGGATCTCCGAAATTAACGCGGGTGAAATCGCGGGGAACAGCTAGTTGTATAATTATAGGATACATTTATTACATTATCTTAATATACGTTCCAACGTATAGATATAAATAATACTAAAATTAAAACCAAATTAAATAAATAAAATCTAAAAATTTGGTTGCTTTACATTTATTTTTTTGTGAAAATATGTATTTTGGGATCATCGCAAAAACCCGATTTCTTCGATTATTATACTACACACATTATTCAACGTACGCTTCGTTTCTCTCTCAGCGATAACGAGGCACCGCGATATCTTTTGTTCACAAAATTAGTATTTAACCGACGCTTACTTACCTACTAAACTAGCAGGCTCACGGTAACACCAACGTGAATTTTTGGAACTCTTATATAATTTACTAGCTATCCCGCACGGTTTCATCCGCGGTAATTTCGGAGTTCCCGCGGGAATTCCGGGAAAAAGTCCTCTATGTCCTTCTTTGTACCCCTGACAATAGATTATGGTGATTAGCTGCTCCCCGCATTAATTACGGAGTTCCCGCGGGAATTCCGGGATAAAACTATCCTATCTTTTAAGTTGGGCCAAATTATAACATAGTGACCAAATTTCATTATTATCGATTTAGTAGTTTAGGAGTCCATCGCGGACAAACTACGTGACGCGTAATTTACCTATACATATATATTAAGAAGATGTATGGTTGGGATAAAAATATTCTAATTAAATTTCTGATCCATGATCCTGTAATTAAAATTCGTTTCTGTGTGACGTGTTCAGAAAAGACAAACAGGCACAAGTTTAAAAATAAAGTCTTGGGGCCGTACTTTTGAAGCGCTGAACCGTATTTTTGATCGATTCAAAAATACAGTTCCTAGTTGTGATGACGTGTTGATAGAAAATAAATCCATGTATCTATACAGACACGGTTCCCTTAAAGTTTTGTTATTACCTGCATGAACAAACGTATAAAATATTTTACTATCTATATCTAATATTTCCTAACTGTTCCCCGCGGTCACACCCGTGACCTGCGTCAATTGTGAAGATCCCACGGGAATTCCGGGATTAAAGTACCCTATATCCATTTTTGACATAATAGTATGCTGAAATTAATGCAGTTTCACCCGCATTAATTTCAGATTTCCCCCGGGAATACCGCGAGGAAAAGTACCCCATGTCCTTTTTGTAAGTACCCTTGAAAACGTATATGCAAAATTTCATGATGATCGGTCGAGCCGTTATTGCGTGTAATAAACAAACAAAGTCACTTTGGCATTTATTAATAGTAGGTACCTACTATAGCTGTTTCCCCACGGTTCCGCGTTAATTTCGGAGATCCCGCTGGAACTCCAGGATAAAAAGCACCAAGCGCAAGTATGTGTTATTCTGATGTAGGTATAAGCTATATTATTTATTGTAAAGTTTCATTAAAATCCATTCAATGATTTTTGCGTCAAAGAATTACAAACATCCATACATCCATTCATACAAACTTTTGTGTTTATTATATTAGTAAGGAAGAATTAGGATAACATGACACCTTTAACATATTTCAGATTTTCGGTTATTTCACAGTTAATTTACAATATCGACTCTATATAATACAAGTTACTAAAGGAGGCAAATTGAATGAAACGGATATAATATATATTGGATTACATTTTAATTAACATTGCTATCTAAAATTTTGGGATTAGGTAAATGAAGGTTGTCAGATCAAATATACCTGCTTTGAAATCAGTTTGGACGGCTCGTAAAATCAGTAGGTACCTTGGCCTTTAGATGAGACCTCACGCAAAATATTTACTAGCACTCCTATATTTATTATGCCTACAAGGTGTAAGTTTATAGGGTCCTATTGAAGGAGTGTATTCAGTATTCAGATCTAGCCTTAAACATTCAACATGGCATTAATACTTGACATAATTATGAGAATGTGAGTTTGTTTGTTTCTTTACACGTTGCATACACCTTGTCAGAGCCCATGTCAATTTCGAATTTCTCCGGGAATTCCAGGATGAAAAGTACCCTATGTCATGTATGTATTTCATAACCATCGATTGAGTAGTAAAGTCGTGAGAGCGTAACAAACAAACTCACATTCGTATTTATAGTAATAGGGTTAGTTATAATATGTAGTAAGCACCATATTATATGATATTAGATATACATAAGGCGTTACTTCCCTCCTCGAATTAGCGACACGTCCTCGTCAGCAGTCAAGTTTGCAAACCACTGGACCAAAAGAACTGGCAAAATTTTGATGTCGTTTTAGTACTTAGTATCGGTACCTATGTGAGAAGTTTCTCTGCAGTTTGTTTTGATAATATTTATGTTATTACGTAATAATGAGATATAAATACCTAATTTCACATGAAAAGAAAGAAATTCATGATTAAATTCTCAACGGGAAAACATCTAAGAGATGTTCTGAGGAAAAATTCATATATATAATTCAGGTATAATGATGTGAAATCGTTAAATATTACATTGCGTTGGTATTTTATTTTACTAACACGTAATAATAATTGTTTATTTGCTGTAGGTGCAACTACTGAATCTATACTATAAAAACACGAAAGCAATAAATTTTTACCATTCAATCATAAAACGTTAATAATGCAAGGTTTAATCGGAGTGTTGATTGTTTTCAGTGCATGAACTGCAACACACAAATTCCACATCACAAATAATTGATATAAAACTGCGTTGTAGCTAGGTACCTATGACTAATATGTTATGTTTTTGTCACATAAGTAGATATGTATGTATGTATGTTTCAAAAACTTAGTGTGAACTCGCCCTAACTCTGCTGTAGGTACCAATTCGTTAAAGAGATTTTGTTGAGATAATTAAGGTAAGATAACTCAAAAATTAAGGCGTATTTGTTCCGAACACTATAGTAAAATTTATAAATAGAATCAAAGGATTTGTTTAATGAAATACTCTCAATTTATTTAAACAGGCTTTACCTTGATTTGAAAAAATATAACCTTATAAATATTTAAAATAATCTTATTAAGTATGTGCATGTATGTTTTATGGTGGTAACTATATATTGTACCTACAAGGTTGTAGATACGTACGTGGTAGTTGGATGGCACGTGCCCGTGTGAAGTAGCCGCCTCTTGTTTCACGCCTGATTATCTTTCAACCTCATACAGTTCATCGCTTCAGTAATAAAAAATGGAACAATATTTTTGAGCTGAAACTTCTTTAGCCGCCGTAGGAAAAAAGTTTTTTAAATTTAATTTTCGTTTCTTTATAAAAATATTCGTATAGTTTGTAATTGGTGGCATTGTAACACAAGAAGTTTCATACCAGCCTTAAGGATGGATCTCAGATAAAATATTTTGTTACCGAAATACCATATTACATATACCTACCTATATACTACCTATTGTCAAAAAAGATACTTATGTAGGTACATACGCATTTGAATAAAATACACGTAAGTTGTTTAAAACTACATGTCACGAAAACATTGCATTCATGCCACCAATTGTGGGCACTGAACAATTAAGGTAATAGTGCCTACTCGTATCAGCTACAATTTGCAATGTAGTTAACTTTGCGGTTTTTTTTTATCGTAGTAAAATTCTTTACAGAGAACGATCTGGCGACTGGCACAGTACCATTGCATTGTTACTCGTGTATTTTGTGCACCTGCGTGATTTATAGAAAACAATATTATTATGGTTTCTCTATATTGCCCAATATAAAAGAACATAAAGGTAAAAGTACAACGGCGTACCTATATAATGCTAAGTTATTTTTTGCTACCAAACTTTTGGTTCTGTAGGAAGAAGTAAAACTGAGAAAAAAAATCCTTTAACCCTCTCCCCAAAGTTGAGTTATCTTCAGTGTTCAGACATACCGTGTCAACAGTTCAAATAAATGTATAGTCAACCATTTTTTAGATTTAAATAATGATTGTATAGGTACTTTCATTCTAAAGAAGCAATTATTTTTTTTTGCCAATTTGAAGGGGATTCGAAGATCACAAACGTCTAAAAAGCTGAACGAGAGTGTGAAAAAAGTAAAAACGACAGGACAATCCAATAGTTAAAGCCCGCGTTTACTGAAAGCAAACACCAAATTGCTCGCTAACTTGAGATTACACGACGTCGTTGTAACTTAAGCCCCTTCCCTCCCCGTCCACTCCCTCCTTGCTAGATCCCACCGTCTCGTCGTTAAAGCGTTGAAAAACTAACGGAACTTGACCGTATTCTGTAGCGCTTGAGCGAATGTTTCGTTTTATTTTTAAAACCGCATATTCGAGAGAGAAAAAATTAGGTTTAATAAAATTGATGTTAGAATTTATTAGAATTAAACTCCAATATTTATTTTGCGAATTCGTCGCAGTCGTCAATGTTAAAACAATTCACAATATTTATTAACATAATTGCATTGTAAATAATGAAATAGGAATTGATGATGATGTTAAATAACAGAAAGCATATATAATATATCTTGATTTTAGGTTTGTCTGCATGTTTGAACGCGTATCACACAATAATAGTATGCTAAAACTTGGCATGTTCGTAGCTAGTTACGTAGGGGACCAAATCCTAAGCACACATTAGTGGAATCGCAAGCATCAATATTATAAATGCGAAAGAGAGTGAGTATGTTTGTTTGTTACGCTTTCACGGCTTAACGGCTCAACCGATCACCACGAAATTTTGCATACCACACGTTGTCGGGGGTATAGAGACGGACATAGGATACTTTTTATCCCGGGATTCCCACGGGAACTTCGAAATTACCGCGGATGAAACCGCGGGGAACAGCTAGTTAGATACGTCTATAAAATAGTTTAAAATGTTAAAAACAATAATGATTTTATAGGTACCTATTTTGTTTTTACTATAATTATAACAAATACATAGTTATATTCCTGATAGTTATATTCTTGAAAGGCAGTTAAAAATATTTTTAATTAATTTAAGAAGATTATTGCAATACAATTTTTTAAAGAATTAAATCTGTATAATAACTGCATGACTCAGATAATGATGAACGGAATATATACAAAACATACTGTTGTTAACGTTTTTGTTTGTTTGTTGCATTAACTTTTGCTTTTGACTCCCTCAATACTCCAGAAATAAAGTATACCTATCTATGTATTTATTGCATTCATACAAAATTTAATACGATAAACAATTCTTAACAAATTGTGTTCAATGAGAACAACGAGTACGAACGAGAAATTCCTCGAGCTGGCTGGGGAATGCAGTACGCGAGGAAATTTTTCAAGTAATTTGGATTCTATTCACAAAACAGACGGGCAAGCGTCGAATAAGGCGAGTTGCGCCAAATGAACCGGACTTCGCTGCATTACGACCGACCAGGGCTGCTTCTGATGTTAAATCACGAACTAAGGCATTTGTACTAACCCAACTACATAACCTGCCAGATACATAATGTATAGGTGATATTATGTATAGGTAAGGCGGTGGCTTTTTTGCAATTTTGCGCCTTGTTTGTACTTTATCATCTCTGAACAAGATGGCATGCCACTCGTTATAATAACCTCTTTCTTTTTATTGTTCAACTAGGTGTCCCGCGCGGTTTCACCCGCGATAATTTCGAAGTTTCCGCGGAATTGTTCTATACAAACTTTGCATCCCCTTTTCATCCCCTTAGGAGTTGAATTTCCAAAAATCCTCTCTTATCGGATGCCTACGTCATACAAAGAACACACCCTCCAAGTTTCCAGTCTCTACGATCAGCGATTTAGGCTGTGCGTTGATCCATCAGTCATTCACGACAAAGCATTTTATATGTATAGATAAACTAGTTATGGAATTCCAAAGTAGCCTAATTTACTTTATAAACCTTCCCTGAACTTCCACAAATATTTCAAGAACAAAATTAGCCAAATCGATCCTGCCATTCTCGAGTTCCAGCGAGACAAACGAACAGCAATTCATTTTTATATAGATTGGTAAATTTCTTCTTTTCGCGTTCTATTTTCTTAATTCAAATTGTATTCTTTTTTTTATATTCATTTCCTCACCTGTATTTTGGTAATTTTCTTATTTGAAAAGTTATAATTAATAATTTTGCACGGGTAACTTCTTTCCCGAACAAGAGTCTCTTTATCTTAATTTCAACTGCAAGAGTCAGTTGGAGGTAACATTCAACCCCGTCATCATCATCACGTCAAGTATGATTTTCAGTCAAAAATATGCGTACCTTTTACATTGTAGTTCCCTGACAGGAGGTCAATTTAAATGGAGAGTCTATTGAACGGCGACGCGTGTTATACAAGATGTTACGGAAAGATGTAGTTATATTTGAAAATTGTGATCTGGCAATCTTGATCGTGGTATTTAGCTCAAAAACCTTACTTCATTACACTTATTTCATAACTAAAATAAAAATCGACTACTTCTGCAACAAAATAAACATGTCATATCATTGGGTAGGTCTGGAAATGGTTACAGGTGACGGGTTTAAAATCATTTTACGCAATTTATCACCGTTGTGGTGCAGAGACAAGTTAATAACAGCAAATCTAGCAAATTTTAGGAAAGTTTTCTTCATGGTTCTGGTTTAGTTACCGTGTCAAACATTGTGGACGATAAAGTAAATACGATCGTCAAATATGACTACACCATTCTGCAACACCTTGTATGGGTAGCCCTAACTGTCAAGTGTTTAGCTAAACCATCGACCACACAGCCCATAGACGCCTAATGTTTGATTTTGCGTATTGAATGCATTCTGGCAACTAGCTGAGGTAAGAGAAGCGGGGTTGCAACGCCGTGATTGGTTAATTCAAGGCCACACGCGCTAGTTACACGCCGTGATTGGCTAATTCACATTTATATCGGAACTATAAGTCAGATGTGTTGACAGGAGCCATTCGCCTGTTATTAGGCGTCTATGGGCTGTGTGGTCGATGAGCTAAACGTTCACAGAATTCTTGTAAATTAGTGTTTGACCTTGAACTCTAAAGAATTCAAGCATTCTCTTCTTTTTCTCACATTTAAAGCCCTTTTTAATAGAATTCCGGGATCACAATGCTTTGTAATAGCCATTGTGATCTTAAGATAAATGTAGGTACAATAAATGCGGCAATAGCAAGCAAATATGTTCTCAGGGCGCGGGCGTATTAATTGTATTCGTTTTGAAATAAGCAGTTGTGTGATCGGATGTTCTTGTGAAGATATTTTTACTTCAAGTTTTGGATCTATGAACTAGTATCCAAAAAAGCTTCCTTGGTTTTTTAGATAAAAGTTTTAATGACAAGGATAAGAGAACGGGAAAAACCTAAACGTTTGAATTCTTAAGTAGTATTATACCAACACTACTATACTTAGATACGGGTACCACAACTATTTTCTTTGTATGCAAATCACAAAACGTTGTTCGTGGTTATCGCCGCCTGGCGAGACGGGGGAAAGTCGGGAGGATTGTCGAAAAGGAGGCAGGGGAATAAAGGGAGCAAGGGGGTTGGGTCGCACGCGCACGATAACGTCACGTTGTCACCTCGCAAGTTGTAATTTTGTTTTCTTTCAATTCATTTTATTTTTTTATCGGGATTGAAAATTTATAAATATTTTATAGAAAATTCCTCTGTTTGTAGATACTAAGACGTGCTGTGTAACTATGCCTCCAATAAATCTGAAGTTTAAACTAAATCAGTGTTATAGAACATAGTATGTTCATATTACAAAATTGTGTAAAATATACAATATACAATTTATTATTATCACCATACGTGATGTTCTAGCTGTTCTGGATATTAAAAGGAGATACATTACAGAATGTATAATATTTGTCAAAGCAATACGTATTTCTTTGTAGTATAAATTGGGATAATCGTTAATGCTCTACCCAAGGCGAAATCCCTTGTATAGATTGCGGTATCATCATAAATAACTGCGTAACTGTTTTTATGGAGGAGAAAATTACTCTTTTCACTCACTGCCTTTTATGTACCGGGTATTTTTTGTTTACGACAGGGACGCCTTACGAATTGACGTACGTCTTATAAAAAGACTTAGCACTTTTTTCTATGATAAGTACGTACCTACCTACTAGAAAATAGGCAAAACACATACGTTCTGCGTGCAAGTAACAACATCAATAGATTCTCTGGAGCCCTAACGAATGGGGGATTAGAAAAAACCACAACCAAAAATATTAGATATGATAAGCACATTACGTATCGCACTAATTAATTTTTAATGAAAACATTTCCTCTTTATCAGATAGCGACGTTAGTGATACAGCGGTGGTTGCCGGTGGAGTCTTCATTTTTGTTTTTATTGTGCTTAATTATATAAAGTCCTCGTAATAACAAAATACAGGATTATAACCTTCTAAGTACTCCTTCCACTAATTCAAGGGAATTTACTAAATAAAATAAGAGCTGAGTAGCGGTAAACTGTTTGCATGTGTGACATACTTACTTAGGTATATGTTAAAATTCACAAGGCAGTAATAGGGATGTTGACTACTATTGAAAATCAAAATTCTAATTAGTCTGTCAGTTAGAAAATAAAAAAACAATAGACACGTATTTTTTGCTTTTTTAAATAAATTAAAATATACAGAGATAAAGCGCATTAAAGTTTAGGATGAGGAGGTCGTGACGTCACTGACCACAAAACCGCCATACAAACTGTCAGAATAGTGACGTCACGCGAAATTTTAACTCAATATATCGCCGTTATTTTTTGATTACGTAAAAAAAGAAAAAATACACGTCCAATATTTTTTAATAATCTACAAGACGGACTAAAAAACAAAAATTTGTCAACATGCCCATTATTCGAGACCATGGGATACACAATAATATGATATTATCCATCATCATTGGCGGTGACTTGAAAGGACGGAAACGTCTTTATTAGTGTAGATATTGTCCCAATAATTATTATGTACGAGCACAAAACAGGCCATTATCCTTCAACCCAGATAATCACCGAGATAGCGACACGAGGAATTCATTTTTATCGCCTATCAGTTTCTCGCTGGTTGTGTATTAGTGGACCAATCGTTAGGTCATTACATTGGCCATGTGGCGCATAAAACTTCTACGTTATGCGGGCACTCAATTTCTGTCCCTTCTGTGGGTCGTTCAAACGAAATTAGGTACTAATATTTATTGGGCGAAAGCTAAATTTCCAATTTAAGATTGAGCATGAACAAGATGTTTTTCCATAATTGACTTATTGTAGGTATTAACATCAAATTAATTTTCTCTCGCATTAAATTTATATATTTTCATCATATTTACGAAGCACAATGGTAGCTATGTTATGTTGTCAATTGTTTTAACTAATAAGGAATGATGATGATTGAAGGATGGTTAATCTTTTATTTAAAACTCTTTATAGGAGTAGGTACACAATAATAAATTAGCGTTTTGAGCTTTACTACGGTAAACTTTGGACACGATGCAGTTACATGTAGCTATGTATTTCCGACTCGACAATGGACCGCATTGTGTATATTAGTTTTTATTGTTTGCGTGCATGGTCATGGAGATAAAATAAATAGTAAAAATAAATGAAATTAGTTCTATGTTTGATCATAATTTTTTCCAATAGTATTCTAGAATCATCCACAAAGGTGACAAAGGTTACATATGTCGTTTAAGACTTAAGAGTTTTTTCATAAACAAAACATTACCACGATTTAGCTTAGCACATTTTGTAAACATAGATGCCTGACGGCACGGATTTCGCCTCACAATCAGTTTAGGCAACAGTGGCATCGATCTATGTAATATAGTTTTATCTGTAAGTTAGTTTATTGAGATAACTACTTTTTTGTACTTGCTGATCTAAATAAACGTATTTTTATCTTAATTCTTAATTAGCATTATTTATTATTTGGTATTGAATGTTTACATTAATAAAATAAGTAGGTTGTATCTCTAATTATCTAATTCGCGTTTTTGTCATGGCTCACCATTAGTTTACCCGTTATAAAATCAAAGCTCGACGACCTTATCATTCGTTTTGTGGCATTAACAAAACATTTTGTCTCTACTAACCACGTGGCTGCGGTTTGTTTAATCTGTTTGCGGCCACAAATTGAAACTGTTTTGTATTCGAACTTTAGCATAATGAGTAGACAGTAGGTAGTGAATATTTATTTTGTAGTTGTTTGTTGCTACGGTATTGGCTCGGAAATGGTTTCACATAATTATACTTTTATATTTTTTTCTAGAGAGGTAAGCAGAAACTATAAACGCACTAATTGATCAAACCTTTGCCAAACATTTTTTGTCTTAGGTACACTTGCAAATCTTCGGTGACAAGACGTCGCGTCGTTACCTACAGCTGTTGTATTTATTTTTAACTAGCTGTTCCCCGCGATTTTAACCGCGAAAATTTTGGAGATCCCACTGGAATTCCGGGATAACGAGTACGCTATGTCCTTCTCTGTACCCCTGACAACGTGTATGCAAAATTTTATGATGATCGATTCAGCCGTAAAGGCGTGAAAGCGTAACAAATAAACAAACATTCGAAAGTGCACTGGAATTACACACATGCGTTTAAATAAATTTTCAATCACTCTTAATCTCAATCATTATCTCCTTTGTCTATGCGATTTTATGATAGAATAAAATAGGTAATTGAAAACTTTGATTCCGGTTATAAGTTTTTGCATACTTCATTGCATTCAAGATTTACCTATAATGATGTTAGAACCTGAATTATTTCATTTTAAATACATATATATATATACACCTTCTTTATATACCTGTTGCTGCAGTTTTATTTACATCTACACAAAGTCTAACAAAAATTACAATTAGTTTCAACGTACTGTCTGCGCTGTTTATGGGAAATGAAGATTTTATTTCCAATTGTAAAGAACGGAATCCGTCTTTGTAAAGTCCACGCGGAAATATGAATAAAATGTAGAAAGAATAAATGAGTAGGTACCTAGTATTTTTTTAAAACAAGCTTTTAGGATCGTATACAACGTGCCGTGTCTGTGTTGTTAATCATTAAGGAGTTCTCTCGTTAGGAGGCAATAGACATGTTATGATGTTTAGGCTAGTTGATTGGCTCTTCTACCTTCGACTGTCATATGTAATCTTTTTCGAGTTCTTCTGTCTCTATCTCCTTAATATCTTCCTGGGTGCGAGACGAAAGTTTTAAGTTGTACCTACTTTTAGTTATTGGTAAGTAGCCTGTTTATTTTATATTAAAGATCTTTTTTTCTTTAACGAGCAAGGCCTACAGGCATACACAGGTGGATGCACCTGGGGAAGGATATCTATATAATGAGGCTGAGTGCGCATTCAGGACACGTGCGGGGCGATACCCCGCTCGCTCGTAGTTAATGAGATGAAAAATTATGATCGTCCGACTGTGCTGACCCCTTTCGCACTCCTAGGTTTTATTTTGCACGTTAACCATAAATAAACATTGCAACACCTTATTATTCTTACCTGAATATTTTATAGGTTATGGATCTATAATTAATCTATATAGTTCTATACATATACATATACATATACATATACACAGAATAAACAAAATTACCTATTATTTGTATATCGCACGATAAACATGTACCTATTGGTTATGTGTTTAGGTAACCTAGGTAACTATGACCACATAGGTACTCAAATGTAACTTTTTGTATAATGCCATTATAAATTAAGTAAGTAAGTCTTTTACCTCAAAATATTAAGAACTAGCTGTTTTCCACGATTTCGATCGTAAGTTCCCTTCCCTTTTACTATTTTTAGGAATCAATAGCTCTCCAACTTCTAAATAAATAATTAAAATACACAAAAATAATAGAATCAATCGAAAACGAACCGTTTATGCGTCAAGTATCCAAACATGGTGTAGCTGCAGGATGAATGAACTGTAGTGATAGAGATAGATTGTCAGGGCTCGTATGTATGCAGCGCAGTGTGAAAACTTCGTTAGCGCGATTCAGCACTTCCATATAGCCAGTACTCGTCGCTTCGTTGTAGTTCGTGACTTGTGGCGTAGGCGTCGCCACACATGTAAAATTTCATCAATAAATTGCTTGTTTCTGATTCTGTGAACAGCATTCAATTATTTTCGAGGCAAACTGTAGGTACTGTTATGTTTTCACTTATACAATTATTAATCTAAACTTAACATAACCTAAAATTAATCTAAAATATATTATTAAAAGGAGTCCCTTTAGGCAAGGTTCCGAAGATACTGGCAGCGTTCCCCCTTTGAATAGCTAGGCTAATTCTTTGTGCGAGGTAGCTGCCAGCTCTTCGGTCTCCTGTGATGTCGACTAACCTTTTTGCTATTTCCTTAAAAAGCCTTATAGCGCTAGGACCCCACGGACCAAGGGTCTCGACACCGAATGGCACAAAATCATATTCAGGGCCTAGACCCCTGTATTTGCGTGCTTTAGTATTTTCAGCCGCTTCGCAGGCCGCACCGGCTCTGTTGTTGGTTCCATGTAGATGGGAAGGGGCCAGCGTGTCTGAACAGGTTGCATCCCATACTAGCACCCGCCCCATCTTCCATGGAATCAAACTCATACCGTCCGGTCTCTTGCCATCGTCTCTTGCAATGCCAGTCGGCTCAAGTAGACTTGGCACGTTGACGGTGGCAAGGGACCGGCGTATGATATCGTTAAGTGCGGCATGTCTCGAGAAGCGGCCTGCACTTTTTTGGCATGACAGTCCGTGATGTCCTAGCTTGTCGACATCACTGCCACAGGGACATTTATGAGGAGCGCAGACCGGGACCCCAAGCCGTAGACAGGTTGCGATTCGGAGCGTGTCAGGCTCAAGAAAAGTTCCTGTTCTTGACGAAGGGTACGCGTGGAGCCAGTAGCCGGCTTCATGCGCACCCACGGCCAAAAGCCTAGCACGCGTCGAACCTGTACTACTGCTCAAAAGAGTATCATATGTCAATTTGCAAATTATGTCGTCCCAGCTCCTCTGTGAATTTGGACAAACTGGAAAATTTTGACCTGGGCATGCAATTAAGAAAGCGTTCCTAGCTTCCTCCAAGCCAGCAATCTCAAAGTTTGAGGGTGATGCCCTTAAAATTTTACTTATGAGATTTGCTGAACTATGGATAGAAGATAGGAAGGCTGGTAGTGCGACACTGGAAATTTTTAGCTGTTTCCTATGGTTTCATCCGAGTTCATTTCAGAGTTTCCACGGGAATTCCGGCATAAAAGACCCTATATGAACTTCTTTTCACCCCTGACAATGTGTATGCAAAATTTTATTGTGATTAGTGGAGTAGTTAGGCTGTAAAATCGTAACAATTAAACAAATGAACTCATATTCGTATTTATAATAGAAGGTATTACCTAACCATTTGTATTTTATTATATTAGTATTTTAGTATATTTCGACATTCCTTTGGAATTCTACAGAACTAAAAACGTCATCGAATTTCATTGCGTAAATTAGATGATGTAGGTGGATAATGGATATAGGTATAGATAGATAAATGAGAAAAGTGGCTTTTACTTTGATGATAAACAAATTTTGGAACTTCGAATTTTTTACGTTATTTCATAAAAAAATTCAGCTTTCACGTAACCTACTTTATAAAGTTTCTAAGAAGTATCTAATGTTTTGTACATACTTATAAGCAAAATCGAAAACAACTTTATGTGAGTACTTATCTTAGTTTACAAGCTATACCATAAAGTTAAAATTTGCTATCTTGAGAGGACCGACAAAGTTTAGCACTGAAACAGGTCTAATGAAGTCTGTACGTGGACTCTAAGCTTGCGAGTACCCAAGTAACTGTAAATTACAGAAATGGCTTTGGGCCTTAATTCTAGTGGCTACTGTATTTGGTATTATTGGAAAACCCTAAAATACTTACGTTTCATTGAAATACGGATAATAACTTCTTTATCGCGACGAAATGGTAAAAACACGGTTAGGTATCTTCGTATACCTACTTATATTAACGTATAATTCTTATAAAAATTGAGCCTCTGCATTTTAACAACAGATAATCTCTAGTAACGTGGTGTAATTTATCTGATTTATGCTCAATATTAGAAATACTCGATGGCTTTTAGATAATAAATAATTTTATTATGTGTTTTACGGAATAACCTTAAACCTTATAGTAATTTTACCGTCTTCAATCGTTTTCGATTTATATACATAAAATAGCTTTATTGTATTTATTGTGTTGTTAATAAAATGTGTTATTTACCCTTTAATTCAATTCGAACACTTCACATATCCGTGTATGATCAACTCTCGACTCGGCTACGCTAAAATTATTATGTGAGGGGCAATCAAATAACCGCGCCAGAGGTGCTAAGTGGGAGCAATTAGCAAGCATAGATTATGACGCTTTATATAATATTAGAAGTTTCATGTCACTGTTTGAGTAGGTTAATCATTTAAATACCTAGATGTCAATTGAAGCGCCGCGCCGCTCCCATGCGAGCTGCAACAATTTCGGTTGAAACATACGTCGTTGCTAATAAGTTTGTGTAGTGATCTCGTATTTGTTTAGTGACTTTTATATAGGTAATGATGGTCGAATATTCTATAATATTTAGTTATCGTATACTTAAATTAATAACATAAATCTAGGCATACTAATATTATAAAGAGAAAGATTTGATTTTTTGTTTGTTTGTTTGTTACGATTTCACTCAAAAACTACTGGACCAATTTCAAAACATCTTTTAGCATTAGAAAGCTACATTATCCCTGAGTAATAGGCCATATTGTAATCCGGAATTCCCGCGAGAACTCTGAAATTAACGCGGGTGAAACCGTAGGGAACAGCTAGTCTATAAATATTTTAATTCCAAGTAGCTTATGGAATCTTACCTACTTTACTAACAAAAAATGTTAGTTACTATCCAATTATTTTATTACAAACCTTTATTTAGTCATTTACTTAGGTATCTAAATTATTTAATAAAGTATTAAATAAACTAGCTGCTGTTTGCTGCGGTTTCACCCACGTTGATTTGGGAGTTTCTGCGGATCCTTTCTTAGCTAACGATATATTATTTATCTGAGGCTAACGTCTCCGGGCAAAACTCTCTCCTGGCGTGCCTGTCAAATATCAGCTTCATAAGTGAAGTAGTTTTCGAGATTTTGTGTTTGGTCATATAGGTACACATTTGTACAGATGATTGTATGATGAAAGTATTGTGCTTTGTCCCCATCATGTTCAATAAAGAACAATTTCCCATTAGTTTATTTTCAATATCAATTTTATTATTAAAAATCGTAAGTACTTGCTCATATTGGAATGTGAACAATAAAATCATTTTTTAATTTAAATTTATTGTGTTTTACTAAATTTTTATAGGATCTATGTAAAAAGCATTTTTCATGTTTTAAATCAATATCCTACCCATTAACTAATACTTCATTGGTCTATGTAACTTTTTTATTTTTATAAATCAATAAACTCTTCTTTGTATCTCTCTGTCTACCCAATGGTTAACTGTTAGAGAAAGCCGCAAGGCATTAAGTTCGCCATTTGTAGTTTTTGTGCAAAAATATTAAATAAATAAATAAATAAACGAAACGTGTTACATTATTCTACCTAAGCAAAGTAAAATAAAACTCATACGTATTAAGACACCAGAACATTACAACACGAAACAAAAATAAACGTTTTCAGTTTATGAAGCAGTAAAAACATGATCCTAAATTTTTATACTCGCATATTCATACTTGCTGCTTCACATTTATACGTCAGTGTATATTATATTATGGGGTACGTAGATGAGCCATCTCGAGCAAGAGAAGGTGTTCGATGAAAGCAAATGCTTGTAATGTGGAATATTTTTTTTGCCACAGGCTTCCAGTCATGTTAAGGTAGATCGAGCGACACTTTAATATCACATGACGAGGAGATATATACAAGTATACACAAATATGCTCACGCCTATCTCTTGATGTGACAGAGACGAGACTCCACTTGACACGATCCTTCACCCTCTGTGTTGCTCTTGATGTTCGATTGCCTTTCCGAGAACGATATGGTCCCATTAAAAAAATTGCAAAAAAAAAAACACCTGTTCACAAACGGCCAGCATTTTGAGTAAATCCGAGAAAAGAGAAGATCCATGTTTTGTATTTTCGAGAATCCCAAGGTCCTAATGTTTGACCTGTGACACCAATTAAATAGCAAGAGAGTCAAATGTTATAGCAATTTCCGATACGCGAGCACCCACTAAAATGCATTTTCTGCCCTAATTGGTATTACAAATGCTGGCAGTTCGTCCACCTGGGATGAACTCTTCACACTTAGGTACTTTAATTATACTTATTAACCGACCTCCCATAAAGGAGGAGGTCCTCAATTCGTCTGGATGTTTTTTATTTATTTCTTTTTATTTTATTTAGCCAGTTTGCTTCCATAAATTACCGAATGATCTGAGCAATCTTGTCTCTATATTCGTCCACTACATCATCTCTCATTCCATGACAACTCATACTATTTTCGACCTTTTTTGGTATAACATAATGTATAAAAAAATGTTAAACTAGTATTAAGATTTTTACCAAAATAAACTTTATTATTATTATTATTTCTAATCTTATTATTCACCGCCTCATCACACATACCTCGCAGCGCAGGAAATGCATGTTTATGCTAAAAATCAACTTTTACGCCACCTCTGATCAGAAGTAGCTCGGTCTATTTACATCACAAGTATAGGTAGAACATTCGTGATTCGGGTGAGTGATTTGTGATACCTGCATAATGCATATATATTACACTGATATTAAAAATGTGAAAGTAAGTCTGTCTGTCTATCTTTCACGCCTTAACTACTGAACCGATCATCATTAATTTTTGCACACACACACAGAGAGGACTGGGTACATTATTAATTCTTGTCGGAACTCCAAAATTAACAAGGGTGAATCCGCGGGGAACAGCTAGTAGAGAAATAAATGAAACGAGTAAAAAACGGAGTTAATTTTTTAAATAAATTTTAGCATGACATGAATTTCGCATCTTCGAACCGAACGAATCCAAATATTTTTGCATTAATAAAAAAAAAATACACGGCTCCAGCCCAAAAAGGCATTTGATGCGAAAAACGTCGAAAATCATATGAAAATACAAAACAAGAGGTAGATATGGAGGAAAATGTTATTATTAAAATTGAATAAACATACCCGGGAGTGGTGTGGAAACAAAAATAAAGCATCTGGGCCGCGTGCGCTCGCGCCTCGAATTTTAGTTTCGACACAAATTCGTTTTACGCGAACCCGTCACGTTCGTATTGTAACTATTTGCGGACAAAAATGCAAAAAGCGTATCTATGTTGACGTTTTTCTTTTATGTACAATTACTGAGTAAGTGTAACATACTGTAGCCATGCTGGTGAAACAATACATTTCTCTTCTGCCTTATATAATAACGTGTTAATCAGACAATTTTATTTTTTTAAATAATTAAATTAATAGAAATGTTTAATCACACAAGCAGTTCTGTAAAAACCGGCTACACTTGTGGTGCATATAAAACGAGAAAGGATAAAATATCATCGATGAAAGGTAAGAAGTTATTAAATTATAACCCGAGTAAACTGATGAAACCTACTTATCTGACTGAAAGTTAATATTATGAAATCATCTTTTCATCGGTTTCTAAAGAAGGCTATTTTTGGACATAGATAAGCAATAGTGTGTTAACCCACACTGGAGAAATTTTGAGTAAATCGTGTTTTAAAAGTATAGCGCCATTTTGTTTTAACATTTTTTATGTTAAATATTTAGTTACATATTTAAGCAATGTAATAAGGTAAACATATAATTAAAAAACGTTCCCTGACTCTCAATAAATCGTTCTGAATCAATAACTTAAGTTTGTGGGTTAACATATTATTGCTTATCTGCGTCCTTTTATGAAGGAGCGATATATTTTTCGACGAGGATTGAATTCACACTGCCGTAAAAGTTAACAAAACGTCTATGTAACGTACTTACATCATTCTAACACATCTGTTAAGAAACAGAGGTATTGAATGTGCTGACATCAACAACATCGTATGTACTTAGGTACATATTCTTATACTTTGTCATAATAAAATCAAACTTAACTCATCGTACTGCATCACAAGAAGTTTGGTGCAGTGTTGAGACGACCTGCTTCATTTATTTCATGAACAGCTGCCTAGGTTAGTTGGAAAAGTTTTTTCTGATTTTAAATGACACGTGATAAAAACATATTTTTACAGAATTAATAATTCTTTTAAAATAGGTAGGTAACTACTTAGGTAGTACCTACTCATCATTGTTTAGAATGCCCTTTTGTGTTCCTCATAAATTTTCTTGTATTTTGCCCTGTAATTTAGAAAATAGTACCTATAAGTTATTTTATAAACCGCAAGTCCTAAATATATACGTATGTTTTAGGTGATGATTAATAATTGAATTAATATCTAAGAGAACATAATTTGAGAATTGATTAAATGGATTGATAAAATATAATCCAAAATAGTATATTATAAAACAAAGTCCTCCACCTCATCTGTCTGTCTGTTAGCAATAAGCTCAAAAATACCAAACGGGTTCTCATGCGGTTTTCAACAATATACAGAGTGATTCATGAGGAAGGTATAGGTAGGTATGTAGGTATATATTTTATCAAGGTTTTGTGTAAAGTAGTTGAAATATAACGATCATTGTTGGAAGTGTCGGAAAAAGTGCATTAAAGTTTGCCTACCTACTCGGTACATGTTTTCAGGGGTACAGAGGGGTACTTAGGTATAGAAACATTCACTAACAATTTTTAAGCATCATCATCTTAATGCTATCTAATATATATAAATCACGTGTCACGTTGTTTGTCCGCGATGGACTCCGAAACTACTGAACGGATTTTAATAAAATTTTGCAACCATTTATAATATGGTCCAACTTAAAAGATAGGATAGTTTTTATCCCGGAATTCCCTCGGGAATTGAAGGACATAGAGTACTTTTTTCCCGCAACCTCCGCGGGAACTCCGAAATTACCGCGGATGAAATCGCGGGGGACAGCTAGTATATATACATATATCACCATCTTTATGCTTGTATAAAAATAGAAAAATACTGGTCAAATAAATGAATAAAAAATCGAAAATCATACAGTTCCAGGTTACTTTGTTCTTCTAGTATAATTGAAGTATTCTTCCTTTCGACTCGATTGTATCTATGGAAGATTTTCACAACCATTCATCAAATATAGAATAGAGCGAAAACTACAAAATTTTAAATTTCTGAACAGGATCAAGTCAGTTTTCCAACAAAATAAAAGCTTATTCGAGATAGTTTCAGCCGTTTGGGAGCACAGATACACACATGGAACTTATACCTAACATCCCTCTGTTTGTGTCAGGGGTTAAAAATAACAACAAGTGGCATGTTATTTTCCGCTAGGTTTTCATGCACTATAATCTTGGCATTATTATGAATAACGTTGACATGTGATCTAGTTACAATATTCGTCTATTGCGATGGAGACAATAAAAAGCTATGTAGAGCGCGTCAATTCCACATTTTTTTTTTCTTTTTTCCGAGAAAAGTTTTCGACGAAATCTACTGTGGTTCTCATACATAGTTATTGGTAAAGTTTGTACGTAAGTATTGAAGTGGTATTGTTGTTGTATTGAAATATTTTTTTAGTTCTACATCAGTTTTAAAACGTCATGGATTACTTTTGACTTCAAAAAGCAGTGCAGCGACCCAATTTTATAATGAAAGAGGTACATATTATATTGCTTTAATGAAGTTATTTCATTACATAATTAAACTGGAGCAAATATTCGCAACTACCTATACTTAACTATTACCGCTATTTTCGGCTTTTACTTTATAATATTAATTATTTCCAATTTTAATTACTAGCAAACAAAAATGTCTCAATAAAACACAATAAGACTTGGCATTATTTGTTCCTAAATGTTTCTAGTTTTCTAGTTTCTAACTGTTAAATGACTTTAATAATAATTATAAAATCTAGACCATATCTACGTATTCCAACATATAATAAATCGCAGATTCTATATATTGAAATAACTGACTTCCATTGAGTACCGAGTATCAATTATTGCATTTTATTTTTTCACATTGTTTTGTTTATACGTATGTATATATTTCTGCCTGTCTGGAACTAGTCTAAGAAACATCGGAAAATAATATATAAATAGTATTTATAACGTTGTCATAATGGCTAAGTTTATTTGATCATACTGAAAGCGTTGTCAAGAAAGTAAGATTAGACCAAACTCTGCTTTACTGTCTAACGATTACATGGTACTACAAAGTCGTAAAGCGGTTAGAAAACAAATCTTTTTATAACACAAAACGACCCGAGATAATAAAACCGGTCGAGCTAGCGAGGAGGATCGTGCAAATAAACAGTTTTAAAATATTTATGTTGTGCACAACGTCTGCATTTAAATAATATTGCAGTCGGTGAGTTTTAGCCAGATTTCCTCCATGGGAGCCGGCGCCAGAAAATTATCAGCCGAGCGAGGAATTAAAGTAGCCGTGAACGGCATAAAATTAACAGAGTCTCTTCACTTGCTAAGTCTTAAGGTTCTGTTCTATATAGCTCAATTCACATTTACTCGGTTGCTTGGTCTCAATTTCATGCGCTCAGATTTGCGCACCTAATTAAATTTTAAGCCCTGGGTGACACTATATTAGCCGTTCTATTATAATAAAATTAACACAGGTGGTTAACTAGATTACATCTCAGCGGTGGTGGAGATTCTAATCTCGCGTAGTTAGTCGAGTGCATGCACGGCTCATGTGCTATTAGACCGTACAACACGAGATTAGTTACCAAGAACACACAAACTTGTGAGAAACACAGACGTAATTATTGCGTGCGGTGAAGCAACCGGTGATTTAAGCGCCCACAATAGTTTTATATTGCCGCAATCAAGCAGTAATGAATGTTTCCAACAAATTCAATTTATAATAGCTTTAATCTAAAATATCATTTGAATTAAATTAATAAATCTTTTTCATCTAGTCATTGATTCGTCCAATGTGCACCTACATTGTTAATATCGATATCTTATTTTTATCATTACATAGTTTTATAATAGAAAGGGGAGATTACATCCTTGATAAGAAAAAAAAAA
Organism: Zygaena filipendulae; assembly: GCA_907165275.2. NCBI lineage: Eukaryota > Metazoa > Arthropoda > Insecta > Lepidoptera > Zygaenidae > Zygaena > Zygaena filipendulae. The sequence continues at coordinate 7,866,438 of OU015659.1, forward strand.
TAGCAAAATAATTGTTTACATTGAAACCTTGTACTTTTTAGTAGGTACCTTATAAATGATAACTTTATTATAATATTAATTTTTTAAACAACTTCAAAAAGGTGGAGGTTATCAATTATGATGTTTTTATGTATTTTTTTAAAGTATGTTCGGGCATAATCCCGCCATTATCCGTATTTAGACGTATTTGCAAAATTCTTTTATTGTTCGAAAGGGGTTCATTCCGAAATGGGCTCATTATTTCATACAGATCTGATGATAAGTTTTGGACAACGGAACTCTTAAAAAAATGACAGCAAATCAACCGTGATTCCATAAATGTGAATTGTTTACGCAATCACATAAAACCTGTCGCCAACCCACTTAAAAGCGAAAAATAAACCAACAAAAAAAATTAACACGAAAATGACCTACACTGAAAAGTTAAAAATAACAAAATAGGTAGCGATTTTATTCTAAAGACAAAAATGCACGTAATATTATTATTGGTATGTGCTTACCTACATGACACAGATAATATAATACTAGACTAGTCTACTGATCTGTTTGAAGTTGGTGCCAAGTGGGTTGTTTTTTTCACGACGAGACGCTCACACGCTTGCAATGTGGTGGGCCGTGGGAGCCTTCCGCCGAGGGCCCGCGTTGCTCTAAGGTGGGAGCGGACTTTGTCAACCTACCTATTATGTACCTATTTGGCTATGCACCGACTCCGAACAAATCAGTAAGTAGCACATACCAATAATAATATTACGTGCGCTTTTGTCTTTAGAATTAAGTAAATCAGTATTTTGTTATTTTTAACTTTTTAGTGTAGTGCATTTTTGTGTTTTTTTAAGTTTTTGTTAAAATTTTGCTTTTTCTACCGAATTTTGAAAAAGCTTATACTTATTTGATGCCTGTACCTACAAAATGTAGTGAGGCCAAATATGCGGGCAATATCTCTTACAGTAGGCATATACCTACTCTATAGCTAACGTCGAAGCATTAAAGTATTTCATTTCACCGAATTCTGAATGCATCGCAAAATCGCAAATATCGTATTGAGGGAATTGGTTCACCTACGCGATACGGAATATATTTCTGAATACCTGTATAGGCCACGTCATGTCTTGATCGTAAATAATAATTGGAATTCTTTAATAATTCTACAAGACCTATTGTGTTGTTCAGACAGCTTTTATACATAGACGACTGAGTGACTAAAGCGATCAAATCTCCGTTCTGATATAGGCACATAAATTATATATATAAATTATATAAGTACTCTAGGCAACTCGTGGCCATGTAGGTACGAGTAGAAATACCATACAAAGGAAGTCGTAGCACGCAAGCTTTGCTTGCGTGTGTAATTTTTTTTAATTCAAGCGGAAATTTTACGTTACATAGACTAGTGTACGTACGTACGCGTAATATGTGCCAACGGGTATATTAAATTCTACGTACCGTATTGTTTCACAATGTACCTATTGTAATGTGCTCGGATAAAGTTAGGGTTGTCATGCCGTGCTGTGGCGTTTGCCAGAGCACAATATCACAGTTCTGTTATAAAATTAAACCCGCACATGGGATTAAAGAGGACAAAAGAGGCATAGTGTAAGCTGGGGTACATGTTTTATGGTTTACTAGTTACTCTAGTATAACAATTTACTTTTATGTGTATCTATAGCCAAATGCTGAAACGGTCACTCCGCACGCACCAGCATACAAACATTTCTATGTTTCCATTATTATAGTTATTTTTGTGCAAACAATCACATTGGTCCACACAGCCGACGACATGAAAATAGGACAAAGACACTTCCGAAGTAAGTAGGCATGTAAGTACCTATATAATAGCGCTTCTTAATATAAGTAGCACATATTCGACCTAAAAATTTATCCGGCGGAAACAGAAATCCCAACTTTCGACTTCCGGAAAGGTATTTTCTCCGACTACTTAGATAAATGGTTTCAATAGACTTATATAACTTGAAGTGTTTAATCTTTTAACTAACTTGAGCTGAATAGTTTTTGTTAACTTTCAGAAAAAAAAACCAAGAAAGCCTTAGGATATAGAATAGAATAGAATAGAATAGAATAGAATACACTTTATTGTACACCAAAATAATTTTACAGTGTGTTTACAGAAACTTATAACTAAGGGCATACAAAAGGCGGTCTTATCGCTTTACTAGCGATCTCTTCCAGACAACCTTTGGGTGGATAGGACAAATACAGAGAATTTATATATTGATTTGGTATAATATAGGTAGAACAGGAATCATAAGATAATACAAAATAATAATACAAAATATACACATAGAACATAAATAAAAATACATAAAAAAGATATAATAAAAATACATAAAAAAGATATACAAAGATACGCGCATAGATATAAAATATACATACAGAAAAATATATACGTACAATATAATTATACTAACTTTATAAATGTGATAAAACACAGGTGCATACTATAAATGTTAATCTACAGCAAGTTACGATCCATGAGTGAGGTAGAAAGTCTTCACCAGGCCCTTGAAGATAGGTAATGATTTGGCCATTCGCACCTCTACAGGTAGCGAATTCCACAAACGGACTGCTTGTACAGAGAAGGAATAATCATAAAAGTTGGTTTTATGGGCAGGAATCATTAGAAGTAAGTTCCGGGATATAAGTATCGAACGTACACGAGCAAAAAATATTATGAGTCATTACTTCCCTCATGAAAGATTTTCTGCTGACAATACTTTGATATATCAGAAGATGGAAGATATCAGTAACTCTAGGCCCATTTATTTATAGAGAGCCCATTTATCCGAAATCACGGAGAAATTGCTCCTACAGGAAACATTTCATCTTTAACAGGGCTTCATTTGTTTTAATAAAATTACGCTGCAATCTACCTACGCTTTCTTTTATTTTCAGCCGGTTCCAACACCAAGTGCTTTTAACTTTTTATTGGTTTTATTTTGCGAACAAAAAAAAAATCATTGTAAATTTTATCACACGGATTTAGCACCAACAAGATTTTAATCGTGATCGTCAGGGAGACTAATCTCGTTTCACCCTTTCGCTCAATGTTTTTTTAACGCGTCTATCGCCGATAGGCATCTTCTCTGAAAGCTTGAGTTTATATTATCATTGTCTTAGAAACAACTTGACATGTTTTAGATGCGAGCGTTAGACGACCTTATTCTTTCACATAGTAATATTATAGTAGGTATATTGAAAATAAGTAACTTTTTATTCCGGTACATCAGAGTCGAGTTAGAGAATAACGAAAAAACGTGTGAAATCGTAGGAAACACCTATCTATAGGTATACTATAATAAAAAAGTTGAATCCGCGATTCTGTACATACGAAGAGTAACCAACCACAAAAAAAGAGTTTTTAAAATAATTTTTTGTCTCTCTGTCTGTCTGTTCGCGATAATCTCCGAATCTACTGAACGGAGTGTCATGCGGTTTTCACAGGTAGATTAAACTTAGCCGTAGATTAAACTTAGCTACATAATATAGGCTTTGTTTCATTCAAATCGGATGTCGGGAAAAAAGTTGTTACATAAAAAACTTTTCACGCGGGTGAAACCGCGGGGCACAGCTAGTTTTATAATAATACTCACTACTTTACTTTATTAATACTATATTATAAAAAGGAAAATCTTTTTCGTTTTATAGGTGGTAATCTCTGGAATTACTTAACTGATTCTTTTACTGATAGGAAGCTAATGTAGTTTTCATTCGAATACAACGCGTTCCTGAGGGCATCTCCTGAAGTGAAATACAGTAGAAGGTAGTACTAGACCAGTGGTTAGAAGAGTTAACCGTGTCTTTCTTGTCTAATCTTAATGTAAATTCTTTGGTTTTCCGTTGAGTTCATTTCATCTACACCAATCCTAGGAATTACAGCAAGGGTGTTAAGTTGTGGTTGTTATTACAGTTTGGCAGATAGGGCTGTGGTCGTTTGTGAGGTGGAGAATCCAGCCCTACGCAATATTGTTCAAGATCCTTTTGTTAGAGGAAAAAAGTCGCCACACTGTTGTGGTGAAAGAACGTAAAAGATTAAATTAAAGATACCGTTTATCTTAAATCAGCCAGATCTTATTCATTAAAATGTCAAGTATCTATTGTATTTATACAACTTTAAGAGAGATAGGGATAAATTTGGACTATTCTAAAGAGAATTTGGTTAATTTTCTTTTACAGAAAAAATTTGAATGCTTAGTGATTGTATATACCTACATTAGGTTTAGTTTTTAAGCTTACATCAGTATTGATAGAATAGGGCCTCGTACAAAAACAATTTATGTTAAAAGTATTACATTTACCGTTCTCTCTGAATTCAAAACAAACCTGTGTTTATTTTTTGCTTCATTACGTGGATGTGAACTTTGCCTGAGGCGAGGTTCTTCATTTAAAAAGTGTTTTGTTATATTTTTACACACACTTTTTTACTAAAAGTCTCAAGGTTTGAAATATTTGTTCCGCCTCCTATTAGATTTTCCCAGATCCGTCGAGTTTAACCAAAACCAAAATGGTTTTTTAATTTGTTTTTTGAAATTTGTAAAATATGCATAGATAATATAATAAATCACATTCATTTTTTGTAGACTATATATGAACACTGAGCAGGTAACAAATCTTAGAATCGCACAGTTAAAAAGTCGTTTAAGATTATCAAAATGAAGATTTTTATGTACTTCAACACATGATGTGATCTATAATAAAGATCAATATGAGTTTGGAGGGCATAAAATAAAATTGAATCCAATAAAACGGTTGATACCCGGTGTGGTCGAGGTATAACGTATTCCGAAAGGCTATAACTGTTAGATATGTGCAGCCGTTACCATCGGTTACTACATTTTCTGAATTAATATTTATAACTAGCTATTGTTCGCAGATTTACTCAGTTCCCCTTTCCAGGAGAGAATGGTCTTTATAGTAACCAGTCGTTACACCTATATGTATAAAAGTAATCCATTATAGCTCAAAACCATGGGCTAAGCTAGGATTGGCAAAGTTGAGAACGGGTTTGCTATCCAACCTATTACGTATCCCAAAAAAAATTGTATAATATTATAAAGTATGTGTACCTATCTACTGTTTTCATTCTTTATATTTTTCGGAAAAGATTAAATAGGTAGAAGTAGATACTATTTTCTTTTAAAAAATCTTTCATTCTTCCCTGTTTCCGGCGATTTCATCCGCGTTAATTTCGGGGTTCCCGCGGGAATTCCGGGATAAAAGTGGGCACTTTTCATATAGGGTTATATGTATGTATATAACTCAGTGATTTCAGGTTAAAAAGAACGTAGGTACCTATAGGTACCTACGCGAAATTCCATGATGATCGGTTAATTAATTAAGGTGTGAAATTCGTAGGTATTTTTAATAGTAAGGTTTCATAAGCCCGCTTACCTAACATTATTAAAATAGTCACAGATGTTCAGCGTTCAGCTTTAACTGCTGAGTAGCAGCTGAGTCAAGCACGAGGTTGAATATGGAGAGTGAATAAACTCTATTATTACGAGACATCACATATTATGTAGGTACCGAAATCCAATAAAATTGAACATTTTAAAAGTTATTTGATATCTTGAAATCTCAACTTACTACTTGGAGATAAAAACGACCGAGACAGTGTCTGGATCATAGCAAGTGGAAGCTCGTGGTTCATACCTTATATAACGCTATGTACATGTACTCACTCTATTTTTTTAAACTAAGATTATCGACAAACAATCACTCATACAACTGTCCGATCTTCGATAGAAACAATTTCGCAAACTCATAATGGGGGTACAGGAACTTTGTCGTTCATACCTACGGTTCCAGTTTTCAGTTTTATATTATCATTCGGGTACGCCGCTTGAGTACCTATATTATGTATTACTCGTATGTAGGGGAAAAATGTATACCTACATAAGTATATATGTATAAAGCTACACACCCATGCAATCCGTATGAATCGTTTTATTATGTTGAAATGGATGTTTTTTGGCTAGTTTCGCAAATATTTCCTCGCGGTCCATTCAAAGATTGTCATTCAATATTATAAATCGGAATATTTTATACAACTGGAACTTACCTTTCTGGGTGAATTAGTTATATACAAGTTAAAAGTATTTAATTAGTTTAAGTGCATGTCAAACCGTGATTGTATATTCTCCTATTAATGTTAAATACCTGTTAATGTTGAAATGAAGAAAATACAATAAAAAAAAATATATGGGAAATAAAATAAAGAATATAAAACTTTATAGCAATTATGTTATTCAGGCATATTTTGTCAGCTTGGTTTTAGATTTTTGTTCATAGATTATATTATTTAACAAAGGAAATATATCTCAATATCCAGCATTTTGTATGCTTAGAGTTAGACTTCTCCAGATTGGAATTTAATGGAAAATTGCGGTTATGGCCAATACTAATATATATAGGACTAGGTATATAAAAATATGTACCTACTTTACCAAAATCAGAAATGTCAATACCACTTCAGAAATAACGCGAGGTTACGCTATATTGAAAAATAAAGATTCTTAGCATACTAGATAGCTGATTTTTTTAACGGAAACCAGCGTAAAATACTTATATTTTCGATATCGATTCCGGTCAAGAAGTTATATAACAATTTTATATAACATGTTTTGTTGCGTAGCCTATACGCTCCGCTACAAAATTTTAAGACAAACACTATCTGTATACTGCACAAATGTGCAATAACAACGGTTAGCCTTATTAAAAGAAGGTATAAAGTTTTCGGGGTTGCCCGCGTATCTATGCAACGCAATAACGTTTATATGAGCCATTCAGTTGGACCGTGTCCGTAATGGCAAGAGCGCAGCAACAAATGAACACAAATGACTTGGAAACTCGCTGGGAAGTGTCCACTTAATGTGTGCCGGTAAAGTCTAATAAAAAAACAATTACCCATAGAGACTAGGCCACCATCACCAATCCTAGTTATTTTTTTTTTCCACCGTAATACGTACGTAACACCAAAGTTTCATCGCAATCGGATGAATTGTACACGTAGAAGATGAACGAACATCAATATTTATATTATTCTATATGACATCGCAAGAAGCTACCGCCTTAATGTTTATTTATAAAAAGCGTGTAAAGGTTTTTTGTAAATATATGTTATAAAAAGACAGATACATTTTTAATATGTATATTAACAAATAGGGCGTTGATTTTTGTTTAATTTTAATGCAAATATGATGACATACAATAGTTGCTAATATGTACGTATAAATGAAATTAAAAGATATAAATTAAATACATTCGTATTATCACATTCATTTATCTATATAATCTTAAAACTAGTCAACGAGGAGCAGCCAGAGGCGTAAAACATACCATAGAATTAAAAAAAAAAACTATTTAAACACAAACCACGTTACAATTGTAACTACTAATTATAAACAAATAAAATAATTAAGTAAAAAAGGTTATCTACTAATAAATAAAAAGGTACCTCGTCTATTCATTGCGATAGATAGTGGTTGAATCACTTGAATTAACTATTTATACTCGTTGAATCAAGTTCCATGATAGTGACAAGACGTGATGTCTCACGTGCCGTAGCTCTACGATTCCTACTGGGGACAGGCAACAATGAAGTTGATAATATACTTCGTTTTCGTCTTAGTGTTTGTGTACTTAGTTCATAATCAGAAGAATGAATAAATAAGGCAACGTTACAGTTTTATTAATAAATAACAGTAATAATGCTTGAACATACAGCCCAAACTAAGCAGAGATTATATGTAGAAGTACGATAGAATTGATAATGGAATACTTATAATTAGTAATATATTCTTCTTAGTCGTACACTCCTGGCGGAGTGGTCGTGGTCATGGATTGTCTAGGTTGATCGCGGCCTTTGCGAGACTTCTCCATCTTTCTCTATTCGCGGCGCTACGTGTGCATAGTAGGTATATATATTTATTTATATGGTGTGACCAGATTTAATAATCACAGGTGTTCATCACATAAAGTTTATGCCATGCTAATCGAACCCATGACACCCGGCGTAGCATATCCAAAAGATAGATAACAATCTTCTAAATAAATTCACTCTGGTATAGTATATTTTGAAGATAATCCTACTAATATTATAAATGTGAAAGGGTGGATGTTTGGATGTTTATTACTCAATCACGCAAAAACGGCTGAACGGATTTGGATAAAATTTGGCATGAACGTAGGAAAGTAAGAGAAGGACATAGGGTATTTTTTATCCCGGAATTTCCGCGGGAAATCCGAAATTACCGCGGGAGAAACCGCGGGGCACAGCTAGTATATTTTTATTTAAAACGGTTTTAATTAATGTACGAATAAAAATAATATATAAAATATATAATAATCAAGCAATATGTTGAAAGCATGCATGGAGTAGGTATAAGCAACAATCGACTGATTTATAATTCGGTTTATAAATCAATGCGATCTCGACATATTCACTCGCAGCTGCCTGCTCCTGTATTTAAATCAAGTCATAGGGTACGTGAAATGTTGTATAAATAATCCTCATGACCTCGATATTGTTGGCGTAATAGCGGTGAAAGATACATAAACTAAGTGGACGATACACTTGCCGTTTAGTATCACCTCATATAAACTCAACAATGTGTTGGTAGCATTTGAGTGTATGCATTGAAGTACCTACTACAATAAAATGAAATACCAGAGCTTAGTCAAATAGCGACACTTGGTAATAGTAGATTTTTAAATTTTAATTAAATAAGCTGTTCACGCGTTAATGAGTTAATAAATACCTATGAGTGGTGTGCGATTGTTTTTTACGGTACGGATGGGAGTAAAAATCCATTTTTAACCGACTTCCAAAAAGGAGGAGGTTCTATGTTCGATTGTATGTATGTTTTTTTTTTTTTTTTTTATGTATGTTCACCGATTACTCGAAGACGGTTGGACCGATTTGGAAAATTCTTTTTTTGTTTGAAAGGGTTTACTCCCAATTAGGTCCCATTGCCACCAAGTCGGGATCTGATGATGGGATCTTGGAGAAATCGAGGGAACTCTTCAAAAATTATAGGCACACCTATAGCGATTTGGGTATTTTTTATAGTAAATCGTTCATTTGCTTTTGGAAAGCAAAATTTGAGGAAGTGGAACTGATGATGAAGACCACAGATGGTCATCGGAACTACTCAACAATAATACCTATTTCACGGGTTCTGATTAGAGCGATTTCAAAAATTGTTTTTTTGTTTGAAAGGGGATACTCCCAAATAGATTTCATTGTCACCAAGTCGAGATCTGATGATGGGATCTTGGAGTAATCGAGGGAACTCTTTAAAAAATTATAGGTACACCTATAGCGATTTTTGTATTTTTTATAGTAAATCGTTTATTTGCTTTCGGAAAGCAAAATTTGAAGAAGTGGAACTGATGATAAAGACCACCGATGGTCATCGGAACTACTCAATAATAGGTATTTCACAGATTCCGATTCGTTAACTTTAATATGGTTTCTAAACAATTTATGCTCGTCACAATGTATATGGTGATGTACCAGGAGAACTCCTTAACAATTAACGTCCCTGCGTCGGGAAAAGCAATATTTTGTAAAAGGTGATGAGCAGTTGCCATTAGGCTATTGTAACTTAGAAAAATTACGAACTAAGTCACTTAAAAGCGAAAAATAAACAAAATTTTAACAAAAAAATTAAAACCGACTTCCAAAAACACAAAACTAAAAAACTAAAAATAAAAAGCTAAAAATAACAAAATACCGATTTAATCCAAAAGACAAAAACACACGTAATATTATTATTGGTTTGTGCTACCACTGATCGGTATGAAGTCGGTGACAAGCCAAATATGGAGGGGGAAGATGGGCTAAGTTGACTCCCGCCACCAGCTCTTCGTGAGCAGAACAACCCAAGTGGGCAGACACCAGCGGGCTTGTCACCGAATTCAAACTGATCAGTGGTAGCACAAACCAATAATAATATTACGTGTGTTTTTGTCTTTTGGATTAAATCGGTATTTTGTTATTTTTAGCTTTTTATTTTTAGTTTTTTAGTTTTGTGTTTTTGGAAGTCGGTTTTAATTTTTTTGTTAAAATTTTTCCGTCACGGCGTCATACGGCTATTCTACGGAGAAACAAAGCAATTGTAATGTTTTTGGAAATGGGTATTTTTTGTATTTTTGCCTCTTTTCACGGATAACAGACATAATGGACTCAATTTAATATGAAAAAAACTTCGTTCTAACCAAGAGAACACGCATTTTTCTTTCTTGGGACATGATAGGTAACCGGACAACCTTTTTATGGCATATGTATTCAAACTATATGTGCTGTATACTTAAAATACAGTAGATCAAAGACAAAAACTTCGTTATACTTAGACCCTCTCCCTTAGAGCCGTCTACAACAACTAACACGAAATTGCCCTAGGTGGAAACATAAAGTATTAGCAGACAAAAATCTAATTTGTACGCTCTGATATTGTTTCAAAACGTACCTACTTGTAAAACTGATGTGTAAGGGGTCTTATATTTGTACGTAGTATGTATTTATTGTTCAGGTAGTCGGTGCCCGGACCGTCTTAGCCGTTTACACTTACCTTTGTGCTCACTTCTAGCTCATAAAGTGTAATGGAAATTTTCGTAAGATACCGTTGGAACGTGGTGGAAGGTTCATATATTGAGAGCGTTATGAGGTTCAAAATACTTCTTGATTTCTATTAAAAAAGTACTATACCTATAGTCTTTTTCTCACTAATTGTGGGCATGGAGGCTTATTGCAGTGATCTTTCATCTCTTTTGGAATCGCTTCGATCTTAGCTGCAACCACAAAATATTTCCGACGTCTTTGTAATGTTTGTTATATATGTTATTCATCTTAATATATATGAATCACGTGTCACGTTGTTTGTCCGCGATGGACTCCAAAACTAGTGAATTGAATTGAATTGAATTGAAAAAAATTTATTTGACACAACACAAAGATTTACAGCATACGTATACAACAACTAAACATATATATATATATATATAACAGGTATTAAGGGTATGCTTCTCAACCGACGGACAGACGCCGCCAGCTGAAGATCTGTGGGCGGACTCCATCCGACGACTGAGAAACGGACACCTACTTAAAATAACGGAGACACTTATTTGAATATTGTGACTAATCACACCGTGTTGTGACAAAAAGGCGGCCAGCTCAGCATAAGTCGGGTGGTTGTAAGGACCACCCGGCGCTGGTCTTCCGCTGGAGCCCTGCGGAGGCGTCACGGACGCAGGCAGACCAAAGTGATCGGATCGACAGATAATAGTGATCGGATTTTGATAAAATTTTGTAACCATTTACAATATGGTCCAACTTAAAAGATAAGATAGTTTTTATCCCGGAATTCCCGCGGGAACTCCGGAATTAATGCGGGGAACTGCTTATCACCGTAAACTACAGCACTTTTCTCCCGGAATTACCGCGGGAACTCCGAAGTTACCGCGGATGAAATCGCGGGGGACAGCTAGTTATATATATGATACGAACAAAAATTATTATTTTTTTCAAATAAGTGTCCCCTGCGGTTTTACCCGCAGTAAAATATAGATATAAACCTTCCTCATAAATCACTCTATCAATTGGTGTAAACCGCATGAAAATCCGTTCCGTGGTTTTATAGATCTAAGCATATATAGGGACAGACAGACAGCGGGAAGCGAATTTGTTTTATGGTATGTAGTGATACGATATAGTAAAAATGCATCTGAAATCGGTACAGTATATATTTTAGAGTAGGAAATAATAATACCTGTACCAAAATGTAAATGCAGTGATGTGGCAGAGAAATAACAAACTTTATCATAAAGAAAACAGATTTTTTTTCAAGCGTAAATTTTCAACAATCACCGTATTGAATTATAGATTGAAATTATAATTATTCTACCGCTCGGTTAATCATAATCATACTAATTAATATGAGTAGAGTTTTTAATTAACCATTCAAACATTTTTTTAATATTCAACCTGAAGACACGCCTAGTCACGGTTTCTAGGTATTATAGTAAGTATTTATTATTATTATACTTACTAGTCAGTAGTCGATAGCGTTCAGTAACGCTCCTGGGTCGCCAAGGTATTTACTCTCTTCGTAGCTCAAATTACCTAAGTGGGCTGACTACCGACGGGACTCTCCTTAATCACCTTAACCCTTTTGTGTAAGCGGACTCCCAACAATAATAATTCAATATACACAACGCTCGTCGATAAGCCAACATTCTTTACTAATATCTATGTAACTATTGATCGGCTCTTAAGTGACACTGACAAATAAACGGAAATAATGAAGATACGGAAAATGAGACGAATTGTTCGCTGACGAAAACAGTGTTATTTTCTCGTATCTTGTTATCGAGTGTACCCACTAGTTTTTGCTCCAGATTTCGTCAAGTTAATTTCTGGTTTCATACGGATATTCTTTTATAAATGTGAACCATGTTTATGAGGATAGAAAGTACGAATACCGGTATAGTAACCAGCAGAGATAAATAGTTTTCTTACATAATTGAAAATAACACGATATTTTCCTAAGATTTCTCCCAAACTCCTAGTTGAGAACGACAGCAAAAACTGCGATCCTAAAACAAAGAGCACTCTGGAACTACTCATTTCTCACATTTCATTTGATATCAATCACGGCTGACATTGTCTCGACTTCGCTCGGCTACGCTCGACCAAGTTCGTCAATTTCGCTCGTAGCAACTGTTCGCCAGTGTACCTACGGGGCTACGGCGAACGCACGCGTGGAGCTACGAAGCGGCTACGACGTAGCGGGAGGTTTGAACATCCAAGTACGCGCCTAGAACACGTGAAGTACAGACTTGTTTTCGTGGGACGAACGCATCTTACCGTGAATTTAATTGCGTGCTATGATTGTGTTCTATTAACCAATTCCGTCGAGGATTAAAGACTACTTGCTGCACTTTCCTTGTGGTATATGGTGAGTTATTCAACATTTTTAACATTGAATAATAAGTTTTATACCATCGTTTTTTATAAAGCGATCTCAAAAATTATTATTGAACTACGAAAACTATTCTATGAATTGAAAAAAAAAAAAATCATCTGTAGATGAACAAGTTCATCTAAAGAAAAAAAATGTGCATATTATATCATATTATTACGTATAATTAAAATATTTTTAGAATGTTATTAATATAAACTGGTTGTAGACATAAAAATCTAGAACATTTTCTGTTTTAAAATTCATTTGTACCAAAGCCTTTGCCCTTTGACAATCGCATTATTTACGGAGCATATATATACGAATCATTGTGAAGTGGGTTATTATAATTATTATTATTTACTTTTGGTTTGGTAATTTGGTGATTTACAGAATTTATTTTTATGAAGTAAGAGATTTTAGTTCTTCCTACATAAATTACATAGATACAATCAAGACCGTGGTTTGGATAATTAGTTGGTCTCGATGAAACTATTTTTTTTTTCTTTCTCTTGATCAAGCGAGTGACTCTCGAAGTGATGTTAGTAAATCCCCAAGGGCCGTTCGAGTTTCAGCGCTCCGTGTAGTCTATTAGATTGCCACTGTCTATCTCGGAGATACACAGCAATTACTGTCTTGGGAATGTGCGGTGGATTTGTCCCGAAACAAAACAGGAGATTCCTTTATGAGTTGTGTATTTAAATACTATACTTCTACAATGTTAGCTAAAAGGAGGTGACAAGCCGAAAGCGTATTAAAGTAATTATAATACTATTGGACCATTTCAATTTTACTTTTACTTATTTTTTTTTAAGTGATAACGTTCACGAAAAATACTCGTTTGAATATTAAAAAAAAAACTTTTTGTCTCTATTGTCATTGCATTGGATCATACCCATACGATGACCTAATAGCCTTAATATAGAGATTAATAGCCCCCCCCCCCCCCCCCTAAAAATATAGTAGACATTTTTTTTTTATAAAAAAAAACCTTTATAAAAACCTTTTAAAAAAAATATTAGTTGACATTTTATCAAAGTTATGGGAGCATTAGGAGCTAGGAAAACTGACATTCATATGTTATATTTTAAGATTTTGTTTTAGTAAAATTGTTGCGAAATAGCGCGAAGTTCCTCACCAGATAAGTGCGGGGCGAGGGAACGTTGGTGGGGTCGACGATGATATCACCACTATTTCGGGTACACTATAAATTATTAGGTTGTAAAGCATCGATTGTGGTATCATATTATACAACATGTTAATGAATGGGCATGTTGATTAATTATTTTTTAGTGCGTCTTGTAGATTATTAAAAAATATTGGACACGTATTTTTTGTATTTTTACGTAATCAAAAAATAACGACGATATATTGAGTTGAAATTTCGCGTGACGTCACTATTCTGACAGTTTGTATGGCGGTTTTAGCGGTTAGTGACGTCACGACCCCCTCACCCGAAACTTTAATGCGCTTTATCTCTGTATATTTTAATTTATTTAAAAAAGCAAAAAATAAGTGTCTATTGTTTTTTTATTTTCTAACTGACAGACTAGAATTTTGATTTTCAAAAGCAGTCCACATCCCCATTAACTGAAAACCTGATACACCCTATTTAAAAAAATAAATAACAATATGATTCAAATATATTTTATGTTGAAAAATTTACTTTAAAAGTTATTCAACATTAGTTTGGAGGTGACCTATCTACGAAATTCCAAGCGCTACGCCCGCACCTACCGATTCGAATTTTGTTGCTGCGGGCGGCGTACGCGCCAAATATTGTATTATAAATAATTTAGACATGGGCAAAAAAAGAAAAAAAATTGATTGATTGATTCTGAGCAAACTATTTTCTAGTTTTCAGTTATAATTCATTAATACGATGTATAAGGGTGATATCATATATATCTATAACCTCGCATAGTAACCTAACCTGTTGTTCGCAGTATCACTCACTTGAACAGCATGCCCTCAGAAACTTTTTGTAGCAAGACAAAAATATAAGTATACTAGCTGTGCCCCGCGGTTTCACCCGCAGTAATTTCAGAGTTCCCGGGGAAATTCCGGGATAAAAAGTACCCTATGTCCTTCTTTGCACCCTTGACAACGTGCATGCCAAATTTCATCCAAATCCGTTCAGCCGTTTTTGCGTGATTGAGTAACAAACATCCAAACATCCACACTTTCACATTTATAATATTAGTAGGAAGTAGGATTAGTAGGACTAGCTCTACCCCGCGGTTTCACCCGCGCTAATATTACAGTTTACGCGGGAATTCCGGGATAAAAAGTACCATATGTCCTTCCCTGTACCCCTGACAACGTGCATGCCAAATTTCATCCAAATCCGTTCAGCTGTTTTTGCGTGATTGAGTAACAAATGTCCAAACATCTACACTTTCACATTTATAATATTAGTATGATTAACCCCCTGGTTAATCATACTATAATTTTAACCATTTTCATATTAAGCTTGGTTTCTTTTATTCAGATGTATGACTGAGTCAAAAACATTCTTCTTCTTCTTTAATAATGGCGTCTATAATTATAATTTGCCAATGACCTCAGAAGAATAACTTCTTCTGAGCCAATGACAATGTTTCTTAATTATAACAATCTCTTCATCTACTTCAAACAGCCAAAGATTGACATATTTACAATTATATTAATTACGTCTGTTTCCTTTATGACCAAAGACAATGGGCTTCTATTTACGATAGACTTTCCACGACGAGCAAATACCTACATTATGTATAGCTCTCCACCCTTTTTCACTTCTTTCACTCTATTTAATTTCCTTATGCTTATCGAATTTATCATTTATTCGTCATTCATTTGTTCAACAAGCTCAAATTATCGGAGCGTGGCGTAATTCATCTTGAAGGTGATATTTTCGCAATAAAATCAAATAACTTCCTTACTAATATTATATACCTACACGAAAGTTTGTATTTATGGATGTATGGATATTTGTTAGTTTTTCACGGAAAAACTACTGAATGGATTTAAATAAAACTTTACAAAAATATAGCTTATACATCAGAATAACACATAGGGTACTTTTATCCCGGAATTCCCGTGGGATCTCCGAAATTAACGCGGATGAAACTGCGGGGAACAGCTAGTCTTAAATAATCCTTCAATTTAATTTTTTTTCACATGGTACATACATACCTATAAAACTCAATCTCGTAAATTATTCTGTATGTATTGTGCGTCGTATTTTGAAATGTGATATATCGGTTGCGGGAAGATTGTGAATGATACCTATAAGTGATAAGGGTCGAAGAGTTATGACTATAGAGTTTTCTTTTGATAATAATATGATAATCATTTCACTACAAATAGATACCACACAGTATGTACACGTACCTACTTAATCCCATACAGTTAGGTATGCTAGTATCGTGGAAACCTATCGAAGTATATGGTGCTTGTAACATTTATTACATAACTAGCTGTCCCCAGCGGTTTCACCCGTGGTAATTTCCGAGTTCCCGCTGGAATTCCAGGATAAAAAGTACTCTATGTCCTTCTCTGTACCCCTGACAAAGGGAATGCAAAATTTATGTTGACCGGTCCAGCCGTTCACGCCGTGACCAAGGGAAATAGGGATTAATTTTTATATATACTAGCTGTCCTGCGCGGTTTCACCCGCGATAATTTCGAAGTTCCCACGGAATTGTTTCATAGAAACTTTGCCACCCCTTTTCATTCCCTTAGGGGTAAAATTTTCAAAAATCCTTTCTTATCGGATGCCTACGTCATACAAAGAACACACCCTACAAGTTTCAGGTCTCTACGATCAGCGGTTTAGGCTGTACTAATATTCACCACACTAATATTCACTTGCTAGAAAAAAAATATCTAATATTTTGTTATTTTGTAAGGTAATTCCTATAAATACCTTTTTTATAGTTTTGTTTATGTTTGTCTATTTTTCTTGTATGTTGTGCTGAAATAAATGTATTTTCTTGCTTTCTCCTTCAAATATAAATCGACGGACGTAAATATGAAAGAGTATAGTAAATATTTTTTTACTTCTGCAGTAAACAGTCTTTTAAAATTAGTTGTATGATATTTTAAATATTATCTCAATTTGTCTCTACTTACAGTTTCATTAAATTTTTCGATTAAATCAACAATATGAATGTCAATGCATGTAGGTATATAAAAAGGTTTCAAACATGACGTGTAGGTAAGGTGCGTGTATTGGGCGTCTAGGTAAATAATGTAATTGCAAAATGTCGGTAGTCAAAGTACAAAGCGCTGGACAGCAAAGCAGTGGAAGCACTGTTTATTTTTGAAGTGAAATTAAGAATATTTTGCAATAAAGATTAATTTGGTTCTACCGTTAACTGCTGTTTTTTTTTGAAGCACGGGTAAATAAATGCATGCCGCATGAGTAAACAATAAATATTTTTTAATCACATCGCCTTGCGTGGCAATATTACTACATATTTCGTAAATAAAAAAAGGGTGACTGATTTACTAATCTTCTTTTATGCGTATAAAATAGTAACTTTACCGTTGATTTACTACCTAAATATTCAAGACACACAATCGGAAACGCAAAAATATTCTCAAATGAAGACATGCAAAACCGAAATATGCAGATCTTTGACGCCACTAAACTATATTTAAAAATTAAATTATGAATATTGCACTTGAAGTAATTAAATACCGCCTTCATTAATTGACTGATTAAGTAATTAAGTGACAGAAAATGGACTTAATGTGCATACAATGGGTCTAGAAGCTTGAAAAAATTTGGCCTAAACCTTCCTTTATAGTGAATGGGGATGTGGATTACTTTTGAAAATCAAAATTCTAATTAGTCCGTCAGTTAGAAAATAAAAAACAATAGACACGTATTTTTTGCTTTTTCAAATAAATTAAAATATACAGAGATAAAGCGCATTAAAGTTTAGGGTGAGGGGGTCGTGACGTCACTAACCGATAAAACCGCCATAAGAATAGTGACGTCACGCGAAATTTCAACTCAATATGCCGTTATTTTTTGATTACGTAAAAAAAGACAAATATATGTGTCCAATATTTTTTAATAATCTACAAGACGGACTAAAAAATAAAAATTAGTGAATATGCCCTTCATGTGTATTTTAAGTTTTTTTATCTTTGTAACTGAAATGCACTAACGCTTCTATGGGTTCTTGCGGCCCCAAATATTTTTATATTTTCTTATTTATCTATACCTAACTTAGGCAAGCACTTTTACGGCCGCACTCAGAGTTATTTAATAATTTGGTACTTACCTACTTAATTTTAAGTAGGTACTTAAAGAGTTTTAAAACAAAACCGCCGCAGTCAGGGACGTCCATAAAATTAATGTTAATTGGCAACAATTAAGTTAAATTTAGTTAAATGCCAATTAAAATTAATTTAATGAACGTCTCTGATTGCGGCAGTTTTGTTTAAAAAATCTTTACTTAAAATTATTAATCATTAAAACGACTCTGAGTGCGGCCGTTAGACTTCCGGAAAATAAATCCCTTAAGAGGTATAAAAAAGCGGCCAAGTGCGAGTCGGACTCGCACATGAAGGATTCCGTAGCAGCAAGTAACATAATAATATAAAAGTTCTTGTAGTTCGTTGTAACTTTGATCGATGTTTTAATAATAGTGTATATTTTTTGCGGTTTACGGTTTATGACGTATTAAAAAAAACTACGCCCTAGATCTCGTCCAAACCAATTTTCGGTGGAAGTTTGTACGATAATGTACATCATATATTTCTTTTTTGTTTTATCATTATCTTATTTTAGAAGTACATATTTTACCACTTTGGAAATGTCTCTCGCGCAAACTATTCACTTAAAAAAAAATTATACTAAAAACCTCAATATTATTTTTGAAGACCTATCCATAGATGAAAAAATTTTTTTTAGTTTCAGTTCTAAGGACCCCCAAAATTTATTGTTTTTTTTTCTATTTGTTAAAACTCCGTGGTTTACCATGAAGACATCCTGGCCTAATATGTGTCATGTATATATTTAAATTTACTATTCGTTTTATGACACATTGTGACTTACTACTTCCATAATAAAATCCAATGGTGAAACATCTTTGTTTCATTATACTATACATATAATAAGTGGTTATGGGCCAATTTATTGGAATTATTTAGTGTAAAAGCCAATAAAATAGTATAGTATTATGGAGTCTCCATCGAAAACGACACAAGCTCTAAGCAATACAGCGGCGACACCATCAGGTATTTCAATTACTAAATTAAATGGTAAAAATTTCAATACCTGGGCGTTCAGCATCGAGTGCTTGCTCACCGATCTCGACTTATGGGAAGTAGTCACAAAACCTGTCGACAATGCTGATCCAGCTGCACAGCGGAAAGACGCTAAGGCAAGAGCAAAGATATGCCTAGCCTGTGATGAGAGCATCTACCCAATAATTAGATCTGCAAAAACAGCTTACGAAACTTACAATTCCCTAAAGAAGGCGTATGCTGACAGCGGACTGACACGTAGACTAGCGCTCATGAAGAAGCTTTTATCAAATTTTTTCAAAGGAAACATACATGAATATATAAATTTTACACTCTCAACACAGCAAGAGCTACAATGTATAGGTTGCGGAATAGATGACGAGTTTTTGGCAATAATTATGCTTGCTGGACTACCAGAAAGATATCAACCTTTAGTCATGGCACTTGAACATTCCAACACTAAAATGACATCAGAAAATGTGGTGGCGGCTCTTCTAAAAGAAGATTCCCGGACTGGCAGTACCTCTATGATACCTACCCAAGAACCTATTGGATCTAACAATGCGGCACTACACATTAACAGTCGTAAGAAGAAGTTCTGCACGTATTGTAAGAAAAAGGGACATCTAGTATCTGATTGTAGGAATAAGAACAAGAAAGTTTCGGCAACGGCTTCAAATTATACATCCGAATTCACACTTTCATCTTGTTTCACTAACATTCCTCTCACAGGTTCACGAGATTGGTTCATAGATTCTGGCGCAAGTTCACACATGAGTAATAGGAAAGATTGGTTCTCAAGTATGAGCAAACATATAGTTCCTATTACAGTTGCTAATAAGGAGCAACTACTCAGCCAAGGGAAAGGTACTATCCATTTACCTATTTCTGATCATGTTAATAAAATTAGTGATGCGTTATTTATTCCTGGCTTAGCTACAAACCTTTTATCTGTAAATAATTTAGTTAAAAAAGGTTTCGACGTTTTATTTACATCCGACAACGCAAAAATCATAGAGAGCGGTGGTTGTCAAGTGACAGGTAAAGTCATTGCTACAGGTTCGAACCATAAAGGCATGTATAAATTAGATATAAAGAGTTCACATGCCATGTATACACCCACCAAAGAGTCTGCCATGCTTTGGCACAGGCGCCTTGGTCATCTTAATGCAAGTAGCATGAATATTCTTAAAAATAATGATACTGGTATAGATTTTAACGGAACTTTTAAGGAAAAGTGCGTTCCATGTCTACAAGGTAAACTGGCTAAGAAACCGTTTACAAACTCTAAAAGTAAATCGAGTAAGGTCCTACAGTTAGTTCACTCGGACCTATGCGGACCTATGAGTACGCACTCGTGGGGCGGAGCTCTTTATTTACTAACTTTTACAGACGACTTTAGTCGCAAAACTTTTGGATATCTTTTAAAATCAAAAGCTGAAGTATTCACAAAGTTTGTAGAGTTTAAACATTTGGTAGAAAATCAGACTGGTGAACGGATTAAAGTTCTACGTTCGGATAATGGTCGCGAGTATGTCAATCACGACATGACTACTTTTCTGAAGGAAAATGGCATTGTGCATCAAACCACAATACCATATACTCCTCAACAAAATGGAGTTTCAGAACGCGTCAACCGGACTATTATAGAAAGGGCCAGGTCTATGCTCAATGATTCTAAGCTACCATTTGCCTATTGGGGAGAAGCGGTAAATACCTCAATTTATTTAAAGAACCGTGTACCTACGCAATCTTTAAATAATAATATTCCAGAAGAATTGTGGACTGGAAAGAAAATTAATCTTTCGAATTTAAGAGTTTTTGGTTGTGAAGCTCACGTCCTTATTCCAAAAGAAAAAAGAACAAAACTGGAATCAAAAACTCAAACCTGTATTTTCGTAGGTTATTCTACTGAAAGCAAAGGCTATAGACTCATAAATCCCAAAAATCCTCGAGCAATTATAGTTGCAAGAGACGTTGTCTTTTTAGAAGACAAAATGTATTATTCTCGGTCGAACTTAGAGTCGATTGTAGATTCAGTTACAAACGAATCGCAATCCCCTTCACCACAGCCAGCAGTATTTGTACCACTAGATGATGAAACACCAATTTTCAATCCAATTTCACAGCCATCTGCACCTGTAGTACTTGAGTCTGACACATCGTCCTCAAAGTATTTATCTGCATCAGAAGTACCTGAAGCACCTGAACGTTTACCGAATGTTTCAGAAACAGTAGTAGAATCTGCACCTGAACTTCAAAGGAGATACCCAACCCGAGAAAGGCGTCCTCCTGAAAGGTTCCAGGAGAATCTCTACCAGATTTCAGATGTGGAACCGGAAACTTACAAAGAAGTTGCAGATCACCCGCAGAAAAATAAATGGCTTGATGCAATGAAGGCTGAATATAATTCCTTGATCAAAAATGGAACGTGGATTCTCGTTGACAGACCCTCCAGCAGGAAGACAACGAAGTGCAAGTGGGTTTATAAAATTAAAAAAGATACTAGTGGACAAATAACAAAATACAAAGCCAGACTAGTAGCCAAAGGTTTCACTCAAGTAGCTGGAGTGGACTACGGAGAAACTTTTTCACCGGTTGCTAGATTATCTACAGTACGGCTTTTATTGGCATTTGCTTCACCGGATTCATATTCTTAATGAGTGGCGCTCCTATATCTTGGGAAGCTCGCAAGCAGCGCACAGTCGCTCTGTCAACTACAGAAGCCGAGTACATGGCTCTTGCAGAAGCTTGCAAAGAGTCTATTTATCTTAAATCGCTCATTACAGAAGTATTCGAAGTCACCACGCATCCCATAATCATTCATACAGATAATCAAAGTTCCATTAAATTAGCACATAATAACACATATCATGCACGCACGAAGCACATTGACATCAAGCACCATTTCATTCGTGATGCACTGACACATCATAACCTTCAACTGAAATACATACCTACTCAAGACATGATAGCTGACATTCTAACTAAGCCGTTACCGAAACTTAAACACAATAAGTGTGTACGTTGTCTAGGTTTAGCATAGGTGTTAGTATAATGTTTGGATTGGTTTTTTGAAATGTATTTTATGTGTATAGTGTAGTCATTAAGTGCTGATGTACATACTTTTTGTTCTGTGCATTTATTGTAAATGTGTATGTGCTGTATATAACTTTTGTCTGTAAGTTCATATACAGGATGTTTTCATTGCGGGGGGATGTTAAAACTCCGTGGTTTACCATGAAGACATCCTGGCCTAATATGTGTCATGTATATATTTAAATTTACTATTCGTTTTATGACACATTGTGACTTACTACTTCCATAATAAAATCCAATGGTGAAACATCTTTGTTTCATTATACTATACATATAATAAGTCTATTTTTGTGTGAAAATCTTAATGCGGTTTACAGAATACATCTACTTACCAAGTTTCAACAGTATAGGTCTTATAGTTTCAGAAAAAAGTGGCTGTGACATACGGACGGACGGACAGACAGACAGACAGACAGACCAACAGACAGACATGACAAATCCATAAGGGTTCCGTTTTTTTGCCATTTCGCTACGGAACCCTAAATAGGTAATAGGTAAAACTGCATTACTTTCTTAAAATTTATATTTCGGTGAAGGTTTATAATGTTTATGTTAAGTACATCTATAAATATTAATTACTCGTTTAGCATTCTTTCGTAAATATGTATTATACTAACTGACATAGATACACTTTCTAAATGCATGCAAATCACAGTACAGCTATACAAAACTCATTATTTGAATGTCGCCGCAAAGAAAGGACCAAATCTCGCAAAAGAGGGCAATAAAACCAACCGAGAAACAATTGCTGCCTTATTCAAAGAAAATATAGCCGGGACCTCAATCTCAACCAACCACTACAAAATTAAATGAAGGATAACCCCCGATCAAAGAATATCTAAATGTAAATCTATTTCATTCACAACGTTTCTATGTAAATACATTTTTTATTTTTCCCGCTATATTCCGTTTAGCTTGTAGACTTTCCTTTTGAATAGGATATAAGAAGCTTTATAATAAAAATCCTGTTTTCTTCGCCCTACACTTCAATGAGGTTTGGCTATAGTGATGTAAAATTACGTTGGCTTTTCCTGCTCGTTACATTTTGACCAACGGTTTTTGTAGATTTTATCTGTATACTTTTGTACAATAGGTATATTATATTTTACTGACATTCATTTCCGCATTTATGGAAAAAGTACCTAATGCGAATACTATAAAAGAACCTTACAAGCATGAAAAATTTATAATATAAATGTAGGAAAGGCACATAAGTATAAGAGATTGTTTTTGGAAATATGAATTTTTTTTATCTTACGAAATAGCGATAGTCTGTCTCGCAGGAAGTTTGATTTCTTTGTTTTGTTCGTACTTAATTATCAAGACTAGTTGTATAATAAAGAAAATTGGGTGAAACCGCGGGTACAGTTAGTTATATAGTAAAATCAAAGCTTAAATGAAACTGTATATGGGTAGATTCTCTACTTTAGTCATTTTTTAGGGTTCCGTGCGCGAAGGGTCCAAACGGAGCCCTATTGCTGTCACTCGCGTGTCTGTCTGTCCGTCGCCTGTATTTAATACTTTAATTTTTAAGGGATTTTTAAGGGGGGTGCAAAAAATTTTTGTTTTACTACTGATCCGAGAATAGAACTCATTGAGTAAATAAAAGCTGTATTTTTTTGAAAATATTTTAAAACAAAGGCATGAGAAGCCGCCAAATTCAGCATTTTTTTAACAAAATTTTGTACCGAAGTATTTTCCAACTTCCCCTTAACCTAGGAAATTAAAACTTGACGATAATGTTTATCTTACTACGTATATTGTACCATCAAATACCAATAAGTCAATGTTTTTCTTTTAAACTCTATCATTTTCTTTGTTAAACTGAACTTTATTTTGCCGTTAAACGCGTAGCGCAGTAGCGATGCTCCGCATTAGTCTGTCTCTGCTACTGCATGCACAGACGGCTCTTATATTCTACATTTGGTACGGAAACCTAAATTTGCGAAGTTTGACGCGCACTTGGCCGGTTTTTTTTCTTGTGTGTTCAAAAAGAGAAGGTTTTATTACGATTGTATGTATTTTTTTGTTTGTTACAGACGAATTTTAAATTAAATGTTTTTTAAACTTGATTTTTAGATTAGGTACACCTACAGGTAATTATTTTTCACATAATTTTATTTTATTTAACTTAAACTTGCAAATATTGTCATGACTCAAATTATAATTACAAAAATATTTAGTATTAAAATGTTCATAAAAAGTTGAACAAATATATTTTAAAAGCTTTCTTGGCCTTTTCATTATCCGATGTAATAATTTATATTTTCATCAAAGGCACATGACACTGAATTACTTATTAAGTATTCCATATTATACCTTTTAATATTCTGTCTGATAAGCTATTAAAATTTTTAGTTGAAATTTTGTTACTAAAATTTGTAAAAATAAAAATCTATTTTAAAAAAACTAGCTGTGCCCCGCCGTTACACCCGAGTGAGTTACGGAATACCCGCAGGAACTCCAAAATAGTGTAGTTTCCTTCTTGAACCTTCCCTGAACTTCCACAAATATATCAAGATCAAAATTAGAAAAATCAGTCCAGCCATTCTCGAGTTTTAGCGAGACAAACGAACAGCAATTCATATTTATAACTATACAAAGATTAATATTGTGTAGGTACTTAGACTCTGAATACCGAAAAAGAGAAAAAATAGTTGATTATTTTAAACCTGCCCCAGTTTCGCGCTCGTGCATATATTCTTTATATAATCTTTGAATGAAATTTCGCATACTATAACATAAGTAATCATAATTTTAACAAGCGTGTGAGCATCCGAGAATTGTTTTTAACACGCCTATTAACTTGTATCTAACAGTGTTATATTTATAAATGTTAGCATTCAATTAATAACTACTTCTAGTTGTCGTATTGAAATAAAACTTTGTATGTATATATGTAGTTAGATGCAATATTTCTATGACAAGGAGCTGACCTGATGATGAAGCCGGAAGATGGCCATAAGAATTATGTATTGAACGACGCAACCTCATCGAGTTGGGGCTTGCTTTATGCATCTTGATAAAGACTCTGGTCCTAGATGTTATTAAACCTTTTTTTTGTTTTTTTTTTCACTCTAATTTACCTACTTATTGACAGCACCGTTGGTGTAGTGGTGAGGCAACTGACTGCTACGCCGCGTGTCGCGGGTTTGATCCCGGAATTATGTGAAACATCTGAGTCTCGATTTTTAATATGTATAGTTACCATAAGTACCTACGTATCCACAAAAAAAACTTATGTATTATATCAGTTGTCTAGTATCCATAGTACAAGCTCTGCTTAGTTTGGGACCAGGTGGTGTTGTGTGATAGTATCTAAGCAATATTATTATTATTAATTATCTTCAATTTAATTAAAAAACTATCGTGTATTTCAAGATTTAATTTGATTTCAGAGACATATTTATAAACCTTCCGAATAAAAATAAGTACATTATTTTAACTCCCTATTGCCATCGAATATAGGTACCTACAACAAAAAAAAAAAATTGAGTAGAAATGTGAATGGAGGAACGAGTATATTTGACGGCACGCATCGGTTTCGCGAAGCACTCGTCGAGTTCATACGACAAACTTTCTTCCACGCCGGTAATGTATGGAAATGTCATGGCGACATTCTCCGTCAGCCCATCCAATATTGAACTGAGTGTTCAATGCCTTCATACTTACCTACTTATATTTTTCACGTTCCTGTTTCTTATTTTGACGCTTTTATTGTGAGAAAACCATGACAACTGAGTATTTAGTTACTTTTAGAACAACTCAATCATTGAATTTTTTCACATTTTTACATACAAACGGTGAAACGAGTTTTTTCATTCGAACAAAGGATAAAAAAACCCTTACTTGCCTACCCATTGTTTTTTTGTGATACGCTATTTTATTTCTGCAAGCTTTAGGAGAAATACGTCTTCGTCATAAAGTTTATATCCATTTTAATAGATTTTGGTAGAATTGTTAACTGTTTCCACACATAATATTATCTATCTGCCCCTGCTTTTTAAGGACAATGGCAATTGGTAGCCCTGTGAGAAATCTTACAATGTTACTATGTTTAGGTGTTATTACTGTATTTAAGACACAACCGGTTTTATTTATTTACCAGCTGAGCCCCACGGTTTCACCCGCGGTAATTTCGGAGTTCCCGCGAGAGTTCCCGGATAAAAAGTACCCTATGTCCTTCTCTGTACCCCTGACAACGTGCATGCCAAATTTCATCCAAATCCGTTTAGTCGTTTTTGCGTGATCGAGTAACAAACATCCAAACATCTAAACATCCAAACATCCACACTTTCACATTTATAATATTAGTATAGGATCACTAGCTGTTCTGCGCGGTTTTACTCGCTATAATTTCGGAGTTCCCGCGGGTTTGTTCCATACAAACTTTGCAACCCCTTTTCACCCCTATAGAAAATAAAGGCACGAGAAGCCGCCAAAGGCAGCTTTTTTACAACCTTTATTTACCGAAGTATTTTCCAACCTCCCGGTGGCCAATGAATTTAAAACTTGGTTATAATATTTATGATTACATACCTATATTTTACTAACAAATACAATATGTTGATAACTCGGTGTTTTTTACTTTTAATTCTATAATTTCCTTTGTTAAACAACTTTATTTTACGGTTAGACGCGTAGCACAGAAGCGATGCGGGCGGCGGCGGCGGCAAGTCACTGCTACAGTTCTACGCGCACCTCGAGTGCTACGAGCAGAGCGTAGCGTAGCGATAAGCCCCGTCCCCTAGCCCTATAAAAGCAGCGCGCGAACCTTGTACACGCGTCCTTGCGAGCGGATGCTGTTTTAGAATTTTTTTGAGCACGTTATAATTTCTAATTGCATAATTTTTTTTTTTAGAGTTTAATCTCTGTTCACGATGAAACCTGTAACATTTCGCTCAAGAAACTCCTCATTATTCTGCCTCTACTACCGCACGCATGCACAGGCTTTTATATTATACATTTGGTACGGAACCCTAAATGTGCGAAGTCCGACACGCATTTCGCCGGTTTTTATAAATCGAATATGAAGTTGATGTTCTGATGAATCAGTAGAAAAAAAGATTAGCTTATTTGATTATAAGATTAGCTCTTGGATATTCGAAGATTATATGAAAAATCCGAACACCAAGGAAAAATTAGTGTAAACACTGAAAATGGAGACTTGGTGAATGCTATGACAGTGCCATTTTTTCATAACAAAAAACTTTACAAGTTTGAGTAAACACACTATGTTTGTATGTTACACGAGTCAAAATGCTTCGGGCATTTTTTCGCTATTTCGTAGGTACATTGTACAAGATATTTCTTTGCCCGTTTGTATATCAAAGTAGTATTGTCTGAAATAGCTTTGTTATTTTTAAGTGATATTATTTTAAGAATTTCAAGTTCGCAATTCACACATTTCGGGTATGTAACATTTATATTGTCAAATTTTTCAATCTGAAAAAAATTTAATCAACTGCAATCTGTTAAGTTACAAAAAATTAAAGATAGATTTATCAATAAGATTTATAAGAATAGTCATCGACTTTTGATTAGTGATCGAAGAAAACCAGATTTATTGCGTTTTAAAATTGAACTTCGTGAGATATCAAAACTAATATTAAGTATTACTTAATATATAGCGGTTACCTCATGGTAACCTATTCCTCAAATGAGTTTACTCAAAACTCGATAAAATTCGGTACTAAAATAAAGGAAATACGAACAAAAGCTTATAATATTATATTATCGAGGAAAACTAAAGTTATGATACCATTATATCCGTTATACTTCCTTTTACACAGTAAAAATGTTTTTTGATATGTCAAGAGGGGGTGGCAAACTATAACGCGTTGTAACGCCAGAACAAAGCATGACTCCAAATTGTGTTATGCTTATATTATTATGGTGGCAAAATTCCAACATCAGACTGTCGTTGTTTACCGCTGCGTAGGCCCTAACTTGCCTAAAATTTATGTAAGTACGTTATTATATCCATTATTTACTGTAGTCACAAAGTGGGTATCTGGTGTGGTGACAAAGCTTCTTGAAAAAATAAAACACAACGAAAAACAAACGAAAATTTTATAATATAAAATATATTATAATTTTTTTGTCAGTTTGAGGCTAGACGTTAACCATATATTATAACTAAACTACGACCAACGCAATACGGCGCTATTGCTCGCTATGCACCAGGCAGATATTGCGAAGTTTTGGTTCATTTAATTTGAAATGCTATGGAGATGCAAATACCTAGTATTATATCTTTGTTATTTGTATAAACTTTCAATTAAGAACTAACTATTGCTATTCTACACTTAAACTTCACACAGGTCTTCATTTAAATAGACCATAATTCATTTGGTGTCCTACTTGAATACACAATGAGGGAGCAACATGAATTTCCACTAAACAAGTAAACGGCTGTTACTGTCGGCTTGTTATACTTTAGCTGATGAATAGTTAGTTAACCAACAATAATAGTGCGTGGATAACGGTGTTGATACTTACTAACAAAAGTCTTGGAATTCGTGGAAGTGACTGAAAACTTCTTGTTTTCGGAAAAATATTTGAATTTTAATAGCAATTTTTTTTTATTGTTATTATTTGGTATATAATATATGTATAACCGCCCACCTGGCCCTAAATACGCAAAGCTTGTAAATATGGGTAACAAGCAAGTTTTTGTTGTAAAATACGCACTAATAATAAATACTATACACCCCGACTCAGGATAATTAAACGTTTATCTTGATGCGGGGATCGAACCTGCGACACCTGGCGTAGAAGTGAGGCTTACTTACCACCACACCATCGGAACTGTCAACTTACTTATACGAAAAAGTTTGTGGAGATGTTTGAATCACATTATACGATCATTTCTTATTACGTTTTTACCTATCGTGAATGCAATGTCATCTAGAATGCTTTTTGATCGTAATTCTATCACAAACTCGATATTATATGCGCATAATTGTTATTTTCTGCATTGCTCTCGTCTAAGCAGACCATCAATCATGATGGTGGTTTAGCAGGGACCACGGGGGGCGCCACCGGCGGTGTCTAAAGAAAATTGCTGTAATCCACGCCCAATTGCTTGATTATAGCTGTTAATCTCTCACGTAGACAGCTTCTAAAGCGTCTCTAGGGCCAGAAGATCTTTATTTTAGATTTATTTTAGGCTAACAGGAGGCATCACCGACTACTCTACTAAATTGAAACTGGGTACTCTATACTCTATTTACTTAAGGACTTGCCATTCTCTGTGCAAACATTGTCTATATGTTATGTAACTGTAGCTATGTAATATGCTACTGGGTTCTTACTATAGCTTCACTTTATGTTAGCTACTATACACTTTATGTTATAGCTTTTCGATTAGTAGTTTACAGGCAAGTAAGTACCTAAACAATGATACTATACGACAAAAAATAATACCTAGTTTAAATACTTTGATAAATTTAAACAGCAAATACCTATTATTATTTTAACGTTTTCCTTAAAATTATATTAGTAAGACGATTCGTTAATGTGAGTGATCCTGTCTGTCGTATCCTTATTGTTTATTATACACATTTGTATTAGTACAGAGCCGTGAAACTGGGCAGACGTCCATAATTTCACGACAAGTTTACACTTTATAGTATAATGAAAGAATAAATCAGAGAGAGAGATTTTGATGAATTAACTTTGTACTTAGGCAGGTAAAAAAGTAAAAGTTCGATTATAGGATTATAACATAGAGTGAATTGCGAGAACATAATCCAAACCAAAGAACAGAACCAAAACCGCAGTAAACATATACGTATAGGTTCGTTTTAATTAAAAGCACACGCTGCACTGAATGCACTCCTATTGCCACAATATAATAATAAATTATGTATACTTATATATTTTTTGTTGATTTTGTGCTGGGGCGAGTCGCGCATTTACGACTCTCTCCATTAATTAATTAATAAGAAATTCAAGATTTATTTTTGCATGTATACAGTTTTCTGGCGATAAATGGTTTTTTATTTTATTTAATGTTTTATTATTATTTTAAAATGTCGAAAATTAATTTTATAAAAAACCTACTTTGTTTTATATTGTTTCACGCTGTTTCACTCGCGTTAATTTCAGAGTTCTTGTGGGGATTCCGGGATAAAAAGTGACATAAGTCCTTCTCTGTACCCCTGACAACGTATTATGCAAAATTTCATGA
Organism: Zygaena filipendulae; assembly: GCA_907165275.2. Taxonomy (NCBI): domain Eukaryota; kingdom Metazoa; phylum Arthropoda; class Insecta; order Lepidoptera; family Zygaenidae; genus Zygaena; species Zygaena filipendulae. The sequence continues at coordinate 7,896,951 of OU015659.1, forward strand.
TGATCAGCTGTTGAGCTTTAAATTTCTTCCAACCCGTCTGTCCTCGTAAAGAAGGCACATATTACTATTTTATCTATGAACTCTGCTCATATGCACAAAGGCGATGACCGCAAGGCTACATAAATTGCATGGCACATGACCGCAAGCGCGTCCCAGCACTACTTCCTGCCGTGGCGCACTGCACGACGGAACCACAGCGCCGAATGCTGCATCTACTATGAAATGCAATAATATTAAGTATAACAGTTGGAAACTCAGGGTTGGTATGTGCCGTTATTGCGGATAGCTCTGTAAGGTATGACGTCAATTCAGTATATTGCGATCAATTACGATGCCGTTCCTTTATACTGAGCTTAAGATACCTTTCGTTTACTGTAGGTATATACAGTATACTGTCATTATGTGATTGTCATGTCATGCTGTCGACCATTCAATATGTTAATCGACCAACGCGGTTTTTTAACCAATTATTGATCTGAGGTCAATCACGTTATAAAACCACTGAGATCACCTTACCTCGAATATGCTAGTGCTCACAGTACAACAATGACGACCATTATGACGTCATATACTGCTGTTATTACGGAACGAATTTCTCCTCACTGCGAGCACTGGACTCATGCTATCAGTAATAGCGGAACATACCCTCCGTGAAAAGTATACATTTTCATTCTCACAAGTAAATTAGGTATATTATTTAATTATACAAAGTGTTTTATAACATTTTGTATAATTAAATTCATTCATCATTCATTCAGTCATTGTTTATGTAACATTTTACGTAGGTACCTACTACAGTAGAATCCGTTTATTATGACATCGAAAGGAATTGACAAACACGTCATAATAAGCGGACGTCATACAAAACGTTTTGTGAAATGAAAAACCTTTTTTATGTAAATATGTATGTACTTAAGTATTTTAATACAGAAACATAGTAAATACATATGTCTACATACATATTAAATCAAAATCAAAATTGTACATAATCAGCACATTATAACACATACAAGTGTATTTTTACTATAAGAAATCTGTAATTTTTGACTGCTTTTGTTTTTTCATTTTATTGTAAAAACAGTCTCTAATACTATTGTCATTATAACCGGACATAATTTATTAAAAATGGGTCATAATAAGCGACATGTCACTGTAAGGGAAGTCATTATATCCGACTTTTTATAAAGAATTTTATATGAAAACCAAACTTCGTGGTGTAATTACGTCATAATAACCGGTTGGTCAATATAGGCGGAATCATAATAAACGGATTCTACTGTAGTTGTTTTCCGCGATTCACCCGCTTAAAAGTTTGGAGTTCTCGCGGGAATTCCGAAATAAATAGAACATATAGTTTTATTAACTAACTAAAACTCATCCGGTAACAAGCGTAACAAACAAAGAAACAAATTAAAATTCGCAATTACTATATTAAAATGTACCTGTATGGATAGCGTGATAAAATATTCTGACAAAACTAACGTTGACTTCCCTGAGAAAAAGGTTTGAGTTTGAGCTATGTACTTTCGGGAGAACTTTTTTCATTACCTAATTCTTGTATAAACTTCACTATTTTGCAAATAAACAAGTAAATACTTTTATTCAGACGCACCAGTAGATACTCCCTGTGTAGTAAACTACATTGTTCAGCTTCTCAGTGTGTTCTTCTTTGACCGTTGACCCGTGAAACCATTGACGTGAGTGGCAAATACTTAGTTACAAAGGCATTTTATACTTAGTTTAAAAGTGTTTCAGCGCTTTGTACCTATCCAAGAAAAGCTATAAACAGTGAAATGTAAGTAATGGAAAAAAATAATTGATAGTATCGATACGATCGTTTTCTTTTATGATCTTCTCCACTAGAGGGTCGAATTACGAGTGTACTTACCGTATAATATCCATATTTACATCCTCTGTGGCACTCTTCAGTCACTAATTTTACCTAATAATGTGAATGCTGATGAATGCCCCAAGAAAATTCGATATTGCGATCCTTAATAAAATTAGCCTAGTATTACCCTTAGCTCTCGAGCTCTATAATATAAAAAAATGATATCAAAACGGTGTTGTAGCAAACGACTACCCTTACTAATATTATAAATGCGAAAGTGAGTTTGTTTGTTTATTTGTTACGCTTTAACGGCTAAAATGATCATCACGAAATTTTACATGCACAGTTGCCAGTTGCCAGGGTTACAGAGAAGGACATAGGGTACCTACTTTTTATCCCGGAATTCTCGCGGGAACTCCAAAATGACCGCGGGTGAAACCGCGGGGAATAGCTAATACTAAATATTCTTGACTATTTAAATAAAACTTCAAAATTTAAATATCAATCAATTAAGCATCACGGTCAAATATTTCTCGCTCTTTCGTAATATCGCTCCAAGTTTTGGAATAATTTAATTTAAGAGGCTAAGTTTGTCTTCCGGAAAATTTATCAGCAAGTTAATCTCAGTAGAGGAGGTACGAAGGTATACGCAAGTAGCTTTCGTTTAAATAGACGAAGGGCACACTTTCGGCACTGCTTTTACTAACTTTTTTTTTATAGCAAACCGTAAAAATAACAGGCCAGTTAATTGAAACATATTATAATAATAACTCTCTTTCTGTATTTTCCTGCTTTAATTTTGTAACCGCAATATTGTTGAATAGAAAGGGAAAAGGTTATGTAGGTAAGTAAGTGCGTTGTTTTTTTTAACTCGATGAGTCTATTAAAAAGTACTCCTAGTTAGGTTATAATTGAAAAAATATTCGGAGTGTGCTAAAATTAATTGTATAAAAAACCAGTGAAGATAGAATCAGGCTCGCCCTATTAGGGACGATATGCGAAAAAATCTTAATTTAAAAATATTTTCTTTGTCTTGCAACTTTAATATTATACCTACGGTCGTCGTAAACTTCCTACAACTAATAAGGAACTTATAGTATCAAAATCATAATTTTAGCTTTAGAAATCTAGGAGCACAGGAAAACTACAATGGAGGAACGATAATTTTCTCCAAATTTTTAGCTATAGGTTTTTAGCTATTAATCAATAAGACCACTCAACTTGAAATGATAAAACTGTAATATTTTTGGAATCATTATTCTTTAATATTCTTACTTACTTCTAAAACCTGGGAAGACAGAAGTTATTGAAGAAATTGCTGTACAAAAAAAAAGAAATAAAGGTTACTTACTAGCTATTTCGCGTGGTTTCACCCACTACAATTTCGGAGTTCCCACAGGAATTCCGGGATAAAAAGTACCCTATGTCCTTCTGTGTACCTACCCTGACAACGTGTATGCAAAATTTCATGGTCGGTTGACCCGTTAAGGTTAACAGCGTAACAAACAAACAAACTCACATTGGCATCTATGAAGATTTACTCTATGTTTTGGTAAATCTATGTACACTAAATTGGTGCTCATCAATAGACGTCTCATACGTTGTGTTCAATGATTCACTCGCGCCACGCATATGGTGCTATACGAAAGGCGTGCGCGAGAAGGCGTTGTGTAAGCCTCTGATTGATTACCCCGAGCTCTGATGCCCTTTATATCCGTTATTTTCGTTTTGCTGCGCTATTCTATACGGCCAGACGAAAATCACACAGTGATCTCCACATGAGATGTCCATATACATATTTTCTTACCAAAAATTGCAAATGCCATTCAAAATTCATCAAATGAGTGATTCATCAAGAAAATATTACGTGTTCATTGGATAGCTTTCTAACAGTATTTGATTTGTTTAATCACTTTCATAAATTCTTGCTGATTTCATAGAGAAAAATTTCAAAATGAAGAAACAGAACCATAATTTGCTTATTTTTACTCTGGTGAATTAATTGAAGCTCTCATTGCTCCGACCAATCAAAAATTAGTCTCTGGTAAAACTACTACAATAAATATAAGTTAACTCAACAACATAAAAAAAATCTAGTAGGACCTAATTCCTCCTTAAATCATTTTTTTACGTTATTAGTCGCCATTTTCACAAAAAAATATTGCTAAAGACATCTAACACAATACTCTTGATTTAAACTTAAAGATAATCTATTTAGCACATAAATTTAAAATCGATAGGCCAGTTTTACCGCCGCACTCAGAGTCGACTTTAATGATTACTTACTTAAGTATAGATTTTTAAAACAAAATTGCCGCAATCAGACAAGTTTAATAAATTAATTTCAATTGGCATTTAACTAATTAAGTTACATCTCATTAAAAGCTAATTAACATTAATTTACTGGACGTCTCTGATTGCGGCAGTCTTGTTTCAAAAATCTATACTTAACTAAGTAATAATTAAAGTCGACTCTGAGTGCGGCGGTTAATCTTTTATCTATTTGTGTGAGACAATATTAAAAAAGGGTGTTTGACATAAAACCATTTTGTATTAAGGTGTGTATATATATATCTCTATAGTAAAATATATATGTAATAATATGTGTAGTATATACCACGTTTGCTTGGTTTCCACGACACAAGCTTATAGCTTAGTGTGGGATCAAGTAGATCTGTGTGTTGTGAAGTGGATTATTATTATTATTATTATTATTATTATTATTATTATTATTATTATTATTATTATTATTATTATTATTATTATTATTATTATTATTATTATTATTATTATTATTATTATTATTATTATTATTATTATTATTATTATTATTATTATTATTATTAATCGCCTATATTTTGTGTTTATTGTATAACCGTTGGACGGTGATGAGTCAGTAAGGATAAGATTAATGTAGCTATGACATGGCGCTTGGTAGAAAAATTGTAAGGAGATAAAATTCTCTAGTCTAAGAAAGTGTTCTATTAATTTTCAAACATTTTAAGAGAGTGAAAAGTGAAGTTCGTGAGCGCTTTACAGAATATTCCGGCTGTACTGCGAGAGACGGGCGCGGGCGTAGGATATAAACAATTGTTTGTGTTCGATTGGTAGCTGCCGCGGCTGCACCAACGACAGGGACTCTTGGCATCGATGCGGGTGTTTATGACGCAATACCACTTGGGAGCCAAGAGACGAAATTTGGCTTGTGAGCCCCGAAGCGATTTTCGATTGTTTCCGAAAACTCGAAGTGAATTTATGAATATATTTACTCAGAATTAGTTTTCAGTTAGATACCTAGTGAAAAAGGAATTGAATTACTATGTTTTTTTTACTAGTTCAATTTAACAAGCTGTAGGTGAAGATAGTGAAATTTACCTATAAATCGACACCTTTAAAACTGGTTTAAGATGATGACACAAGTAGGTACTTATTTTATTATTTATAATTCACTATGCATTAAATTCGACTTGACTCTTTCAGGTTATAAGTGTCCTAGATCTTATTATATATAAATGAAAATATGTGTTATATACAGATTTATCAATATAACACCCTCAATCCTCACACATAATCGATAGGTATATAATAAAGACAAAAATATTTTTCTCTTTTGTTTATGAGAGATAACCTATAGTGAACCGATCCTTACGATATTGGAGAAAGTCATAATATTCCTTAATAACATTGGATTATTTTCATCCAAGAACAAAGGGTTTCTGAGAGAGTCAAGTAGTAGAGTTGACTAAATTTATATTAGTCCGTCGTATAGATTAATAAAAAATATTGGTACCTATATATCGGTAATAAAGTTTTCATTCATTCACGTTAAGGGGTTCATTTCCTAGATATAACTATACTTAAAATAATACCCCTCAGTAGATTCATAGTTACATAAACTATATTATAAAATATTTTCCCAATATTCATTGTAATTCGTGCGACTATATCATCGATCAAAGTCGATATCGTATCGTACATTAGGTCGCTCGTCTTGAGATTCGGTACCGATTGCCAATTTTACCGGGATACTTAATATTTATTCCCGCCGTTTGCGCTCGAGTGTGTGAACTAATAGCGGCAGCATGATGGAGCATTACTCGCTCACACCAATCGGGCCCGATTGCCACGCGTGACACCTTTTGATCGATGTTCGATGTATATTTGCCGGTTTTTGTTACGTAGGTACACCTGCGTGTAACGACCACAGGTTGGATTTTGAACGCGTGACGTAACAATAATATTCAATACTTATAGGTACCGCCACATGAGAAATAACCCGTTTTTTACCCGTAGCCCGTAGACCCACTTGACGTACGTTGGTCCACGGGGAAAAATATTTTATACCTGTCTCAATGTACCTACTAGCGACCCGTGCCGTGCCGTGCCGGTGGACGATATTTAATTGATAAATCTTTTCAAGCACCACCAAGGACACTTTCTGAACATCGTGAACGTTGACTGGTAGAGAACGCCACTGTGGCATGAAATAAAAATATAATACTCCACCAAGAGCTCGTCCTAAAGTATGGACTCAGGACTTCTAGAGTGCCGTATTACAATTAGGTATGTGCCGGAGTCAGTTCTCGAAAACGACCGCATCCGGCTCTACTGGGACCGGTCCATTATCACTGATAGGATCTCTGCCCGCGAATAAATCTGACATAGTGATACGACACTCCCGGACACTCAGGACTACCGTAACTTCCTATAAGTGAAAACATTTTCAAAATCGGTTCAGTAGATCCAGAGATTACCCCCTACAACATCACAAACTTACAATTCATAAACTCACAAACCTCTTTACTTTAGTATAGACAAACGAACAAATATAATTTGCAGAAAATCAAATGCTTCTCTTCATAATAGGTATAGACATATAATCTGGATAGTATAGATTGATGTTATTTACGTTTTTTAGATATTTGGGACAAAAATTAAATATGAAACTCCGTCTTTCAATATATCCCATGTTTAACCTTACACCTTGTAGTTATTACAGTAAAAACTCGTTTTTTACGCGTTTCGTAATTAAAACGCCATCCTTATAACTTGAATATAATAATATCGGTAGATATTCACAACTTTATTTTTTTCAAAGCTAGTGTTTTAACAAATAATACGCGTTTTAAGTAATGAATGTTTAGTAAGCGAGTAGACTGATTTCTGGATGGCCCCTGGCTGACAACACTAACAAATCCTTATACTATATCCTAAGTTGTAAACCATAAATATCTTATTTATAGGGTCACAAAACTAGTGTAATAATAAAACATCAAAATTAAACATCAAAATTAAATTTTACTTGTTCCTTCTTACTCTGTTGAGCAGTAAATAGAGTTGTTTTCTTTCAGGTTGGTTTTAATATTGTAATAAAATATTGATACTGATCGGATGGTTTTTATTTAATTATATTCACAAAAAATTACAGCGTACACGTACTCGTTAAGCTTCAGAGGTAAGAGAGAGAGAATGTTGCCAGTGCACATAGACTAATAAGTTTAACGTTTCATTACACTTATCAACAAGAGTCAATAGTTTTTAGTTGTAATGAAGAAGTTTAGTAGAAATGGTTTTAAATCGTGAGCCACGTGTTCTGACTAAAAGCGGATTATCACAAGAACATACATGTATTACTTATACAAGTTGTAATTGCGGTCAATATAAAAAAAAAATGTTAGCCGTTGAATTTTATTAGTATTGCATTAAAATTCAACAAATTGGCAAAAGTTATAAAGGTAACAGACATATTTCCGATACTGACTGTATATGTATGCAGTTTACGTTGGTATATTTTTCTCAGAGAAGGTTCAATACAATCGAATAAATTAGGGCCCATTTGAAATGGCAAGATAGAATTATCTTAATAAAATATTGACCTTTAATAAAAAAGATACAATCCTGTGATAGGTATCATGAATTTCGAACCTTTGTAATTTTTTTATTTTCATTATTGACCCAACTTTTGCTCACAAAAAATAAAGGTACATTACAGTTGACCGTCGTCGAAAGTTTCGTCATTTCAACAGAATTAATAATCACGGTGAATGGTTAACTGAAAACTTTTGTGTGTCGTCTTTGCCAACTCTAATAGAATAAGACGCAAATGAATTACAAAATAAATAGATATAATTATATAAAAATAAATATACATATCTAGAGAAACCTATAGGAGTATACTTCGATTACAATGAATTTTTAGTATCATATACAAACAAACCTACTTTAGTTGGAGAAATAAAAATATACCTAAGTTACTAGCAGTGCCCCGCGGTTTCACCCGCGGTAATTTCGGAGTTCCCGTGGGAATTCCGGGATGAAAAGTACTCTATGTCCTTATGTACCCCTGACAAAATGCATGCCAAATTTCATCCAAATCCGTTCAGCTGGTTTTGCATGATTGAGTAACAAACATCCAAACATCTAAACATCCAAACATCCAAACATCCACACTTTCACATTTATAATATTAGTAGGACTAGCTGTGCCCCGCAGTTTCACCCGCGGTAATTACGGAGTTCTCGCGGGAATTCTGGGGTAAAAAGTACCCTATGTCCTTCTCTGTACGCCTGACAACGTGTTACGTGTATGCAAAATTTCATGATGATCCTTTGAGCCGCTGAGGCGTGAAAACGTAACAAACAAACTCACTTTCGCGTTTATAATATTAGTAAGGATACATCATACACTAGCTGTGCTCCGCGGTTTCACGCGAGAACTTGGTAAAATTCGTTATTAGCTGATCTAAACTCGGCGAAAGGAATATTCTTACCTTTCAAGTCTCTAAGCCTTATGGTTCCAGAGATATCGTGATAAAACCGTGGAAAACAGCTAGTTTTATAACAGTTTTGAAAAGTGATTTGTGATAGGCACGCTTGTTGAGTTTCCAACTCTGTAATTTGTAAAATTAAGGTAAAATAAAAATGTACTAAATATGTAAGTGAGTTTACGAGTTAATTTGATAAATTAACATTAAATTCACAAATAAAGAAGCTTCTTGTGAAAGAAATTTTTACCTTTGATCTCTACCTACGTTCTATATAATAAATAATACCTAATATTATTTTATAATGGATAGTTACGTTTTAGATCTTAAGTAATCATAATATGTAAATATGTTTCTACCAGTAGTTGCTATGGTTTTACCCTAGCTAATTTTGGATTACCTTGGGAATTGTTTGATGTAGGTATCAGATTAAGAAGTATTATAAGTCTACGATTTTATATTATTATAAGGTAAGTCTTTTTCTAACCTGTTTAGTAGTTTGGCAGATGAATACATATTCAAATATTAAAAAAAAAAAAAAATTCTTTGTATAGAATAAAACTAGCATAATCAGAAAAAAACTAGGTATAGGAACTTTGAAATTAGGATGTGTCGTTTAACAATATTATCACAATCAACGAAAAATACTAATCTATATAGAATTATAGATACAAATAATAATAGACAGTTCTTAATGTTGAAGTTGTGAGCATGTTCTATAAAGCTTATATAAAAAAGCCCTCGGCAAACTGAAAAGAATCGTCACTCAATAAATTAAAGTGCTCTATTCAGCAGAAAGTAAAGCAAACGGCTCAATATAACACGACGGCATCATCTAAGGTTAAAAAACCGTCATTAAATTTGGGAGGGCCAACATTAAATAAATTGCACGCGTCGATATCTGGACCCGTATTCACTATGCAGACCAACAACATTCCTTGCCCATAACGCGCATCCCAAAAACGCATTTCCAAACGTTCTAGATGCCAAGATATTAGAAATTATTATTCTTTATCCAATAAGAAACCTTGTAAATGTATTTTTTTTTCAGTAAAACTTCTTTGATTACGAGTGAAAGATAATTTTTGCGGCGTCTTATCTTAGCGCGGTGTGTTATAGTCATAGTGAATAAGAGCCCTAACCGCCAAGACATCTGCATCAATTCGCCAACTTTAAATCACCACGGTCCATTCCTTGTCACGCACAGATTCCAAACTAAAAGGATTGTTTCGTATTCACTTTTTCATGTTACTCGCAACAAAAGCACACGAGTCACATCTAAAAAAAACACGTAGCTTTATTTTCCTTTCATCCTAAAGTTCAAGTAAAATTAAGACGAGTATATTTAACTCTTCCGTGTTTAATGTCCCCAAGACGAGCTTAAAATTTTGTTGTCCTTGAATTATTTAATTCCAAAATTTTGTTGACAAAGGACTGTTTTCTCTGCAAGCACTGGAACTCGATAATATCTTTAGGGTAAACACAAAATTTTAACAATTGAAAAACACTGAACTTTATTGTGCGCGATGAGCAGCGAGTTTCTATTAAGATGGAAATCTAAATCGTCACCCTTCCACGTCGATGTCAACACCAAAGATGTAGTAAAGCGCACGCTGTTGTTATTTTATTCTCACACGAAACTATACCATCACCTGTATTAAATAGAGTCCGAATTGTTAATTTTTCTCAACAAATTGATGAATTCAAAAAACTTTTTCAAATGGCTTAAGCTGAGTTTTGTGTATCAGTTTTGTGTGAGTGTGTGTGTTTTGAGGGTATATAAATACTTGCTTTACTCTCTTCCTTCGACCTCTATTGTTTCCTCTCGAATGAAGTGGCAAAACAATAGACGTCATAAGACTTTCGACGCTCCCAATAATTCACCAAACAACAAAATTATTCCACAGCTACGGCGGAGGCGACAAGTACTGTATTTTATAGGTATTAAAGCCGTCTCGTACAACGTCTGAATATTAAATAGCACTTGTTTTAATATGCGAGCGAGGGGTAACAAAGTGTGGAACGGAACACATTTGTTTTGGCGACATAGTTCTGTAACACGCCTGTTTACGCCCTCCGCAGACACGAACTCGTCGTGTCCTCAGGGTCGGATTACAGGCCGCGTAATTATGTTTAATGGCAACGATTATCGCGTTCATTACTAATACAAACTTTGTTCGTGTTATTAGGAACAATATTCGCAAAATATGGCGTAGACGTGAACCTTAGGTATAAATGAAACACATAGGTAAATCTATAGCAATTCAAGTTGCAATTAGAAATCCAATCATGTTAAAAACTGTTGTACCTACCTATATAATCCAAAAGAATATAATTAAAGATATAATTTTTTTTTTGCTTTTATCAGTCCTTAAAAATACTTAAATGCCCAATTATTTTTAACTACTTCGACGGTTTAATTATGCTGTTGTTTTTTTTTTATGATTGACAATTAAATCTCCGGTCTAGTTTAGGTAGTAACCAAAGATAATCTAATAAGAGATAGTGTTTGAGTACAAGAAATTAATTAATTTTCGAGGTTATCGTGTTTTGAACATAATTAAGATTACAGTCGCACAAGTCCGTGGGCCTACTAAACTTGACTGTCACCATCAACTATTTACTTTGTTGCGGATTACCCCTAAACTGCGCGTTGGTATAGTGTCTAATCTTAATGTAAGAACGTAACTATCTCTGATGTTTCCAAACTTGCATAATCGTATACATAACGATGATTACGACGATATAAATATTAATATTAATATTTCTATGTGTAGGATATAATTATACGCATGGATATCTATAACTTCACACAGAGTCAAGTAATAAGATAATGCATTAATCATATTATTATATTTTTATTCTACCTATGCAGCACATTGATATACTTAACACCCGGTATAACGTAAATTATTTTCACATCCATGATGTAAGATATAAATAGGTATATAAACTCAAATGCAAACACATGCACGAATATAGCACCTAAGTTATTTTCCAAAAACCCGTCGTGTTTCGGGACATTTTTTGCTGCAAAAGTGATTCAGTATCACGGCCACATTGCTATACGGAGCTACGGAGCCCTAAAAACATTATGATAATAGCTTCACCACTGACGGATCACGTAACATACATAAAAATACAGATGAATTAATATCGAGAACCTTATTTTTTTGTTGAAATATTTAAAAATCATATTCTTTTTTTGCTGACAACCAACCAGTACGTTTTTGGCATAAACGTTTTATTTTCATCCGCAAGGGGTTCAAACGACTACGGAATGGCTCGACGAAGAATTGTGAGAATATCAATGAACAATTTTGTACACATTCTATCCGAAGGTTACATGTATTTATAATGTATATTATGGAATGATCATTATTTCTACTAATAGGTACGATATTCAGTTGAATTACACACATTGTAATGAAGGAGTTGGGTTTATGGATTTATGGAAAATATTAGTGAATCAAGTAATTTATTATTTTTTAAAGCTCTTACAGAGATTAGAAGATATTACTTCTTGTAGCCGATGGCGCTAATTTCACCCGGCTATGAGAAACTCATGACATTACCTATGCGATATGTTTTTAAATGCCATCTATTTTGGATGTTTTAACGTTTTTTCGGAAGCATTTCAAGCGTGGACTGTTAATTTGAATACAGGCTATGATGAATAAATAAATAAAGTCGGGGATAATATTACAGCTTTTTAAAACACTATGCACTTGGAATACTTCTAGTATCATTCTGTTTTATGAACATGCTGTATAAACACCATGGAGTGTGACAACACGTTCCGCCTCAAGGGTTCCCTATGGCAACAAGGAGTGGCGTGCGTGTGTGCGTGTGTTTGCGTGTGGGGGTTGCCGCGTTGTGAAAACGTCAACCATAATGCCGACGGAAACTGATGAAAGACGAGTGTGGAATAGCAATATAAAAAGGCTTTTCACTAAAACTTTTACATTATCATTTATCTCTTAATAAAGCTGTTCCCTGCGGTTTTATGCGCGTCTATGTCGGAATTTAAATCGGGAATAATTTAAATTGTTATTGTTACTTGTAAGCTCTGGGAATCCCTCGGGAACTGTATAGCTGCTTATCAATAACATGATTTTTAGAAGTGGTTGAGTAGTCCTACCTCTAACGGCCGCACTCAGAGTCGACTTTAATTATTACTTAGTTAAGTATAGATTTTTAAAACAAAACTGCCGCAATCAGAGACGTTCAGTAAATTAATGTTAGTTGGCATTTAATGAGATGTAACTAAATTTTTTAAATGCCAATTAACATTAATTTATTTAAGTTGTCTAATTGCTGCAGTTTTGTTTTAAAAATCTATATTTAACTAAGTAATCATTAAAGTCGACTCTGAGTGCGGCGGTTAGACTACTAAACCACTTCGTACCTCTGCAAACAAAGTCACTTTTCCTCTTTATAATACACTATTATTGTAGATTCACATTAAAGAAAATAAGCATTGTGTGTTGTAAGTGTTTGTGCAAAGCGTTTTTATAGACGTTGACGTCTAGAATCAGCATTTCATTTTGGATTTTCTGTGTTGTAATACTTAGTTTTTGTCCTCCTAATAATATAAAGTCACGAAACATATTATTATTTACCAGCGTATAGGTATTTAGTTGACTAAGTGTAATTATAAAGTATGCATAAAATATTTTTGATTCTGGTTATCTCTGAAATTACGGAGCAGTCGCAGTGTTCCTGAGTAAGATAATACACTTTTACCCCAGAGAGAGAAAGTTCCCCAAGGAATTTCGTTTATTATATTTCATTATTTAATTTAATACTTACAATATTCTGACTTCTTTAATGAAACGAAAACAACAAACAAGTTATTTCAATTAAGTTCTCATTTAAAAGTTGATAACATACCAAAGGGTTTTATGTGAAAAAAAGATTAAAATGGGTACTTGCGACTACAATTACATCGCTGAAGTGGTCCGCAATTTGCGGTAATTTAAAGCTCTTTTGCTCATTAATTGAAGCAAAGCGGACCCAAAGTTAAGCTATCTTATTGAATTGCGAATGGCTCATAGATAAGTATAAAAGAAAACCATTTTGTCTGCCCTGACGCTTTTCAATTTTCAGGATTTAAGATGTTTTCCAGAATTTCGTATTGATTTAAAATTTTGCATAAAGCTGGTTATGGTTTCATATTATAATTATAACAAATAACGAGTAAAATCATACTTTACGTGTAAGGCGGAATTTTCAAGTCAATATTTATGGTAATATAAAATACTACAAAATAAATACATAACATCACAGATAATATAATACTATGATAACATCTATTATTTTAGCTATGAGCATTTATTTGCAAACAAATGAAAGGACTGAATCAAATTTTTTAAAATTAACCATTTTAATTAGGAAAAGCAAATTTTATTAACTGGAAATAATAATAAAAAAACTTTTTAATTAAAGACCAAAAAATAAATAATGCATGAACTGTAAAAAAGGTACATGATACCTACGTGACAGTAAAAAGAAGGAAAGAAAATAGTAACGATCCGAATGTTGACAAAGGTCCGGACAGAAGAAAATAGGTAATTGAATTTTATGATGGACGTCCTTCGTGTTATTACACTGTGGGCATAGGGTTGCGAATTGACAAGTTTTTGGGGGGTTAGGAGCGAGGCTTACGCCGCTTCGGGAATTCGTAGCAAACCATAGGGCACGGATGTTGAATATCAATGTCCACCTGGCACGGGTGAAACGCTGTGTATAAAAATTTGGCGACAAAAGCAAGGGATTTGGGGCCTCGGGTCTCAACATTGGGTACATTTATCGAGTGAGTGCCTTCTATTATTATGAAAGAATTGTGCCATATTCCTAAGGTTTAAATAATGCCATTCGGTTTGCGGAATAAATTTGATTCGGATGTCTTTTCATTTTGTAGGTATTATTTATTTTGTATGAGGTTGCCTTCACGTGAAATTTGGGGTTTACTCGGAAACTTCCACACAAATATCAATATGGAACTCCTCACATAGTTAGATCCACCATAGTCCTCCTTAGTCCAGACAAGAAAAAATCAGTAAATATGACCTCAATCGGTCAGGTAGTTCAAAAGTTACACGATCGAAAACAGACGTGCCAATAATGATTAAGAACTCTACCTCAACGCCACTTATCTGATTTTGTGATTTTCTTTTTTCCCACTAAACCAATATATTGTAAGTAACTGGTATTCGATGTTTTCATTCGTATGTGCTTCGGGATTTCCTAAAGAACTTTATGTTGTACTGGGATAAAAAGTCTTATAGGTACCTAAGCCTATATGTTGTGACACGATATTCGCTATCTAGGTGCACGCCAAGTTGAATTCAAATTTGAACGCGCATTAAGTATAGTTATAAGTAATGCGCGTTCAAATAAACCGACAAGCAGACAAAATAAAAAGATTTGTGGCACAAATTATTATTGACATGGGTACACCGTATATTCGGTAATTGGTATACATATTTCGGTAGATTGAAAGTCATACTATCACTATAAGAATCGCAAGAATAATAGGTAGTCGCGAGCACTTGTAAATGTTGTTTCGAAAGAGGTTAATTTTTTCATCTCTTTTATTCAAAACTTATATTTGTCTCGCAATGGACAAAGAACCCAACCGTGAACAGTGACCTTAAATGTAGGTAAATTAATGATACAGTGGAAAAAAAATTTTTTGTTTAATCTTTGAAACCGTATTTCTTCTAAATTTTGCGCTTCTTGCTCCCTTTCTGCTATTGCCTAAATTACTAATCATTTCAAACTTTCCAAACCTATTCTGCCTATTGTTTTGCACGTTTCTAGCTATATGTGTTCCCCGCGTTTTCACCTGCGTTTATTTTGAAGTTCCCAAGAGAATTGTGGGATAAAAATTTCCCTATGTCCTTTTCTTTACCCCTGATAACGTGTATGCAAAATTTCATGATGACCGGTTGAGGTGTTAAAGCGGGAAGGCGTAACAAACAAACAAACTCACTTTCAGTTTTGAAGAAAATGTAATTAAATGCGAGAAAGATAAATAATATCCATATTCTATATAGTCAAAGTATCTAATTACCTTGATGGATTAGGTTAATACATTGTTATATAGATTACATGTACGTACAGATGGTACGCATAAGACTGTAGGTGTACAAGTTTGTAGTTCAAAGTAGATATACGATGTCTGTATAATATATTTTTCTAAATCTTACAAATTATAATAATCATTAAAAAACGCTGCTTGGATTATTGGCTAAAACGGGATTTGATGCGTCATTTGGCAGCAGATTTAGAATTCAGAAATTTACATTAAACTTTCGGCCGGCTCTAAGAAACCAGTGTGCTTACGTATTGTAAAAAGCGATAAATTATACATGAGGCACGATCAAATCACGCCCGGTATCATAAATTCGTTGCGTCTGCCGGTCACTAAACCCCGAGGGATCTGAATATACCATTTGTCTTTACCACATAGAAATGTACGGGAGTTGTAATTTCCGTGCAGCTAGCAAGCTTCAGGAACGTAGCCGTGACACTTTTTGGATTAACACGTCCTGTTACTAAGATATAGAACATACAATCTGTTCCCCGCGGTTTCACCCGCGCTAATTACGGAGTTCCCGCGAGAATTCCGGGATAAAAAGTACCCTATGTCCTTCTCTGTATCCCTGACAACGTGTATGCCAAATTTCATCCAAATCCGTTTAGCCGGTTTTGTGTGATTGAGTAACAAACATCCAAACATCTACATCTTTCACATCTATCTTCTATCTATACTATAATAAAAGAGTAGAATCCGCGATTCTGCACATTGAATATTTTTACCTAAAATTGAGAGGGGTATAAAATGAAGCCAAAAAAAAGTTTTTAAAATTCTTTTCTGTCTGTCTGTCTGTCTGTCTTGGGGTCGATTTTTGAATCGCTCGAATTACACATTCGCAGTTCGCACACGGAATTGCAAGATTCACGCGTGAATGCTTAAAAAATTTATGAGGATTCGCACGTGAATTCGCGATTCCGTGCGTGAAAGTAATTCGAGCGATTCAATAATCGACCTCCTGTTCGCGATAATCTCCGCATCTACTGAACCGATTGTCATGCGGTTTTCACAGGTAGATTAAGCTTAGCCTGGAGCTACATATAGGCTTTGTTTCATCGAAATAGGACTTAGGGGAAAAAGTTATCGTCAGTTAAAGACTTCAGCACAATGCAATGGTCGAAAGCTTCGATATAATGTTGCATAACGAACATGATAAAACCTTTTTTGAATTATGCATTTTTTTTCTTTTGAATAGATTTTTCCCGAAGTGACAGTTTTAAGGCTTGGAGAGGCAGACCAGCTAGTTTATAATATAAGTATTATGTAGTGTTGAAAAAAGTGACGACTGAACCAATCTGTCTGATCAGTTTTGTACCCATAACTTTTATACCAATATCACATTATTATTATTATGTTTATTTAAAAAAGTACAAGTAGGTACCTCCCTCTTAGCTCTAAGCATTTATGATCTATGCTCATTTCTATAGAATTTTCAACACAAAATACAGATGACCAATTTTCTGTTATGTTGAAATGCAGTTAGTACTGTCATAGGTGATACGATATTATATTTTTTAGAGTTGCGCTACTTTTACCGTTGTATTGTAGAAATAAATTGATCCGTTTAAAATTAGCTATAGGTACTGATTCTCGTAACTGATTGTATCTATAGTTTGAAAGACTAAAATACCCCTCCGATAAATATATTATAATATGTATCACCACAGATAGTATAATAATAATAATAATAATAATAATAAATTTTATTTGGCTTAAAGAAAAACATTACACTAAAAGAGAAATTAATATATAATCACTAAACTTTTCATGTAAACTTGAATAAGTAAAGCAAAAGGGCAGTCAACCAGCAATATGATACATTTTCACGTTGCGGAGTGATGTCGTTCAGTAAGTTAGGTAGTCCGGTAATAACTTATTGGTAGTGTCTATAAGGCAAGTTGGGTTGGCTACGCAGTTATTTCATAATTACATTGCTCTGGTTCCTTAATTACAGTCCCTTTAATTTTGAAGATCGATCGAGACTGGCTGCTGGCTGGGCCTTTATGATTTCAGCTATAGTAAAATATTAGTGTGAAAATTAAATAAAAATATATATATATTTCTCCTAAAATAACAACTCTCTGACAGTTTTCTTAAACGATTTCGATGTACTGAGAACTCGCCCTTTTTTGAATTCGGTTAAAAATTACCAAATAAGTTCTCGTCTTTGAGTTCAGTGCTCTTTTTTAGATCAAACGTTTGAATTTTTTAAAACTCTTTTGTGTCGGTATCTAATAAAAAAATGCCTTCTGTAGTTATATGTCAAATACATGAGTTCATTAGTTTCTACTTTTACATATTTATAAATTAAGGCTGTACCAACCAAATGAATTGACCTCTTTGTAAATCCAGGGGTACATAAATTGCGAGTGATTATTGCTGAAATATGTTTTGAGTCTAAATTTAATATTAGTGATTATGTAATTGATTGTTTATTTGATTTGTTTTGTGATTGTTTATTCAATTTAGTGATTATTTAAAAATTTATTTTTTAATAATGATTAAATCTATATATTAATATAAAAGCAGAAACTGTCTGACTGATCGATCAACGCACAGCTAAAACCGCTGGGTCTAGAACCATGAAAATTTTACCTATTCCTTAAGTGACGTCACTGAAGATGTGTACTAAGAAAGAATTTTTGAAAATTCAACCCTTTAGGGGGTGAAAAGGGGTTGCAAAGTTTGTATGGAACAATTCTGTGGGAACTACGAAATCACCGCTGGTGAAACCGCGCGGAACAGCTAGTATAAAAATATTTTTATTTTAAAAGCCTTTGCACAAATTGCATAAAAAAATTATGTGGTCCAGTAAATCAAATGGGTCAAGAAGTTGGTAAGTATGGAGTTACAGGAGGAACTTTGAAAGAAATTTTTTTTTAATAACAGTCCATGCAGCTCGTATGAAATTAAATCTTGTATTGCAAGTTTAAATATGTGCAATGTGCATAAATAATTTCAAATAGATCGTGAATTAATTACTAAAATGTAATGTATTGAGCTCGTTGGTGTAACGAACTAAAATTCAATACCCGTATGGATTCCATTAACGTATTGGTTGGTCATCAGAGACTCACCGCATCCATCATCCTATTTACACAATGATATTTTGTGATTGCAATGAACTATCAATAGTAAATAGATCATTTGCAACACCAACAATAAAGTACAGAAAAATTTATACGATTAATATTATATTACTAGCCGTGTGAGTTTTGTAATTCCCGCAGGAACTCCAACGTAGCCTAATTTACTTTTTACACCTTCCCATGAGATCAAAATTGGCCAAACCGGTCCAGACATTCTCGAGTTTTAACGATGTATACAGAGCATAGATTTGATTTGTTGTTTGTTCGTTTGTAATAATCGATACCCGATTTTTACAATTCTTTTACTTATATAGAAAGCTACAGTATTCCTTAGTGACATACATAGGATATACATACTTTTATCAATGATTTCATACGAAACTCCGAAATTAACGCGAATGAAACCGCGGGAAGAGCCAGTATTAAAAATATTTCTAATTTTGTATTTATATGTAACTAGCTGACCCCCGCGGTTTCACCCGCAATAATTTCGGAGTATTCGGATCTCTGGATCACTGTAGCTCCCTATATGTGAAAGAATTTTCAAAATCGGTTCAGTAGATCCAGAGATTATAACTTCTCAAACTCCGGAGTTCCCGCTGGAATCCCGGGGTAAAACTACTCTATGTCACTCAAGATCACTGTTACTGCTTATAAGTGAAAGAATTTTTAAAATCGGTTCAGTAGAACCAGAGATTACCCACTACAATCTCACAAACTCACGAACTCACAAACTACGGAGTTCCTGAAGGGAATTCCGGGATGAAATGTACCTTGTATCACTCTGGATCACTGTTGTTCCTTATAAGTGAAAGAATTTTTAAAATTGGTTCGGTAGATCTAGAGATAGTTGTTCCGCCTTGGTTTTACCCGCGGGAAATTCGAAGTTACCGCGGGAATTCCGGAATAAAAAGTATCCTATGACACTCAAGATCAGTGCAGCTTCCTATATGTGAAAGAATTTTCAAAATCGTTTTAGTAGTTCCAGAGATTACCCCCTACAACGTCACAAACTCACAAACCCAGAAACTCACAAACTTTTGCTCTTTACAATATTAGTATAGATATAGATGATCGAAAAAGATGTTCAATTTATGCGGGTGTAATAGTAGTGAACTACTATTAAATCCTAATATTAATAATGTGATTGTGAGTTTGTTACGGCCGCACTCAGAGTCGACTTTAATGATTACTTAGTTAAGTATAGACTTTTAAAACAAAACTGCCGCAATCAGACAAGTTTAACAAATTAATGTTAATTGGTATTTAACTAATTAAGTTACATCTCATTAAATGCCAATTAAAATTAATTTACTGAACGTCTCCGATTGCGGCAATTTTGTTTTAAAAATCTATACTTAACTAAGTAATCATTAAAGTCGACTCTGAGTGCGGCCGTTAGACTTTTACGTATTTAAGACTCTACCGATAATCATCAAATTTTGCCTACACGTTGTAAGGGGAACAGGAAAGGATATAGGGTTATTCTATTCCGGGATACCCGCAGGAACTCCGAAATTAACGCGGGTAATTAACCACGTAGAACAGCTTCTATATGTATATGTATAAAACCTTTCTTTTTAATCGGTGTTTGAGGAATTTTTATTTATTTATTTACTAAGATTTATAGGTACACTAGCTGTCCCCCGCGGTCTCACCCGCATTAATTTCGAAGTTCCCGCAGGGATTTTGGGATAAAAAGTACCCTATGTCCTTTTCTGTATTCTTGACAGTGTGTATACAAAATATCATAATGATCCGTCGAGCCGTTGAGGCGTGAAAGCGTAACAAACAAACTCACTTTCGCATTTATAATGTTAGTAATTATTTTACAGAAGCGCTAAATTGTTTTGATCATTCGGTGTTCAGTTTTCGGCCAAAGGTTGCTATTTGACTCAAGTTTGACTCGTAACCTTTGTAATTTTGACACTGCTGCCATAATTGAGCATTCTTATCATTACGACGACGTTACAGCTAGTCAAATTAGGGGCGTCTGTGGTTTGGGTCTTTGATAATCTCTAATTAAACAAATTGCTGTTCAAGATATTATTATAGGTATGTAGGTATCTAACCTAACTTCTAAGAGGTGCGAAGGTGACTCGAGTGAGGGAGATCGTTAAAGAGGTCATAATATTATTACTATGATATCGTAATATTATTACTATAATATCGAAGCACTCGCTTAGACCTCCTTACCTCATAAGTAAACGTGATCCGAGATGTAATATATCGGAGATAGAAAATTTGATGCAGTCGAATGTCCTTCCCTGTACGCCTGAGAACGTGAATGAATATTTAATTATAAATCGGTTGAGTAGTAATGAAAGTGTAACAAACAAAATCAAACAAACTCGTATTCGGATTCATAATCCTTACTATTATTATAAATGTGAGTTTATTTGTCTTTTGTTTTTGGTTTCGCGCCTCAACGCGCCTCAACCAATTATCATGAAATTTTGCATACTGCAAAGAGTACATAGAGAGAGAAGGACATAGAGTACTTTTTATTTCGGAATTCCCGTGGTAACTTCGAAATTACCGCGAGTGAAACCGTAGGGAACAGCTAGTGCTTGCCTATTAGTATAGTTGGCATAATGTTACAAGTACAACGGAAGAAAGACCAGATACATACCTACTTACCTATATGCCTATATTAGGTATACCTATACTTGTAAAATGTAGAAAACAGTAATATTTATCATAGCGCTTTTTTAACTAACTTCCAAAAAGGAGGAGCTCTTCGGCTGTATGTATGATGTCTTTTTTTACACTGCAAACCATTTAGATTTCTTGTCATAAGGGTGGAGCTACATACGAGTACATATTACAAACAATGGGTGGGGTGCGACACATTGTAATTAATGGTTGAAAATATTTTATTTTACACAATAAATGCTGTTTTAAATAACAATTACCACTACGGTGCGTTCCAGTGAAACGGAAGGAAAGCATGTGGGGCGGCGGTGCGCAGTGCGTGCACGCCTCGCTGCCGCGCGGCTCTCGCGCCCAGCCGCCCACGCTCAGCGGCGCTATAGCCAGCCGCCGCCCGCCCAGGTGACTGATGCTCTTGTTGTTTGTTTTGTTTATTTTATACATGTCGCAGTGATCTAGCGTAATCAGCTGTTCAATTGAGTTTTTAAACATTTTTTTTGCTATATACCTATGGATTTTGTATGTTTCAGTAATAACAGAACAAATTAATTTTGAGGCTGATCAGATAACTAAATTAAATTAAATTTATTGGTACCGAGAATGTTTGCGATCATCTATATTACTTATTATTAATGAAAAAAATAAATTAAAAGAAACGATCTGGTAGTTTTCGAGACTGAGCTTATGGCAATACAGAATCGTTTTCTGAGAATTTTTCAGTTTAGAAACCATATAATTTCCTTGCAACACTTTTTTTATAGTCAAAGAGTTGCGAGGCAAACTCGGAGTTTGCGGCCTGTTTCCCAAATGATATAATTTTATTTAAATTTGCTTTTCAGACCGACGCCACCGTCGCCAACGCTCCTAGCACAAATCGACTCGTCGGTCGCCTGTCTATGGCTGCTGACTCCGTTGTCAGCTGGAACAGCAGTGGTTGCGGTACTCGTTGCAGTTACCACTAACAACTGGCTTCACACCGAGGAGAATGTGCTGAATCCAGCGTACAACGGCACGGGGAGGCATGACTTAGTCGCGAAGTACACTGTGTCGGGGTTATGGAGGATATGCCATACAGAACGTAAGTTTAACTTTTTGTTTTTTTATTGTTAAGATGTAATACCAAAAGATATTAAATGATGAAAGTTTGTGGTAGTGTGTTAAATAACTGAGTGCGACAATGCGAGGCAAAGTGATTGATGGTTGATGCGTACGACGAAATAAAACGAACGAAAAAACCTAGTTTTTTTCAGTATTTGTCAATTTTTTTTTTACTAAATAAAGACCCGAATTTCTTAGATCAGATTACAAAGATTCCGCTACAAAAATATCGGCTAAGTTTTAATTATTATTTTTCTGTCGAGAAAATATGACAAAATGAATTTAGATGAGCATACAGATAAAATATGCTTTGGATTAACACATAGACGTGCAATATTTTTTATCCCAAAATTTCCAACGAGATCTTGAAATTTACCTTCTCGAAATCGCGCGGAAGAGCTATTTTACCAGTATTCATATTTTAATAATAAATTATAATTGGCCATGGCTTTGTAGTCGCATAGTTAACCAATTTCATTTGTTTGTATTGAGAGTTTGTTCGGCAATAGGGTGTAGCGGTGGTCCTATTAATTAACGTTCATTTTGTGGGCATCGGATAAATACTATATCCAATCGTATCTAATTACGACTTACGAGAGATATCCGATCGGCTGAATAAGATATATCCTATAACCCATCAGACGTCGTAATGGAACGGAGAAGGTATTTTAACCTTATTTGTTACTATACTTTTTTCCAAAATAGCTCGACCAGTTTCCATTTTTTTTTCGCGTTCGGTAGGTTTTATTATTTATACCTACCATAAATTATGTTATCTATCTAAATATGTAAAAATGAATTGCTGTTCGTTTGTCTCGCTAAAAATCTAGAATGGCTGGACCGATTTGGCTGATTTTGATCTTGAAAGATTTTTGAAAGTTCAGGGAAAGTTAAAACGGTGGGAAGTTTAGAGTTCCTGCGGAAATTCTGAAACTCACGCGGGTGGATCCACGGGCACAGCTAGTTAATATAGTTTTAAAATGCGACATTGGACTCAATTTTATAATGTTAATTGGTAAATTCCGAAGAAAATCAAATTTCTCCATGAACTATTCATCGCTACTTACCTACATACCTACCATTGTAGATATATTTTTTCTGCGCTTGCGAGTTTCAGATGTGTATTCTCTTCAAAGAGACATCACAAGTCACGAGATAAATTGTATCTATAAAAGTGCAGGTCTACCTATATACCTAAATAAAAAAGGAATAACTGTTGTCCAATAGACACGATTGTTTTAAATGGCACAGTCATGTAGACAATTTAAATGGGTATCTACCAACAACACAAGTTCCAACTTCCGCGAGCGAGCCGCGAGCGCGATATTCTAGCTGCGATGCATTGTCCTTTCCGTGTGCCCGTTCCATCTCGCCACACTACTGCCTCATCCGCCCGGGAAGTGCATTGTGGCTCGTCAACCGCACTCGTTCCACTTTCATTCCATTACGCAAAGTCCGCTGAATGATGCTGCTTCGCTGTCGGTCCGTTTACGACTGGTCCATTTCCCTTTTTTAAATGGCACCCTATTGTCTCGTTTGCGTTGAATTATCTGTTATTCCAATGTAAATGTAAATGTTTGTATTTTCTATTGTTCCAAGAGCACGATCGCAACCAGTTAATTAAGTATTTGGTGCGCCAGTGACATTTAGTTAGTGAGAAATGGACTTCTAAGATTTAAAAATTACCTACACTTATATTGTTATTATATTGTATAACACAGTTTCACCTGTGTCAATTTTGGGAATTATAGTCCTGCGCTTAAAATGAATACATATTAAATTATATGAAAATCAGTTCAGCCGTCCCGAATGTCACGACAAACTTATGTAAGTTTAGTGACATGAAAATCACAATTTCTGTACCATTTTCTAGAATAAATAAATAAATAAAATAAATAAATAAAAATTAAAAAAAAAAAAAAAAAAAAAAAAAAACGGGGAGACAGACAAAAAAAAATATCATTCATATTTTAATAGAAGAACACAAATAAAGCTCAGTATAAATAAACATAGAAGGCATCCCAATGTTTCGAAGATAAACTTTAATTTTATTTATAAGTTTACATGTCTTAGATTAAATTTTCTTCGCGGATCCATGAAAATTTCAGAAACTCTTGGGAACATAAAATATTTATCTATGCGTATGCAGGTATTTTTGTAGGTATATCCAATTTCGTCCATGTACGGTCAACTGTATGAGCGATTGAGTTACATATCAACAGCTGAGTTCCACTCTTTGCATCCCCAGTTCAACTTACAAAAATATATTCTTAGTGCAGCTTGCTTTGCATTATAAAAATAATTGAAAGTCTTGAGAATAGCGTCTACGCTAAGTAACTTGGGTCGTGCGTTGTCCATCAATCAGTCAGTCAGTCAGTCAAATCCTAAAGTTAATATCTACATCTACATACATTGAATAGGAATCAAAGAAATCTGAAGTAGCAAAAATATCTAGGTAATATATTTTTTCAAGTGTCGTCGCGTCTTTAACGATTTCAAAAAATTTGAATAATAAAATTTATAATACAAAGATTTTAACTTTATTTCAGCTGGCAGCACGCTCTACCGGTGCCTGGATATACCTTATTTTCCGCTTTCACAATACAAGCCTGATCCGAGTGACTCTACGAATGCTATACCTTGTAAGTTGAAAAAATTAAATAGGTAGATAAGATTTTTTTAACAATAACTATCAATATTTTAGTGAACTATTAAAGTATTTTTGACAACACTTGATGGAAGATTAGATTTCTTACAGCCATTTAATTCATTAGATAGTCAAAGTCTCTGTTATCAAATTAGTATTAGTTGACTTTATTTTAATGGGTTAGCAAAATCTCTCATTTTTGTCATTAAATACCATTAATTAACATCGATTAAAACCATTCATCATTAATTAACCTTCTTAATATAATATGTTTATGTAGATAATTCATATAATTCAATTTATTATGCTATCATTTAGATATTTTCTCCATGGTAAAAAGATCTTATTTAACACTTACCAAATTCGAATTAAAAATTTTGGTTCGTTTTTCATTTTCAGACGTGGTAACAAGATCGGCTACACCTCTGTTGCTGGCTGTATTCACGCAGGCGTTCGGAGCACTGTGCTGCGTGCTCGGCCACTGTGTGAAGGGTCGCCGATTATGCACGTTTATTGCGGGAGTACTCTTCATTGTATCTGGTAATTATAATATAAACATTCAACCAAAGAGACTGGAAGTTCACAATGTCCAATAAAAAAAATTAATATATACCCACTACCACTTTATGGATGCTTGGCTATGGATGATTCTCATGTTGAATGCTCTTGCACGAGCAACTATTAGGTACATATATACCTACTGCCTAATTCCAGGCAAGTTTGTCATTGCGAAAAAAACACAAGCTGAATTTATACAGTATACACCCATAATGCTGACTGCACTTCATTGCTGAAAAAGATAAATCTTTGTAGGCGGGGAATAGCTGGATGAGAGACAAGAGTATAATCATCATTAAATTATGGTAGGATCATTAGTAGAATCTGTTGTGAACGTCTGTCGACTGACAATAATCAATAAACAGTTAAAATGACAAATCCTAATTAATATTATAAATGCGAAAGTGTGTTTGTTTATTTGTTTGTTACGCTTTCACGTCTCAACGGCTCAACGGATCATCATAAAATTTTGTATATATTATGTTGTCAAGGATACAGAGAAGGACATAGAGTACTTTAGAGAGCTAGTGAATAATTTTATAGAAATGAGACAAATTAAACACAAAAACGTCATAAAACGTTATTGTTATTTTCTTTCAGGTCTCATCATGTTGACCGGGATCGTGATGTACATATCCGTCTTCAAATCCCAAGTGGGTCACAAGTTGCGATACATGACTGTATTTGACGCGCCTCGAATGTCATACAGCTACGGCTATTCGTTCGGCCTCTATATCAGTGGCTTCGTGGCCGTGGAGTTAGCTGGCACTTCAGCTATATTCTTATTTTTGCAATGGTACCAAAAAGACTGGATAACAGAGTTGACTGAGAAAGCCAAAGCGGACTGTCGTGCTTGGGATAGAGAATTTGCGTTCTCGGATTTCAGAGAACGCGAGTCGACATTATTGGAGAGACGAATGACTAAGCGGGATACGTACCCACCAACGGGCTCATCGGCAGCCACTCCGAGGGAGCGGAGGCGTTTTGTTTACGACGGTGACGACATACCGCATTGCTCTATACATAAAAATAGAAGAATCAATTTAAGTTCAGCATCGCTGAAAGATCTATCTTCGTCGACGCTTTACGGATTCCCAGCGGCCCCACGGCCAACTGCGTGCGACAATTACTTCGAGGAATTCAAAGAAGTACCTCAAAGCGCGAACACATTAAGCGGTTTGAGGAGCGCGTCAATTTTCCAGTCGCAGGCGTCGGTTGCGAGCGGACGTTTCCTCGATACATCAGCAGTTGAACCACCACCTTCCAGGGAAGAGGAATTGGTAACATTTGGTGCTGGCGCAAGGGGCGATAATCATCATCATCACCCACCACGTCACGACCGCGCCGTCGGAACAGATCCGTACAGCAGGACGACGCCAGTTTGATCCAAACACCATTTCAGGCCCTTTTAAAGCATATCGAATAAGTGATAAAGTGACATTTACCATTTCACGTGTATACCTCCACCCGTGTTTTGTGTGTTGATACGTGATTACGTAAGGACAGTTAGTAAAAAGTGATTTTCGAATTTATAAACTTACGTGAATAAATTTTGTGTTATTAATTTTTTAATTGTTAAATTTCCTTGATTAAAACACTGCCATTTTGTGTAAATACCTAAGTACTTTGTTTTGCGCAATTCATCGGTTCTTGCTAAGATTCAGTGCTGAATAGTATTAAGTTGCGTGATGGAACATAGCTGAGGTATAAATTCCATATACGTAGTGATTTCAGAAAAAATTTGGTCTAGAGTCTAGAAATTGATAACTACCTAACCCGGTTGGGTTGATTGCCCATCTTATAGTCTTGAGATATTAATTCCATGGATATAACGCACTGACGTCTATAATAGTGCTTTATCGAGAATATTTTCGCGGAAAAGAAATATTATGAATATTAACTCCAAATTTAAAAAAAATGATAGGTTTTTGTTTCATTGACGTATAATTACTCAGATTGACATAGAGAGTAACCTTAAAATTTTGCAGAAAAATAGTTTGGAAGAAGCTTCATTTATTTTAAGTTTACTTAATATATTTTGAAGGAAACGCCGCAAAATGGGAGCGTAAGTACTCATAAATTTAAATTATGTTGATAAATAGTTTCTTTTGCTGAAAAACACTAACTTTTTTCTTTTCGTATCTTTCAGGTTACTCTCACTCTTGTAAGTACTTACCGAATATTTGAACTTGTAATATATTTCAGAAACTTCTTTTTACTTTTTTGTAATAGAAAGCAAACATATTTTATTTTTAAAAATATAATCTATAGATTAGGAATTCTAAATTGTATCAAAACGTTCACGGCAGAACCAGATGCCAACATTTTTTAACGTCTGCCGGTACATGGCCTGTATCCTTGTACCGGGCGTCACCATTGCCACGCACATTCACCACCCTCGGGCTCGACACACCGTTCCTAGATCTTATCCCGATGAGATTTAGGAACGTAATGACTGAATGTGCAAGAATGATAGAGAGACGAATGTGAGACTTTATTTTTATTTACTTCATGTTACTTAGATTATGGGCTGATTTTTTAATCAGTGAAGACCTAACTTGAAAATAAGGAAAAAAAAATTAACAAGGTTTGCAAAGGCCAGCAATGTGTTTGTATCACTGACGATAAACTTCATCTAAGTTAGCCAATGTTACTTGAAGGATTCTGTTATTATATCTTGCTCTTTTACCCATAAACGTAACAAAAGTCAAAGTTAAATGAATCTTTGTACACAATACTCAGCCGCCGCAAAGATCCACGCACGCCAATACAAGGAATTGTTCCCAAGCTGAAGAACTTGGCGTTCATGCACTACAGAGGACTGCTTGGGTTTTTTTTACCACTTTGTGCGCTGGTTCCCATTGGATTGGCTAATACTGTAAGTATTCCGTTCTTGTAGATTCATTAATCGTAACATAGGAGATGCACTTTGTTCTTGTTCAGTTGTACACTCCTGGCGGAGCGGTCATGGTCTGATAGATCGTTTGCACTTCTTCATCGTCATTTATTTATTTATCCTCCTCTGTTCCTCCATCTATCATTACATTCAGTAAGAGAACACCTTTTAGATGATTTAATGAGGTCTATCCAACTTGTGGGTCGATCGATGCGGGAAGGTGAGTTTTAGAGCCGTTTACAAGTCACGAATGAATGTGATGCAATTGTGCAATTCAGTGACTAGTTGCAGCTGTTGCAGCACTGTCTCTCACTGAAATATTATATTATATACGTGCCTGTTAGACATCCCTCCGTGGTTTTACACAAACTTTTACCCCCTTTTTATCCCTTTATCTGACCACATCCTGAACAAAGATAAATACATTAAAATAAATCACTCCTTTACAGAAACAAACAACAACGAAATGTGTGTGGCTGTGGATGTTTTGGTCGTTTCTCTTGCAACCAGTCAACATTCCTTGCACTGCAATGATACCTATATTCATATTTCCAATGACCGGCGTACTTAGCTCCGGTGATGTTTGTAATTGTTACTTTAATGTATGTATTGTACCAGATATACATATATTTATTATAAATACTATATACTAGAGCCACACAGATCCCGTCCAGATGCTCTCCCGCTTAAAACGCTTGCAACGCGTCGGACTCTCGACTCGCGCGTTCTCGACTCGCGCGTAAAACGCGTCATCTGGACAGGCTCTAAGTACAATATTACGATAGGATTATTTTTTATTATGTTTATAATGTTTTATTGCAGGAGATAGTTACGTTGCTCATACTGGCCTGTATGATACATTTGCTGCTTAATAATTCTGGTGCCGATCGACGCATAGCTTTAAACATTCTTTGTTCCGGAGACGCATGTCAGTATTCCGGTAAAAGGTGAATTTGATTTATTGATTTGAGCTTTTTATTTCTTGGATTTAAAGTTTTGTGAGACATTAATATCTACTGCGACTTAGGAACGGCCCGACTGCTGTAAACCTTCCGATGTCATATTATACTTTCAGATTAGTTTTTAAATGCAGTACCGCTGCATATTTCCTTTCAATATTCAGTAACAGGCTAATTGTGACATCTTATATAACGCAGATCGTCGCACCACCGCTGACAAGCTTACAGGTGAATCTTCATTTACCTACCCACTGGTAGACATAAACATACAAGATTTTTTTAGAAAATACACTATCCATTATCTGTTTTTAAGATCCTTTTGATAAGGTATTGCTATTTAAAAGGGTTTACCTTCTTTTTCATACAATTTTGATTAAGATATAACGGAATTTAAAGATATTTACTTTTTATTTCCGAAGTAATTTATCCTATTTACTAATATTATATTTGTGAAAGTGTGAATGTTTGGATGTTTGTTACTCGATCACGCAAAAACGGCTGAATGGATTTGGATGAAATTTGGCATGCACGTTGTCAGGGGTACAGAGAAGGACACTTTTATTCCGGAGTTCCCGTGGGAACTCCGAAAAAACCGTGGGTGAAACCACGAGGCACATCTAGTAATTACATAAATGCTAATTCTTTATAATATTTTATAATAATGAGAATGAGAATAGGAACCTTGGTATCTTTATCGGTTGATATCCATTTATATAAGAGTACTCTGAGGTTAATCTTATTAATAATGTCAACTCTTTGCTGTTCCCTCAATTAGAGCTCCACTGCCAGAAACAGGAGAAATGAACCTGAATATAACGAAATGCGTTATATTGTATGTAATGCGATACAAGTTTCATCAGCTCTAGGTTGGTTAACAATCTATCTAATATATATAAATCACGTGTCACGTTGTTTGACCGCGATGGACTCCGAAACTACTGAACGGATTTTGATAAAATTTTGTAACCATTCATAAAATGGTCCAACTTAAAAGATAGGATAGTTTTTATCCCGGAATTCCCTCCGGAACTGAAGGACATAGAGTACTTTTTTCCCGCAACCTCCGCGGGAACTCCGAAATTACCTACCGTGGATGAAATCGCGGCGGACACCTAGTTTTAATATATATCTACTTAGCAAAATTTTCAATAAATAGTATTAAAGCAAGTCTATAAGTATATAGTTAGTGAGTTTATGTGGTTTCTAAGATAATTATATGATTCCAAAGACGTTTAAGAAGACCGAATGACAAAATAACAACTTTTATTGGGTATAGTAATACTTAAAGAAAATCAGTTTTTTGGCAGGTGTTACATGTTACTTTGTTTCAGGAAGTACCGTTGTAATACATGGAGCTTTGGCAACGATAGCTTTAATGTCTGTGTGGTCGAAGTGAGTGTTGCATCTACATATATATATTTAATAATTCTTATAATACTAGCTGTTCCTCGCGGTTTTAAACTACTGAAATGTTACAATATATTTTATCGTTTTCACTAGTTAAAGCTGCACTGTTTTTGAGTAATAATAGAATACTTTGTAGGTATAATCACAACCGCTTCAGAGACTCCTACACATACATAAATATAGACGATCTGAAGACGTTTTTCCATCGCTGAATGCGTATCTTGGATTTTTTTATACAATGCGACAGTGACCCCAACGCACTTGCTAACACCACGCGAGCAAAACTCCATGGCAAAGCTCTAAATTAGTATAATTGGAATTCTTATTTCAATACTTGGTTCTCACTAGCAAATTTTCTTGCATAGGTGCGCCCCTGAGGGGAAAGTGTATCAAGACATATTTAATTATCTACAGTACACCTGCTATGCGTTTCCAGTGACGTTTGCTATGTATATTTTGTGCATGTGCTATCATATGCTAATGATAAACATGTACGTACTTAATTTTTCTTTCTATTAACAGCTAATTTTCTAACCTTTAACTCTACTTACCTAACCGATGCATGGGGCTTGACGAATTGCGATTGTTTTTTTTTTCCAAAATAGGTATACAAATAAACCTATGGGGCCGAGTGGGTTGAATGAAGTGAAAAACGCCTTAACTAAACATCAAAAGACTCTGCCGAAAAGTTGGACGTCCCACGAAATGGTAGGTGTTTATGTTTAAAATTTAACAAGCAAAGTGACAATGTTTCACAATGTTAACCCTGTTGCAGCTGACGGTATTTTTCCAACTGCTAGCTTTGGCAATGTTCTTGTTCCGATGGAGCACTTGGTTGGGCAATGGTTGGACGACTTTCAGGAAAGAAGAGACTACGGATGAACTGCCATTGTAAGCTTCAAATGTTCAATAAGTTTGTCTCCTTTAGAATAATATGTCACTTTTAATGAACACGGCACATGTAAAAATAATGTGAAGTACCTACTAAGGTAAGGAATTTCATTTACGGATAGGCACACGTTATCTTTCACTAATTTTCAGTGTGAAAGACGCCACAGTCGCTGCACTATTTGTGATTATATTACACGTGCTGCCAAAAGGAGTCAGTTTCATAAAGATTTTCACGGCCAAACGTGAGTATAAGTTAGTTTTGCAGTTTTCACGTATGTTTTAATGAATGAATGATTGAAAAACACTATTGAACACCTGCACAATCAGTACAATCACTTAAAAACTTAGAAAAAAAAAGTATTAAGTGGCTCCAGAGGGCGGTATAATCAATAGCCATTAAATAAATCCGATATATTATTTGCTCCCTATAAACAGTCTGCACTTATTGATTTCTCTTTGTCAATAGAAAAGAAAGACTTGCCGCCGGCAAAAGCTGAATCAGCGATTCTTTGGTGGCGTTTTGTGGACCGAAACACAAACTATGGATATATGTTTATGATGGGTATTTTTTATTTTATTTTTATTTATTTATTGAAAACTAACTCTACAGCACATTAAGAAAACGATTAACCAATACAAATAACTCACAATAGTGCCAATGACAGGTTAGACTAATCTTAACGAAATAGAGAACTGACAAGTTAATAAAATAAATTAAAAAGTTAATACAAAAAAGAAAAAGATTAAGAAAAAAAACGGACAAAACAGATGAGAAATGTGAGGTGTGTGGTGTGAGGTGAGTGGTGTGTGTTTATGCGTGCGTGTGTATGTGTGTGCGTGTGTATGTGTGTGTGTGTGTGTGTGTGTGTGTGTGTGTGTGTGTGTGTGTGTGGGTGTGTGTGTGTGTGTGTGTGTGTGTGTGTGTGTGTGTGTGTGTGTGTGTGTGTGTGTGTGTGTGTGTGTGTGTGTGTGTGTGTGTGTGGGTGTGCATGCGCAATATCACAACTCGCTTGACTTGTGTACGAATTAAGGTTTTAAGGTTTAATATCATCAGTTATTTTCATTAGGTAAGAAGTACGTTTTAAGAAGAAAATATCGATTTCATTAAATCTGGACTCATATGTGTGCAAGCATCGCCGCATGACCGAGTGCCTTGCGTAGTTTGTCTGCACTCTGTCAACATGGAACGTATGAGCGCGGCGGGTGCGCCTAGGGCGGGTGCTGAGTCCTACTCTAGCCAACAGTTGCGGGCAGTCCAAGTTGCCGTTGACGATGTCATAGAGCAACTTCATATCTGTCAAAGTCCGCCTGTTCTCCAGTGAAGACAATCCAAAACTCCGCAGACCCGAAGCGTAATCCCAACCCGGAAGGTGAAATCTGATCGCTAACTGTCGAACGAATGTATTCTGGACGGATTCGATCCTCCGAGTGGGCGTGACGTATGACGGAGACCACACAGGCGATGCATACTCCAAGCTGCTCCTCACGAATGAGAAATACAGAGTCTTTAGGGATGAAAGTCTTGAGAAAGGCTTAGTCGACCTGTATAAAAAGCCCAACATTCGTCTAGCCTTGTGAATGATATGGTCATAATGATCGTTAAACGAAAGCCCTGAGTCCAGCATGACCCCCAGGTCCCTGAGACTTTCCGTCCTTGGAATGCTGACGTCATCAAACACATAATTGTGTTTGATTACGGTCCGCTTGCGTGTAAACGTAATTACCTGACATTTTTGTACATTGAGGTCTAGGAGATTTATTGTACAGTACGCTGCTAGTCGGTCAAGGTCATTCTGCAGTTTGATGCAATCAGAGCTGTTCTTGACAGACATGAAGATTTTTTTGTCGTCAGCGTACATTAGGACATTGGAGTGCTGGAAACAAGTCATGATATCGTGTAAGTAAATGTTGAATAAAAGAGGACCCAAATGGGATCCCTGAGGAACGCCGGATGGTATGCTACAGAAGTCGGAAACACAGTTGCCTATTCTGACTGCCTGAGATCTGTTGCGAATATAAGAGTCGAGCCACCTGAGCAAATCTCCATGAACACCGATTGCCATAAGTTTCGCGATTAAGACGTCGTGATTAATGCGATCGAAGCATTTCGAATAGTTTGTGTATACCGCGTCTACCTGGAACCCTTGGTCCATTCCATTGCTGACATAATCAGTGAACAAACACAGATTGGTAACCGTGGACCGCTTACGCATAAAGCCGTGTTGGGCGGCTGGGATGCTAGAGGACACAGAGTAATATAGTTGATCGAACACCAGCGACTCCAGCATCTTGCCGAAAACAGACAGCAAGGAAACCGGCCTGTAATTCTCGACGCTCGACTTCGAGCCTTTTTTATGGATTGGGACTATGAAAGCCTCCTTCCATAGTCTGGGAAAGGTGTATTCGCGAAGCGATCGACGATATATTACAGTTAATGGGTAACATAGTTCCTTGGCACAAGTGCGAACAAAAATAGGTGGAATCCCGTCGCTGCCCGGACCCTTTCCAGGGTCGATAGCTTTTAGGCGACTGAGTACGAGATCCGAGTCTACGTGAATGAAACTGATAGAAGTCGCGGCCTCGCTGGCGGGCAGGCTGATGGGAGTGCTCGGGTCGGCGGTCACGTAAGTTGACTGAAAATATCTGGAAAAGGCGTTGCAGATATCCGGACCACCGCTATAGGAATTCGATTCGTACTCGACACGCGCCGGAACGCCGATATCCCTACGTAATTTTTTTGAGTATGACCAAAAGTGTCTAGGGTTGGAAGTGATCGACTCCTCAATACCAGTGATGTAACGATTCCAGCAGCATCGCTGAACCCGCTTCTGGCGTAGGCGCAGCTTAGAAAATGAAAGATAGTCGAGTGGGTTGCCGAATCTCTTCCACCTTTTGTGAAATTTATCCTTTTCACGAATAATCTTGACCAAAGATTTGGAGTACCATGACGGAAAAGAAGAAGGCAAGCTATAATAGCTAGGAACGCACTCGTCAATGATAGAATTCAATCTAAGGTAGAAATTAGAGACAGCGTCATCAATCGAACCACAACAAAGCAGCGGATCCCAATCCGTGATGTTAATATGCGCCCTGATATCTGAATATTTAGCTTTTTTAAAGTTACGAACTTTAACAGAAGGTTGGGAGATGGGCTTCAGTGAGATGTTAGGAAGCTCCAGCTCAAGGGCAGGGTGATGCGGCATGTCTTCACGCGTTATAGGACTGTCGCAGCGCCTAACTGTGACTTCGCTTGTACAAAATATTAATACGAGAAGACGGTTATTGCCGTTTACTATATTGTTAAATTGAGTCAGATTAGCGAGCGAGAGAAGATCGAAGAATGCCTGTTGCGCCTCGTTCGCACCAACCCGTGGCGTCATCCCCGAGGCACCAGCGTCCGACGACCAGTGTACGTAGGGTAGATTAAAGTCTCCCAGTAGAAGGCAATCCACCCCGTATGAGATCTCAATTTGTTTTATTGTTATTCATATTCATTATGGATATATGCTGTGGTGACTAGTAGGTACATCACATCAATGCTAACCTATACCTACTAGACCAATG
Organism: Zygaena filipendulae; assembly: GCA_907165275.2. Taxonomy (NCBI): domain Eukaryota; kingdom Metazoa; phylum Arthropoda; class Insecta; order Lepidoptera; family Zygaenidae; genus Zygaena; species Zygaena filipendulae. The sequence continues at coordinate 7,932,408 of OU015659.1, forward strand.
GTGCTATCAATGGTTAAAATATGGTTTGAGAAAAACCGGACAAGTGCGAGTCGGACTTACCCACCGAGGGTTACGTACAAATTTGTAGGTAATGGCTGCGCATATCCTTTCCTTAAACTCGATGATTCATTCTTTAATTTAAGACTATATTTCTCATAATTTTATTACAAATGGACAGTTTTCAGATATTGCCTTAAGACGATATTACTTGCCATATTTCACAGTTCTAGTTCAATGGAAAGTATCCTTTAAATTTTAATTCCCTTGAGAGTATCGAAACATACATTTTTGCGGCATAAACGGCGGTATAATTTTGATTTTTCATAGAACTATAGTATAACCATATTATGGTTTTAATTTCAACTCGATACCTTCACGTGTTCCTGAGAGAAAGGGTCTTGACAGACAGACGGACAGCAAAGTGATCCTATAAGAGTTTTGCCTTTTGAGAAACGGAAATCTCAATATCAAAATATCAAAAAAGCTACTATTGTTCCTACCTAGCTAATATATTGCCTATTGAATCGAATGTTAAATTTTTTCTGATTATTTTCAGGTTCCGCCTTAGCATTGCACAAGGCCATAGAGAAATCTGAACTACAAGCGGTAGTGGTGGAGAATTTGGGCAAAAAGTTCACAGACAAGGATTTTATGGTCGGCCTGCTTCTAGTTGTTATAATCACAGTTATTTTCTGTAACATCATGTCCGGTTGCGCCGGCCTCTCTGTTTTCTTACCTTTCGTCATCAATATGGTAAACTACTAAATTATAAATATTTTTAATGAAACTTGATATACAAAAGATTTACGCGATAAACAATCCTTATATTTTCTTGCATTTGGTCATCACTATGGCAACGTTTTATTGCAGAAAATCTTTAATGTTTTTGAAGTGAAAGTTTTCGCGTCTAACGTTCGTTGAGGCCCTTAGAGAAGTGAAACTAACGTCACCTACTTAACTTCTTAGATTTTTCATTTAAAGAAAAGGAGTAGAATAATTAAAAGTTATATTTACCTATAGGAAAAATATTTATTTTCGATGATAACTGCAGAATTTAAAATTAATATGACATTTATATAAAAAATGCGAAAAAAGCTACTTTGGGCAGTTTTCAGTTAAAATTTATTAGGAAAGTACCTATACACTGTCAAAATGGTACCTAGCATTTTGCTTCAAGCCTGTTTTGGTTACTTTTGTTTTAATCGGTGTTCAGTTTATTATTCAATTCTTGATTTTCGTGAGACTTATAAACTTAAAACCTCGATTGATTCGATTGGATATTCACGTGTGTTTTAACAGTCTGCAAGTCCAGCCGGCAACGATTGGCAGACGAAGTTATACCTCGGTGCTTTGGCAGTTGGCATCGGTAGCTCATTCGGTTTCTGCTGTCCTTTTCTATACACGCCCGCTTATTTTTGTCACTACACTGGAAAAGTGCCTAAACTAAAAATGGTAAATAATATTTGTATTCCATTCAATATGAAAGATTTACTTACTTCATTATAATCTCACTCTCTTCTATAAAATACCTAATAGGTAAAAAAGTTTGTTTATAATGAAATAAGCCTGGTCTGTAAGGATTATATTGAAAGAAAATCTTAATATCATGTTGGGTAGGCAATAACCAGCAACTAAATACATATTTAACAGCTAATTTCAGTATAATTAGAAGTCTACCATTACAGATTTCCATAAATAGTAAATCTAATACTAGTATAGTATCCATACGAGCCCTAACATAACCCTCAGTCGACCATTTACATAATAGGGATGTGGACTACTTTTGAAAATCAAAATTCTAATTAGTCCGTCAGTTAGAAAATTAAAAAACAATAGACACATATTTTTTGCCTTTTCAAATAAATTAAAAATATACAGAGATAAAGCGCATTAAAGTTTAGGGTGAGGGGGTCGTGACGTCACTAACCGCTAAAACCGCCATACAAACTCAGAATAGTGACGTCACGCGAAATTTCAAATCAATATATCGCCGTTATTTTTTGATTACGTAAAAAAAGAAAAAAATACGTGTCCAATATTTTTTAATAATCTACAAGACGGACTAAAAAATAAAAATTAGTCAACATGCCCATTATGAGAGGATGTTTTGTGCGTAGCTTACTAGTTCTCGTTTCACTTTTTGTATTTCCATTCCGCATACTATGTAGTTTTCTTCTTTTATCCATCTATCTTTTATACTTTCATGGTGGGTTACCAAGATATTTCTGTTCTCACTTATCTAATTTACATGAGATAAGTTACAAGACTGTAACAATCTAACCTACTTTATTAAAACCTACTTTATTTCAGGCGAAATATTCTTTTATACCGGCATGGATCTGCGGCCTTGTGCTTTGGGCCAGCCTACTTTATTTCGCTCCAGTGATATTTGGTGAGAGTATTTCGCCAGTGACGGCGCCTGTGACCCCAGGAGTGAAGGCGACGGAAGCAGCGGGAGGGGGTGGCGAAGCGGCTGCACCCGCCGATCTAATCTAGACCTCGTCTTAGAAGATTTAAGTTTCATGTTACTTACGTGTATTACGTTATTGTTAATGTAGAGCATTATTTATGTTGAGTCTAATTATAGAACAATACAATTTTACTTTTTCATTTGTTAGTCCTAGCTCTGACCCACGGTGGAACCTGGTGCATATCACTCTTAATCCTGATAAGAGTCTGTTAATTTCGGTGAAAAGCAGATTGACATTGGTAATAATGTTGGTCATGTCTTTTACTTTTTGTAGAGTTACGGCGTTTAGATGCTGGATTACGAGTCCAAACTAGTTTTTAGATTGGATAGATTTGTTGTAATTTCTGGACCGACCACGGTTCGAAACAAAGCTTTTACTTTGGCACAAATTCATTATTTTAATCGAAGTGTCTAGTCATCCACTAAGATTATTAGTCGAGAAGATTATTATTAGTCGTCCAAGCTCCACTAAAGACAATATTTTGCGTTTAGCGGACGAGTATTATTCATCCGTTTAGTTGACGACTAGCAACAGCCATAGAATTTCTACCAAAAAGTGTAAAAACTGGCCCGTGCCGTAGTCAGGCGGAATCATAACACAGTCACGCGTTAAGGCAAAGGAATCAGCTAGTGCTAAAGATATCTACTATCTTTAAACGAAAACAAACGGCTATATAAACGGCTGCAACAATTTTCATGAAATTTTGTATTGCAGGAGGTTTCGGGGGTGATTAATCCGCCTTTTCCACTCCGACCAACTAAACCTGATCAACTAAAACTAATCAACTATTTTTATTCCTAACGAAACAACTATTCACTTGATTAGTTAGGAAATAAACGGGTCAACTCTTTTTTATCCCAACGGCACAACTTATAATTATTTCATTTGAGACTAGCGAAATTTTATGTCACGTGATCTTTCATTTGCTACTGTCATTCCACATAATATTTTTCATTCTATTCGATAGAGTATAGGTAATCATTGTAAGTTGATTCGTTAAGACCATATATTTAACAGATCATATTAGTTGTTCCGATTAGGAAGAAAGTGTCTCGGAGGGTATCAAACGGATCAACTAGTTGATTCGTTTAGTTGAACGGAATGGAAAAAGGGGATTAATCGATCTAGCTAGGTTTCATTTTTAGAAAACGTCGTTTTATCCGTGTTTTTAGGTTGAGTGCTGTTTTGCTACTTAACAACAGATGGCGTTACGAGCAAGGTTTCATTTTTATCCACAGAGCAAATAAAATTGGCGATGTTTCCGTACAAAGATTTATTAAAAAAAAAAATATACCGTGCAAAGCACGGTCATCCAGGTAATATCTATTATATACTAGATGTGCCCCGCGGTTTCACCCGCGAGAGTTTTGGAATTCCCGCAAAAACTTTTTTTCTAAAATAAAAGTAGCCTAATCCTTATAACATCAGCTATCTGTCAGTGAATGTCCCGTTAAAATCAATCCAGCTGTTTCCGAGATTAGCCGGGACAGACAGACAGAAAAAAATTTATAAACTTGTTTTTTTTATGTAAGTACCTACCATATATACTTTCATATGCATTTAGTGAAAAGCTGTTAATTTGGAATCACCAACAGAAACTTCAATTTGATTTATATTTATAGATACACATATATTTTTATTTTATATAAAATAAAATAAAATATTTTCGGTTAAATTATTTATTTTCTACAATGTATGTACTTATTAGGTATGCGTATCCTTGCATAAAATATTTTAACAATGTGTATCGAGTATTTTCTGTTCATGATAGACTAATCCATCGGTAGTCCGATCCAAGCCCTAGAACTGAAAATGCCAAAGGTGTCCTAGACCTACTACATATTATGCTAAATTAAAATTAAATACTTTCTAACGTAATGCTATAATGCATTTAGTAGTATTAGGTATCAATTAGCTTTAGCCCAGTCGGGTTTTCCTATTTTCAAATCGGGCCATATTAGAGGAGCATAGATCAGTAAAGCCACCCAGGTTAGAAAGAGAGTGCTAATAGTGGGTCCTGCGCCTGCTACCATCTGAAACAAGTTTGTTTCCATTACTATCGTCCTAATTAAAATAAACTTTTAAGATAATCGTAAAGGAGACACGAGAAACCACACCATAAATCGAAATCTATATGAATATCATAAACAGCAAAGTTTGTAGAGGGTATTCATTTTGATACTTGTAAAATTTCAATTTCAACTGTTTTTCGCATACTTTTGTCTCGAAACAAAGAGTTCTCCGTGGTAGTTCCTTACACATAAAACTTACAATTTTATTGGTAGGTATGCTAGCAGCACTCTGTGCTATCAAATTTCCAGGTGTCCCAACAGCCAATACAAAGCAGTAGGACGCTGAATAACCTGTGGCGAGTGTGTACCATAGTGGGTTCTTGCCAATCTCAAATGCCTGTAAACAAACTCCATCTATTATAAAGGTCACAAACTACATTTGAAGAGTAAAAGTTATCAAAATATATTTATCGATTACGTGATACTAAGAAAATCCCCTTTTTAAATAAGTACATATTGTATCTATTATATGTGCTGACGCAGCGTGGGTAGGTCCGCTACAATGTGGCCCGACGATTAAGTGAAGGTCGCGGGACGCCATTGGAGACGCGGGAAGTACAGGACCGGTCGTTGTGGCGATACTTGGAGGATTAGGCCTTCAGTGGACGTCTTTTGACTGATATGAAGATAATATAATATGTTCAAAGTCCACAAATTCTTTATTTTGTCACTATGTTTTTATATTCTCTCGCACCACTTTAGTTACTTTAGGTTAGGTTACTTTTGACTGCTGTTCATTTGAATAGGGGTTCTACGCATAAAGAAGGTTAATTTTGACTCAGTGACAAGATGTTCATCTTGCCAGGTGGTGAGTCTGACGCCAAAGGGTTAATTTCTACACGTAGAACTAAATTTCGCAAAGAGCAACTGTAACGCAACTCCAAACAAATATATGAGACGCTCAATGCCGCTATAAGACCGCTTTTAAAAAGAGTTGAAGTATAGCTTACAGGCTTAATCTACGATTTTTATTAGACATAAATCGATTATATCAGGTAAGAAATGTACAGCTTTACTAACCAGTTGCATTCCTATTGGTGTAATCACATTACATACCGCGACATTTGATGCAAAATTAGTGATGAAAATTGTAAATGCTACCAAAATCAAAAGTATTATTGAGTTCGGTAAATCTTTCAGGCTATTTAATATTCCACCAATTTTTCCATTGAAGTCCGTGTAATGTGCCTTAGCCGCCTCAGATAGGGCAAATCCTCCTCCTGAATGGGATGAGTAAAACCATAATTAATTATTATTCCTTGATAGGAATAAAAAAACTTATTAGTCACTTTCACCTAGAGATGTGAAGAAGTTTTGCTTAAAAATCAAAACTAGCTGTTTCATGCGGTTTTGAGTTCCCGTAGAAGTTTCTTGAAATCCGTTTTTACCTGATTACCAGCCAAATTTCAGATCATACTCCGAAGTTTCTGGAGGTTTTGTGTTAGTCAGTGAACCTTTCGCTTTCTTAAGTAAATGTTATTTTTGTAGGACTGATAAATAGCCCATACCTACCCAAGAGAAACATAAAACTGTAGGGAATCGAATCGTTAAGTTTCTTCCAATTCAAAACCGGCGCTATGGTCGTCTTTGGTAATTCTTCGTGATCTGATAAGAAAAAATACTTGAAGTGAGATAAAACTGTAAGCAAAAGAATATATACGCTACGTAAATCGTGCATTAGTTATACATTTTGCAGTAAAATTCTTGAAAAGTCCCAAGTTGTTAGGAAGTAGAAACATCAAGGAACCCACAAAGATTGCCGTGGCTGAGTCGAGCACACTGCAAAAGATTTTTTATAAAGTTAAATTTTTAAAACGAGTAGCTGAAATATTTTACATCTACTATTAGAGAAAAAGCAATCCCTTCAAATTAATAATGAAACAAATATTTAAAATTAAATACATATTACTTGCTAAATTTATATGTGAATGATTAGAAATTCATTGTTTTGTGTGGAAAAAGAAAGCAGAATTTTAATTTTTAATTATTTGAATTGATTATATTTGAATTGATTAGCAAGTAATACCAATATAAAGAGTCAGAGACGGAATCGCTGTAATTTCTTACTATTTTTTGTCATCAATACTGAAGTGGTCTCGTATCTTATCACCCCAACCAGAGAATATTTGGGGAGCTCTACAGAAGAACATCGCTATGGCAAGGCTGAACAATATTATTACCATCTGAAAACATCAACAACATTTATTTTAAAGTATTGTGGTATTAAACGGCACCGAACTCTGTAAACACTGCCTCTTCTGCTGTCTACATAATATATCTACGAGTACCTATACCTAAAACATAATTTAATATATCTTCACCGTATATACGTTTCCTTTAGGAGCGACCAAGTTATTGATGGTCTCTTTACAGTAAATCGACGTGGAATCGGCTTAAGCTGAGTACATATTACACTACTCTAGCATTTACCCAATTGGCCATTTTGATAGCTCTTACTGGAAACTCTTATACGTACGAATGAATGTCGCACCTCGCAATAGCTGATCGAAGGCAAACAAACCTCTTTACAAACTCAACCAGACTATATACAATATGATACAGTTACTTATAATAACATACAAAGAATATTAGTAATATTTTTTCTCTTGTCATTGTGTGTGTCCTGGACCTTCCTTTGTCCTGGATCCTTCAAATTTACTGGTGAATTGACCAGTACAGCAACAAAGTTTATATCTCCCTATAGCCATTAAAGCCGAATCTTTTTATTTAAATCAGTTTCTTCTTATAGGCGATAGGCGCCTTTTTACCTACTAATAGTTTGCGGTCTGGGTAAAAAAATATGTTCCGGTAAAATTTTTTTATGAATTAACTTACAATTTCCCAAAACTTCACTTTTCCCAACTTCTTCCAATCTTCTTCTACCTTCTTCCTTACCGCTTCCTTGGCCTTAGGTGTTAAACGTGCAGTTTTTGCTGCAGCACTATTGGGTCTGAAACACAAAATTCAATCAAATGTACCATCTAAATATTATGTATAAATGGATTAATTGATTGGTATTGATGAAATAAATTAAATAAGTGCTTTGTTTTATTAAACCCAATATATTTTGTATATTACCTTAAGAAACCCAAGTACACGACACACATGTAAAAGTACGAACACGCTTCCATTAGGAGCATGTATGGTACAGAAAACGCACTGAACAATGGGAAAGACAAGTAGTCAGGCGCTTCACTGAATCGACTGTAAAAGACAATATCTATTTCAATAAAATATTAATTTACATACAAAAGAACCTAATAATTATGTTATTACTAACAACTAACCATTAATACAAACCAACATTAATACAAAGTCAAACACTGTGCTCGAGTGGGGAAACTTATTCCCCACTCGAGCACAGTCACGCGTAGTGAAAGACGCCAGAGCTTAACGAAAGCCTTAGCAAGGCCGGCCGCATATGGATGGTTTTCGCATCTGGTTGCTCGAGTTAACAAAACAGGGCAGCCGAAGACGCCAACTCTTTGGATGCTTGATCTGCTAACCTTATTGGTGAACGTCCGGAATAAAAAAATGAAGTCAAGTTTTGGCAACTTTACGCACGTACTGGCTCGGTAGCCGGCTCCGTGTATCGGATTTGCCTCTTTTTTCGAGCGCACGTACCTACTGTATATGTATATTATATGACACGGGAAACCGCATATTGTTTTCGTAGAACTGTGTAAAAACATGATAAAGTTTGTTGCACAACATATGTGCGAGCTCAATATGGTCTCCATCCGAGAACTTTTATACCCCAACAGATGTCAGCAATATGCTACTGCTAAATAAGCTTTTACGTTTGTTTGAGGAAAATGTCGTTATTCTGCTGATAACTTTGTAGTATCGATTATTGTTAGGTACATATGTAAAACATACTATATTATCCTTTTTTTTAGAAATCAAATATTAAAAGAAGATCCTAGGAGATCTTATTAATATTAATAAAATGAAAGTTTTCTAAGATTAGGTACACTCAAAGCCTAAAAAGAGTTCCCAAGGCAATCCAGGCGAATCCACGTGGAATAACTAATAAAACATTATATTTTATTTAAATATAAAAAAAAATGTTTCTTACGATACAAAGAGTCCTTTGAAGACAAGATTGGTTATTGTTCCCACCAAAGTGCCGATGCCACCTGTGGAATTTAATATAGAATAGATGAAATTCTTCTGTTTTTTTACAAAGAATGCCACTCGACAACAAAGAGGTCCTATGTCGATTTCTGGTCTTTATGTGATTAATTTAATAGATCGTAACATGATTATTAAATTATCTGCTTAAATGGCGGATGGCGACGGCCCAACATCGCCGGGCGACCCGGGCGTGGAGGAGTTTGAAGAAGGCCTAACCACACTTGGACGACATAAGAGCCGCTATGATGATGATGAAGATGATCTGCTTAAAATCTGTATAATGTAAATTATTATAATGATTTTCACCAATAGTTGCAGAAAAAGTTGCAGAACAAAAGTAGCACGCTGTTATATCTGATGCTACTTTTTCACCTTCTGCCGTTTTCTCGTAAACCTTCAACAGCCCATGCTGGAAATAAAATATTAAGTTTTTAATAGCTTTTCTCAATTTACTGTGTATTAAATTGATTTTAAAAAATATATTAAAGATTTAATACTACAGGTACACGTAATATTTAAAAATTCATTCATGAAAATCCAAAGAACTCTATTATAATTTTAGTTTCTCCATAAGTATTTTCTTTTTGGATTCAACTGTTTTCTGACTGGCATAGGTATTATGATTTATGAGATATTTTCAAATTGATTTTTCAAATTGCTAATACTTATGGGAAAGCTGGTTGTAAATAAATTTTTCATCACTAACATCTTCAAACACTTTTAGTATGGCGAAGTTGATGGGCACCATCATTGTAGTCGCAGCTGTATTAGTAATCCACATAGATACGAACATCGTCACGAAGGACATTGTGAATAGCAATCTGTGTATCATAAAAGACTGATTGACTAACTTGCCTAATATATTAACGTAGTACATATAATATGGATACTGTCGTTGGAAGCGACTATCTTAGTCAACCTCTCCCGATTCAACTTTAATAAAGAGCTTGACAAAAGGAAACATTGAGACTGAATGACTAGATCAAGGTATCTTAGGTCCAGCGCCACCGGCAGGACGGTATGGCAAAAGCATTTAGGCAAAGAATAAAATAAATACATAAATTATTTACCACTAGCTGTTCCCCCGCGGTTTCCTCCGCGGTGCTTTCGGAGTTTCCACGGAAATTCCGGTACACTGAGTACACACTCAGGAACACTATAACATTCTATTAGTAGAATAATTTTTAAAATCGGTTCAGTAGATCTAGAGATTACCCCATACAACCTCACAAACTCGCAAACTTTATTAGTATAGATAATATGGGTACTAGTTGTGCTCAGTGGTTTCAGCTGTGTAACTTTCGGTATTCTCTCAGGAACTTCCGACAGAAAAAGTTACATATTAGAAAGTATGTTCTCAACCGACTTAATAAAAAAATGGACCCTACAATCAATCCAGTGGTTCAAGAGTGCGACTTTTACAATTTATAAATCCAATATCAGTCAGCTCACCACTCGCGTCAGTCCTTCCGAGCGACCTGATAAATGGAATTTTTATTGAACGGCCCAGAACAACAATGAAACAGAAGTTGATGCAATAATTGTAGAAATTAATAACACAACGAAACTGTTTATAAACTAACCGGTAATGAGAGTATCCTATAAGTCGAATAGCGCCAAGAGCAAGTCTATTGTGCAATCCCGACTGCTCAACGGCGCACGCAAGGATCATGCTGCCCAGAAACATGATTATTGTGTCCTAGAAAAATGAATCATATAAATATCGATATAAAACATCAAATACAATGATAGATAGTAATAACAATGCTTAGACATTATCGCTAAGTGCCAACAAATATAGTGGAGCTTATTAGGTACTGTGGATACTCGACAATTGATTGTATATTATGAACATTACGAGTATGTACTTTGTGTAAATACATATTTACGATTTACTCACTCAAAGGTAAAACCAAATATTTGGGGATCTAGATCTGGACTGGGATCGAACCCGGGACACCTTGTGTAGCAGTCAGTTGTGGGGTTTTTAAACACATCATCAAAGCATTTTAATCAACCACAGAATGCCTATTTTTAATGAATCCAAAAGGTATTTACTTTGAATATTAATGGGATGATGACGATTATGAAATAATATCACAAAGAAGGCACAATTATTACCTATTTATCAAACAATGTATAAATATTACATTTCTGTAAAAAATATATACATAGGTAGGTATATAAAAAAGAAAAAGTAAACTATGCGAGAACCTAAGGAAGTCGCAATCGAGTGAAGTGATTATGTTGTGCTTCATTAATATAACAGAATAACCAATGGGCATGATGACTAAATTTTAATTTTTAGTCGGTCTTGTAGATTAATAAAAACATTGGACACGTATTTTTTTCTTTTTCTAAGTAATCAAAAAATAACGGCGACACACTAAGTTGAAATTCCGTGTGGCGCCACACCTAGACCCTTTATAATTCTAAAGTTTAATGCGTTTTATCTAAGTTCTTTTCTCTCTTCCTGATCTACATAAATCAGCTGTATCAACTTCGTCATCCGGGATGCACTGTGATTTCTTATGCGGATGACACTCTCTTGCTTGTGGAGGGCCGAGACTGGCCTGAAGTTTAGAGTAGGGCGGAGGTCATTTTTTATTGGATATCTGCTTGGCTTTGTAAAAATCTTCTCACTTTAAACTTATCCAAGACATCTTACGTCACTTTCTCTATAATCCCTAACACCATTGCATCTCACGATTCTTTTCACATCATAGCCCACACTTATATTGAAGCCTTTGATGGCTGCTCGTGCTCCCCACTCTTAAGATCGTGAAACGTTAAATACTTAGGAGTATTCATCGATGAAACTCTCTCATGGCACAATCATATAGAGTCTGTTACATCCTGCACGCGTAAACTTATGTACGTTTTCAAGTTACTGCGTAACTCAGCTCAGCCACCTATCTTGAAAATGGTGCACTATGCTCTGGCTCAGTCAGTACTCTCTTACTGTATCACTGCTTGGGGAGGGGCTCCGAAGACAACTATCTTACAGCTGGAGAGGGCGCAGCGAGCGGTTATAAAAGTAATTGGCAAGAAACAATTCCGATATCCTACAGAAAGTCTGTATGCAGAATACGAGGTCCTCACAATCCGACAGTTGTTTATTTTGCATGCTATATTACGTACCCATGATTCACTTGCATTTGACCCATTGCTCTTGTCTTCGACTCGTAGAAAGGACAATGTATGTGAAGGAGTTGCACATAGGACTACTTTTGCGGCCCGCAGTGCTATGTCTTAGGCAATAAGACATAGCACTAAATAATACTTAAATTTGTACCCAAAGAACAGATATGAATGTAAGAAAAAAAACTGTCACTGATTGGTTGCAGCTATTAAATTAGGATGAAACTGAAAACCTATTGCAAGTGCTGGTCTAGTAGGATGGGGGCGTGCGCACCGCAACACACTGATAGCGTGTAGTTTGGTATTACTACATTAAAATGCATTTTCTTTTATTAGTATGAAAGTTAAATTTTGAATTTTTTACTTAATAATGTAAGTTAAGGGCTCTCTACGAACCTAGTTTAGGCACCAGACTCACAATTAAGATTATATCGTTGTTTTAAGCCTCACTATGTATATACTTATTTCTGTTATTGTTGCAATAAATTATTAAATTATTATTTTTCAATCATTCGAAATAGCAAAAAATACATGTTTATTATTTTACTACTATCTAATTGACGGACTAAATAGAATTTTGATTTTATACCTTGTCGTCATGCCCACGAGGTTGCGCATAATATAAATATGTTCGAACGCGCTCATTAAATAAACGTTGGTGTCAAGGGTCTTACATTCATATAGCACTTGCAAGTGTTAACTGTGTTCATAACGCCCGATAGTGGGAATATGACCATCGGGAAAAAAGATGTTATCGGCAAGGGAATACATTCGGACACCCAGAAGACAGCCATTACCAACAGAGTGTAGGCGCAGTACTGGTATTTCTGAAAGTAGAATTAGCGAGAAATTTCAATGATTTTAAAAGGAAGTAGGTATGCCAAGTGGTGCAACACTTCAACAAATCCCTACCGATCTACTGAGATGTTTAAATTCTAACCGCCGCACTCAGAGTCGATTTTAATGATTACTTGGTTAAGTATAGATTTTTAAAACAAAACTGCCGCAATCAGACAAGTTTAATAAATTAATGTTAATTGGCATTTAACTAATTAAGTTACATCTCATCAAATGCCAATTAACATTAATTTACTGAACGACTCTGATTGCGGCAATTTTGTTTTAAAAATCTATACTTAATTCAGTAATTATGAAAGTCGACTCTGAGTGCGGCCGTAAAAGCTTCACCCACCGCGCTGTGTACTAAGAGAATTGCGTTTATTACCTACTACAATTTGATTTGTTAGACGGTAAAGTCTTTTTTTTCATGATGTGCCGATTTGGTTATTTCATTTTAATTTCTTGCTCTAAATGAGTAAATAGTCTTACCGCCACACTCAGAGTTGACTTTAATGATTACTTAGTTAAGTATAGATTTTTAAAACAAAACTGCCGTAATCAGACAAGTTTAATAAATTAATGTTAATTGGCATTTAACTAATTAAGTTACATTTCATAAAATACCAATTAACATTAATTTACTGAACGTCTCTGATTGCGGCAGTTTTGTTGTAAAAATCTTTACTTAACTAAGTAATCATTAAAGTCGACTCTGAGTGCGGCCGTTAGCTAGTTAGAACAACATCGAATAATAAATGTTTTTTAAACGAACTACTTTACTATACTACCTCTAAAATTAATAGAGCTCTGGTTTCTTAAACCATAATACTTCTTATAAGGACTAACTTAGGCTACTTTTTATATCGGAATTCCCGAGGCAACTCCGACATTAACGCGGGTAAAACCGTAGGGAGCAGCTAGTACGGAATAAAGTTAACTATTACCTACCTAGTTCAATAGTAAGCTACTCGTTAATAAAACTGCAGGATTTTACCTCCGGTGGAAATGGTATAAGCACTAAGATCAATATCAACGGAGTTACGAAGCATATTACACCGCGCCAGTGAACGATGAGGAATACTTTAGCTTTGTCCTGTATGGTCAAAGGGGGTGGAGGCTCACCTCGACTGAAAACAAATGTTACAGAGAAAAATATAGAAACCATGCACGTAAGGACATTAGGTACATTTTGTCTTTTCTCGATGCATTTTGGTTTTTCTTTAGCATTAATATTATACTCGTTTTTTCCAGCGTATTGTAATTTTTGTTGATTTTTGTGTTGTGATAATTTCACTTAATACTAAAATTATCATTGGCGCTTAGAGTCTAAGACAGTCTGATCTGATTGCAAAGGTCAGAAATTTAGTTCAAAATTTTATTCAAACTTATACTAACAGCATGTCGGCGAGTCACTATATTGATCGCTTATATCTTTATAATTAAAACTACAAACTTATGTATTTGTAATACAAACTAAATAAAGTATAAACAATTAGTTATCTTCACAGAAAATGGCGTAGAACGTGCAGAATGAAAAAAGACGTAGAATAAGTACATCACCAGTTTGAAATTTCAGATTCTATTTTCGAATTTCTGATTTGGTTTGATAGTTAGATAATGTCGTCTATCTACAAAGAAGGTTACGGTTTATGTAACCTACATCCAGTGCTTATATTAATATTATCTTTATACCTCTATCTACTTCATTTTCATTCATGTCGCGTCCAGCGCCTGAGGGGCTGAAGTTTCCGGGAGCGCGTCGATCCTGGCCCGCACTTTATTGTGTTCTTTATTTCTATATTCTATAAGTAATAGCATCGACTGATATGCAGCGTTTGGTATGCACGGCGCCGGCAACAGGCGAACGCGAACCGAAGCCCGCGCCGTCTCCGGGCGGTTGCGTGCTGGTTGCGTGAAACAGTTCCCGCCCGCCCGTCAGTTGGGTCGGCAGACGACCAGCGCGCACGTCTCTGAACACCGAATCGAATCATCGCGTAAATACAAACACAAATTACGTCTACGGAGAAAGTATACGCAAAATAAAGCTATAGTAAAAATAATATCGATTTGTGTTAAAAGTTAAAAAAAAAGAATGTAGTAACTGGTGATTTATTTTAATGTTATGGTTAACGTAATCGGCATGAAAGATGCCCGCAGTTATTTAATATTCATGATAGTATCTAGACGGTGCCCGGGATCTGGCAGCGCTACGCAACCCTATCAACAGGTTATAAGAAAAGTTTGTCTCGCAATGCTATTGTTCTATTTTATAAGACTTTCGCTATCAGATCTTGGCTATAATTAGATTTGTTTACAATTTTGCAACTGCAAAATTTGGTACGGTGATCGATTCAACAACGACAGTACCGTTGCTGCAGTATAATTGGTGAACCTAACGCTGCGCTAGATGTCGATTCCCGTATCTGCATTTATGTGATCATATTGTGGATATTGACGAATTATGTATCATGTTTTCACAAAAGTAGTACTAAGTAGGTACCTGAGGTTTCACCCGCGTTAATTTTGGAGTTCCCGCGGGAATTACCGGATTAAAACTACCCTATGTCGTTTCATATATCGCTGACAACATGTGTGCGAAATTTTATGATTATAGGTTATAGGATTAAGTAAAAGCGTGAAAATGTAACAATCAACAAACTGTAAAAGATTCCGGTAAAATCTCGAACTACGTTAAATCCTAAGATTTTACAGTAAAACCTAAAAGTACAAACTTAACCTAACCAATTTCCAAAAAAATGGTATATTTTTCTTTATCTTTACATAATTGCAAACTCATGTCAGTAAATGTTTGAAATTTATAGTAGGTAACATATACGCATACACAGCACAGATTTTTAACTAAGTTTCAACATTCTCTATAACAGATTTTTGCTGCTCAAAACTTGGGGTTTGTTCGATTCGGAATAACTACTTTGTGATGTCGGGTTCGATAGTAAAATTGGACGTAGTTATGCAAAAATGTTCCAACCCACGGGCCACGGGTCATACATACTAAATTGGCTAAGTAGACTCATACCAAAAAAAATTGTTACACTGTTAGACAATAATTATATTATTTCTTCAATAAAACCTAACCTACATTTCTTAATTATACTAATTAAAACAAAAAAATATAGCTCTAAAACAAAAAAAATGCATTTATCTCAATTTTGAATCATGGTGGATTGGAACATTTTTGCATAACTACGTTCAATTGTAAATTGACATAACCTCACCTATACCCGAAGGATTCAATCGCAAGCAATAGGTATTCATTGGGCGCAAAAAATGATGCCATGGACCACACAAATCAGTAAATGCATGTTTGTTGTATAGAATTTCATAATCAAATGACATGAAAGCGTTCTTCGTATCTATCTTGAATTGAAAACTATTGAAAATTAGAAGTATTCTATTAGGTACTACGAAATACAAATATATTATAATATGAAAAATAAAATAGTCACACAGAAAAAACTGGCGTCGGTTGCGAACTACGACCGTTTTAAACAAAGCAAATTGACAACGTGACTTGTCAAAGACAAGTAATGCAGAAATTTATTTTTATTACAAAGGTGCGTACATTATAATATATATTTTCCTCACCCGCCCAGCCATTTTACCTTGTGTAATACTAAATATTTGACGTGCATGTTTTTGTTAATCTAAATAATATTGTTTCAATCATTATAGGAATCATATTTTTGAAGAAAACTAAACAACTACTTGTTGTTTTTATCCAGTCTGGGTGCGTTTATGATAATAGGTATATCGGCGAGAAGTCGGGAGCACGGGCAGTGGAGGTGAGCGTTCATGCATTGTAAAGGGGCCCCATTAAACCTACACCTGAGTCGCAAGTCCCAGGCACTGCTCCGTGTTCTGGTATGCTGTACGACCTCTATGTTGGTGCAATTAATTGTAATCGTTTTTAGTTAGTTCTAGATGTGTCGCCCAGCTAATAGTCTCGGTCATACCTTTGCCTCCCTTCAGTTACATTGTGGTATGTTATCATCATCAGTTAGTCAGCTATCATTACAATTCAGACAACTATATCTGCTGTTATCTGATACTATGTTCTTTTCTTTTCTATTCTACATGTATATTATATTATTTTTACGGTATAGTAATGAATATTATAATACCTACAACGTTTGTTTGCTGTGCACTACTCGAGCTTATAGCTTAGCATGGGATCAAGTAGTTCTGTGTGTTATGAAGTGTTTAACTGTTGTCCAACTTTGTATAGGAAGCCCTTAGCTGAAAGTGACTTCAGAATCAAAAGTAATAAAGCGGGCGTTCAACTATCTTTTTTTTTATGTCATAGGGGGCAAACGGGCAAGTGGTACACCTGATGGTAAGTGATTACCGCCGCCCATATACATCTGCAATACCAGAAGGCATGCAGGTGCGTTGCCGACCTGGAATGGGGATGGGAACTGACTTTCAAGTGGGACTGCCGGAACACACCGCGGCACGGTTAGGTGCTTGGCGACAGATTTGCAATTTGAAGGTGGTAGCTAGCCAGCCGGGCACTAGAGAGCGCCCTACCACCATGCTATGGTTTCCTCACGATGTTTTCCTTCACCGACAGCTCAAGCTCATTGTTAGGGTTTGAATCTACACCACTGAGCTATCTCTTGGTAGGTAATTATTTTGTAGGTTACAAATGGTGGCAACTCCATACAGAAAATAAAACGAAGTCAACTCTTCGTCCACTCTAAATATAAATAACAAAATTTAATAGCAATCGGTATTGCTTTAATTAATAAAATTAGTGCGTTTCAATTAGTCTTGTTTTTAATCTCGATAACCATTTAAAATATCTTCAGCTACAGCTAAATATGACAAGGTGTCAGCAATTCATCTGTTATTCAGTCAACTGCCCTTTTCCTTCAATCCTTCAAGACAATGAAAATTTTGAATAATGGTTTCCCAAAAACAAAACTCTACTTCATCTATTGCGATTTGTACATAGTCGCTTATTATCAAAGAACCGTCTTGTAAAAAAATATCTGCCTGTAAATCATCTGCAAATATTATTATTATACGATAAGTTTGCGTAGTTAGAACACCCTTTTCGACTAATATTATAGTCGTTGTACACTCATGTAAACTTTGTTAACCATTTTGAAGTAAGTAAATGGCACATAAACGCTCTCAAATGTGAAAATTATGTAGGTTTTAAAGAATATGGTATACCAAATTGAGTCGCATTACTCAAATCATTAAGTTCGGTTTAGTCTGGCACAATCAGTAATGGAATAATATTTTACAGATAGTAAAATGGAAGGTAAATAATAATATTAGGTGAATACGACGGAGAGCGAGAGATTTGTGTTTGTTGATAACAATCATAATATGGAAATAAAATACTAATTAATAAAGTTCGGAACTGACTAATCCTTACTATTTGTAAATGCGAAAGAAAGTTTGTTTGTTTGTTACGCTTTCACGCCTCAACGGCTCAACCGATCATCTTAAAATTTTGCATACACGTTGTTAGGGGTACAGAGAAGAACATAGTAGGTATATTGTATACAGACAAGGTAGGTATACTTTTTGTCTTAGAATTCCCGAGGGAACTCCGAAATTAACACGAGAGAAACCATTGGGAACAGTTATTATGTACATAATATGAATTGAGAAATAGATAACTTTGTGTATTACTTTTTCACGTATAAACGGACTTCGATAAAAATTTATTACGCAATCAATTTCGTCTTATATGGAAGGATATAATACGCTATTTTTAAGGAAACCTGAATCGCAAGCGGTTTTTGCTCGCTTGAAACACGCCCTGACGGATCATATTTCAGCTATAGACTATATTACAGCAATGTGACAAACAAGTCTGCAAAACAAAAGAGTGATTTTAATTCAACGGCTTTTTTCATTTTGTCATCATTACGAAACCCTTGATAATGGCGCAAATCCGACTCGCACTTTTTAAATTACGTGAAAGCATGAATTATCGTGAGCTAGGACGTACTCATTTAAAATTACTTCAATTTGTTTCGCTTACACGCAATCGTCATGAAATTTTGCAATGGGTACATATTATCGGGGGTACAAAGAAGGACATAGGGTAATTTTATCCCGCTATTCCCGCGGAAAGTCCAACGTTAATGCGGGTGAAACAGCGGCGAACATCTAGTACTATAAAATCGAGCTTTGTAGTTAGTTCACGGAAAAAAGTAGCTCGGTCATTTATTTTCGTGTTGATACAAAATTTTCAAGGTGCTGTATGGACAATAGTTTTGACAGTGGCGGTTTTTTATTATTATAATTATATGGGCAGAAAATGGTATTAGCACCCTGGTTTGCCAATTTAAATCGTACAATATTTCTTTAATTTTCTTAAATGCATTAAATGCAAAAGTCCAAGAAGAAAAGAAGAATATTAATATGGTAAGAAAATAACTTTAAAGTCTACTACTAATGTCGTAATGTTGAGACCAATTGGAGCCGCTAGTAATCTTCTTTATAAATACAAATGAAAGTTTGTATGTTTGTCCTCTAATATATGCATTTATAAACCATTGGTCCGATTGTGATGAAACTCTGCCTGCGTCCGCACAGGTTCCTGATATAAAGAGGTCCTGCGAGAATTCCGGAACTCACGCGGGTGAAACCGTGGGGCACAGCTAGTAGTTTATAAATAACTAGCTGTGCCCCGCGGTTTCACCCGCGTTAGTTTCGGAATTCCAGCAGAAACCCCATAGTAACCTAATTTACTCTTTATAACATCAGCTTTTAGCAGTGAAAGTCCCGTCAAGATTGGTCCAACCATTCCAGAGAATTCCCCGCGGGAGTTTCGGAATTCCCGCAGAAATTCCAAATTTCTTTTATTCTTCTTCTTACAATAACAAACACAAGAAAAAAAAAAGGATTAGCGAAATTGGTCCAGCCGTTCACGCGTGATGCCGTGACCAAGAAAAATATAGGGATTAATTTTTATAATTAGATATAATTATAGATATGTAGATAATAACCCTTTGTGTTTTCTCATTCCAAATATAATTATTTAGAATGAGTCGCATCGTTCTCTTGTCGTTAGTCTAATTGATGCAGACGTTGAATATGTCCAATGGACGAATGCCAACGCAGACAGATAGCAAACTATGTATGTCATCGGGTACAACTTGTTGGTTTGTGAACACAATATAACGTATACAGGTAGCAAGATACCTACCTAATATTTAACTCTCGTCGATATACTCCCTTTATCTGTAGATATAGGTTCCCTTCACTGGGTTTTGAAGATTAGGAGGTAGAAAGAATATAAGGTTAAAACTATGATGTTTTCTCTTTCACCGGTGCAGGGTTAAACTTCTTCAAAATAAAAAAAAATCAACTGCGCTCGAGAATGAATGTCATGGTGGTTAAGTCTGTGATCCCTTACGTCACGTTGAAATCGTCAGATATTTCATACCTATGCACACTTTTCAGTATTTAATTCCTAATCTGACAAGCTTGAGTATTTCAAGCTATTGATTTTTTTTTTACTATTTTCATCGGCCATTCTAGACGCGCGACTCTATGTAGAAATCTGTGTAGAATATTCAATAAAAAATCTTACTGTTAGTCAGAAAATTTTGACACCCTACCAAATCGACATGTTTTCCATCTGCGCACTTCATTAGCTGTAGCTGTAGTGTTTCGAGAATTTTCTCAGAGGAAAAGCTTGGGCGTCTCGTCGAACTGAACCTACTCACGAAGATTCAGCCGGTTGAAATGAAAAAATGAAAAAACATGGCCGGCGCTGCCGGATCATAACACAATATAACGTTTGATTTTACTCCCCATAATTTTTTATACCCGGGCTTATACGTAGGTATATGAAAATTGATTTATCAAGGAGTAAACTCCAATAAACTCCAAAAATTGAAGTCTACCAACAGAAAGCGGCAAAGAATTAATGGGGATGTGGACTACTTTTGAAAATCAAAATTCTAATTAGTCCGTCAGTTAGAAAATAAAAAACAATAGACACTTATTTTTTTGCTTTTTTAAATAAATTAAAAAATACAGAGATAAAGCGCATTAAAGTTTAAGGTGAGGGAGTCGTGACGTTACTAACCGCTAAAACCGCCATACAAACTGTCAGAATAGTGACGTCACGCGGAATTTCAACTCAATATATCGCCGTTATTTTTTGATTACGTAAAAAAATACGTGTCCAATATTTTTTAATAATCTACAAGACGGACTAAAAATAAAAATTAGTCAACATGCCTATTCTAAACTCCTATCTGTCTAAGTAATACTACATATTTAATAATATTTTAAATCTAAAACTATGAATAACCATCCATCGTCAGTTTGTTGAACCAACATAATATCGTTATCGCGTTAGTGCCGTCTGTTGTGAAATCACTCTACATTGTGAATTATGATGGCGCGCTACCTGAGTGTACCACCTTAAAAGCATGTCCAATCGATATCACTATATTCAAGTGAGATTATTATTAATATGACAGAGTGTAGACTCACAGGCTATCAGTCGGTTCAGAACCATCACTTGATGTGTAAACTTCTTTCGTTTCTTCCTTAGGTTCAAAATCTTTAGAGAAACCTTCCTCGGGTTCGTATTCGGGCGTATCTTCTACATTTGTATTTAGTTCATTACTATCGTTTTGATCATTCATGTCAGTTTTATTGTTTAAACTATATCACAGATAATAGACTATATTATTGCTATTTTTGTAATAATAATAGGTTTTCTTTTATATTATTACATTACTACTAATTTTGCTTCAAATCTAGTTGGTTGAATACTCGGTATTAAAAAAACTCGCATAGTGAAACTACTACATAAAATTTTATAATCTAAAGGTAAAACGTACCTTAATAAAAAAAAATGTTATTTTATGCAAGTTTCATCCTTGCTATTATAAATGCGAAAGTGAGTTCGTTTGTTTGTTATGCATTCACGCCATAACGGCTCAACCGATCATGATGTAATTTTTCATACTATACGTGGTCAGGGGTACAGAAAACGTCATAATAATACTTTTTGTCCATAATTCCCTCAGGATCTCTGAAATTAACGCGTGTGAAACTGCTGGGATCGGCTAGTTATGACATAAAATACAAATTTCCGATAAATATTCTAAAGTAAATCCGCTAATATTATTGAGAGCAACGCCTTTGTTCAGCACAATAAAGCCAGTAGTAGATTGTAACACCCTTTCCACGAGCAACAAAGTGATTTATCATTGTTTACAGGAAATATTACTTTTCTAAGAACAACGTTTTTAGTAGATTATGGTCAATTTTACGTGCTAAAAACTTCTCAAATCTAGTTTAGTAGGTTTAAAAACAGTTGTAGTCTAGGAAAAGGTACACAAACTGTCAGCAAATATGTTGAGGTAGCAAACCAATTACATTCACGGTAAAAAGTTAGTATTAGATTCATTTTTAAGTTTTTTCAGAATGGTTTAGTAGTATTAATTTGTATTGATATAGGTATATAATATTATGTAGGTTCTCATGACACTGTAATCTTATATGTTTCATTCTTTGTTTTTTTTTTTATAAAAAACACTAGATATACCTATTGGTTATTATATTATATAAGTTACATTGAATATATTTCAAAATACGATCTTATAATTGTATGAATTTGAATTTAATTGTACCTACCTATCGAATTGGAATTTTCAATATATTATGTATATTCGAAAAAAAATAACATCGAAAAAAAATATAATAATAAAATTCATATATTGAAGCTTCGAATTTACGTTTTATCTTTGACTGCAACTGCTTAATTTATAAGCAAGCACCTTTTTAATTAGTACTACGGTGTAATTATAAAATGTAGTGTATATAAATAAGTTGACGTATACAAAATGCAATTCTACAAAAAAAAATAAAAATGAATAAATTAAATAAATAAATAATTAGTACAAGTACCTACTAGTATATTGATAAGTATAAGCACAGCTACAAAGCTAACTGCTATGAAAATCGAACCCGGAACCTCTTGATTAGCTGGTAGTTGATTACCACGCCTATGGCTTGATTTACTGCGCCAATCGGGTCACCAAACTACTGTACGGTCGGTACTGAACCGACTCTAAAAGTTATTTTACAGATAAGCCATAGAGTATCTTTGAGTGATACTTTTATCATTGAATCACGCAGGAATAATCAAATAAGCTATTTGGTATAAAGGTATGTAGTTACGAGTAATTTAGGTCATGCGATAGGAGATGATTTAGGTTACTTTCATCCTGACATAAAGAACGACAATACGGGAATTCTTGCTGATATTTAATATTATAACTGATATAAATACGTTGTTACATACTGTATAGGCAACTAAATTGATCGGAGACTAGCACAGATTAGATAGGTACGTGATTGGGGAAGTGTGCGATGCATAACGCAGCTTTCGCCTCGCCAAGAGGGAAGCAAACAACCAACGTTTATGGGAGATTGGAGGAAATTATCTCAGTGTGATACTTCAAGAGTCACGTCGCCAACTTATCGTGTACCTAAATACCTACTACGGGCATTCCAAGCGTCACCAAGGCACATAATATTATGCAAAACTGATTATAGGGTTAAGTGGAGTGGAGGACGTGCTTAAGTGGAGCTATAAGTACATAAGTGTACATAAGTGGAGGTGTTCAACAGTTGGTTGGTAATATTTGGAGATGCTGTTGTTTAAAGATTTCATTCACTACTAGTTTTATACAATCTATCAATCCTATCTATTTATATAAAAGTAGAAACAGATTGGCTGATCGATCAACGCAAGCTGAAGTCGCTGGGTCTCAGAACCTTGAGATTTTGCACAAACATTCCTTATGTGACGTAGAGTGTACTAAAAAGTATTTTTGAAAATTCAACCCCTAAGGAGGTGAAAAGGAGTCCCAAAGTTTGTATGGAACAATGCCGTGGGAACTCCGAAATTATCGCGGGTGTAACCGCGCGAGACAGTTTTCTGTAGGTTATATTTTCAACATACAGAAAATAGCGGGGGCGTTAAAGTATAACGAATAGAATCCATTTTCATGATTTTTTGGGATAAAAAAGGCTAATATTCTGTTGTCTGTATACCGGTTTGTCGGTTAGTTTTTTGAGCGTTGCGTAGAACCTTTTTACCATAACCTACAAGACGGATATATGAAAAAATCTTGGCAATTGTTCTCGCGCTTCAGGAGGTCTTTGCAAGGATCTACGTCCTTAACATGTAATTAATAAGAATTTGTCAGAGTTCTTGAAATAATAAAATTCTAAAATTGATGCGGGTAAAACAACAAAGGAAAACTAATCCTTACTAATATTATAAATGCGAAAGTAAGTTTGTTTGTTACGCTTTTACGCCTAACAGCTCAACCGATCATCATGACTTTTTGCATAGGTACACGTTGTCAAGGGGTACAGGGAAAGACATATCCATGGTATACTTTTTATTCCGGATTTTCCGCGGTAAGTCCGAACTTTTCGCGGGTGAAACCGCGGGGAAAAGCTAATACCTACTGCTATAAACAGGAATGGCGTCAGACGTCTCAAGTACATCACGTCAATGTTTATTCGCCTTCTTTTAATTGCTGTCGATACCTACTTCCAAGTAGGAAAAACGACGAAGTTTATTTTTAACTTTAATACAATAAGCTGTTTATCTATACGTACTATTCTTGAGCCCTCTTCTCCTCTGTTTGTCACGGATTTTCATGCATAGTGCATTTTATTCAGCGTCAAATTTTAATAAATGTATTTTTAACCGACTTCCAAAAAGGAGGAGGTTCTATGTTCGATTGTATGTATGTTTTTTTTTTTTTTTTTTTTTTTTTTTTTATGTATGTTCACCGATTACTCGAAGACGGTTGGACCGATTTGAAACATTCTTTTTTTGTTTGAAAGGGTATACTCCCAATTAGGTCCCATTGCCACCAAGTTGGGATCTGATGATGGGATCTTGGAGAAATCGAGGGAACTCTTCAAAAATTATAGGCACACCTATAGCGATTTGGTTATTTTTGATAGTAAATCGTTCATTTGCTTTCGGAAAGCAAAATTTGAAGAAGAGGAACTGATGATGAAGACCACAGGTGGTCATCGGAACTACTCAATAATGGGTGTTTCACGGGTTCCGAATCGTTAACTTGAATATGGTTTCTAAACAATTTATGCCCGTCACAATGTATATGGTGAAGTGGAACTGATGGTGATGTACTAGGAGAACTCCTCAACAATTAACGTCCCTGCGTCGGGAAAAGTTATATTTTGTAAAAGGTGATGAGCAGTTGACATTAGGCTATTGTAACTTAGAGAAATTACGAACTAAGTCACTTAAAAGTGAGAAATAAACAAAATTTTAACAAAAAAATTAAAACCGACTTCCAAAAACACAAAACTAAAAAACTAAAAATAAAAAGCTAAAAATAACAAAATACCGATTTAATCCAAAAGACAAAAACACACGTAATATTATTATTGGTTTGTGCTACCACTGATCGGTATGAAGTCGGTGAGAAGCCAAATATGGAGGGGGAAGATGGGCTAAGTCGACTCCCACCACCAGCTCTTCGTGAGCAGAACAACCCAAGTGGGCAGACACCAGTGGGCTTGTCACCGAATTCAAACCGATCAGTGGTAGCACAAACCAATAATAATATTACGTGTGTTTTTGTCTTTTGGATTAAATCGGTATTTTGTTATTTTTAGCTTTTTATTTTTAGTTTTTTAGTTTTGTGTTTTTGGAAGTCGGTTTTAATTTTTTTGTTAAAATTTTTTTCTTAAGTTCGTTTTATAGTTGCGACAATCAGTTTATGATGCAATAGAACGGTAACATCTTTCTCAAAAGAAATATATTCAAAATATAAAATTATATGCGACGCGTTCAATCTGATAGTTCGTCCTTTGAAATTGAAAAAAGAATTAGGTATTTAAATTGGTCTGAATGGAATTGATATACGAAATTAAATACTAAAAGAAAATTATGACACAGACACGCTTCGGCTCGAAAAATTGCTCATATTTTATAATGTGTTAAAAACATGTTTTCTCTGATGATACAGACATCTTCCCACCTTTCAGCTTGTCGTCGACCTCTAACTGTGCGCCCGTGTTATGTCGGGTGGCATTTGGACGCAGATAAGCAATAACATGTTAACCCACAAAATTAAATTATTGATTCAGAACGATTTATTGAGAGTTAGGGAACGTTTTTTAATTATATATTTACCTTATTACATTGCTTTAATATGTAACTAAATATTTAACATAAAAAATGTTGACACAAAATGGCGCTCCTACTTTTAAAATACGATTTACTCAAAATTTCTACAGTGTGGGTTAACACACTATATATGTCCATTTGGACTTTTACGTATAAAATGGTACTTTCAACAATAATAATAATAATAGTCCGCTTCACAACACACAGATCTACTTTCGCCCACATTAAGCTTATAGGCTTTAGTGGTGAAAACCAAATAAACGTCGTGTATACTAGATATTATTGCACATATTATGTATATTATACTATAGATATATAAACACGCCCAGACTGGAAAGTGAGACTCTGTGTTTATCACACAAAGCCCACCCCCACCGGGAATCTAAGACGGAACCTTTTGATTAACGGGTAGACATAATGACCTATACCATGCCGATCAGGTCGTAATATACTACGATAAAAAACAAATAAAATGAAATTACTACCATATCAGTATACTAGCAGGTTCCCGTGACTTCACTTCTCAATGTAGATTTTGTCAAACAATGGGCTCAATGACTAATATTGGTCACGTATTTTCCTTTTTTTTGGTAAAAAAATAACGGCAATACATTGAGTTGATATTCCGTGCGAAGTCACACTGTATACTTACCTAGTTATGACGTCACGAGTTTCCACACCTAAACTTTATTTCAAAACGCAAAAAATACGTGTCTACTATTTTTTTACTAATATCTAGCTGACAAACTAAATAAAATTTTGATTTTTATACCTTGTCATCATGCCCATTCTCTATTACTCGAGAACAGTACTTTTTCTGGATAGGGTACCTACGTATGTCTTTTTCTTTACCCCTGACAACCTATATGCGGAATTTCATAAATCAGTACAGTAGTTAAGAACAAATAAACTTACATTAGCAGTTATAATATTAAGGTAGAATAGATATAGAAATATTGACACTAATTTATTTCATTTCAGTTTTTGTTTTGGTTGTTTGATATGTTATTGTTAATTTTTGTGTATTTTTGACATTAATCTATTTTTCAAAGGTTCACTGGAAGAAAACAACTCGCGGGATAAGTCCGCTGAGCATAAATTACCTGCATATTTTAATTTTAGCAATTTGTAAAAACTTTGTTTATGATCAATAAAGTATACAAACAAACCAACCCGAGTAAATAAAACCGCGAGGAACAGCTAGTCATGCCACTGTGACTTTATTTGTTTGTTACGCTTTCATGCCTTTCATGCCTTTCTACCTAGACCTACAATAACTTTGTGCAAACTTTTTTTTCGACAATTGTCCACAATAAGATTGAAAGGTGCTTTGACTCCAAACCAAAAGGACACAAAAGACAAAAAAGACCTATGCAAAAATTGCGTGTTTTTTTATGTTTTATGGACTTTCGCATATAATGCATTTAGCCAGTTTCAAGTAAAATCAATTTGATAAAATAAATCGCTCTCGAGGATAGTAAAGGACAAAGAGTACCTACGTTTTATCCCGGAATTCCCGCGCGAACTCCCAAATTAACGCGGTTAAAACCGCTAGTATAATGGTAATAAAGGTTTTATATGATGATTTATATAAAAACAACGTAAATACATAACTATGTATAATAATTTTTAACTGTTTATATGAGAATATAAGCATTAATAAAACAATATAAATATGAGAGAACAATTTTAAAAGAAGATTGTACACGAATCAGAAAAATATACAGCTTTTTAAAATTGTACCAAACATTGTATATACCTACATGTGGTTTTTGTCTGGGGCGCTTGTTATAAAACAAACTGTAAATTTTTGAATTTTTGTTTACTTTATCTGTACTAATCTATACTAATATTATAAAAAGGTAAAGTTTGTGAGTTTGTGAGTTTGTCACGTTGTGGGGGTAATCTCTGGAGCTACTGAATCGATTTTAAAAATTCTTTCACTTATACGAAGTAGTCCTGAATCCCGAAGTTCCTAAGAGAACTCTGAAATTACCACGGGTGAAACCAAGGGGGATGGCTAGTTTTAATACCTAATTAGGTACATGTATTAAAGAAAATCGCTTTAAAGTAAGCTTACAAATGGTTTACTACCTGTTCTTCCCGCGGTTTAACCCACGTCAATATTACAATTAGGAGTGAGTATATCACTTTACTGGATGTACCTAAGCTTGAACGATGGATATCCTTTATATAATAAAAAAAAGCACCTTATATCCTATTCAAAGATGTAAAAAAATTGGCGAAACCAGTTTTTTACTTCTCTCGACGTGAACGTAATCTCGCGCCGTTCCACGTAGGTAGGTACTTACCTACCATTTTTTTATTTCAATTTAGAACGAAATTTCGAATGGAACTAAGGTTCTATGTCATATTATGTCCATGGTTATCCTCTTTTTAATAATATTAACATTAAAGAAAAATCTAGCGGAACAGTGATTACGTGCGATTACGATTTTACTGTGAGTATTAAAATGAAATGACGGCTACTACCACATTAGCATAAGCTCGTAAACGCTGGTGACGTCATAGTACAGTAAAGTTCACGTCGACGTCTGAAGCCTGACTTAGAAAATAATAATAATGCCCGAGCACCCTATATTTATTGGTACACTGAACAATAATAATCTACCAACACAGAATTTATGTAATGCGCCTCTCATATTACGAGGAGCCACTGATATTAAAAGCGGTTTGATGTGGAGAAATAATGCTCTCGCAATAATATGTATGCTAACGTTATAACGCGTGACTGGAAAACATAATTTTCATTATGAAGAATAAAGTTCAGTAGATAGACATAGTATCTTCTCGTATTGATGCATCGACTACATAGAACGTTGTTCTAAAAATAAAACGGTACAAAAATAAAATAAATCTGAAAATAGATAGGAAACAGGCGCATAATTCTTTGAACTACCTAATAGATTTATGATCTATATACGTGATCATATTATTACAGCGTTTATTGTAGTAAGCCTTGCTTTTTCCGATTTTTCAATAAAAACACACTACCAAAACAAATTATTGTATAATTTGTGTAATATGTTTGCTGCGGTTGGTTTTGATGTACGTTTTATCATTGTCATGATCCACTAAATCTTGCGTCCAACTATCATAAAAGTAGCGTGTTGTTATTAAATTTCGACTCACCTTGGTTCATTTGAAAGTTTGTACCTACTCCATTTGTAGCAAGAGACTTATCGAATGACCTGATAAACGTATGTCGCCCTTTAGTGACCGAAAATAAATAAAACAGTGAAATTTTAGTTTCAAACTAGCTGTTCCCCGCGGTTTTACCCGCGTTAATTTCGAAGTTCTATGTCCTTCTCTGTATTCCTGAAAACGTGTACTTATGCAAAATTTCATGATTATCAGTTGAGCCGTTAAGGCGTGAAAGCGTAACAGACAGACAGACAGACAAAGTTACTTTCTCATTTATAATATTAGTAGGGATTGTTATAAGAATCTAAACTTGAACACAATATTCGGAAATATTCCGGTTGATACTTCCTTAATATAAATACGAATGAGATTTGGGAGTTTATTTATTTGTTTATCAACTCCGAAACGCAGGAGAATCTATGGGGAAAGCTGGTATGGTATAGGCAAAGATATTGAAAGAGAATAGATTGACAATACGCTCGGCCGCTAAGCTTTCCTCTGGAACCACGCAGCGGTCAAATGATCTCGTGCTAACAAAATGCCGTTGGCTAACAGAGACTATTGTCTATAGATACCACTTGAACGAAAGGAATGTGATTGGCTATTTGAAATATGCTTTGTGGTGACTGGTATTTGATTGCGTCGCAACGATGTGTTTGGTTTTACTTCGATCATTCCCTCCGCAAAAATTGGTTGACGTGGATTGCATACTAAAAGTTTGTATTGTTCGTCTATTCTCTTATAATGTCTTTGGGTATAAGTATAAAATAATGAAAATAATATTCTACTCAAAATAATAGGTGCACATACCTACCTACTTGCAAATAATAACCACATGCAACATTTCATAGTTTACTGCGCGCGCGCATACAAACTGTTTAACTGCGTGTCTCTGAGAACGCTAAAGATTTTATATTGTCAGCAGGTGCAGCAGTCATGGAGACAGACAAGATGTCGACGGCGTCGTCTGTGGGCGCGCAGCGGCGGCCGCTGTTGCAAGCGTTGGTGATCGAGCGACGCATACTCTTCGCTTGCACCGTATTCGTCGGCTTGTCCACGTTTGTGTGGATCACAGCTGTGTGCACTCAGAAATGGGTGCACATCGAAGGAGGGGAAGGTAATTTTTATAAAATCTCTTATTCCATCATACAAATATCGCTAAGTTAAACGGGAAAGTTTAGGAAACGATACAGTATTCGATTCTCGTTCTAAATGCTACTAATATTATAAATGTGAAAGTGTGCATGTTTGTTACTCAATGACGCAAAAACGGCTGAACGGATTTGAATGAAATTTGGCATGCACGTTTTCAGGGGTACAGAAAAGGACATAGGGTACTTTTTATCCCGGAATTCCCGCGGGAACTCCGAAATTACCGGGGGTGAAACCGCGGGGCACAGCTAGTAGGTAAATATTTAAAAGACAAGGAAACGTATTAAACCGTTACTTTTTAACGGAATTATCTAATAAACAAACTATATCTATATCGATTCATCTATACATCCATTTATACTTTTAAATAAAATTGAAGTATATCTGTTTGCAATCCCAAATAAACAGCTTTTCACTAAATGCTTATGAAAGTATACACGTGTTAATTACATTAAAAAAAAACATTTTTTAATGTTTATCTTTTTGTCTGTCTGTCTGAATGTCTGTCAGTCTGTTTGTTCTGGCTCATCTCTGAAACGGCTTTACCGATTTTAACGAGACTGTCACTGGCAGATAGCTGATGTTATAAGGAGTAACTTAGACCGCTTATATTTTATAAAAAAAATAGTAGGAATTCCGAAACTCACGTGGGTTAAACCGCGGGGCAGAGTTAGTTAGTAGAAAATCGAGCGCGCAAGAAACTGACGTTATATTCATCGCTCCTTTACTTCGTATTGTTGCCAATTGACCGTACATACCTAAAGGTCATTCACCCGCATAAATGACCACACATTGCAAGACTTTTATTAATTGGACGCCGATAAGCATTAAAATGTATATTAATTTACCTATATTGTGTATTTGCCTTATTGCGTTGTTTAAATACCAACAAAATGTTGTACATAAAAAATTGTTGACACAAAATGGCGCTATAATTTTAAAACATGATTTACTCAAAATTTCTCCAGTGATGCTAATTGATATCCAATTGTATATTGTAATCATGCATGACTGTGTATTTGAATACGTCTCTCATATCTACTTACTGGATTTTTTTTATTACTTTTAATGTCATTGATTGTGTGTACAAAACTTTAAAGATTCATAAGCTGTAATTTAATACATACCTACCCAGATAATTCATAAATACCTGCTATACACCAGATTATTACTAAAGTTTTTGAGTAAAGTCTAAATACTACATTGACACGAACAATCTATTTAGTAGATAGGTATGTTTCAACCCATTTTTCATTCATAAGTACCTACACCCGTTGATTTTGATTTGTTCAGCAAATATTCAGCAGTTTGACGGTATCTCTTATCCACAATTGGTTAACCTTATCCGTAGCATTCCGTTACTAAGTGGTATTCCATGTTCAAGTCACTTCAACTAATGAGTTTTACGGTAGCGTCTAGGATGAAGTATCAATAGCATACATTTGTAAACGAATAAAACGGAGCCCATCGGATATCGAAATCGATTAAATAATCGATAGGTATCATTGC
This sequence comes from Zygaena filipendulae, assembly GCA_907165275.2. NCBI lineage: Eukaryota > Metazoa > Arthropoda > Insecta > Lepidoptera > Zygaenidae > Zygaena > Zygaena filipendulae. The sequence goes on from OU015659.1 coordinate 7,964,090, forward strand.
CAAGCCAATCGTGTACTTGTTACACTGTAGTCACATTGCGAGCGAATTAGTCGCGTATTTGCGATAGGTAGGTACATGCTTATACCGGACAGATTTGTATGGTATGGTTTACATTGTTATGATGTTATCTTTGGAAACGTTGCCAATTTTATTATTTATACGAAGTTTGCCTACTGAAAAATATCTATAAGATTTATTTTTTTAAATTAATTAGGCGTACATACATCACTAATAACTAATAGGTATATTAAAAATAGTTGTTCCTTGGTGAAACATGAAATTCCGGATTTCCTCGAGAATTTTGGGATAAAAAGTATTGTAAAAACTGATGGAGAGAGATAGTTTTTTCACCTTTCACCATTTTACTGTTTATGCGTGATTAGATAGATAGGTATACCAATAATAATCAAAGTATCGTAACAAAATTACTCTTAATTTGAATAGAATTAAAAAGAACTTTACAAAGTAGAAACAATCCTTAATCCGAATGTGAGATTATTTGTTTGTTTGTGTTACGTTTTCACGTCTTAATGGCTCAACCGATCACCATGAAATTTTGCATATATGTTTTCAGGAGTGCGGAGAAGGACAAAGGGTACTTTTTATTCCGGAATTCCCACAGGAACTTCGAAATTTACGCGGATGAAACCACGGGGAACACCTAGTTTTTAATAATTTTACTACCACTATCTACTACCTACGATTAAGACCTTTTAAATAAGTATACCGCAAAAAAGAAACCTACTGTATTAATATCAAAGTTGTCCCAGTTTCTTTAAAAAATAAGCGGGGTTTCATTTTGACAAATAGGCCGATATGCATGAAAGATACGGTCTTATACTCAACATTTTACAACGCAATTTATTCCTTGCTTGGCCCGGATAAAATATGATTGCTCCATTATATTCAACTTTATGTAGGTAAGCCTATCACGTTTTCGTTACCTCATTTATGACTCCGTATTAGTACCTATTTTATACTTTGTCTAGGTAAATTACGTTTATTACTTTTGTTGTTTCTTCTTCATTCTCATATAGGTATGGTACAAAAAAGTCGCTTTTCTCTGCATCTGTCTGCTTTCTTTTCTGAACTATAGGTACGTAACAGATTTTGCTGCAGTTTTCGCTATAACTCACAAATAGAATTACGGAAGGTTTATATGTAAGTACCTACAATATTTTATTTTATTTATTTATTCATTCTTTATTGCACAAAAAGGTACAAATGGCGAACTTAATGCCTTGCGGCACACTACAATAGTGAGTCCCTGACGGAATTCAGAAACTCACACGGGTCAAACATGGAACCTATATAGATTATAGGTAGTATAATAATTATACACCATTAATTTGTAAACTTGCGGTATGTATTTATTGGATTATAAAAAAAATATTTTGTACCTATTTCAATTTGGTCTCCCGCAGTTTCACCCGCGTTAATATTGGAGTTTCCGCGGAAATCCTGAGATAAAAAGTATCCTATGTCCTTCTCTGTACCCCTGACAACGTGTATACAAAATTTAATGGTGATCGGTCCAGCCGTTCACGCGTTATGTCGTCTGGTAGAGATCACTTATTAGTTATAAAGTCGCCCATTGTCAATAATTTATTCATTCGTTCATTCATTAATAATATAAAATTTTCATTTAGAAAATTAATTAGTAAAAAATGGAAGACATATGGTTAGTTCGTAAAAGGTATATTTAATTGCGACCGTGTGTTGAAATCGGGTCAACGACCGCCGGGACGCTATTTCTGTAGAGTTTGGTACCAAGTGCGATAATACAAAAGCATGAATATTATTACTAAAAGAGATTTAGTTGTGCTTTACTTTAAATTTCAATAAATGATAATTGGAAAAGTTTTGAGCAATTGTTGTTTATAGATATCTGATTAAATGTTACTTTAGGTAGGTGATTTCGTGTGCCTACTATTGTCTAACTTTACACAATCATCGTAAATCCTTTAAGATTTATTACATATATATAGACAAATTTTAACTTGTAGATAAGTAATTGTTTTTTAAAGTCAAAGATAAATAATTTTATTTAAAGTTGGCCAATTATATTAGAAGTATTAAAGGAAGACTTAAATATCTCTTTGACGTCAATAGAATTAATAATAATAAAAGTTCAGCTCTAACTCCTTTATAGGTCAAATCCAAATTCAAATATACTTTATTTCCCCAAAAGAAACACTAAGAAGTTAGTTTCTTATTCTTAACATTTTAAACTAGAACTGACGCAACTTATTATAGTATTCATTAATCTATTATTTACATAAGCTAATTTATTAACAACAACTAGCGGCCAACCCTGGCTTTGCGCGGGAGCATTTTTTCAAAACCTCTCAGTCGGCTTGATTTCTTTCGACCTCTTGAACAATTAGCGTCATATTTCAACAAATTAACAAAAAATACCATAGTAAACTATACGTATAAACCTTCCTCTTGAATCACTCTATATATTGATGCTAACCACATTAAAATCTGATTTGTAGTTTTAAAGATCTAAGCGTATAGAGGGACAGACAGCGGAAACTACTTTGTTTTACACTATGTAGAGTAACTGATGTAGAGATATATTGGTATACCTTAAACACACTTTAAAGAGTTATTTTAAGATACATTTTCATGTTCCGTATTTGTGGTGTAAAGTTAAACGAGGTACGTATTGAAGTTCTCAATAAAATTCATGTTTACCTACGTCCTACATATTACTAATAAAAACTTTGATAAGCATATTATTAAGCATATTGATAAGCATATTAATAAGCAGGTGAATTAATTACATTTGACTATCGGCGTATCAGCGCCTTAGAGTAGGTAGGTATGATTTTTCGGCGAGTAGACAACCGTGCCTAAACGGCAGAACAGCTGATTTAGATTATAATCTATGCATATATGTAAATAAACTTCAAGTGTCTGTTTGTAATTCCAAAATAACAGCTTTTCACTTACATAAAAAGATCAATTTTTTAAATTATTGTATGTCCGGCCAATCTCTAAAACGGCTGAACCGATTTTAACGGGACTCTCATTGGCAGATAGCTGATATTTTTAGAAGTAACTTAGGCTACTTTTATTTCAGAAAAAACAAAGTTCCTGCATGAATTCCGAAACTGACGCAGGTGAAACCGCGGGGCACAGCTACTTAATTTGATAATAGGCCATGTAGAATAGAATAGAACAGAATAGAATCAAATTTATTGTACTGAATTAATGGATTTTTTAACGAGAGAATGAATGAAATTCACGAGAACGAAACCTCCGGCAACAGCTACAGTCAGGCTACAGTATAACATAAGTCAAAATGCATAAATTATTTTTTTATGGTGACCGAACAGAAAATACCGCAGTTTTGTATTGTAGCGGCCAGTTTAATATTAATACAATATTTAAAGTGTCACCGTCTGGGCCACGAGCCAAAACGCGGGTGTAGCATATGTCATTAACACTACGAATTGTTTTCAGGTATTTACCTGCCTTTGACCGGGAGGCATTTCATGTACAGCGACTCTGGTGTGTGGGAGATCTGCCGATACGTTTTCCAACCCAATGTCACGTCATCGACGGCGATCAAATCAAACGAAACTGCTCCAAAACCCCAAGAGTTTATAAAACCTGGGATAAACGGGCAGTACTATTCAAGTAAGTGCTCCGTATTAAAATACAATCCTTTCTCCAATTTCCTTTCTCTAATGTTTCATCCTTTTCAGATTTTGAATTACTGGGAACAGTGAAATAAGTAATTTGTTTTCATTGAAATTAAATTCCGATTTCTATACAAACTTTGCCCATACCCGTTAGTAATATTTTTTTTACATCAATGACCATACCCTTTTTTTATCTTGGGGTTTGACTTATGTATACACTAGCTTTCCCGCGCGGTTTCACTCGCGATAATTTCGGAGTTCCCGCGGAATTGTTCCATACAAACTTTGCAACCCCTTTTTCACCTCTTAGGCGTTGAATTTTTAAATTTATTAATTATCGGATGCCTGCGTCATACAAAGAACACACGCTCCAAGTTTCAGGTCTCTACGATCAGCGGTTCAGGCTGTGCGTTTATTCAGGATAAAGTATTTTATAATATGTATACTTGTATAGATTATAAAACAAGCCTTGGCCAACGTTTCTATATGCCTAATGCCTATCTAGACCCAGCGGTGTGATGATTCGTTGATATGTACCTACCTTGGTTTTACCTGTGTGTATTTTGGGATTCCCTCAGAATCTCCAAACTGAAGTTAGAAGTAGTTTTAGAGAATGAATCGTCATATCTTATTTTTAAAATAGTTTTTTGGAGAAACTTTCCATAGACAAGGTTTTTTTCTTTAGTAATTACCTAATGAGAGTTAGATGAATTTAACGATTAAGTGAGTAGAGATCTCAGAAGACTGTTATTGTTCTGAGGTAGAGATAGACCTGTCTAATTGCGTTGTGTAGTTGACACACATGCCAAGTGTCATTCGCTTATGAGTATTTTTCTACCTACGCCCGGGACATGAGAATATGTATACTTTTGTTGCTTGCCAAAACTTGTATATTACACGCTCGGATCTGATTTATTAAATGGCTCTCTTATGTCTTATCTATTTACTTGTGACAACCTTAGGTTGTGGTCTCAGAAGAGAGGTTGTGGTCGGCATTACCACGAGATAAGAGTCGATCTACTGTAACTTTTTAGAATAAACTAATTTTAATGAAATTTTGAAGTTTTGAAGATAAACATAAGAAAAAAAAAACAGTCCATAATTTTTAGAGATTCAGATCGAATCCCGAAACGAAATTGTCTTCGTCTACGGCCCCAAATTGTAGTCGACTGATTTCTTAGATAAGTTAAAAACAGGATAGATAAATTTTGCATCAATTTAAAAGGCACTTAATAACGGCCCACTATTTGACTGTGTAAACTACTTCCACGAAGGTCGAGTAGGTAAATATTCATAGACTCTTACAGTTTCTTAGTTTATTTTTCCCGAATTCGCCATCTGTTTTAACTCACTTGCCTACTCCATTAATACCTGCTAACCTTGCGCAGTTATTTTCTCTCGTTTGTTTGAAATGCAAAAAAAAAACAATACTAAACAAAATAACTCGTGTAGGCACCACTTAATATACTAACAATCAGGTAATATCTAATACTCAAGGCTACACAATTTGGGTTCCCCACACATTAATAAAGAACAAACCAAGTTAAGTATAATATATTCATAGCTAAGATAATATCTATTTAGTAAATTATTATATTGGAGACTCAAAATCAGGTATTTTAAAGATTTTCTTTAAAGTTCCTGAAAATATATTTATAAAGTCAATTACTGAAAGTCAGTCGCATAAAAACTCGAAAATGGCTTGACCAATTTGAGTATTATTTTTATCTTTGTTCGAGTCCGGACAAACTTTGCTCCAAAGAAATTTAGAAGTTCCTGAAGTGAATGAAATCGAGAGCACAAAAAGAGAGAAAGAACTATCATATATTTATTTTAGAACAACACACAAAAAAAAACAATTAGCTAGTTGTATTATTGTATCAAGATCTACTGTAATAGAACCAATAATAACCTCTTATACTCGTAGATGTATCATGTAAATCATTCGTATAGAAGCAAAATCTGAAACCAAAACGCCTAAAGTAATTTTTAGATTCTCACTTAATGAAATTTTGTACTATCCATGCAATCATGACTGCATATGGGAATACTCGCAAATGACTAGATAGTTATATAAGTGACGCACGACCCGTAGACCCCCCCGGCTAGATCCCCCTGGTGTCCACGGGGAATAAAAAGGTAGAAAAGCGCTCTAAATTCCTGACGTCAGTAAAATTTACAATAGCAAAGTTATTACGAGCATTTAATAGTATTACTCCCGCGGCATTTCCTACGTTCAGTATAGGTAAGCGTAATCTTACTTGTGTTTTTAACATAATATAGCAGCTTACTAAATTCACAGCATAAAATATCAGTATATTTTCAATGTTTTCACAGATTTCATCAAATACTACAGCTGCTGCCCTATTACTATTATTATTAATTTTATGTAGTCAATTGTAAAATCACTTAATTTTATCAGTTGTGGAAAAATTTATATATTTCTAAGTTACCTCTAGATTCTCATATTTTGATAAAGATTTGATAAAAACTTGAAATCAGACCTTGATTAGTTGCAATAGTGACTATAATAAATACTTATTTTTATTTATTTATTTATTTATTTATTTATTTATTTATTTATTGTTTTGTTATCAGGCAACATGGGCCCATAGATAAATACCTTACAAACTAACATACATATATACAAATATAAAAAACATTCTATTTTTGACACTGTGTGTGTTATACATAACAGATCGTTGAATTATGTAGAATGATGAGAAAACCTTCTATTACGGGAAAAAATAATCTTTCGTAGTGCAGTCAACTGTAACATTATGTTTCCGTGGTCCGGTTTACCTGAACCCGTACTACGGGCAAATAGCCGAATTTTAACATTACACTGGGATTTATAGTATTACGAGTTCAAGTGCAAAAGTACTATATTTTAATTAAGTTTAATAATGAACTTCTTATTTCCTAGCTCAATTAAAAAAGATCGAAAGTGTACCTACTAATTTTAAAACTGCAACACATTATTTAATCATCGAATGTATGACCGTCTAAGTACACTGTGTACAATCCAATCACTTTACTTTAATAGGACAGCAGTTTCGTTTTAATGCCGCCACGGGGTGGGGCACGTCCTGGTGTGAATGGAAAAGAATAGAGTCAGCATCAAAAGTGTTATAAAAAAAAAACAAAGTGTGCATCATAATGCTTTAAACACATTCGAAGTGACCGTAATCATCTACGCAACAAAACGTTTCTGGTTGTTGTGAGCACCCAGACTTTCAAATATAACCAAAGAATATAGAATACTAGCTGTCCCCCGCGATTTCATCCGCGGTATTTCCGGAGTTCCCGCGGGAATTCCGGGATAAGAACTATCATATCTTTTAAGTTGGATCATATTTATAAATGGTTACAAAATTTTATCAAAATCTGTTCAGTAGTTTCGGAGTCCATCGCGGACAAACAACGTGACACGTGATTTATATATATATTAGATTATACTAGATACGTAAAGAAGCGACTCTCTCTGTCTTCCACCAATTTCATGCGTCTTCATGGTTGTAGTTACTGTCAGCTCGCTGTCAACTTTACGATGCGCACACACGCAAAACACGTGTACGTAAAAGCCTGCCGTCCTTACTTGTGGGAAAGTACTTGAATCAGTTAATTTGTATGGAGTGTCACCGAGCTGAATATAACTGAGCACACACATTGTTAAATATTTCGTAGCAAACTAAAAGTCGTTATCATTGTCAAACCACAGTTTGATGAGGTAATTGCGAAGATTTGAGAACAGACAAATCTGTTAAGATATATTTGACAAATCTTTGGATGATATAAATAGATTTAAACAATGCTAAGATCAATTTGAATACTATTGTTGTGCAGATGCAATTTGTTTTTATGGAAGTGAATAAACAAAATTTTAACATAAAAAATAAAAACCGACTTACAAAAAAAAAAACAAAAAAGTAAAAATAACAAAATACCGATTTAATCCAAAAGACAATAATTATTTATTTCTCGCTTTTAAGTAGGTTGGTTTGTAATTTATCTAAGTTAGAATAGCCTAATGTCAACTGCTCATCACCTTTTACAAAATATTGCTTTTCCCGAAGCAGGGACGTTAATTGTGGAGGAGTTCTCCTGGTACATCACCATCAGCTCCTCTTCACCGCTTCACCATATGCATTGTTACACATAAATTGCTTAGCAAGCATTTTAAAGTAATCGAATGGCAAACCGTGAAATACTTATTATTCAGTAGTTCCGGTGGCCATCTATTGTCTTCATCATCAGTTCTGCTTCATCAATTGGTGATTTTCGAAAGCAAATGAAAAATATACTAAAAGGAATTCTAACATCGCTATAGGTGTGCCTATAATATTTGAAGAATTCCGTCGATTTCTCCGAGATCCCATCATCAAATCCTGATCTCATGACAATAGCACCACCTCGGGAGCATACCCTTTCAAACAAATAATAATTTTCTAAATCGGTCCAACCGTCTTCGAGTAGTCGCGTAACAAAAATACAAAAAAAAAAAACAACATTCAGACGAATTGCCTTTTTGGGAAGTCGGTTAAAAACTAAAGTAATACGTGATTTGCTTCAGCTATAGGTACGTATCTGCTGTTGACTGTACCTATTACTTCGAATCTATACTAACTACGTCGCGAGTCGTCTCGACTATACCATTATTATGGCATTAACAAGACACACGACGAGAAAAATGTGTTAGTTTATTAGTAGGTACGCATGTTATATTTATAGTTATGATGGCTTAATCCGAAATAAATGTGTTTGTTACAGAGTTCGTAGATTGTGTTGCTTTCCGAACAGACATTCTTTCGATATTATTTTTAACTAGCTGTGCCCCGCGATTTCACTAGCGTGAGTTTCGGAAATCCCGCAGGATCTATTTCTTTTTTTAAATAAAAGTAGCCTAAGTTAGCTACTTATAACATCAGCTATCTGCCAGTGAAAGTCCTGTTAAAATCGGTCCAGCAGTTTGAGAGATTACCCCGAACAAACAGACAGACAGACAGACATTTTATAATATGATTTTTATGTAAGTACCGTATATACTTTCATTACTTACATTTAGTGAAAAGCTTTTAATTTGGAATTACCTTTAATTTTATTTATATGTATAGATTTATAGATAATACGTCTAATAATGAACATTCTAGGTAGGTACCCTTGGATATTATACTAAAGTATGTAGTTACGTAATATAAAAAAATACTTGTATGTTGTTTTTAAGCATTCTTTTGCTTTATCTTCTTCTCCTTAGTCGTTTCCTTATGGCTGAGGGTCGTGACTATTCTGGACCACACGTTTCACCAGGACTGTCCAGGCAGCCCTTCCAGGCAGCCCTGTTCTCCGCCTGGCACATGGATGCCGGGATATTTCACTTCGTGGCCTCCATGTCAGTCCATCGCGACAGTCCATCGCGATGGCGATCTTCCGCGACCTCTCTTGCCCTCAACGTGCCCGACAACAATCATTCTCTCCAGGCTGTCAGATTTTCTTCTGGTCACGTTACCGAAGTACTGTAGGTTTTGCTTTATACTTATGTAGCGGGAGCAGGGTGGTTAATATGGCTTGATCGCCACCAGAAGCTGCTTCCCGCCGGGCGAGGTGGTATGCCCGTGGAACCGCGGCTCCGACTGTAGATCGTCGGAGGTCGTATTTAAGCAGCGCAGTGTGAAAACTTCATTAGCGGGATTCGGGACTTAGTACTTGGCGCTTCGTTGTAGTTCGTGACTTGTGGCATAGGGGTCGCCACAGTACTCCCCCCAAGACGGGAGGTCTGATCGTCTGAAGCTCAGCATTCTCGATTGTCACTTCAAATATCCAAGTGAGTTGGGAGTTCCTAGTGAGTCGGGAGTGCATTTCTTGCTCCGTAGTCTGCGGTGAGTCGCGACCGTGCTGAGCCGTGCTCGTATTCTGCGGTGAGTCGAGACTGTCTTGAGTCATGTCGACTTCTGACGGGGGAGTTCGATGGTGATGAAGGCTGCTTTCGATCACGTCGGGGTCACCACTAAAGCGGGAGCAGGATGATGATAATATGGCTTGACCGCCACCAAAGGGGAAGCTTCCCGTCGGGCGAGGTGGTATGCCCGGGGAACCGCGGCTACGACTATAAATCGTCGGAGGTCGTATATATGCAGCGCAGTATCAAAACTTCGTTAGCGCGGTTCAGGACTTAGTACTCGTCGCTTTGTTGTAGTTCGTGACTTGTGGCATAGGGGACGCCACACTTACATACATTTATAAATCGCCTGTGTGACCCTAAAGGCGTCTTATGTAGTTAAGCGACATTAACAGATTAATATTTATTATATTACTATAGTTGTTCCCGCGGTTTCACCCAGGATAAGTTCGAAGTTCCCGTGGGAGTTCCGAAATAAAACTGTAGTTCCCTGTAGATACCCCTGACAACGTGTATGCAAAATTTCATGATGATCAGTCGAGCCGTTAAGGTCTGAAAGCTTAACAAACAAACAAACTCACTTTCTCATTATAATAGTGATAAGAATTCGACATTAAACATGAAAAAGCAGTATTTTCACGACATACTTTATACCTTTAACTTTATTTTTTTTAATACGTAAAAGTTTCCTAGCAAAATAATGTTTTAATAAAACTTTAATCCCATAAAAGTATACATTGCAACTCGGCCCGAAGGAAATTTAAACATATCTAATTTTATTTAATACATTATTAATTTTTGACTTTGGTAACACGAGTTATACAACGCGTTTGCGGAAGGTACATAGTATGGTACCATTGGCGCCTTTTATGTTTTAATTTTTCATTTGCTTGCTTTAACAGTGACATCCAGGATAAATTTTGATGTGGTTTTACAATTGATGCCTTTTATTTGAAACTAGTTGTGCCCCGTGGTTTCATCCGTGTGAGTTTAAGAATTCTCGCAGGAACTCCAAACTTCTTTTATTCGAACCTTGTCCTGACAATAATGAACATAAAAAAATAAGAATTATGTAATTAGGTGCAGTCATTTGAAAGTGATGCGATCTCGTCATTTATGTACATTTCGGGGATATATTTTTTATTTAAAGATAGGTAATCTTATTAAATGAGTTTAGATAAAGTATTTTATGAAACTGCACATAACCAAGTTCTTAAAACACTCGTGTGAAACAGGATAGATACCTACCATTAAAAACCCCTTGAGAACCCCTGTAATACAACGCGTTTCATAAGTTGCTATTATCTATGTATGTAGGTATTTCTCAAGTTGCTATTATCTATGAATGTAGGTATTTCACAAGTTGCTATTATCTATGTATGTAGGTATATTTTCACAAAGACTGAAAATCACATCAACGCGATCTTCCGGTTTGTCTCACTCGTCACATTGAGTTCTTTAGAATCAGTAGTCTGAATCGCATACAGTTACGATAGAAATACATTTCAAAACATTTATACCTCATTCTATACTCGTAACGTGCGATCGACTGATTTTTCCGTACGTAATATAAACAATTCATTCGGTGCTGCCCACACAATAAGATTTATTTACATCGACCAAAAATACCACATTCGTTCCTTTGAAACGGCATTGTCCTAAATCTTTTGGTGCCTGTGTCTTTATACCGGTTATGTCTCGCTTTACTGTCGTGTAAATAAATAAACAAAATATAAAAGCTATGTTCGGAATGAACCAAATGGATGTGCTCTTTACAAAATTCAACTGTTTTAAAGATTTCTGCTGCGTTTGTACAACTTGTACCATCTATGCTTCGTTAATTTTTCTTTTTCAAATGAATAAGTATGATTGTAAATAGACACAAAATCATCAAGTAGGTAACTATTTGAAATTCGAGAGTGTAAAGTATATTGCCATTATATTTGTTTATTTTTAATCAAACTACTGCTGTTGCTACTAATGTTCGAGTTGTTCATGCTTATCTAAATTAGTTATTTTTGTCTTCTCTTATAATAAACAAGCTGTGCCCCGCGGTTTAACCCGCGTAAATTTCAGAGATTCCGCGGGAATTCCGGGATAAAAAGTGGCCTAAGTTATTGTATTATATCGTATTTTAATTATAAAACTGGCTATGAATCTAATCAGTACATTTTTAATTATATTCTAAAATTAATAATTATTAAATAACAAGGTACTGTTGCAGATTGCTATTACAAAATTAAATTGTTGGAAGTTAAAATTTTAACTAAAGACTTGTTTTAATGTCTATGTGCAGAGAATTTTTATGGCATAGTTTAATACATTCTGTTTACATTGTGCTGAAAATATTCCTATAAAATAGAATTAACAGATATGAAATAGGCGAATAATTTATTATACAAAAATGTCTCTTCATATTATATATTACGAAACGAAAGATAAAACTAGACTGAACCGGAAGTGAAGCATGATAAACAGTGTCTTCTAATAAGATTTCAGTCAAACTTTATTTGCATACTGGAAGTTTCAGACGTGAAATCAAACTGGACAAGAAAAATCCGGTCTTCTGATTTGAAACGAATAATTACAACTTTTTGTGTAGCATATTTTCTACAAATTATCCAAATGTTTCCGAACTGAGGTACGTTTATTTTAATTGTAATTATAACATTTGACGACAGCTCACCGATGTAAAGTGACTGTGTGATCGAAGATGGTAAACATATATAACCTGGAACTGGCTTTTAAGTGAGGTTGCCGGGCTGCCTACCGTTAGGTGCTTGACGACAAATTTTCAACTTGGTGTTAGCTACCCAGCTGGGCACTTCAAAGTGCTCTACTCTCTTAGAAAATCGAATAATGTAAATAAGGCCAACGTGGTGATATTTAGAGCAGGTAGGGTTCTTGAGAGCCTACCTAGAAAGAAGGCTTGTCTGAAAACGTTGTAACATATTGCTAGACGTATCGCAAAATACCGTAAGAACGCAAAACTTTTAAGGTGTAGGTATCACCTAGGTAGGTAGGTAGGTATTTTTTACAAACGATTCTAGCTCTCTGCTTACCGTGACACAAACTGCAAGTACACGGAGTGTTGTTTGCTGCCCTATTGATAATAATTATTTTTTCTTTTAAAATTGACATATTTTTTTTCTATGTTTCACTGTAAAACGTATTCAATTTGTTATGACTGGAATAAAAAGATTTATTATTTTATTTATATTAGGTTGAATTTACAGACACCGTGGTTTAATTTTGAAAGACTGTTATTCTTTCAAACCGACGGACTATAGCCGACAGTTCATTTTCTTCATATAGTCAAGATAAAACAAATTCATAGCCGCTTTTCATTACAAAAATAAAAACAGAAATTTTATGAAGAATAATTAAAATAACGTCAAGTAAGGGTTAAATTAATGTGAAATAACATTATTAAATAGGCAATAAGCTGACTAAATTGCTTTTTTCGTTTTAATTACTGACACACGTATTCTACAGCTAATAATAAAGATATCAATAAATGAAATTTTATTGTTTCCAATAGCAAACATTAATTTTATATGTACCTATATAGTTGGGGTACTACCTAGAATAATACTTATCGTACATAGACTCTTCTTGAAATCAATTATCTTGTATTGTATATGTAATAAAAGTAGATATACATACATCCAGAAAATGTTTCTCTACTTACCCGAATTGTTTCATGTATTATGTAACATTTTTTCTGCATAACATTACCGCTTAAATGATTCATACGACAGTCTTTTGATCTCCGATTAAATACGAGACAACGTATTACGGAGCTTTAAATCACAATTACTGAAATGTAAACAATGATACAAAAAAGAAACATTTTTTCAAACTATATTTTCATTAGCCGTTGCCTCGATCCAGCGGACAGTCGTCGTTAATTGTGAAATACAATGTAAACAAGGGTATTAAAACATTGTTAGAGTCATCACTCGTTAAGTCGTGCTTTTTTTTCATATAATATAATACCTACTAATACGTAGGTACCTAAATGAGTCAAGGAAACAAGCACACAACGTAAAGAACAAGCTATTAATTATAAGTACAAACAGTTTCTTTGAATTATCTTAGGTAATAAAAATTATAAGTGATGTAGAAAATCCGAAATAAAATTCCACTTTTTCCCAAAGTTTTATCCACGTCAATTTAAGAATACCCATGGTTATCTACTAGTTTAGTATTGTATTATCCCATCAAAAACATAAATGTGAAAGTGGAAGCCAAAATCACTAAGCTTATGCTTAGTTGTCGACTTCGCCGACAAAAGAATTGATATCTAAATAGGTGCCAAGTTCTGTAGATAATCCTGAAATATATTCAAAGGAGCATACGATACAACTTAGCTAGTTATATAGCTAGCTTATATTTGACTAAAAACTATAGTATAAAATATTTTTGATATTGGCTTGTTTTTACCAGCAAACCAAATATTAAAGGGGTGAGATCTATTGACCTTACAGTACAAAAACAGTAACTTGCTCATAATAATATAAAGAAGATACATAATTTGACTAGCTAAAGATAACAACAATACTTAACTTTGTTATATTACCTTCTTGATTGGAAAAATCTAAAAACTTAAATCTTTTTTTTTTTAGTTTTTCCAGTTTTCAGATTTTTCCCTTTTTTTACACTTAAAAGTCTACCTTGATGCCAAATAGCAAGTTCTTAGGCCATCTGGAAGTGCGTTATAATTTTGGTCTATAGGTCAGTCAGTGATAAAAATCACGATTTTTCGACGTTAATATCTAAATAACCGTTTGAGGTGTCCTAATGAAATTTAGAGCACATACTTATCTCGCAAGTCTTAATACATGAGCCAAATTTGACATGTTTAAGTTAAATGGTTTTTGAATTATGGGGGGGTGAAAAGTGGCTCCAAATGGTTCGTATAATATTACACACGGTGCTGCTCGCCAGTTTTGTCAGCTTGAAAACTTTGACTTGACACGCTGCCGCGTGTCTAGATCTGTGCCATGGGTATACTCTTTGTCGCAGTGAGGATTAATCTATATCCTGTTCCACAACTAATTTACTCGTAAAAATAAACCAAGTAGCTGTTCCCCGAGGTTCGACCAGCGTGAATTTTGGAACTCCCTCGGGAACTCTTTCAAAACTCTTTATTAGGGAATTAAAAGTATAAACTGTAACTTTCTATTAGTTTTTAAAATCAGTTCAGTAGTACCAGAGATTGTCTCCTACCAATAAATAAATTTTATTACTTATTATTTATTAGTATAGGTATATTACTTTTCAACATTCAACGTACGTACGTATGTAAATATTTTAACGTCCCACTATGAAGCAGTAGAAGTAGACCACTTTACGAAGAATTTGAATTTTTTACTAAAAAGTCGGTTTTTTCGAAAATGTTTCATGAAGAACGAAATTTTTGAAAATAATTAGATCGACTTTACTTTTTTGAACATAAATCCTACTAGATCTGGGGGGTAGTGCCCCCGCCAAGACCCCTGCAGCTAAGCGCACTACCTACCTTTTCTCGAAGCGCTTCGTCGTTTTTTTGAACCTTTATAACGTGGGTTTGGATTATACCAGATAAACAAAATTCTCGGGATATGTTGTCAATAGCGGATTTATTAAAAATATAAAGTTTGAATTGCATAGCTCTCTTAATTTTGTTTTATTGAAATCTTAAAACCCTGATTTCGTCACTGACTCACGGGTATTTCCTAAATATTTTTAGCAAGGTGTAGATTTTGTGAAGTTAGGCCTGGTAGGGTGTGTAGAGTTAGAAGCTTGGCTCTACATGAGATCTGATAATTTTTTGACAGTGCGAGTCACATGGACGCGTCTTATCAACATTTTACATAAAAAGGTTTTTGGTGGGATTTAGTTTACTCTAAAGATAACTATATCTAGCAGATAATATCATAATACAATAATATCGTTTATCTTGTTAATGCTATACTTTGAGCAAAATACATTGAATCAGGATACGTTAATGTTAAACCAACCCAAACAAAAGAAGACGTCATAATTTAAATTAAAAAAAATTAAAAGACTCACTACAAGTGAATAGACCAAAATTGAATAAAATCTCTAATACCTAATATTTATTGTTACTATTACAGAGCCATTAGCAACGGATTACTCACGGTGATATTATAATATGCCTCGTAGATTAAAATTGACTGAGGTTGAGATTTATGGGATCGTTACGCACCGCAGTAAACACTCAATAACCGATGGACGTGTTCGACACACGCCTCTATAGCTTCAAGCTTGCCAGTGCCGGATTACGAATATGGAGCCAAGTCTTGGTAAACTATATTCTTATGAAACCATTAAGCCTAAGTAAACTATATATTCTCAAATTATGCTACTAGTCTAAGCTCCCAGAGCTCTCAAACTTAAGTCATTTTAGTGAACCTGTAAAGGTTAAGAGTCAATACTTTAAATACAGCTAAATGAGCATAAGCATATATTTGCTAGCTTGAAAGCAGAAACAATAACGAACAAAGTTATGCTACTGATATTATAAAATTCAATTTTGTTTTAATTTTTTCTTTCTCAATCTCCCATAAACGGCTGATTTTAATAAAATTTGGCACACAAATATGTTTCTAGGATTAACACTCATGATATTTTTTACCAACGTTTTTGGAACAAAATTCCTGATTCATTCCCGAAAAACGTAAGAAAATTTGTGAGAAACAGCTCTTTTTTGAGAAATGCATAATCGTCATTATTATTTTACTTTATCACCTTTATCATTACTATCACGATACAGATTAGTCGATGATTGATGATAGGACATCAGAAATCCGCGGCTATACTAAAGCCTCCACGAGGAACTCTACAACGATCTGTCTAGCACTATATGCCTCTAGACTCTAGAGGATTCTTGTAATTTTCTCTGGATCGTTGAACTACCTTTTACTATGCCTTTTTTATCTTAAACTTAAACACTTCAATTACAAAATACCGTCACTTACTATAAATTATTGTAACATTAAGGCAGGAAAATCCGTTCCCCGCTAAACCAATTTTTTCACCGGCAGTAGGTAGGTATAGTGTAAGAACAGATGCAAAAATTAGTTCACGGAAGTTATTGAAAATTGAATGTTTCCCGTAGTTTAAATATTTGTACTTATTAATATTTTAATGTGTCAGACTACTACAACCTTTGGCGCTTTACAGCTTGCAACAGTTTGGAAAAGTGGGTACCTACTACCTATCCACCGTTAGATAGGAATGCAGAGCGTTACATACAGATTTTTTAAATTTTAATTTGTTTTTCTTTTATTTGATCCTTACCCTGTGATATAGAACAAACATTTTTTGGAGTTTAAGGCACAAAAAATTCTTCGATTACCTTTAATAGATAAATGTGTACCTACTGTATAAGGTACTCTCCCCCTCGGCCTTGTCACAAGTGTTCATCTGATTTATCAACCTCTTGTGACGTTATACACTTTACAACTCTACATATCAAATTGATGAAAATTAAAACAGCAGTTCCAAAATTATTTTTATTTCCATTTATAATAAAATATCTTTTTAATAAAATCAACATCAAGTCAAATAATTTAGAAAATTGACAATACCAACAACTGGGTAACTGATGTGACGTCACGCAGCTTAAGACACCTACTACCCCTTGTTAAACAATGTCACACTTCGTTGACCCCCTCCCCTTCTCTTATCGTGTGACGTAATTCATGGCTGGCCCATGACAATGACCAAATTTACTCATATATACTTATTATTATTATAGGTTGTGGACTATAATTTCACACGTATTAGTTTTGGAAATCCGTCGAGAAATCAGTTCTAATAGGATTAAAAGTACGCTATGTTCATTGACACTGTGCCAAAAGATTTCCCAATCCGTACAGCGGTTGATTGGATGGTGACGGAGCGATAAACAAATAAACATGCGAACTTTCACGCTAAACAAACAGCCGGCATTTTGTGTAATGCCGGAGATAGAAAATGCCTTCTAGTACTTCTAGTGGATGGTCATGCAACGAAAATAGGTGTGCTATTTGACTCTGTTGTGACTTGTGATCATAATTGAAATTAAATTTAACCTAGCACGTTGAAGTGCTCGCCATTAGGTACAAATAACGGCATTTTATACATATAATGTCAGCCATTTGTCAAAAGGGTAGGTAGTTATACAATTTGCCTACTTACTATTTAAATAAAAAAAAATATGTGGATAAATATTGCTAAGCACAAAATAGAGAACGGCTGTAGCAATTCTACTTCGTCGTTGATAAAAAATTTCTTAATTTTGTTTTTTTTTTAACTAGCTAAAAAACCCGGCTTCGCCCGGGAGTTGATATGAGATGACGTGGTAGAGTCGAAATAAAAAAATAAACTATGACGTAAAAAGTAAAAAAAAAGTTTATTGAAAACGTTTTCTCATTATTTACAATACTTGTTTATAAACAACATTTTTCATTTTATTGTCCGGAGTATATCTAATATATATAAATCACGTGTCACGTTTGTCCGCGATGGACTCCGAAACTACTGAACGGATTTTGGCGAAATTTTGTTACCATTTATAATATGATCCAACTTAAAAGATAGGATAGTTTTTATCCCGAAATTCCCTCGGGAACTGAAGGACATAGAGTACTTTTTTCCCGCAACCTCCGCGGGAACTCCGAAATTACCGCGGATAAAATCGCGGGGGACAGCTAGTATACATAAATTTTTCGAATTTCCTACTCTTGAGCAAGCTACATATAGCTGACCGTGAGAGAAGCAGGATTCTTTGAGGTTAATGCCACAATATTTTAAAGTTTGTCCTTGCGCTTTGTTAATTATAAAACTAAAGGCTAATTTTATTGGAAACTGCAGTCTTTTAAATTGAAATGGCAATTCCGAAGAGATCAGAGGTATTCTAGGTATAAATACTGTCTGTCCTTTGGTCTTTCCAGAAATAAGTTCAGCTTCAATGATATTATTCGATAGCTGTTTTACGATCATTCTAGTTCCATTACATAATTTTGGGGAGTTGAGATTTCTGAGTAGTATGATTGGAGTTCCAATTTTCAGACGAAGGCAGTGTAATGGCATTCCTGGTACTTGTAAAGAGTTTAGAAATTCAGCGGGGAAGTTGACACTTTCTTCAATGGATACCATCGTGTCGATCGATTTATATATTTTCTCTTCACCAGGTATTTTCTTTAGAATATTAAAATTGATATCGTCAACAATATTATTTTTAGTGGCCAAAATTGCTCTTTGAAATAACCACTCTGCATTAGTATAGTTCTGAATAATATTTGGATAAATTTTGTCGATTAGTTCGTCTTCAGTAGTGGCTATATTACAGAAATCACTATTAAGTTCAATGAGGCCGGTCGTTTGGTCAGTAGGATATGTACCTTCGCCGATTTGTAAAAGTATTTTAGCAAATTGTGCTGTTGTTTCATCTCTTGATAATTCAACTCTCATGTTTTTTGTTAATTGCAGTATTTGTACTTGTGGCCAGAGATGTGATTTTTTCAAGCATGCATTGATCTCGTCTGCTGATGTTGACTTGGGAATAACTGGAAGTGTTTGTCGAAAATCTCCTGAGAGTATGAGAAGAGCTCCTCCCATTATTTCAGAGTTTTTTCGCAATTCTTGTCCATGGCTTCTATAATTTTTTTATGGGCCATGGTGCATTCATCCCATATGATAATTTTAGCTTGTTTTAGAATTTGACCACGTCCAGATTTTCCTGAAATTTCACATACCGGGAATTGTTGTTCGGCTATATTCAATGGTAGTTGTAAGGCAGAATGGGCATTTCGTCCTCTTTCCATAAGTGTGGCTGCAATGCCAGATGATGCTAGTGCCAGTGCGATGAGTTTTTTAGCACGTATTTCCGCCAGTATTAGATTTATGAGAAACGTTTTACCAGTGCCTCCTGGTGCGTCCAAGTAAATAATTCCACCAATATTGTTATTTATCCGGCTCATTATAACGTCGTAAACTTTTTTTTGATTGTCATTGAGAAGTGGTTTGTTGTGAGCAATGTATTCAAGTAGTTCATTGATGTTGTAACTTTTTTCCTTCATAATTTCGTAGTTTAGCACACTAAAGCATTTAAATTGAAATTGGAATTTTAAATTTCGCGCCACTACTACACATGCTGCAATGGCTCACAACTATGGAGACTATACACTATGACTATTGGAGTGTATAGTCTCCATAGTTGTCTTGAACGAAGTTCAAATATTCGATAACAGATGGCGCCACTGCACTTAATTTCCAAGTTGAAGGGTCGGAAAGTCCCTTATATCTTTAAAAACATGCCCTTTAGATTAAAACGGGAACTTTCTTGTTCGAGGGGGGATAAAGGGCTATCACACCACATAAGTCCCTTTATCGTGTCGGGACTCCTTTTTAAGTTTTATCGGCACGCACATTTTATCGACTTAGTTTTATTATATGTATAGATAATGATATTCTTTGGAGTCCGAAAATTATTCATGTGAAGAGAAAAATAAGAAAAATTAGTTTGTTACGCTTTTACGCCTAAACTACTCAACCAATCATCATTAAATTTTGCATACACGTTTTCTGTTTGTAGGTACTTGATTCCGAAATTCCCACGGAAATTTCGAAATTAACGCGAGTGAAACCGCGCGACACAGCTGGTAGTATATTTATAATCGTATTAATTTATACGTGGCTACAACTATGTATGCTAATCATAATTGTTACAGAATGCACAAACTATTTGGCACAGCCAGCCGCCCTAAATGGCAAGCCAGTCGATCCGGCCTACGACGAAGACGTTGCAAGTAAGATTTTCTTCAAATCTGAGTTAGTGCCAATTGTTTTCAAGTCGTCCGCGGTGGCATTTTACGCCGCTCATTTCGTTCGATCGACAGATTGTTTAAAAAATACACTATAAATAGGATACGCGTAAACCGTTTTATGTCATTGAAAATACCTTTGTATGTTTCATAAAAATGGTAAAGTAAACGGCAGTTATGACTTTTCTTTTTTCAAGTTTTTAAGTTTTTCGTTTAATAGACGACAGATTTAAGTTAAATATAATATAGTGATATTTGAGCTGTATTATTTACTACCCAGATAAGAATTATTATGCCTAAAGGTTTATTTAAGGATACTGTAGCTTCCTATCAGTGAAAGAATATTTAGAATCACTTCTGCAGTTCTAGAGACAAACAAACTTTCATCTTTATATAATTACTACACAAAAGTACACAGGCGTCTATCAATAAACCTAGCAATAAACGGATGTGAATAAAACAGAACGTTCAGTAACTTCGTAATAAAAATGACCTGATCCTAGATAAAGTAAAAATGAAAAATAAAACATTCCATTTTATTTTAAAAATATCCCGACACAACAGACTGACGAAAACATTTGTTTGGGACTCTGTTTTATAGTGTAGTGATGTTGTCCGTTTCAAATTTGTAAACCATTTTTATTTAACCACTTGCTAGTTCTTTTCCGATTAAGATGTATATTTGGAAAATGGATGTAAGTCCAGTGACAATGCAATGTTATGGTAGGTATGGTATCATAAAACTGATATCATGATGGAGCCGGGATGTATCTAGCTACCATCGACTTTGAATAGTTTGTTTTGTTGCTATAAATTCTTTCCATTACATAAATTATGACGAGAGTTTGAAGTTGGAGCCGGAAGACAAACTTCCAGAAAAATTCCAATCAAACTAATCGGGTTTGGGTTGTTTTTTGTTTTGTTCTTAGGAGTAATCTTTCATTACATATAAATATTATACCTAGTCAAGCTTCTTCTTCCTTACTTTGAATTTTTAGTAATTCTTTCTTTTTCGTTAACAGACTACGTGCGCACGATGATCTCCTTCGGCATCATTAGTCTGTTCGTAATGGCAATGGGGTGCGGTTTCTCAACGTACACGTTTCGCAATCCCCGATACATGTTCAAGCGTCTCGCCGCGGGCATACACTTCATCAGCAGTGAGTATACATTGAATAACTAAGAAATATGTAACTATGAAATATGTAGGCACAATATACCTAAGTCGATAATAAGGCATCTTGTCGATACGAGCATCAAAATATCTATGATAAATCTATATCTATCTATACTTATAATAAAACTGTAGAGAGGTCAATTCTGTACATTCAATATATATTCAAAATTAATATTGGAGGATGAATGGTTATCGATACTGATGCCAAAAATGCAAATTTTTTGTCTATCTCTCTGTCTGTGTGTCTGTCTGTCTGTCTGTCTGTCTGTCTGTCTGTATGTGCACGCATGGGTCAAAAACTACTGAAGGGATTTTAACCAAACTTGGTACGATTGTAGTCCACACTCCTGGGCAGGTTATATAGGCTATATTAATTAATAAGTTTTCTTACTACTCATATTTTCCCTGAAGTCAGTTATATAACCTCTAGATTTGTTTTTGTATCACTATCACCGGGTATCACCACCTCTTTAACAGTGTTATATATATATATAGTGTGTTAATGTTATTTTTCAATGTATAGGTAAGGAAGAAAACATCCTGCATATTGTTTTTGATTACACTCGTAAAAATTCAAAAACTATTACTTAGGATTAGTTGTTACAATCACTTATAATCGTCAGTAGGTTCTTACTTCTTAGATCTATAAATTACCGTCAGTTCAGAATACGTCCTCTACTGAGAAGAACTGACAAGGAACTCAAAAGAAAAAAATAGATAAGAAAAAAATGTGTAAATAAATATCAGTTATGTATAGTGATTTTCTATCGGAGGTGTTGGTGAGCATGTGCTTGGAAAACTGTCAAGTTATTTTGACAGAAGCGATAGAAAAAAGAAAGGCTCTACCTCAGAAGAATAACTAACCGCCGCACTCAGAGTCGACTTTAATGGTTACTTAGTTAAGTATAGATTTTTAGAACAAAACTGCCGCAATCAGACAAGTTTAATAAATTAATGTTAATTGGCATTTAACTAATTAAGTTACATCTCATTAAATGCCAATTAACATTAATTTACTGAACGTCTCTGATTGCGGCAATTTTGTTTTAAAAATCTATACTTAACTAAGTAATCATTTAAGTCGACTCTGAGTGCGGCCGTAAAGCATATTCTTCTGAGGGCTCTACCGTTGTTTTTGTGGTTACAATAAAGGCGTTGAGTGAATGGCGTAAAAAATATTATAGGTACGAGAAGGAATCAGAGCCATCGGCTTATTCTTATCCAATTTCCTGTTGCGGGTCTCTTGAAAAAAATTTCAGAATTAAGAAATAACCAGGACCCTTGTAGATAATGACTTTTTGTTATCTTTGTTGGTATTTAATATTTTTTTAATTAATTTATACAAGGAATTTAGACATTTAAATAAATAATTTTAATTTATTATTTTTATTTTCTTTATTTCAACACTAGCTGATCTCCGCAGTTTCACCCGTGTTAATTTTAGAGTTTCCGCGGTAATTCCAGAAGAAAAAGTTTCCTATGTTCTTCTCTGTATCACTGAAAATGTGTATGTAAAATTTCATGATGATCCGTTGAGCCGTCGCATTTATAATATAAGTAAGGACTAAGTAATAGGACAATGCACAACTACAATTTAACATGCACTTAGACTAATTAAATAATGTTGACGTACAAGATACACAAAGGACGTTGAAAGAGAAAAGTATCTTAAGATACAGGTTGAACCAAGGTATTGAAGAGTATTTACGAGTATAATTGTACCTAAATAGATTTGAAGAATTCATCTAAAAATAATTTACATAATAAATCAAGATATTTATTTGTTTTAACAGCATCCTGCACCTTCGTTGTGATGCAGGTGATGATGTCGACAGTGGACCATTTGAAAAAAAACGTTAAATTTGTTTATCCGGAGATGGCTTATCACTAGTACGTATTGTTCAATTTATGACAAAATCATTATTTCAGCATGCGGTAGTTTAAACATAAACTGATTATTATTGTATTTTCAGTTACCACATCAGCTTCTTCCTTGGCTGGTTCGTTGTGTTCACAAATCTCTTTGCTGCTGCGTCATTCCTTTGGTACTCTCGTAAAAGGAAAGGTGATAAGGCAGCTACCGACGAGCTGGCCATGGCTGACGAACCGACCATCATCGGCCGATGACGCTGCTCATTTTCCTTTTCAACTCTGCAGCAGCGGGGATATCTCAAATCTTTACTGAACACTGCTCAAAAAACCAATAGCTGTAGCACTGTGCGAATGTCTTCCTTTATTGTTTTCTATTCGTACATCGAAAAAGTCGCAGTCGAGTTTTTTGGCGGACACGGAAGGCATCGGTGTTTATTGATATATCGCGGTGATTTATTGTTGTTTGAAATTAAAAGTAGGTACTATTTTGGACAGTCAACTCCGAGCTCTTTAAATAATGATTATAAAAATTATAAAAATAAAACTTTTACACGGGCGATTTTTTTGTTTGTGCATTGAGAATTTTTAAGATTGATTCGATCCCAGTCATTCAGTGTTCGCCAAAAGCTTTGATATTGATATTGCAGTTTCTAAAGAACCGTAAATTGCAAATTCAAACTATAACCTTAGAACGTGACTAATGAAAAATATTTTGATGTAACTTGGCACTGACTAAATAAATCAATATGTGCAGACCATAATAAAAACGAGCCTCAGTTAGTTTCAATGACTTAATCGATTCCTGTGGTTTGCTATGCGTTCCGCTTAAACTCCGCAACCCTTTCTCGCACTCTAATGGCGTTATTATGGTATGATTTCTCTCCACCCTCAATGCATAAAAAGTATTAAGTAGTTACGCGGCTACGGGGGTTGGTTTTAAAGATAAGGGTTAAAAAAGAGATTTCACCACCAGTGGACTTCATACGGGAAGAACATTATGGAGGATTCGATATATTCTGGAATGTTCCGGAATGTTTTCAAGTTTTCTCTAATGTTCGATAATATCCCAGTTGGAAACTATTTGCGAAATGAGGAGTTATGACAATGTTATAGGCACGATAATGACTTCGTCGCATTTTCAAACACCACGTGAGCGGAACCGCGGGCTTGGCTAACATATAATTTATCAGTGTGTAAAGTTAAAATTCCCTTGTTATTTCCGATGCCACTTGAATTCTTATTTCGACGAGCAATTTAAGTATCTACTATATTTCATATTTAAACCACCTAGTATAGCTGTTTTTATCGGCTTTAATGTTTAAGAGATGGACTTCGTATTAAAGGCATTGTTGTGTATAAATTTTAAAACCAATGTTGTTATTGTAAAATGTTATTATACGTATACCTAGTTATAATCATAATGCCATATTGTGGTATTCCTACTTGTGTAACCTTGTTCTAGTCATTGTGTCAGGCATCGTGGATGCAAAAGCTACCTCCGCAATTGGTGTTGTTTCGTCATTTAACCTAATTTGAAATAAATAATATGGGGCATTACTATGAATTATTATTAAAACCGAAAAGTTTACCGGGTGTTTACACCTAATTAACTTTACCGACGCTCTATCGAAATACATATAAATATAATTGAAGTGTCTGTTTGTAATTCCATATTAACAGCTTTTCACTGAATGCGGTAAATGGTACTTACATAATATTTATCTATTTTTGTCTGCCTATCTGTCTGTCTGTTTGTTCCAGCTAATCTCTGAAATGGCTAGATCGATTTTATCGAGACTTTTACTGGCAGATAGCTAATGTTATAAGGAGTAAATTAGACTACTTTTGTTTAAAAAAAACATAGTTCCTGCGGGAACTCCGAAACTCGCGCGTGTGAAACCGCGGGGCACAGCTAGTTCTAACATATATTTACCATGTAATTATACAGATTCTATCAAAATATAATATGATTGTAAAAAATTATCTTGCTGTTTGAATAATTGTATGCGTAAATACAGCCGAACACAGAACCTATTCCTTTTTGGAAGTCGGTTAAAAACAAACTAAGCGCTATCACTAAATAATATTTTTTTTAACATTGTTTAAGTAACATGAGCATAGACCAATTTCATGTTTTTAATAATTTAATTACATAATACATTTTATAGTGTATTTTACAATGTAATGAGTAACGTAAATGAAAAAGTTGCCGCAAAAAATATACCATATTTCTTTTGTCAGCAAGTATAAAGGAACGTGTTCTGAGTGTGATATTATTTATTCCAATCTATTTGCATTATTGCGTGTATTTTATTGGTGTCATATGAGTCCTTCCTGTGCATAATATGTTCTTTTTTAATAATAAATTTCGCATAGTTATTTTATTTAGTAGTTTTCTTTGATTCCAATATACAATAAAAGTACTTTTATACACTGTGAAATTATCGTATTGAAATTTACTATGGAAATGCCAGGCATTGGCATAGTAAAATTTTAAAAAGTGCTATGAAAGACGGACTCTAAAAAGGGTCCATAGTAAATTTCAATACGAAAATTTCACCGTGTAGCTAACCAAAGAATATTTTAATTTAAACAAAAAATTCTTCATATAAAATTGATGACTTAAAGATTGAAGATGACAGTAAAATAATGTGAGTTTCATATTTTATAAACAAAAATTACAAAAATCCGGAACTAAAAGAAACCACCTACCGCGTGATGCGGTCATCAGCACTGTTGTGTCGGGTGAAAAAGTGTACTACACTTTTCGGTGATAGCTATTTTAAGATACACATTATCGGAACTCTGGCAGCGACCCAGCGCCGGGCTGTGTGTGACACTTCCAACAACAACAAAGATAAGTAGGCGAACCAAAAAAATTCGCCGCTGCCGAGGGAAAACGTGCAAGGGCCAAAATATATTATGTGAAACTAAATATTGTCTTTGGAGTTAAGAAACATTAGTAATACGATAAATCATCTCGCATCAACGCGGCGACGCTTCTAGGCGTGGCGCGTGGGCAGTTTTCAGCTCGGTTGTAACTTGACTAATTGTACGGTAATAGTATATTTTATTTAATCAAAGAAAACTGAAAACAACCCATTTCTCATTTATATAATAAAATCTAAAAGTTAGTTCGACTACCCAGAGACCCTACTTTTTTAAGTTTAAAAATTGAACTGTTGTCTTTAAATATGGCGGAAAATTTTTAAACTATAATCTGGGTTTTGCTGCAAAGTTAATAATACACGGACATAACACTTTAGGATTACCTATATTGTTTACTATCTATATACTTATAATAAAACTGTAGAGAGGTCAATTCTGTACATTGAATATATATTCAAAATTAATATTGGAGGATGAATGGTGATCGATAGTGATACCAAAAATGCAATCAGTAAATTTTTTGTTTGTCTGTTTGTCTGTCTGTATGTGCACGTATGGATCAAAAACTACTGAAGGGATTTTAACCAAACTTGGTACGATTGTAGTCCATACACCTGGGCAGGTTATAAAGCTATATAACATTACGCTAAGACACATAGGAGCTCAGCAGTGACGATAAATTTGAAGCAAGTCGGATGAAAATGCGCTTTCGAGCTCTTATCTTCTCATACGCCTTAACGGATCAACCGATCATCATAAAATTTTGCATATAAGTTGTCAGTGGTACAGAGAAGGACATAGGGTACTTTTATCCCGAATAATGCAGTTTCAGCATGAAATTTTGCATACCACACGTTGTCAGAGGTACATAAAAAGAATATAATATAAGGTACTTTCATCCAGGAATTCCCGCGGGATCTCTGAAATTAACGCGGGTAAAACCGCGGGGAACAGCTAGTTTTAAATAAATATGGATTAAAAAAAGCTTTTACCTATGTTTCTATTCTAAGAGCTTCTTGCTTCAACTCTATTTAAATATTATGTGGTAGGTATTCCCAAGTAGGTAGGTAATTTGAAATTTGAAATTAGGGTTTAACGCAATAACTTTGTAAAACTTAATAATTCCTTTAATTCTTTTTAATTTATATGAGAGTAATGAATTGGCATTCTGAATCGGAATTAAGAAAAAAACCATGGAAAGGTAGGAACGCGACGGTTCAATATTTATTAGTGGTCACCATGGCAACAGTCCCTTGTTCTTCGCATGTTGTGTTGTACGGATAATGGAATAAAGTAATTTCGGCAGTAACCGTAAACAGATCAATAATAACAGGTTTAATTCAAGCAGATCACGCGATATGACCGAGTCCAAGGTATGCCACCAAACGTTTTTGTCCTAACCAATTTAATTAATATCTGCGGCTTTATGTGGCATGCGAACTGTTTATTCTCTACGTCACAAAAGACACGTAACGCAATCCCTTCGGGGATTTCTCTTTGTACTCGGCTCTCCTACTCCATAGTATTAACATTTTCACTGTTTGAATTTATTATTTAAAGTCTATTTATCTTTTTGATTCTCTGATGATCTCATTTGAGTTATGTGTCTGCATTAGGTAGGTACGTAAAAGATTCTTTAAAATGTTAACGCAACATTATAATATGCTAACGGAAAGAATAATACGTAGGTACATATCTACATTTTGAAATTTAATTTAGGTATATTTTAATAACTGACTTCAAAGAGGGCCAGGAGGAAGAAAATTCGCGTTCCCAGTTTTATTCATATGGCTTCTTCACCCGCAGGGTACTGCTAAGAAAAAAGCTAAAAAAGACAAAAAAGGAGGTAAAAGTCCAGCGGATGCTGAAGAAAGTTCAAGTGGCTCGAGCGGTGAGCTACCTACAACTTTTACTTTGTTCTTAGCAAATTATTTCGATGGAATTGAAGCGTTGCTAAAGACATCGAACACGAAGTTGACAATATTTAGGACAATTTTGAATTAAATTATGTATCAAGTATGTAGTATGATAATTAAGTTTTGGGGAATTAAATTTTACTGACAATTTCTAGTAGGTATCTTAGTGACTTTCTGTATTTTAAATAGGAAACACACTGTATCTATTTTGGCTTTCATTCTGCACGGAACAACGAATTGGGGTGATATTTTGCAATGAAATAGTTGGAGGGGTGGAAATTGCTGGTTATAGGAAGAAAAAAAAAATCACCACATAGGTAGGTACCCACTGAAAGAATACCAAAATTTACTATAAAACAGTAATAATAAAAAAAAAAAATTGCGGTAACAAATCAATTAATAATAATGCTTAAACAGTACTGATACCAGAAAACTGATATACAATATATATTGTTTTTTTTTTAAATAAATGATTGTAGAATAAAATAACTACATACTAAATACCCATAATTGGGTAAACACACAGATGTTCACCCTAGCGCGGGGATCGAACCCACATTCAGTCAGGTTCACTACCCACTATAGACCAACGGTACTGTAATTAAATCTTAATGGGAAAAACATTCCACAGTTAGTGCATCAGACGAAGGTGATGAGGAGCGTGTTGGTCAAATAGGTCACGGTGTGGGCACGGCTGCCATCACGGTAGACCGAGAGGAATATTTGCAAGCTCACAGAGACTTAACTTTCGACCGTAATCAACTCCAATTGAAGAACAATATTCTTCATAGAAGATTGGCGGAATATTATAAGTATACAACATTACCTACTTATATAATATCTGTGAAGTTGTATTTTAGCGAAGAATTTGAAAAACAAAATTTCTGGGGGCGGGGGACCAAAGAAAAAAGTTTGTCACACCTTCTTCAACTCCGAATTCAATTTGATAGTTCAGAAAAAAGTCTTAATATCTGAATTACACCGATTTATTTATCGAACATGATGCACGACGATCGTTTAAAGCACTTTGCAGGAAATATACTTATTTTCTTAGTAACTGAAAAATAAAGCTAATAGTTTGTAAATATTGTCATTGCGTTTATTTTTAGAAAACGCAAACTTGAACACGTATTGAAACCTTTAGAAGGCGCAGTGGATTTGGAAGAGAAATATCAGCAAAAACTGTTTGCTTACGAAGAGTTGAAAGAAAAAGAGGAAAGGGAAATGACTGATGTAAACACACAATCATACTTGAATTAAATTATGTATGTTTTCGATTATGCAATCGTTCTACATAAAACTAATTTTAATCGTTATGCGTAGATCAAATCAAAAGTACGTGCAGTTGAAGTACAATTCGGCGAGCGATTGGAACATGCGGAACATAAGTTTGACGAACTCCAGCATCTCGAGAAGACTACTGGCACAGGTCTTATTTACTCTAAGAAAGGAAAACCTATTGCTGATAAGGTAAACACCAATTTCGTTCACTCATTTATCGAGGTAAGTCGCAAAGACGAGACAAAAGAGGAGAGTCATATCTAGATAACGATACAAGTGAAGTTTCATAGTCTAGTGCATATAAATATCTCGTGGCGGAATTAAAACTAATTTACGGTGAAAACAAATTCAAGGATAATAACATAATAAGGAAACCATTATAGTTTTCTATTTTTTTCATAGACTGTCCAACGTTTTCTTACTCTACAAAGACGCAAGAGCGAGCAGTCTTCTCAGCTTCGTCTACGCTACATCAGAGTTAGAAACGCGGTGGCTGAACTTGAAGATATAGTCAAAAAGCTCGAAATAATTGCTCCCGGTCTCTTTGTAGCGCAATACGAACAACTACATATTGACAATCAAAACTTTATGAATAAGATTGAAGGTACTTCTAATTAATAGTTTAAGTTTACTTTATTTATTATAGTTTCCTTGTGAAATTTTAAATAAAATTAACTTACTAGCTAACACTCCAAAAGTTTAATCTAATACGAAAAAAAATATTGAGTAGAAATATAATTAAGTGTTCAAATATAATGTAATGTATCGTTACCAGAGCGCGAAGATGAACTCATAAGAAACCGAGCCAAATTCACTGAACACAATCAAATGCTGGCTCATATACGAGAGAAAATGCATCATACTGATGAGGTCATCGACTTCACTGAGAGCGATTTGGGTGACGCTGAGATCGAGTTTCTGAGAGCTAGAGAAAATCTTGGCCAAGTAAAGGTAATTGTAACTT
The DNA here is from genome assembly GCA_907165275.2 of Zygaena filipendulae. Lineage (NCBI taxonomy): Eukaryota > Metazoa > Arthropoda > Insecta > Lepidoptera > Zygaenidae > Zygaena > Zygaena filipendulae. The sequence goes on from OU015659.1 coordinate 7,994,555, forward strand.
TAATACTTAAATGTGAGTTAATTTTTTTTTTGTTACGCTTTCACGCGTTAACTACTCAACCGATCGTTATGAAATTTCGCATATACTATATTTATGTCCTCCAGAAACGTATTTTTTAATCGTTCGAATATGTTAAGTGAAATCAATTCACATGTGAAATTGAATTCACTGAATCCCATTTTCTCATATTTTTTAATCATTCGGATACGGTGTTGCTGTTTTCTGAAACTCCTTTAGATTTGTTTCATTTTACACAAAATATTTAAAAAAAACGGTCTTGAAACGAAACGTTGTTGAGGTTGTCAAACAACCAATCATGACAAATTATTATCAAAATGAAGTTATGTCCCTCAACGTCAAACTTTCAATCGATGAATTCAAATAACCCACCCACTCGTTGCAGAATTCACGTGAAATGGAATTTCAAAAATACTATATTTCACAAATTCGCTTGCGAATCTTGTAATTGCGTGCGCGAAAAGTAATTGGAGCGATTCAATAGTACGGCCTCACCCTGTTTATCAAAAAATCATTACAATCGGTTAGCCGTTAAAGTGTAAAAGCGTAACAAACAAACTCACATTCGCATTTAATAGTATCTACCTAAGGATTGTAAGTTTACTCTGACTTAGCTGTTTACAATTATATTGGTTTACTAGCTGTCCTGCGCGATTTCACCCACGATAATTTTGCAGTTCACATTGCTCCATACAACCTTTGCAACCCCTTTTCATTCCCTTAGGGGTTGAATTTTCAAAAATCCTTTCTTATCGAATGCCTACGTCATACAAAGAACACACCCTCCAAGTTTCAGGTCTCTACGACGAGCGGTTTAGGCTGTGCGTTGATCCATCAGTCATTCAGGACAAAGCATTTTATATGTATAGATATTGTACTAGCTGTGCCCCGCGGGTTCACCCATGCTAATTTCAGAGATTCCCCGGGAAAACCGGGATAAAAAGTAGCCTAAGTTACTCCTTATGATATTAGCTAGCTGCCAGTGAAAGTCCTATTAAAATCGGTCCAGCCGTTTCAGAGACTAGCTGGAAAAAACAGACAGACAGAGAAAAATTTTAAAAATTGATTTTTTTATGTAAGTACTACTTTCGTATGCATTTAGTAATAAGTTGTTAATTTGAAATTACAAACAGACACTTCAATTTTATTTATATGCCTAGATGCCCGGAAGTTATGTCTTATCAAAGGGGTTATTGTATTTTTTCCACATATATGTATAATTCAGTAAGTAGCAGGTTTATTACGAAGAGCAATTTTCCCATTCACAGCTCGAACACGTTTTCTCGTGAATGTATCTCGTTTATCCCTCAGAGACCGTACAATAAAAGTTACGCAAAACGTCTTTGGTGTTCACAAAGGTTTCTCTAACCAGCATTGAAGCGGAGATTAAGCCCGGACCGCTGGGATGCCCATTATCAGATTGTGTAAAGATTTACACAAACATTATCTATCTTCAGACCTGTTCGGTACGAAAGGTACACTACACAAGCAATAGGGAAGTTTTCTTTGTTAAGCTTGTTAAGCCAATGCTTTTACTTCTACCTACATATAAATAAAACTGAAGTGTCTGTTTGTAATTTCAAATTAACAACTTTTCACTAAATGCATAATATGAGAGAAGGTATAGGTAAGTACGGTACTTGCATAGAATTTTTTTTTTTTATTTTTCTCTGTCTTTCTGTCTGTCTGTCTGCTAGTTCCGGTTAATCTCTGAAACGGCTGGACCGATTTTATCGGGACTTTCACTGGCAGATAGCTGATGTTATAAGGAGTAACTTAGGCTACTTTTATTTTAGAAAACAATTGTTCCCGCGGAAATTCCGAAACTCACGCGGGTGAAACTGCGAGGCACAGCTAGTTTTAAATATAATACGAGCTCAATTCATCTAAAGTATATTTTTTAGGAAAAACAAATTATTCAAAGTCGGTACAACAGCTGTCACAAATCCCTCTGTCGCGGCTTCTATACTGCGTGTTTCTGGTCCCTTATAGAAACTTATTATGTCAGGAAAAATTCTGTTTAGCTAGAACATACCTAATGATAACAAAAAATTATTCTTAAATGCCAGCTTGAATTAAAAAAACACATGAAATTTTTTAACTTATTTCTATAGGTATGCAGTAGTTTCGGTTAAGTATTGATGATTCTGTCAGGAAGCTTCTTTATGGAAAAGTTTCCATAATACAATATTAAAAAACTTATAATTACCTATTTAGATACAGTCGTAATACTAAAGGGACTGCACTTGAAGGACTTTAGAAACTTGGTGAATACTATACGTACCTATACCTACCTATACAACCGTGTTCAAGTCGAGACGAAGTTACGCAAGCATCAAAGGGGTCTCTTTGTCCTCGGCTAGGTTCAATCTCGCAACCGAAGCACTTTAGCTTTATATGGCTTTTATTATAGCTTAAACAAAGAATCTGTAATTAATGTATTGAGAGCTTTTACCTATGGCTTTACCTAGGCAAATTTCGTTCGTTTAAATTTCACGATATAAAAATTAAATTGATTAGATTAATTCGTCAAGCCCTGGTTATGTAATAATCGATTTTGATTTTAATATCAGTAATAGCAAAGACGAATTATTATCATTGAGTAATAGGGATTTGAATTTTTTTCTCAAAAATCATCTGAAATACGAGCAGTAGATAAGTGGTTATATGCGTGGTTCCCAAACACTTCAAATATTTTGAAGTACTTAACTATTACTATCTTTGTAACAGAATCGTCGAGATCGACTCCGTTGGTCCCTGGAGGGTGAAGCTATAAAGGCGGGTCTGCTGACCAGGAAGGATTTGTTGCGCGATTTCCAAGACGCAACTGATGATGTACGCGATACTATTATTTCAATTAATTGGCAAAATTGATGATCCATGGGTTTTGTACACTTATTTATTACGAGTATACTAATAATTATTTAAAAAAAGTAAAGTTTGTAAGTTTTGATGTAGAGGGAACTAGATACCTACCTACTTACTACTAAACCGATTTTAAAAATTCTTTCAGAGATTAAGCTGCTGTTCCTGACTTCACCACGTAAAGTTCATGAACAGCTTCTTTTACAATATATTATTATAATTTTATAGTCGTCATCATCATCATTAAATTCAAATTCAAATATACTTTATTGCACACATCATCATGTCAGCCGAAAGACGTCCACTGCTGGACATAGGCCTCCCCCATGAATCCACAACGTCCTCTGCTTCCCGCATCCAATGGCAAATTTTATAGTAGGTACTAGTAGTAGTTGCTAGCGGTTTTGTCCACGTGAATTTCAGGATTCCTTTGGGAACTTGTACTGCTTTATGAAACATCAGGAACAAATTCTGTTAATATTATCTATAATAGTGAGAATCGCCATAGAATCATTTAAATAAAATGAACGGCCGCATAGACAAAAGCGACTTTGTTATTAATTATTATTTACGATGAAATTGTAAGTACGCATCACCATTTAGTCATCATGGTGGTCATAAATTAACATCAAAAAATAAAATAGCCGATAATTTGGCACCGAATCTCACAAACTAGATTTAAAATGGTTAATTTCACTGTATTATTTTTTTGTTACCTTTTTTTTCTAGGTGGCTCGTTTAAGAGATAAGAAACAGCAGCTGGAACTACAAATAGTTCAAATGACACGCGAGTTGAGAGAAGCAAGAAAATGTATGCAATTTGGACAAAAATCCAGCGCTAATAACGACTGAGCCTTTGAAAAATATTTTCCTTTATTTTGATAGTAGAATAATTTATCGCTTATAAATTACTAGTGTTTGTCATTTTATTACATGTACCTTAAATCTGCTTACATCTGGGGATTAACTGGCTTTATAGGTACTTTAAAATATCAAAAAGCTAATCTGTAGAGACTAGCCCTCGTATAAAACTGGGTCACAAATTTACAAGAAGATCTGTCCAGCTGGTATAAATAAACATCGATTTAAAAACTGAAACACGTACCGTACGTACCTTTTCACTGATAATTCAATTAGTTCTTTACATAGCCAAATGTGTCTCTACCGTATGTAAATTGCAAAGTTCCTTCATCAAAATTATATTATTACAGGTAGGTAGGTACTTGTTTTTATACGCTATTTGCTTTTGCTGTCAAGTTTAGAAGTTTACCTAATATAAAATTTCATTTGAGAGATTTAATTAACTGCACTTAAAAAACTTATATGCACGTCAAATTTAGCACATGCAATGTACTGTTTTATTATTATCATTGAATACATGTACACGTTAACATTGCCGAATTACTATTTCCGAGTACCCTCCTGTTAGTTTTCACCTGCCACCTGGTTAGCCGTTAGGTTTCTGAACAGCGAAAAACAACACGCGAGCTCTGCCAGCGCAGCGAGCGTGCCGCGACAGCGATAAGGAAAAGCCAGATTTTTTTAGGCGTGCATATTTTTATGTACAACTTAAGTTTTATGTACAAGTTTTATGTAAATTTTTATGTACAACTTTTTAGATAGAAAAGTAAAGTAAAACCTCCAATCAGCTAGTCAATCATAAAATTCGTACGTTTGGGAAATAAACTGTTTGTTATGAATATTTCATCTATTGTTTCTATAACGTATAGTTATTTGTTAAGCTGTCAATAGTCTGAAAGAGACTACAATATTTTATTTACATTACTAGCTGTGCCCGCGGTTTCTACCGCGTGAGTTTCGGAATTCCCCTAGGAACTCTCAATTTTCTTTAAAACAAACCTTCCCGGAACTTCCACAAATATTTCCAATTTGCCAAATCGGTCCAGTCATTCTCGAGTTTTAGCAAGTCAAACGAACAGCAATTCATTTTTATATATAAGATGAATATAGTTATTCTTTATTGTTTGAGAAATCATACAAACGTATTCCTCTATATCTTGCCGAATAAATGACACTTTATTTTTTTTGTTTTTTTACTATAGATAGGTACAGTCTGAGATATCTTTTGTTTTTTCTATAAATTCCTTATTGTAAGAATACACCACTGTCATCAAGTGTAGGTACGTACTAGTGTTATCAGAAAGCAAAAATACGACTACTTAAATCTATAGGTACATACATACCCAATAAAATTGTAACAGGTCGATGTTTGTACATGGGAGATATATTAAAAAAAAAAATCTAGGCGACTCTATGAGTGATATAGAAGCCAAAAATACCGTTTTTAGAATTTTTGTCTGGCTGTCTGTCTGTCTGTCTGTATGTTTATATGTTTGTATTCGTGCTACGCAAAAATTGCTGACCCAAATTTAATGTGGTTTTTTTGTTGTTGTATTGCTGTTGTTGTATTAAGGGTCCAACTTAGATTACTCATGTTCCAATTTTTTCGAAATTCCATCTGGAACTCGAGATATAAAAAAAAATGCTGGTCATCCTACTAATATTATAAATGTGAAAGTGTGGATATTAGTTACTCAATCACGCAAAAACGGCTGAACGGCTTTGGATGAAATTTGGCTTGCACGTTGTCAGAGGTACAGAGAAGGTCATAGGGTACTTTTTGTCCCGGAATTCCCACGGTAACTCCGAAATTACCGCGGGTGAAACCGCGAGGCATAAAGAATAAAAGAAAAACAGGTAGTTAAGTACCTATTCATAGAATAAATTTTTCCCGTCATGAATTTCCTAAAAATAATCCTTAAGTTATTACCACTCAAACTGCATGAAACCAAAGGTTGATGGTAATTTTTCAAAACACAAAAATTATTAACAAAATTTTTTATTGTGCTAATAAAACACGATTTAGTAACCCATGATAAATTGTATACAAACATGCATAATTTACTATTTTAAAATTATTAGATACATTATAATTATTGTCATTAATTTTTTTAAGGCACTAATAATTGGCTTAAAATACACTATCATATAAAATAAACAATACAGTATTTTTTACTAATAAAGTTAACTATCTTCAAATAAAACTTTGACTAGTAGCATGCACTGGTAAAGATAGATGACATTAGTTAATTAAACCTAATTTTTAATTATATTTTTTGATTTTAAATAAATAACAAAGGGTCACAGTCATTTTACACTGGTACTGGTTCACATTTTATTATCAATAAATATTATCTTATTTTTATTTTATTTTATGTTTCTTTATTTAGGGCAACAAACAACCAATACAATTTATATTATAACAAGAAAATATGAGTACAGCGAAATAAGGTAATTGTATAGCCAACTACGTTACCCACGTCTTACCAAAATACTATCTCTTATCAAATATATATTTATATGCCACAGGATAATAGAGAAAATCTAATAATGCGATAATCCTAGGATGATGCAAAACAACAAAACCTTTAACCTTAGTCCTAACTTAAACGATTCTTTTAATTGTCCCAGGATTATCACAGATCTATTTATTTATATTCCTATCTTGCAATAAATTTGAAATAAAAAGTTTTGCAATATTGATCTCGCTTATTCTTACAATATTGGTCGACCTTCACCTAAATGTACATATGTATAAGATATCGAAAGTACACTGTCCTTGTGTTTGTGTGTGTATGAGAAACAGATATTGATTGGTATTGATGAGAAATAGATTTTAAAGATTCATAAATTTAATATACTTTTACATTATATGGGTAAAACTTCATTTTTTTATCGTTGGCTAAGTGTTTGACCACAGCTAGTAGGTAAGATTGTAAACACACCTAGCTCGGAATGGGAACTTAGCTTTCAAGTTACTACCGGAACTCATCGTTAGGTGCTTGGCGGCAGATTTTCAACTTGAAAATGTTAGCTAGAAAAACTAGAAAGTTCCCTCAAGCCGTTCTATAGTTTTCTCATGTATTTTCTCCTCAAGTATATATTTTATAGTCCTGAACCAGCGTCAACTGGCAATATGTAGATACCTGATACATAAGTATCTATTAATCTCATTGAATTCAAATATACGGCATCTAGTATCATATTACTTTTATATTATTAATAATTATTTATAATTATGCATAATGTCCAAGAATTATTAAGTATTAATTTTATTATGTTCAATGTTCCTCCTTTTCGAATACCAAAGACAAATCTGGGAAACATTCTTAGATTTTAATTTTTACAACATCAACTAAAGAAAATAAATGTAGATCTACGATAAATTAACACGAGCTCAGGTTTGAGTGAGTAAATAAATCGTAATAAATAGTGAAATCAAAGTGGAGCAATCTTGAAGTTGTAAATATATCTAAGTAGGTACTTTATAAACTAACAATGGTCACAACAAACATAAGTCATAACTAATTTGGCCAAACACTATCAGCTTCACGCATAGTTTACCTAGTTGCAGAAACTAAAAACTAGTTTAAATTTAGTGACTTGACTGGTATTTACATTGCGGTTTTTTATGATTCCGATTTTTCGGTGGAATATTTATTTATTTAAAATTTAATTATAATTTTCACTCGTCTGCTTTGTGTGTCTTATCATTTAAGTTCACAGCTTCGGGTCTTTCGATGTTGATCTCGTCACGTACCAGGGAACCGTGTTTCCAACCTTGTGGGTAGCCGTATTGCCTGACGTCATCCCACCACTGCTGCTTGCCGTCAGCCCAGATGCAGTACACCACGTTTGTGCCGACCAACACAGCAAAACACACCCAGAAAGCAACTCGCCATTGCGCCAGGGTTGACTGGAATGGTTTTAAAGTATATCCTTACTAATATTATTATAACTGCGAAAGTGACTTTGTTTGTTTGTTTGTTACGCTTTCACGCCTGAACGGCTCAACCGATCTTCATGAAATTTAGTCTACCTATACGTTGTTAGGTATACAGAGAAGGACATTTTATAGTGCCTACTTTTATCCCGAAATTCCACGGAAACTCAGAAAATACCGCGGGTGAAACCGCGGGGAACAGCTAGTAATGTAAATAAAAAATAGATAAGTTAGTGAAAAAAGCACGAATATTTTTTAAATCTCTGTTTTTGTTCGTGTCATAATTTACCTATATAATTTAATGATAGGCTTTGAATATTTTGAGTTTTGTGTGCGAAATACTTACATCAGGTGTTAACAATCCAATAAGATATGGTGTGATAATGCCAGCAAAGGTGGAAGTTGTGTTAACCAAAGAAGTCAGGGAGCCCGCATAATTTGGCGATAAGTCCAATGCGTTTACCTTTAAAAAAAGAACATGAAATATATAATAATTGTTCGTAGGTATTACATATTTTGCATAACATGAATACCTTTTCTGCTTATTTATGAAGCAAATGTACGATTCTATTCTTTCGGTTTTTTGTTTTTATTATTAGAAATTGGTTATAATAAGAGTACAGAGTTATAGTGACTACATTCATATACGTTTACAAATCTTATATAAGTAGTTTACCAACAAACACGTATTACCTTCATACCACTGTAGAATCCACCCATAAGAGCCATTGAAATGATAAAGTATACCATCGCAGCTGTACGATCACATCCAGCATAAGACGCAAGGATTATACATATAGCTGGTCCCGTTGCAGCTGTGGAAAATAAAGAGAAAATAAAAGTTAACACAATCTTCGGCTTAGAAAATATTATAAAAGAGAAACGTTTCTTTACTTTGCTTGTTTGTACCAATCCTAAAATTCCTACACTGATAGAAAGCCATAGTTTCCCTGAGTAGCAAATAATTTTATTCTTAAACAAGGATGCCAAGGGATATGGGCATAAGCTGCATACTGAATATGTTTTAGTGACACGCATAGATAACTATCACCAAATTCATGCTGGTGAAACCATAGATTTATTATGGCTAACAGCCATAATAAATCTATGGGTGAAACCATAGGGAACCTGCTAGTTTACGAATTAGCTAAGAAGTATGATTATACTATGGTTTTGAAGATTAGATAATATTCACAAAAATAATATACTAACCGACAGTTGTATGAATAATTCTTCCCACTTTGATGCTGTGCCATCCCTTTTTTATACAAATGTCGCAAACGAATCCAAAAAGAAAGGAACTTAGCCACATGGCTATGTAAGGCAAAGCGGTGAGAGTGCCAGTCTTGGCGATGTTGTACTTGAGTACATCATGGGAATATTTCGGGAGGTCAGTCACCATTGTGTAGTAACCCCAGTCATGACCAACCTTAAAATCGGTAAATAACAAATAATTATACAGAGTGTAATTTTAAAAGAGGGACATAGATATACAAGATGTTCATGCTTATATTAAGTTAATTATAAAAATACACAAAAGAAAAAAATACTGATAAATCACAGAGAAAATCATAATGAAGAACATGGGTTCACGTCAATGAATAATAACATTAACAGTTTACGACTCTTAGCGTGGCCGCATACGTCAGGTTTTTGCGCCAGTTTCGGGGAAATGCAATTAAGAAATCAGCAGTCTTATAGCAGAGTTCACATCTTTAATCATTATAGCCACAGAAAATTAAGGAACTTATGTTCATATCACGTCGTCACGGAAAATTGGCTGCAGTTTCTCGTGACCACGTGCTAAGGCTATAGGACCGGCGAAGATCGTCGATTCTAATCTAATTATGGGGGAAACGGCCGCGCTGACGTGTGCAGCCGCAGTTAAGGTATGATCGATCATTGTGTTAGCAACAAGAGCACTCGAATTTTGGAATTTTTTTATGAATAATTACGGCAAAAATCAACGTTGCAAATACTGAATACCTTTCTTCAAAACTTCCCTTCAATCTTACATCTTGTATACCTAATATATTTAATATATAACATAAGTCATTAATAATTCATGTACAGACAGACTGATCGTGTCAAGGTCCGTGATTAATTTGACTTCACTCCAGCGAACACAACACGCATTTGTTTGTTAGGTAATATCATGTGGGCGAGAGTTTACGAAATATTTTAAAACAAACGAAAGTTTTGTAAGCTAAACTTATACATTATAAAACACAGAAAACACTTGTTTTTAGTGGTATCGGGAAAATAAATTATATTATGTGGATATTCTACAGCAGAGATTCTCAAACTTATATCTTTTACCGGGCGGTAAAAGATATAAGTTTGAGAATTAATTATTTGAAAATTAATTATTTCTTAGCACCCCCAATTTTTGATACACTCCTAAAACTTAAAAAAAAATAAAATAAAGCAATTTAATTAGTAATAGTTTGCTATATTAGTCGGTGCTGGTGTTTAAACTTATATTCTAGACTAGACATTTTTACCAGTGATAGCAATTAAAAACGCATTTTATAATATTATAATATATTTTCATAAAATTAAAAAAAAAAATTAGATAGGTAATCAATTTTAGTTTCAAAACTAATCTAATGAGATGGATGGATTTGATGATTTTTAACAAGTTTGTTGAAATCAGGTTCGATTTTACTCAAAACCAGTCGTAAGTCTCCGCCGCGTTCGGTAACATGCTCTTTTTAGTAAGCTAATAACTAATTATTCGATATTGAGTATTTGGTAGGTTTTTATTTTAGTGAATTTTAAAATATAAAGTAAATGAAATTACAAATCAACCATCGCCCCCTAAACCACGCCAGCGCCCCCATTTTTATCTGGGCCCTTTAACGCCCCCTCTAGGTCTCCAACGCCTACAAGGGACGTTATCGCCCACTTGGACGCCCCCTTGGGGGCGTTATCGCCCACTTTGAGAAAGACTGTTCTACAGCATCACCTAGCGCCGAATTAAGAAATACTTGTACCTACTACGAGTACCAGACAACTGATTAATATTTATGAAGCTTTCTGTAACTATTGTATCAGCTGTATATACATATATAAAATACACACACACTAAATCTAAGACCTCAGGGTAAACCTAAATACCTATAACCTATAAATGATTACCGTGACGCGACGATCGAATCCTCGACTCTATGACGTATCTTTGCGAATCATTCGTTCAACAATGCTGTCTCATACTTAGTAACTGTTTATTTAAATGATCTCTACTCACGACTTTTTCCGTAAGTTGATTTGTGAAAAATTCACTAATAAAATGGTTATAATAATTATGTTGTTTCCAATAACATGAAGGTACTTACAGCTGCCCATACAAGCGCCCAGACCGGCGCCGATCTCAGTAACGCCTTCCATGGCACCGGGTCTTTAGCCGCCTCCGCATCGGCGGTGGTTACGTTTTTGTTCAAATAATTAAGCTCTTTCTTCGAAATGTACGGATGTGTGTTTGGCGTGCTATAGCATAGTAGGCTCTATAAAAGAGAAATAATATTTTAAAATACTTTAAAAAACCAAAATGAAAGAAAAATCATTTATGATTCATGCCATTTGCTAATAATTAGATAGGTACCTATTTGCCAAATTTTTTATTTGTAATGATAAAATTATTTTTGTCCATTTGAGCAAGGATTCAATTGAAAAACTTTGAAAATAAATTAAAAACTTTTATATGTCTCTCAGTTATTTATGTAGGTACGAATTATCTAGCTTTGCTGAGTATCTTTACCAAATAGCCAGACACAATTGAAACTTTTCTGCAATGGTTGCTGAAGTGAAACGGGCAAATTAAATGTAATTTACCCGTTTCTCTTGTTTGCTAGGTAATATTGTTGCAATAAGTTGCTTAGTTTAAGTTTTGACTTTTACTCGTAATGTCTAAGTATTAGGTACAATGTATTAGTAGTAGTACAAGTACAAAAAAGTACATTACATGAATCCATAGTCTAGAGTCTAGACATTGCTTTAATCCGCCAAATTGATTATACCTAATCAAAAGTAGTTTTATCTGAAGTATCTGTTTATACTGTTTTATCTTGTTTATATTAAAGTTTTATCAAAATAAACTGATAAGAAAATAAAGACGTTAATATGAAACTAACGCCACGTTCTAACCCAAAAAGCATCGGTTACTTTTAAGAAGGATAAAAACTACGGCTGAGTCCATTAATATTTTTTTTGCAAATATTGATATATTTCAATTTCTTTTATAAAGGAAAAACACGCGAAGTTGAAAACAAGAAAAATACGAATTTGTTATTGACTTAGCCTTTATTTGATCTCGCTATTTTTATGGGTTGAAACTATTTTAGTTTGAACTTGAATTTAGTTCCACCACAGATAATGGTTTCCCATACGTGTTTTTGTATAGCTGTGCCCTGAGGTTTCACCCGAGTGAGTTTCGGATTCTTAAACCTTCCCTGAACCTTTCACAAATATTTCAGGGTCAAAATTAGCTTAATCGATCCAGTCATTCTCGAGTTTTAACGAGACAAACGAACAGCAATTCATTTTGATATAATACTAGCTGTGTGCGGTAATTTCGGCGTTCCCGCGGGAGTTCCGGAATAAAAAGTACCCTATGTCCTTCTCTGTACCCCTGACAACGTGCATGCCAAATTTCATCCAAATCAGCTCAGCCGTTTTTGCGTGATTGAGTAACAAACATCCAAACACTTTCACATTTATAATACCTATTAGTATAGGATTATAGAGATGTGGATGACAATATAGGTAGATAAGATATTAAAAAACTTTCAAATGTATATATATAGCATGATATTAATTATAAAAGTTCTCCAAACATGATTTAAACTTTACTTATATCATTCAAACGAGACCAAAGTTATGAATCTAGCTTTAATAAGTTATAGATACTCTATTTGCGTTGGTAAGGACTATGGCCTTGCACACTTTTGTTTATTTTCTTTTTGTTTCTTTTTTTTTTCATAAATAAACTGGTGGTTGAAGTTTCGACTTACCCATAAAGTGAACCATATCAGGCCAAATCCTCCAAAGAAATAGAACACTAGAGCCCAGTCCCTGCCCCCAGACAGTAAGATACCAGACATGAACGATCCAAATATATTGCCAATTTGTGCGCCACCAAACACTAGTGCACCTTGGAACGATCGCTCATGTGGCGGTACCCATCTTGCCAGCATTATCATCAAAGCTGGCATTGTTGGACCCTGTAGGAAATAAAAGAGTGCTTATGGCGTGGTTCCATCGGCACCGCTTATACGTATATATCTACTTGTGGGACCACGAGTAATTTGAGGGCAGACTCAGTGCACTCAAGATGGAACAAAAGGGGAATAATTATAGAACATGATAGTAATACTAGCTTTTGTCCATGGTTTTTTTTACATATGACGTGTAAATTATAAGATTCCCTCGGGAAATTTGGTACATCGCACTTCCTGGCCTTTCGAATATTTCTTTTAGAAATATCACGGCACTCCTAGAATGCAGCATTGTAGCTGATCAAACAAATAAAGAGATTAAACACATTTTTGGATTACATTATGTAAAAGTAAGTTTAATCACATTTTACAAAAAAATGACCCCCGTGGGATAAGAGATATTTTAAATTTTAATCAAAAATACGTAGATAATGTGAGTAAATCTCTTTCATAAAAAATAAGATTATTTTTTTAACTCTCTATACCTAATATAGGATGAATGTAGATATAAATAACTGATGTTGAATCTCTAAATAATTCAAATATATACTTCATCAAATCAAATTATTTCATTGAAGATAAACAACATCTTTTAATATACAATTTGACACCAGTGATTCGTGACTTACCTACTACTTGATATTTTTTAATGAAAATATTTTAAAATGGGGTTAAAACTTACCTCTCCCATGCCCTGAAGAACTCGCAGTATGAAGAGCCAGGTAGCGCCGCCTCCTCTTATCACGATTGGTGTAAGGAAAGTGAACAAGGCAGTGCTAAGTAGACCGACGCCAAGGGTCCATTTACCACCGAATTTTTCCGCTAAATAACCGCCGGGAACTTGCGTCGCCGCGTATCCATAGTAAAAACCACTCAGTATGAGTCCTTGGGTCTTTTCATCCCAGTCGAATATGGCGTACTGGAATTTGAAATTTAAAATTCGTTTTTAGATGGTTAAGTTATGCTCGTATATTTTTTAAGTAATGTAGAGGAGCTACGCTTATGGACTACATGTGAACGAAATATCAATTAATAATAATAGGTGATTATTTGTTACTTATTTTTCATCACCCGTTTCATTACCGTTATTAAATAAATCTCTTATATAAAAAAAAATATTTCACAACTATTTACTTTTTTGACCCTACAGTTCGAAGGGTTATTATGTACATTTAATTATGTTGTAGAATTCTAATTCCATTCTTATATAACCTACATCCTTACGGTCAAAAATCTTATACGACATACTAACCGTGCTTGCATAATATAATCCAAAACTAAATCAGAACAAAACAAATGATAACATCATACTATACAAGCATTGGCATGTCGCTGACTAAAATAAAATGTGCTAAAACAATTTCAGCAAATAAATTAGCTAATAGATTACTAGCACTTCGCTTATATTGCAGTAACTGAGTAGCAAGCGGAATAATTCAGCTGTGTATTAACATCCTACGCCATGTTAATTAAAAATTACATTTTTATAGTCCACACTATGCATGCTTGTTCCTATAGAGCTTATTATATTTTAAATTAGTTTCATGGTCATCGTTCATTTAACTTTATAGGCAAGTAGGTATCATGTTACGTAATATTTTTTCTCATTCATATTTTGAGGATGTACTTCCGGATATCCGGTGATTAACACATTCCCGCTGGACAGAAGCCTAATGACATAATATACTTTAAGATAAAAAAAATCACTTTTGTCCTTCCTTTTATTTGTTTACTTGAAAGCTTTTATGGGAGATACTATATTTATAGAAGTACAATTAGAAATCTTTAAATAGGTAGATATGAATTTGTAATTGTACTTCGCTCGATTTGTGGCCTAAAGTGTCATTTGATGTTTAGTAGCTAAGATTAGAACTTGGAATGTAAACCACTATGTATATACTTACAGATTGAACTGATAACTTCCTTTTTTGAAGTCGAATAAAAAGGCGTTGTATGATCCTCGGGGTATGATCCGTTAGCTTATCGGAGACATAATTTGACGTTATGTTTATTTAAGACATTTAAGAGGGGAATCAAATACTCAGTGGCCTCCTTCAATACGTCCTTCATTTAACCTTACACCCTGAATAATCGAATTGCTCACTCACCGGTTTCAGGGGTGCTGTGGTGTTTTGGCCGGTGACTGCGTTGTCGCTGGGACACGCGTCGGGATCGAAGTGCTCCGTTTTCGAAACGTTCACCATCTGAGTGATGGCCAGATTGAGGCACACTCTCATCGTGTAAGCGTTACACACCCCCAATAAACCCATTACACCCAGGATATAGCGTTGCGGTATTATACAATCTGAAAAGAAAATTTCAACTTTAGGACTTTAGGGGTTACGTATTACGTCGGGATAAGCATCCATTAAGTCTAAATCCATGTTATCTATACTAATACTAGCTATTTCCCGTGACTTCACTCGCGGAGAACCCACAGGAATTCCGGGACACAAAATACCCTATCTATTTTTCTGTATACCCCCGACAACGTGTATTCAAAATTTCATGGGGTTTCACTGGCGTTAATTTCAGAATTCCCGCGGGAATTCCGGGATCAAAAGTACCTTATGTCCTTCGCTGTACCCCAGGCAACGTGTGTACAAAATTTGGTGACTATCGGTTGAGGCGTGAAAGCGTAATAGACAGATAGAGTTAGTTCTGCATTTATAAAATTAGTAGGGATTTTAAAGATGACTCTCCTTATCAAAGGAGAGTTTGCAGCCTGATGAAAAATTTTATACGAAACAGAGCTCTTTCATTTCCGGTTCGAACCGTTTGTCGTAGACAACAGTACAAACTTGAATGCTTTGCTTTCACATTTATGAAATCGAACAGTATCCTGTACCAGAGTCTGTTGTATGTACATTTTACACGTACCATGTGATAGATTATTCACTTTTACTGACATCGTTAGTTATTTTTAATAATTTTCGGTGATTATTAATGAATTAATTCATGCATTTATTACATTGACCATGACCTACTATCCATTACCTATTTCTAGTTTAAAGTAAATAGATATAGATAGATAATATTATGATTTGATATTGGTATATTTATGTCAAACCCAAACAATGTTTTTTATAAATTGTCTGTCTGTCTTTTCCGGTTATAGGTATGTGCATCACACAAAAACTGCGGCGTAGAACTAAGTGTTCACTTTATATTAAACTTAGGGTAATAAAATCGTGATCGCGTTTAGTATGCGGAAAGAGAAAATGTGATGATTTATGATTTTACGCCTTAGTTTTTAGTTTTATTATAGGTATGTACCTACTTAGGTATAGATATTATATTATTGATATATTATATTTATCCTATCCTATAAATTACGTATAGGTACCTAAGTTCTGCATTTTGCAGTTATGTTATGTTATAAATAACAAATAGATTACAAAATAAACCCGTTCGACGAGTTTGCTTCTAAGCTTCTGTAAACTCTATCTGATACTAGGTAAATACCTGTTTTAGGTATAGTATGTAAGGATGCTACTACTAATTTAAATGTGCTCTTACAAAAGTGGTATACATAATAGTGAGTAATGAGAATAGTGAGGCTTTTTTCTGATAGGTATGTATTTAAAAAATAGTGAAATATGTAGGTATGTATTTAAGAAACAGCCAAGAAAACGAAGATTTATTTTTAACCCCAAAAATCTCAAATATACAAATATTATTATTACAACTTAACGAGTTTACTCAGTTCTAGATTTGAATGAATCTTTTTAAACAAATAATTTGTTACGCTACTGTCATAACTTTATAAAATACTAGCTATCCCGCGCAGTTTCACCCGCGATAATTTTGGAGTTACAGCGGAAATTCTGGATTACAATATAGCCCATGTTACTCAGGAATAATGTAGCTTTCTAATGGTAAAAGAATTTTTATAATCGGTGCAGTAGTTTTTGAGTTAAATCGTAACAAACGTTATTATTTATTTATAAAATAGGTACATTTTTGATAACAGCAGTGTGTAATTTGAACAATATGGATAGTACAAGGACCGCCAAAAATAAGATATAAAATTTTATCACCCCAGCTCGATGGAGCACGGAAATGAAATTTCTACTTGGAATAGAAAAGTTTGCACATGCAGGTTCCCAATTGAGAAATCTGTGAACTCGGTAAGGAAACATTACCACTGATAGAAATGCTCCTAAAAGTTCGCTTTGTCGTATTTGGTAGTAACTACGAATATTTCAAAACTCACAGAGAGTGGAATTGAAATTCTTGTTATTATAAATCCTTACTATTATAAAATGTTAAAGTGAGTTTGTTTGTTTGTTACCCGCGGTTTCACCCGCGGTAATTTCGGAGTTTCCGCAAGAATTCCAGGATAAAAAGTATCTTATGTCCTTTTCTGTATATACCTCTGACAACGTGATTGTAAATTTCATGATGATTGGCTGAGTAGTTAACGCGTGAAACAAGCAAATAAACTCAAGTTCGCATTTATAATAGCTATAGGATTGGTAATAAATAGAAAGGACGATCTATCATAATATATCTTTCATATATATACTGGTCAGTTTAATTGTTTTAAATGATGTAATCAATATTAATTTACATGGCGCGATACCGGAAAGTGTTATAATTACGATGTAATAGATACGAACATCTATCTGGGATGCGGAAACTCAGTTAATATGCAGATAGTTGAACGTGGTCGATGTAAGGTGTGACAAGGACGTCGTTATTTGCATTTTATGTTCATATGATTCGTTTATTATGGTGTTCTGGATGCCAATAATAGCACAGCTAGCACCACAGAGCAAATAAAGTAACTAGAGAGGACATGTAGGTGGGGCAGGCGCGCCATCGTTACACAAAGGTAGAGCAAATGCTCTAACTTGCCCAAAACTTCTTTGGCTGCCATCCCAAGTATATTTACCACAATATTCCCAAAACTGTGAATTTTGAAAACAGTGACTAAAAACGTAACCATAAACCGTTAAATACATTTCTTTACGTCAATGAATGTTTTAGTGTGTCAATAGTTTTGTGTGCGAAAATCACCCGGCGATACTGGTTTTCATCTGTTTTCATACTAAACTAAGTTAATATCCCTTCGATCTGATATTTTCTATTCTGTGGCTAGGACTCCAGTTAAATACGTACCTATACATACTGCAATGTAGAACGATTTTCAATTGCATTGTGAACAAAGTTCAGTCACAAGTATAGAGATGAGTTTTGGTCCGGCGTTAATGCACGTCTATCGGGTATTTACTCAAAATGTCTGTAAATGCCGGACCAAAACCCATCTTTAGTCACGTGACTAGGTGTCTATTTTCATACTTCTTTACTATCCATCATCCAATCAATACTATAATCCTTCTAATGTTATAAATGTAAAAGTGTAGATGTTTGGATGTTTGTTACTCAATCACGCAAAAACGGCTGAACGGATTCGGATGAAATTTAGCATGCACGTTGTAAGGGGTACAGAGAAGGAAATAGGGTACTTTTTATCCCGGAATTCCCGCGGAAACTCCAAAATTACAGTGGGTGAAACCGCGGGGCACGGCTAGTAAAAAATAAATCACGTCAGGCATTTGCGATTCATATTCATTTAATGTAATATTTAATATCAACGAATACCTTATATTCAAAAGAGTAAATAATCGTGGGGTACCTACCTATACGTGACGGGGATTGGTACCTACCTAACCCGCAAGAATGTCTTTACATACAAAGTAGGTAGGCATTGCAAATGTGTGTATCGTATATACAGGCAAAAATTCATTGAGAGTTGAGACTCATAATCTGGTAAATAAAGTTGTCTGGCTATATAATACCAGCTGTGCCCCGCGGTCCATCCGAGTGAGTTTCGGAATTCCCGCAGGAACATTATCAGGTAATCTATGTGTTAGTCTGATGTAAGTATAAGCTATAATATTGTGAAGTACAATCCATTCAGTAGTTTTTGCGTCAAAGAGAACATCCATACATACAAACTTTCGCGTTTGTACCTAATATTAGTAAGGATTACATAGAAGTACAACATAATTATGATAGATTTTTATAATTAAAGATAAGAACGCCGGAGGAATTCTAAATATTTCTATCCATACTTGGCTAAAGAATAAAAACCAATTTACAATTGATGAGTTTAAAAAAATATATTGGTGGCGATACTATTGAGGATTGGGTCATTCAAATACAATATGTAGAGCGATAAAGGTAGAGTGTGGGAAATTTTGCTTATACTCGCATTATTTATCAAATCTATTGCATAGTTACTTACATGATCGTAGAGCGCGAGTAAGTGCATTATCCTTCCTCGCTGGTGGGGCTGTCTTCTGACCAAGGAGGTTGTGCGCTTGAGCTTGCACGTCATTGCCCTCTTCCATATTTGAGTAGCAAATTAAAACAACTCAACTGATGACTTTGTTTCGACCGTTTTTTCGATCACTTGAAAATAATCTAAACTCTTATTTGTACTGAAAAAATAAATAAATAAATATAAAAAAAAGAAAAAAAAAAATCGAATTTAGTTTTTATAACTTTGATCAAAATAACTTTTGCTTTACCACTAGAATTGTGAAAAAATAATAACAATGGCTTCAATCATTTTATATGGAAGTTCATTTGGTGTTTAATATTACGAAGTATCTACCACACAATTTAAATGGAAATTTTAGAACAACAAACGATACCGCGAAATACTGGCAAACGTCAGATAAAGACGAACTTATCAATCACTTGAACCAACTTCGCAAATAGTACATAGAATCCCACAAATTTCTAGGACAGTAGATAACATTACCTACTATCAACAGCTGTCTTATACAGTTTCTAATGTTTTCCGCCCGCGATAATAATGGACGGGTGTTCAATGTAAATTGTATTAAAAAAATATATAAACCAATCAATAAAATATTACCTTGCATACACGTGTTCCAATGGCACTGCTAAGTTACGAATTTCATTCACAATTTTTACTTCATCTTAATAAACAATTAAGTATGCGCCGGTTCTTGAGAAAATATAAACGGCACACGATCACTCACGCGCAGAGCATCCCACTATAGTGACGATAAGTTATAAAACTAACTTATTTTATGAACTCGTCGAGATTATATTTTATCGTTTTTATGTTAATAAAATAAATTGTAATAATTATATTGTTATAAACAAATGCAGTGCGCTTGACATACGCGTGCTTTGTCCGAGTCCATGCCGCGTATTGTCAGGTTTTGCCGCCATTGACTCCAGTTAGATACGCTCATTGAACGATGAACCTTATTCTGCTAACGAATTAACTTTTTATTAATTAACTTTTAATTAGTGATGGGTACAATACCAATAAATAAATGCGAGAAACAAAAGTTTCCTCACACTTGGTCATAAAGTCTCACTGTTTTTAGTACACAATGACACCTAAAGCTGTATTACAGCTAAACATAAATTCTTTTTACCTTACATTACCGCACTAGTTTTAACTTCCATTTTTTTTAACTCAGAAAAAACATTTTTAGTGACGCACTAATACTTTTGAAATCTAAGAAATAGTATTTATGACCATAATATAATAATTATAATAGTAAAATAATTTCATCTGCTGCTTTAATTTTGGAGAGTCCACGGGAATTCCGGGATAAGAGTATACCCTATGTCCTTTTCTGTACCCTTGACAACGTGTATACAAAATTTCATGGAGATCGGTTGAGTGGTTAGGGCGTGATAGCGTAACAAACAAACTAACAAACGCACTTTTGCATTTACATGTATAATAATAGTAAGGAATAACACGCGAAAATAAAAGTGGGAGATAAAAACTGCATACACTAAACATCTATTTGTAACTACACGTTGTATAGGTTTAATATTAAAATTCGCAATTATTTATTATAGTCGAATAAAGCCGCTGATTACGTAAGTGACACGCCAAAAGCCAACTCCACGAGGTTGTCGGCCTTGGGCTGTATGTATAATCACTTCAATCCAGCACATGTGAACTACGCATACCTGTTTCATAGCCGGCGAAATAGTAAAATAATACAATTGCATATTTATTTATTTAACAATTAATGCACACAAGGACAACATAAAAAGGAAAGAAAATATAAAAGTAATCATGTACAAGGGTCATGCTTATTCCATGTGGAATTTCTTCCGGCAGACCCGCGACAGGAAAAGAGATAAGAATAGGCTGATCTGGTGTGCTTCAGTTCGATAGGTAATAACAAACAAAATACATACAAATCGTACCTACTTGTTGTACATACAAATGCATACTGGTTTAATAGCTTAAACTTAAACTATAACCCACGTCAATTTTGGAGATCTCGCGGGAATTCCAGGCTAAAAGTACTCGATATCATTTCTGTACCCCTGATAACGTGCTGTATGCAAATTTTTTTGCAGTTTCACCAATGATGATTTCGGAGTTCCCGCGGAAATTCTGAGATAAAAAGTACTCTTCTCTATACTCCTGACAACGTGTATACAAAATTTCATGGTGATCGGTTGAGCCGTGAAGATGTGGCAGCGTAACAAACAAACAAACAACTCTCACATCTCTCTCTCACATTTAGATTATTTGAACTTGATACATTAATGTAATAGGTATAGAACGATGTGCCTAATGTTGTACCTACCTATTAGGTACTAAAGGTCTGTTGCAGTCCCATAAAAATACCCAAGTATTATACCCAAGTAGTGTATTATTTTATTATATTGATAAAACAAGACGATAATTTTGTTGAAATTCGTAGTTTTATGTTTTTAAAACAGGTTAATAGAAGTCGTTAATACCTAACGTTTTGTTGGCCTGATTCGTTATAAGACACAATTTCGCTGGCATAATCGTCAAACTCTTATGGTAAATAAAAAAAAGTAATGAAAACCTTTATATAACCAATTCTATCTCATACTCTCGCAGGCTAAATCCTATTTGTAAATATGTTTGTCTCTTTTTAGTGTCGTTTTTTCGTTTTATCGATTTTTAAATCACTCACACATCAAGAAGTTTTAACTTCAAAACTTTTTTTTAAAACAACAGAGTTAAGGGAAATTTTGGTGAGTAAAACGGCAAAAGAAGCGATTTAATGAAATGATTAGTGTTATCGTATACGACGCTAGCGTCATAATATTTGTCCATGATGGTTTTTACGAGAGCTTGTGCACATGCGTTCGCTTCAGTTCCATTTATTTTTTTGTGTTGATATATTTATTTTATTGTTTATTAGATTATTCAACGAGGAGATTTTGTATGTGATTATGTATGATATGTGTATGTGTCTTGCCTCATGGGCGTCACATTAAAAAATTATAAGTTTTAATGGATTTGCTCAATTTCACTAATTATGCGAGTTAGAATCCTCTAAAGTAATAGTAACTACCTTTTACGTTAATCCAGGCTCCAGAGTAAGGATAATATTGTCTTGTTTCATTGAGACTCGATATATCGATACAGATAAAAACTTAATTAGTTGTAAATCATAATTATGTAAATAGGTATTTGTTGAAACCATTTAATAAAAAACTAAATGATGCCTGATTAATAGAGGCTACTTCGTGTTATCGCAATTGGTTCATGAAAAAATGAGTTAAAAAAAATATTTAAATCATAAAGTTCTACAAACGCAACAGTACACTGTTGTACCTACTTCTAAACATCACGCGAACGAAGCCGCAGGCTAAGGATAGCAGTTACTATAAAAGTAAGTGGAAAAATATACCAAACAGACCACTGGGCCCTTATTCACTATAAATATACGCGCCACAAAAATTGTTTTTCCCTCATGCCCAAAGTAGTTTCATGTAGAAAAAATACATTTACAGCGTTTCTTATAAAGAAAGAAAAACTTGTTTAAGCAAAATGAGACACAATACAATGGAACATACAGAACATCACAAATGAAAATTATTAAAGAATAACATTCTAAGACTAAACATACTATAAAACGATAAAATTTATGACATTTTTGTGACATTTCTAATATTTTGGCCTCTGGAACGTTTCAGATTGTTTTTGGGACGAGTTATGGGCAAGGAATGTTGTTGGTCATAGTGAATAAGAATAAGGCCCTGATAAGACGTAGGTTAAGTTAAACTTTAGTAGGTAACACGTTGCAGACAATTATGATACTAGAACAGAAAATAGGTAATTCCCAGCGTGTGTTTTGTACAAAACACGAGTTGGGATTCTCTTTTCACACGTAGGTATATTAGTTAATGCACCGCTTTACCTACAATGTACCTTATAAGTGAAGAAATAAAAATAAATATCATGATAAAACTTTTTAGTATTTTATATAATTTAAAATAACGTTGGTATAATTACATAAATTAAATCATGGTTTCATCGGAAATCTTAATTATTTGGCTCAATTCAAGATTGTTTAATATTTCTGAAATATTTGCAGTTGTTTCCATTGGTTCTTGTAGCATTTTCAGTTTTACTATGTGAGCAAATTACAATAACATTATCTTCCAGTGGCAAAGTTCAGGTATAATGTTTTTTCCTCTATATAGATTACACCCACTCTTTGTCAAATCTCATTAATTATCTCCACTAACCTTGTAGTCTTGAAAAGATAGCTATTTTATCATAAACACCCGCTGATATCTCATTATTTACCCTACATGTAACGTAGATTTGTAATACCATCTAGTAGATACATAATAAGTACTAGCTATGCCCTGCGGTTTCACCCGCTTGAAACGTTATTTAACAACTTTTTTTTCCGTCCATCCGATTTTAATGAAACAAAGCCCATATGTTGCTCCAGGCTAAGTTTTATCTACCTAGGAAAACCGACTGACAGTCTGTTCTGCGCGAATACACAGGAAATCCTTTTAAAAACTTCTTTTTGTGGTTTGTTATTTTTTTATCGCCCCCTCTCAATTTTGGGTAAAAAGATTCAATGTATAGAATTGCAGATTGTAGTCTTTTATTATATGTAGTATAGATTGCTTTTATTTCAAGATAAGTGACACATGAACTTTAATTAGGTCATTAAAGTCGCGCTCTTAAAATGCGAAATTGCTGTATGGATCTTGAGAAAGACGAGATATATCTACCTATTTATTAAAAATGCGGGAGTGTCGTGGAACACTCGGTTAGAAAGAAGTTCCTGCTTTCCAAAATTCGACAATTCCGGACATTTATCAGATTCCGGGTTGGGCGGGGTTTGATTTACCAATAAGCGCGCAACTTCTATGGCGCACCTATGACGACGTGACAGAAAAAGAATTTTTGCTCCCATCCATACCATGCAATAAAGAACTTGGTTCTAAAAAATTATAGAGAAACTCGATCGAAATTTAGAAATATCCATGGAATAAAATGGGATCCATGGTTGGATGAATATTATGATGGAACTGTAAATTTAAGTAGATACAACGTTTTGTATTGACATCATTATACCCGGGATAATAAATGAGATATTCATTATGATGTTCAAAGAAGAATTGAATATACCAATATTGCTTATTTATTGGCCAACTTTGGATTGTCCATGGGGATAGTGGGACATTCTAAAACTATGTGTGCGACAGCAGTTCTATCTAATTTTGTACCACGTGAGCGAAGCCTTTGGAAAAAGCTAGTCCATACTATATAATATAATAATATTATAATGAGCTAAGGTTTGTGAGTTTGTGAATTTGTGAATTGTGAGTTTGTGAGCTTGTGACGTTGTAGGGGGTAATCTCTGGATCTACTAAACCCATTTTAAAAATTCTTTCACCTATAGAAAGCTATACGGTAGTCCTGAGTGACATAGAGTACTTTTATCCCCAAATCTCTACAGAACTCTAAGATTATCGCGGGTGAAAGCGCGGGGGACCGCTAGTCTTTAATAATCATGGACCAAGTTTAATTAGTCCATGGTAATAATTAAAAAAACATGTAACTGAGCATGTATAAGTTAAATACTCGTCATAATATGTGCATACTATGGAAGCGGGTGCATGTTACTATAGCTGGTATAGTTGCTTTTTATTAATTAAACGTATCCGAACTCGGAAATATGACTAATTTTAGCAATTTAGGTCAGTTGCAAACGGGGAGCTCTTTGTCTCTCTAAGCATTCTCGTTATGTTTGCATTTTTTTATTTTATTGAAAGAGACAAAATGTGACGAAGTCAACACGAAGTTACTCTGGTAGAGGACTCGATAGTGAAAGCATCTGAACAATTATTGTGTTACTGAAATTTCAACTTTACTACGAAAAATTTATGGTCTAAATCAGCGCGTTTCTTGAATTACTCATTGTACGTATCTACTGAATACTATTTCGTATTATTTGTTCTAAGCATTATTTATAATGAGATTTTATATTTAAACATGGCGTCATCGTCGAGCGTCATTTAATGCATTTTAAATGAAATCTGCTTGGTAAGGAATGAGCAATAAAAACGCATTTAAAAATATCTTTTGATATAAATATACTTATGTATCCCAAAGAAATTCCGTGATAAAGAAAATAAAATAAATTAAGCTGAGATTACAGAAATAAAATATTTAAACTCTATATCATAAATCTATAACAAAAAAGCGCTACAACCGAATAACTTACGAATTTTTGAATTGCCTAAAGTTATTTATTATAATTTTCATATTGCAATACTCTAAAAATTTGTATTTTCTCTATTTCACATGTTGTTTTATTTGTTGTCACTTATTTTCAATTTTGCACCTGTCACCAGTCTCACTTTGACAATATTATAGGGTACTTACATGAAATTTATAATAAGAAATTTTGTCAATATTTCAAAAATAGAACCTTAGAAAAGCGTTATTGTGAAAGTTACTAAAAAATTTTCAATAGTTTCCAAAATATTCAACTTTTAATTTTATGAAACGGAACGTTGCAACGAAACACCAATCACAGCCAAGCTTCACACATGACGTCACTTTTTTTTACCTCTTTCAGAGAAGGCAAAAGAAACTAAGTGCATACAGTCAACGCATATTTTCCATTTTCTGAAGTTTTTTACTTTAAAATGCATCGGTAAGATGCATTTCGATTCTTTACTGGAACTTTTGAAAGTAAATCGACACAGTTCAACCTAAATTTCGCTTTTGGATATGAAAGTTATATGTCTGTCAGTGTCACATGACCCTGTCAATACGACAGTGACATTTCTATCACAGATTAAAGGCGTAATTTTGAACTAGTGACGTCATTCCGCGTTTCGGCGGGAAGGTCTAAAGTAGGAACTTTGAAAAGCTCTATTTAATTAATTTATGCATATATTTTTTTTTCTTTTTTTTTGCTTTGTTTAAGTAGGCCATATATCTTTAAAATAGACTTAAAAAATTCACGCAAGTACCCTATTATTGCAAGACCATGATTTAATTTTTATATCAGACTAGCTATGCTTCGCGGTTTCACCCTCGTGAGTTTCGGGATTCCCACAGTAACTCAAAAACTTCTTTCATATTCTTCTTCTCCTCACAATAACAAACACAGCAAAAAAATCGTGAAATTGGTCCAGCTGTTCACACATGATGCCGTGACCAAGGGAATTAGGGATTCATTTTTATATAAATAGATTAAGCTACTAGTTTTCTTTTGGTTTTTAAATGTATACCAGTATTAAGAACGAGAATAGAATACTTTTCCCTTTTTCCTCCCTCCTTATAAACCTGTCTCAAACACCTTAAGTATGGCTGCTTTATATTTGCCATGTACACTATAAAAAATAAATCTATAACATTAATAACTATAGAACAATAAGAACTAATTGTGGTGCCCAGGACGCAGCTAAATTTTCGTAATGAGAGCCGTCACCGATGGAATGTTCTTATAATTATTGTGCCACGCGAATTAATTGATGCCCTTCACAATCGTTTATTTTTAGGTATTAGCTTTTGAACCCGTTTTATCAATGAACCAGGTCAAAGTCAAGCTACTCGTAGATATATTACCATAAGTTTGGTGACAATGATAATATTATCCTTCAGGTCGAAAATTGACATTTTTTTAAAATGTCCACTTTCCTAAAACGTCCACTTTCCCAAAATGTCCACTTTCCTAAAATGTCCACATTCCTAAAACGTCCACTTGCCCAAAATGTCCATTTTCCTGAAATATCCACTTTCCTAAAATGTCCCCTTTCCTAAAACGTCTATTTTCCTAAAATGTCCACTTTCCTTAAATGTACACTTTCCTAAAATGTACACTTTCCTAAAATGACCACTTTCCTAAAATGACAACATTCTTGGGGAAATCTTGCACATGGTAAAAACTTAACTTTGTTGATATTTTAAAGTATTAATAAGCAATTTTGGATGTTAACAAGCCAAGATTTTTTAATTTTAAGGTGTAGGTATCATATGGGCAAGTTTTCATACGAATTTCAATAGATATTTTCTTTCAGTATGGTTTCTTTTTAATTACTTACTCACTTAATCTATACTTATAATAAAACTGTAGAGAGGTCAATTGTCATTGAATATATACTCAAAATTAATATTGGAAGATGAATGGTGATCGATACTGATACCAAAAATGCAATCAGTAAATTTTTTGTCTGTCTGTCTGTCTGTCTGTATGTGCACGCATGGGCTAAAAACTACTGAAGCCATTTTAAACAAACTTGGCACGATTGCAGTCCATGCTCCTGGGCAGGTTATAGGCTATATAACATAATGCTAAGACACATAGGAGCTGAGCAGTGTCGATAAATTTGAAGCAAGTCAGATTAAAATGCGCTTTCGAGCTCTTATCCTCGCATATGTTTATTCAATCTCGCAAAAACGGCTGAACGGTTTTGAATGAAATTTGGCATGCACGTTTTCAGGGGTACAGAAAAGGACATAGGGTACTTTTTATCCGGAATTCCCGCGGGAACTCCGAAATTACTGCGGGTGAAACCGCGGGGCACAGCTAGTACTGAATATAAGTTTGTTTTTTACGCTTTAACGCCTTCACTACTGAACCAATCATGAAATTTTGTACACAGGAGTTGTCATGGGTACAGCATAGGTACAGAGTACTTTTTATGCCGGAATTTCCTCGGGAACTCCGAAATTATCGCGGGTGAAACGGCGGGAAACAGTTAATTTATAATTAATGGGCACATTCAACATCAAAAGTCACTATGGCTAGAAGAGTCAACAATACATGTATTGAAACAAGGCAAGATTTTAAGCATGCTGACTTACTCGTCTACATTTTACCTATTGTGTCCAGAATATTTAAATGTTTCGCGAAGTAGTATCCACATACTCGTTTAACATAATGTACATACAATACTTGTATTAATATTCTTAGCACATTGAATTAACTTAAATAGGTTGTAAATAGCTACTGTCGATTATTATATGCATTAGAAATCACAGCTATAGTAAGACAATGGTTTACACTACAGAGTACCAATATGTTGTACGTGCCCATTACTTACGGCCGCACTCAGAGTCGACTTTAATGATTACTTAGTTAAGTATAGATTTTTAAAACAAAACTGCCGCAATCAGAGACGTTCAGTAAATTAATGTTAATTGGCATTTAATGAGATGTAACTATTTTTTTTTTTTTTTTTTTTTTTATTATTTATTTACTCAGAAAAAAGTACAAAAATTTTTACGTCAGACACAAAAACCCAGCAGGGTTTATACTTAATTAGTTAAATGCCAATTAACATTAATTTATTAAACTTGTCTATTTGCGGCAGTTTTGTTTTAAAAATCTATACTTAACTAAGTAATCATTAAAATCGACTCTGAGTGCGGCGGTTACACAAGAAACGTTAATCAATTTACTTTTACGAGTATCTATCTACAAAAAGGGAATTCATATTACTATAAACAATATCAAAATAATAGCATACCTACCTACTGGGGGCTATCACAACTTTTTTGGCAATATTGTTAAATGCTACACTTACCAAAAATATTTATGACGATTGTGATTATTATAAATGAAAAAAATATGAGTTTGTTATGCTTACACGACTTCACTATTCAACCGATCATCGTGAAATTTTGCTTACACGTTGTTAGGGGTACAGAGAAGGACACCCGAAATTAACGCGGGTGAACTCGAAGATAATATGTAGTATAAATGCGGAGTCGTGCTCCTTTTTTCGTACTGACAGGTGCTCAGAGACTTATATCTAAATTTACTCGTGACATTCTAATTAACACAGTTTAAATGCTCCTTACAATGAAGATAATTTCGTTTGTAAATTATTATATTTTAATCAATTCTTTTATTTGTAAATTTAATTTCAAAATTTTCCTGACTGGAGCACAGAGTTCTGGCGAGGTTCTCCTAAACTTGTGCCTACAACACGATTACTTTATACTTACGTAAATTCGACACTTAAAATAATATTGCTAAATAAGAGTCCCTTCATTGCAGGTAAACGCAGATTAGGTATATACAAATCTTTTATAAACCGAATGCACTTTCTAGCAATGGGCTTGTCAACCAAATTTTAGGTTTTAGTCCCTCTTGTAGATTAATAAAAATGTTGAACACGTATTTTTTAATTTTTTACGTAATCAAAAAATAACGGAAATACTTTAGGTAAGTCGAAACGTCGCGTGATGACATGCCGTGCTCCAGTTTATAGCACGTTGTGACGTCACGCGACATTTCGAATTCTAATCTTACAAGACGGACTAAATAGAATTTTGATTTTCATACCCCGAAAACAAGCCTCTTCTATGTAGTATGTACCTACCTACTAACATGCACTTACGCAGATAATGTCTAAAAAGTTTTTCCTTTAAATAATTATAATAAATGTTATCATCGATTTTACACGTGAGAATTTCAAATATACAAAATAAAATTACAAATGGTTTATGATAATGTATGTACCCACCTATGTTTAACCAGCATCTCTATATTTCTATCAGCGCCTTTACAAAATCTGTTAGCCATTTTACTCGTAGTCTACATACGTTGCTCTCTAAATTATTCTTCATATCATGTATACGTATAAAGAGGTTCGAACGAGGGTTGCCACCTTTTTTCTGATTTGTATATTATCTTATTAGTATCTAAGTTTACTCTTTTAGTAAGTTTTTTTTTGTATTTTAACCTTTTGAGAAATGTAGGGTCTTTTTAATTAGGATGGTTTTTTTCCATGTATATGTTTTATGGTTTTTATTGGCCATCAATGATCAGTTACTCTTAAAATCGAATTCAAGTAGTTTAGGTTCTCTTAATAAAATGGACTCTCAGTCCCTCCTACACTATCTCCTCTCTTATCGTCTTTTACCTCTTTTTTTGTGGCGTGCCAAACCCATCATCGCTTTCCATGATTTTTTTTTATTTTATTTACAAGCAGAAAAGAACACTTACGGTTAGATGTATAAAAATTGGGCAGCATTCATTGATAAGTTATTTCTAATTTGATAGTTGACGTTTCGTTGCCGTGATTACGTTTCGCTCTGAAATTACCATTGCGGGTACGTTCCAGACCAATCACAGTTAATATAAAAAGCGCGACAGCCATTGAAATAGTGATAAAAACATAATACTTTCCATACTATACATTTACTACTACTATACATTTTACATTTCCATACCTACTATACATACAGATAGGTACAATTGACTGAAACAGTGGCAACCCTCTTTCGAACTAAGAAGCATGTTTTATTCATAACCATATTATAATGCTCATATAGAAAAGACCTTTCGCGACACACAATCTATCTTATCCTACTAATATTGTAAATGTGAAAGTGTGGATGTTTGGATGTTTAGATGTTTGGATGTTTGTTACTCAATCACGCAAAAACAGCTGAACGGATTTGGATGAAATTTAGCATGCCCGTTGTCAAGGGTACAGAAAAGGACATAGGGTACTTTTTATAACGGAATTCCCGCGGAAACTCCGAAATTACCACGGGTGAAACCGCGGGGCACAGCTAGTATGAGATATGACAAAACGAGAATTCTGTCTGTAATATTGAGTTATCTTCCTTCTATTTAGAACATCTATTCAGTTTTTAAAAGTGTTGATAGATATGCACCTATTTCGTTCTTATTAACCGGCTTCCAAACAGGAGGAGGTTTTGCATTCGGCTGTATGTATGTTTTTTTGATAAGACTATTTTCCGAGGCTTGCCTTACCCTTTAGAATTATACCCATATTTTATGCTTGCATATTATTTTTTTCATTGGCTAAATAGGATTAAAGAAAAATCTTTCCATATTTCTATGGCAATTATTTTTATTAATATATCTACTAAAATCAACATAAATAATACGCATAATATCACATACAAAACTAAGGTATTTATATAACTAGCAATAATTTCACTTTGAAACACCACATGGCACTTGC
Source organism: Zygaena filipendulae (assembly GCA_907165275.2). Taxonomy (NCBI): domain Eukaryota; kingdom Metazoa; phylum Arthropoda; class Insecta; order Lepidoptera; family Zygaenidae; genus Zygaena; species Zygaena filipendulae. The sequence goes on from OU015659.1 coordinate 8,025,728, forward strand.
TTTTATCAGTGTCCTACAAAAATCATAATATGCAATCAATTAAAGCAAATCGGGCTCGAAAGTAATCGGAACTAAATTGTGTTGCTGCAAGATTCTTCTAGCTGTATCTATTAGGTATAGAAAGAGATGGGTTTGATTCATTTTACCTATTTAAAAGCGATTGTTCATAAAAATCACCATCATTAGCATAACTAGTTTATGAGGCTAGATTTGCTGTGGCTTCAGCTTTCTTCGCATTTTCCTTGTCGATATCAGCTGTTTTCAACGGTCCGTGCTTCCAGTCAGCTGGGTAGCCATATTGCCTGACGTCATCCCACCACTGCTGTTTGCCGTCAGCCCAGATGCAGTACACTACATTGGTACTGACCAAAACAGCGAAACACACCCAGAACGCAACCCTCCACTGGACTAGTGTTGACTGAAATTAAAAAAATATTACTAGATTACTTGCCTATCCTTTCACGAGACATTGAGATCTTGTAGATAACCAATAATTTTACAGTCCTCGTAGTGTAGAAACCAAGCAATTATTACCAAATTATTACACAATATTATATCTATTATTGCCTACGAATTAACTGCATCAATCAATAGGTACAAATGTATTTAAGATCGGTTTGTTTTAACGCAGATCATTTTTATACACAAATTATTGGCGTTAATTGACTACTAAGTAAAAATGTATTAATACTATGCATTACAATATTATATTTAAACCCATTAAAAACTCAATCTGGAACCCTCTCGATATTCAAACCCGTGGGACATGTTGCTTGGAGAGTGCAGGTGTATAGATAATCACTAGCACCAGCGTGATCCTCGTAGATATAATATATTCAATGAACCTACATTGTCCATTATTTATTTGCAAAATCAGTACATAGATTATATTACCAGACACGTTCCATGCATAAAATAGAATATATTTTATAACAAACGCACATTTCTGTTTATTAATATGAATATATCATATTATATTGCATATTCCATTAAGACCCGCATTAAATTAATTAAATTACTATATTATTAATTTAGACACCGTTAAAAATTCATCTTGATCTTATTCAGGGTGAGAATTTTATTTTCACTAAAATCAAATTACAAAGAAGCAATTCACAGAAAATACCTTTAAAAAGAAGATGGTAGGTACATTTTTTTAATATAAAAAGACGTCTTTCCTTTTAAAGTGGAAAATATTCAACTTTGTGAACAATATTTTGAAAGGAAAGGTTTTGTGTCAATATTGAAATACACTTATTCAGTGAATTGAAAAAAAGGCCAAGGCTTTTCTTTCTCCGATAATAATCTTCGCTAATCTTCGTTACCAAGAAACACGTTAGGAGACGTCCCCGAACGTGTAACTTTGTGACAAAGATTATTATCACGTGATGTGTTTAGCAACTTTTTAACTGCCTCTGGTGATGTGGTGAGGTTTTAGACTACCCCCCAAACCACCCATACCCAAAATGGTATGGTATGGAGTGAAATGGTATGGTATGGAGTGAAATGGTATCGATTTCCAATGTACCAGCACACACCCACTTTTTTCTGTAGGTAATTTGTTAATTAGTATTAAACACCTCCCCCCCCCACCCTCTACTACATCATTATTTGACCATGGACTCTAGAAATAGATTTTTTATAATCAAGTACCTACCTAAACTATAAATCTTGAAGAAGTGAATGAAAAACTTAAAAGATACTTTTGCGCGCGGCGAGCTCGGCGACGGACGTGTGTCAGTTAGCGTAGATTATTATTGTTCAGTAATATAAGTTTCTTAATAATACTAGTGAATGTTATGTGCATATTTTATTTTTCGCGAGATTGTCGTCCTTCTCGTGGTGGCAGAGTGATAAAAATATATACTCATCATGAGTTTCTTTCGTTCTCCCGATCGAAAAAAGAATAACAGTGACGGCAGTGGCGGATCGCAACCAGACTTATCAAAACTACCCGACCCACAAATAACATTTAGAAAACGCAAGGAACGTGAATGCGATTACGATGCAAAACGCGAATTATTGGAGTTCCGTGATGAGATTATGAACGCCTTGAGACATTTTAATCAGAAACAATCTGACAATGTATCTCAAATTTGTGAGAGTGTAAAAAAAATACAAGAAGAGGTGAAAAACATTAAGCTAGCCACTGATAGCTTGATTCGAGAACAAAATAATATGAAAATTGAACTACTTGAGTTAAAGAATAATAATATAAAAAATGAACAGAAACTTTTTCATCTTGCAGCCGAGGTTGACTCCATCAAAAATACATCAACACCTATTAATTATCAATCTGAACATGCTATTCGTGAGGAGATAATCTGCGAATATCAGGAACGCTGTATGCGAGACAAAAATATAATTTTGACAAGTGTGCCAGAACTTCATAGTGGTTCTTCCAATGAAAGATTATTACATGATAAATCTGAAGTATCGAAAATTTTACACGTTATAGACTCGCAATGTCCAGAACCAAGAAGAATTCTTCGACTTGGACGGTACACTCAAGGCCAAAATCGTAACTTAAAAATTTGTTTTGAATCACAACACACTGTTTTGAATATACTACGATCGAAAACAAGACTTTCTAAAGAACCTGTAAAGATTTTTCCAGACAAAACTCCTTCACAACAGAAATATTATAAGGCTCTTAAAGAGCAACTGGTAAATCGTCGTAATAATGGAGAAACTGACATTATTATAAAGTATATAAAAAACATTCCAAAGATAGTAAATATGAACCTAAAAACTAAACATAAAATAGCTATCCGTGTTCCACAAGAGGATCCATTCGATACAAATAACTGACGACTACCACGACCTTCCCATAAGTTTTTTGTCATTAAAAATATACTATATGCTATAATAATGTCCGCAGTATTATGATCCCAGGAAAATCTAACCAGTATAAAATGCATAATAAGGGCGATTCCTAAGACAGTACTATTGCTGATTGAAACATGGAAGAAATGATGAAGATGTAAAGTTGTTTAATATGGTTGACTACACATAGGTACTACAATCTTAAAACCGATCAAAAAGCGGAAGGAGTGCCTCTATACGTCATCAGTGATCTAAAACACAGCCACATCAGTGACTTTTATTTATTCGGTGATCAAAATTAGCGTAATATTGTTTGTAGTTGTGATTTGTTTAACGGTAGTAAAGGTAATTGATATGTCACCTCTGTTGGTGATTGTACAGGACAGAGAATTTTTCTATCTACCTACCTTTGATTTTGTTTAACGATATGAGCTCGCTGTGCATTATAATATTGCTATGTACTCTTTCTTCGTTCTCGTGCGCTCTGGTGTGTGCGGAATATCTATCTACCCATGCACTAAATTCTTTGGCACTCAATTAAATAATAATATTAGAAGCGTTCCGCATATTTCCGGTGTGCCGAGACGAAGCGAAGTTTTTTGTTTTATTTATATTCTCATACAAGTGAAGTTGTAAAATTTCTTTTGAGAATAAAGATTCTTAAACCTAAATATCAAGTCGGCAAACAAAATTAAATAAAGCATCTGGCGTTGACGTTGGATCGTGAACGAACCGTGCTCTCAACATGAACTCCTTTATTATTCGCAAAGCCAACTTTGTGAACTGAATTATAATGGCTTTTAAAATAAGCCATGTCAGTTTTCTCGCTCGTTGATTTCATCATCTATGTATAAATATATATAATATGTATAATAATAATTTTGTACGCGTAATATGGCATTTTTTTCCGTGTACAAGCTTTTAGCTTTTAATGTTTGTATAAGAATGAGAACGTCCTCTTTTCTGCATGTTGGTTCAGTTCCGTCGTTGCATTTTTAAAGCACTTCAGCATAACCTAAATTGAATATAAGATTAGCTCCAGATAAAGAATAATTGGATACCTATAGAGTAGATAATAGGCTATTTGACTAATTTTTATTTTTTAGTCCGTCTTGTAGATTATTAAAAAATATTGGACACGTATTTTTTCTTTTTTTACGTAATCAAAATATAACGGCTATATATTGAGTTGAAATTTCGCGTGACGTCACTATTTTGACAGTTTGTATGACGGTTTTGTGGTTAGTGACGTCACGACCTCCTCATCCTAAACTTTAATGCGCTTTATCTCTGTATATTTTAATTTATTTAAAAAAGCAAAAAATACGTGTCTATTGTTTTTTTATTTTCTAACTGATGGACTAATTAGAATTTTGATTTTCAATAGTAGTCAACATCCCCATTGGATGTCGAGTGTTAACCCACACTGGAGAAATATTGAGTAAATCGTGTTTTAAAATTTTGTGTCAACATTTTTTTGTTCATCATTTTATTGGTATTTAAAAAAAGTGGTAAGGTAAACAAATTTTTAAAACTCTCATTAAAGCGTTCTGTAGCAAATAACTTTATTTTGTAGGTTTTGAATATGTTTTTGCTTATCGACGTCCAAATCTGTGTTATATTATACAACAATAAGTAGGACACCACCCATTTTCAGCTATTTTTAACTAATAGGTTGTCTGAAAGAGGTAGCAGCTGTCTGATAAAATCGCCTTTGTAATTCCTTACATGTATTATAATCAAGAGGTTCCGGGTCCGTTCCCGGTGGGGGTGCACTTAGTGTGATGAACACAAGAGTTCCATTTTCCAGTCTGGGCGTGTATATAATATATATCTTTACATAAATATATGTAATAATATGTAATATATGTCACGTTTGCTTGGTTTCCACGACACAAGCTTATAGCTTAGTGTGAGATCAAATAGATCTGTGTGTCGTGAATTATTATTGTTATTATTGTAATAATTTTCTGTTGTGTACAATAACGTGTAAATTGTTTGTAAAATGTTTACATAATATGTAGGTATCTAATATTTACCACATTTTGTATTCTTTTTATAATTAAACGTCATTACAGCATTTATCTATAGGTACAAATACTTACGTCAGGTGTCAATAGCCCTATTAAGTAGGGCGTGATGATGCCAGATATGGTTGAAGTGCCATTGATCATCGCGGTCAACGAGCCCGCGTAGTTCGGCGCCAAATCCAAAGCATTTACCTTTCAACAAAGATTTGTACATAGAGTAAAAGAATCGAATCGAGTGACTACTAAGGTGGCTGTAGGTATTTATCCTCCACGTCATTAATTTGATTGTCTCTGTTTGCCTTAGTCATGATGATTTTCTTCGGTCATCAAATAAATCAATTTAACGGATATACAATACACCATTTACAACTTCCCCTTAAATAATAATATGGTCTAATGCGCTACTAGTCATGCTTTTCAATAGATATATACCTTCCTCGAAATAGGTGCGAATGGTGATGTGGATTATTATTATTATTTAAAGAATAAAGAAATCCTAATGGATTCCATGAATCAGTCATCAATGGAAAATTTTATTAATACAAAAAATAATTAATCAATTATATATTGCAAATTGCTGTTGGTAGATTTAGGTTAAAGTGCTCATGTTGCAAGTAAAACTATGACTTTCTAGAGTAGCACATCCTTATCTTATCAGGACATAGGTACCTTTAAAATATTGACTGATTGACTAACAGACAACGCACAACCTATATGCGTGAACTGGCGTGAACTTAGAGATTTGAAATTTGCCATAAAGCATAAAGGATAGTAGACATGCACTAAGAAGGGTTTAAGCTACAGTCTTAAGAGGCTGAAAACAAAAACCATGTGATACAAATTACAGTTAGTATTTACTGATATTTATTACGTGTATATATAAGTTCTCACCTTCATACCGCTATAGAAGCCTCCCATGAGCGCCATTGAAGCGATAAAATAGGCAACCGCCGCCAACCGATCGCAGCCAGCGTACGAGGCAAGTATGATGCAGACGGCTGGACCAGTGGCAGCTGAAAGTATTTATTTATTTATTCTTCTTGCACAAAATAGTACAAATGGCGAACTTAATGCCTTGCGGCATTCTCTGACATTCTCTATTAATTTAAATTTAAAACCGTTATCATACTAGCTGCATGAGATACATACTCTTTATTTAACTAGGAAAGGGAAACGATTACTGTTATTTTATAATATTTATAACTAGCCGTTCCCCGCGGTTTCACCCGCGGTGATTTTGAATTCCGGGATAAAAAGTAGGAACCCTATGTCCTACCCCCGACAACGTGTATGCAAAATCTCGTGGTGATCGGTAGAGCCGTTAAGCCGTGAAAGCGTAACAAACAGACAGACAGACAGACAGACAGACAGACAGACAGACAGACAAAGTTACTTTCGCATTTATAATATTGGTAGGGAAGTAGGGATAATTTTATTAGCTTTTCTAGTAAGTACTATAAATTTTTGGATTCGAAGTGTTTAGAATTTAATTTTCTATGTTGTAGATAACTTTAGATTTTAGTAATAATACCTTCTTATTGTAAATGATTGGATATTCCTTTTTTTCAATTTATTTTCTTCAAGAAACAAAATAGGTACATATAACAAATATTCGCATTGGATATTGGAAACAGGATAATTGAAAGTGTGAATGATATCTATATTTTGGATGTTTTATTGAGTCAAACAGGCATATGCGTTCATCTATATAAGTAGATGAACTGGTTCGGTTTTACGTACAATATACACAGATAGTGTAACAAGTCCGGATTAACTTGTGATATACAATTTATCACACTACAAATACTTCGTTGATGTTACCGAGTTGATGGTATCTCAAACAGCTAACATTTCATAGTGAACTAGGTAAATATTTTTATGAAGGTTTTGATGCATAGTTATGTATAATATTTAATTTACCAACAAAACCTGTAGTAATTTAATAATATGTTAAATAATTTTTGGAACAAGTACGTTAGAGTCAATAATATCGATTTTATCATCGTTTTGTCCAATTGTATGTAAAGTATTATCTATTCAAATTATATCTGAGGCTGTTTTCCACGTCTGACTAATAGTGAAGATTCACTTTTAAGTAGATTAATCTTCCTAGTTTTGAACCAAGATGCTTATATAGACGCACTTCGTGTCATAGTTTCGATAGGAACGTATAGGTAAGTATATAAAATATACAACATGAATGATAAATGACCGTACTGTTGGTAAAGTGGTTAACGAATCGACTTCTGTAAAGTGTTGCGGGTTTGGTTCCCGCGCCATCAGGGTAAATATTTATAAATGAAGTATTTATTTATTTTATGAGATGTTCACCCCAATTCCGGGTGTTCAATATTTCAATATGTATTATATACCTATGTAGAGGTTAAGACAAAGTAGTAAGTGTTAGGTATATCAGTTGGGTGGTACAAGCTCTGTTTAGTTTAGTACCAGATGGCATAATATCCAAGTATTATTTTTAGTATCAAAGTCAGTTATAAAAATTTACCTATGGTTGTGTGAATGATTCTCCCGGTCTTTATTGAATGCCAATTCCGCTTGACGCAGAAGTCGCATACCCAGCCAAATATGAAAGAACTAATCCACATAGCAAGATATGGGATAGAAGTTAGGGTTCCCGTAGCGGCGATGTTGAATTTCAAAACGTCAGTCATATATTTTGGTAGATCAGTCACCATTGTATAGTAGCCCCAATCGTGGCCCACCTGTAATTTAAGTTTTACATATTTATCTGTTTGTATAATATTACTAGCTAATATTCCCAAGTGTTTCATCCACGCTAATTTCGGAGTTCCCGCAGGAGTTTCATGGTAAAAGAGTAGGTATCCTATGTTCTTTTCTGTGCCCCTTACAACGAGTATTCAAAATTTCATGATGATCGGTAGGTAGAGCAGTTAAGGCGTAAAAGTGTAACGAACAAACTAAACAAATCAAATAATACTGGGGTTCAAACTTCTACTTCTAATATCTAATATCGTCAATCTTCGTAAATAATGATTTACAAGAAAGAAATCTTTGGTAAAGGATAAGTCAAATCTAGATATCCTTCTACTTATGTATTTTTACGCAAAACTTAATGGTTATAATAAAGTAAGTATGTTTTACACTAAGAGAAAAATATTGACATGTTCATTGTGTTTCTTGATTTTAACATCATAAGTAAATATTTGAAATCACCTAGATATTATTAGATAACATTGGTATCCGATTTGAAACACACTATTTATTACCGGTACATAGTAGTTAAAGAGAGATTATTTGTAGTAATATCATAGACTAAAATTACTATTTAACTATCTATTTAACTGTTTTTTTGTAATTCTAATACCAGACCGGGGACACGCCATACTAGTATAGTGAATCATGATATTTTCCAACACACACACAAGGCTGTAGCCTACACCACTACTAGTTCTAAGCTTACCACTGCGTCGTGATAGTAATAGTCTTGTAGTGATTTATTATTTTACTAGTTGTACCCCGCGGTTTCCCTTGCGGTAATTTTGGAATTCCCGCGGCAATTCCGGGATAAAAAATAGCATGTGTCCTTGTGACAACGTGCATGCAAAATTTCGTCGTGATCGGTTGAGCCGTTAAGCCGTGAAAGCGTAACAAACAAACAAACTCACTTTCGCATTTATAATATTTGTTAAGATTGTTGTTTTATTACCAAAATAAATACTTACAGCTGCGAACAATAATGCCCAAACTGGGACTGATCGAACTATAGCTTTCCACGGTACAGAATCTCTGACGCTCTTATTCTCCGCACTAGTCACAGTTTCATTCAAATATTTCAATTCTTCATCAGATATAAACGGATGGGTGTTCGGTGTACTGTAACACAATATACTCTGTAAAAGAAACAAGTTGAAATAATATCTCGCCATTTATTTCAACAACGTTCGAAACAATGAATCTGAGAGTTTCTGAGAGTCATCGAAAAGATATAATATGGTTTCAAGAAAAAATATCTCAATAGCTTTAATATCGAAAAAAATCATATTACATCCTTTTTATGCACGTCCCTTTCGCACGACTTAGAATAAAAAATTATACAAAAATATTCAATGTATAATATATGTCTACATGAAACAAATATTTTCCACTCACCCAAACAACAAACCATAATAGTCCAAAGCAACCAAAGAAATAGAAGACATTTGCCCAGTGACCATCACCCGCCATTAGAAATCCAGACATGAATGACCCGAAAATATTACCGATCTGAGCACCACCAAACACCAAAGCCCCTTGTCTAGACCTCTCGTGTGGTGGTACCCATCGAGCTAACACTATCATCAGTGCTGGCATTGTTGGTCCCTGAAAATAGGTGAATATCGCAAGTTAGTATTGACAAGCATAATTGAAGGAGTATTACTCGCATCCAAGTAATCATTAACTACTAATAAAAAATTTATCAGTTACAGTATTTGAGTTACCTATTATATGTACTTATTATTTCTCAATTCGAAATAACTTTGGGTTTCATATTTACAATTTAATATGATCTGTAAAATGTCTTGTTGTAGGTATTTCGTCATTTAATTGATTTCATATCTTACCTCACCCATCCCTTGCAAAACTCGCAATATAAACAGCCAAGTAGCGCCTCCAGCATTCACCACTATGGGTGTTAATAAAGTAAAAACTGCTGTACTCAAAAGGCCAATGCCTAATGTCCATTTTCCTCCATATCTTTCAGCTAAGTACCCGCCAGGGACGTGAGTAATAGCGTATCCGTAATAAAACCCACTTAAGATCAACCCTTGAGTCGATTCCGACCAATCGAATATGGCGTGCTAGAAAAAGCAAAACGAAACTTTTTAGGGTAATTTAAAATAAGAAACGATGTCGTGATAAATATCTCATCATACATATTCGGATCAGTACTTCATAGAATTCAAACGTGTTCTATTTGCTTGAAGCAATTACAAAGAACTGGAGTTGTGTATTGTCCGTGATCGCTGTTTGTACAAATGGATATATAACTTTTGTTATATCCGGCTCTATAAGTACCTATCAATGGCTTCGAAACGTTTATTTCAAATAAACAGGTAAATATGAAGTACCTACCTGTACATTGACTTTCCTTACATTTTATGCCCAAGTGAACATCGTTTTCGCCGAAAAAAGACACCTATTTCAGACACTTTTTTATTTCGAATTCTACGTTTTTTTTCTGTCTGAAAACAATTAGATTTATACTGTATAAACTTCGCAAAAAACTAAATTTTGTCGAATTACTATTTAATAATATTACACAGATACATAACTACCTACATATATATTTTTTATAAAAATAACTTTCTAGTTTAATTTCTCCGTAATATCTAATTACAAATGATAAGAACTCATTTAGAATAGCAACTTTCATTGAAAAAATCACTAACATTATTACATTTTTTATTTTCATACAGAATCAAAGTATTAGTTATGTGTGTATCTTGTAGAAAAATAATAAACGTAATATTATTAAAAATGTTACGTAAAAATTTAGGTTTCTTTTTTGTATTGCTTATTCAATATTGCATAGACAAAAATAATCTTTTTCAAAAAATCGAACGATTTCCAATACTTAAGGTGACTGCTACGTCACTTACCTACGATATTATAATACCTAATACCATTAGAGTGTAATGAGTAGATAGATAAATAGATATGCAGCTGACGACCGTCTCTGAACTGATTCAAACTTCACGGTAGGTATGTTCAAAAACTATTATTATTTTATTTCAACATTAACAGGTTAACATTAACATTAATAGGACAATACACACTTTATTTAGTATTCTACACTTTTAAACTGCCTCATTCATTAAGATTTTATTATTGTCTGCTATTAGCAATATTGTCTGCTATTAGCAATATTGTCAGCAGCCAATATTATATTTATTGTGCCCAGTTTGACGTGCGAAGTGATAAATAGTAAAAAAAATCACAAATAATGTTATTTAATACTGTGATGTCAATTAAATAATGAAGTGCCTATATGGCTATAAGTGCCTATTTAGGCACCTAATATTGTTACGAAATGGTATTTTGTATTTGGAATTATATTTAAAAATTAACCGCCGTACTCAGAGTCGACTTTAATGATTACTTAGTTAAGTATAGATTTTTAAAATAAAACTGCTGCAATCAGACAAGTTTAATAAATTAATGTTAATTGGCATTCAACTAATTAATTTACATCTCATTAAATGCCAATTAACATTAATTTACTGAACGTCTCTGATTGCGGCAGTTTTGTTTTAAAAATCTATACTTAACTAAGTAATCATTAAAGTCGACTCTGAGTGCGGCCGTAAGACTTTTTGTTTAGTTTTGACGTTTTTGTGACGTTGTGAATAAAAATATGGCCGACTGGCTGTACCGTTTTTCTTTGAAGTACCATTCCTGATCTCATTTACCACAGTTTTTAACACCTATTATATCCAGGTTCAGTTTTGAAAATGCACTATGAAAAAGTAACTTACTGGTTTAGAACTGACGGTCCCATTTGCGATGATTGCACTGTCATCAGGACACGCGTTGGGGTCGGAGTGCGATAGCTCTGTCTTCGTGTTGTTCACCATCTGTGTAACGGCGAGGTTGAGACACACGCGCATCGTGTACGCGTTGCACACAGCAAGCAGACCCATGATGCCAAGGACATACCGCTGGGGAATTAGGAACACTGATCGAAGGAAACGATATAATGTAGTGGGTACATATAGATACATGGGTAGTTTCGAGCGTTTAAAACGCCCAATTTTTTTGTAGACGAAAATAAATATCCTATAGGTGATAGTTTATGAATTTTTGCACATGTATTATTAGCCCAAGTAATCAGCCTTGTACGAATACCTACTGAATAGGCGACATCCTCATTTTTGGGACATAGGCCTATCCTTTTGTCCGTTATTTGGGTGACATAGTTCCCTCTGTAATCTGTGCCTGGTGCCTAATAAATAAATTTTCATTTTAATTTTTTTTTTACTGCGAAGTAACGGACACTATTATACCTACTCCTTTGAACTATACGTATATTACTAAAGCTGCTCCCCGTAGTTTCACCAATATATATTTCGGGATTTCCTCCTAAACTCCGAGACGAAAACCTATTTTAGCTGACTACTCTTTTCCACAAATTACTAGTTAGGTAGGTAGGTCTGCCAAATTTCTACTTCATGGAATCATGTAAAGGTCCAAATCTCCATACAAAAGAATCCCTTCCTATGCCTATATACAAATTGCAAGATGCTAGATTTAGAGTTTGGGCTGTGCGTTTATGTGTCAGTCAGTCATCAGTTGAGTCAGTGCTTCTTTTACAATATAATTTTGTAAATCCTACTAATATTATAAATGTGAAAGTTTGGATGTTTGAATGTTTGTTACTCAATCACGCAAAAACGGCTGAACCGATTTGGATGAAATTTGGCATGCTCGTTTTCAGGGGTACAGAAAAGGACATAGGGCACTTTTTACCCCGGAATTCCCGCGGAAACTCCGAAATTACCGCAGGTGAAACCGCGGGGCACAGCTAGTAGATAATAAATAGCAGATTTCGGTATTTTTTCACCAAAAGATAAAACCATAGATACGAACATGGAATTAAACTGCTGACCTATGAATAACGAGTTACTGGACTAAAATACGTTAAGGGCACTCTCAGGGCCTTTTGTTATTGACTCGCATTAGGTAATAATCACTTGTTAAACTGGATACGCACTCAATAGTTAGTATAGTGAGCGGTTACAAAGACGACCAAAATCTTTACTATGTACTAGCTGTGCCCCGTGGTTTCACCTGCGTGAGTTTCGGAGTTCCCGCAGGAACGATTTTTTTTTTCTAAAAAAAAATTATTACTATTTTTTTTTTCCTAAAAAAAATTGCCTAACTTAATCCTTATAACATCAGCTATCTGCCAGTAAAAGTCCCGTTAAAATCAGTCCAGCCGTTACACAGATTAGTCGGAACAAACAGATAGACGGACAAAAAATTTTAAAAATTGTTTTTTTTTTATGTAATGTAAGTACCTACCGCATATACTTTCATATGCATTTAGTGAAGAACAAACAAACACTTCACTTTTATTTATAATTATGTATAGATATAGATTGCCAACAATGTATGGTAACAATATAACAAACTTGAACGATATAAAAAGCACTTACATTTCGATAACGTTTTCCGCCATCCTTGTAACATTGCAGGATATAACTAAAATCTTGCTGCTGCGAAATAATAAAAAAAAAAAATTAAAATTCAAGAATTCAACTGAAATAATTATCGTTTATCGCTATGGAAGCTCCGTCAACAATGACAAGATAAATATAGAGTGCAAGAAGATTACACGCTTTTATCATGCCTCAATAGTTCTTGCTTCATACTGTAACCGAGTCAAGTGCTTCAAGGCTAGCCTACACTATTGGTGTTATCCCAAGTCTTGTTTCCATTAAAAGTAAAATTGAAAGTTGTTTTAATGTCCTACTGATTTCTCGCCTCACTAGCACAATATTATCAATAATGGAAATCATAGGCTCTTTTTTTTTTCTGTCTCACCGACTCAAATATAGGTACGTATATTTTCAAACTATTTTTTTTATTTGCAACTGAACAGGAGTATTCAGATTCAATGGTACCTATAAACAAATGAGTATGACCATCAAAAGAAGGCTCTTTAATACCTGTATCCTTCCGATACTAACTTATGGTTGTCCAACTTGGGCGCTTACCAAAGAGCACAACCGAAAGCTAGAAGTGTGCCAAAGGTCAATGGAGAGAAGTATGCTAAATATAAAGAAATCAGACAAAATAAGAAACACAACAATCAGGAAAGCAAACAAAGTAGATAATGTCACCTACACAATACGGAAGAACAAATGGAGATGGACAGGGCTACGCTAAGAGGAGCTGAAAGATGGAGCAAAAAAGTGATGAACTGGTACCCTCTAAACAGGAAGCGAAAGCGAGGAGGACAGTATAAGAGGTGGGAAGACGACTTAAAAGCCGTTGCTGGCAATCTGTGGTCCAGAATGGCAAGAGGAAGGGAAAATTGGAAGAAGTTGGAAGAGGCCTATGCCAATTTAGGGCAAACGGATACGACCGTCGATGATTTAGAATTAAGTTAGATACTAGTTAAAATTTTGTAAACATCCGAAATAAAGGCTTTATTATTAATATTATTATAAACAAATGAAGGTAGATCAATGAAAATTAGTATCTAAAAATGTAATTTAACAAAAAAGTAACGAATGTTTTTGTACTGGACCTTGTCATTCCAGTATTATAAAACATTGGCAGATTTGATTTTACTCTATTTTTATAGTCTGATTCGTATAGTAAAAGGTACAGGATTTGAGGATAAACGAGAGACTTTTTGAAAGAATCTATTCAGTATCCAATTTTTCTTCAATCCAAATCCAAATCTTTTCTAAAATATATAACCGATAACCACAAAATTCTTGATGTGGAAAAATATGTTCACGAAAATTGAGGTTGCGCGCTCAATTTAATTACCGATGCCCTGAAGGATCATACCCTTAAATCATGATCATAATCATAATTCAATGCGTCTTTCTTTTTTATTGTTGCTGGTGAATCGACAAATCTAATATAAATGTCACTTTGTCACCAGGGTGAAACGATGTTTCCATTTAAGTTTTTCTGTTATTTATCAGTATTTTATATACATATAATCAAATTCAAATGTACAGTGGGCCACATAGACAAGTATAATTTGTACTGTATAATCCTTGTATAATTTATACTGTTTGTAAAACGTCTTTATGACGTTATAAGTTGCTGTTTTTGGAGCTGCAAAAACGGCCAATTATAACGTCATAAAGACGTTTTACAAACGGTATAATTTTTACAAGGTGGTATACTTATCTATGTGGCCCACTGTACTTACTTTATTGCTCCAAAAGAAACACTAAAAATAAGACCAATAAATTAAAAAGAGACGACAGAACAAAATGCGGCCTTATTGTTAGACGAAATCCTTACAATTTTAATGTTAAAAAAGGATTTATTATTATTATAAAGACTAATTTCATCCAGTCCTACCATTATTCCGATAATAGAACGGTCTTATGATAGGTATGAAAAACAATGTTAAGGTTATAATGAGAAATACACAGATGCCATTATAAGACTACAAATCGCATCAAATGGAATCAAAGATTACATACCTAAGTCTCAGACCTAAGTTAAATTATAGAGACAAATCACATATTATCGCAATAATTATTCAATATGCACGCCATTATATGCGTGCATTTTTGGAAACCCAAGGTATTTTTTAAGGAATTTCCTTGTAACTTGTGTTATAGCAATTCTTAATCTACCTTTGTTAAAGATAATGCTCCTTATTTATAAAAATATAAAGGATAATTACTTATACTAAAACAGAAATTCGCCTCTATCTCCTTTAAAAAAAAACATGAGTTCTACACTTTCTACAACTTTTCGTAAATAAAGATATTATTTTAATTAGGTACGTCTATATCATTAACTGAACCAATCCGGTATACGAGCCTTCAAGCTGGTGACAAGAAAAACAGTGCAATCGACTTTGCAGTCATAGTATCATACATATAATGTCCATAAAAAATACTTATATTTAGTTAGTAGGAAAGTTCTTTAACTTTACTAATCTAATCTTTTTTTAAGAAATCCTAACTGAACACAATAGGTATCAAAATATCAAAACCATTGTTTACGTCATATCTCTATGATACTGTCATTCGATGCAGTTCAGTCGACCACGTACGTACTCGTAATAACCATCCCATCAAAAACAAACTTGTAAAAAAGTCCAAGTCTCGCAACTCAGTTCTTCTACAGTAAAAAGTCGTGAGATCAATGTAATACATATTATAATTAAATTAGATTGTTTAGAACCATAATTATGTATTACATGTGAGATATATTGTGTTTTCACGTGATCTAGGTACAAGTCGAGCAACAAAAGCGGCACGGCCGTACTATCCTTTTCTCGAAGCAATTCAGGCCATTTTCGACCCCCTATAACTTCGTTGTGGATAAAACTAGAAGCCTGAATTTTTAGTAAACAAGCAGGTATTGTATAAAGACGGTATAATTTAAATTTCATTCGATTTGAACCAGTAGTTCAAGAATTATAACTAGTCAAAGTTTCTTAATTTTGTAGGTCACTCACTCACTCACTCACTGACCGATCATCAAAACTCTAAGGCACTTCTAGCAGACATAGAATTTTGAAATTTAGAATAAAATTAGTGTTTATTGTATAAATCAAGGAAAAATTAAAATATTTAGCAATTTCGATCCAGTTTTCTAGATACACCAACTGCATAAATAACTTTGTAATCCCATATAAATGTATGGAATTACAAAGTTATATATGCAGTTATATGTACCTACTGCACAAATAACTTCGTAATCCCATATAAATATATGAGACTAGCTGTTCCCCGCGGTTTCACCCGCGTTAATTTCGGAGATCCCGCGGGAATTCAGAGATGCAAAGTAGTTAGTACCCTATATCCCTAGGTTTTCTTTACCCCTGACAACGTGCATGCAAAATTTCATGAGATTTCACCAGCGTTAATTTCGGAGATCCTTCGGGAATTCCGAGATAAAATTACCCTAATCTGAATGCTCCAACGATTTTCATGAAATTTTGTATACAGGGGATTTCGGGGGCCATAAATCGATCTAGCTAGGATTCATTTCTGGAATTCCCGCGCGAACTCTGATATCAACGCGGGTGAATTAATTATTGCATACTACACGTTGTCAAGGGTACAGGAAAAGTCATAGGGTAGTACTTTATCTCAGAATACCCGCGGGATCTCCGAAATTAACGTGGGTTAAACCGCGGGGAACAGCTATTTAAGCCGTTGCCCAGATATTAATAAATAATAATAATAAGTGTAGCTAGTTACCTACCTAGATATAAAAAGTGTAGATACATAGTTACCTAGACATAATTATGTTCAAAGGTACAATGGTCAACGGAATGAAAAAGCAAGAATGGGGCATGTGTTTATATTATAAAGTTGTACCAAATCTTTCAAGTTATTAAAGTAGACTAAATTGCTCAAAGGAGGAAGACCATTTACAAAAAGAAATGAGATCCCATCAAAAACAAACTTGTAAAAAAGTCCAAGTCTCGCAACTCACTTCTTCTACAGTAAAAAGTTGTGAGATCAATGTAATACCAAGTCGGTTAATTTATTCAGTGCCTACTTAAGGGTCCTTCTGTCTAAAGTTATCATGTTATAAGCTAATCTAATAACATTTTATAGTGACCATATCAAATTTAAAAACCTTTTATGTTTTAAATAGATTGATTGGCTTGGCGATCACGTGAAAACACAATATATCTCACATGTAATACATAATTATGGTTCTAAACAATCTAATTTAATTATAATGTGTATTACTTGTGAGATACATTGTGTTTTCACGTGATCGCCAAGCCAATCAATCTATTTGTATTTGTATTTGTCAGGGGTAAAGAAAACCTAGGGATATAGGGTACTAACTACTTTGCATCTCTGAATTCCCGCGGGATCTCCGAAATTAACGCGGGTGAAACCGCAGGGAACAGCTAGTCTCATATATTTATATGAGATTACAAAGTTATTTGTGCAGTTGGTACATATAACTGCATATATAACTTTGTAATTCCATACATTTATATGGGATTACAAAGTTATTTGTGCAGTTGGCGTATCTAGAAAACTGGACCGAAATTGCAAAATATTTTAGTTTTTCCTTGATTTATACAATAAACACTAATTGTATTCTAAATTTCAAACTTCTATGTCGAATGAAATTTAAATTATACCGTCTTTATACAATACCTGCTTGTTTACTAAAAATTCAGGCTTCTAGTTTTATCCACAACGAAGTTATAGGGGGTCGAAAATGGCCTGAATTGCTTCGAGAAAAGGATAGTACGGCCGTGCCGCCTTTGTTGCTCGACTTGGCGTGGGGGCACGGCACGTGCCCCCAGATACTTAACTGCGTTTTGTTTTATTTTGTTCCTATGAAGAGTCATTTATTTTTTATTTCTTATTTATTTATTCATACACTAGCTGTGCTCCGCGGTTTTACCCGCGTGAGTTTCGGGATTCCCGCAGGAACTCCAATGCAGTGTAATTTACTCCTTATAACAACAGCTAATTAGCAGTGAAAGTCCCGCCAATGTCGGTCCAACCGTTTCGGAGATTCACCCGCGTGAGTTTCGGAATTCCCGCAGGAACTCCAAAATTCTTTTATATAAACCTTGTCCTGACAATAACGAACTCAAAAAAAATCAATTTTCCATTTTAGTGCAGTCGTTTGTAAGTTATGCGCTTACCAACACATTTGACCATTCATTTTTATTATATAGATTTTTACAAACTAGGGAATAGACAAGATGGTGTGAATAAACTTTCATAAGTTTCTCCTCACACTAGATGATTCGAGTCGGTAGGCAACAGTTTTAACAAATGCGAGTTCTACGACAATGAAGGGAGATTGATCAATCCACAGGTGCATTGCAACAAAGCCAACGTAGGTATATTTATTTCTCAGATACAGTAAGCTAATCAAACACATTTCTAGTTTTTTTTATCTTTCTTTTTTTTATTTATCGTAATTTAAAAGTTTTAGGTTAGTGAGTGAGACTGTGTGGGGGGGATGTTCTACATCATATACTTCAAAGGGTAGTTTTGTTCTCTCTGACTAATAATAGTAGATTATACACCAAGGGGATAAAGCACTGTTTTATGTCACGGGCGCTACATTGAATCCTGAACATAACAAAGGACTCCAAATTTAACTCCCGAGCGCAGCGAGGGTGTTATAAGTTAATTCCCGACCAAAGGGAGGGAATTAAGATTGAGTCCTGAGTGCAGTGAGGGATTCAAGCGCCCAAGAAAAAAACAGTTTTATCCCTGTGGTGTATACTCTACTTTTCTCACATAATGCGAGACAATAAAAAACCAGGCTTAGTAGATCCTATATAGCCACTTCTTTCAGCTGGCGTGGCCTATTCGATTTGACAAACAAATGAAGTTCGTCTCACTGCGAATCTAGTGGGCCACGGCTTCGGTCTTCGAAAATCGAGTTGGCCGCGCCCGCTGAGAACACATTCTGTTTAGCGAAATGAGACGTTATGGACATAGCAATAAGAATTATGAAAGTGAAAATCACATTATTGAACAGCGGGTTATAATGAAATTCAATAGAACATTATAACCCGGCTAAAGCCAAGAGATATAATGTCTTGCTTTCGGTAAGGTTTACATGACATATAATTCGGCATTGTCGAGCATGTGGTGTGAAAAAGTACATAACCGTATTTGCTCATTTCTTGCGATATACTTACATATTAGGTATTATATTTGGTTTATTCAGAAATACCTACTGAGGTACCTATTCTAAGAAAATTATTAGTACATAGTTCTGAATACACGATCTTTTTTACGACTTCTTATTTATTTCGCAATAAACCTGTTGGGTAGATAATAAATAAAGTCACTTTGCAACATGTGCATTTGTCACGCAAACGAACCACTTGACACATTAATTGACATAATATATACATATATTAATAAATCCATTTGGTGTAGAAGTGAAAGGTTCTTTCATAGGGTGAGGGGTTTAGAGTAATTTAAGATAAATTAATTTAGCAGTACAATCTTCAAGATCTGGATAAGGAGTCAGTCTAAATACAATATGAACATAGAAAATACAATGATTTTGAATTTTAAAAAAAGAATTACCAGTCTATACTATCTAATATATATAAATCACGTGTCACGTTGTTTGTCCTCGATGGACTCCGAAACTACTGAACGGATTTTGATAAAATTTTGCAACCATTTATAATATGGTCCAACTTAAAAGATAGGATAGTTTTTATCCCGGAATCCCCTCGGGAACTGAAGGACATAGAGTACTTTTTTCCCGCTACCTCCGCGGGAACTCCGAAATTACCGCGGATGAAATCGCGGGGGACAGCTAGTAATATTATATAGAGCAATTTTGCGAGTTTGTGACGTTGTAGGGGTAATCACTGGATCTAAAAAGCTACAGTGAGCCTGAGTCTCATAGGGGACTTTTTATTCCGGAATTTCCGCGGGAACTTTAAATTTCCCGCGGGTAAAACCACGGGGGAACAGCTATTTTTGTGTCTACAGAACCGATATTAAAAATTCTTGCACTTATAGGAAGCTACTACTATGAAGCTACTATCCTGAGTGACATAGGGTACTTTTTATCCCGGAATTCTAGCAGGAACTCCGAAATTACCGCGGGTGAAACCGCGTGGGTCAGCTAGTAGAATATAAAAAGGAACCGCCTCGTTACAGAAGTTTCAGGGTGATGCAGTTGTAACCGGCACCGGGTGAATAATAATACTTTTATAGAACTTATATTATAAACTGTCCGACCGATTGACGTCAAAATAGCGCCGAAACTACTACAACCAAATCAAAACGTGTTTGGAATACAGGTTTCTATACTCGTGTCTGTGGCGATTATAGCGTGGTCTCCAAATTTAAATTTATATTATTGTACTAATAACGATTATAGGTACTAGCTGTCCTCCGCGGTTTCACTCGCGGTAACTTCAGAGTTCCCGAGGGAATTCAAGGATAAAATATAGACATAAACCTTCCTCATGAATCACTCTATCTATGGGTAAAAACACATGAAAATCTGTTGCGTATTTTTAAAGATCTAAGCATACATAGGAACAGACAAATAGCGGGAAGCGACTTTGTTTTATGCTATGTAGTGATACGATTAATAAATAATGTATTATGAAGTTATATTAAAGCCGCACTATCTACCTTTCTTTTTACATCTCTGTCAATCGGAGGAGGTTGCCTATGAAAAAATTGCTTTTAGCAATATAGGTTACCTCATTGTATACGTAACCATATGTTTTTGTGTGCTTTTTAATGTGTTTTCTACGGTGTAGTATAAAGTAGGTATATTATTTGAATTTGTATACGACAGGTACGATTACAATAAAATTACTTGATAGAAAAAAAAAAATGTATAAATTTAAAATTCAAATAAATTCGAGACTTGATAAAAGCGGTTTCTTTCGCATTTATTTCTGAGTTCCCGCGAGAATCCCGGAATAAAAAGTGCCTTATGTCATGCAAATTTTCACGTAAAGTAGTTAAAACGTGTCAAACAGACAAACTCAAATTCGCATTTATGATATTGATATTTACAAAGCCGTAACTTTAATTAGTTTAACAGTTTGTTCAGATCAGTTCTTTTTTTCGTTCTTTATCGTCACAAGCAGACATTACTTCCTCATGCATACAGTAATGCACTATCTTTTCACCATTTATTTATTTTTCAACATAGCCTTTTAAATAACAACCGTACAAATAACCAACTCGATATACGAGTATCATACGGCAATATAGATGGGCAATCAATTCGGTTCCTAAAAACTAGTAAACTACACATTTTTTTTTTCAATAAAATT
Source organism: Zygaena filipendulae (assembly GCA_907165275.2). NCBI lineage: Eukaryota > Metazoa > Arthropoda > Insecta > Lepidoptera > Zygaenidae > Zygaena > Zygaena filipendulae. The sequence goes on from OU015659.1 coordinate 8,047,079, forward strand.
ATCATAAAGCTGCTAGCCAGAACATAAACAACTTCACAAATTCTAGTTGAGTTGCTTGTAGATTTTTTTTTTGTAATATGAAATAAATACTTATAAATATTATTATATGACTTGAAATTCTATGAAGAAGTCTCCGTTCAATCCAATAATATTACCGCACACTCGACAATGTTATTATCTTTGTATTATTTTCAATTAATATACCTAATATAAAGCTATCGAGTCTCGTAGGTATCGGTCCCTATATTGCTTGAAGATTACTCGGATATTGGTATTTGATATAGCATTTATTGGAATACCGGAAACGCAATCTAACTAAGATATATTTTATCGCCTAATAATAATAACATATTATATTATAATATTTATAATAATGCAAGTTTTATAGAAAAAAAAAATGGCAAGAGTATATCTTAAATCTTAACATAAATTTTATTAAAGTCTAACTCTACCTATATTTTTTGTAGATATCTACGGACGATATATATTTGAAATGCTTGCTATATTTACATATTTTTATGGTTAACCTAGGTTTTTTGTTTACAAACTTAGCTCACCTGATTTAAAGTGACGGTGTGGTCAAAGATTTTAAAATAGAGACTGCTGTTCAACTAAAAGGCATCAGATAGCTGTTTTCTGGAGTATCACCAACATCTTCCACATATACCATTTGATAACCCCTAAATGCATTTTGATCTCGGTGATTTTACCTTTTCTTTCGAATTGGTCCTATCTAGGTACATCAAGATTTTTAACGGAATAATCATCAGAGTTGCTTCTAAAAATTTCCGCGGTAACCGAACCGCAGAATAGTTACTACATTATCATATCATATAAATATTTATAGAGGCAGAGTTATAATACAAATTATAATGGCAAACCTCTTAGAGCCTCATCGTCTCTTACTAAATCCTTATTAGCTTTCATAATAAAAAATATCTGGTACGAGATAATATTTTATTATCCATTCGAAATAACTTTATATGATGGAACGATTAATCAAATTCTGACAACTATATATATAAGTATATTATCAAAACAAGTTTTGGTGAAAATAAATATTGATTGATGAAATAAACCGGACATTTGCAAAAAAGTAAACTTGTGTTGAAGAAGAATTCTGAGGAATATCCAAACCTTATCCATTAAGACTTTAAGAGAATTGAAAGTTTATATTAGGATCAGCCCCCCTAGCCAAGTTGGCAAACTACATTTGTTAACACATAGGAAAACTAAGAAACTAATCGTCATGTCACGTGGTCACTTAAAATTGTCCAATCAAAAGTCCAGTTTAGTGTTAACTAGTGTGTTACATCACAATCGGACCAATGGTTTAGAAACGCATAGAGGACAGACATACAAACATTCATTTTTATTTATATAGAAGAAAAGATTATAAATAAAAACGTAGTAGAGATACAGCTGTACTATTTGTACAATAAAATGTTGTTGCAATTTAACTACTTAAAAATGTTATAAAAAAAACTTTACATAGACTTTTTGTTCTATATACATCTACATATTGTTACTTTTCTATTTTTATGCAAAATTAAATATTTGCGATTGTTTATTGGATAATTTTGGTAAATTATAGGGTAATTAAAATGCACGTAGATACGACACACATGTTTTTATCTCAACGACTTGGTAATTTTAGGTTATAGTATATTTAATCATCTTTCATTTTAATAAACTGTTTTTGCAACAAAAATACCCATCTGTAAGTTTCAAACACAAAAACCATCAAAATTCACTACTAGAGACAATATAACATGTGTTGAGTTTATTATCTCCTTTGACAATTTAGCGTCAGAAATGATTGCATGACATGTAGTGATGAACTGAGAAAATTATAGGCTGTGTCAACTGATAAAATACCTACCTAAATTAATATTTACTGCTATGACTTAAAAGCGACTTAAATAAAACAAATTAATAGTAAGTAATCAAACTTATTTTAATTAATAAAACTAACCTTAATTATAGTTTCTAATATCCACATATATATTTTGTATAACAAAAAATCAAGTCATATCGCTCAATCCGTTTAAGATCTATTTTATTACCATAACTATGTTGGAAATAGGTACTATGCTGAGCGCAATTCTCTCCCTTCGTGTCGAAAATGACCACTTTCCTAAAATGACCACTTTCCTAAAATGTCCACTTTCCTAAAACGCTGCCATTCCATTAACCCAAAAATATTCATCAAGTTATTAATGTATTTAAATTCTCGCTAACATAATATTCCTATCGAATTTTCAAAATTTTTACAATTTTTTCTTAATTTTACATCCAGAATTTGTTAGCTAAATTTAAATGTCGATAGCCAGAAACCCATCTAAAGGTTTGTAAATAGAACATTTTAAAAATAACAATTTATGAAAATTAGTTTAAGAGCGTGATAGAGAAGAATCGCCATCAAACTTTAAATTGAATCAAAATTGTGTAGTAGTATAAGGTTATTGCTATTGTTATTATAGATTCGCTTGGTCGAGGTCATTCGTTACGTTCACGGTTCGAATCCAACGACGTATTTTAATTTACTTAGGTAGGTATGTACATAATAAGTTAAAAAAATATTAACTGCATTGTGGTACTCAGGTGGTATATAAATAAATTACCTCATGTAATTATATAATTTTAGCATTGGTTACATTTATAAATAGGTGTAGGTACCTACCTACGTACGTGTTCAATTAACTTTTTCAAATAATTCTATCAAAAACCAGTCAATCCCCTACGATTTCAATCGTGTTAAGTACGAAGTTTTCCTGCTGGGAATTCCGGTATATTAAGTAACCTATGACAATCAGACACTCTAGCTACCTATAAGTTAAAGATTTTTTTTAAATCGGACAAATATTTTTTGAGTTTATCCATTACAAACTAACATCCAAAATTTCTAATCTTTTCTCTTTATAATATTAGTAGGTACAAATAACGCTCAAGAGAGACACTATCTGAATCCAAGGTCAATAATATTATGATATCTTATAATACCTATAATAAAGGTAGAAAAAAGTGTCGCACACATTCAAATAGACCTTGTAAAAATCATTAATTGTGGACTCGAACTCACGACCGAATAGATAACTTACTAGGTGGCTCTGTGATTTCGTAGGTATGTAGGTACGTTCTGTATTAATATACAGTCCCCAACTCCCCATTGAAATTCGATTTAAAACAATCTCTGATTTTCTTGAATTAAATAAAATTTAGCTATTGCACATAATCTCGTGTCGAAAAGTACTTTAAATAAAATTAGAAGACTATCTAAGTAACTGTTGCACTTAAATCCCTTGTAAGTTATATAAATATGTATCGATTCTTTGTATAAGCCTTATTAAATAAATGTTTAAAAAATATTCTTTTGTAATAAAAGTAAAACTTGTGAGTAAAACCTCTTTGTGTCCGGATAGGTTAGTTTTAAAAATTGTACCTACACCATTTTGATATTAGCATAGCACCCAAAAAAATTGCACTTCAAAAACACGATTAAGCTGAGAATTCTCAAATTCACCCAGAAACCGGTTCCTAATAATTCTGGTCATACTCATAACTCACAAGTCACAATGACGTTAATTTGTTTAGGTATTCGATTGCGAATCATTACCATCTCTCAATCGAAACCAAGTTTTGGGTATAGTTTTGTATCTATCATTTGCGTTTTATGTATAACTGTAGACAGTGACATTCTATATACTTATTAAAGGACTGTAGATCACAAAACACGTTTTCCGTATTAAAAGAATAACATATTACATACATTACAAGTTTAACAACCATGTTAATTGTTAATAATGTAGAGCCGTCGTTTTACACTTGAATAAATTAACACAAAAATATTACAATGCTTTGTTTTCCCAAAGATTTTGAGTCAAACATAAAAATTATATACGAATCAGTCGCAATGAATGTGCTATTATTCTAAAGAAACTGGCTGCTCTGATCTCGAAATATGAAATTTTGCACAAGGCTTTTTTTACTATAAAGGCAAGCAATAAGAAACCCTCAAAAAAAGGGACTTAAAAGTGTGTAGAATTAGGTACCTACTGTAGATAATGAATGCTTGTAGACTCAACCAAACTCAACATATGTCCCCCACAGGTTGAAAATACTTTGAAAATAACAATCACCCACGTTGTCAAAACTCTCAAGGTTATCTCTTAAAATGCGCCGGGAAGGTAATTAAACTATCTCCAAGGCAGTTAACCTGTTGCACATCTGTGTCAATTATTATCAATAATTGAAAGATAATTGATAATAATAATAATCCACTTCACAACACACAGATCTACTTGATCCCACAGTAAGCTATTATTAGCTTATGTCGTGGAAACCAAGCAAGCGTGGTATATAGTACACAAAATGACATATAATATTGTATATTATACTATAGATATATAATGATCTTCACTCAAGACCTACATATAATACCTAGTTAGTTTTTTTAGCAACAAAAACCTTTTTTCTTGTTTCTTTATTAGGTACTTCACTACGACCAACAAAATTCGTGACAACATAGCGCAAGTGCCTGTAACAATCCCAAACAAAATCTACATATTCCGTAAGATAGCATGTATTACCTTATTTAAAGTTAAACCTTCTTTGAATACGGGGAGAAAACCATTTGTGCCATTCAAGTTATCGTAGTGTGTTATAGCCTCAGTTAATTATTAAGGCCTAGTTATTTGACCTTTTACACATGGCTCACACTTAAGAGTAGTTGACCAACCTATTTGTGTTCTAACTATTATATTACGGCTAATAGAGGTTTTCTTATTAAAGGACTGAACAAATAAAAAAAATACACGATTTATAATAGAAATGGCCATTTAAAATGCGTTTCGATTAATTGAAGTTATTACGATTAAGACGGTTAAATTAGATTAAAATACTGTTTTCTTTAACAACGATTTTAGATTATTTCAGCTGTTCTACATAAATATTTGCGGAATTAAAATTTGTTTTCTTTTATATATAATTAGGTATCAGAATATCTATATAGTCAGGTCTAAAGTGACAGGCAAAACTATTGAAGGTTGCGTCTGCGATTATCAAAGTACCTATAATAATAATTCCGAAAGTGAGCATTTATTAACACGTACGAGTACTGTATGCAACTCAACTCAAATATTTATAGTTTACTAGCTGTTTTATTCGCGTTAATTTCAGAGTTCCCACGGGAACTCCGAGATAAAATTACCTACCCTGTCTCCTTTTCTGTGCTCCTGACAGCGTGTATCGTAAATGCAAAATTTTATGATAAACGGTTGAATAATAATGCGTGAAAGCGTGAGAAACAAACTTACATTCGCATTTATCACATTAGTTAGGATATTGAATATAGGTATCTGCTTTTAAATTCCAGTTATTATTTATATTACATATAGTAATGAGAAGAAAATACTCTTTTTAGATAACATAATTACCTATACTAATTTTTACATTCACAATAATTGGATATACTCACCAACTGCAGTTGTGATCATCTATGTATCCTATTTTTATATCCTAGATTTGATTTTTTGTTTGTTTGTTTGTTACCTACGATTTAACTCAAAAATTACTAGACCGATTTCAAATATTCTTTCACCATTAGAAAGCTACACCACAGATAATATGTATAATACTGCTACGTTATCCCTGAGTAACATATTTAAGCGATATGGTAGGTACCTACTGAGAATTAACGCGCACCAACTATACTTAATTATAAGCCAATTGTTTGAAGATTCATAAAACAGTAAACTTTCATTATTCTTATTATAGACAGCAGCAAACTTATTATCAACTAACTGTTCCTCGCGTTAATTTCGGAGTTCCTGCAATTTCTGGGATACAAAGTAGCTAGATATGTCATTTAGGAACACTGTAGCTTCTCGTAAGTGAAAGAAATTTTAAAATCGGTCCAGTAGTGTGTGAAATCTTCCCTCTTTATAATATTAGTATAGATAAGAATATCGTTACTTCTTCAAGCAATCTATGATTCCATCTTTTCTCTGTATATATATTTTGTTTTTTTATAATAATAATGAAAGCACGGATCAGAAATTTTAATGTTTTTCAGACTTAATCCGTTTTCACATACCCATACCCACCTACCTACCTACTGTTCTGCGTTTGAGAATTAAGCGAACTCTCAGAAATAATCATAGAAAGACAGAAAAAAGAGAAATTAATATAGTTCAACTAATAAATAAAATAATTCATTTACGCAAAAATCTTGGAATTTAATTCTGTTATTGTGTCAGTCTGATATTCATTAAAGTATTTTTCATCATAAAAATACTATTTTCAAGACCAAATAAAAAAGATTCAGTAGGTTTTTTAATAAAAAAGGTTAAGTAGGTCTCTTAGTTTTTTTTTTTAATAGCCGCTAGGTATATTGTTTACCTCATTAAACTGTAAACCAAAGCGGGTTTAAATTTTAATCGTGTAATCATTATCGTTTATTTTAAACTGCCAACCTTCTGTAGGTAAATATAACCTTCTACGGTCCAGCAGCCTTTCGTTCATGTCATCATGTTTTGCCTCTTAAGTCTTATTGAATAATTTTTATATATTCTTAACTTATATAAAACCTTACAAAAGTAGAAAAAGTACTTACAAAATGTAATTTATCCAATGATATTTCGAGTATTCACTTGAAATCCCTCTAGACTTTTTAATAATTGTGTGAACACTTTTGCGTAATTATTTAGTTTATTAAAACGCAAAAACAGCGCTTACAAGCGACTGTTGTACTGCCGCCGCTCAAATGGCGGCCCGGGCCGCGCGCGCGCATTCGTGTAGTGGTTAACATTTCTGCAGTCATAGATCAATTAAAAATTGCTCGAGTGAACGTTGTTTTAATTGCCTAAAGTTTTACTGAAGCTATGCGGTGAACATAATATTATATGCAATTTATTTTTTCAAATAACATGCTGTAATCTGTTATTTTATTTTATATATATATATTGGTTTTATACATAATTATGATGTTTATATACACACATAAAGAATAAAAAAAAAACAAACTAATAATTTGTACCTACATGAAAGTCACTTTTAAGTTTGTTTATGATTTTACTACTTATTTTTTTCATTCGTAAAAATCTTACCATTATCTACCAAGTCAAGCTCAAGTCATTCAAGTCAACACATTTTTAGTCTTTCTATAACTCTTCTATATAGACGGTCAATTCGTCTGTGTGTCTGCCTGTTTTATTTAACTGAAAAAGTTTAGTGCTTGATAGACTTGAAACTAGCAAGGTTTGTAGATAAACTTTGATTTTATTTAAAGTTGATTGATTTCAATCAACTAAACAATAAGTACGTACCTAATACCTATCCTACGAAAAAACTTAGCGCCAACGAAATCACGAACAAATCTATCATAAGTACACCCTTTATTACTATTTCATTAAAAATGAGTCAATTACGCTAGCTAATCCCTATTTTTTCCTGTTAGAATTTAAGTATCTATTTCTGCTGATTGTGGTGCTCAATAAGGTGTTTCATTCATTTCACTAAGGCACCGTACGTTGTACGTTTAGCGAAGTTCTGCTTGATAAAATTTTTGTCTGAATGATGTTTTGTTCGCCTTATTTTGAATAATATGTGACAAAGGGTGGGAGGAGGCCTGAGTTTCGTGACGTCACATTTTAAAATTTTATACATCTTAGTGCTAAATGCCAAATTTGAAATACATATTAACGAAAAACTTAAAAAAAGTTTCAACTCTTATCTGTAAGTATTGTTGGCGAACGAAGTACCTATAACGGTTGTGTATGTGTGACCTTCCTAATGTCAAGTTAGTGGTCGATATAGCTCAGTAAGTAGCACGTATGAACTTATCAACCCTGAAAATTAAACAAATAATGAAGGAGTTGATCCTATATTCAGAGACATTATTTTCTGAATTTAAATATATTAATGGTATTTAAATTAAATTTATATTCATAGTGGTAACCTGCTGGTAAAATTCATACTGAAGCCTACCTAACTTAAACAGTGAAAACAAACTGTTAATTTTTTGCATATTCTGAGACAAACAACTGACTGAATGATTTAACGCATCTACATTCCATGAATTAATCTTTGCACAACATGGAAAAATTGTGATCTGGGGACTGGGAAAGCACCTTTGCTGAACAAATTCTTCAGAATTTTAATTCATTATATAAATATACTTATTAAAATTAATATCTTTTATAGCTAGAAAACTGATAAACTGATATTAAAATTTTCCTATACCTACTCGGATATTTTTTATTTATCGCTTTGTTTACGTTGTTTGATCGTCTAAATAGAATTAACATAGCAAGTTATGATAATTTTTGACATTGTATGTTACAAGTAGGTATGTATACTTAAAAGATACATCTTATCTCTCAAAACACTGAATTATTAAATTACCTCTGTACCGGTGTCCCCGCTGCGCTGCTCGTTGTCTACTTCTTACTTTTTCTCTTTTTTCAAAAACAATAATAACAGATATTAATAAAGCATTTAATGATTTTTGTACATTATTTTTTATTATTATAATAATTGAAAATTATTAACATCTGGTAGGTAGATAGATATCAGTCAAATAAAATACGAGAAAATAAAACTTAAAAGTCACAAATCACAAAAGATTGAATTTATTTACTTAAAGTAAATATACATTCTTTTTTCCATTCATGATTTCTTAAAGGTGTTAAAAACCTCTACAGGTTTACCCAAACACCGCCATTCGTCTTACTTAATACGTACTTACTTACGTAGATAATACTTAGTTAAAAGTAACTAGTTCTTCGAATTGACTCTCAAAGATAATAATATATATAATCACTACTGTTGACTCTCTCGAAAAAATATCTACTATAAATCTACTACTTTTACTCTATTTTACACCATTATTATTTAAACTATCGACGTATTCACTTTTCAGCCTCCAACCGCAATGCCTAGTTTGGATTCACTTTCTTGATAACTTGTAAAACTGTTAACGAAACCTCTTTTCATAATATTTATTCTGACGTTTAACACTATTTTTTTATTTAAACCTGGCGTTCTGTCAATTGTTTTATTTTTTAACCTTATACCTCAGGAAATCGTTCTGTAAGTATATGATATACCTATATCAAGTTTTCCTTTAAAGGTAAACTCGAAAATATAACAAGTATATAGATCTCTGTACTCGGATATTGATACTCAAGCCCGCTCCATATTCACGCGAGAATCTTGCGAGAGCGCGAGAAAACCTCGAGAAACTTAGCTGAGAACATCGGCTCCACATTCACGTTCTCGTTTTCTCGCGTTCTCGCAAGATTCTCGCGTGAATGTGGAGCGTGCATCAGATATATTTTACTTGCGAATTTTCCTTATAGGAAAATCCTTGTAAACGAGAAAACAAGATTGTAACATCTGAGGAAATACATATATACATAATATGTAGATAGGTGTATTATATTTTCTCGATTTTTGATTTTGTTTTGCCTGTTAGGTAAGATTATTTTAGTGCTTTAATACGAAAGTATAGATACATAACTTCATAGGATAAGAGGAAGCTATGAAACACTTCATTATATCAAGAGTTTTAATAACGTTTTTTACTTCTATACATGGTTTCATGACAAGATCAATTAGGTATTTATTATTATATGTAGATCATTCTCGAACCTCGATCTAATATAGAAAGCATCTCTTAATTTGATGATAGTTTATTTGTTTAAAACGATGATTCTGAGATGGCTATCGATTTTAAAACTATCTATGGAGTTTGAACATACTTTCAAAGATTCCTAGATTAAATATTTACGTAGATTTTAATCAATTCAATTTTATTTTATTATTTACTAGCTGTTCCCCGCGGTTTCACCCGCGGCAATTTCAGAGTTCCCGCGGGAATTCCGGGATAAAAAGTACCCTATGTCCTTCTGTGTACCCAGCTGGCAACGTGCATGCCAAATTTCATCCAAATCCGTTCAGCCGTTTTTGCTTGATTGAGTAAACGTATGCGAGGATAAGAGCTCGAAAGCGCATTTTCATCCGAATTGCTTCAAATTTATCGTCACTGCTCAGCTCCTATGTGTCTTAGCGTTATGTTATATAGCCTATAACCTACCCAGGAGTATGGACTACAATCGTACCAAGTTTGGTTAAAATCCCTTCAGTAGTTTTTGACCCATGCGTGCACATACAGACAGACAGACAGACAAAAAATTTACTGATTGCATTTTTGGCATCAGTATCGATCACCATTCATCCTCCAATATTAATTTTGGATATATATTCAATGTACAGAATTGTCCTCTCTGCAGTTTTATTATAAGTAGGTATATAATATAGTTTTTTTGATTAGAACACAAAACAGATTACAAAACAGAAGTACCTATAATCTAAAAGTCTGACTTTAAATTTGTGGCAAAGGTAATGTTATACCTAGTACCTACCCTGGTATACAATTCAACCAAAATTAATAAAATTGATATATTGATAAACTGATTGACATAATACCAACATAGCGCCGTAACAACTACATAGGTACCTACCTACTATAACAAAAATTGCTCTTCTGTTACTTGAAAAAGTCATTTTTGCTCACTCTTGTCATTTATTTACGTAGAATCCTGCGTTTGCTTGCGATTTCAACTCAACATTCGCAACAAAAATCAACTTTTCTCTCTTTTTGAACATATTCCTATTCTCTTTTACAATTTGAACACTGAGAGGCGAAAAGAACAGTTAAAATTATTAGAAAAAGCTACCTTTGAAATCAACATACATATTTTAACAAATAAATAGAACTAAGTTAAACATTTTCATATACGCTTATCTAGTAATCAATCATTAATCATTACATACAGGAGAATGGTCATGCTTAGGATGAACCACTTTTCGTTCACCAATTTCTTTGTTTGTCTTCAAAGGCCCGTGTTTCCAACCTGGTGGATAACCATGCTTGTCTACATCATCCCACCACTGCTGCTCTCCAGAACCCCAGATCACGTACAGGATGTTAGTACCTACTAATACGGCGAACACAGTCCAAAATGCTTTACGCCACTGCTGTATAGTTTGCTGTTAAAATATAGAATGTTTTAAAATTAGATAATACAATAAAATCTTCGAAGGTTGACTGGCAGATAATGCATTAAACCCGCCTTTTGTACCTATTGTACAAAAAGTTGAAATAAATAAATAACAACTAAATTATAAGTATTAAAACTAGCTGTCCCCCACGGTTCACTCACGGTAATTTCAGAGTTCCCGCGGTATTTCCCGGATAAATTATACATTCGAACTTTCCTCGTGAATCACTCTATCTATCTGCTATATTTTTGTATCTTTTTTGGAAAAATACTACCTATACAACGTGTTAATGAATTAACTGAAAACTAGAAAGTAGTTTGCTCAGAATCGACTAGCGAATCGATCGCACTATTTTTAAATATAGGTTATATTTTTTCATTTTTACTAGCCCATGTCTAAATTATTTATAATTAAATATTAGGCGCGTACGCCGCCCGCAGCAAAAAAATTCGAACCGGTAGGCGCGGGCGTAGCGCTTGGAATTTCGTAAATAGGTCACCTTCAAACTAATGTTGAATAACTTTTAAAGTATAAATTTTTTCGACATAAAATATATTTTAATCATATTATTGTTTATTTTTTTAAATGGGGTTTTCAGTTAATTCATTAACACGTTGTATATAAATAAAATACTAATCCAAAAAAGTGGCAACCCTACTACTAAGTATAATAATATTATGATTTATGGTATATTATAAAAGTAAAAGTAGACGATAGATGTTTGACTGCGATTTCTATAACGTTAGAATCGATGTTAATTCCGATTGTAAACGTAACACTAGGAAATTCAATGAAGCAAGCAAGTATCTACTGTCCGATTAGTTCCGATTTCGAATTTTATCCAAACTAAATCTTTTAGTCTGTCCTTGCTCCATTAAAATGTTCATTACCTCTTTGATAAGCACAAAAACAATTAACTTTTTGCTATTTGTTCTATTAAGTTAAGCGAAGCGTACAAATATACCTACCTACCTACCACTTCGCAGGAACGTCGTAGTTCAGCTTTCAGCGTTACTCAATTTAATGCAAAAATATTTTTTGAAGAAACATCTTTTTTTTCTATAATAAATGAAAACAAATACCGCAATACGAACGACAAAAAAATTCCGGCTCGTATTTCGGTATTCCGGATTGAGTAAACACAAGTTGAAGCCCTTTTTTGGGTGTCAATTTGTTCAAAGAAAGCCAACTTTAAAAAAGACATTGGGAAAAGTTTTGAGATACCTATAGGTAGGTTTTATAGTTTTTTTATAAGTACCCAGTCATATTTTGTGTCATATATGTATTTTTTTCTGTCACTTATTCTACCATTCTTTTTTTTAGTTGATATTTTGACATGCTTAATTGTTTTTTATTTCGTTGGTTGATCATCAATTTTTTTTTATTTATTTATTTATTTAACAATTAATGCACACAAGGACAACATAAAAAGAAAGAAAGTATAAAAGTAAACATGTACAAGGGTCATGCTTATTCCATACAATTGGAATTTCTTCCAGCAGACCCGCAACAGGAGAACCGGTTAGAATTGGCAGATCTGGTGTGCCTCAATTTGATAGAATATATAAAACACTATACAGAAATACTTAAAAAAAAAAAGAAGAATATGAATATTACCTAACAACACACATATTATTTAATAAGATGATATAAATAATAACTTTATATACAATAAATAAATACATAATTACAAATAAATACAAAAATAAATAAATAAATACAATAACTACACAGGCAGAGACAGATAGTGTTCATTGACTCGCTTTTTAAATAAGGAGATAGTCCTACAGTCGCGGATTTCATGAGGCAGAGAGTTCCACAAGGCAACTGCGCGGAAAGAGAAAGAAGAGGAAAAGAATTTGGTTCTGTTGGTATTGCCAGGTACAGATAGACGTGTTTTAAGGTGTGATCTACAGACAGAATCTGGTGGTCGGAAAAAGGAAAAACGTTCACGCAGGTAGGGAGGGGAGGTTGGGCTATGCAAGATATTAAATAGTAGAAAAAGGATCCGAGTTTCCCTACGGTGGCGGATAGGAAGCCATTTGAGTTCCTTGCGAAACTGAGAGACATGATCGAATTTTTTTAGACCAAAGATGAAGCGTATACTAAGATTCTGCAAGCGCTCCAGTTTATTCAGGAGTTCCTCGGTGGCGTCAAGGTAGCATGCGTCAGCATAATCAAGGATTTTATTTTATATAATTTTTATAGATCAAGATTTTATTTTATAAAACCAAACGGTTAAAGCGCCTGATTATAATTATATCTGCGGAATACATAATACTGATATTTTTACTACAACTTATAAAAAGCCTACATCGTTGTGTCTATAACGTTCAGCAAAATTACATGACCTATTTTTAGCAATAAAACTGTTATAACGAGTTTTGCTTGAGTTTTTTCCAAAGAATTAATATTCAAACACAAACTTACGTCTGGTGTTAGGAAGCCAATCAAATACGGTGTTATTATGCCTGATATAGCACCCAAGCCATTAACAAACGCTGAGCAAGTGCCAGCGTAGTTAGGTGCAATGTCCATGGCATTGATTTTCACACTGCTATAGAAACCACCCATAAAAGCCATGGATCCAATAAAGAGACCAACGGCCTCAATTCGATTGCAGCCAGAGTATGAGGCGAGAATAATGAAAATAGCTGGAACCGAAGACGCTGCAAACAAAGTAATTTAAGTTTATTCTATAGAGTTTCGGGCGATAGTTTCAATCGAAAATAATGATCCCACCAAAAACATTTTCATGTAAAATGATGCCAAGACGAGTCCACTGTCAAAAAGTAAATGTGTTTAGTTAATGTTGACCATTTCGCGAAACGGCCAAGCCCCATATTCTCACTAAGGTGTAGAGTTTGAGAAGTTAGGCCTTATAGAGTTAGGGTGTGTAGAGCTTGGCTTTACATGAGATCTGATAACTTTTTGACAGTGGACTCGTCTTGGCATCATTTTACATGAAAATGTTTTTGGTGGGATTTCATTTCTTTTCGTAAGCCGAAATTGCGGAATTCTCATACAAACTTTCATCCCCTAGTTTAAGGGGTTGGGGGATAAAAGTTACAAGTTTTATAATTTTTTTGTTGTTTGTGTACTAATACTAGCTTACATGCCAAATTTCAGCTTTCTAGGACATTAGGAAGTACCCTAAGAATTTTGATGATCATCAGTGACTCAGTGACGAAATCAGGGTTTTTTAGATATGCATAAAATCTAAAGTATAAGAGCTATGCAATTAAAACTTTATATGTTTGATAAGTAAGTCCGCTATTGACTATATATCCCAAGAATTTCGTTTATCTAGTATAATCCAAACCTGAGTTATAAGGGTCGAAAAATGACAAAGCGCTTCGAGAAAAGATAGGTAGTGCTCCCGCTTCGCTTGGCTCGTCTTGGCGGGGGCATTGCCGTGCCCCCAGACAACGCTTGGATATAAACTAAACAGGACCTGTACGAGTAAATGGGTACCTGGTAACTACAATATATTTTCTTTTGTAAATGCAGGTGCCGCCGGCATCAAATATTTTTGATGCCGATTGTTCTGCAAATACTTTTATGCAGGGATCGAAACCGCGATAGTTGCCTATACACTGTAGCTAACTACTACATCAACGGTTCTGTCAAATATTACAATATTGGTACCTAGATATGCTATAAAGTTTGTTATATTGTTTTTTCCACTTTTGCGCCTTAATGACTCGACAGATCATTATGAAATTTTACCTACAAAGTGAGGGGTACAAAATAGAATATAGGGTACTATTTATCTCGGAATTCCCATAGGATCTCCGAAATTGACGCAGGTGAAACCGTGGGGAACAGCTAGTATTGTATTTAAGAAAAAAAAAACTACTTACAAACTGTTGTGTATATCTTTCTCCCAGTGGTAATACTGTGCCATTTTTTCCTTATGCACAAGTCACAAAAACTAGCAAATATGAAGCTGCAGACGTACATAACAATATAGGGCAGCGCGGACATGAGTCCAGTCTCTTTGATGTTGAACTTGAGGACGTCAGAGAAATACTTGGGAAGGTCAGTGATCATCGTGAAGTAGCCCCAGTCATGGCCGACCTGAGGTATCGAAGCAGGAAAAATTAGAGGAAACTTAAATAAACTCCTTGCAATCTTAAACTTCCAGGAAGTCAAAGAGAACAAAAAGTAGACGTAGCATTTGTATGCAATATTCTAAAATTTGCATTCCATGGACGGGCCGAAATTGCACACATTATAAAGTCTTGGTAACTTCTAAATACCACACAGTCCAGCTGGGTTTATAATTGGCGACTTCTTACTTGACCATTTTTCTTATAAAATGAATGAATAAATTTTTAAACTTACAGCTGCAAATACAAGAACCCATAACGGTGCAGACCGTAGGAGCGCTTTGAAAGGCACTGGAGCCAATTTTTTGTGAAGACCCGATGCTGCTATATTGGCATTCAAAAAGTCACGCTCTTTATCTGATATGAAAGGATGTGTATTTGGCGTACTGAAGCAAAGTAAAACCTGGAAATATTTTTAATTTAAGTAGATATTTGAAAAAAATATTTTTTACTGTCTCATCTACTGTGGATCTACAGCATTTGTTTTTTTTTTTTTATTGCAAACAAGCTGGGTATTTGCCCGCAGCTCATCTGATGGTGAGTGAGTGGGGTTGAAGGTTCAAAAAATACCTAGCCCGGAATGAGACCTCAAGAGAGGCTGCCGGAACACACCGTCAGGTACTTGGCGACAGAATTTCAACTTAAAGATGGTAGTTAGCCAGCTGGGCACTAGACAGTGCCCTACAACCATGCTTTTCTCACAAATTTTCCTTCACTGACAGCTCCAGCTCATTTTTAGGGTTTAAACTTTAAACCTACGCTAACGCACCAATCACTGACCTGTCATTGCTCAACTTCATTACACTTCATTACATTTGATTTGTTCATTCATTCGCTTTGTTTTTAAAGTGTCATCTGGTTATTCTGATCAAGTTTCGTTCTTACCCAAAACAAAAACCATATGATGCCTAAGCCACCGAAGACATAAAAGACATTTGCCCAGTCACCGTTATCTGCTAGTAATAAGCCGGAGATATATGGTCCAGCGATATTGCCAATTTGCGCCCCGCCAAATATCATCGCTCCGAATCGAGAACGCTCTGACGGTGGGACCCAGCGCGCCAATAACAAAACAAACGCTGGAGTCACTGGCCCCTGAAAGTATGGTACAAGTTTCTTTTGTTTAGTTTGTATGTGAACAAAAATATGTAACTACTAGCTGGTCCTCTCGGTTTCACCCATGATAAGTTGGGGAATTCTGGGATAAAAAGTACCCTATGTATGTATGCAAAATACACGTTGTCAGGGGTACAGGGTTCATGATGATCGGTTGAGCCGTTAAGGCGTTGAAAGTGGAACAAACAAACTCACTTTCACATTTATAATATTAGTAAGGATTTATTTGCTCCTCTGCGGTTTCATTTGCACGGATTTCGCAACTCCCTTGGGATCTCTATCCTATGTCAGTAATGCCAGTGATTACCCCCTACATCCAAACTTACAAACTTTACCTCTTAATAATATACGAAGTACCCTGCTCCCCTTCTGGATTACAATTTAATGGTGAAAGAGTTTTTGAAATCGGTCCAGTACTTTTTGAGTTAATTCGTAACAAACCCACAAAATATCAAATTCCTTTTTATAATATTAGTATAGATTAGCTGTTCCTCGCGGTATTTCCCGCGGTAATTTAGGAGTTCCCGCGGGAATTCCGAGTTACAACATGTTACTCACAGATCTCTTTGATAGGTATCGGTTTTGAAAAAAGCCTAACTAGAAAGTCGGGATGTTCTCGTAAAATTGAACGATATCTTTATTTTCGGAATGTTGTCAAACTTTACGAACCTCACCAAAACCTTCGACAACTCTTATTATGAACAGTCCCGTGGCACCACCCACTTTTACTGCCCAGGGCGTGATGACTGTTGCGACGGAAGTAATTAGAAGACCTAATCCAGCAGTCCATTTGCCACCGAATTTTTCAGCCAACAAACCGCCAGGCAAATGAGTGATAACATAACCGTAGTAGAAAGCACTTAACAATAATCCTTGAGTAGCTTCGTCCCAGTCATAACGCTCGCGGATCTGAAACATTTAATACTGGCATTTAAAATCTAACCGCGGCGCACTCAGATAGTAATAATCAAAGTCGACTCTGAGTGTGGCCGTAATTAGTTTAACATAAGCATTGAATTAAAAATGAAGTAATAAAATACTTTGTCATTCTAAAATATTTTCTAACTTTTAATAAAAATAAATAAGAGATTTCTCAACAAATTACTACATACAATTAGTTACGCTTTCACGCCTTAACTACTCGACCGATCATTATGAAATTTGGCACACACGCTGTCAGGGGTACAGGAAGGATATAGGGTAATTTTATCTCGGAATACCCGTGGGAAATTCAAATTTCACGCGGCTGAAACCGCTGGGAAAGCTAAGTTAGTAACAAAACATAAAAAAAAATATTAATCACATTTGTCTACCTCCATGTTTGTTGTGTTCGACGTCGATGAACTATTATCAATCACATTGTAATTTGGACACGTTTCACCAATAATGTGTTCGGACGCAGGCGCATGGAGGACCATCTGTGTGATTGTCATGCTGAGGCATACCCTCATGGTGAAGGCGTTGGCTAGAGCGAACAATCCTAGTATCCCCAGTACATATCGTTGAGGTATGAATAACACTAGAAATAAAAATAGAAAAGTAGTTAACCAAAAATTTTTTTGTTACAAGTATTGGAAAAGTGGTAATTCGTGGTTGGAAAGGTTATTGATTTAGGTAGAAGTCAAGGTTACTATAACCATAGGTATTGTATGTCTCTTGAGAGATTTGGAATGCTCTAGTCGAGATATAATATATATAGGTACATAAGTTTTATAAGTCTTCAAAATGAAACTGTTAAATACCTGTTAATGTTGAAATAAAGAAAATAAAATAAAAATATGATCAGGCCTTTAAACATTTTTTAGGGTTTAGGTAAGGTTATATTTCATATTTTCAATTAACCATTGAACTTAACTATATTATAGTCAAACCATAACTATGTACCTATATAACTTGTCAAACTATATAATATAAACCATTCCATCTGATACCTTTGGCAGCACAATTATCGTAAATAGCTGGGTAGGTAGGTATATAGTCGTAGTAGTTACTTACGTCTGTTTAGGCATAGTCTCCATCCTATTAGCGTCATTTTATTTGTCACTCCCTCCAAAAATAGTTTATTTTTTCACTGTACAAAATTCAATAATATTATTATTATTTTATTTTCTAACCAATTTTAACATATTTATCTTGATTTTTATCTATATTAACATGATTTTTTATCAATTTTTTGTTGAGTTACAACGTCACCGGGAAACTATTTTACACACTCACCTACTTCTTAGTAAATAAACTTAAGCTTTGAAAAAATACCAACATAATCTTCCTTACTTCAGATACATTGTCAATATGAAAAGATAAAACGATCTCTCGAGACTGACTTTAGATAAAAATTGATATCTATAGTTGATTACATATTATTGTGTAACATTATGATATCAAATATTTCCCGCGTATAGTTTTGGAAATAAATGTTAAATCTAGTTATTGTTTTTGTTTATTCTTCATCAATCTTACTTTGTTTCAGTTATTATTGTGGAATTTTAAGTTTACTAAGTAGGTGACTGTACTTGTTTAATTTTAATTATTAATTTGCAACCTGTACTCTATATTTAGGTACCTACATCTCTGTCAATCCAATGGTTAAAGGATGAGAACGCCGCAAAGTTGCATTTTCGTACTTTTGTTTGTGAAATAAAGGATAAATTAAACAAATAAATCAATTATTTTGACTTAGTTCATAGAGGGTGTAAGTTTAAACAGGAACTAATTAAAGGAGGATATTAAGTATTCAATTATCGTCTAAAATAACTAAAACGAAACATAATCATGTTCCGTTTTAGTTATTTTATTTATTTTACGTCAGCATATTTGTTGACGTAAAATAAATAAAAAATCACGACAACTGAGCGCACAAATTAGCGACGTTCTGAAGCATCATACTCTAGGGTCTGTCAGCGTTCTCTTACTTTGTACATTATTACCGCTGATGTGCGAACAAATAGAGTGTAGTGCATTTTATGATATGATTTTTTTAACTGTAAAAAGTGAAAATCTATGATGTCATCCAAAGTGGATAATTCATAGGTATAAACATCAACAGTTTTAAAAACAGTTTAAATAAAAAAATTTAATCAATAAAAAAAATACCGGAAAATAACTTTTTTTTTTCCTAATAGGCGTCTATGGGTTTTTTCAACCACCTGCCTGAATTACAAATAGGTAATTAAATAAAGTTTCAATCGAACTCCGATATCTATCATGTATACCACTTCTTTTGATTTAACTATGGAAGATTGCAAACCAATATCAATATCGAAGTCGATTAAATTTTTTTTAATGATTTACATATAGGTAAGCAAGTACAAGTAATTTCAAACAATAGAAAGTTAATATTCAATTCTTGCAAAATTGAATTATTTAATCTTTAAGAATTGTTCAAATTTCCTAGAATGAGGCAAATTTAAAAGTCCTGCGACTTATTCAATGCCTGAAATGACGCATATAAGGAATGCCTTTAGCGTTATGTAATGATATGACATCGCATATTTTGTAATCTAAGAGATTTCGTCATTCAATAATAAGTGGAAATGTGACAGGTTACATCTTGAACGAAAACAAGCCATCAAAGTTACGATCACGATACCTATCCGTACAAACTATCTTCTTAAGATCTTAAAACTACTTACTTTAGACAACGGTGGAACCTTATCATAAAGTACGTATAGTCCTACGTACCTACCGGTATTCAGAAGTTGGACGAAATTATCTAGACGTAATCGTGTCTAGCTGGGGACCTACGTTGAAGGGTTGTCACGTTTTGATTTTGTACAATCGATATTATTATTTTTACAACCTTAGGCTCGTAGTTAGCGATACAAAATATAAGGCATCGATCTACTTATTTGTGCTATAAATTTTTAAACAACTGCATGGAATGAAATATCTACTAGATAAATTCAGGAAAAAGTAAATACCTACCATCTTGTGGGTGAACATAGGGATATAAAAAAAAAATTGATGAGCTACTGAAAAAATTGATTCACTTCGCTTTCACTATTCTCTTTTTTTTTTAAGTGTTAAAAGTGGATATTCTAAAGCTTATTTCTATACAGATTTTAGGAAACAAATATCAACCGGAGAAGAATAATAATGGATAAAAATAGAGTAAAGTATAAAGAGTTGTCGATTTGTGACATTTCTAATACCCTAACCTAACTTGGCCACATAAAACCTAATAAAAAATATTTTGAAAATTCGCTGATATCACCTGGTTCTGGCTTGACGTCGATTTACGGGACAGCCTGTATACAGCAGGAAATTATGTTTAAAAGAAAAATATCTCATCTTAAATTTCCATTCTGTATAGTTATAGATTACTACTAGTTTTGTTTCTTTAATTAGCATCTACGGAAGACCAGCGTTGTCGTTCACGCCACGACACATTGGTATCATTTACTTACTGCCAAAAGTGTAACAAAAATTTGTATTATTATGATTAAATAAATGACTACATCATGAATTGATAAATTCTTAGATGTGGCCACGACACATCCCTACTAATATCATAAATGCGAAAGTAACTATGTCCGTCTGTTTGTTACGCTTTCACGTCTTAACGGCTCAACCAATCATCACGAAATTTTGCATACACGTTGTCACGGGTACAGAAGAGGACATAGGGTACTTTTATGCCAGAACTCCCGCGGGATCTCCAAAATTAACGCGGATGAAACCGCGGGGAACAGCTAGTATGAAATAAAAAGAAGTATTTTTTTCGTATAGAGTTATGAAATTATATGTATTTAGCTACGAATCAGCTGTGCCCCGCAGTTTCACCCGCGTGAATTTAGAATTCCTCATAACATCAACTGACAGTCGAAGTCCGAAGATCCGTCAAAAATGGTTCAAAAGTTTCAGAGATTAGCCAAAAAAACAGACATACAGAAAAAAATTAAAATTTTTATTTCTGTTGTGTAGTTGCCGTATACTTATGCTTTCATGTTTGACGGGGGGCTGTAAGTTGTAATTGCAAACGGTCGGTTCAATTTTATTTATATGTATAGATATAGAAATAAAAAGATGTATAAATAAGTGTGCTGTATATGTGACTGTCGCATGGTCATAATAATATGTACGAGAACTACTGCCGACAAACTGCTATGCAGTTTGGCAGACTCGTGTAACATGCCATGTACTTATATTTTTGGTAAATAAATAATAGTAGATTATACACCAAGGGGATAAAGCACTGTTTTATGTCACGGGCGCTACATTGAATCCTGAACATAACGAAGGACTCCAAATTTAACTCCCGAGCGCAGCGAGGGTGTTATAAGTTAATTCCCGACCAAAGGGAGGGAATTAAGATTGAGTCCTGAGTGCAGTGAGGGATTCAAGCGCCCAAGAAAAAAACAGTTTTATCCCTGTGGTGTATACTCTACTTTTCTCACATAATGCGAGACAATAAAAAACCAGGCTTAGTAGATCCTATATAGCCACTTCTTTCAGCTGGCGTGGCCTACTCGATTTGACAAACAAATGAAGTTCGTCTCACTGCGAATCTAGTGGGCCACGGCTTCGGTCTTCGAAAATCGAGTTGGCCGCGCCCGCTGAGAACACATTCTGTTTAGCGAAATGAGACGTTATGGACATAGCAATAAGAATTATGAAAGTGAAAATCACATTATTGACCAGCGGGTTATAATGAAATTCAATAGAACATTATAACCCGGCTAAAGCCAAGAGATATAATGTCTTGCTTTCGGTAAGGTTTACATGACATATAATTCGGTATTGTCGAGCATGTGGTGTGAAAATAAAATAAATTAGCTAGCTAGCTATATTACGTAGCTGTATTATGCGGCTGAAGTGCCTATAGGTTCGATGGGGTAGTAAACCTGGTAGGTAGTAAGTAGTAGGTAGGTATCAATATTTCAGGCCCACGGGGACAAGACTGAGATTATTTATACAACGTGTTAATGAATTAACTGAAAACCTGATACACCCCATTTAAAAAAATATACAATAATATGATTAAAATATATTTTATGTCAAAAAATTTATACTTTGAAAGCTATCCCACATTAGTTTGGAGGTGACCTATCTACGAAATTCCAAGCGCTAATCCCGCGCCTATCGGTGCGATTTTTTTGCTGCGCGCGGCGTAGGTACGCGCCACATATTGTATTATAAATAATTTAGACATGGGCTAGTAAAAATTAAAAAATATAACCTATATTAAAACATAGTGCGATCGATTCGCTAGTCGATTTTGAGCAAACTACTTTCTAGTTTACAGTTAATTCATTAACACGTTGTATATGACTACTGATTACTCGATGATTTATACATAAATGAAACTGCAAGGCTATTTGTTCTTAATATTAAATTGTATTTAATTTTATTTATTTACATAAGTTTAAATTTTACAAAACTAGAACTATTCGCTTACGTTCAAAATAAATTAGTTAAGTCTAACAAACACAAAAAATTTACAGCAATCTTTTCTCATGTTTGTATCTACAATCTACATATGTAATTTACCTGCCTAAAATCATCGACTTAAATATCATTATTTTTGGTAAGGCACATGTTATTGTATAAATTGATTAATTTCTATTACTTTTTGTTGTCAGTCTCTTTATTGTTTTCTGTATCTTTTTTCCTCGTCGGCAAGGGTCCGTGTTGCCAGTCGGCTGGATAGCCATGCTTTTTGACGTCATCCCACCAAAGTTGTTCACCTTTCGCGAACATGATGTAAATAACATTGGTTATAACCAATACGGCTAGACACACCCAGAATGCTGTTCTCCATTGCTTTAAGGTTGACTAAAACAAAAAAATGTACAATAGTATAATATTATTCTAACACAAAGGTACCCAAATTTGGAAAAAAAAAACATAAGTACTAATCGCTAAAAATAACGTTGTTGTGATTAACTACGAATAAGTACGTTTACAATATGTATTTAAAAAAAACAGCAAAATGCATATCGGATCACTCACAATGAAAGAAAGACACGGAACAAGAACGTTCATCGTTAAAATTTAAAATCACTAATTTTAATATGACATAATTATTATTATTGGAACGAAGTTCCTTATCGCGCGTTGCGAAAGGGGGCTAGACGGAAAATATTAAGACGAAAAGTTGTAACGACACTTTTTGCCATAGTAAGCTATTGTAAGCCGTGCGGCTTGCGCATGTTTCTCTGTCTGTCTCTCTCTCTCTCTCTCTTATACAAAGCAAGCCAGATATTTTCTTCGTTCCATCCGGGTGTCCCTTGACACCTCTCAAGTTTTCTATCTCATTAAAAACCATCATACTAACACTGTGTTATTTTATTCTATCACTCTGAATTTTTCAATTTTGATGATATGCACTAAATATATTGGATACCACCATGAATATATTGGCCACCAAATAAAGTTCACCAAAGCCACCAAAAAAAGCTCTGCAGGTGCGCCAGTTTCGCCTACATACATTGCCTCTCTGGTAAGTAGGGAGGGTATATTCTTTTTATATGGTTACGATAGTCCCCAAGTAAAATGACTACGAGTTATCGACAGACGGATAGAAAAGACATTAATCAAAGGTTCCCATTTTCCTTTTCGCTGCGGAACCAAAAAAAATAAAAATTACTTGTGCAATATATAGTGGGATAATTTCGTATTCGAAAAAAGATCACATATAACAACAATACAATATATACAATAGTCTGAGCTATAGTAACAATTTTAAGGGCAGACGTTCTTGAAAAAAGTAATCATAAATATGACATTAGTTTCGTATATACTTACGTCTGGAGTTAAAAGTCCAATGAGATATGGCGTTACAATTCCAGCTATGGCTGCGATCCCATTAACCATAGCCGAGGTAGTGCCAGCGTAGTTGGGCGAAATATCGAGGGCATTGATCTTCATGCCACTGTAGTATGCGCCCATGAGAGTCATCGCTATTACAAACCAGAGCACCGCGAGGGTTGTATCGCAGCCAGAGTACGAGGCCATAATTATACATATACCCGGTCCAGTAGCAGCTGAAAAATTTATATTCTCACATTGATTTATACTTTATGATAGAAATTACTCAATACAATATATTTATAAACGAACTAAGGTAGTTATACCGATGGTGGTGTAAATTTTTCTGGCATTCTTAATACTATGATAATTCTTTTTGACGCAGAAGTCGCACAGGAGACCGAAAAAGAACGATGCGATCCACATAGCGACATATGGAAGAGATGAAAGGAAGCCAGCTGATTTTATATTGAATTTCAATACGTCCGTCATGTATTTCGGCAAATCTGTGACCATCGTAAAATATCCCCAATCGTGCCCAATCTGCAATTAAATAAACATAAACAACATTAGTTCTACTATAATTACTTTACAAATACTTGTAAACTTTTTTCTTAGACCTCTGACAAACCTTTGAGCAGTTTTTGAACACAATATTAGTTTCTTGGAAATTGCTTTATTTTTTTATTCCCTTAAAGCTTTACTTTCTATGTTTATCTAAACACCCATTATTCCTAAGAAGATAAATTTACACCAAGCGTAGGTAAGTCGCCCAGATATTATAAATCGTCGCCACAATATAGGGTAAAACCAGGATAGTTGCCCTGGGGGTATAGTTGCCCCGATCGTAATTACTCTAGTTTCGCAGATGAATCGCGTGCTATTTTATTTATCTATCAAAAGACTTTCCAACTACTATTAAGTGGACCGCGTCTCATGTCTCTGTGCGATTGCACGGGAACGCAAGGTGCGATTAAAGATTTTTCGGGATAGATGCCTTGTTTCCCGACGGGGCGTCTATCCTAAATGTAATTTATATGGACTAGGCAACTATCCCATATATGGGATAGATGTCACAAAAAGTAGAGGTCCGTAGAAATCGCTAATACTCTGGAAATTTCAAAGATAATGTCTTTTACATTTAATAAATTTGTAGATAAAGAACCAAAGTACTTGCCAGTTTAAAAAATAAAATATTTTGATTTATGTACCGGGATTATACTTCGAAAAGTGTGGCAACTATCCGGGTTTTACCCTACATTATATGCTTTGTCATTGAAATAAGATCAAGGTAGCCATTGAGGTAGGCTTACTATCGCACATTTCAAGGTATCCTATTTAGAAAGAAACAGATGGTTATCATATCATCAAATTCCGATGATCTATCTGTAGTCTAAATAATAAGGGAGACATTTTGAGAATGGTACAGAGCGATTTGATACTTACACCGGCAATGATTAGACACCAGAGTGGAACAGAACGTAACAACGCTTTCCAAGGCACTGGGTCAAGGTTATCTTTCTTGCTGCATATCAGAGAAGCGACGTTCTCGTTCAAAAATTTCTTCTCGCTATCCGATATGTAAGGATGGGTATTTGGAGTACTATAGCATAACACAGTCTGAAGAGAACGCAAAATATGAAAAGACTTAGTAAAAACTTCACAGTTATAAATTTAACCATCGCAAAATACATTATATGTAATAATTATGTAATAAGTAGATCTAATAAATAAACATGTTCTGTCATGAAAACCATGGCTATGTGTATAATTACGATTAATTTATTTAAACATTTTTATCTTCTTTTTACAAATTTAAATAGACCAGAAATGAACTAAATTAATAAAATTTGAACTAAACAACTCCGGCTACTCACCCATAAAGCAAACCAAGCTAGACCGAAACCTCCGAAGACATAGAAAACGTCGTCCCACCTTCCTCCATGCATTATGAGACCAGAGAAATAAGATCCAGCGATATTGCCAATCTGTGCTCCACCAAATACTATGGCACCCATACGAGCTCGTTCTGTTTTTGGTGCCCATCGTGATACCATAGTCATGAGCGCTGGCATGGTGGGACCCTGGTGAATGGGAAAAAAAAGTGTAAAAATTAGAACTATTTTCATAAAGTACATTAAATTGTACTTCTTTCGTGAATAAAAAAGCCAAACTATGGAAACCCTGAGCAAATAATAATAATAATAATCCCCCCAATTGATCCCACACTAAGCTATAAGCTTGTGTCATGCATGGAAACCAAGCATACGTGGTATATACTACACATATTATTACATATATATTATACTATAGATATATATATACACACCCAGACTGGAAAATGAAACCCTGTGTTCATCACACAAGTCCACCCCCACCGGGAATCGAACCCGGAACCTCTTGATTAGCGGGCAGGCATGGTGACCATTGCACCAATAGGGTCGTCAAATGCCAGTGCATTCACGCATACACTCAGAAGAATAACTAAAGCATATTCTTCTGAGCGCATACATCACTGTTTCCTAACCAAATTCATATTTTAGTTGTAGTTTTAGTTATAACTTCTTGCTTATCTAATTTATAATAATATGTTTTATATTAGGTTAGGTATGTGAATGAATTGTAGCATTACGGTTTCATCCAACTTATTATTTGTTGCATACCAACAATCTTTTGCTAAATCCATCCAATCCATAATTGATGGTGAACCACCAGCAAACAAATCTTACACCTATCACATTTCCAAGATGTCATAACTGATATAAAGGACTGTAGGATTTGATAACGTTGATAACGTGGTGTAGGATCTAGTAATATGGGATCAAGCCATCAAACAGATAGATGTTTCGTGTAAAATATTATTGAGTATTATGATAAAAGTTAAAAATGTATTTTAAATTTGATATTTTACATTCGAATAGATAATCTATTTGATAGCAGTAAACTAAATAAATAGAACAGCGGGGTTAGCCAAGTTGACATTCTACAATCGTTGACGCATAGAAAACTAGAATAGAAAATTTGGGTTAGCCAATCAAAACTCTAGTTTTACGTGACCAATTGAAAACTAGAGTTTTGATTGGCTGATCAAGTGACATGACGGTTCGCTACTTATGTTTTCTATGCGTCAACGATTGTAGAATGTCAACTTGGCTAACCCCGCTGTTTAGTAATAGATAATAAAGTACAAACATATTTCGTGATCGTTGTTTATAATCAATTTTGAGGTAAATGAACCGACTTTCAGTTAAATGTTAAAACAATTATCACGAAAACAGGATAAAGATTTATGAATGCTTTTTTTTACTAATCACTGTATTAGTACTATAGTACTTGTGTATTGGAACTATTGGATCTTCATACGTAGATATTAGAAGCTCACTAGAAGAACAAAATGACTGGAACCAAAACGAAATTTAGCTCAATGTTTGTATTCCAAAACCTCAATAACGATATATTGTAACTAAGACGCGTCTTAATAAAATCATAGAGTACTTATTATACTTACTTCGCCTAAGCCTTCCACCACTCTTAAAATGAAAAGAGCAGTTGCCCCACCGGTTTTGACTACAATAGGAGTTAAGAACGTACAAACAGCGGTGAAGAGTAGCCCCAATCCTAGCACCCACTTGCCGCCGTAACGCTCCGCCAGCATCCCCCCTGGTACATGGGTCAGCACGTAGCCGTAATAGAAAGCGCTCAGCAGGAGCCCCTGTGTGGCTTCACTCCATTCAAATAGCACCACCTGACATCAATAACAAGTCGGAACTGTAGAGCTCGTTACGTTATAGAGTTAAACTCCAAGATATATTAACACACCCAGACTGGAAAGTGGAAACCAGTGTTCATCACACAAAGTGCACCCCCACCGGGAATCGAACCCGGAACCTCCTGATTAGCGGGCAGGCATGGTGACCTACTACGCCAACCGGGTCGTCAATCCTTAGCATTTGTTAACGTTCCCGCCCCGGGAACGTTACAGTATCTACTTTACAGCATTCACAACAACAACAATATTGCAGAAATTAATTAGCCAAAGTGCAATGTCATAATTTGTGTAGGTAGTTGAAATACGTAATTAAAATAAAATCCTAGTGTTTGTTTCGGCTTTTGCGTAACTGACGTGATTTTTGTTGCAGAGTCGGAAAGTGGTACGGACTTAAGGCAAAAAGTCTATACCTAGTATATATAGCTATATATACTGCCGCACTCAGAGTCGCTTTAATGATTACTGAATTTTAAGTAAAGATTTTTAAAACAAAATTGCCGCAATCAAATTAAACGTTAAATAAAAATTAAATTAAATTAATGATTAAAATAATGTTAATTGGCATATCACTAAATTTAACTTAATTACTATTAATATTTTTTTAGCTTTATTTTAGGTTAGGTTAAGTTTAGTTTTAGTTTACCACTGTTAAATAGTTTTCGTCTATCTGTAAATTAATTAAATATTGTCTGTCGACTTACCGCCGCACTCAGAGTCGACTTTAATGATTACTTAGTTAAGTATAGATTTAGAAAACAAATCTGCCGAAATCAGAGACGTTCAGTAAATTAATGTTAATTGGCATTTAATGAGATGTAACTTAATTAGTTAAATGCCAATAAACATTAATTTATTAAACTTGTCTGATTGCGGCAGTTTTGTTTTAAAAATCCATTTAACTAAGTAATCATTAAAGTCGACTCTGAGTGCGGCGGTAAATTACTTAAATGCCAATACTTAATGAACGTTAAAATCTTAACCTAAAATTAGGTAATCATTAAAACGACTCTGAGTGCTGTCGTTAGCGCTTAAGTAGGTACTACTACCAGGAGTCCTAAATCTAATTTCCTATTACTATTGGATATTGTGCATTTGAACGACTGGATAGTAGGTACCTACCTATAGGTATATTTGAAGTACCAACGTATTATAAAATATTATCATAGATGACACTAAAGTGTGCCTGATTACAATAAGTAAACGTCGCTACTACTTATATGAATAAAACAATAAAAGATAAACTTGCAAACGTACCTACTCTCTTTAGATTCACTGTACATTATTATTTACTAGCGGTTCCCTGCGTTTTCACTCGCGTTGAAATTAACGCAGGTATTCCGGGATAAAAAGTAGATATGTAGTTTAGGTACCCAACTTATGTGTTATTCTGATGTATCAAGAAATCAGTCTTGTTTCTACCGTACCAAGCAATTATTGTGTTATTCGACGACTAAACTAAATGTTAACCATGCGGTAGCAATTAAGTAAATGAGACCGCGTTGCTAATTGTTACTTAGATTTTTGAAATATGTGCATTATTTTTTTTTTACTAGCTGTGCCCCGCGGTTTCACCCGCGTGAGTTTCGGAATTCCCACAGGAAGTCCAAAATAGCTTAATTTATTCGTTGTAACATCGATCGGCTAATTAGCAGTGAAAGTCCCGTTAAATATAATAGGTACTCTTATATTGGACTCTACAAAAACAACATAAACTATATATACCTAGTCTCATCTCATCGTTCTGAGAGATAAAAAAAAAACTTTTTTTTACTCAATATGATAGTCTTATAGTCCAACCTTTTGACTAAGGACTAATTGCTGAAACAATCAAAGATACGAGCTAATAACGTGTGCACTGCTAATGCGCGGAGCGTCACAATATATCACAATGTATGTCCCTATTGTTTATCAAAACACGACAGTTATCCTTGTTACAATATTAAAAATGTGAATGTGAGCACAGAGCAAATAAATTTACTAGAGAGGACATGTAGGCAGGGCAGGTGCGCCACATGGCAAAGGAAGTAAGAGCAAATGCTCTAACTTGCCCAATACTTCTTTTTCTTCCATCCTAAGTAGGTATATTTACCACAATATTCCAGAAACTGTGAATTTTGAAAACAGTGACTCAGTAAAAACATAACCATAAAGCGTTTAATACATTTCTTTACGTTAATGAATGTTTTAGTGCCTAGTGAATAGTTTTGTGTGCGAAAATCACCCGGCGACACTGGTTTTCATCTGTTTTCATACTAAACAAAGTTGATGTCTCTCCTATCTGTTATTTTCTGTTCTGTGAATGGAGTATAGTCGTTTGGTTTTTTTATGTTTCTTCCGCTATCGCGTCTTATCACCTACCTACTCAACCGGTCATCATGAAATTTCGCATTCACGTTGTCAGAGATACGAGAGTGATATTAGTCAATTTTTATACCGTAACTCCTGCGGGAACTTTGAAATTAATGCGGGTGAAACCGCGGGTACAGCCAGTAGGTAAATAATAATTTTATTGATTGATACATGAGCTATCCCGCGCGGTTTCAGCCGCAATAATTTCGGAGTTCCCACGGAGTTGTTCCATACAAACTTTGCCCCCCTTTTTACCCAGGGATAGAATTTTCAAAAATCCTTTCTTATCGGATGCCTACGTGCCCAAAGAACACACCCTCCATGTTTCAGATCTCTACGATCAGCGGTTTAAGCTGTGTGTTCATTCAGAACAACGCATTAAGAGTAGATATTTATCATTTTAGTCTTATACAGCTTAAATTAAAAGCAAATCAGATTCGAATAAATTCTAAATATATTTTGTATCTACAAAGTGATATTTATGTCCTTACTACAACTCCCTGACTTCTGAGTCGACTGATTCAAAATCCCTTCATACCAATAAAATCTTTTTGGCTCATATTTATTAAGGTGCGTACGAGAGACGGGATGCCTTTTTTAAGAGTAGGTACTGGAAAAATCATATACGAGATAGGTAGGTAGACGGTGAGTGATCGATTACTTGTAATAAAATCATATAGATATTTGTGCACTAAATTAATACTTACATCGCCAGTATCAACTCTGTAATAGCTTTTCATGGTGACATTCGAGATAATGTAGGGATCAGGGCAAGCGTCGGGGTCGTAGTGCGCGTCGCCCTCGACGGCCACCGTTCTTTTGACCATCTGTGTAATGGCCAAGTTGAGGCAGACCCGCATCGTATAGGCGTTCGCAATGGCCAGCAAAGCCATCACAGCCATGACATACCGCTGCGGTATTATAAACACTGGAATAAAGTAAACGATATCTAATACTAATAATATCATAAAGAGGTAAAGTTTGTGAGTTTGTGAATTGTGAGTTTGTGAGTTTGAGACGTTGTAGGGGGTAATTTCTGGATCTACTGAACAGATTTTGAAAATTCCTTCACTTATAGGAAGCTACAGTGATCCTGAGTGAAATAGGGTACTTTTTACCCCGAAATTCCCGCGGGAATCCGGAGTTTGTGAGTTTAGGGGTTTGTGAGGTTGTAGGGGGTATAAACTCTGGATTATTCAGCCGATTTTGAATTTTTTTTCACTTCTACAGTGATCCTGAGTGACATAGAGTACTTTTTATACCGAAATTCCCACGGGAACTCCGAAATTACCGCGGGTGAAACCGCAGGGATAGCTGGTAATTCATAAATTCTGACTCCAAAAAGATAAAGCCTGTTCATGAAAGACGTTAGAGCTGGCTAGTAATTTTTTTATTTAGTTTTTTCTACGTAGAGTTTTAATTATTTTAATGATATTGTTTGAATTCGGTACTATTATTCGATTAACCTAGTAAATTCGTTTGTTTAAAAAAGTTAATCGTCAATAGAATACAAGAAAAATCAAAATGAATTAAATTATTTTCAGTATGTACATTCGTTTTTGTTATTAATTGTATTTTAAATTCATCTTAACTCCCTTGGCTACTATCCCGATTCTTCAGTGGTAGTCTCACCATAGGTATTATGGGGTTTCCTATATACACAACACTATGGGGTCTCGTAAGTTATGTTTGTGTTGCCAAGTTTTTTTTTATTATCTTCATCCAGTTAAAATTAAGTGTTCGTCCACTATCAATTATTAATATAAATTTATTTCGTTTCAAGATTCTTTAGAAATCTGGAAACCTATTTTTGTATCTATATTAATTATAGCGAGAATTATTCAATTCAATAGATAAAATATAATATACTCACATTTCGACAACACTAGCCGCCATCCTGTTAACATTTTGTCTCGCTAACACTGTGTCTAAACAAACAGAACAAAATAATTATAAAAATACACTTAAAACTGCTAAAGAAAATCTAGACACTTTACGTCGTGAACATATTGATCTACGATCGATGTCTAACTGGCGCACATTCCGTTCAATGGCAAATAGACTTTGCGACAGTACTACAGTCCCGCGAATTGCTTCAGTCCATCCCGGATCAGGAAAAAAAAACTATCAAAACGTTTTACACCGCCGATGTGCTTAACAAAAAAAACCAATCACGACTGATTACAATTTCCTTCTTTCATCAAATATATAGTTAAAACGAATAAACAACCTTGCGAGCATTTATTATGCTTTGTTTTCCTCGTCTTCTCTCTACAGTCTACTAATGTTAAATTATAACAAATTAAAGTTACTACGATATATCGCAAGTAAATACAACGAAGATATAACAAACAGATAACATTGCTATTCGTTTATTTATTTAAGCAAATCTAATTTGATTTTAAACTGTAGTAAAAATAATATTTAAGTATATAGGTAGGTACTTACAAGAGCAGTAAATTAGAGTCAAGCAGCTTTATAATAAAGAAAATAAACCTACGATTTATTAATTACATTAATAGTAAAGGTACATGGTGTAATTTTAAACGAGATATTTTTGAAGCCCTTGATAATTTATACTTTGTGATACATGTAAGTATTAAAAATATAAATAAACAAAAAAAAACATACTGATATATCACAATAAAAACGTCAAGTAAAAAAAAACATACATACAATCTGTTAAAACTCTTTTATGTTTATACTGAGAACACTGTCAATTTGATATTTAAATATTTTTATACACATTCTTTTGTTTGATCACTGTTGTATGTCATTCCTTTTGAAACTATAATATATTTATCTTACCTTTTTCACCTGACTTTTATATTACTCTGCTACCCAAGTAACAAGTGGTTATGGGCCCAGGAAATAACTGATAAGTGGTTATAGGTCTCAAATAAGTCTTTTAAAAAAGGTTAAGAAAAGTGCAATGGATACTCCATCGACTTCACAGTCGGCACATTCTTCAAAAGATTTTCAGACAGCGCAGAACTCAACAAATATAAGCATATCAAAGCTAAAAGGATCAGCTAACTTCAGCACATGGGCATTTGCCATAGAATGCATGCTCACTGACCTAGAGTTGTGGGAAGTCGTTGTAAAACCCGCTGACCTCTCCAACCCTGATCAAAAACGGAAAGATCAGAAGGCTCGTGCGAAAATATGTTTATCTTGTGAAGAATCCATCTATCCCGTTATAAGGTCAGCAAAAACCGCATTTGAAACATTCAGTTGTTTACGAAAAGCTTATGCTGATGGTGGACTCACAAGGAGGCTTGCACTGATGAAAAAACTCTTAACAAATTCGTTCAAAGGAAAGATTCAACAGTATGTGAATGAGTCACTAGCTATCCAACAAGAACTACAAGGAATTGGAGCACAAGTGGATGATGAATTCTTAGCTATTATAATGCTCACTGGACTTCCAGAAAAATATCATCCCTTAGTTATGGCCATCGAACACTCTAATATGAAGATCACCACGGAAAATGTAGTGACAGCTCTTCTAAAAGAAGAATCACGAGCTGTACAGTCCTCAGCAGATACCAGCAGATCTCCAGATACAGCGCTATGCACCAAGAAACAAACAAAGAAGAAATTTTGTTCCTATTGTAAAAAATTAGGGCATATAGTGAGTGAATGTAGGATTCTAAAAAATAAGAAAAACAAGAATGTTTCGGTTTCGTCAAATGTTTGTACAAATTATACTTCCGAATTTACACTTTCATCTTGTTTCACTAATCGTTCACCCACAGGTTCACAAGATTGGTTTCTTGATTCCGGCGCAAGCTCCCACATGAGTAACAGGAGAGAGTGGTTCGAGTTCTTGTCCCCTCACGTAACTCCTATCACTGTGGCAAATAAGGAGACTTTATTGAGTCATGGTAAGGGCACTGTAAATATAAATATTTCCGATGGTGTAAATAAAATTAGTAATGTATTATATGTTCCTGGTCTCGCTACAAATCTTTTATCTGTAAGTAGTTTAGTTAAGAAAGGATTCGATGTATTGTTTACGCCGAAAGGCGCAACAATATTTCAAAGCGGTGGCTGTCATGTGACAAATCCCGTCATTGCCACAGGGTCGAATCACAACGGTATGTTTAGATTAAATGTAAATAAATTGCATTCCTTGTATACTTCCACCAAAGAGTCTGCACTACTTTGGCATAGACGTCTTGGCCATCTTAATACAAAGAGCATGGATATATTAAAAAATAAATGTATCGGCCTAGACTATATTGGAAGTTACCACGGAACATGTATTCCGTGTCTACAAGGTAAATTTTCAAAGAAACCGTTTAAGAACTCAAAAAGTAGATCGAGTAAAGTCCTACAACTTATTCATTCGGACTTATGCGGACCTATGAGTACGCACTCGTGGGGCGGAGCCCTATATTTATTAACATTTACCGACGACTACTCTCGTAAAACTTTTGGATATTTATTAACATTTACCGACGACTACTCTCGTAAAACTTTTGGATATCCTTTGAAAACAAAAGCCGAAGTTTACACAAAGTTTGTCGAATTTAAGCATTTAGTCGAAAATCAAACGGGAGAAAAAATTAAAATTCTCCGTTCAGATAATGGTCGGGAATATGTAAATAGCGACATGATAACGTTTATGAGGGAGAATGGTATAGTGCACAAAACCACGGTGCCGTACACTCCTCAACAAAACGGAGTTTCAGAACGTGTAAATAGAACGATCATTGAAAAAGCAAGATCTATGCTAAAAGACTCGAATTTACCTTTAGCGTACTGGGGAGAAGCGGTAAATACGGCAATTTATTTAAAAAATCGTTCACCCACGCAAGCTTTAAATAACAAGATTCCAGAAGAAGTATGGACCGGCAATAAAGTCGACCTTTCTCACTTGCGAATCTTTGGCTGCGAAGCTCACGTCCTCGTACCCAAAGAAAAGCGTTCAAAACTGGAATCCAAAACTAAAGTTTGTATCTTTGTTGGCTATTCTATAGAAAGCAAAGGTTATCGCTTAATAGACCCTAATAATCCTCGGCAGATTATTATTGCTAGAGATGTAGCGTTTATTGAAGATAAAACGCATGAAGAGTCTAATCCAAATTCCTCACATAACGAAGAGTCACCCCAACCACAACCATCTGTAATCTTTGTACCCATTCAAAATGATGAAGAACCAGTTTCACAGCCACAATATCAAGTACAGTCAGACAGTGAAGACACTCAACCCGAGATGTCACCATCTTTAGAACAGCTGACTATACCGGATGAACCTCTTACTCATGAAGTTTCCCCAATTATTTCTGAACCTGAACCCATTGTAGAGACATCAACTGAAAGACGATACCCTCTCCGAGACAGGCGTCCTCCTGAGAGATATCAGGAGAATCTCTACATGACATCAGATCAGGAACCAGAAACTTACAAAGAAGTTACAGAGCATCCGCAAAAAGACAAGTGGCTAGAAGCGATGAAAGCAGAATACAATTCATTGATTCAGCATGGAACCTGGATTCTAGTTGATAGACCATCCGGCAGGAAGACAACAAAATGTAAATGGGTATACAAAATAAAAAAAGGACACAAGTGGGAACATTACAAAATACAAAGCCAGACTAGTAGCCAAAGGGTTCACCCAAATAGCTGGAGTAGACTATGGTGAAACTTTTTCACCAGTTGCTAGGCTATCTTCAGTAAGGCTTTTGTTTGCATTTGCTGTGCAATATCGGCTACAAGTACATCACCTTGATGTAGAAACTGCCTTTTTAAACGGTGACCTGGAAGAGGAAATTTATATGGAACAACCAGAAGGTTTTGCTACTGATCCAAAGGGGAAAGTATGCTTACTTAAAAAATCCCTATATGGGCTTAAACAAGCTCCGCTTCAATGGAACAAAAAAGTATGCCAAGCGATGGCTGCTCTGTCGCTGACTCAAGCCGCATCAGAACACTGTCTTTACTATAAAAGAGACGGACCTAATGATTTTATCGTTATCGCAGTGTTCGTCGACGATTTCTTTTTTATGACAACCAATAGTGATTTAAAAGATAATTTTGTAAGCGAACTCAAAAAGACGTTTACAATTAAAGATCTCGGTCCTGTCAAAGACTGCCTCGGTATGAGAGTCGTACAAAGTGAAGGCAGTATAACCCTCGATCAGACAAAATATATCGAAAAATTACTAGACAAGTTCGGTATGAGCGACGCGATCTCGGTCACTACGCCAATGGAACTTGGGTTAAAACTCACTGTTCCGGAAAAGGAAGAAGAAAATCTAGAAGTCCCATATCAGGAGCTTATCGGCTCATTAATGTACATTTCTATATGTACAAGACCTGATATTGCCCACACGGTCTCGTACCTATCTCAGTTCAATGCACATTACGGGGGGGTACACTGGAAGGCCGCTAAGCGAGTCCTTAGATACCTTAAGGGTACGAAGGAACTCAGACTTCACTTCAAACACGGTGACCACTCTTACCCAGTAGGTTACGCTGACGCCGATTATGGAAGCAATCTTGTGGACCGTCGATCATTCACTGGATTCACCTTCCTGATGAGCGGTGCACCTGTGTCGTGGGAAGCTCGCAAACAGCGAACAGTTGCACTTTCCACAACAGAAGCTGAATATATGGCTTTGGCTGAAGCTTGTAAAGAGGCCATATATTTAAAGACGCTCATCAGTGAAGTATTCTCGGTCACTCATCCCATAATCATTCATACCGACAATCAAAGTTCACTCAAACTAGCTCATAATAACACCTATCACGCACGTACTAAACACATTGACATCAAACATCACTTCATTAGAGACTCACTATCACACCACGACATACAAGTCAAATACATACCCACAAATGACATGGTCGCAGACATTTTGACAAAACCCTTGCCGAAACTGAAACATTTTAAATGTACAAATTCTTTAGGTTTAGGCTAGTTCTAGGTTTTGTATGTCTTTAGATCATATTGTATGTATATAGGGTGTGTATAGTTTAGTGATGTGTTTATATGTACAGGAGATCAT
This sequence comes from Zygaena filipendulae, assembly GCA_907165275.2. Classification (NCBI taxonomy): domain Eukaryota; kingdom Metazoa; phylum Arthropoda; class Insecta; order Lepidoptera; family Zygaenidae; genus Zygaena; species Zygaena filipendulae. The sequence goes on from OU015659.1 coordinate 8,084,254, forward strand.
ATTGTATGTATATAGGGTGTGTATAGTTTAGTGATGTGTTTATATGTACAGGATGTTGTTTTTATTATTTCAGTGCTAGTGATAAGTGTATAGTGAATTTTGATACTGTCTTTTTACTTGTATTATAATGTGTATATACAGGGTGTTCTCATTACGGGGGGGTGTTAAAACTCTTTTATGTTTATACTGAGAACACTGTCAATTTGATATTTAAATATTTTTATACACATTCTTTTGTTTGATCACTGTTGTATGTCATTCCTTTTGAAACTATAATATATTTATCTTACCTTTTTCACCTGACTTTTATATTACTCTGCTACCCAAGTAACAAGTCAATCGAACATAGAACCTCCTCCTTTTTGGAAGTCGGTTAAAAACGTAGGTTACGCGGGTGAATGACCTTTGGGTACATCTGATTTGTTGACGCGTTAACGACAGTAGCAATTTAATGGATGAGGAAAGAAGGAAGCTGAAAGGGAAAGTAACAAAGGACTTGGTCGCTCAATTTTTATGTTTTTTTGTGGATATAATTATGTCAAAAAATATTGGGTTTTTTTTTCTTAGGTATTGAAGATGAGAACCGAATACTATATACAACCTCTTTCAATACGTCCCTCGTTTAACCTCACTCCCTGTATAATTAAAAAAGCTGAATAACTGAGTTATAAATCTCTTTCTGTATTTTATTTGTTGTGATATTCGTGTAACTTTAATAACTACAAATAAAAAAAGCAATGCCAATTAATGATTTCACAATTTTTCATATTTTATCTAAGCTATAATTATTTGAACTAACTCATTGAGTAAACCGCATTTAACTCCCTTTTTTATTACTGATAAAACTATATAGGTATGATATTTTATAGAAGATAAGTTGGTTTGTTTGTAGGGGTAGGTAATATCTGGTTCTGCAGAATCGATTCCAAAAATTACTTCATTGATACACACAAGTATAAGCCACAGTATGCCTGAGTAAACAAATCCCGAAACAGATAATTTATTAGGGGACCTTTAAATTTACGTGAGTAAAACCGAAGGCATCAGCTGCTGAATATTATGTTCTATAGAAAAGTCTAATTAAGAAATATTGAACTCTATTTCGTTGTCAAAAAGCAAAAATTTGATACACCTCACTTTTTCAAATAAAGACCATCAATATACTCACAATACTTTTTATGTTGTAACAAAAAGTGCTCGAGGCAATGAGATAAATATTAGGGAATCTCGAAATTCCCGAGAACGAGACCGCGAAGAAAGCCCTGGTAATTACGTATCCATAATATGAGTATAGTAAAATATAGTAATTTTTTTTTTTTTTTTCTACTTTTTTTTTCTAATAGATATAATTTCAATAGTATAATTCCGTAAAAGAATTCAGTTTATACTCACTCTGTTTATATATTCTAATTATATTACAAGAATATAGCTACCAATTTAAACACAAATAAGGACTATATTACTCAAGGCTTATGAACACAAGTGAGTTAAGGCGACGACCGCAACCACTTTCATTGTCACATTGCAGCATTTTCATCTTAGAATTTTATTAAACACTATCAAATCAGTTGGCTGACTGACGTTATCATATTAAATGTATATACAAATGCGTCAAACGTTCGTGGTGTAGATAAATGATGAAGTTTTTCTGTATTGCAGCATAGATAAATACGGTCCAACAAGCTTCCGGGTGGCGAAAGTGTTTAACTTGCCCACAACATAACCATGAATGGCAGATGGTAAACGAATTCGTTTATCGGAAACTAGCTGTTCCGTATGGTTTCACGCACGGAACAGAAAATAACAAATAGAAGGGACATCAACTTAGTTTGGTATGAAAACAGATGAAAACCAGTGTCGCCCCGTGATTTTCGTACACGATACTATTCATCGCGCACTTAAACATCCACTAACGTAAATAAGTTTATTTAATACTAGCTGTGCCCCACGGTTTCAACCGCGGTAATTTTGGAGTTCCCGCGAGAATTCCGGGATAAAAAGTACTCTATGTCCTTTTCTGTACCCCTGACAACTTGCATGCCAAATTTCATCCAAATCCGTTCAGTCGTTTTTGCGTGATTGAGTAACAAACATCCAAACATCCACACTTTCACAATTTAAATATTATAGTAGGATGGTTATATTTTTACTTAGTCACTGTTTTCAAAATCCAATTTTGGGAATGGGCATTTGCTCTAACTTCCTTTGCAACGGTAGCGCGCCTGCCCCGCCTTACTCGTGGTTTTACACGCTTTAATTTAGGAGTTTCTCCGGGAAATCTAGGATATCCTTTTTTTGTACTCCCGATAACGTGTAGATACGCAAAATTTTATAACTATAGGTTGAGTAGTAGTAGTAAGCGAGAAAAATTAACAGGCAGGCAAACAAATAGACATAGTTACTTTCGCGTTTATAATATTAGTGTTGATCAAAATAGAAGATTTTATATTTACTTTCTTTCCTTACTTCTGCGATATTTCAATACTTGCGATATACGAGACCAATATTTCAATGCTAAAGAATAGCTATTAGCTTATATAGATACTAAGTAGTGTTTATATTTTTAAGTATAACTATGTAGTGGATGTACTATTGACTTGTATCTAATATTTTATATGTAGTCCTAAGTATTTTTGTATATTATAATATTGTATCAAATGTCTATATTTATTTATGTAGTTCATCTTTAATTCAAAATTCTAAATACTGTAGGTATTATAATTTCTCTAAATGTATTATTTTTATTTGTGAAACTGTTTTTGCAAATGTATTGCATATCTGTTCTGTATAAATATAGCGGTATATTAGCTGACTAAATAAATCTTTATAAATAAAAATCAATGTTTGACGTTTGTAGGTTTGTCTTCTATGCGTTTGTAAACCATTGGTCCGATTGTGATGAAACTTTGGCGGGTTGTTCTGCCTGCGTCCGCAAAGTTTCCTAATCCTGATATAAAGAGATCCTGCGGGAATTCCGAAACTCTCACGGGTGTATCTCCGAAACGGTTGGACCAATTTTGACGGGACTTTCACTGCTAATTAGCTAATGTTATAAGGAGTGATTTGGGCCTACTTTGGAGATTTTGCAGAAATTCCGAAAATCACGCGATTACCTATGCTCTAGCTCTGTGCTATCCAACCTTACTGTCCTGAATTGAGACAAGCTGGAGCAATTTATTGGCTTCAAAAGTGATAAGACACAGTACTCAATCATATACTGGGTAATTAAAAAAATTAACATAAATCAATAAATTTTAATAAAATTAAAATAAAAAAAGAATTACCTACCTATTAGCGATCCATTATTTATTTATTTATTTATTCTTCTTGCACAAAATAGTACAAATGGCAAACTTAATGCCTTGCGGCATTCTCTGACAGTTAACCATTGGGTTGACAGAGAGATAAAAGGGACGAGGTGTGCAACCTACGGAAAAAACGAAATAAATATTAAAATATTAGTATTAAAAACTAAAAATTGTTATAAACTAAGACATAAAAAAGGACTGAATATAGAGATAATTAACATATAAATATTACACAGCATAAAATACGTACTTAAATATTTAGGTATTATATAAATATATATAAGTAAATATACACACACACATATCACACACACACACACACACACACAAACACACACAAACACACACACACACACACACACACACACACACACACACACACACACACACACACACACACCAAAAGGATATACAGAAACATTTAATAATAGGGATATCTAACTTAATACATAATAGTTGAAAAGGTGGGAGAGTTAAGAACGACTGCAGGTTTTAAATGGCCACTCCTGGCAAGCCACTGGACTCTAGGAAATAATTTCGCACTCTATATTTGAATATGAATTTGTTAGGGCATTTACGCAGCTCTAAGGGCAAGCTGTTATTATCAAGCGGGCATTATCATGATCCATCAAATGCTCACATTATTATCTAACCGGCGTCTATTCCTCTCAGTTTCTACATATTGGATATAATCTTGCACGTGATTCTAGATATCAGAAAAGCCGCCCCCTACGAAATTATTAGATACTAGCGGTTCCCCGTGGTTTCACCCGCGTTAATTTCGGAGGTCCTATGTATGTCCTTTTCTGTATCCCGGAGAACGTGAAAATTTCATGATGATCGGTTGAGCCGTTAAGGCGTGAAAGCGTAACAGACCGACAGACAGAGGTACTATCGCATTTATATCATAATATTATAAGGGAGTAGGGATTACGAGTATGATAAAAAAACTGTAAATATACCTAAGTAGGTACTTCAACTATATGTATTTTAATTTATTATATCCATGTGCGTGAGAGCAGCACAAATATGTATTGTCAAGTTTCGGTGATGTTAATATTTACAACTAGGCAGGTACTTATTCATTTATTCTTTTCATACTAAATTCTAGGCCGATACGGTGTCATGTAAATCATATTGTAATGAAATTGAAGAAAAATGATAGTAAAATCTACATTCTATACATCTATACATAAAAATATGATTGAAGTGTCTTTAGGTAATTCCAAATTAAAAGCTTTTCACTAAATGCGTATGAAAGTATACACGGTACTTACAATTTACATACATAAAAAACCTTTTTTTCTCTGTTTGTCTGTCTGTCTGTTTGTTCCTGCAGCTAATCTCTAGAACGGCTAGACCGATTTTAACGGGAATTTCACTGGCATTCACATATCTGATGGATATAGGAAGTAACATAGACTACTTTTATTTTAGAAAAAAAAATCCTGTGGGAATTCCGAAACGCACGCGGGTGAAACCGCTGGGCACAGCTAGTCCTATAGTAAAATAAACGAATTTATCATAACAATAACTCGCGCAAAACAGCGTTAAAGTGTTTTCTTATTTTCGATAGGTTACAGTGGTCCATCGATTCAAGGTAGGTAGGTACTTACTTTGATATTGTAATTTACACGTGTTACGTTCTATTTGCGTAACTAATGTAAATTAAGAATTTTAAAATTGAACAGCATTAATAAAGGAATCTTTACGGCAGATATTATATCAGATGTGGTAAAATCAGCTGCAAATATTTACGTTGTAAACATGTTCACAAAATAAAAAATATTAAAAATCTTTTTATTTTTCAAACTTCACTTACAGAGATGATGAAGGATGACTAAAAATATTCCAAAAAGTCAAAAAACTTGGATTAGCTGTTTATCTAGGTACCTAACTATACTTAATGCAATTGCAAACCAACCAGGAGATGTAAGTATAATCCAAGAACACTGATACTTCCTATTTTCCTATACAAACGCAGAAGTGTTTATTTTGTAAACCCTAAGTGCGATTTGAGATAAATTTTGTATTTATCAGTAGATAAAAATTTGGTATTATCGGTATACAAAATAAAACAACACTTTATTAGAGTGTAGGTATATATTTTTTATTTATTTTCACCACTAAATTACGAATCCACCATACAGCGACTTTTATTTTATTTTAGTTATAGTTTCCTAGAAGAAACTGCTCTTAAATAATAACTCTGCCGCCCTTTGTTACCAGGGCCCTTATTCACTATGACCACGTCACACCGCGTCAAGATAAGACGCCACAAAAATATCTTTTCATTACTCATACTCGGAAAGTAGGTCTGAAGTTGCCTGAGAAGCGGGTTGAAAGTAACCCTTTTCAGCCCTAGGGAGAATCGCTTTCAACTGACAACTGTCAAATTATTAAAAAAAAACTAGGTCTATTTTCACATTTCTATTGAACCATGTTTCAACTTTCTATACAGCCAGCGCGATGTAAAATTGAAATAACGTAAAGTTTAAGTAGGTATTAATTAAAATAAAATTCACTCCCTTTTTCTTAAGCTAATTCCTATTTATATTTTTTATTTTCTTTAATTAATACTTAATAATTAAAGAAAATATTTTTTTTAGGTCGCCACAATGTAAATAAAACATACTGGCTGAATAGCTAGCCGGCCAAAGAAAAAGAAATAGGTGGGAAAGTGTCAAGCGACTATCCGATCTTCACTCATTTTTTCTTTAGCTAATTCCTATTTTTATTTTGACTTTCCTTGCATTCGTAATGAAAAGCACAGTGTTACCCTCGGGAGAAAGACTTATTTAGTCCCTCGATCTATTGGCGCCCTCGCTACGCTCGGGAGCCAAACCCCGTCTCGGGACTAAATAAGTTACTTTCACCCCTAGGATAACAATGTACTATTTACTCACGCGATCAAAGAAAATTCATTTAAAAAAAAAACATTTACATCGTGTGTTATTGTATACAGAATATTAATTTCTAATATTTTGTCATCTGGAGCGGTCGGAATAGGCTAGTTTCCTGGGTAAAAAAATCAAAATTCTATTAAGTCCGTCAGTTAGATAATAAAAAAATAAAAGACACGTATTTTTTGCTTTTTTAAAATAATGGAAATATGCATAGATAAAGCGCATTAAAGTTTAGGGTGGGGGACTCGTGATGTCACAGCTCGCTATAACGTGCGAACAAACTGTAGCGAGACGTGACGTCATGTGAAATTTCGACTTGATATATCTCCGTTATTTTTTGGTTACATAAAAAAAAAATACGTGTCCAATATTTTTTAATAATCTACAAAACGGACTAACAAAGAAAATTTAGGAAACTAGCCTATTGTGTTTTTAGAACGCGCGTTATGGGCAAGGAATGTTGTTGACCATAGAGAGTAAGGGCCCTGTTTTTTTTACTTCTGTCAGTATTTTAATTCTTAATCTGGTAAAAGTCAATAAAGAACATATAATTTTATTGATTTCATTTGATGCAATTACTGCACAGCGCCACGGTCCCAAGCTACGCAGTGTAGGTATAGTATTAAGTATTAAGTATAATTTTAGCCGTAGACGTAGCCGTCAGGTTTACTTACCACTACACCAACGGTACTATATTTACGGTACATGTAAATACTACTAGCTGTATCACGCAGTTTCACCCGCGATAATTTCGGAGTTCCCAAAGTACCCTATGTCATTCAGGACTACCGTAGCTTTCTATAAGTGAATCAATTTTCAAAATCGGTTCAGTAGATATAGAGATTACTTACCCCCTACACAAACTTACAAATACATAATTCACAAACTCACACACTTTACCTCTTTACAATATTAGTAGGTATAGACCATGGACCAATAAAATTGTTTAATTGGTCCATGGTATAGACCATAGAATCTATAGCATAGATCAGAGGTTCCCAAACTTTTTTTTCTCATAGACCACTTTAACATTTTGCTGGATCTGGTGGACCCCTGCAGCTATTAAATTTACTTACTTCCGAAACCCGAAAAAAGTATAAGCCTATGGCAATCTGTGTTGTGGCTATTTTTCAATCAACTATGAGTTAAAAGTTTTCGAAAACAAGGTCAGAATTTATATTGCATGATTATGCTGTGAGTGGATGTCATTTAAGCTAAGTTTCAAGGCCAGTCTGAAAAGCGTCTTCATCCAACAGTTGGATTCCTTGGCATCGGCGATTCTTGACACGTTCTTTCGGAATATGGAATATGCAAGTTCTTACAAAAACAATTTCTGAGCTTCTTATAATATTAACTGCTTATATTCATAGGAGAAGTCAAGCTTCTTATAATATTGTCTGCCTATATTCATAGGAGAAGTCAAATCAGGTCACCTAATACATTTTTATAGACCCCCGTTAACGAGTTGTGGACCCCCATTTTTTTCCACGCAAGCGTAGACCCCTGTCGGGCTCCCGTGGTCCCGTGGTCCCGTGGTCACCTGGACCACTTTGGGAATCAATGGCATAGATGATCAATGTGGTAAGTAAATATATTAAGTTCACCGGCTTTGTTGGTGATTAGCTCCATGGTGACTAGGTAGTGATAATTCTCGCATTTATCACATTGACCATTATGGCTGTTATCTGCTTCCATTTCGGAGTTTCCGCAGGAATTCCGGGGTACAAAATATCACCTTTGTCTTTTTCTGTACCCCTAGCAATGTGTATGCAAAATTTCATGATGATTCCCCGAGGTTTGGTTAGATTTGATTGTGACGGTATAAAATCGCCTTTAATGAAACACAGTATTATGATAATAAGGTTTCTTGTTCGATTAATACTAATTTTACATAAGATTAATATTACCATTCCTTACATTGCTAATATTTATTAATTAATTGTATGTTCACAATGTACAATGTTTAATTAATATTATTCTCTTACAAGTTAAATTCTGAGTTACAGTCCGCCGGACCACCGGCCGCCGTCCCCAAGGGCACTTTGAGATAACGTCATGTTGCGGGAAAACTATTTATATTTTAGCAGCTATTTAAGTCGCTATAAACGAACTGACATTTTTTTTACCACCAATTACCTAAATTATTTCATTGACTATTTGGAAAATGGCATAAGTTCGCCATTTGTACATTTTGTGCAAGAAGAATAAATAAATAGTACACAAGAAGCTCCCTCGCAACGCTAAATAAAGAAACTAATTAATCTTCAAGGTTATTTGGCAATATAATCCCCGAGTCAACTTTGCCCGTACATCGACTTCATTATGTACTACTAGCCGTTCCACGCGGTTTCACCCGCGTTAATTTTGGAGATCTCGTGGAAATTCTGGGATAAAAGTACCCTATGACCTTTTTTGTCAACGTGTAAAATTTCTTGATGATTGGTTACGCCGTTAAGGCGTGAAAGCGTAACAGACAGAGTTACTTTCGCATATTAGTAGGAATTATTACACTTTTGATAGCTGTTGAACTTTATTGCCATTGCGATAAGATTCAGTGACTACAACTTTCGGTGCTGATACCTGTTTATGAAGATTATGTACTGGCAAAAATAATATTAAGTGTTAAGCTACGTTTTGTAAAGTAATGGATACTGACTACAACAGTTACTGCTGATACCAAAATGTTTTGTAGACTTTTTAACCACCAAAATATGGTGACTAGTCAGTTCGTTTATGCTGAATCTATTACATTACAGCCATAAACAACGAAATAACATCACATACACGTCATCCATTCAATATTTAAAATGCAAAAACTTCACTGAAAGTACCTGAAGCAATATTAAATATATATATTATGCTTGTTTGATTAAATACTCAACAGATTAACATATTTTAAATAAAATTCATTTGTAGATAAGTACACAGTAGCATTTCTACATTTTATACTGATATAGTTAATTCAACTGTCAATATAGGTAAGTATTAAGGGCTATCAAATTAGTAGTTATAGATACACTGTGAAATTTTAAGTGAGGGATTTGATTTTTCACCCATGAATAATCGAATTCATGTACTGAACCGATTGTCATGCGGTTTTCACAAGTAGATTGAGCTTAGCCTGGAGCTACATATAGGCTTTGTTTCATTGAAATCGGATGTCGGGAGAAAAAGTTGTTGAATAAAAACTTTTCATGCGGGTGAAACCGCGGGGCATAGCTATTGCAAAATATATGTATACATATAGTTCTTATTTGATAACCCTTTATTTTGTCCAAAACGTAAAGTCGCAAGAAAGAAAATAAATGATTCTGAATGCATAAAGAGTCTTAATTGGTAGATACGAGTTTTTCTAAACTTCGGAACACGAAAAGTTCGTCGCTTGCATACATAAGTCATTTTAAAAGATAACAATGACTAACTAATACATCTAAAAAATATTGTCAAGTAAAAAATATTGAATGCTTATCGTTTCTGTGGCGCTTACATCTGTCAACTCAGATAGAATGGATAAATATTACTTAGACTACTTTAGATAAAAAAACATATTTTTGTGCATCATTTGTATAGGATGAAAATTGTTAACATAATATTATAACCCGTCAGTGAAATGTCTTGAAATATCAATAAATATAAACATTTATTAGAACTATGAATTTAAATAGGTACAAACAAAATCAACATTTACTGGTTTTATTGAAGTTGAACGATCTTGTTGACTAAATATCGCAAGACTCTTAATAATAAAATTAAGGAGTTAATCTTTGGTAATTGAAGTTGCAAATAAATCAAAATTATTTAATCCAAATAATCCAAATAAAGAAATGACTATTCTGCGAAAAAGGACCATTATCATTGTATTTAAAAGGATTTTATTCTCAACAACTACAACTGCATGTGATCACTTTGATTATCTCAGACTACTTGTAAACAATGTTGCCTACGAATTTAACTTTTTTTAAAAATCACAAAAATTATTTGTTTAAAATACTTTGAAAACGCATTTCATTAAATGTATATTATAAAGATGAAAAATTAGGGCACTAAAACATTTATATGTTATTTTTTTAAGTATTCTTATTCTGCGGTTGTAGGCATTAGGTAAATTAAGTATTTCTAAAGATAAATACATGCTAGAATATCGTTAAAAATAACATACAAATCTACGCAGACTTCATATTAGAATATAATAATATAAGTATCTAAATAGATAATAATTATAACTTGCATTCATAATATCATAATACTTAAGCACTTAATCATAAAAAAAAAATCTGAAATAAAATCATTTACTTAATGCTTAAAAAGAGATTAATTGTCATTCATTATTAATCAAGCTGTTTCAGAACATAAGATTTAAAATATTTGTATCTTTTTCATCGATTTTTTAGAATTATGCTATATTTATTTACATCATTTAGTAATATACTAAATTATGTTTTCAATATAATATTTTTGACACAGTTACGGGAATACGTTTCATAGATCACAACCCAAAACTAAAATACCTAATAATCGAAGATGTTTGGACATTTTTTTTTTATTGGCACACAAAAACGTTTATTTGGTGTCATTTAAAAAAAATGTAAATAAAAACAAAAATCGGAAATTGTTAAAATGTTATAGAAGCTAAGAAATGATCACGGATCCAATAGCAATAACATTTAAAAAAACCATAACTACCAAACCACATAATTTTAATCCAGTTTCAACCTTAAATTAAGTAAAGTCAAGTCATTACTTCAGCTGTCAAACTGTTTTAACTGACAGCTATCAATTCATTCCGAATACATTTTCAAACATCTATACGTTGTAGTGATAATTTCGAAGATATCCAATTTTCTACTAAAAATCGTAACGCATGGGCGTATGTTCAATTACTTTAAATAAAATTTAAAAAGTGCTGTTTTATTATAATTGCTCAAATATTTGTGATGTGATTTAGCGATATTTTTAACGTTGTAATACAGCTTTAATATTGTTTAGCTAAATAAATCGTAAGCAATGTTAACTTTTGAATCCATACAACTTTTTTCTGCAGTAAGGGAAATTTTAGGCACATTGCACGTTTTGGATTAGTTTTAATATATTTTGAAATGTTAATACAACAATATCATACGATGGATAATGTTATAAAAAATGAAATTATAATTAAAATATAGAGATACTTTACAACTTGTATAAATTTATTAATATAAATTCATGGCTATAGGTGTCTAAAACAGGACCAAAACTGGCCTTGACTGTTGGTAAATAAACCTTTTTCTAGTAAATAAAATATTTTTTTTAGTAAATCTGCCAAACCTCACATAAGCGAAAACATAAACATGTTTTTTGCCACATTTGGTTCTAGGAAGATACTTATATAGAAAAGAATGGAACAAATTCCGTTTTTGTTAAAAATAACAATAACTGGTACTAACGTACTAGTAAGGATACCATCAGATTGATGCCATATAATCATTACGAGTTCAAACTATGTATGGAACTGTGACGCTGTGTCATTTTACTTCAGACATGATTAATTCCAGAGTCCCACTTTAATTATTTTTTTTAAACTTACGTAACCGAGTTTTTACTCGCGTCTCTATTTTGCGTTCTGTATTTAGAATTTAACCCTAAAGATAATTTTTACTTTTCTACAAAAATACTTTTGATGTATACAAATCGTACATAGATATTCATTAAAAATGTTGTGCCATAAACGAAATTCCCGTAAAATGTACACAGAGACATGTCCACTTACATATTATATAATACAAAATATTTACATAATTTCAATAAATAAATCGCGACGCTTATTGCGCTCTCGTATAAATAATAATTTATTTTACAATTAATTTATTTACCCGTGGATATTTTTATCACAATAACTTTAAGGGATTTATACACACATGAAATCAATAAAGGTGGTAATTAATTCGTATATTAAAATAAATTTAAGTAGGTACCAAAGTTGTATTATTATCATTAAATACGTTACAATAATAAGTAATCGATGAATTGCATTTTTTTTTTAATCATAGTCTAAGTGCAACGATTATAAGTATAAGATAATCGCTTATGTATTAAATACAAAACACACGTATCTCAGAAACAAACGATATCCCCGTACCTTCACGACAAATGCAACGGTTTGAGCGTAGACAGAGGCAGTGCGTTTAGCGTGTAATACTGTGACGTCACAGTACCTCTACCGTAGAATCCACGTGACATGTGTCGATAATAACTTTAAAAAAGAAAGCTCATCGATGAAATTATACAACGTGTTAATGAATTAACTGAAAACCTGATACACCCCATTTTAAAAAAATACACAATAATATGATTAAAATATATTTTATGTCGAAAATATTAATACTTGAAAAGTTTTTCAACATTAGTTTGGAGGTGACCTATCTACGAAGTTTCAAGCGCTACGCTCTCACCTATCGGTTCCAATTTTTGCTGCGGGCGGCGTACGCGCCAAATATTGTATTATAAATAATTTAGACATGGGCTAATAAAAGTGAAAAAATATAATAATAGTAAATATAATAAATAGTATAATAAATAGTGCGATCGATTCGCTAGTTGATTTTGAGCAAACTACTTTCTAGTTTTCAGTTAATTCATTAACACGTTGTATATGCATATAAGATTTATTCGGATTTAAAAACTCAGTTTTTATTTTCTATTCTACAAATTAAAGTTATACAATCAAACCTTCATAAATTATCTTTTCATCAAAGTGGGTAAGTGTAACTTTTTTTTAAACCCGTTTGGTTAAATCTTATGATACTACGATAACTTCTGATTATACACATGTCCAGGAACCCTGCGTAAACACATTACCAACCTACTGTAAAACGTACACAATATAAATAAATTATCATCATTGTCATCATATCACCCGAAAGATGCCCACTTCTGCACATAAGCATTCCCGAAGGGTCACCACAACAACTGGCTCTGCCCTCCCCTCATCTAATAGCGTCCCGAAACTTTCACCAAGTCATGGGTTCACCTCGTAGCGGGCCTACCCACACCGCGTCTTCCGGTTCATGGTGAAAATGAACAATGAAAGGTTTACTGAAAGAAATAAGAAATCCCCTCGCGCGATAAGTCCGCCTTTGGACATTAATTAGCAAAATTTTATTTTAATTTTTAATCTGCAAACAAACATTTTCTTTTTCTTTTAACAACATCCTATGTCACGCTGACTCTACATGTAGAGTTACCATTACTGTAATGTGTATAGGGCGGAATTATGCCCGTGCGGCGCGTCTGCGCGGGCGCAGCACGGGCGGCGCGGGCGGCGCGGGACAGGGGGGCGGCGGTGGCGGGGGCGCCCGGGCCGCGCGCCGTCATACCCCGTCCAGCTGCCGCACGCGCACGTCCTGCGACGCGCACATGTCCGGCGCGAACGGTAGACACGTGAAGTACGCACAGACCGCGCACTCATACGCGGGCGCCGAGTAGAACAGCGCAACCAGCGCGAACAACATACCCGACGCCGACATCAGACACACCCATACCAACACAATTTTCCGGCGACGCTCGTATGGCCCGATCGTGACGAACGGCAACAACGCGCACGACAGCAAGAAACCGAATACGAAACCAAAAACGTTCGCGAAATTGTCGATCCAAGGCAAAAGACCGAGGAGGAACAACGCTATCACTATACCGACTAGTTTGAGTAGGGAACGACGCGGGTGCCTCAGTATGTGCCACGCGTTGATCACTTCCACTATTAAACACGCCAAAAGTCCAAAATGTGAGCCGGCTGGTCCCACCTGTGGGCAGACACAAACAGAAAAAATTACACGCTATCCAGCACAATTATGCTATATGTTATTTATCCTGATAAATTCGAAGGATAATAATAATTACCTCAGCTCTATATGGCTCGAAGATAGCCGAAGCCATGTTGCCAGCAACACCACTTCCAAGGTAGATCACAGCTATTCGAACTGGGCCAGCCATTTTCTCCAAGTCCCTCATAAAAAGCCATTGCAGAGCCAGGGTTGCTGCCAGGTGTAGCAGACCGGCGTGGACAAAGAGGGATGTCCACGCGCGGTACAGTTGGTCAGGACGACGTCTTCTCATGAATGGAAGCATCCCACAAACATCATCGAGGCAAGATACCTGCAAAATCACCCATTTAAAATAAGTAGATAAAGCAACTCCAATGAATGGTTTGTAGTGTCATCTAATGAATGATTTCATTGTTATTATTCATTTATTGATCTTAAATTTAGGTTTTTTACAGTATAAATTTACAAAATAATAAATATTCTAAAAAACATAAACCTAGTGTGCTACCGGCAGCGGAGCAGAGCTCAAACTACCGGTGGTTAAGGTCACAGAGACAGGAACCTCCGTGCAATGCTTGTCGTGTCGAGAATTACCGCCTTCTGCATCTGACCCTTAAGCCAACGACCTAGGGAGAGTCTCTCGAGATGTTGATCGAGAGTCTTCGCTATTAAACCGTTTGCCGAAACAACTATCGGAACAATGGTTGTGGAGTCAACATTCCACATAGCGGTTACCTCATGGGCCTGGTCAAGGTATTTGCTGACCTTGTCTTATTGTTATTATTATTATTTAGATATAATTTTGAAATATGACATTATTCCTATATCAATTACTCATTTATTTTTATATGTGCATATAGGACGTATTTGTAGTATCACCCACCCTATAGTAACTTTTTGTTTATTTTTGTTCTAGTTTCTTGCCTGGAAGAAACTGCTCTTAAACAAAAAGGCCGCTCTTTGCTATATCTGTTTTAGTTACTTTTCTGTATATTTTGTATTCTTATTCTGTTAACAACAAAGAATATATGATTTTATTTAAAAAAAACAGTGAAGAGTCAAATTGATCAACAAACCTGTGAACACAACGACGCCTCCTCGTGGAAATGTCCTTTGACGAAGTCGCAGTGTTCCCTGGTGGTGATAACGCATTGGCCATGGACGCCAATGCAGCACGGATGGCCGATGACCTCGCATGCCATGTGCTCCGCCGCGTGGCCAGCCCTACCGACGGCTGCTGACCCATCCAGCACAGATTTGCGACAGATGGGCCACTTAGTGATATCGTCAGGCCACTCGTGTGGTGCTATCGAGCGAGGGGCTTCGCAAAATCTGAAAAGAAGATCGATCGTGTTCACGGCCGGCACGGATCACAGAATCTTTTTAGCTATAAATTGCATTACACTGTTTTAGAGATATGAGTGATGTAACCTTTAAAAAAAATTGTAGGACTACACGTCAGAAATGAAAACTTAGCTTCACAAACTTTTTCAGGCACCTTGGGCATCCCAAAAGTGCCTACCGTGCTTAAATAAGTTTCCACAGCTTGACGGTCACGCCGGTTTAATGCTTTTTCCCTCATCCCAAAAGTGCCCACTGTGTCTGAATAAGTTTTCCCTTAAAAAACGTCCCATTATTACGAGATTCATATGAATATACATCCTTAAATATAAGGATATTAGGTGAAAATATTTACTTACTTGGGATCTAACCCACAAACAGACCCTGAAATCCGACCTCCTGGCCCGGATTCACCTGAAGACCATTTCTTCCACGTTGATATCGTATTCTGTAAAATCGTAAATTATTTCAGTCATTTCGTGTGGAATTGCTTTTTTATTTTTTTCGAAATTTTTTACCATAATTACTTTATATCAGTATTTTACTGACCTTTGACACTAATCCTCTTATCTATTGGAAGGCGTGCGAAACAATAATCAGTTAACAAACACAGAAAATTACAGGCAAAAAGTGTTTTTTTTTTTTATTATTATTATATGTACATAAAACATGCAAAATATTTCATAACTCACCGAACAATCAGCTTTTGAAGACTGCACACAACCCGAGTCATCGTTTCGTATGCAACATGCGGTGTCCCTTTCTCTTCTTGCTGACGCAGCAATAGCCCTCGCTATCCTTACGTCCCTTCTCATGCATGGAGCGAATTTCGCACCTAAATGTATGAGGTCCGAAGCCCGGGGACCAAGCCAAAATGAAGCAGGCTCCTCCCATTCCACCTGGAAAGCAGAAAAAAGGGACACTTAACAAAAACTGTGACAATAGGTATTGCATAAGGGAACAAATAAATCTATATCGATCAAAAGCAGTTCTGCAAAATTCTACAAAGGAGGTGATATTTGGTGACGATGTTTGGAAATCGTCATTCGATCTTTCGTAAACGGTGGAATAGATTTGGATGAAATTTGGCATGTAGATCACTTTTTCTGGGTTGATATAAAGAATATCTAAGATAAAATCCAAGATGAATAAAGGTTTCTTAAGGCAATCCCGAATTGATGTACTTCATAATATCAATTTGAACTAGTTGAAACCATGTAATTAATCGGTAATACTTTATCATCTTGTAGCATAAGAAATTAATAAGTTAAAGCGCCTTATTTTACACTTTTACGTAAAAGAAATAAGACAAAGGGATCATGTGTGAAATACGCCCATGCCCCATACTCATAACGCGTGACCTAGATGAGAGCTCACTCTTATACACCCAGTTTAAGCAGCGTTCGAGTAAATGATACAGCTAGTGTTACGGCAAAAGTAATATCCAGAAGTTGTGCTACTTCCTAATGCTTGTCTGTCTGCGTTAGCTAAGTATTCTCATAGCAAGTGTCTTAGATTGAGAAGTCTTTGCATTGTGACCGGCTTTTAGTTAGTTTTTTACCCAAAATATATTTAAAGAATCGCTATAACGATTTTTTAAAACGGCTTGACAAATTTTGTAACTTTTTTTGTTTAAATATATTATAATCGTACCAGGCTGAGTTTTTATTGCTTCGTTACCCGTATTACTTCTACTACCGTTTTTCATCACAGTAGATGTTTAGTTACACTTGCAATGTTTTTTAACTTAAGTACTCGATCTAAAATTGTGAGAAAGATCACAAACGTAGAGCTTGTTCCGTAAATACGTACCTAGGCAGTTATAAATAAACGAAGTTAATTAAAATATGGAGAATATAACTTAATCGGTCTTTGTATGAGCCCCACGAGATAATATGTAGCTTAAAAGCATTATGTCGTTTAACCCAACTCATATATCTAGAAAGAAACCGAATATGATAGCAAGTGTGTTTCACGCGCGAGGGCTGAGTCCTGGGACACGTAAAATTGGTGTCGTATAACGTCTTAAATTATCCTTGGCTCATTTATATGTATATTCATGACGGTTAAAAACGTTTTTATTTCAAAGGGCATAAATATGACACCCTTATCCCAAACCGCCTATAAATGTTAGGCATTTGTTGCTGCTGGGTTTTTAAATACGTGTGTAGGTACTTACACTCGTGTATCAATTTTTATACTACTTTTCCTTTCGACTTCGCTCTCAGTCATAGGTCATATCCATTTAATAATACTATTTTATTTTTTGACACCATACGCTAACTTACTGATATTATATTATCAAAATACTAGCAGTTTCCAGCGGTTTCCCACGCACGAGTCAAGAGATTCCCTTAGAGTACCTATTTTTTCCAAAATTAAGTTTCCTATGTTACTGAAGGATACGGTAACATTCAAATAATAATTAAGGAATTTCTAGAGTAATTTTAGTAGTTCTATAGATTACCTTTTAGTAGAAGGTAAATGTAGAGGGTTTCTAAAAGCAAATTAACAAAGGCAGTCAGTCAGTCAATTTATTTTATTTAGAAAACAAAAAAGATGACGGTTCATGAGTGGCATAGGTACCTAAAACAGAAGCTTAATTTAAAAAAGCATGGTATAGCAAACGGTTTTTATTTTAAGCAAGCATCCTTTAAATTAAAACCGTTTATCACAGTGGGATAGTAGGTAATATTGAACTAGTTAATTGAAGTTTAACCGAAGTGTTTTGATAAAAGTACATAAGTACACAATACAACAATATACGAAAGATATAGAGGGTAAGACAAGGACAGGACAAACAAATATTACATGTCTGCTCCGAATATTATAGAAGTTCAGCCATTACCTAATAACATAATGGGCATGTTGACTAATTTTTATTTTTTAGTCCGTCTTGTAGATTATTAAAAAATATTGGACACGTATTTTTTCTTTTTTTACGTAATCAAAAAATAACGGCGATATATTGAATTGAAATTTCGCGTAACGTCACTATTCTGACAGTTTGTATGGCGGTTTTGCGGTTAGTGACGTCACGACCTCCTCATCCTAAACTTTAATGCGCTTTATCTCTGTATATTTTAATTTATTTAAAAAAGCAAAAAATACGTGTCTATTGTTTTTTTTATTTTCTAACTGACGGACTAATTAGAATTTTGATTTTCAAAAGTAGTCAACATCCCTATTATAGATGGATATAGATAAGCAATAGTGTGTTAACCCACACTGGAGAAATTTTGAGTAAATTAAAGTTTTAAAATTATAGCGCCATTTTGTGTCAACATTTTTATGCGCAATATTTAGTTACATATTTAAAAAATTTAATAAGGTAAACTCATAATTAAAAAACGTTATCTGCTTCTCAATAAATCGTTCTGAATCAATAACTTCATTTTGTGGGTTAACATGTTATTGCTTATCTGCGTCCAGATAGTATTTAGATAATATTTAATAAAAAATATTGTAACGGAAATTTAGGTACAAAATTGTTTCATTCGAAGGCCACTGAAATAATTTTATTAAAAATTGTAGGTATTCGTAGCAAACTGAAAGTCGTTGGTGCCTAATGCTTATACTAAAAGCTCGATTGATATACTTAATCGATTGTTTTGTGTGATTTATTGTTATTAAGATAATTATATACCCATATTTGATAAATGTATAGATGCTGATGCATACAATGCTAACAATAATTTGAATACGGCTATGTTTTTGGTTTTTTGGGGTAAAGAATTATTTGAATACCTATATGGCGTGTTTCGATATATCTGCTGTTGATTATTATAGGTACATTTAAATTCCCAAATACTTTACAAGCATCTTGAGATCAGTGTCATAAGTCTTACCTGTTGCAAACTTAAGCTCTTGACTAGGACTTGTCCGGAGTGCGTGTGCCTGCCGAAGCCGACTGGACCGAAGCCATAGCATAGCAGCGACAGCAGCAACACCAGCGTTTGTACTGTGCTCACCCACCACGTGAAGTATGGCCTGTAGTCAGTCTGTGCGTCCAGCTGACGAGCGACCTCGTCCTGGTGCGTCACAGACTTGCGGAGAGATCGTCTGGAATAATACAATGTATCTTATAGTAAGCACCTATTTTAACTATAAAAGCTATTGCCCGCGTTTTCACCCGCGGTGATTTCGGAGTTCCCGCGGGAATTCCGGGTTATATAATAGCCTTTGTTACTCAGGGATCATCTAGCATTCTAATGGTGAAAGAATTTTGAAATCGGTCCAGCAGTTTTTTAATTAAATCGTAACAAACATAAAAACAAAGAAAAATACAAATCTTTCCTCTTTATAATATTAGTATAGATTAAATACCTATCTTGTAGTCCATACCAAAAAAACATTAAGTAATAATAAACCGTGATAGTAAAATTTATAATATTATGTATTATATATTTTGTTGATTTTAAGCGTGTAAGTAGCTATATAGGTATTCATTTATTTCTTATTTTCATTGCATGTCATATTTTAGAATCGGGTTTTTCAAATGCCTGCTTGTTACTTGCTTGACAATTATTAGTTAGGTATGTATTTAAAAAATATTTTATCGTAAGGAACATTAAAGTAAAAAAACTACTAGTTTTTTATTTTTAACTAAAGTTCACTTAAGTAATGTAAGCTCCAATATTTGTTTTTCAGATACAAGCAAGAACAAATATTGAACCTGCAAAAACGGCATCTTATAACGTCATAGAGACGTTTTACAAATATTATAAATTTTAAAAGGTGGTATACTTGTTTATGTGGCGCACTGTACATTAAAACATGGATTATTATTGTTACCGAGAGCTTGAATATGTCTCTCGTTTAAAATTACATAGTATACTAGCTGTGCCCCGCGGTTTCACCCGCATGAGTTTTGCAATTCCCACAGGAGCAATTTTTCTAAAATAAAAGTAGCCTAAGTTACTCATTATAACATCAGCTATCTGCCAGTGAAAGTCCCGAATGAAGCGTTTAATGGTTCGATATCAATGTAATTGAAAAGCCGCAAATATTTCTCGAGTCAGTTGAATTATGTTAAAAATGATGCACGGTATTCCGATAATTCGACTCGTTAACATAATTTATTGCCACATTATAATTCCCGGAACAAAGTGAGATTTTCCAGCGCAGCTTGCACCTATTACCTATAATGTAATTATTAAAAGAGTATTTTATTTCAACCGGCTTATTAAAACAAAACGGTACATATTTACCAATGAATTGCTACCTACCATTCGCTCTATATTTATTCATTTAATTTGAAATATGTTTTAATTTTCTCCGTGGAATTAACATTGGGAATTAAATTCGGAAATACATCGCTTGTATTGATTTCAACATCATCATATTATATTTTTTATCAAAATATTCTCCAAGGCTCAGCCCATGTGTACCAGGTATTTCGGGATTTCTTCTGAAGCTCTAGGCTAAGAGTTATTTCTATTTCAGAGCGGTCTTAATTCCAAATTACATTCGAATCCTTTCTGTCGTTTCAGCGTTAAGGAGTAACAAACATACAAACCAAACACACTTTTATATGTAATACTAATTGTTCCCGCCATTTCACCCATGTTAATTTGGGAATTCGCGCGCGAACTCCATGAAATACATTCTTAACTGAAGTCTCATACCTACAAACTACATGCCAAATTTCAGTTTCATAGGTAGTTTTCGATATTTCATGTTTAGCCGGTGAGTGAGTGACCTTTCGCTTTTATAGATATAGAAGATAGATTCACAGACATACTCAAATTTTATAACATAGAGATATTAGTCTGATCAGTCTGTAGACAAGTACCAAAAAGAAATTAGTTTTTGAATTTTTTTTTTTCAAATAACTTTATCTCTCTTAAAATATTTTTACAATTAAGATTCATTCAAAGAGAATGCAGACACAATTCCCATTTAATTTATAGAGACAACTTTTTTCATGGAAATTACTTTTTTAAATATTCCTTTTGCTTTTAACAAACTTTTCCTTTTGGATCTAAGTGCAATTTAAGGCAGGCCCAGCGTACAAATTACTTTTTTACTGTATATAGGTATTTTATGTAACTGAGTATTTTTGGAATGCTCAAATCGCAACAAGAGATTTTACTTTCGATAACATCTTACACACCTAAGTACCTAATTGATTTTTTGGCATATTGATGACTATTAAATGAAAACAAAACAATACATACCTATTCGACTTGCTCTTGTATTTTTGCTGCACAAATAGCTATGAATGAAATTATCTACATAAAAATACAGCATCTGTATGTTTGTGGTTGCATTACTCTAAAAGTAGTCGATGTATTGACTTGATTTTGATAATTTAAAAAAACATTTTTAAAAATAATTTGTATCCCGAAGTTCCCACGAGTTTTTTTTTTTTATCAAATATTACAATGGCAACCTATGAAAAATTATCAGTCAAAGCCACAGCGAAGCGTGACTGAGTTTTGGTAGTAGTATTAAAACGAAAACATTAAATAATAATTAAAAATAATATGACCAACATACCTATTATTCATAATTTTTGAAAAATATTCTTTCTTAACCTCTTCCTTTAAGAGGTATGTTAATAACCTATACTTACCTAAATTTAATTGCGGACGCGAAAATGATGAGTGATTTAATGACGCGAGCGATATTAAACTTCCATATAATATGACAATTTAGCGTTATTATCGTACGTCTTTCGCACGTATAGCGGGAAGTCCCAGTGGAGACGGCGAAAAGGGGGTTAGGAAGGGGGCGATAACTGTAATATTACTGTGAGTGTGACATTTGTACAGGCACGCTCAGGTAAATATATCTTAGTACTCCCTTAACGACCTGCCACTAGTTCTTCTAAGCGACCTTTGCTGAACGTTCATACGCGTGTAATCTATTGAGGATACGTCTTTTTTAATTTTATCAGCTTCACAAAAAATTCTAATAGGTAACTATGTACTAATTCCACTGTCGAATTTATTTTTTTTGGACGTCGTCGGTAAATATGGGATAGTTATTGTAAAACTTAATTAATAGTTCGAGAACACTAATTACGGTTGTTCAAAGAGTATAATATGTTAGCAAAACTTTTTTTTCTAGAAATTATTCCTGGAATAACAAAGAAGCCGCAGTATTAAAGAAAGTTTCAAATACGTATACAATGCACACAAAGGCTCCTTTATTAAACAAGCTGGAGAGTATAATCAAATTTTGATAATAATATAGAGCTAACGGGATTTATTTGCTGCAAATAAAAGCCATACACAGGAACCCGCACAAAGTAGGTATATGCGTTTCATATTCATATACCTATATATAATATGCTATTTCTACCTAACAGCGTGCAAACGTTTCCTTTAATTAAATAACGAAAATCGATACACGGCAGAAGGGTGGTTGAGGCTATAAAAATAAAAATCGCCTATGCACAGGGTGTGCAGTTAGCCGAGCCTCGCATTTTGCAGCTACACACTACACAGTACACAGCTCTTCATTATTACGAGTTTGCAGTGGATCAATACATAGAGCGGCGAGTCGAGTCGACTCGGCCGAAATCTTGCTAATTATTTAACTATCCAACAGCTGATTCTAAGCGCTGAATATTATCCAGACACGAGCTGAATTTAATGTACTTTTTAATTATAATTCAACCTGATTCAGTTTATAAATATTAAATACTAATTTTATAAATGCGAAAGCAACTCTGTCTATTTGTCTATGTATAATCATTTTATTGTTTTATTATATCACTAGTCGATCCCCACGGTTTCACTCACGTTGTTGTGACGTATAATTCTGGGATAAAAGTACTCTATGCCTTTCAGGAACACTGTAATTAAGTAAGTACAAAATAATTTAAAAACTGCCAATCAGTTTTTGGGTTTATCCATTACAAACAAACACATACAAAAAATAAAATCTTTTTCTCTTTGTAATATAGAAGTATAGATATTATCAAGACATAAAAGCAATATAAGGTGAGTTAAAAACTAAAAAGTACCATTGCCATATCCATATAAAATACTGGTGACAAAAAATACCTACTTCGTAATTAAAAATTTGAAAAATAAAAACAAAATACGTACAAACAAAATGAGCAGTCTCACCGGAAAATTCTGCCGACGATGCCCATGCCAAATTGCCTCCTGTTAGAGTTGTCCGCGAGGGGTTCCAGCATGGGGGTGTGGATGCGCGCGCCCCCCGCCCCCCAGGACACGCTGCGCTCGGGGGGGCGACGGTACTCCACGCCACCGGAGCCGAGGGGAGAGCGCGCGCTGTAAACAGATATACTTACCTTATACCTTTTCGAGACCACTAAAAATACAACTCACGTCGAGTGCCGTACGGACTCCCTTTTTTTTTGAAGAAAAATAACGTAACTAGTATACCAGTAATAAATATTCACATATAGTATTTTAACTAGATTCATAACAGTTAATATCTACCAAAGAAGAAAACCACACCCAAACATAAGACCATGGAGAAGACGGCCATAAAAGGCTCATACAGAGAAGAAGTGGTTTTCCAGCATCCTTCTACTTGTGCGGTGGTTGATTGGCTAGTAAACGGGTCAATGAAGTACACAGGTATCTTATTGAATTTAATTTTAATAAAAATAAGAGTTCTATGACATTATCACAAAGCGCCATGTAGTTCCAAACTAAGCAGAGCTTGTAGGTACTATGGCTACTAGATAAATTTACTCTGATGCGCGAGATCGGTCCCGCGACACGTGTATAGCAGTCAGCTAACTAACCACCTCACGAATGGTGTTGTCTATCTATACTAATATTATGAAGAACTAAAGTTTTTGAGTTTGTGAATTGTGAGTATGTCGCCACCACTCTCGAAGCAGTTGATGTTGGACATGAGGTTCGACTTCTTCGGTGGCGGTTGCTTTATCAGAGCATAAACTTTTATGTGCTAAAAGTGTAACTTTGTACCCACTCTTATATAGACCTATAGGTAATCGATAGACAGCCTATAATTTCTTCTAATTGTAAGATATTTCATTTTAAAAATAAATCAATAGAAGAATATTATGTGAAATCAATTTTTTGCAACTGAAATATAATTATAAAATTAACGTTATAAGAACAACAAAATAGTTTCATTACCTACGGGTTTGAAATCCTGGAATCCAGCATGAATTCCCATTAAATTCCAATACCAATAGCAAACACGATGGAAAATGTTTTGCATGAACAGTAATATACCGTGTAGGTTCTAGCACGTACAGTCAGCACCGGAAAGGTGTAAATCGTTATCAGTCATCGGTAATCCGATTTCAAGTTCAACAACTTTATCACTATTGTATTATAATGACTCAGCGACTTTCAAAAGTGATTATACATTTTCGATGCTGGCTGTACTACCTACCATATTGTATCCAACACACACATCCGCTAGTGGGACCCAACACCGGGCTTGTAATCTCCGATTTCATAGACCCGTGTCACGAAGATTTGGGTAAAGTGATATCTCTGTCAGATGCGTTGAACACGCGCTCACACATAAATAATTATATTTACAGTTGACCTATGATGTAGACAATAATAAATACCTACCTCATATGATGGTGACATTTTAGTGCTACTCCGGGCTTACGTCGAACCTCTACACATTTACTAATAAGTAGTACGTGTGTGGATGGAATTTATTAATAAACATAATATATATAACATACTCGAATACTAGAACCAATACAATACAGATGTAAGATGTAGCAAAATTAGCTGCAAATGTTTACAGAGCTGAAACTATACGTTATAACAAAAAGCATATTAAGCAAAAAATATATATTAAAAGTTCGGTAGTTTTTCAGAATACGAGGAGAATAAATTCGTTGAAAAAACATTACAAGTACATTCACAAGGTAAACAATCCACGTAACTCGCTAATACGTGTACAAAGCACGCACACAGCAATTGTACATCGCGCGACAATCGAGGTCATCGATCTTAAGATACAGGCGCGCGGCGATGTGTGTGTAATGCAATTAAGCGGCGAGTGCCTTCACTTTTCACCTTCACTTAATTTTTTTTTTTAATCTTTTTTTATTTTATGGCATGTTTATTACTTTCAACCCTGTAAATAATTGCAGCTAATTTTACCACACCTTATATAAAGTACTTAATATGTCGATTGAATGCAGAATTATGTCAATTTCTAACATGAATGAGAAAACACTCGTTATCTATTTCAACCAATAGGAGCTATATTACAAAATACATAGAGAGTACCTAAATACATAGGTACTCTCAATCTCTTGCAAATATTAAAATACCGTTCGATGATACCTTTCTAATGGATATAGGGACCTTAAAATAAATTATTTGCAACAAAAAAATATCTACACTTTTACATGAGTCACTTTCTGTGCGTGTACTCTGGAGAGATATTTGGATCGAAACTTCCTAAAAGTTTTAAAAGTCAAAGCCACTTTGAAAAGAAAAGGGAAGACACTGTCTACATTATTGTCTGTATTTATTATGGCCAAGTATATAAATCTTTTGTATAAGTTTGCGCAAGAAGTATACTTACCAGTAAAAAGGATGTGTAAATAAGTAAGTAAGTATATCTTAAAAAAAATGGAAAATATAAAAAAAAACTCTGTAATAGTACATTGTTATCCAAGGGGTGAAAGTAACTCATTTAGTGCCGAGACGGGGTTTGGCGCCCGAGCGTAGCGAGGGCGCCAATAGTTCGAGGCACTAAATAAGTTACTTTCTCCCGAGGGTAACACTGTGCTTTTCATTACGAATGCAAGGAAAGTCAAAATAAAAATAGGAATTAGCTAAAGAAAAAATGAGTGAAGATCGGATAGTCGCTTGACACTTTCCCACCTATTTCTTTTTCTTTGGCCGGCTAGCTATTCAGCCAGTATTTTTTATTCACATTGTGGCGACCTAAAAAAAATATTTTCTTTAATTATTAAGTGTTAATAAAGAAAATAAAAAAATATAAATAGGAATTAGCTTAAGAAAAAGTGAGTGAATTTTATTTTAATTAATACCTACTTAAACTTTACGTTATTTCAATTTTACATCGCGCTGGCTGTATAGAAAGTTGAAACATGGTTCAATAGAAATGTGAAAATAGACCTAGTTTTTTTTTTAATAATTTGACAGTTGTCAGTTGAAAGCGATTCTCCCTAGGGCTGAAAAGGGCTACTTTCAACCCGCTTCTCAGGCAACTTCAGACCTACTTTCCGAGCATGAGTAATGAAAAATACTTATTCTTATGCGAAAGTGCGTTTGTTCATTACGTTTTCACATCTTAATGGCTCATTATGAAATTTTGCATACACGTTGTCTGAGTCATAAAAAAGGACATATGTCACTTTCATCCGGGAATACCTGCGGAAATTCCAAAACAGACGTGGATGAAACTGCATTAAATGCAGACTACACGTTGTCAGGGCTACAGAGGACATAGGGTACTTTTGTGCTGGAATTTTCACCGTAAAACCGCGGGAAGCAACTAGTAATCTTATAATGGGGATGTTGACTACTTTTGAAAATCAAAATTCTAATTAGTCCGTCAGTCAGAAAATAAAAAACAATAGACACATATTTTTTGCTTTTTCAAATAAATTAAAATATACAGAGATAATCATGCGCATTAAAGTTTAGGGTGAGGGGGTCGTGACGACACTAACCGCTAAAACCGCCATACAAACTGTCCGAATAGTGACGTCACGCGAAATTTCAACTCAATGTATCGCCGTTATTTTTTGATTACGTAAAAAAATAAAAAATACGTGCCAATATTTTTTATTAATCTACAAGACGGACTAAAAAAAATTAGTCAACATGCCCATTATGACAGTGACACTCACCTTTTATGTACATCATCTGTTTCGTCGAGGTGGGGCGCGAGCGGTGTCGCCGAGGAAGTCGGTGCGAAGAACACATCGTCCACATCAACATCCTCCTGAGGAGACATCGCGCTGCCGCGGAACGAGCGGGAGAGCTGCGTCGTCGAAGACTGCCGCGAACGTCGCGTCACCGCCTGATGACAATAACATAATAAAAAATAATACAGGTATATGTACCTTAAACGAAAAAAAAAACGGCAGACAAAAATTCTTCTAAGCTCAATAGAAGGCAACTGATATTTTGATTATATTCTTAGATTTCGGAAGCTGTTTTCTGATGTCGGAAGCTGTTGTGGTCGATAAGGACTAATTAATTTATTCGAGTCAATTTTTTGTTTTAGCCGCATACAAATAAACTTTTGAGTCATTACAAAACAGACGCTCTTTTATTTTGTTAACTTAATATTTTAATGCAAATATGAGTTTGTTTGTTTATTACGCTTTCATGAATTAACTACTCAACCGATCGTCATGAAATTTTACATACACGCTGTCAAGGGTACAGACAAGGACATAGGATACTTATCTCGGAATTCCAGCGGGCACTTCGAAAATTAACGTAGGTGAAACCGCGTGAAACAGCCAGTAATTATGAATACCAAAGCTTTAGATTCCACTGTGTAATATATTATAAAAATATTCTTTTCATCAGCGGTTTTCTGACGTCGGAAGCAGTTGTATATCGTCGACGGGGGCGAGTTCCTTCCGGGATATTGCTTGCGGGAACACCGAGCGTGCCCGTTCATTATTTATGACGACATAACGGCGAGCCGATCCCGAAAAGACATCGCTTCTATAATTTATCACAGAAAAATATGGTGGCCTAATTCGTCCGTCGTAAATTCAGGGTATTCTGAATAAGAAATTACCGGCTTCCTGGCACCGGCTTAAACTGTTACTTTACGGTCGTATGACATATATATGAGTGGTTTAAGTTCGTATACTATAATAATAATTATGAGGACTGCTATTCGAAATGTTCGAAAGTCACGAATAGCAATTGCAATTGATTCAGCTGTATTGAGCATACATGTGGTTAATTATTGATTAGATACTCGCCTTATTTTCGGAGTTCCCGTGGAAGTGTACTCTATGTCACTGAGAAATACTGTACCAAGAGTAAAAGAATTTTTAAATCGGTTGATTAGTTTTTGTGTTTATCCATTACAACATACAAAAATAAAATATTTTCTCTTTATAATATTAGTATAGAAATACAACGAACAATGAGATATAGGGGAGACCGGGTACAAAAGTAACGGCGGGTGGAAAGTAACAATTGCTCTCTAGATTTATCCAATGGACGAACACCGCTTCACCGCCGTCAGCCGATAGCCGGGAGCGCCCCCCTCACTTGCATCTAACCGCCGCGTGCGCCACGCACTTTTAGGTTGTGTGAGAGGTTGTTACGTGTTTTTACAAACCAAAAGTAAGTTTTTCGATGTTTTCTTATTTAATGTTTACGTAGTCGTAAAAGGATGGTAGTAATCTGAATATTTGCATATTCATTTCTGATAAGATTAATTGTACATTTTTTAAATTTGTTTTTGTCTAGCACGTTCCGTTTTAAAGTTATATTTCACGTTTCAACAAAAATGAGGAAGGGTACAAAAGTAACATAGTCCTATGGGTACACAAGTAACATTTTACTTTTGTCCTCGTAATGGTTTAATTACGTACATAATTTTTATGTGTCTTTACTCCAACAGAATGCCGCGACAACGCATAAGAAGAACTGCACGAGGAACTACCGACGCAGAAGTTTATAGAAAAGCGGCTGAAGAGCACTTCAAAGATGGTGCAAAAATTAGAGCCCTGGCAAAAAAATATAAGGTTTGCCATGTAATATTATACAGATTTATAACCAAATTAAAAGCAGGAAATACTAACGCAGTTGTGGGCTACCGTTGCATCAATCGAATTTTTACAATTCACGAGGAAAGTAATCTACGCGATTATTTAATCGAGTGCTCGAGAGTTTATTTTGGGTTATCTCCATCTGACATATGTAAACTGGCATACGAGTTGGCGATTAAAAATGGAAAAACATTTCCTGAAAAGTGGTACGATAGTCAAATGGCTGGTAAGGAATGGTTGACGGGTTTATTAAAACGAAACCCTAGCCTCTCGTTGAGATCTCCTCAAGCAACAAGTCTGGCGCGGGCTTCGAGTTTCAACGAACATAATGTAGGCAAATTTTTTGATAATCTTGCTGAGGTAATGCATAGATACAAATTTGAGCCAAAAGATATCTGGAATATGGATGAGACAGGGGTGACCACTATCCAAAAACCTAGCAAGATTGTAGTTCAAAAAGGAACTAAACAAGTAGGTGCAGTAACCTCAGCAGAACGTGGAAGATTAGTAACTGTAGCTGTTGCGATTAATGCTCAAGGAGGACACATATATACCTCCTTCTTTCGTATTCCTATTGAAACGATTCCAAGACCAAATGAGGGTCCTGTTGGTTGTGTGCCTGAGTCTGAGTAGGAGAATAATACTGAATAATCTGATTATAAAAGAATGATTGAAATAATATAACAATTGATCTCTTTACTTAAACTAAGAATAATTTCTATTGATTTGTTTTTTTAATGTATAATTTTTGAGTATTTAAAATGAAGAAGTTTATTTGTGTTGTTAATTTGTATTAAACAAAGTCTTTAAATAAATAATTGTTGATTAAACATATAATATTGTATTATTTACAAACCTTTTTGTCTTGTTACTTTCGACCCACACCGTGTTACTTTCGACCTGCCTACGTGGTCGAAAGTAACAACTGACGATTTTTTTTAAACTCTCTGTTATTCATATAAAACACACCATTATAAAATAAATCGAGCTACTAGTGTAAAGAACATTAACTGAATTTATATATCGTTATATTAATTTATTGACAATATTAAAACCTGCCCAGAAATCAAGGTAAAACTACAAAGTGTTACTTTTGTACCCGGTCTCCCCTACACCGTTCCATCTGTAATGTAATGTATTTGTAATGTAATGTATTCTATTCAATTACGTATGTGTATCTTTATAAGGTAAGGTATTTTATTTTGTAGATCTTGAAAAATTAATTGAAAATTTACCTTTGTTCTTGAAATAAAACACGAAAAATTCCGCACACTGAAGTTGATTTCTCATTTACTTACCTATTATTCATCTACTTAAGTCAAACTCAGACCATTTTTTTTTTCGAAGAAATCTCATAACTATCAAGATGACACGGTCTTATTTTCCTTTTTCACTACTTATATAGCATTGGCTGCAAAAGTAAATATAAGGAACAAAAAATATCATTGTAACGAAGCAATAACGTTATTAATTGAATCTTCACAACGTTACGAACCAAGAAGACTTACTTATATTACAACGCACGCTTCTAATGTTATTAGTTATTAACTAACTTCCGCGGCACGCGACTGCTACGCCGTAGCTTCGTAGCCGCATCCCCTGATTTAGTGGCGCGTGATCTGATTTGAGATTCTACGGCGCTCTGAGCTGATAGCTTTCCTATTTTAACGTAAACCTCGCTAAAGTTATGATGAGACGAGAAATCTAGAATACTTAAACCAACAAAATTATTTTGATAACTAACCATACCCACGTAGAATTTATTTTTAACCTGTTATCAGTTTTTATCTCTAAAAATAATAGAAAGGTATTTCTTTTGAGTCGTTAGAGGGTTATTGGTACTAATTTATTCAAGACTTCTTAATCTTTCTTAATATTTATTATCCTAATTTAAGAGACTGAAATATCTAAGAGTCCTAAATATAAATCTTAAATATATATCATATATAGATAAAAATCTTTATTGTATGTTTGTTTGAAGTGAATATACTCAAAAAGTAACGAACCAATTTTAAACATTCTTCAACTTATAGATAGCTACAGTGTTCTTGTGTGACAAAGAACACTTCTTATCCCGGACAAAACTCTTTATTAACGCGGTTAGAACCACGGGGCACAGCTAGTATAGGTATTATATACAACCAAAGAACTGCATAAGCTGTACTTACGGTAACAACATAAGAAATGCCGGTGAGTGTGAGCCTCGCAACACTGTCTTTGCCTGGCGGTTTGTCCTCGTAGAGCGCGGACACTGCGACCGGAGTGGGAGTTGGCAGCACGTCCGGTCGCTCATGCTCGCGCCCCCGCGCCTCTCGCGGCGCTGCACCCGATGCTCCGTACATACTGGGCGAACAACAGAAAAAAAAACATATTTTTAACATCGTGCACTCTATATGCAATTAAAGATTACAGGCACATAGAATTACGTTCAGCGCAAGCATAGTCATGGAATTTCAAGGGATGGTGGAAACAAATTACTATTTGCATGTCTATACATCAATTAGTTTCATGCTTCAATTTCTAACGGAATTTTGAATGAAACCAACGCTCTCTATGTGTAATATCTCTATATATTCAAAACACTCCTTTATATCGGCACAAAGTGCTCCCGAGGTGATTCCAATATATGAAGCGAGCAAAACACCGGGGCAACAGGTAGTTGGTGCAGATACTTCCAAACGTTTGTGGTTTGATATCTCTTTTCATATAAAACCGTTGCCACTCACCTAATATCGTCATCATCAGCATGATGGTCCGGCGGCAGGTCCAGGCGGAGGTCACCCAGCGCCCGCGCCGCGTGCCTTCTTCGCCTCTCGAACCACAGCCTCCTTTGTTCCCTCTCATTGTCCCTTTGTATGCCGAAGAACGTTTGCGTTTCCCTCTTGAGGTAATCGCGCACCGCGACGGTGTGCACTCGCCGCAATCTGACCCCATCCTCGGGGGCGGGCTGGGGCGCGGGCTCGGGCGGTGGGGGGGCGATTGACGACGCAGGCGCTGAGACGACCCGAGGGGGCGACGCCGGCGCAACGAGGGGGGGCGCTGGAGCGCTAGGTGCGGGCGACGAGCTCTGGCATGCCAGCCCGGGTGCCAGCAGTCCCGCACTTGATCTCCTGTAACAATTAAACATTTCTTCTGTTAGGAAAAATACTTACTATAGCACTATTGGTCTAGTAGTTAACTTTTCTATGATGAACATTTCTGGATGTTTAAAATATTTCATAGGTATGAATTTACAAAAGAAACTACCTATATGTAAGTATTATACCAGTTGTTTACAGGTACCCAGGTTCTGTAGTACAAGTTCTGCTTAGTATGTGATTAGGTATGACTGTGTAACAATATCCAAGACAAATTTTTATTTTTATTATTTTTAACATATTATTATAAATCATAGTCATGATTTATATAGATAGATTACATAGAAACAACCCAACACCTAACTTTTATAATATGTAGTATACATTTTATTTGTAAATCGCATGCAGTTTGCATCTGTTAGTATAGTGACACTTGAACTGTTAATCGATGCCAATTATTTTACTGTAAGCGTTAGTGTTTTCTATGTTGGTGTAACTTTTAAATAAATAAATAAATAACTTCCTACTATTAGTATATAATCCACTTCACAATTATATCATTAGTATATCAAGGTAACTTATGTAAAAAGTTCGTAAAATTAAAAAAAAAACATAGGTACCTAATACTATCTCAAGTTATACCAACTTGTAGCAAATATTCGCCGATATAGAACACGAAACTATTATATAAAAAAACACCAACAAAATAATAAGTCAACGTTCTGTCGGTTGGATTGGATGGGCAAGGAGTTGCTCACAAATTGCTACCGACTAAACAAACACACCTACGGAATTCGTAACGCCAGGCGAGCCGGCAACGTTCCATCGTCAAGTTAACCCGATTGATTCGGCATTTCCGATTGCAATTCCAATTCACAAACACTGAAATACAACTGAAATTTGAAAATCACAGCGATTTTCTCCTAGTTCTACGAGTATTCTAGAGCGGTTCGTTACTGTAGCAAGCGCTAATAATTTTGTTACAAGACTATAATATGACGAACATGCGAGTTTGAGAATTCGTTAAGTGATTGTTTGTGCTCAAATTACGTACCATGCAATACCGATTATTATGAGTTACGTGGAAAAAAATTTGTTTCCTTTTATTTATTTTTTGTTATAAATAAAAAATTAATTACAATTGTGTAATCTAAAACCGAATGACACTTGCGCTTGTGATGTCACAATGGTTCTTCTCTGGCTATTGTCAGTAAGTTTGTGTGATTATATTGATGAAGACACAAATGTACTACAAGAATAATTAATAAACAAAATTGCCGGTTAACTCCACCCTTAATCTAGATATGCGCCGAAGGAATCCACAGGAACCGAAATAACTTTGAATTATTACGGCATTAGAAGTGCACATAAAATTTAAGCAAACGTAATATATTCTACCAGACTGGAATTTAAATACGTTTTGTATCGGATGCGCGGTGAAACTAAGCATTAATGTGCACATATCGTGGTTTAGCCATGAGCGTAAATCAAGGCACAGAAGTCAGTAACTAGGCAATATCTCTGATATAATATAACTGACTTTGTTATGTACGAGTTGACGCCAGCGGTTTCACGGGCGTTAGTTTTGGCATTCCTTCGGGACAGTACCTAAAGGATTTTGGATACAATTTCAATATCTTTTAAAATCGTTTAAATATTCTATCTTATTAATTGTGTATATTGTGGTTCAACTGAACAGAATTGATGAAATTTACCACACAGATATAACGGATATAATCTCTGATTCAGGCTCACACAATAGTGTAACTGCCTTTTTACAATAGAATATTTTTGTACTAGTATACAATAAACGACTGAAATCGCTACTGAAACATAAAATTAGTTCACGTGCAATCTAATACTTGTTAGGACTATGAATAATACTTAGATATTGATTGAATGGCTACTTCTAAAGAGATTGATAGGTTATATATAGGCACTCCCACGTCAACCTAAATCTAAATTACGGCTCAGACGGGGTTCAACCCATTTAGTTCCTGAATAATCCTGATTGATACTCCTAGCTCATAGTAAACAATACCCCTAAACGATATTGAAATCTATACCAATAATTCAGACCTTAAGAAATATGAAGACAAGATTAAAATTCATTTGTTAGAACCTATCTAATAAGAAACTAAAGCCAGGGGTTTAATACTTTTATTTAGATTTTATTGTCCTTTACTTAACATTTGAGGTGAGTTTTTGTAAAACGTTCAGTTTGTTAGCAATTAAAAAAGCTACCTAAATCACAGACCTATTTTATACAGTTTTATTATATTATAGCTATGGTTTGTTTAGTAATTTGGTTCTTTCTTTTTTAATTTGATTCTTATTTAATTAATGTTGAATTTGCTAGTCCTGGTGTTATATTTATGTAAATGCGAATTTGAGTTATGAATATTAATAATAACTATACTAAATAATAACTTCTCAACTGATCATCACGAAAATTTGCATGCTCGTTGTCAGGAGTACATAAAATATAGCTACCTATCCTACTAATAAATATTTAAATGAAACTTTACAATAATATAGCTTACATCAGATTAACACATAGGGTACTTTTTATCCCGGAATTCCCGCGGGAACTCTGAAATTAACGCGGGTGCAACCGCGGGGCACAACTTTAGGTAATATAGGTATATATAGGTCATAGGTTAATTTATGTCCCGGAATTGCCGCCGCAACTTCCAACTCGACTTCGAAACTGTGAGGAACAGTTAGTAATAGATTAAAATAACCGTGGAATCTTGAAAAACCCACCTACCTACATCGATAATCCTCTTTAGAAAGTCTTGAAAAGTGGCGTGCTCTGGAGTAATACACAAGAAGTCGAGCTTATCAAAAATAATCGGGGCCGTGCGGAGCTAACCTTAAGCGTATCGTCTAAATATTTAATGAAACACTAAATTAATTTTAAAAAATAAAACATTTTATTTCTATAACACACGCTAGGACATTCAAATTATTTTATTCGTATAATTGTATGTCATAGATGCGGGGGTTATTAATTATCACCGGTTATTATTAATAAAATCATCGACGAAGCCGGTGATAGTTCACATCATTTTTTTCTGTGGTCAACTTCGCAAATGACGTGCAAAGCACCCGACATATTTGACCATGTAACGCTCGAGTCGTGCAAACGGAGCGAACGAGTCGCGATAGCGGCAGACGATACGCCAAGTTCAAATGGTAAATAGGAACTCAGTTTAGCAAGTTACGTCGATTTTTTAACAAGATAAAAGTCAGTCCAGTATTTACCTATAAAGCTCACCTAGTATTTCGGGTTGCTCTGCATCTTATTTATGGAGTGAACCAGAATCACAGCAAATCGATTTGTGCATGGAACAGTGCGAAACAGCCTACACCCAATACGACATATTCAGCCTTTTAGCCTGACTTCAAATTACTTCATTTGCTTACAGTCAATCTGCTTTCCCTTCATAGTTCGTAAATTTTAAGAAAATATCAAGAATCACGGATACTCTAGCAAAGCTCTGCAAAAATGAAACTGATCGTGGATAAAGCCTGCAAGGTTTCTCGGGCTTAAAAGTTGTCGAACTTTTTAATTAATACTGGACCCTTTCCGAAGTTTTTCAAGATTTAAATAGATAAATCCTAGATTTTGGTACCGCTATTACATTAGTCAAACTGTAAAATATCTTAAATTTCACATATGTATATACGGACTCTGAAGGTCACCACAGAACACGGTTAAAAAGTGCAGACCTCAAAAGAACAAATTACGAAAACGATAGCTGAGTTGAAAAGATAACATTATTTGTTTTCTCTTGGTTTAAGATAAGATTTAAATCCTTTTGTTGAAAATAAATTTACAAAGTTTTCTAATCCAAAGATTATAATCCTCAATCGAAAAGCGAAGATTAAAGGCCGTTTGGGTATCATTTGGATATTTATTTTAAAGATTAAAATAAATATTTGAAGTAAAAGTTCTTCGGCATTCGTTTTAAGAACGATAGTAGTAATATCTCTAGAACATTATTACACAGCACCACCTGGTTCCAAAATAAGGAGAAATGAGTATCAGACGATTGATATATTTATATTGTATTTAATATTAAATACTTATTTTATTAATATAATAGCTGTACCCCGCGGTTTCACCCTTGTGAGATTCGAAATTCCCGCAGGAACTCCAAAGTAGCATAATTTACTTTTTATAATATCAGCAATAATTAGCAGTGATAGTTCCGTCAAAGTCGGTCCATCAGTTTCGGAATTCCCGCAGAAACTCCAAACTTCTGTCATAAGAACCTTCTCCTTACAATAATATACACGACAAAAAAATTATTATGGAAATTGGTGTGGCCGCTCACCGCGGCCGCGTGATGCCGTGGCCCGTGACCAAGGGAAATAGGGATCCATTTTTATACATATACCTACTAGCTGTCCCCCACGGTTTCACCTGCGGTAATTTCGGAGTTCCCGAGAGAATTTCGAGATAAAAAGTACTTTATGTACTTTTATGTCACTCGGGACATTACCCCCTACAACGTCACGTCAAACTCACAATTAACAAACTCACAAACTTAACTCTTTATAATATTAGTATAGATATAGATATTCATACTTAGTAAATAGGAAGAAGTAACGTTACGTTATGTTACCTTCCATGCTACATGACACATTTAGAATTTCTATGAGATATCTATTTGTATTCGTTAGGTTGAGAACATTTGGCTTTGAAACAAAAAGTTTCCCTTCTTCACTTCACTGATATAGATAAGGTACATTTACCCGTTACTTATAAGTTATTATACACTTTACAATTATAGGTTTTACAGTTCAGTAGTTGTATCGGGTCAAAACATCTGCCCTACATTATTTTACTTTACCTTGAACTCAAAATACGAATGTCACTAAAAACCTCTTTGTTTATTTTCATAGATAACACCGCGACACTCATTGTTGGCAAATTGCTTTGTGATTTCGTACCTGAATAGCCAATTTACATATCCATTTCGCGTCAGCATTTCCGTAACGCTACGGGCTCCACCTAAATTTGAGAGTCAAATCAAATTACGTGATCTCTAATGGATTTCGCTTTAACATCCAATAATTTAGATTATCTATTCTAGTTTTTTTTTTTTAATATAACAATAAAATCAACAGATAAAAAAAATTGTTTTATTGTATACTTCATCTATACCTCGATACTCGATTATGTATGTTTATTATGATTGTGATTTGTTTCTTTATGTAATTATTACTCTCTTAATTGTTCCGATCTTTATATTAATAAATAAATATAAAATCATTTGAATGAACGGCTTCTCTAATATCTTTAATAATAATATTCATCAATAACTAAAGACGTGGTTATATACAATGATAAACAAGGAGCGTTTTGAATGAGCGTATTCAATATTCGATTCTCCTCTTAAATATCTTATAAAACTTAAGATTATTTTTTTATGTAAAATAATTTTTTTTTTTAATAATGGAAATTAATCACCCAAGTTGACAGTGCACTGGCGTATCATATAATACCATAAAGATCATTCAGCATCCCTTTCCTTTATACCAAACGTAACGTTCATTCACCCTTATTTCATTAAAGATTTTCTCTATGGTTTATCAGCGTTTTTTAATGTTGTATATTTTTAATGTTGTTGATTACATGAAAGGTTCGTTCTTCGTTTCTCACAACACTACCTCATAACTGTATCTTATACACATATGTATCATTATGTACATATTAGGTATCTACTTTATTAACTGATAATAATATCATTGTTGCATCGAACACAAAACGTTTGCAGGGCTGTTGGAAGTTGGCAAGTGAATTATAAATTAATTTACAGTGAACTGGGCTTTCA
The DNA here is from genome assembly GCA_907165275.2 of Zygaena filipendulae. Classification (NCBI taxonomy): domain Eukaryota; kingdom Metazoa; phylum Arthropoda; class Insecta; order Lepidoptera; family Zygaenidae; genus Zygaena; species Zygaena filipendulae. The sequence goes on from OU015659.1 coordinate 8,122,242, forward strand.
GCGCAGAGGCGGACTTGAACAATTAGGTACTTTAAGACTGTGCTACTGCGATTCCACTTTGGGCTTTTTGCCAACAATGCCTAACTGTTGGTTCATTTTAATTATTAGGTACGAGTACGTGTTGTTTAATTTTAAATTACTTGGTGGCATGGTGTGTCGTATACGATACAAAATGTGCTTTATAGCTGAAAAATATTACACGAATTCAACGAAATCTTGGTTTTAATGAACGGCGACGCCATCGTTTGGCACTAAGTTCACGAAACGAAACCTATAATATAATAATTCATATGTATATTCCAGTGAGCGATCATTGTTTAAAGGAAATATAAAGTTCAAGGTTCTAGTAACATTTACGCTTCAAAATACGAACCAAAGATAGCTGCTATGAAAATAAATACTATAATAATAAATACATGTCTATATGATATTATAAATTGGATACCGAAGAAAGTGGAGCACATTGTCTTTTATTCACAAGCGATCTGTCTGCGCTAGTGTTGCTAGGCGTAGGATTGGATACCTGACCCACGTTCAGAGGTGACTAGACCTTAATCAGTGCTATTGCGACAAAAGTGCCACATTAGCGTCAACTGCTTGATTTTTTTGATTCGCTACAATTTTTTCAAATACCAAGACTACCTTTGTACAACTAGCTGCGTATAGAAGCTACCCCTTCCTATAGGGGGGCTAACCCACAGTCAAGTTACATTATTATTATATAAATATAGGTGGGTAAACAGCGTGTTCAACACTTGCCCATTAGGTTGGCACTCATTATAAATTCAACGAAATAAATTATTTTTATACTTTTTAATTAAACTTAATGACCTATTCTACCCGATGTGAAATTAATAATAAAGAATTTAATAAGGCTTATATATCGCCCCCGAGACAAAATACCCAACGAAGATAAGACTCCGAGCTAATTGCAATTAATTAACTCGGAAGCCTTTGTGCGATCGGAGTGCAAAGAGAGTGTAATTGAAATAAAATGTTACAGGTAAGTGATGCCTATATTATAATACTACAATATTATATTATCAGAGTTTCTTGTAAGTAATGTAAGATGAAACGGACGGCAATGTTGCAAATAATAAGAAACATAAGTCTATATGATTTTGATACTACGAGTAGTCTGCTTCGCTCCTGACAGAAGGGAATGAGTTTACAAATAGACAATAATTAAAAAAATTAAAAAAAGGTATGTATGGTGTACCCAACCAATTTCATCAATCAAAACCCTACACAAACTTTATATACCTACCTACCCTTTACCCTTTCCAATACCTTCTATTATGTATGTTTTCAAAAAAATATTTTCAATTTGGGCAAATATGACGTTGTCACGCTCCCCGATTTTCAATCACAGTTTACCAATGTTCATATAGGTGCGGACAATGTCAACAACATAAACTTAAACAGCGACATTTTGCCTTAACCCATTTGTATTTTTATAAAATTGACGATTTGAAGTGGAAAAAACCACAGAGAAAATAAATTAACTAGAGAGGACATGTAGGCGCCGCAGGCGCGCCACGGTTGCAAAGGAAGTTAGAACAAATGCTCTAACTTGCCCAAAACTTCTTTTGCTAGTATCCCAAGTATATTTACCACATTTTTTTTTTTCACAAATTCCAAATTTCGAAAACAGCGACTAAGCATAAAGTAACCAAAAAGCGTTTCATACATTTCTTTACGTTAATGAATGTTTTAGTGCGTGATGAATAGTTTTGGAGGCGAAAATCACCCGGCGACACTTGTTGTCGCCTGTTTTCATACTAAACCAAGTTGATGTCTCTTCTATTAGTTATTTTCTGTTCTGTAGAAAAAACAAAAGACTGATATGTATGTCCGAAATTCAAATCATTTTACATGATAATTAATAATAATTAATGTGTGTCACAGTATAGGCAGGCCAGCGACACTCCCTTGAACCAATAGTTACCATGGATTTATGCGCGAACTTTTTTACCAACTTTGGAATACTTAACCAAATTTCTATGACCGCGTCATATATTGCATTGGTATGATTGGCACAAAATGCTTTCATAGATCGGATCAGCGATTAGTATGGAAGTGCCTACCTACTCTTAAAACGTAGTGATTATTTGCTCAGTAATCACAGGTACCTATTTCAATAAATACACACGTACTTAGTTGTTACGATGTGTATTTATTGAAATAAATGATTTTCGTTTAATTAAAGCCAAATTCCAACATTGTTGCTATTAAATAACTTTGTTTTTAACCTGGCTGTGTGAACGATGGTTCTCTATCGTGATTGAGAAAAAGTCTTACAAAAATATGAAATATTATTCTCTTTTTCCTATATTATTATTAGTATAGGAAGCGTTAGATGTTTCGCGTGGGTGACTCAAGCATTCCAAGATGGGAACATAAGGAAACAAACGATACCTCGCTGCGTCGAAGTGACGGCGTTCAACACCGGCACCGCCGTCTTCTTGTCACATACGAATACCGATTTGCAAGATAAGCTTATTCGTAACTTCCTCTTAATATTTAGAACCTACCTAAATACATACCTACTTCAATGATAGAAGTGTAACTAGCTGTGCCCCTCGGTTTCACCCGCGGTAATTCCGGAGTTCCCGCAGGAATTCCGGGATAAAAAGTATCCTATGTCTTTCTCTGTACCCCTGACAACGTGCATGCCAAATTTCATCCAAATCTGTTCAGCTGTTTTTGCGTGATTGTGTAACAAACATCCAAACATCCACACTTTCACATTTATAATATAACTAGCTGTACCCCGCGGTTTCACCCGCGGTAATTTCGGAGTTCCCGCGGGAATTCCGGGATAAAAAGTACCCTATGTTCTTCTCTGTACTCCTGACAACGTGCATGCCAAATGCGTGCGTTTTTGCGTGGTTGAGTAACAAATATCCAAACATCTAAACATCCAAACATCCACACTTTCACATTCATAATTTTAGTAGGACTAGAGAGTAGAGACGACTCTATACATAAAAAATATACACACTAATTAATACTATGTACAAATGCGAATCTGACTTTGTTTTTTTTTTCGCTACCTTAACTACTCAACCGATCATCATGGAATTTTGCATATGATTTCAAGGGTATCTACAGAAAAGGATAGGGTATACTTTTTGTCTCAGGATTTCTGCGGGAAATATGAAATACGGAAAAAACTTCATATATTATCATCCACTTTTTATTGGATTTATGGATTTCAAAAAATTATTTTAATGATTTTTCATTATGAAACTTCATTTTCGCAACCTCACTAATAAATTTAGGCGTTGGGGTTAAATCAAATTTTGTGTGTTAACTTACATATAATCTAATAATAAAATTTTCACCATTTCGCTTAGGTGCATACAATAATAACTACTTATCTATATATTTTAGTGTGGTAATATTAAATTTGGTTACTGAAAACTTTCTATTTATAACTAACCAATACACGCTCACTTACTCTTACAACTAAGTTAGATAGGTAATTGTGGATTTATAAATACAAAAAAATAAAAAAAATACCGAAAACGAACACTTAGTAGGTATTTAAAATATTTTAAATATGTACCTATTCTACTTACTTATATCTTTATAAATGAACGAGCTGTCCCACGCGGTTTCACCCGCGATAATTTCAGAGTTCCCGGAAAATTGGGAATTCTGGATTACATAATAGCCTATGTTACTAATGGTGAAATAATTTTTAAAATCAGCCAAGTAGTTTTTGAGTTAAATCATAACAAAAAAACAAACAAACTAACGAACAAAAAATCAAATCTTTCCTCTTTATAATATTAGTATAGAAATAGCGATGATTACAGAATATAGGTACGATTTTCTTCGCCATATCGTAAAGAAAACTTGCACGCAAGTCTTAAAAAGCAAACCTGAATGCGTGTGTGTGAAGTCCACCAATCGACACTAGGCCTGCGTGGTGGACTATCACTTGAAAACCTCCAGCGTTAGAATAGGCCTAGACCTCCTATCAATGGAATTCGTTTGAAAGTAGTGAGAGGTCAACTGACAAAAATACCTTAGTTTGTACAAAATACTTTGAGAAACTGAACTTTAAATATGAAATAAACTCTGGCGTATTTAACTAAACTTACCTACTTGTACAACTGTTCCAGAGGTTTAATAGTTCATGTACAGTTAATGAGTAAATCAGTAAAATGTGTATCTTGTTTGTTTTTAAATATTCATTAATTTTTTCTCCATTTTTTACAGGTAGGTATAGAATAATTTAACTTTTATTTCTATCCTTTACTAACCCACAGGGGAAACGTAATACCTCTTGCCTCTTTCACCATCCACTCCTAGCGTAATGTCGCACACAAAACTGGGTCACCGCAATTAAACCTTCAACGTGGCTCGACACAGTTTAATTTATCTAACAAATTAATATACTTTAATATATACCACACAATTATAAACCTCACGCTATCACCGGGATTAGGGGCGCCCTAAATACATTTAAGGAGTATCCACTTGAGAGATCCACTCTAATCATCACAGTTCCTTTGGGCTTATGACATATTTAAAAAAAGGAAAAAATTATATATTCGACGCGCATATTTTATTTAAATATGGTATTTTAGGTTTGGTATTATGGTAAGTACACGACACCGATCTTGGTAAATAACAAGCCTATTGAGTTCGTATATAAATACGTTTATCTTGGCAAACGAATCTCTTTCAACAATGTAAGAAATATTGAGGAGGTAGACCAAAGAGTGGCAATCAGCAGGAAGAAGTACTGGGCTCATAAGGAAGTATTCAAATCGCAACTCCCGTTGATTACCAAGAAGATAATTATGAACTCTAAAATTCTACCATGCCTCACTTAGGGATGCCAAACTTGGACATTCGATATCAAAACTAGAAACAAGATCCAGACTCAATGAAGAATGGAATGAAGTTATCTAGGTATAAAATTAAAAGATAAGGTGAGAAATGTAGACATCCGCAAGAAAACAAAAATAACTGACGCACTAACTTTCTTACTACAGCAAAAGTAGAGATATTGGGCTGGTCATGTGACTAGGTACAATGACGAGTGTCAGTGGCGGGCCAAAAATGGCTGGAGTTCCTTGGAGGCGGCTTTTACCCAAAAGGGATCCATATATAACTTCATAAATATATAATTCTATTTTATAATGTATTAATGTCATAATGTATTAATATGTATAATAATTAATTTAATAATTCAAAAATAAATAATTTTATAATTTAATAGGCAACGTATTAATTTAATAATGTGTGTAATAATTTTGTATATTTGTAAGAGACAATATTATGTGATTACTATAATTTGTGTGGAATTAAATAAAGCTTCAATATCAATAATTATGGAGAGTACTTAATATATTTGACACATCTGAATTCAAAATTAATTTTGAGATATGTTTTTTTATTTTAAAACTCATTACAACACATCATTTATTTCAACACATTTAAATATCATCTTAAAAACATTAACTCGTGTAAGAAAGGTTGCGTGATTATACAAATGGAAATATTAAAGGGAAAAATATGTTTTGGCATGTAAATAGGCACTTAATGCCATAACTTTACTAGTAAGAATAAAAAAATTAAGCCGATGTACAAAAATAGGTACGTAGTTTTCGTATTATTACAAAAATTTCAAACAAGTAGGTTGCAAGTAGGTATAGGTAACTAGCACAGGTACCTAACTTAAAAATAGCAACTGGATATAAAACGTATATAACATACAGTATTATATAATAAATTTATATATAACATACCTAATACTAGTATATAAAATCTAGTAACAAGAATATAGAATTGTACTAAAATGGTGGAGATTCTTTGCGGAATTTGTAAGATTATTTTAACATTGCGAGGGCTTGATATCATTTGTGTGTCCATCGTAGATGTACAATGTACATACCTATATACAAAATTCCTGTTCTATGTCTATCATTCTTTTGCTTGTCGAACGAAATAATCAAAACCTCAACCCGACATTGAATCTGGCGAAGATTTTCTTAGAAAGATAACTAACACCAAAGTTAACAGTTAGGTCGAAAGCAATCAAAACTGTCTTAACTTTATTTCCTCTCGAAGTCGGTTTCGCCGCTTAATGAACGTCCCTAAAAGGAATTTCCAAAGTTCATAATGAATATTGTTTTAAATACGTAATATAGATAATATATATGTACGAGTAGTTTACTATTACGTCTTTATTGCACTATTTCCTAACTGTCAATTTTAGCTTAATAAACAATTTTCGATACCACTTTTTTTTCTTAAGCTAGACATAGACATAGACAATATTTTTTCAGGAAGAACAACATAGTACATAGAACATTTTGGTACACCTTAGTTTTTAATTTAATTTAACAATATTACTTTAAGAATTCCCAAAAAAAAAGTTTTAAATCTTTTGTCACATCTCAAGTCGAGACAGTAAGTCAACAGTGGTCGTTCTAAATAACAAAAGCAAAATTTCTTGTAACGCGACTAAAGTTGCCGACAGCGAACCGTTGACCTAGAAACAACGAGACACTTCTCCCTTGCCAAGTTTTTCAATAAGAACTTCTCAGCATGGTTCGATGAAAAAGTTTCATTATTTATCAAAAACTACCAGCTCCCCGTGGTTTTACGCGCGTTAATTTCAGAGTTCCCGCGCGGATGAAAGTACCCTATGTGCTTTTCTGTAACCCTGACAAAGTGTATGCACAATTTTATAATTATCGATTGAGTAGTTAAGGCGTGAAAAGGTAACAGACAGACAGAGTTACAGACAGATTTACTTTGATAACAAAATTAAATAAATTTTTATATATTTTTTAATATCAGTCAATCATCAGTCAAAATATCTAAAAATCTAATCTCTTATCACTAAAACGCAACCACAGAGCAAAAATTTTAACAAAAAATAGTGTTTATTCTATTTTATGTATCCCAATTTTTTTTATAATGACTTGTTTTCATACTTTGAGTGCCGAAAATAGTCAGTCGGAAGTATACCCCCCACTGTTCAGATAACATTAGTTAAAAGTTACAAGAGACACCTACAATCTACATACCTACTTACTCACTAAAATTGAACCTGAACTAAAGATGAACTTTTGAGTTAGTTTATTGTGAAGTGATAGTGTATTTAGTGTAGAGTTGTAATTACTATGCTAAGATTTAATGAACGCCATTTATTGTGACAATAAAAAATAAATAAATTTTATTATGAAAGCAATTAAATGCAGAGTAATGAGTATTATTTTTTTTGTATTTTAGGCATATAATGATGTGTTCCGGTAGCCTCATTTCAAAGGCAGTTTCATTCTAGGTTTGATGTGTTTACAATTTTCGAACACTTCGTTAAAATCATGTGACGTCTAGACTGTTAGAAGAACAAGAATGCATTTTTTTTTTCGTTTCTACAAGAACATTATTAAAAGTATCAATTATAAATATTTATGGGGAAAAAACAAACTTTCTTAGGGTAGTTATTTTCCTCTAACTATGGTCAAAATGGGTTTAGGTTTTGCCACAAAGTAGCGTATAGTATCAAGAGATTGACTTATTCTCCATTACTTTCAGGTCTTAATTTACTTTTCTAAATTTGCATAGCATTATTAAAACAAATGACAGTGAAAGGTTGTAATACTAGGGCCCGTATTATAAACAAACTGGGGCTTGTGGTGCGATCAAAATACGCAGCATACGTTGCGGCTCATGGCAATAGGTATTACAGGGCTTATAGTGCGGGACCCTCGTCATTATTAATAATGTACCCGGCCTTCTAATGAGACATAAATACTATAATAAAATAGTAGAATCCGCGTGTCTGTTCACGCTGATCTCCGGAACTGCCGAGCGTATTATCATGCGGTTTTCACAGGTAGACTAAGCTGAGCTTGGAGCAACATAGGCTTTGTTTCATTTATATCGGATGTTGGACAAAAAATTATAAAAGCTTTCCGCGTGGGTGAAACCGCGGGGAACACCTAGTTATTATAATATGAACCATTCGATAAAATCTTATAATATTATTTTTATTAAAATAACATGTTCACTTGTTTACAATTACATTTTTATGATCCTGAAATCAAATAGTGATCAGAGACGATCTCTGTTGTCCAATTAATATTGTAGATTCTATCTATTAACTTGTCCAAGTTATTAACTCATCGTCTCATTTAATTTAAACTATATTTTCAAGTAGGTACTTACCGTCGTACCCTCAAACAGATAATAGTTTCAAGTATCTACTCGGGATTCCGTTAAATTACGAGTATAAAATGCCATACGATTTTGAAAGCTCCTTTTATTTATGTACTAGCTTTTCCTCCGCAGTCTGAAAATTATCATTTATTAGTCAGGGATAGTGAATATTTTTTTAGAATCGGTTTAGTAGATCCAGATGAGCCTAAACTTTACTATTATTAGTTTTACCTACCTATATCAGTGCAGAGATGCCGTTTTTAGAGAATGCATAAATTAATAGAATAATTGAATATTGGCACCTAGTCTATTTTCCCTAATAAAACTAACAAAAGTTAATATAATATAGCTTTATAATATAGCTTTTCTGTCTGACTAAATCTCAAGAATGGCAGAAGCGATTTGGCTAACTCTGATCTTGAAATATTTGTGGAAGTTCAGGAAAGATTTACAAAGTAAATTAGGCTACTTTGGAGTTCTTGTGGGAATTCCAAAACTCACGCAGGTGAAGCGGGGCACAGCTAGTTTGTTAATGAATTATTCATATCGACAAAAGTACCTACTTTACTAATGCTGCTAGTCTAAATATAGGTATAAAAATGAATCCCTATTTCCCTCGGTCACGGCATCACGCGTGAACGGCTGAACCAATTTCGCTAATTCCTTTTTTTTGTGTTTGATATTTATTTTAAGGAGAAGGTTCTTACGAAAGAAGTTTGGAGTTACCGCGGGAATTCCGAAACTCACGCGAGTTCATTTCCGAAACGGTTGGGCCGATTTCAACGGGGCTTTCACTGCTAATTTGCCGATGTTATAAGAATTAAATTAAGCTACTTTGGAATTCCGAAACTCACGTGGGTGAAACTGTGGGGCACAGCTAGTTTATTAATGAATTATTCATATCGACAAAAGTACCTACTTTACTAATGCACAAACTACTTACTCAGTTGTTTTGTTTAACAACGAAACAGTTGAAAACGTTTCAACCGTCGCAGCCAAGATAAATTGGATGAAATTAGTGAACTTGTAAAAAGTAATTGGTATAACATGCAAATGGGTTCCCGAGGGAGTGGCGGGCCTCGGTCAGGAAACTTAAACGGTTCTCAATGCAAATAAGACGGCTGCCGGTTGTAAATTTATCTTTTCGTTAGTTTTAGAATATAAAGGGAAGTATCTCTTCGTGATCGTATTGCAGAGGCGTCGCGTTGATACGTTTCGGATTATTTTCGTTTCCTTCCCAATTGAAATTGTGTGTGGGCACAATCATTTTACTTGACAAACCATTACGTATGTCTTTACTTTTGTCTGGCGTACGAAGCGGCCCTAAATGAACCAATAGAATTGCATGAGCCATTCTATTTGTTCCGCTCCGTTTCATGTAGAGCTAAGTTATAAATATTGCGCCGAACAAGATCCTACTTTGTTAAAATTGGATTATGCATTCAGAATTCACATTAAACTTTCATGTTATTTGAACTAATATTATAAAGGGGAAATATTTAATTTTATGTTTGTTTGTTTATTACGATTTAACTCAAAAACTGCTAGACCGATTTCAAAAATTCTTTCACCATTAGAATGCTACATTATCTCTAAGTCACATAGTCTAGGTATATTTAATTGTAACATGGGATTTTCGCGGGAACTCTGAAATTACCGCAGATGAAACCGCGGGGAACAGCTTGTTAAATACCTATATTTTACAAAAACAAGAACCTTATATTAGATGTTAACTTACATATTTTATGGATATATCTGTTCACGAAACTTACTTTAGCTACTATACTGATAATAATAATTAATTTAAATAAATATCTAAAGAAAGAAATCATTACCAAATGTTACTAATTTTATCTGCACTATGGGTATTTAATTTTATCACGCGCACGAAGTGTGCTAGGCCAAGTTCCAGTTCGACATGACTATGTGAACAATACTAATTAGCACATGCTATTAAATGTCTATGTGTCTACAAACAAAACATTGGTAAATTCCCGCTCTTTTTTGTAAGAGTTTTAAATAAAAGGCTTTACCATCAATTTTTGTAAGCTTCTCTTATCGCTCTTATATATCGAATGCACCTGTATGTCAATTTTTGATAAAATCTCATTAACGAGAGACAGTATCAGATTATTTTACATTGATTTACCAAATCATTAAAATTTAAACGTATCTACGTAATGAGATACTTCAACGTACGGAACGTACGGAAAATGTAAATTTTGATCATGTGAAATAATATTCATATTCATAGTAGTATGTAATGAGATTTTAATTTATCATGAGGTTCAGTATAATATATTTAATTAAATCAAATTCCCGTTCATTTATAAGTTTATACCTATAGTTATTACAGTGGCGAAGGTACCATAGAAGCCGATTCCCACCGGCTTCCCTTCAGACGCAACATCTCTCTCCGTAATTGAGAACGTTGTCAGGGATACAGGGAAGGACTTTTTATACCGGAATTCCCGCGGGAACTCCGGAACTTATCGCAGGTGAAACCGCGGGGAAAAGTTCAGTTAATAGTTTAGTAAGTTGAAATTAAAGTAGATTTCCGGCTTCCCTCTCTCAATATTTCACCTTTCGCCACTGATAGTTAACGAGGCTAAAATAGAAGTAAAATGTTTTTTTATAATTTCCTAAAATCCGTTTAAAACCTATCATCACATCAAAAGGTATATAAGGTCTTAATAAGTTAATGTTGCATTCGTGTGCCTTGCTTTTTTACTCCTGACTTAACAAAACAAATGTAACTATTTTAATATGAAAAAATATTTTTTTGGTAAATTTATCCATTTTGAATGATCAGTAAAATAAATCCGCAACGTTTCTAACAAATTTCACAAATGCATCTCTCAACAAAGTTTGCGGGCAATAAACAGAGTTATTGTAAGTGGAACGTACACACACATGAAAATGTAAGTTGTAGAGCACCGACCGGGGCAAAGTCCGAGATTGGTATAAATAATGCAGCAACATTTTGCCCGCTATCCAAGTTCGGTACTGTTCGCTTAAATTCGTCACCGCACTAAACCAGCTCAGGGTGTTCGAACTAATGCCCACGCTGCGCCCAGTAACTAGCGTGCTAGTACAAGCGAAGCGAGACAGTTCAAAATGAGCTGACAAACTTTTAGCCATTAGTAACCGTAAGCTGCTCTAGCAAGATTGCGTTTTTATTCAAACATGTTGGTACTAGACAGTTTCGTGACGCGTACATTTTTCCTACATGCAAACTTGAACATTGCGCGTTTGTCACTGTCAATGTTATCAATATACCTATATAGTACTTGTAAGAACTGAATGAAAAAAAAAAATCATAAAAAGAAGCGATCAATTCTAGTCACTTCATTTCGAAAGGAAGTGAAATGTGATACTCTTAACATTAATAAAAATCAAACCGTATCGATAGGTATACCGAAAATTAAATTAGATGGATGTCAAAACACATTAAAATTATATATTTTTGGAACTTTTTATCTACTTTCCGGTATATTTGAAAACTTAAATTACTGAACAAATTTCATCGAACTTAATATGATGTTGGTAATTTATTTTATACGGCACATTTTTTATATGGACTTACTGCTCTTTAATTAAGATACCTAAATTTTTACAAACAACGCAGCCAATTACAGGTTTCCGCTGATAAAAGATATGTACCTAGTATTATACTGGTATCTGAATACCAAAAACAGAATTAAAAAGATAACAAAAGTTAATAACGACTTCGGTGTAAACGGGGCATCGTTGTCTTGCTTGCCATTTCCGTATCCATTCTGCAATATGAGTAAGTCGAGGAACTTAAATCGCAACAATTTCCATTTATATAGCGGTCATAAGACTTGTTCCATCACGTTGTTTACGATGGGTGTCATAATACTAGTATAGGTATTATTGCGCTTACTAACAGAACTTCTTCAAAGTAAATTGAAAATATAAAAGTAGAGCAAGAATATTTATACCTACAGTTGCTTTGATGCCACTTTTATTGACACTATGACCAATATCGTTTGCCCAAAAGATGTGTTGACGACACAATATCAGTGACCAGCAGTGACCAACCCCCCGCGGTGTCAGTTAAGTGCAAACAACAGAAGATTTACATACCAGCCCAACCGAACACCGGTAGCAGAAATGCTGGTGACCGATCTTCCGTGAGGAACTTTCGGTCGCGAACTTTACGGTAGTTTGAAAGCATTTAAGAAACTAATGAAGCAATTATTATGATAGCCCCTTTTTTTTACTAAATTTTTCTGAATGAGGGGTGGAGCCGTGTTCAAATCTAGAAATCAAGGAACATCAAACCCAAAGCTTCCAGTATAATACCTTTTCATTTTAAGACTGCGCGTTTCATAAATACTATTAAAAATATTTGACATCTCAGAGTGAAGTTATAAATAAAACATTGAGATGAAAAGAAATTGTCACAGCTTTTTTTTTTCGTTTCTCGGTTATGAATTTAACATAGCATAATATTATCATCGTCAAGCTTCTAGTTTCCCGTTAGCGCAGCAGGAGATTCCCTCTCGACACTCGTGCAAAGGCTTTCCACCCTTTGCCCTACGAGACAACGATCTCGTTTAACGTATACGTATAAATAGGTTTACCAGTTTACAAGCTAGCTGTTCCCCACGGTTTCATTCTCAGGAATTTTGGTATTTCTTCGGGAACTTACTTCTTTGGAGGATGAAAGTACGTTATATTTATTCATGAACGTAAAATTTGTAACCATCCAGCAAATTACATGAAAATCTGTTCAGACAAAGACGAACAGACAAAAAAATCGCATGAGTTGACCAGCCACATTATGAATTGGCAAATTATTTATTAGGCAACAACGACATGGATAGGTATTTTGATAAATTTCATAAAATTGTTAGTTATTGAAAAACTATTTTATTTAACAGAAAACACATGACTTAAACAAGTATGGAGGCCAGTGCTTGACAATAATATCCAAACTATGCTGGACGGAACCGAACGTCTCCATTTGTATGGAGGAAGCATAACATTTTTTACTTGCGTGACCCATGAAGATTTTCACCAATGCACTCCTGCCGCAAGCCGCGTTAAAGAATGGCGTTTCAAAATATTATATGCTTAATTAACTATCTTTTAACTGCATACAAATAAAAACCCAAATGGGTAAATTGAATCAAAAGAATGCGATATTAGACACATTTTTTTATAAATACTATGGATACTTATATATAGGTAGGTATCTAAAGTTAGATCAATCAATCAATTAATCAAATATACTTTATTGCGTACAATATTTACAAAAACACAAAACATATGGATTAGTACAATGAGGCGACCTATATTGCTGAAAGCAATTTTTTCATAGGCAACTTCCTCCGTAAGAGAGAGATGTAAAAAATAAAGATAGATAATGCGGCATTTATAACAAAAATATACAAATTATGATAGATACGAGAAAAAATAGAAACTTACAACATACAGATATACTTACAACATACCGATACTTATGCGTAGATATACACTACAAACAATATACTACAGATTTATGTACTTAAAGAAGATAACTATGTAAAACAACGCAGAACTTACAACAAATGAATAAATTTCTACCGAAAATAGATGTTACGGTGTAATTTGAAATATACATTCCTCGTGAGAGCGGTTTGGTTAGGTTAGTTTGCGATTAATCTACTCTCGGGATTGCGGAGTATGCGCAAGCGATACCGACATACATATACTATCCCACGGTACCAGGGTCCAGGATATCATGGTTTTTAGTGAGTAGGCCGCCCTTTTCAAGGCGATCACTCCCACTTACCCACACCCGCTCCGGGGACGGTGGTATCCATAAAAGATTTTCCCTGAGTTAAAAAAAAATAGAGATTAATCCAGACATTTATCGCTCAAATATTACCTACAGTGGTTCTCGATCATTTCGATATCGAGTACGTCAATTACGTTTAGTCTATCGTATTTCTATGCTCTCATCGAAGTTTATCGCAAATAATTGTACACCTAAATAGGCACTTTATCGTATGAGTACCTATCGTATCTTCAACAGCAAAAAAAAAACATTCTGCAACGATTTATTTAATTTAACCGGCTAAAAAAAATTATATGTTCCAACCTTCTGTAAGCATCCAAATTCAACCAAGTAGAACTCAAGGACATCAACTCGTTTTCATTCGGAAAATAAATACTGAAAACCTTTATTTATTTACACAACAGGCTCGGAATTCCTCTATAATAAATGTGTGAGAAAAGTAAGATAAGGCAACGCCCTTCATGTATATTATTCCCAGTTTCCCCCGTCCACTGTAATCGGACTAAAAGCTGGGACCACTGTGCATCACATTGAGTTCGTATCACGTACTATTTGTATGCTGATTGCTAACACGCAGTAGTGGTTTGTTTCAGAAGTAACATTCTTAGTGTTTGAATACGTGATGTTCAAAGTAACACAGATGGATTTAGAATTATAAGTCTTATCATTTTGAAACGCAATGTTGCCAATATCCTAAATACGAAAAGCAGTTTACATTGGTCTTTAGAAATTGAGAGAAATGATTTTGATGTAGAGAATCATTTTTTAACATATTTCTTTCGTTTCACCATACGTGACCTAGACAAATTTTAAAAAAAAATTGATAATTCCGTTATTCCCCGATTGAGTGAATTTTTTTCGCCTAAAGATGCTTATCTACTGATAAACATGAGTGGAAATTCAATTCCACAAATTACTGAGCGCTTCTTCTTCCATTCTTCCTTAAAAATAACTTTACTGGCAAATATATTATGGTGCAATTTATTTTATTTAAAGTCTCCCAAACAAGAAACGCTTAGATGGGTATAAATTTTATCATTTTGGAACGCAACGTAGTCAATATCCTAAATACTGAAAGCGCTTCGCATTCGAGTTTAAAATATGCAAAGAGTCAATTCTGCTAAAACCTCGCACGCTGAGTAGGCACATTTTTAAAAGATGAAGCTGGTTGGCGAGAGAGGCAGACTGAAAAAGAAATATTACTCACATCAGAACTAGACACAGCGTTTTTTATAACTAAGTTTGCATCTCGTTCACAATGGCTTTTTTTACTGCAGCGCCTGCCATAGCAAAAAGAAAATTACTGGCTTAGGTCTGACAAAAAATTAATGAAAGATAAAAAACTGATTGTAAAACTTTAAGCAAGTGTTAACAATAATATTTTATTAATAATTTTTGGGTTTACGCAACTTACGAAAAAATAATATCAAATCCAATCTAAGCGCAACAATTTGTCTTTCAATATTTTCAATTATTGCTTCCACCGGAAGACGATTTGTTTCTGGTTCTTTATTTTCCGCTTCTTCATTGATCTTGGATACGACATTAACATTCGCATTTAAATTCTGTGATTTCATTTCCTGGTAAAATCAAAGTATTTTTTTTTCAGCATTATGAAAAGAAACAGCTGTGGATTTGCAATATTATTTGACTTTCCGGCGGTGTGTTAAGGATTTTTTGTTTAATCAAAACGTCTTGGTGTGCAAAAAAGAGTTATCTATCTATTTATCTATCTATCTATCTATCTATCTATCTTACGCAAGAAAAAATGGTAAGTTGATTGTACACAATAACTTTGCATCCTAATAGAATTACGAGTATATCCGATTTGGGCAATCATAAAGTTAGTAAAGTCTATATTAAATATCTATAATATTAAAAAATACGGAATTATTATTCACAGTATGCTTAGTATAATAGAGATAATTCTTCAACTAACTAACACAAGTGTCTCTTGGTTAGAAAAGAAAAGCTCAATTACCGATTTGACGAAACTATATTCAAATGTTGACCCCCTTTACGGTGTTACTAGATTATAAAATTATAATTTTACTTTATAAACCACCACAAGAAAACTCTGTGGCAGTCTGGATTAGTTGTTTTCTATTAAGTAGATAATTTTTTAGTATTGCTTTTTAAAGTCACAATCCAGGGGTCTTATTAATATATTATATGCTCTTTTAGCAGATGATCTCTTTTCGAATTTTTCTTCTATTATTCTGTAGCGGTATGTTTTCAAGTTTTTGATTAGCATAGGGCTTTAAGTTGATTTTTTCAGACAGGGTCCTGTTTTCTTTGTTTTTTAAGATGTTTCTCTCATTCATAAGCCTCTCTAAATGTGGCGTTATTATATTTTCGTTTCTCTCAGTTTCCTTGGCTAATTTATCTCTAGCGTTTTTTTTATGGTTTGGGTTAATTTCTTGTATGCTAGTTCTATATCGCCAAATTCTATGACACCTATGATGTTCAGTTTCGTTATCTTATTTATGTAATGTTTTCTTGAAATGGGTTTATTCGCAAGTAATATTACCTGTAGTTACGACACGAGTCATTTTGGTCATGGAATAGGACTACACATGTTCCATCCCGATGCAAAGAGTTCCTGACGCATTTACGAAACTGATGACGTAAAACTGTTTTTAGAACAGCTAGTAAATAGGTGTAAAACTTATGAGAACTTATGAGAAAGTTAGCTGTTTACACTTCCAAGCGAAGATGCGAAAGCGAACTGTGTAAGTAGATTTCATACACACAAAGGGGTGGCGTCTCGAAAGTGACTTGTAAAATTTAGTTTGTCACTTGTGAAAGTTAGTGGTGACGTTCAACCAGACTGGCTGTTTAACGTGCTTCAAAAACACACAGCGCTCGCACAGTGTTGCCCGGTAATGGGGCGGATGCGGTAATAACGCAACTTTCCACTGTACGTAGGATGTATGTGCCACAGAGAAAATAATATACTAATAGAGGGGCAATGTAGGCTGGGAGAGTGCGCCACGGCTGCGTACAATGTATAATATGAGCAAGTGCTCATACTTCATACTTTACCAAAACTTTCTTTGTTGCCATCCTAAGTAGATATATTTTTCGAAATACTCCACGCACGGTTAATTTCAAAGTTCAAACTAAATTATGTTTAGTACGTTTCTTTGCGTTACAGGATTAAATTTTCATTTGTATTGAATTATATTTAATATTGATTTAGTTTAAAATTAAATATCCTAGAATATTGTATTAAAGTTTTTTATACCGTATGGCGCCGTATAGTTTCACTCCTGTATGCACCTTAGTGAATGTTATGGGCGTGACGTTTGATGTTCGAAAATCAACTAGGGTTTTCATGTGTTTTCATACTAAACGGTGTTGATGTCCCTTTATCTGTTCTGTGGCATTCACTCATGCAGTGGAACCTACATATACGGTACAATTAGTGTCAAAAGGCGACGATGCATAAACAAACGACCGGAGTCCTGCGCTAACTATTAAAACGGGATACTGTTGCCTTTGTACCGAGAAGTTAAACTTTTTATTCCTGTGTTTGAATACATTTCCAACCGTATTCCTCGTAGCTTAGTGTTTCACGTACTCTTAGGTTATCATAACCAGTTAACATTAGATAAAAAAGAAGAACGGGCCTTGCCCTTTCCAAAGCATTGGTACCTACTCTGTGAGGTAAATCTGCCAGCATTGCTTGCACTCTGCCGCAGGAGCTGTTTTAGATTTAGTTTCATTTATTATTCATAGTTTTATATATACATATTATAGAGTTATTTTAGTGAGTTTTCTATCCTAAAATTACTTAAAATTGTAAGTAAATTGAGTCAGACGGATTACTTGAAATACTTAGGCGTAGATAATATTATAACGCTTTTGGCGAGTTCGATGAAAATATTATAAGTTAAACCGAAGATTTTAAAAACACCAACGCCAACAATATTAGGTAGGTACGTTGTTTAACAATTATTATCTTCTCTAAGATTTTCGGGATTTCTCGTTTGAAAACTGGTTGTGACTTGTGACTCATTAAAAATATCAATATTACTGTCTCCGCAGAATTCCTATACAATTAGGTGAGGTTTAGACAAAAATCCAAGGTTCATCTTCAAAAGTTAAAAGTTAGTTTAGTTTAGTATCATACTATATATCACTATAACATACTTGTTTCTATGTAATATTGTATTATATACAAGTACTGTGTTGAAATTATACATAACATAGTTTTCGGTTCGAACACGTCTCTCAATAAGGCAGCCTCACATACTTCTGCGGAGCTCGGAGGCCAGAGTGCTATCGATTTTCCGCAGTCGGCGGCGGGGTAGCGCGGGCGTGAGAGGGGAGGGGGGAGGCTCTCAGCTGGGCGTCCCTCCCCCGCGCTTACCCCCTGTAAACATAAACACAAGCTCCTGTTCGCATATCCTCACAGAATCGACATCCGGAAGGTGTATAATAACGACACGGAATATTTATGAAGACTTCACATCGGAGGATTAAGATTCGACTTTTCATTTTCTATTTGTTCAAAAACGAGCTATAGCTAAGTAGATAATAATATTATGTGAGTTGGGAACAAGACACCGGGCTTACAATCTCTCACGTTTCTGTCGATCGTGTTATACTTTTTTCGGGATACGCGTTAACGTCTCGTTAAAGCGCAAACATGATCCTTAATTAACGTTTCTCGGAGTTGCGTTTGCTTCTGAACGAATCTTGTTGGGTTCTAGGTATGTAACGAGTCGACCGATGTAACATGATGAGTGGAATTAAATTGGAACTCAAGATAGATGATAAAGTAGCGACGCGTAAAGTTAGGTAGGTACCTACTTTAAAAAAACAGTGGAGAATGTGTACTAGTTCTTTTTTAACCCACTTCCAAAAAACAGCTATATCTCATAGGTCTAATAACCAACTTTCATTTACATAGGTACATATTTAATCGATAAAAAATAGTGCCAATTGGCTTCGATGCCGCTTTTTGAAATAACATCTATACGGAATACCATAATAATAAAGATAATGTAAAACGAAAAAAAAGTTATACTATCAAAGCTCTTCGTTTGTATTTTAGTTTTCGTAAACGAAGTGTGGCAGAAGGACACAAATTTTTCACATTACAGATATAAATGATAAAAGATCTAGCTCGTACATCTACTGCGCAGTTTGAAAACGTACCTTGGAGCTGAATACTTGTAATCTGTGTAGCTACTGAACCAATTCTAAAATTCCTTCCCTGATAGATTTTATGTATGAATACCCGAGGTTGGCTTGAAATTCACGCGGGTAGAACCCCGGCGATCACCTATATGGGATATAGCTCTAAGTAATTCAAAATATGTTTAAAGTAAATTAACTCTTAATTCCAAAAAAATTTATATAATAGATCATAATATTCTAAATTATTATAATATTCTAAATTATTATTATCTATTAGTAATTTAGATCATAATATTCTAAAACGTATAAGAAAATAGTGTAGCTATCTACTTTTGATTCAGCTACAAAGTTCTCGAGGGAATACCGAATTTGACGCGGAACCGCGAAGCTCAGCCAGTATATAAATGTGTAAATATTTATTACATATCGATGGATACCTGATTATATCTAATATAGAGTTACAGATAAACGACGTTTTATATATACGTACACTCCAACATATTGCAGACATGCCTTTGTTAGCGTTAGCCGTTATTTGAGGTGAATACATGAGCCACTGAGCACATGTACGCTGATACATTTGGCGGCATATATGCACCATTATGTTTTGTTATAATAATATTCTATGTGGAGTTTTTCACTAACAAGAAATCACTACAGTCGCTTCCCGCTGTCTGTCTGTCCATATGTATGCTTAGATCTTTATAACGCAACGCAACGGATTTTGATGCGGTTTTTTTTATTGATAGAGTGGAATTCAAGCGGAAGGAGCCTTCCTCTGAGCAAGAAAGAAAAACTAGGTATATAGTTTTGTGGCGCGTTAGCTTAACGAGACGTGTTATGGCCACAGTGAATAAGGGCCCTGATATAAAGTGGCTTACTCGGGAAAACAAAATGGCTGCTATCCTGTTGCAAAGCAGCGAGCGCCACCGTGCACTTGTTACCGCATGTATCCGACAACATTCATACCAAGCGGTAACATTTTTTTACCTGACACTTTGCATAGTGCTCGTCGTAATAAAAGAACCACAAATTATTAAAATGTACGACGCAAGTCAAGTTATACAATGTCGTACTATATACTCTGTTTCAAAGAATATTAAAAATATTAATGTAACCAAACTAGACTCAATAGGTTCTAATAAGTATTGAAATTATTTTAAATGCATATTTTAAATTTATACACTTCGAAACACACAGTTCGTTTTAATCGCACACTAGCCTATAAGCCTCTATCAAGGAAACTAGTTGGGTCAATAATAATAAAAATCAAATAAATAAACCTTTAAAGCGGAACCCTGATGAATCACACAAAGTTTACCCACATGGGGATACGAACCCGAGACCTCTTGATTTGCAGCATGGCATGGTCACCACTTTTACCTACCTGCTCGCACCGATTTTTATCCATTACAATGGGCATGTTGACTAATTTTTTTTAGTCCGTCTTGTAGATTAATAAAAAATATTGGACACATATTTTTTTTTTTTACGTTATTAAAAAATAACGTAGATACATTGAGTTGAAATTTCGCGTGACGTCACTTGACGGATAGTTTGTATGGCGGTTTTAGCGGTTAGTGACGTCACGACCCCTTCACCCTAAACTTGAATACGCTTTATCTCTGTATATTTTAATTTATTTAAAAAGAAAAAAATACGTGTCTATTGTTTTTTTATTTCCTAACTGACGGACTAATTAGAATTTTATTTTCAAAAGTAGTCCACATCCCCATTACGTTTAGGCGCAAATTAATGCTATGCTCTACATTCAAAAGATGAATATCTGAAAACTTCAATGAAAAAGCAATCTTACATATTATCCTCATTTTCTGTTTCATTTATTATCCAAAATTGCATCGAATTTCCGTTGAATTTATACGAGTGTATAATCGAACTTAAAAGCGCACGCCCGCCATTAAACACGGAATTTCGTTCGACATAAATCTCTACCAGAGACGAATTGCTCGGGACTACGAAGTGATACATAAAATATTCATTTCACTCAGAAATGCAACCATCTGTTTTTCACTGCGCTGTGATCTAAGACATATTTTTTATTATTCTATTTAATTTAAATTTTTTATTTACACCCACTCTCTTGCCTATAAAAAAATGTAGCTGTACCTACATAAATTACTCAAATTGAATGTGAAAAACATGCGAAGGTAAACCTTATCAAGTTATTACCATAATATATAACTTACTACGTATGTTTTACCTTAATAGGCTATTTGACAAATTTTTTTTTAGTCCGTCTTGTAGATTAATAAAAAATATTGGACACGATTTTTTTCTTTTTTTACGTAATCAAAAATTAACAGTGATACATTGAGTTAAACTTTTGCGTGATGTCACTTGACGGACAGTTTGTATGGCGGTTTTAGCGGTTAGTGACGTCACGACCCCCTCACCCTAAACTTGAATGCGCTTTATATCTGTATATTTTAATTTATTTTTTATTTCCTAACTGACGGACTAATTAGAATTTTGATTTTCAAAAGATGTCAACATCCCTACATGAAATTGATAGCTCATACGTACCTGAAACAATATAAACGTTTTTTAATTAATAAAACTTTTTTTCGCATGATTTTTACCTCGGGGCACAGCTAGTTTATCATCGGTATATTACTATAGGCAGAGATAATGTAATACTATACTAGCTATAGGTATATTTAGACAAAGCAAATAACAGAAAAAGCTAGATCTCGTTCGTCATACGTATAGTTCGTGTTTTAATAGATTTTTTTATTATTGTGTTAAAGAATGAGAATTGTCAAGCAGTTTATTATACTCGTAGTTTCAAGTTTCAACAGTTTCAAGAATAGAAAATTAATTTTCATTTTACTAAGTAGGTATTTTCAACTGAATTGATTCCAGATGATTCACAATCCCGTAAGATATCGAGATAAGTTTACAAGCGGCAATCACCTTACCCGGTCGCCGGCTCCGGGCTGATCGATTGCCTGAATTAAATGAATCCTTTCTTCGCTAACATCGAAATAGGTACCTACCTACCTATATATCTCTGTAAAATAGAGACAGTGGACTCTAATAGTAGATTTTACAAAAAGTGCAAAAAACGAACCATTTTTATCTGAGACTTTTAGCAGCCCGAGCCGAAGGCTGATAGTAATGTCGAGGATAAAATGGTTTTCTGGACGAGTTATAAACTCTGCTTTTCACTTCGATTGCGAGGAAATAAAACAGTAGCATAACGTAACATTTCTTTAATTAAAATTCAAAGTAAAATTAGTACAGTTTTGACTACTGAAGGAAATTGTTTTTCCCGGCATATTAACGGTATTTATGTCTTAAAAAACACATATGGCAAACAAATTAACAGAAGTATTATAAAATAACAAATTCTATCTATGAACTTCTTATTGTGTTTGGCTGTATGGCTCATTTTCTTTGCCTTAATATAGATAATTTTATGAGTAGATACGTTAATGCACTTGTGCACAAAATTCGATTGTGCAGCCTATATCCTGCACAAACAAGCACTTTCAGAGCATGACAAGTGAAAAGAGATTTTATTACAAGTTTATTCATATATATAGGAACTTTGGAAAAAGACTTTTTCCCTGACCTAACTTGTTCGTAAATTGATTATTTGCCATGAAACAATTGAATGAGGCCAGTATTAACAAAAGCTAATACTTGATACGCTCTTACGTTTTTTTTTCATCTTCTTTCATTTTCATCCGTGATGAACGAGATAACAATAACTTTAAAGCGTATTAAGTTTGAGTAGCATTCATAAATACAGGCATAAATTATTGATGAGAATAAAAGCAAAGGTGAATATTATAAAGTAATAAAATATTTATTAACTGGTAACAACGGAGGCGTTAATAATTAAACAGAGAGCGCGGCAAAGGTAGGTATTTTGACATATACATAATCAAAGAGTAACAGATTTATATATATTATGTATGTACGTTCCAAACTAGGTACGTCTCTCGTCAGTAGGTTGCGAGCGGCAACTCACAGTTCACGTCTCGTTTACGTCCATAATATACGTTTATATCCATCACCGCCATGCAGATGCACATTGCAAACCACAACTAACCCTTAAATGTCCAATCTACCAACCATTATTAGTAAATCATCAAATTGAGGAGCTTTTTCAGTTTAGTTATTAGCAACTAGCTGTGCCCCGCGGTTTCACCCGCGTGAAAAGTTTTTGTATGACAATTTTTTTCACAACATCCGATTTAAAAAAACAAAGCCTATATGCTAGCACCAGGTTTAGCTTAATCTACCTGTGAAAACCGCATGACAATCGGTTTAGTAGATGCGGAGATTATCGCGAACAGACAGATAGACAGACAGAAAAGAATTTCAAAAACTCTTTTTTTGTGGTTGGTTACAGCACTTACAGCCATAGGTTTGGTGACCTGAGCTCTAAACAAAGCTAATCTGTATCATAGAGCCCAATGACCTTCCACTCCTACTGCTGGTGATAACTACAGTAAAAAGCAGACTTTTTTTTACTAATCAGTCGAGGTCAAGGGTCAGACTGACAGCATACAAACTAATTAAAACTAGCATTAGACAAGAAAAAAAGACAACGTGTGTATGGAGGCAGGCAGGCAAATGTTACTTAAAATTAAGTAAGTTCAATTTTTAATATGTTTGTTAAGAATAGGATGTTTTCGTCTACTATTGTAGTAGTTGTAAAACTCGTATAAGGCGCTCGGATTGGTGTTGCTATGTGGATGGAACAGGTTTTCCACCCTCACGCGAACAGACCATCACATTTAGTTTTATTCGATACAGTATCTCACACAAAAGTCGTAAATCACACATCTACTTGTACCTATCAGAAGGCTTATAATCATCTCGATAGTATCCCCCCCCAATGTATAGTGCCCCCGCCAAGACGAGCCAAGCGACCTTTTCTCGAAGCGCTTCGTCGGTTTTTTTTAACCCTTATAACTTGGGTTTGGATTATACTAGATTTTAATTGCATAGCTCTTATGCTTTAGAATTTATTAATATCCGAAAAACCCTGATTTCGTCACTGACTCACTGATGATCATCAAAATTCTTAGAGTATTTCCTAATGTTGATAACAATGAGACCATATGACTCGCACTGTCAAAAAGTTATCAGATCTCATGTAGAGAAAAGCTTCTAACTCCACACGCCCTAACTCTACAAGGCCTAACTTCACAAACTCTAGATACTTCTACGCCTTAGAATATTATATTATTTGTGCCTTAGTCAAAATATGTGGCTTGCTTGGCCGTTTCGTTACTACAAGAACTAATAAAAGAAAAGTAATGAACAGTGGATGCATTTCTCACCTTACGCCCATGTGAATGTAGCGAAATGGCCAAGCCACATATTATCACATAATTTTACTATCGGTGCCTTAAATTTTATAATAATCTAACGCGTAAAGTGTGTGAAGTCAGGCCTTGTACAGCTAGGGCAGCTAGGATGTGTAGAGTTAGAAGCTTGGCTCTACATGAGATCTGACAACTTTTTGACAGTGCGAATCATATGGTCTCAACCTGGCAGCATTTTCTCCGTACTTCTCCTCCGTACTTAGCGTAATTAGTATAAATTATTAGTCTAGTCTTTACCCACATCTAACTTGTGCGGATATCGTACATACAATGAAAAGTTGACGTTATTTCTTTGAACTTATTTTTTTTTTCCTTTGAACTGTTTTGTTTTGTCTTGAGTCAAACGAGAGTAGTTTCCGTAGTTCTTTCTATTTGTGCCATGCTTTTATTACAAAAGTTACAATGAACCAGGTACCTACAGGATTCAGCTAGGTTTGTTACACAACTGAAGTATTTACTGCACCCACGCTAATATTTCACAAAGAAAGTAATGAAAAGTTGAAAACCGAGCTTTGTCTAGTTTTTCCCGTAGCTATGCGGACGATGCAATGCAATGTTAAACATCAAAGACATTTTAACCCCCCTCCGCCCACTGTGTCAGAGGCTTTCGAATGTCTAGCGTGTTTGCTACCTTACACTATTTATTTAGTTACCTACCTACTCTCGGAGACCTGTGAAATGTAAGGTATTCCTAAAGGTAAATATTATTCGCTGAATATTTTTCTGTTATATCTACTGAAAAGGCTCTTTGTAATATAACATACAAACACTCGCTAGTAAATAATGTACGATGTAGAAATTTGTGACTAATGTTCTACAGCGTCTATAAATCTTTATAAAGACCCGCCCCGGGCCCGCCTTGCTAAAACATATTTAATAGCATAGTTATGTACTTTTTTATATGTACCTATGTCTTTTTTCTCGTAAATCCATTTGTATATGTAGATATATGTATTATTTATGATTCTCCAAATGATTTATAAAAATATTGAAGATGTAAGATTTATATGTCATGTTTTCTGTTAAGTCATTATGTTATAGCAAAACTCTTTATTTAGTCTCTATCCCTACAATCTTTGGTGGGGTTGTGAGTATACATAAATACCTTACTAGGGTCAGGCGAGGCAGGCGAGCGTCAATATAGTTACCATAGATAGGTAATTATACAATATATGTATTATTATGTAGTTTCTCTGCTCGACTTAAGTGATCGTATATACATATAGTATACTAGCTGTCCCCCGCGATTTCATCCGCGGTAATTTCGGAGTTCCCGCGGAGGTTGCGGGAAAAAAGTACTCTATGTCCTTTAGTTCCCGAGGGAATTCCGGGATAAAAACTATCTTATCTTTTAAGTTGGACCATATTATGAATGGTTACAAAATTTTATCAAAATCCGTTCTGTAGTTTCGGAGTCCATCGCGGACAAACAACGTGACACGTGATTTATATATATTAAGATGTGCAATGGTATTAATTTATATACAGTAATGAGAATAAAGATATAGTTATATTAGGGAGTTTATTTTTTACATGTAAGTATCAATTATTTACATTATTATGGTATACCAGGCAGGTATTCCTTTTTTCTATAAATAATAAAATAAAACTTAAATGCAACCAACAGTATGAACAAAAGTAGGTAACCCCCAATAAATTAGGAAAACCTGTAATATCCGCATGTGTACAAAATCAAAAAAGTAAATGCATAAATTAGTTAAAAAGTATTATTATCTCCCGTCCATACTTATTCCCATATGACTGAAAGTGTAACGGCCGCACTCAGAGTCGACTTTAATGATTACTTAGTTAAGTATAGATTTTTAAAACAAAACTGCCGCAATCAGAGACGTTCAGTAAATTAATGTTAATTGGCATTTAATGAGATGTAACTTAATTAGTAAAATGCCAAATAACATTAATTTATTAAACTTGTCTGATTGCGGCAGTTTTGTTATAAAAATCTATACTTAACTAAGTAATCATTAAAGTCGACTCTGAGTGCGGCGGTAAGTGTTGGAAAAAATAATATCTATAGGTAGATAGGTCTACACAGGGCTTAATATTTATTTTGATGACGCTAGTTAATTAAATATCAGAATTTCTTTAATTATATCCATGAAGCCCGGTAACAATACGACCATAAATCATGCACAAACTCTAACTTTTTTCGCTTGAATATGCGAAATTCCATAAATTTCTTAATCATTCTTAAGCGGTAGAATTTTATGAGAAAGCGCTTCATGTTTTTCACACGATGTCTGCTCATTTGGGTTGCTACCAATCTACTCCCCGTTTAATCATCATAAAAAGCAGTCATATAATCATTTCGCATATTTTAGATTTTTCTATAGACAATAGACATAGGTAGGTACTATGTACTTATATTAGGTGCAAATTATTATTATTATAAAATACTACCCCCTAGCCAAATTGACATGAATCTACAATTGTTTATACATAGAAAACGAACTAATGAATCTTCATGTCACTTGGTCAACACAGTGATGGTTTAGTTTTACGTGACCACGTGAAAACTAGAGCTTTTATTGACTGACCAAGTGACATGATGATTCGTTACTTAGTTTTCTATGCGTAAACGATTGTAGAATGCAATTTGGCTAGGGGAACTGAACCGATTCTGATAAATTCTTGATAGGAAGCTGCAGTATCCCTGAATGACATACTATTATAGCTCGGAAATCGCGGGGGGTATAGCGCGAAATTCACGCGAACAAAACCAGCTAGTTGTTGATAAATACATAATTATACTGATACTGGCAGACGCTGACTTTGGTTGTGAAAGTCACGATTAATCTTATTACGACGGACGCCTTGCAATTTCCTATATTGTCATTAGTTAGAGTAGTTTTCAACAATGAAACCGCATTTCAGCACATTTCGGAAAGAGCTCTATCACCTCCTACATTATTAAAAATTTTGACCAACTGACCATTATTTTTACGTTCTATGTTTTCAGTATATTTCAGACTACCCCGTTAGTCAACGTAATAAACTGAAAACCCGTTTTCAAGTGTTTTCAAGAGTGGGGGTGACTGAAATAAGTTTCCGTGTATGCCCAAATTCCTTTAAGATTGCATAAGGCAGACATGTTAGAATAAATGGCAGCAAGCCTCCGACTTGTCTTGACCAATAAAAAGAGAGTCGGAAGTTCTAGAAGCGCTTTTCTGGAACGAAAAGAATAAAACCAAAACGTCTGTGTTGGAGAGAGACTCAGGATGCGAGAGAATACCCTAGACTTTGTTGCGCTCTTACGGCGTCATCAACGAGAGGTCTGTGGCTCGAGCCTTTGAGGATATTCGAGATCTTCTGTCACGTACCAGGGAGTGAGGGACTTATTTAACCACTGGACAACTTTTGCTTATGTTACAAAAAATATAAAAAAAAATACAAAGAAAACTTTAAATAAAAACGTGGTAATAAGCAGGTGAATGACCTTTATATTAGACTAGCTGTCCCCCGCGGTTTCACCCGCAGCAATTTCGGAATTCCCGCGGGAATTCCCTAAGTCACTTTACATATTACAGTAGCTTCCTTTAAATGAAAGTATTTTCAAAATCGATGCAGTTGATCCAGAGATTACCCCCTACAACAAACTCACAAACTTTACCTCTTTGTTATTAATATAGATCTGCTGGCGCACGCTAAGCGCGGCGATAATACGAACGAAGCATAGGTAACTTGTCTAAATTTATTGATCTTTTATTTTCTACGTCTAAAATTTATTTTATGTTTTTTTAGATATTTGAGACGAAAACTGGATACTGAACACCCTTCTTAAATAACTCGCTCGTTTAACCTTACACCCTATAAAAACGACCGGCCGGTTTTGTATCGAAAGTAACAAAATATGGTAAACTTTAAGAGCGATATCGAGTGGGAAAATTTGCTACTACCTAGTGTAATTTCGTCAGTTACAAATTAATGTTTTTTTTTTTCTGTTAAATAAATGTTTTCTAGTCACTCAACTTACATTGAGCTAATTACCAAACCACACACGTAACACACGTTACGTTTTTAGAACACACGTAACGTGTGTTCTAAAAACCGTCTAATTAGATACAATTTTTTTTTAAATGCGAATACGAATTGGTTTATTTGTCACGCCTCAACTACTCAACCGATCATTATGTGCGTACACGTCGTCAGAGGAATAGGACATACTTAGGTACTCACTATTAGCCCGGAATTCCCGCGGTAACTCTAAAACTAACGCAGGTGAAACCACTGGGAATGGCTAGTAGGTAGGTCTATAATATTATTAGTTAATGGTTAATCAGATTTTCACATGTATTGACAAACAAAAGTTTGCACGTATCTAACAATAAACCGAATAATGGCGAGAGAAACACGTGATGTTATACGGGTTGAGGAGGCTGGGGCAATGTGACTCTCAAAATCGAATTAACTGGCACAACAGGCCTCGTGAGGCCGTCGAGCGTTATACTTGTATACCTAGTCTTCTACACAATGTTTGTCGGAAAGGGGGTACCAGCCTACCAAGCCTCGATCAGATTGTATGTGTGTGTGTGTGTGTGTGTAATGATAATAAAGTAAATTAGCTATCAACATTAAGTCCCGTGAAGTCATGGCGATGTTCAAAATTCGTTTTAAAATTGAAACAGTCTCTTAACTAAGTAATATTTTATATCTACCTTAAAATCTGTAATTTAAAAATTAAACTCTTATGAAATTTTATTCAGTAGGTTTAAGTAGGTTTATTTAGTAGATTTAAGACTAATTAGAATACCTTTAGGTACTACCACCGAAATTAACTCGTATGTTAGCACCAATGTTATCGTTTGAAAAGATTATTATGAATATGTTTTTTAAATATTAATGATTATTACTATAAAATTGTTATAATAATAATTCTTGGACATTATTGCAAAACACCACCTGATCTCAAACTAAACAAAGTTCTGTGGGTAGGTACCAAGGAACTGATATAGTAGTTATATAGTTTTTGTTATATAAATTCGTACTTACTAGATAATAAATACTGTGTTCAGTATGGATTATGTAATCTGGACTCAGGGTACACGAATGTTCATCAAGGAAATCCTTACCTTGGGGAACATCGAACCCATAAACCACTACACTAAGGCTAGTCAATAAAAAGCAAAAATTTAAATTTAAATATAGAAAATTTCTCGAAAATCCTGTTGACTCTAAATAGGGAAAATTTTAGCCTTTACATTGTTTATTACCATGAACACTTTGTTATCTTTCAGCTGCGTACCCCCTTTTCAGTTAAAGTTGTTTACGAATAAATACCCTACAAGTCTGCCCTACGAGCTTACACTCAATAACAATATTGTCGTACATTAAAGGTTAAGCTTATGAGTAGGTAATAGTTATGCTTGCGAGTCAGGTTAAATCTCACAATCGTTTTAGGGTTCCGTACCCAAAGGGTAAAATGGGACCCTACTAAGACTTCGCTATTTGTCCGTCCGTCCGTCCGTCACGTAGGTCCGTACAAAATATACTGTATCTTTATAACTATTTTTTATAAACTTATTTTGTCTCTTTGAAACGAACGGACCCACGGAGCACTACCAATCGTCATTAAATAAATAATAAAAAGGGTATTTGAGTAAAGCGTAGCTCTGATTTAAACACGGGTGAAAGCGAGGAGAACAGCCATTTTCTTCCATTTATTTGGCATCAATGACCCAATAGTTGGCATTAATTCACTCAGAGCCAAATCTTCAAACCTCCGTACCTATACAAGACAAAAGATTCAATCTCTATTATATAAGACAAAAGATTTGACCTTACAAGAAACCTTTATCATTCACACGTCCAATATACCGACTTCTAAACTCACAAAATTTGTATTATGTTAGTTAACTATCAAGCTTAAGGCAATAAACTCTTGTCCATCTTACTTAACTAAATACCATCTGGATTCCGAAAGGATATAATTAACGAACTAATAAAATAGAAACAATTGGAAATAGGAACATAGGAGGAGTCTCTCCTGAACTCACCTTTTGAGTTTTGTTTATGTTTTCTGTCTAGTATTCAAACTTACAATAAATAAAGAATTTTAAGCGTCATTTTCATTAGAAATAAGTCTGAGAGGATTTTTGTGATTTAGTACTATTTTTTCAAGTGCCAATCTTCCACTAGACTTTTTCTGATTTTTTAACGGATTTCAAAAAAGGAGGAGGTTCTCAATTCGACGCGTATGTTTTTTTTTATGTTTTTCAACTCGGAACTTTCGACTGGGTAAACCGATTTAGATGATTCTTTTTTTATTTGAAAGCTGGTTCTTCCCGTGGGGTCCCATTGTCATCAAATCAGGATCTGATGATGGGATCTTCGAGAAATCGAGGGAACTTTTCAAATATTATAGACATCTATAGAGATTTGGGTATACTTTTTATAGTAAATTGTCCATTTTCTTTCGACAATCACCTATTGATGAAGAGGAACTGATGATGAATGTGACCACCGGAACTACTGTATAAAAAGTATTTCACAGTACGCAATTTGATTAGGTACGCTAAAATGCTTGCTAAGCAATTTATGTGTTACAATGCATATGGTGAAGTGGAGCTGATGGTGAAGTAGCAGGAGAACGGTTTTAGCGAATGTATTGTGTATCTGTTCTGTTTAAGTGTATAATTATAGCTGTATGTTTTCCTGAATAAATAAATAAATTAATACATAAATAAATAAATAAATAAACTCCTCAAAAATTAACATCCCTGCATCGGAAAAAGCAATATTTTGTAAAAGGTTATGAGCTATTAACGTTAGGCCATTGTCACTATTACCTATGTATTCTAAGGGAATGCGTTTGGGGTCGAATTGAGAGGCAAAGTATACAGTCAAAATTGAAAATTACGTTGGGCACAATGTTGCAGATTTTAATGTTATCCTTTCCGAATTTAAATAATCCACTTCACAAATACTTATAGTATCATTGTTCCGAAAAAAATTCAGAGGCGGCCAAGCAGAAATACCGATCAGTAATTAATATTATAAAGAAAGCAAAGTGTTAATTTAAATTATTATTATTACTATAAATTGTGTGTTTATTTTTACATAGGGGTGACATTTTCAATTATGAACAAACCCCTCTCAATAAAGATTACAAAAAAAAACAGGCTGTATGTACCTATTTCAAAATATTTCACAAAATTTTAGAATACCTAACAACAATAATTACGGCTACATATTTTTTACTTTTTTAACTAACTTCCAAAAAAGGAGGAGGTTCTCAATTAGAATGTAAGTTTTTTTTGTATCTTTGTTACGCGATTACTCGAAGACGGCTAGACCGATTTGACGAATTCTTTGGTCCCATTGTCATGAAGTCAGGATCTGACGGTGGGATCTTGGAAAAATCGAAGGAACTCTTCAAATAAATATCTAGTATTTCATGGTTTGCGATTCGATTATTTATTAAACATATTATTATTAGAAGTTTTGTATCCTCAGCCGTCAGACATCATCGCTGTCTCGATTAGCTACTTACTCGGTTACAGTTCCTAACCTAACCAGCCTGTATGTAGTTGTAGGTATAAATGTGTAGACAGTCTCTGCCAACACACAGTAGGCTAGACGCTTTGATCGAATTAATTTATTCGTAATTCCAATTTATAGGTAGGTATGCACATTGCACAATATGAGCCAGTTAAATTGAATCAGTGACAGCTGAATCGATACGAGCTAAATATAATACGATTCAATAAGTCATTGAACTTTTGCTTGGTCAATCCTTTTAAAATGGTTCGTCAGGGTTACTTTTCATATGAATTTCAATTGATATATTTTACTATACGACTTATGTTATACTTATTACCTACTCTTGTTATATTTCTGCTTAGCTTGCAAATATTATACGTCAAATTTTATAAAATACTTCAAATATGCTTTTTTTTTTGCGTAAATTTTTGTGCTTACTATCTTCTTCAACTATTTATATTGAAATGAGGGTGCCCTGTAGTTTCCTTGCGTGTTAATTTTGGAGTTCCCGTGGTAATTTCGGGATAAAAAGTACCCACAAAAACTGATCATCTGATCACCACGAAATTTTGCAGACTTACACGTTGTCAGGGGTACAGAGAAGGACATAGGCTACTTTTTATCCCGAAATTCCCACGGGAACTCTGAAAATAACATGGGTGAAACCGCGGGGTATAGCTAGTATGGTAATATGCTCTATACAAATGTAGAGTAATTGAGCGAAAGGTAAAATTTTTATTACTAGTAGGTAATTTTACGGTGAACATTCTTCTTCAAGGAACTCTACGCGTAGTGGTTTGTGGCCGGTTCTTTATAAAGTGGTTAGACGTGGATCCATTAAAATTGGCTCGAATTAATCATATTAATATATATTAATAAGAAGGAACTGAATTTTGAATTTGGATTGGATAGATTTCAATAAAGCTTGGAGCATATAACATGTAAATGCATATATATATATAGTATGCAATGCAAATGTACAAAGTTGATTTAAATGATGTTCTCATCACGATAAATCTAAAGTAAATTTTACATACAATAAGATTTTTTACATAAATTATATGAAACTAGAAGTGGACAATAACATTGGAGCACGCCAAGACTAAAACAAATGCAAAGGTTGCTACAACGTTGCTACAAACCAACTTAACAAAACGCTACATTTTTCTCGCCATCTTTTTTTGTCGGCAAAGCAGTATCAGGAGTACCTACAGCATTGTATTCTACTTGACACAGCGCTGTATTCTTTGTGTTATTGCTGGGTTCAAGGCTCTCAAACAACTCCAAGCTCCCTGCAATCCCACAACAGAGCATAGATCTTGATACTATTATATGAAAGACGTCATTTAGGTATGTTAATTTGAATATTTTCCATTGAAAATAAAGTTTAACAAACTAAAATATGATGAGTCGAAGACATACCTGTTACTGACATTAAATTTTCGTTGCATATAAATAACATTTATATGAAACAAATTCTACATAAGTTTAAAACGTAATAAAATTGCACCGAAACGACCACTATACAAATGCGGTAAACGGCACTTTGTAAAATTTATAGCTGATTAGTATTGCACGAAACAACCTAAAATGTCCTCTATGTGTAGATAATCTCCATCAAATCGATAATCTCTTAAAACGGCATGTTGACTAATTTTTATTTTTTAGTCCGTCTTGTAGATTATTAAAAAATATTGGACACGTATTTTTTCTTTTTTTACCTAATCAAAAAATAACGGCGATATACTGAGTTGAAATTTCGCGTGATGTCACTATTCTGACAGTTTGTATGGCGGTTTTAGCGGTTAGTGACGTCACGAGCCCCTCACCCTCAATTTTAATGCGCTTTATCTCTGTATATTTTAATTTATTAGAAAAAGCAAATAATACGTGTCTATTGTTTTTTTATTTTCTAACTTGTTTTATATTGTGGATGATGTTGGTCTGGATGGATTATTATTTATTTTAATAAAGACAGCGAGATCAGTGACGAGACGATATATTTTTTATTCAGCGGACATTTACATCTGACATAGACAATTGACCACAGACAACATAGATTAGAATCTACAACATGCTCCTTTTCGACATTGACAAATGTGACATGACATTGACGTTTATGCTAATGACAAATTATGACATTTATGAAGTTTTGTAAACAAAGTTTCAGAAGTCTGAACTTTCTGAAATTTATGAAACTAACTTTATGAACTGAATTGGAATAACAATGTGATGAACTAAATAAGTATTATACTGAAAGAAATAAGTAGTTATAGTAGTGCAGAATTACGTACATTATTATCAAGACATTGAATTTTTGCGGTACACATTTATCTAGAATAAATTTATACTTGTGTTATTTAATTAAGTTAAACATTGTCATTTGAATAATAATTATGAAACCATAGGTACATTAAAAGTTTACATTGAATGTTTTTGGCTTTCTTATTTGCCTTCCTGATCTTGTCACATAGTAATAATCAGACTTTGGTTCAGATATTTCTTTCTTGTTCTGACCATTAGAATTATTATTTGAACTTAGTTCAGGTGACTTTAGAATTGGCTGATTATTTCTATCAGAACATGGAGATTGACATGGAGACACATTACATTTATTTGGACTTTGACTTACAGATCTCTCAGTTCTGTTAGGACTTTGATTTTTGTTTGGAGACAAGTTATAATCATCTTGATCTGCATACTTATGCTTATTGTAGCTAGGAGACAATGAATTAAAGTTACTATAGTTAGAAGACAAAGAATTACTATAGTTATCCTCCTTCCTAAATGATAAACGAATGTGTTGACTATTTCTTCGATAAACATTACCATATAAATCTTTTATCATGTAGGAACGTGGAAATTTTGATTTAGATACAATAATACCTTTTGACCACTTTTTATGTGCAGGTTTCAGCTTAAAATAAACATTATCATTGACATTAAATGAATTATAATTTTTACAACTTTTATTATAGTATGACTGAGTTTTTTCCTTATTTTTAATTAAATTTTGACTATGATGTTTAAATCTTACAACTTTAGGTTTCAAATTAGTTAACTTACTGGGTACTTTAGTTCTTAAAGTTCTTGACATTAATAATTGAGCTGGAGAACACAAATTACCTCTTGGAGTGTTGCGATGTTGCAACAAACCAATAAATGGATCTGTGCCGGACTCCTCACACTTTCTAAAGATATCTTTGACAATTCTTACTGAAACTTCGGCTAAGCCGTTACTTCTAGGTAAGTATGGACTGGACGTTATATGTTCTATGTCCCAATCACTCATAAATTGCTTAAACTTTTCAGAATTCATGGGAGGACCATTGTCACTCACCAATTGCAATGGAATACCAAATCTTGCAAAAATTGATTTTAACTGTAATATAACAATATCACTTGTGGTGTTATTATTAAGACAAATTGTTTCTATGAAGTTTGAGTAATAGTCTACAACAATAAGATATTTTTTGTTATTATATTCAAAAAAATCTATTGCTACTTTTTGCCAAGGAAATTGTGATGTCTCATGAGATATTAATGACTCTTTACTTTTATTATTCATGAAAATTGCACATGATTCACACATTTTTACTTTATTTTCTATATCTTTACTAATGTTAGGCCAAAATACAGTACAACGGGCTTGAGCTTTAGTTCTTTCTATGCCTAAATGACCTTCATGGAGTATTGACAATATTTCAGACCTTAAAGAAGTTGGTATAATGACACAGTTATTTTTGAATAGAATATTATCTAAACACTGAATTTCATCCCTAATATGCCAATAAGGTAAGACAATTGGATCGGTGTGTTCTTTGCTATTCGGCCATCCATTCACCGTATACTCTTTTAATTTTTGTAAAATAATATCATCACTAGTATATTTTAAGATTTTTTCTAATTTTTCTTTAGAAATAGCTAAGTTTGAAGTAAGTAAATTGACATGAATTCGAATATTTTGATCAATTTCATCAAAAACACTATCATCATCACTATTTTCATACCTTTTATCACTTGGAGCTCGAGACAATGTATCAGACACATGCATATTAGAACCTTTTGTATAAGACACTATTAATTGGTACGCTTGTAGGGTAATCATCATACGCTGAAGACGAGAGGGTACATTATATAATGGTTTCTTGAATAAAGTAACTAGTGGCTGGTGATCCGTTTCTACATGAACTGTTTGACCGTATATATACTGATGGAATTTTTTACATGCAAAGACTATTGCGAACAATTCTTTTTCAATTTGAGCATAATTTTGCTGGGAGACAGATAATGACTTAGATGCATATGCTATTGGGTTATTACCATGCATGATCACTGCTCCTACTGCATCTTTACTTGAATCTGCTGATATTCTAATAGGTTTCTTAGGATCAAAGTATGTAAGAACTGGTGACTGTGATATTAAATCTTTTAATCTAATGAATTGATTATTGTGCATTTCAGACCATTGCCAATCATTTTGTTTTTTAAGTAAATCTCTTAGTAAATTAGTTTCTTCTGACAAATTTTTTATGTATGAACCTAAATAATTGACCATGCCAAGAAAACGCTGCAAATCTTTTGTATTTTTTGGCGTTGGCATATCTTTTATTGCTTGTATTTTACTTTTATCAGGCTTTATTCCATCTTTATTGAAAATATGACCCACATATGAAATTTCTGACAATGCAAATTTACACTTAGTATGATTAAATTTTAAATTTACCTGACTAGCTCGTTCCAATACAGCTTTAAGACGTTGATTATGAATTTCAAGTGATTCGCCATGTACCAGTAAATCATCGATGAAAATCTCTACTCCGGGTAGGTCTCCGAAGATTTCTATCATTGTTCGATGAAAAATTTCACTACTAGAGTTTATGCCGAAAGGTAATCTCATGAATTTGTATCTCCCGAATGGAGTATTGAATGTACAGAGGTCACTACTCTCTTCATCTAACGGTATAGACCAAAATCCAGAATTGGCGTCTAATTTTGAAAATATAGTTGAACCAGCTATTTTGGATCTTAGATCATCAAATGTAGGAAATTGAAAATATGGTCTCTTTATTGCAACATTTAAATTTCTTGGATCTAGACAAAACCTTAGTTTTCCGTTTGGTTTTTCAACCAAGACTATGGAACTTACCCATTTGGTAGGCTTAATTACTTTTTGAATGACATTTTCACTTTCCATGTAATCTAATTCTTCTTTAAGACGTGACATTAAGGAATAAGGAATACGACGTACAGGACTGACTACAGGTTTTACATTTTCATCAATATCTAAATGCACTTTATTTGGTAAACATCCAAGACCATGAAATAAACTTTTAAATTGGTTAATAATACTACTTACTGACTCTGGACATTGACACTGACCTTCGACTTTTGACTCTGACATCTGACTTTTTGAATTATTTGTGACTGAAAAAATTCTTTTAATAATGCCCAATTTTTCGCATGTATTTTTGCCTATAACAGTTTGACATACCATATCTGCTACTGCAAAATAAATATTAGAAGTTAGACCATTAGGAAATTGACACTTTAGATAACAGCTACCAATAGTTGGTATATTATTACCACTGAATGAATATAACCTGTTACTTAATTTATGAATAGGTACATATATTTTTAGACTTTTTAAGGTAAATTTTGATATTACATTTATGTCTGCACCTGTATCTATAATGGTGTTTAACATTTTACCATTATGAAGCTTAATTTTTAATTCCCATTTATTATTGTTGGGTTGACAGTTTACTGAATTAATTATGAAGTTTTCATTGACTTCTTGACTTACGGTGCCTACATTTTTATTTTTGAAGAAACAACACTTTGAAAAATGATTTAATCGACCACAATTGTTACACGTTACTCCTTTGGCTGGACACTTGAATCGATGTACCTCATTGCACCTTGTACATGTTCTTTTGAAATTTTGATTCCAGGATTGATTTCTTGACTGATAATTTTGATGATAATTCCGATTTAATGAGTTTGTACGATTTGACGACCTTTGACTACTCTGTGAAGCTGATCTATTCCTCCGATGGTGACTTGAAGACCTGTTCCTTCTGTCTGTTGACCTTATAGAATTAATTTTTTCTTGAGTGACCTTTACATTTGTACTTTCATTGATGCTTCTCGAACGTTGTTGAGTAATTACATAATTTTTTGAAACTTTGATTGCTTTTTCCAATGTTAATTTTTCATCTAATAACAATTTTTCTCTTATATCATTATCTTTAATGCCAATGACCAACATGTCTTTTACTAAAGAATCTTTTAATTGTTCAAATTCACATGATGATGCTAAATTATTTAATACTGTTATGTAATCATCAACCGATTCATCTTCTTTTTGATGACGAGAGAAGAAGTTGTATCTTTCTACAGTTATATTTTTTGTCGGACTAAATTTATTTTCAAATAATTGGAGGACATCTTTTAATTTTAAAATTTTGGAATCTTGATCGAATGAGTTATATATTTCCAAACATTCATCGCCTATGAGGCTTAAAAGTACTGCAATCTTTTTATTTTCTGGTTTGGTAATCAGATCTGTAGCTTCTAAATAAATCTCAAACCTTTGTTTCCATAACTTCCATTGGTGGAAAACATTCGAGCACGTTTTTATATTTAGAGGTTTGATTCCTGCCAAAAATATATTTGTATTTTGCATACGTTAATTCTGAAGGCTCCACTTCTGACACCATGTTTTATATTGTGGATGATGTTGGTCTGGATGGATTATTATTTATTTTAATAAAGACAGCGAGATCAGTGACGAGACGATATATTTTTTATTCAGCGGACATTTACATCTGACATAGACAATTGACCACAGACAACATAGATTAGAATCTACAACATAACTGACGGACTAATTAGAATGTTGATTTTCAAAAGTAGTCCACATCCCTATTGTACAAAACTTATTTTAAAATTATAACCTTTCCCTGTTCTTCTTGTTTGAAGTTACCTTGTTTAATACTAGCTGTTGCACGCGGATTCATTCGCCTACATTTCGGAGTTTCCGCGGGAATTCCGGGATAAAAAGTATCCTATGTCTTTTTCTGTACCCCTGGGAACGTGTATACAAAATTGCTTGATGATCGATTGAGTAGTAACATAGAAACACATTCGCATTTATAACTAACATAATTTAGGATGTGTAATGAGATACAAGTTGCAACCTTAACATAACTGTAACATCATAATATTATGTAAATAATGTTATATTGCTAAAAACCTACACTTACCTATACACTACCTAAGTACCTACGTAAACTAGCCCAATTGATAAGCTGTATAAGCATTGACGTAATTAATTTTAAATTTACGTTTTAAGTAGGTATCGGCGATTCTATAGATATCGTACGATACCGCAATAATTCCCAGGTACACCAATTTTAAGTTAAAATAGTTTTAGAGAGCCAAAACCAGTTACTTTTTTACAAAATGACGGCTAGCGAGTAGTTGCAACAACAAGCGCGTGCGTTCGTCGTGGCTTCCACCTGCCAACCCCTATGGTATTATGGTAAGTTCACACGCGTGCGTTCAACTCTACATTCAACGTGCACATTCACATTCACGAGCGTGTAAACGGTACGCCCGAGCCCGTGAACGCGCCTGTGAACGTGAATGCCGCGAATCGGGCAAGTGTCGGTTTTTTGGCAAAGTTCAAAGGATGAATGTTCGGGCGCCCGGTGACTGTTTACACGCGCGCGGGCAGTCAGTCTGTCCCGCGCTTTCGCGACGAGTGGATCTTCATTCAACGTTGCTAAGAAAGTCGCTACGATCGGATATTACAATCGTTCATAATTTTGTTCCTTTTTCCAATAAAAATAAGTTAAGCCAAAGGACAACACCGAGATCCTCACTGCTCGCCATTCTGGCACTGACTGACACGACGGCGTGCGTGTAAACAGCTTGAATGTCCGCCGGCCCGGGACGGGCTGCATGCCGCGCAGCCCGCCAGGCAGCCCGCCGGGCTGCACGGCGCGCGTGTGAACGTAGCATTACATTTTATGTAATGAGGTCGCATTATGTGAGCAAGATACGTTTTTGAAGGTAATTATTTCAGTCTAGTCTATTAACTTAGATAAGAATTGAAAGCCTAAAAATAGAAAGAAAAGATTTCCATTCAATCGCAAATCAATCTACCTTTTGTTCTCAACAAACTAGGGGTTTACACTTTTTAATCCTACTTCCTACTAATATTATATACCTACACGAAAGTTTGTAAGTATGTATGGATGGATGTATGGATGGATGGATGGATGTTTGTTACTCTTTCACGCAAAACTACTGGATGGT
The DNA here is from genome assembly GCA_907165275.2 of Zygaena filipendulae. Taxonomy (NCBI): domain Eukaryota; kingdom Metazoa; phylum Arthropoda; class Insecta; order Lepidoptera; family Zygaenidae; genus Zygaena; species Zygaena filipendulae. Next base: position 8,162,577 of record OU015659.1, read on the forward strand.
TTTAAATGAAACTTTACAATAATATAGCTTATACATCAGATTAACACATAGGGTACTTTTATCCCGGAATTCCCGCGGGAACTCTGAAATTAACGCGGGTGAAACCGCGAGGCACTACTAGTAAATAATAACTGTGTTTGTTAATTGGTCGAATTTTCATGTTGCAAAAGGATTGCTGTAATCTTCGGGATGAGGGATCTAAAATTCTTAATTTTCCTCCAAGCACTTTTCTCTAATTGGAATTCCTAAACATCCGCTGGTGGAATATACTTACTTACCCACTGTTTATCTCTAATGTAAAACTCAGAACATATTATGGAACTAAATACATGTGACTTCGACTTCTTAAACGACTTCTTAAACGACTTTTAAAGAGTCGAGTTAGGTAGGTTACGCAGGTAGGTAAATAATTTATTTATTTATTGGTTTGCCAACAGATTTATATTATAAAATATTCTATATAAGCCTAGTGAGTACATTACGTATAACGAACCTAAAATTTCCACGGAAAAAGTCACAAGCACAGCTAGATAATATATCCAGTAGGTATACTCATGATCGTATATTCAGTTGTGTAGCCGCTGAAGAATGGGGCAGTGTGTAAGAATTAAGACCCATTTAGGATAGATATGGCCGCTCGGGGTGTAATTACTGTTAGAAGGACAATATGGTATTTATCTTAGCTGTAACTTTAGCGAGAGGTAATCTTTAACTGAATAATTTATTTGCAGGTATAAGATTCAGGCCGCCCTTTTACCCCGGGGATTAGCAGCTAAGGGCTCGCCTTTGTATTATTACATTTTTAGTTTCCGTCTCCGTGGAAATAACCTTGACCTCTGTCCTAATTTATCCAATTATTTTCATTTACTGTGAGATCTGAATAAAAAAGTGCCCCATTCTATAAAACAATGAGTAAACAATGTTTGAATCTAGAACTAAAAATAAAAGCTAAAATAATAGTTACAGTATGTTATTTAAAAGACAATGTTTTTGTAACAAGGTGTGTATCAGTGTATACTGTAAAGGCGCAAGCAATGAATATAGCTAATAATAAATAAATATAAATATTTTAAAAATATCTAAGGCGATAGATCCAATCGATAGAGTACAAGCGATTATTATTATCCATTCAACCATAACTATACATAGATAACAACTATGTATTTTTAAGAAAACACTAACAAACACACAAGTAACAAGTTAACAACACAAACTAAACCTTAAAAATCTCACCGAGCCCAGAGTAATTTTCCGTCAATACACAGTATATTAATAATCTAATATATATAAATCACCTGTCACGTTGTTTGTCCGCGATGGACTCCGAAACTACTGAACGGATTTTGATAAAATTTTGCAACCATTTATAATATGGTCCAACTTAAAAGATAGGATAGTTTTTATCCCGGAATTCCCTCGGGAACTGAAGGACATAAAGTACTTTTTTCCCGCAACCTCCGCGGGAACTCCGAAATTACCGCAGATAAAATCGCGGGGGACAGCTGGTTAAATATAAAATATTCTGGGAACCGATAAATGTTAGTGAAGAAACTTGATTTGTTTCAAATTATCCTACACGATGTGAGAAAAAAAAACCTAAGAAAAATAACTCTACCTAGAACTAAATAGTATTATAAAGCTTTGAAATATCGAAAAGATTACTATACCATAAGGCTCTATCAACAAAATCCTTTACCGACTAAAAACAAAATTTCCTAACCCTCATAAACTATCAAAATTCGGAACTCTTATCGTCTCTTTCCCGACTGAAATGATGTAAACGACTTCCTATCTACTTCGCGAATTCTGGAAACATTTTCGTAACTTTGTATTCGGTATTTCGATGCGTCTCATCGACGTGACTCTAGGTGCTTGCGCCGCGTCATGTGAAAAGTTCTTTGTGACAATCTTTTGTTTAAAAGTTGGACCAAATTTAATGGACTGTGAACATTAAATGCCTATTTAGCACACGTCGTTTGCCATCTCACCCTATTAAACTTTGCACGCGCATTCTCGAAATCAAATGTGATCTAGTAGTATGTAGATATGTATATGTAAGCAGATCTTAGAAGTGTTAGTAACATAATGAAATCTTTGTTTACCTTTACATTTAATCGCATCAACATTATAATTTTTTGACGGAAAATATTTTAAATAAGTTATCTAAACAACAGAAACAATTTTTATTACTTATAAGTAACGGGATTTTCGAGTCTCGGGGTCTCAGGGTGTCGGGCTCTTGAGGTATTGGGGTCTTGGTATCTTTGGGCCTTAAGGTCTTGTGTTCGGAGTCTCTTAGGATTCCATTAATATACATGGCGGACTAAAAACTCAAAAATGTAGTTTATAATATTGGCCTATTCTGATATATTATGGCGTCTGTATCCCTGAGCTCCGTATCATTGATACGACTGATATGGCGGTAGCTACAGACCTAACTCGTCAACTCTACGTCCACTTCCATCCAACTCATGTCATTCCTCAAACAGTCAATCCATCTTTACTTTGACCATCCACATAATTCCATTTCCCTTTTAGTTACATAGCTTTTATCTTTGCTTTTATCCCTCGGACAAATCGTCTCATGTCCATACCAAGCCAAACGGTTGCCTTTTAATTTTTCTAGAAGTAAAGTTTTCTATGCATACCTACTTTTCTTTTTTTAAAGAACCGATTGCCATTCCATAACTATTGCTTAGTAGACCTTTATTAAATCTTACCCCAGTAAAAACATCATAATTTATCGGTTGGGTATTTTTTATAAATGTTTCAATAAAAGCGACACCTACTATCCGTTCAAACAAATCATTCGACTGAAATTGTCCAATCTGTTGAAAGTTGAACGTACATATTATGTATCTACATAAGTACGTAGGCACTTGTATAGGTATACTTCAAAGTGACTATCTAGAGGCAGATCTATTTAAATTTCTGCTCACCTACAATATTGGTACCTACTCACACTGATCAATGAATACAATATCTTCAGGTGCTCCCACACCGGTGTTAAGTAACATTTTGTAGCATTTTTAACCGACTTTCAAAAAAAGGAGGACGTTCTCAATTCGACTGTAGGTTTTTTTATCTTTGTTACGAGATTACTCGAAAACGACTGGACCGATTTGGAAAATTCTTTCTTGTTTTATAGGGTATACTTTCAAGCTGGTCTCATTGTAAAAAAGTCGAAAATCTTGAAGATGGGATCATAGAGAAATCGAAGAAACTTTTCAAATATTACAGGCACAACTATAGTGATTTGGGTGGATAAATTGTCACTTTACAAATTAGAAACCAACCCACTTGAAGGCGAAAAATAAATAAAATTTTAACAAAAAATTAAAAACGACTTCAAAACACACAAAAATGCACTACACTAAAAAGTTAAAAATAACCTACGTAGGTATATTATGTCGTTTCGAAGTCGGTGCCAAGCCCACTCGTATCTACAATGAGGTGGGAGCGGACTTTGTCTTCTTACCTATTAGGTACCTATTTGGCTGGCACCGACTTCGAAATGATCGGTAGGTAGCACATAAGTACGTTATTTTTAACTTTTTAGTGTAGTACATTTTTGTGTGTTTTGAAGTCGGTTTTAGTTTTTTGTTATACTATTATTTAACATATTTTTTCCTTTTCTTCTTCCACGCCGAATGTTACAGTATGTTACATGACGTTATTAATACCATGCCATACATTTGCATACATTTCTAAAGTAATTCTAAATAATGTTATTTTTGGGAAACGTATTCAATTCTAAAAAATCATAAATGTCATATATGATTTTTTAGAATATAAATCAGAGCTGACGCACGACGGGGCCAAACGTCAGCGAAACGTGCAATATCTCGTGTTACGTTCGAAAACTGGGTCTTACGATGGAAACCGCAAAATATATACAGAGAAAAAGAGACAGCGCTACACGTATTTCATTAATGCATCCCACTCTCAGCGATTTCCTGCACGGTCTTGTTAAGAGGTCACCAATGAAATGAAAATAATTACACGTCAAAATGAGTTCGCTGAAGCCTATTTAAAATGGTAGCTGCATAGCGATGGATTACGTCACGTTTAATGACCCTCGTCACGTTGTTTCCAGACCTACTTCACATTTACTTATATAGAGGTACCTACCTACCAGACAGTATCTATCTTAACTAATTATAAATGCGAATGTATAAGTTTTTTTGTTTGTTTGTTACGCTTTTACGACCTAAGTACTCAAGCGATTATTATGAAATTTCGTATACACGTCGTCCAAAATACAGAAAAGGACAAAGGGACTTTTTATACTGGAATTCCCGCGACAACTACGAAATTAACGATGTTAACGCGGGTGAAACCACAGGGAAAATCATTTAAAAACACTTTATTTTTCTACTGAAATATCTTTTGGCGCGGCCGGTAAAATTATCTTTACGCGTTCCGGGCTACGCGTTACGTCGTCATACGTCAAAGCTTTCGAAGATTCCGTGAAAATTCTGTGATAAAAAGTACCCTATGTCAATTAGGATCACTGCGTTGCTTCCTATTACTAAAAAAAAATTTCGTTGAATAGTTTTGAGTTTGTTCATTACAAATAAACACAAAAAATGTAACAAGAGAGGCGATTTGGCGAACACTGTAAGCCTTTCTTGTTTTAAATAAATAAATAAATAAATAAATAAATAAATAAATAAAACACACAAAATCAAATCTTTTCTCTACACATAATCTGTGCGGCTAGAAACCGCTCGCTGTAGTCGCCCCAGTTCGAGTCAAATTTTCTCTTCAAATTATTATTTTTGTAAAAAAGAAAACTTCCCTCCAAAAATTTGTTTCATCCTCCTTACTAATTGACATCGCACACATTGTACAAAACATAGAACCATTAAAATTAAACATAAAGTAACAATGATACGAATAAGTTGTAACTTGCGAGTAGGCACTAGGCACATCAAAGGAAGTCGTAACTGTGTTATATGGACCATCGGCACAGTCGTTGTGTTGCTTGCCATAAAAGTTTAATGGCGTTCTATGCAGTCATGTGAAGGGAAACACATTTTCATTTTAAATGTCGTCGGTACAACATCCATTATAAAAATAAGTTGCCACTATAATAAGTATTGGACGCGACCGAGTACGTTTTAATAATATAATAAGTTGTTGAAATATGGAACACCAAGGTCTTTGCGTCAGTAGTGAAATACTAGTAGTAGAGGTGGGTAAGTAGAGGTAAATACGTACTACATACATCATAATATAAAATGAGTAAATGGGTTAATGCATTCTCTTTTAGATGTGATAAACAACACAGGGTTGAGAGGCGTCAGCCGCTGAGCATTGCTGCTCATAGCACAATGCCTTATTTTCTCATGAACACATTATGTTGAAACAGAATAGAATAGAAAGTTGAAAAATAAAATGGAAAGGTAATAAATTCAATGGAAATAAATTGAATAACAAATATTTGTTCCTAAAAAGTGTAAGTTTAAACGAGGGGTGTATCGGTACCCTCGATGATATTTACATACTTACATACTATGACAAATAAAAATATAAAAACACTGACAAATATTCTTTTTTTTATATTTGAAACAAGAATCGAATACCCACCCTCCTTCAATATTCCCTAGTTTAATTTTAAAACCTGATGTTCGTATAATATACCATAGAAGAAAGTAATGCGTTGACGAAAAATAAAACGTAAGCAACTCTACTATAGTGAAATATTATAAGTGGTTATTTTGTATTTAAAAAAATCAAATCTTTCCTCTAGTATAGATTATTTCAATTTACGGTTTCATTTTACCTAACTACAGGTAATTCTCGTTACGCTAATTTTGTGACATTCAATTTTACCTACTGCGTTTAGTAAAAATGAGTCCAACGAAAAGCAAACGACGCGATCGAACGCGACGCAATAAAATTAGGCTCTATCCAGAGCGGCGGGCGGACGCAGTGAAAGCGACAAGCGAGGGGTTCGCCGGTTTGACCTATTTCCACCCCGGTCTCTCACCCGCAATCCTACCCCGCACCGCGGAGGGACGCTCTACCCGCACAATAGACTGAAACCTAACGAACGCCGCTTACATACGACGCACAGAGAACTGTGGCGGAATTCACACATCAATGTAAAGCATGCAGTGTGAGAACAAACTCAAGACTCAAGCACGTCGGGAGCGGAAAGAGTGGGGTAGCTATCGATCAAGGTTCAATAGTACCGATACCCCACAGTGCTCCGTCGCGTCGCGAGAAAGGAGATCACAATTAGTGGCGACATAACACATTTAACGCCTTTACCGGCCTCCACTGATCATTGCTTATTCAGGTTAATGTGACACTTTATATAGCCACTCGAAAGAAATTTCACTGTTACTTAACCAAGTACTTTATACGTATTAACTTTTTATATAGGTACCCAGAAATTATTTTACTTGAATCTACATATCATAGTACTAGCTGTGCCCTCGGTTTCATCTGCGTGAGTTTCGGAATCACCGCAGAAACATCCCAATTTTCTTTAATACAAACCTTCTCCTGATAATTACAAACCCAACATCGGTCGAGCAATTCTCGAGTTTTAGCGAGACAAATGAACAGTTAATTTTTATGTATAAGAAGATTTTTTAATAAGTTTACCGTGTTTATACGATCGATTTGTGTTTTGCGATTTTACGATAATTTTATTTATTTTTAAACAAATGAACCTTCTGAACCGCTCTGGTTTAAGTTTTCTAAAAGAATATTTTTGTTTACATTTTAATAATAACTTTTTGGGTTATATTAGCAAGAAATTGAGGTAGAGCTTAACTAAACTAAAATGACGCGCCCTACTACTCAATTAGCAGTTTTAGATGTGCGATATCATGTATTAATAATATCTCTTTAATAGTGTGAGGGCGGCGACACTATGCGGCAGCTGAGGACGAATGGCAAGACCAGATTTATATGTGTCGTATCGATATTTTAACGGTTGTGCGTGTGTGTATGTCCGATGGAGGGGCGCGTCATTTTAGCTAGATAAGCTCTACCTAATTGTAGCAAACAGGATAACTTCCTACTTAAGGACTGGCCAAGAGAAATGTTTTTTTTTTTACTTTTTATTTAAAATCCTTTTATATTTGTAAAATTCCAATTGCCCGGTTTACAATTTAAAAAAATCATAATTGTCTTTCTTAATTTGTATCTTTTTTTTGTTGGTCGGATGAGCCGTTAAGGCATGAAAGCATAACAGACAGACAGAGTTATTATCGCATTTATAATATTATTAGGGATTTCGTGTACAACATAGGTAGGTACGTAGTAGGTATATGTTTTTTCTGTGTTATTAGGTACTAAAACCATAAAAAAAATCACATGAATGATTAATTACCTTAACTAAAAACAATGTTAATTCTCTCATTTCCACGGCTACATCAAACAAATTTTATCGTATCTTCTAAGTAAAAGAAGAAAACAGCACGGAGTGATTCCACTCTAAAAGCTCAGAGATTGAACGAGCTTTATTTTAGTTACGGAGTAGGTAGTTATACAGTCGGTACGTGATGAAAACTTTTAAGCGACTTTAATGCCAAAACAGATTTTCACACTGTTATGAAAGCTCGTTTTTCCATTTAGTTTATTCTTTAAACTCGCTCTGGAAATAGCCCTGGAAATATTAACAACGGCGCGAGATACAAGTTCTTAAACTTCGCGAACACGGCTCAAGCAAATACTTTAGCTGGCTGCAACAAATAATGTTGTGGAATTTCTCGTATCATTCGCAACATAACAAAACTTTGTACCTGTCTACCTAAAACTTATATGTACTTTATTTATTAACAGTGGATTCATTGTACTAAGCTGATCCTTTCGCAAATTCAACCACGTTACAACCTTAATCTAGTATTTTAAAATCCGTTAAACATCTAGAAGAAGAAGAAGAAGAAAATACAGCTACAATTTTTTCTTAGTTTAAAAAAAAACGGAAATAAGTACCTATTTTTATGACTCGCGGTACTTCTATAGACTATGATATAGAATATGATATAGACTATGATATTATATGGAATACTTCACATCCTTTTTACCCCCTTAACAAAAAAATTAAGGATTTATTTAGGTTAAAAAACCATTTCTTAGAGCGTGTCTTTGTTGTACAAAAAAAACATAAAGCCGAATTGAGAACCTTCTCCTTTTTTAGAAGTCAGTTAAAAAGAAACCTTATGGCAAATTTCATAGGTTTCGATACACACACCCACAAACTGGTCCCTACTACGTACCTGATAGCCTTTACAATGTATAAATCTAACAATGAGTAGGTATAACTTAATTCAGGCAAGGCACTTGGACAGCGTCTGGCAACTCCCAGATGTAGTAAATTTGAAGGGCTTTTTTCAAATGCGCATCAACGCTCACTGCCCTTATTCCTCTTCCGGTCAAACAGAATATGATAATAATATAGTAATATGCTGTTATGATTGATACGCTTAACTCTACAAATACCGACTATAAATTTTTTTTTCATACCACCTGCTCGATAATGTCTAGTAACATAATATCACCCAATCTCAACGTAAAGCAAGACATTACATCCCAACCCAAGAGAAGGAGGTAATGTTGTATGAAACTCCCTAGGGAGTAAAGTGATTTGAGTTTGGAACGCTAAAATTTGTAGGTAAACTCTTAGCATTTTTTTTCTTTTTATGTGATCTGCCTGTAGTGGCCAGTTCTATTTTCGAATAATAGTTGATTATGCACCGAGGGAGTAAAGCACTGTCTTACGTCACGGGCGGCATATGGAACCCTGAGCGTAATGATGGACTCCAGAGTTAATCCCCGAGCGCAGCGAGGGTATTTAAAATATAACCCCCGAGCGAAGTGAGGGAGTTATGTAGAGTCCTGAGTGAAGCGAGGAGTTTAAGCTGCCCGTGAGTCGTGACGAAGATAATTATATAATAACTATACTTATTTTTTTTTATTCTTCAGATTTCTCCTAGTGATAGAATAAATATTAGGGCAGATAGAATAACACACAAGTGTGTGTTATTTATAGGGATAAGTATAGGAAAATATACCTATAATACAAACAAAATGATAATATTTTATTTTTCTAAGTAACGGGCTGCCGGGTAATTTAAAATAAACTTTATGGGGTTTTAGTCATGTTTTAGTAAATACGGACACGTTTTTTTAGGTTATACTGGTACATCATCATACATCATACATAATTTAAAAATTACCAGAATAACGTCGTAATAACACGTTACGCTAAAAAACAATACGATAATAGTAGTTTATGCAACTGTCATATAATGACACTACACTATAATAACACTCGTTACTATTATGAAACTCGCTGCGCTCGTTTCATAAACTCACACTCGTGTTTTAATACCCGTGTTATATGCAGTTGCATACACTACTTTATCTTCACTAATGCAATTAATCAAACAACAAGAGTAAAAGCATTAAATTAAATTCACGCGTACGTGTATTGTCACAGTGAATTTGCCGCCATTAAAATCTAACCAATGAGAGCGCAGCTGCGCGCATCAATAAAACGCGACCAACCTGATTGGCCCTGCAATCAAGTTGGTCGCGTTTTATTGATGTTATAATGAGATTTTACGATATCGATGTGGATATTATACCATCATGTGAAATTGCTTAAATTGAGTGTTTTGTTGTCTGCGCTATAACAGTAGTAATTATAAGTCAAGTATTGGAAACATAAGTAGAATGTTACAACATTAGTGTAGATAAAAAATCATAAATCATAAGTAATTATAAATATTACTGTTTTATTCCTGTAAATACTATATTAGTGAAAAAATTTAACTATGAACCTAGTATTTATTGTAATATAAATTTTCTCAAAATGCTAGATTTTACGCAAATATTATTCGAAACTGATAACATATTTTTTTTAAACTGCTTTAATTTGGTGTATCAATGACCTCAATACTCCGATTCACTGAAATGATATTCAACGAGTTCATTAAAACCTTACTCTATAATTTGTATTTTGCAATTCCTGGTTTGCTCAGGGGCATTAGTAACGCTTTACAGAAATACCAATGTAGAGTTATTTATTTATTTATTCTTTCTTGCACAAAATGGTACAAATGGCGAACTTAATGCTTGTCGAAAGGAAAAATCTCTTGTTGTCATTTATTAAACAAACCAACTTAATATGTTATAATTAATAACTAATAATGCTAAATGTCAAATAATTAAGTAGTTAACTTAGAAGTCGGTAGGTTAGAACTTCAGAAGGGACACGTATCTCTCAAGTTGATATTGCAGTTAGTTTCCGCTCTTGTTTCGACTTAAGCCCATAACAGTGCCCCAAGGGGGGGCCACTCGCACACATATAGCGTGTGCGAGTGGCCCACATAAAACAAAAGTGCTGGCATCAATGTGTACAGGCAGCAGCAGCAATATGTTAACTTTTTTAAATTTATTACTATTACAATAACATTCAATGGCGGTCAAAGGCGTTTGCCTATTTCCGCTGCTAAATGTACACGCGAATTGAAAAGTGAAACTTTTATAAAAACAAGAGTTTTATCGATAATATAATATGTTTTAAATACATACTACAGATGGCATTAAATTATTATGTTTGCTATGTAACAAAATAGAGATTAAAACATATTTATTTATACAAACTGTGATAAATCGTTTTTACTATAAAAGATGACATTTTTGGCATTTTATCGATTCTTAATATAATTAGTACAGTTAAAAAAAGAAACGTTAAATGTCAAAAAAAACCTTACCTCCTGCTATTTAAAAATAGTACTTGCATATCTTTAACTAATTAGGGAAATGAAAAATATATAACATAATGAATAATGATGTTTTTAGGCAGTCCCCGCTGCTAAGGTCTTAATGAAAATCTACTTTAGTCGACTAAAGTTCTAAAACAAACCCTTTTGGGGGGTTGAAACTTTATGTCACCATGATTAATTGTTATTGCATCGTAACGTTTATACAGACGAGTCTAAACTTCCACTAGGGAGATTGCTTGCTGCTTGGAGTTAGTAACAACACTTTGCTTATCAAAACTATACACTGACACATATTGGACGGTCCTCCAAAATGTCAGAAGCGTTTATTCTTCTCGACTAAGTAAATAGATACCTATACTTAGGTACCTACCTATAGGTAGAAAAAAAAGTTTTTATAAATTAGTATACAAATAAAAACAGCGTTCTAAAATTATTGTCAACTAGCTAGCTGTTCCCCACGATTTCAACCTCGTGCATCGTGAGGTTTCCTATAAGGAAGTTGTTGTATACCGGGATAAAAGGGATCCCGGTTTTTCGTTAATTCTAAACATTATATTCGATCTGTGTAGGTAGGTACCGAACATCTAATTCCAAACGCAATCTTCAAAAATTTCCATATTTTTATTATTAATAGAATAGGTAGATATACGACTACTGAAGAATTTGTTGTAAATACACTGTATCTATATGCCCCTTACACCTAATAAAGTTTCATACGATCAAAAGTGCTTTTCGTCAACCCACTTGTCGTCAATCTCACAGTTATACTAGTTACGATGACGTGTAACTTGAGTCAGATTGATATTTCACATAATATATCATAACTTTGCGTAGAAAGACCGCTTAATATCAACTTTAATATAATCTTATTCGGAGGGCGGCGCGGCGTATCGGCGTATCTTATAGAAAATCGTCTGTGCGCTTTTTGGCAGCCAGTTTTGTCTGGGCGTGCGCCAAGCACCAGGCAAGACTTCGCTAAACGCGCCCTATCTTGATCTTACCGCAGATATACAGCGCCTCTCGGACATTCGTCGCTGATTTTTAATTTAAAACGCTACGAGAACATTTGTACGGTATCTGCCGCTATCTGCCACTGCAGCAGCGCATCTTTTCAAAACTAGAATTTTCTCGTATGAAAGAAATATTCTATACAAACTACAAACATACAGATGTGGTATTAATGATTGCAAAGTTACCTGAGACATATTATTTTCAACTATACCCACTAGATACACGTAATACACGTAACGTATGTAGATACACGTAAAGTCTTATTTTTTAAATGTATAAATGTATTTAATAAGAAATTCTCCATCGATACAGCCATAAGGCTATTTAATATGTCGTCATTTGCATTTTTTATTGGGCGGTCGATAAAAATGCAACGCGTAGCTAACATGCGACTCAATGGCACAACGTTAACTTTGCGCGTGAGAAACAGGCGAATTCAAACGATTGTGAATCTTATCTCGTTGTAACGGCGCATTGCTCGTGGTAAAGTGATAAAATTGAAAATGGTAGTGCAGTAGTGCTATGGCAGCATATCGATAGTGCTAACAATTGGGTCGACTTTGAGTACACTTCGTTCACACTCGATCCGAGACTACGTTCAACTCACACCGCACAAATTCAGCCCATCAACATTTTGGAGAGAAAAAAAAATGGTGTAGGGGTGTTCGGTACGGCTTTCACCCTTCAACAACCATAATGTGATCGTCTAGAGGATAAATTTAGTGTCACAACAACACAACAAGTATAAATTACACGAACATAGATACACAATGTCAATAATATAAAGCATTTAAGGATTTCAAACGACCAAACAAAAACTGGAATAAAACAGAATAAATCAATGTCAAATGGAACATGAGAATTAAAATAAATAGATAAAGCTACACAATGTAGTTAAGATGTCTTATAATTAATGAGTTCATTTACTGAATAAAATTCATTTTCCAACAAAAGATTTTTTAACCGGCGATAAAATGTTTCGTCATCTGTCACGTTTCTTAGATCTGCGGGTAGCCACTCATAATAACATGGGCCAATCACACGCGGGTTTTTCGCAGCAAGTCGTGTTCGGTGGGGTACACTCGCGATCCTTCCCGTATTCCTGAATGACCGCCCCCCACACGTTCGACGATTAAAAGTGTCAATGTTGGGACGGACATACGATATCACCTCGAACAGATACAGACCGGTCATCGTCATCACGCCGTGCTCCACAAACACTGTTCTAAAAGCCTGTCGAGGCGTCACACCGGTCAGAATCCGGATCGCGCGTTTTTGTAATACAAAGACACGGCCAGAATCAGTCGAGTTTCCCCACAGCATTATACTTATGACATGAGTGACTGAAAGTGCGCAAAATACTTTTGCCTCAGTACGGCGCTGGAGACTAAGGGGCGCAACATATTATGAAGAAAAAAAGAACTTATAATTTTACTGTTCTCGTAGTTGTCTGTAACAAGTACAACATTCAGGTATAAAGTTTTAAGTATGTTTAATTAAAATCTTAAACCTGAACTTAATCCAGAAGTCAGAAGTTATGGCAGCCGTGCTAGACAACTAAAAGTTTTAAAGTAGGTATGGTATTTTACTTAATACAATTGCAGTAGTTTCCGCGAATACTGCTTCTTATTATTCAAAGTTCTAAGTTCGTCTGTGAACTTCGACCATTCATTTCAATATTCAAGCACGTTGCGCGGATGACTCCTGCAGCCTACAAGCAACGTACGAAACTTTTGGGAAAGTACTAAGTATTTTGTTTTATTATACACTAGCTATTCCTCCGCGACTTCACCCGCGGTAATTTCGGAGTTCCCGTGGGAATTCCGGAATAAAAAGTACCCTATGTCACTCGGGACTACCGTAGCTTCCTATAACTGAAAGAATTTTCTAAATCGGTTCAGTAGATCCAGAGATTACCCCGTATAACGTCACAAACTCACAATCACAATCTCACAAACTTTAGCTCTTTAGAATATTAGTAAGTATAGAAGTATAGATTATTATTAACCAAATTAAAAAGATTTTCGATAAAACTGTGTCCGCTTTAAAATAAGGCTAGTTGATCATCACCTGCATGTATATTAACCGAGAGAAATTCACTGCAGCAGGGCAATTATGTAACTTTTGTTGCTATCATTTTCCGATTCCAATCGGAAACATGGTGATTTGCTATAAACATTGTTGTTTTCTGCTAATAAATATCCCATCAAAAAAATAAATGTAAAAGTGGAAGCCAAGTTCAGTATTAAGCATAATATGCTTGGTTGTCGGTGCCAAGTTCTGTAGATAATCCTGATGGCCAGTTTCCCATTCAAGTTATCTTTGACCAATCAAATCATCTTTATTTTATAAGCAAGTTACTGTTTATAATGAATATTGATGATGTAATGATGATGATTACAACTTGTACCGACTAGGTATCCACCTGCACAGTGCACAGTGCACATAATATTGTCATAGTATCCGGGGAACATGAGTGCATCTGCAAAGTTATCTATTTCTTAAACCATTCTTGGAACCAGACGCAACGGCCTCATACTTTTGAGACTACTGTATGTAAATTAAATGATAAGATCAACTCACAATAATGTTCTTATTATCGGAGCTTAGGTACGGGGCAAATAGCCCGCTTGGGAGTAAGCGAATATCTCAGCTAGATAAATACTCCAAACTGGATAAAGTGAGATTTCATTTTATTCTGTGTCATGGAGAGTTCATTGAGTCGTTTAATACTCTTACTACGAGGTACAGAGAATGAGTATGGATGTGAATGGCAACTTAAATTACTTTTTTGATTCCGAGAAAGACAGTGTTACTGTAGATATCTGTAATGTTTCGTCACGCGAAATTAGTTGTGATCTTTAATAATATAAAAGCGATTGTTGGTTTTTTGTTTGTTTATTTGTTAGAAAGAAAGAAGAAAGTAAACTATTTATTTCAGCACAACACACAAGAAAAAACAAACAAACATTGAACAAGAGCCTAATCTATTTACCCATTGATATCTTGCGTGCTCTGCCGAAGGCACACCAACTCAGAATTTTCTACGCAACAACTACGCTTTCACTCCACCGAAAATTATGTTATTTTGTATATACGTTGTCAAGGGTGAAAAGAAAAGGACATAGGGTACTTTTATCCTGAAACTCCCGCGGGAATTCTGAAATGAACGTGGGTGGAACCATAGGGAAAGGCTAGTAATAAATAAAAGTTGATAAGTTCTGACTCGTCACACCTGCAAGGTTTATCCCACTACTTCAGCGCTCCTAGTGGTGTAGGGCCTGTTATGTAGGTTACATAACTTGTGCTTAAATGCATTTTAAAATAAAATAAAATAAAACATTGTATAAAACCAGGCTCTAACTAAACTGTTGTCATGGGACGGTAAGAATTTTTCCTTCAAGAAATGTACTCCATGGTATACCTACCTATCTGGGAAGTACACACACTATTTTTATTTATTGGGTCGTGACTACGTGTCTACTAAGTTCAAACAAAACAATGAAGCTGAAAAACTAATTTGTTTCACAAAGTTTTAATTTAGCCTTTAAGACCATTTCTCGTAGGTATTACTCTGAATCATTCTATTTGATCATTCTAATAACTTGGGATAGACGTCAACGGGAATGAGACTCAATGCCCAAAGACCCGACGAGGGTTGACCGACCCCGACTTTTCTTTTGATGTGCGTTGACTACATCTAACTGTCAAAAGAAGTTAATTTGTAAGCTTACTGGCCTTTGCTATCATACATGCATCACATTGTTAGTTACATTTGAGAACACTTTTGATAACAGAGAGTTATTAACTCAACCCATATAGCTATTGTTAGTAAAACACAAATAATAATTAATTAATCTAGATTTAAGTGTAAATTTTAGTAGGTAACGTTAAATGTGTGTATTTTTTTCGTAACAATGCTTCGGTCAAGTATAGGTACTTACATATATACATAGGGCTATAGTGACCACGCATGCACGACGCGAAAATCATAGTTTCTACCTATAAATACATTTATATCTAATAAGAACTTTGTTGTTTTTTTTAATTAATAGTTTATCACAGCACAATGTATGTTTTTTTAAATAAAATATAGGATCTAAAAACAAACTATATTGAGATATTAGGTATATAGTATCATTAAAGCATTGTAAAATTGATCACATCACAAATTTGCGTCGTCCAATAAACTAGCTCCATTTAGCTTTTCAAAGGATGAGCTCGACAATAATCAAGTCGATATCGACTAAAATGTTCGCCTGAAATCTCCAACTAAAAGCAATTCATTTATCTTCCTTATACGCTTGTTTTGCTCCGGTGCCATTTTTTCCGCGGCTCTACCTATAAATCACGCACCTTGCGATTGCTTACTTACTATAATTTCTTTTACTTAGCCCTGCCCCTATGTCTGTAGAAGAAGTCATTTGTTCTCCTTCGGGTGACATAAAGTACAATGTTACTTAGACGGTATAGACATACACACAACATAACATAAACTGTGTATGTAGAGCTGTGTACTGTATCCTGAAACTATTCCTTTCAGACACAAATCTTTACTAATCTAATCTTTTATGAAAAAGAGACGGCTTTCATACTATTTAGGTAAGAGTAATGGCGTATTTGTTGAGAGGTAGTAAAATAGAGTTTTAGACATTGTTTAAAATGAGGAAAAGTATAAATATAAAAAAATTATGCCAGTCTCTTATATAAATTAATCTTAAATCTCGGTAAATTAATCCTACCTACCTACTTTGAATTTTGTTTTTTCTTTGTCACCCATGTATGAAATACCTACGTGTGTGCGTTTAGAGGTTCGATGAGAGGTTTTTTTTGAAATATTCTCTTTATTTCATATATATACATACTTAAGTACTATTATGCTTTATCATACAAAGTTCAAGATATCTTGAGACTAGTTAAAAAAAATAAACAAATGTATAAAAATATTTACAATTAAACTGTGCACCTAAATATATTTTATCACACCTACATTTTCAGTTACGAGTATTTATTTTGTTTTGTACAATTATATTTCTATATATTATTATATTACATACCTACGCACCTACCTACTTTGATTCAAATCTTTGAATTTTCATAATATGATCCCGGGGTAAAATTTATGGGGAGTAAGATAAAACGTTGTGCGTTATGGTCAACGCCTTGTTTATTCAGTGACTAATAACAGGCTGAACCTTCGTAAGTAGGTTCAGTTCGACGAGACGCCCAAGCTTTTCTTTTGTGAAAATTCTCGTAACGAGTAGCTAATGAATTGCGCAGATAAAAAACATGTCTATTTGGTGGGGTGTCGTAATTGTCTAACTAACAGTACTTAAGATTTTTTATTGAACATTCTACACATATTTCTACACAGAGTTACGCGTCTAGGATAGCCGATCAGAATAGTAAAAAAAAATGATAGCTAGAAATAATCAAGCGCATCAGATTATGATAATTGGTTAATTACATAATCTAAAGTGTGTATATGAATAATCTGATAATTTGAAAGTCACGTAAGGGAGTTAGAGTCACAAATTTGCAAATAAAACCACCACCACGACATTCTCGAGCGCGGTTGACTTTTTTTCATTTAGAAGAAGCTCAACCCACCGGTGAAAGAGAAAACATCATATAACCTTACTAGCTGATCCCCGCGGTTTCACCCGCGTTAGTCTCGGAGATCCCGCGAATGTAGTAATTTTATTCCAAAATAAAATTACTTACTACCCTTTTTTTACGTGCAGATTAATGTAATGTAGGATAATTTATTGTAGTTTCTTCCGCGTTAATTTCGAAATCCCCGTGGTAATTCCGGGATAAATATGTCCTTTTCACTCTGTAGCCCTGACAACGTGCTTGCCAAATTTCATCCAAATCCGTTCAGCCGTTTTTGCGTGATTGAGTAACAAACAAACAAATATCTAAACATCCAAACATCCACACTTTCACATTTATAATATTAGTAGGACTAGTTGGACTAGCGGTGCCCCCCGGGTTCACCCGCGGTAATTTCGGAGTTCCCGTGAGAATTCCGGGATAAAAAGTACCCTATGTCCTTCTCTGTACCACTGAAAACGTGCATGGCAAATTTCATCCAAATCCGTTCAGCCGTTTTTGCGTGATTGAGTAACAAACATCCAAATATCCAAACATCCACACTTTCACATTTATAATATTAGTAGGATTAGATTAGTCTATAGATCCCAACGACGCTAGAGTAATTCCTCATTTAGCATGCGCCTACTACATATATTATGTTCGTGCGCAACTTATCTTCAACAAGGCGTTATTATTTACAATAAGCATAGCAGCCTAGCAGAGATAACAAATTTCATAATAAGGAGTCAACTCCAGTCGTGTGTCAGAGCTGACACACACTTTTTTAATTTGTTACTTAAAGCTGGATGCAGGGTGGGCTACGAACTATGTTGCTTGTTATTTTATTTCAATAAATTATTTAAGTCACACTTAAATATTTAATTTTAAGCGTCTATAGTTAAGAATAAATAATTAAAAAATAGAACTAAAAAAAACAAACAACTAGAACATCACAAGTGAGGGTACATTTATGTAGATATAATTATGTATACTTATAGATAATATTTTGTGACAAGCACAAGAATTCGTCAATCATCTTACGGCACTACGGACTAACCATTTTCAAACTAATTACCTACCTTGTTGAGAACTCCTTTTTGGTTATTTTTATTTTTTATATATATTTCTAAATTTGAAAATTGACAATAGAACGTTTATAATGAAACAAAAAAGGGTAATGGGTTTTCGAGAGTCTTGTTGAGATCATTGATTTTATAGGAACACTACATTATTATATTATAACAATTATTAAAGTGATTAAAGTATTGTTTTTCAGTTTGTTAGTGTTTCTTTACAGTGATCACATAGATTTCCCACATACCTACTTAAAGTGGCTTAATTTAACAGTCAAATAATATTGTGTAAAAAATAACCTTTCAAAATTAAATATTATTTCTCAATGATGTTATCCTAAAGAATGATCTTTTTAAATTAATTTTACCTAAAATTGCGGCTACCCCTTTCACGAGCGGCTCTTTGAAAACAAGCACCAATATGAGTATTGAAGAAGCCTTAAATAACAAATAGGTACATAAAATGTGAATTCAACTTACTTTTTATTCATAACCTAAAAAATATATTCACTTTAAACGTAAAATTAATTTGCACTCACACATTCTTGATTCAGTTCTCTCATTAATTACAAAACAATCTGCTCATACTCGTATGACACAAAAACTATAATTCATTTGAGATTTCTCACGCACCTAATTATTTATCAACAACGCACTGGTCGTTTACGCTCTACGTGTAACTAACTAATCTTGACTATAGATGACGAGTTGGTCATACCCAATCCTTATCATGTTATAAATCTTGTTGACAAAGATAACTAGACTCTTCGCATATGGTTGACATAGCTTGCGTCATCATACGGATGCAATTTAAAAATTGAAAAGAGATCAACTGTTTTCTTATTATTTGACACTAGCTGTTCCCGTAGTATCAACCGCCTAAAGACTCCCTTGTTAATTCCGTGATAAAGATCCTTCCTTAGCCAACACCTACTGCCCATTAACTACCTGTATGCCAAATTTCAGCTTCACCGATCGATTCGGTTTTTATTACTTTTTATATTTGTTTGGTTTTTTTTTTCTAATAGGTACTTACAATTTACCGAACCACAGATAATATAATACTATACTACCGAACATACTTACCGGTCCCAGTCGCCCAATTCAAAGTGGGGTTTGGTCAACAGGAACCGCGGTCCTAATTTCGTGCGGTCCCAGCTGGCAAAAGAGCCATAGGACTACGAAAAGTATCTATACAATTTTCGTAAGTATTGGACTTTACTATGGACGCATTTTAGAGCCCGTCCGTACTAACACTATTGACAATTTTGCTATGGCAATGCCTGTCATTTCTATAACAAAATTCTCAATTGTGCGTTAAAGACGGGCTCTAAAATGCTTCCATAGTAAATTTCAATACTTACGAAAATTTCACCGTGTATACATATTAGATAGATAGATAGATAACTCTTTATTGTACACCAAACAAAAAAGTTTTTACAAATCTAAAATTTAACTTAATAGGTATACAAATCGGCCTTATCGCTAATATGTAGGTACTTTGTATAAATAACTTTCATTTCATATGTCTGATCTTTAATAATATTTCAACTTCGGAAAATCTACTTACTCTACCAGACAAAAACTCTCTTATCAGACAAAATATTATCAAGATTGTATATTTCGAGGCTTATAAGTAGAGATCACCTAAGCTAAAATGATGCGCCCCTCCATCGGGTATACGCACTCGCACAACCGTTAAAATATCGATACGACACATATAAATCTGTCTATTCATCACAAGTGCGCAATACTGTCGCCGCACTCACACTATTAAATAGATATTATCAATACATGATCCCGCACATCCAAAACTTCTATTGAAGTAGTGGGGGAGGTCATTTTAGTTTAGATAAGCTCTACCTACTTTTATTTCAAAGGTAGCGACAGAAACGGGAATCGTAACTTTTCAAAACGTCGCACTGCAATAATGAATAACAACTTGTGCTTAACAGTCTGTCGGCGGTTGCCAAGTTTTAGTGCCAACAGACACAAGACAACAATACTTGGAAACGTTGGACGTGTACTCTCTATAGTCTATACAAAAGAAATCTGCAGCATTATCGCATTATCGCAGTGCTACAAATTGAATTATATTATGTGCGTCGAGCACTTACTAAGTAGAGAACCAACAAGTATAACTAGAATGTACCTAAGAGGCAATGATAGGTACCTACTACTAGAAAATCTCTAGATAAATAAGTTTTCAGTGAAATTGGAGAAACCAATTAAAAAAAATATGTTCGTACCTATTGTTTTGTATCAACCAATCCCTACTATTATAAATACGAATGTGAGTTAGTTTGTTTGTTTGTTTGTTTGTTACGCTTTCACGCCATAACGGCTCAACCGATTATCATGGAATTTTGCATACATGCACAGAGGACATTTTCGTCTCGGAATTCCCGCGGGAATTCTGAAGAAGCCACGGTAAACATCGGCTTGTAAATAACAATAATAATGATAATAGTAATCCACTTCATAACACACAGATCAATACTTGATCCCACAGCATACTAAGCTTGTGTCGTGCAGGAAACCAAGCAAACGTGGTATATACTAGGTACACATTATCCAATCCAATCGGGTCGTCAGTCAGGTAAATAAATACAAGATCGAGGTAATAGCTAAAAATGCTAATCTATTAAGATGTTAGAAGTCAGCCAGTACTAGGAGACTGCGGCGTTGGCGTCGATCGTTAGCCGCTGCGTACCCGGGACCGTCATCAATCACATGTTATCAATTCCGTCCACAAAATTCAAACCAATTATAACAGCTCAGCCTATAACGCCATCGTTAATCATCAAAACTCGTTTTAATTTCCCACACACGCTCTTCTGTGTAGCGTGTCGACCTGCATCTACGGGGTGATATTATGTATATGTAAACGCTAAATAATATGTTGTTGTTTACGTATGTGGATAAAAGATATAGTGTGTTACGATCGGCTTACCAATCATGTGGTGGCTGCGGTCGACGGCGGGCCTGCACGCAGCACGGGGGCTCCTGAGGCTCGCAGGGCAGCTGCAGCGCCGGCGGCGGCGGCGGGGGCGGCGTGCACGCCAGCCGCCTGGCGGCTGCGGCGCCGACGTATTCCACGTAGCGTGAGGGAGGCGGCGACCCACCGATGTCCTCGCGGCACGCGGGCCCGCAGCACTTGCGGGCGGCCGGGGGCGGCGGGCGACACGCGAGCCCGCAGTACACGGGCTGCGGCTGACGCAGCGGCGCGGGCGGCCGCGGCACGTACCGCTCGACAGGCACGTGCGCCGCCGGGGGCACGTAGCGCGGCCGGCGCGCGCGCTCCACCTCGGCGCTGCGGCGCAGCCGCCGCGGCGACGCCGAGAAGCGGTCCGGCAGCGGCGCGGGCGGCGGCGGGCTGAGCCGCTCCGGCGGCGCCACGCTGAACGCGCCCGCCGCCGGAAAGCGCTCGCACGGGGAGCGCGCGTACTCCTCGCCCATGGCACGCGGCCGGACGGGCCCGCCGCCGCCCGCGCGCCCCTCCAACCACGCCGAGACGCTGTCTCACATGCCGTAAGACCACTCTAACACTCGCACTAGCCGGGCGCTCCGCTAGCTCGCGGGGGCTGCGGCGCGGTCCCGATATCTGCATTCACTCTGCGAGCGCCATAGCGCTCTGCTCGATCGATAGCGGCGCGGCGCTAACTCAATGCCCGCTCACCCCGTGCACTCGGCCGCGACGCATCTCTTGTCCCCGAAGCCCGGTCCCCAAATTTCGGCCCTATTCCGTCGTTGGGGCGAGGCGAATCCTTTCTTTGGTCAAAATGGCCGATCCGGTCACGTTCGGGCGGAGTGCGCTTGCGCTAAACTTCAACTGTGGTGTTTATTTTCACCGAATCCGCGGTCGGAGAGCTAGAATTGGATGCACTGAAATGTTCTTTTGTTATCCTCGTTTGTGGCACACCATCTATTGAACAGTCACTTCGTATAATTATAACATGTTAGTTTAAAAGCGCGTCGCGATATCAGAAGTTCGTATCGCCGAGGACACGGAAGGTGACGTGCGTGGTGACGGTGGTCCGTCGTCGGCGAGCTGGAGAGGCAAGTAGTGCGCCGGCCCGCGCCGACGTCAGGCCGGTGCGCGTATCGACGCCGTCCGCCCTCCGCCCGCCCTCGCCGCTCGCCGCCCGCCCTCGACGCGCCGCGCAGCCCCGCAACCACCTTCACGCCAAACCGATACATAATAATTACAATGTTTCCGCACAACATGTGGAACATACGTAATTTACTCTTATTTTCGATGGACGGCCCGTGCTTAATTAACGATGACCTAATTGGATTCCGTATTTGCTACTATAAACCTAAAATTTCAGACGGCAAGACCTACGTATTTGTTAACTCTTTTAGTTGTTTTTTTTTACATATTGCATATCTGAACAACATCATTACTTTCTCGTTTTTATGGACCCATTCTACTTACCTACCTTGAGCGTATCAATTTAATTTTATATTGGTGTCTGCTTCTTTTTAACCGACTTCCAAAAAGGAGGAGGTTCTATGTTCGATTGTATGTATGTTTTTTTTTTTTTTTTTTTTTTTATGTATGTTCACCGATTACTCGAAGACGGTTGGACCAATTTGGAAATTTTTTTTTTGTTTGAAAGGGTTTACTCCCAATTGCCACCAAGTCGGGATCTGATGATGGGATCTTGGAGAAATCGAGGGAACTCTTCAAAAATTATAGGCACACCTATAGCGATTTGGGTATTTTTTATAGTAAATCGTTCATTTGCTGATGAAAAGCAAAATTAGAAGAAGTGGAACTGATGATGAAGACCACGGATGGTCATCAGAACTACTTAACAATAATACCTATTTCATGGGTTCCGATTGAAGCGATTTCAAAAATTGTTTTTTTGTTTGAAAGGGGATACTCCCAAATCGATTCCAGTATCACCAAATTGAGATCTGATGATGGGATCTTGGAGTAATCGAGGGAACTCTTCAAAAATTATAGGTACACAGCGATTTTTGTATTTTTTATAGTAAATCGTTTATTTGCTTTCGGAAAGCAAAATTTGAAGAAGTGGAACTGATGATGAAGACCACAGATGGTCATCGGAACTACTCAATAATAGGTATTTCACGGGTTCTGAATCGTTAACTTTAATATAGTTTCTAAACAATTTATGCCCTTCACAATGTATATGGTGAAGTGGAACTGATGGTGAAGCACTAGGAGAACTCCTCAACAATTAACGTCCCTGCGTCGGGAAAAGTAATATCTTGTAAAAGGTGATGAGCAGTTGACATTAGGCTATTGTAACTTTACCAACTAAATCACATAAAAGCGAAAAATAAACAAAAATTTTTAACAAAAAAATTAAAACCGACTTCCAAAAACACAAAACTGAAAAGCTAAAAATAAAATGCTAAAATTAACAAAATACCGATTTAATCCAAAAGACAAAAACACACGTAATATTATTATTTGTTTGTGCTACCACTGATCGGTATGAAGTCGGTGACAAGCCAAATATGGAGGGGGTAAATGGGCTAAGTCGACTCCCGCCACCAGCTCTTCGTGAGCAGGACAACCCAAGTGGGCAGACACCAGCGGGCTTGTCACCGAATTCAAACCGATCAGTGGTAGCACAAACCAATAATAATATTAAGTGTGTTTTTGTCTTTTGGATTAAATCGGTATTTTGTTAATTTTAGCATTTTATTTTTAGCTTTTCAGTTTTGTGTTTTTGGAAGTCGGTTTTAATTTTTTTGTTAAAAATTTTTGTTTATATTCGAATTATGATGTTAAAAACATTATCATAATTTATGTCACCGTAAGAGAACCTTCAAGTAATAAACGAACGGTTGTCACAATTATGTCTTATCCGTCGATTAATTTTCTTACCTTTATTTTATTTTATTTTCATTTATTCAGGACAACAACAGCTACAAAAACATATAATAGATTTAGATTCGAAAATTACACTATGAGCCAATAATAGTTATCCTTATATAAATTACAGAATTTAGCAGTACGTACACAAAACTATAACAATTTAGAAACACAGAACTTAAAAGTAAAAATAAAAGTAACAATGTACGGCTTTAAGATCGGAATTCGGAACGGAATATATAAGTATATAGGTAAAAATAAATACACATACATAGAAATATACATACATTTATAGAAACTACCATTTTTTTTTTAAATAACAGCTGTTATATCTGGTGATATAAATATACAATACAAACAATTTGTAGGTTCCTGACAACTGAACGAGCCGCTATAGACTTATTTGTTTATCTAGAGGAAAATTAGATTCAAATCGTCCATATTAGATAAGGGTAAATACAAACAAACTTCAATGTGCATTACATATTTACATAATTTCCCCGAAGCGGGGAAAGAACCCACGAAATTATGGTGAAACAGTCATATTGAAATTGAAAATAACTTTATTTCGCATAATACACAAAAAATGCAAATACTTAAAAGTTAAAATTAATAGGTACGCCAAAAAGGCGGTCAGCTCAGCATAAAGTCGGTGGTTAGGACCACCCGGCGCTTGCGGAGGCGTCATGGATGTGTCAATAATAAGAAAGAAGAGTAAACAGAATAACATTAAAGTAATAATGCATACCTAATATTAATAATATTTTAAATATATACTGACACTAATCACTAGGTACATCAAAGGTAAGTACTGTCATATAGACATTTTGTGTTCACAACAGTAACTGTATACATTATTTATGTGTTATTCAAAGCTGTAAATAACATGGGTCGCAGGCAATGACATCTGACTGAAATATTATGTTATGAAGTAATGCTCTTCAATACCTATATTAATATGAGTAGGTACATATAAGTATACAGAAGACAGAAGGGGAAAACGTTTGAATGTTATAGGTATACACACCCACTCAACATAATTGTGATGATAGAAACAAATAGGTACCTACCTACTGGGAGACTGAATGATATAGGTACTCACCTAATTTCATTATTTCTTTAGAAGTTACTCGCAGCTCCCACTGTTAAAAAGCGCGCTACTGTTAAAGTGAGTTTTTTAAGTTTGAAATTGTCAAATCTCATCCTGCTCTCTTGTGCAAAACATACTTATGTTTTATCACATAGGTACCTAAATGTATAATATCAAAGACGTAATATAATATCTACTATCTCCATAATTTAGGAAAATCTTTTTTTTTTTTAAGGAATGCTTACTTCCAGGGTGGTTTCATATTTGGTTAGTCGGTTTTTACTTTTTACTGTCGTTTTTAAAAGTAGGTAACATTAAATATGTTTATCCCATTTGATTGTTTTTGAAATCTACGCGAAATTGAGTTTGTTTGTTACACTTTCATGCCTTAACGGCTCAACCGATCATCATGAAATGCATACCCGTTGTCAGAGGTACAAAGAAGGACATAGGATACTTTTTATCCCAGAATTCCCGTAGGAACTCCAAATTACCGTGGGAAACCGCGGGGAACAGCTAGTAAATAAATAAATAAATTTTTGATGCCAACTGTACCTACCACTTGTAATGTGTTATGGTTTCCAAGCTCATAACAGTCGTAAGCCTCCCAAGTCCCAAGGTCATTAAGAACCGCAGCTAGGGTTGTCACTTGTCAGATGATATTTTGGAAAAAGGCTGATTTCATTAAAATCCTTACTATTATAAATACGACAGTGAGTTTATTTGTTTGTTTGTTGCGCTTTCATGGCTTAACGGCTAAACCGATTATAGAATTTTGCACACACGTTGTTAGGGGACAGAGAAGGCCATAAATGATAAATTTTGTCCCGGAATTCACGCAGGAACTCCGAAATTAACGCGAATAAAATCAAATGAATTTTTGCGTACCTCTACGTCGTCAGAGATACACAGACAGACATATTAATTTAAGGTACTTACTTACTTTTATTCCAGAATATCTTATAAACTCTTTATTTACCGCGTGTGAAACCACGGGCAACAGCAACTAGTAGATAAATATTCATATATTTAGTCATAACTAATGGAAATATTTGCATGATTCTTTAAATAAAATAAAAAGATTGGTAAGTCTTCATATAGTGACAATAATTTTATGTTTCTTAAAATAAGCATATCTAATAGGTATGCATAGTTACTATAGTAGGTATTAGTTGCTATTGATAAGCATCTTTTCTTGTAAATAAAAAAGGCAAGAGCGGACATAGGTATTATTAAGTAATCTACTTTCATTCAAGATGGACAGGTCATTAAACTTTATAAAAAGGAGGGCATTACTTCTGTAGGTATAACCTAACAACCCTACACGCAGCCGAGTAAGAGTTACGAGGGTTCCGTGCCTCTGGTAATCCTCGCAAATTTAATTAAAATAATATTATTATAATGGCGATGACCCTATGCTAAAGCAGTACTGTAACTTATGTCGTACTTATAGGTACATAGACAATATAGGTAAATTTCAAGGTTTCTATGGAGGTACAATTCGATATTTCAATAATTGACTGATTTTGATTGTTTTCTCAATGATAGAAGTGATGGACTCTGCCTAGCTGGGTCACACATCCACTCCACTTTAACATCTTTACCTATAGTCACTACATAGTATAAATCAAAGTCGCTTCCCGCTGTCTGTCTGTTCCTATGTAAGTATGTATGCTTAGATCTTTAAAGCTACGCAACGTATTTTCATGCGGTTTTCACCAATAGATAGAGTGATTCATGGGGAAGGTTTATATATATTTTATCCTCGAATTCCCGCGGGAACTTTGAAATTACCGCGGGGGACAGCTAGTTGATAATATACCTAATATTTATGTCACGGTCAGTATGTTACAAATTATTATGTTACAAATACGTAAATTGTAGTCGTCATCACCATCGTCATTGTGACCGTACCGCTGGATCCTTACAATTTTATTATTAACAATTTCTTATTATTTGAACTTTTATAACAGAAAAAAATAGTACAGAAACTACTTAAAAATCGTGGAACGTACATTGAATACCTATTGTAGCACATAATTTACCCCTTAATAAAAGGCGTATAGATAGTTTTTCCTTTGGAATTCACTTCCCCGCCCACGCTGTACAAGTGAAACATTGGAAAGTTCCAGGGAAATTCTACGAAGTTTCTCCTTTAATCTAATGCACGGTAATGTATTGTCGATAGAGAATCAATGTAGAAACGGAACGTCCCGGGGGACCGACGAAAACCCTGTAACAAGCTTCAATCACGCAACCCTCCTACCCTATGAACATAACTCCTTAACAATGTACTAAGTATAAAAATTGTATATTATATCGTACACATGAACTACTAAAAGAGGCATGTTGCACGGGTGACGGGGTAGGTATGAAAATCAAAATTGTATTTAGTCCGTCAGTTAAATAATAAAAAAGTAATAGACACGTTTATGTTGCTTTTTCATATTAATGGAAAAATACCCTTCGGCTCTCCTTCGGCGCTACGTAACTCTACGTGATACGCATTAAAGTTAAGGAGTGAGGGCTCGTGACGTCATAACAATTTACTCTACCATTGTATGTAGAGTGAAATTCATAATAAATGAAGAGGAGCATCAGCTGGTATGTAATTAAATATTAGTAACGAATTAAATAAATATGAAAATAATATTATTAAGTGTAACATAGCCACAGAGACTCATTTGAGTGATGAGATGACTGTGTCGGATTTACACATTAGGCTATTGAAATTTTGCCACCCTTACCATTATAATTTACAATTTTGGTAAATGAAATTTTAACTTTATCGTTTGTGCACTATCGTCTTAATTACATCGTTGTGTTATTAGCATGATTGTGATAGATGTGTGAGTTCCTACATTATTTTACAACCCAACGATTTAGTTGAGATTGCACAAGAAATAGTTATTGGGTAGAATTTTGACCCCAAATTTGCCGCCCCTAAAATATAATATAATAAATAGCCTCCCTCGGCTCTAGCCTACTCAGCCTGCTAGTAAACGACAATAGGTAAATCGCAATGATGAGTCACCCAGTGCAGGCCTGGCAACACGAAATTAACGAACTGATTTGTAAACTTGTTAGGAAATAGCCGAATGTAGTACCTATCTCTTGCAAAAATTTTGCAGCAACACTTCATTAACTTCCTAAATACCTACCTACCTAATGCGATTGTTATACGTAGGTACATAGTGTAACAATTTTCCACGTTTGCGATAGATTTATTTTATAAAAATCCCATTAAATCTATTTTACATAAAACATTAAAACGTTCATTTTATTTCGATTATTTTAAAGATTAAGCAGTTAAACCGATGCCGTTGTGAAGTTTATGGACTACTAGCTGTTCCCCGCGGTTTCACCCGCGGTAATTTCGTAGTTTCTTCGAGAATTCCGCGATAAAAAGTACCCTATTTCCTTCTCAGTAATCCTGACAACGTGCATACAAAATTTCATGTTACGGTTGAGCCGTTAGGGTGTGAAAGCGTAACAAACAAACAAACTGACTTACGCTTTAACAATATTAGTAAGGATAGTATAAGTGGTCATTTTCAATCTAAACGCAATAAATTTAAGCCGAAATCTACACTCTGCCTACGTTTGCTTGTCTGGTCTATTTTTTAATGCAAAACTAAATCTACCATAACTACCATAAGTGATGTGCTCACTATCCAATCTCACGTTTCTTATACAAAAATTTATTTAATACAAACCCAATATTGTGTTTAATTGAACATGCAGATATTAATGTGTATGCACCTATGCACAGTACCTAGTTAAGTACCAAACAGAAAGGAAACGATGACAAATAATAACTTTTAAGAACTTCCCAAAAGCCAATAAATTTTCTAGAAGTTTCTCAGTTCAAGTTCCTCATCTCAAAATGTGTAATAGCCTACTTTGTCTAACGCGATGAAGATTTTATAAGCATTGTATCAATATTTTGTTTGTATTTTTTTGTGTTAGTGGATCTTGGTACCCCTTTGTGCCTAGATAACTGACTAGCTATGTATTTTTGATAACTTTGTGACGGTAACACAATAATAGAGTCGCCTCCCGGCTCCCGTCTAATCGCATTACACACCGTTACGGCAATTTGGCCAATTTTCGAGGGTTATTTATTTCTATACTAGCTTCCCCGCGGTTTCACTCGCTTGAATTTTGGGATTGCCTTGGAAACTACATGAAAACCCTTTGTTGTGTGTTTAATTACATTTTACTAGTCGATTCCTCATGGTCACGTTAATTTAGGAGTCCCCTTGGAAATACCGGGATATAATAATGAAAAAAATTAAAATTATTTCCTATGTTACTCAGGAGCACAGTAGTTTCCAGAGTTTTTAAAAATAGTTTGAGAAGTTGTTCAGTTTACCCATTACAAACCAACAAACAACACAAAAAAAACTTTTCTCTTTATAATATTAGTATAGAAGTATAGAGTAGCTGGTCCCTTGCGGTTTCACCCGTATTTCGGAGTTCCCGCAAGAACTATATCAAAAAGAAAGTGCCTACCGTATCGCCTCCATCATTTCAGTATTATCAAAAGTTTTTAATAATTTTAACCTGTAGGAAAATTATGGCGTACCTACGTACGTTAATTAAATTCAAGTACAAATAAAAACGTTATTTCTTATTATACTTTTTTGAAACAACATTGAATTTCTGAGACCATAAAATTAGTTACCAAACAATTATTAAAACTGTAAAGTTGTAGAGGTACCTAGTGAAAATGTATGATTTTGGAAAATCGTTATTAAATTAGCACCTATTTACATCTCCTGCTGATGAGCTTCAATAAAACTATAACAATTGCTAATAAAGTCTTTTTATTCAATAAATTTACAATAATTATGTATACCTATTAAGTTTTATCTCTTAGATTGTTTATAAATCACTGGACAAATCTTATTAAATATTTTTTGTATAAATTAAAATTTACTATCTAATTATTTATATTAACACTGGACTAAATTTACGCCGAATTATATATTAATCTTTAATTAAAATTTTGCTGTTTGGATTATAGGTATGGTATGCATGTTTCGAATACGAATGAGAATTAACCGATTCTTCTTGAGAACAATCGTCCCACAGCCACCAAATGGTCGCAAATAACTCTAAATTCATCAACAATATAGATATAATTGGTATCGTCATCTTACCTATCAACGCTTTTAGATTATTCTTGGCCATGAACAATGGCTTTATTATACCATTAACGATTACATCGGCAAATCCTTTTACCAGAAAACCTTCCGGAGAAGAGCCTGTTAATACTGCCAAAACTAAACTCACGATATCACTAAGTTTACTCGCTAACTTTGACGTCACCGGTTTCACAAAACTCGTCAGGATCGGCTTTAACAACGCATGTTTGGATGTGGTGTCTCGCAAAGACGTTGCCGCCGGCAGAGGTTTTGATAAACCATCGTGGGATATTGGGTAGGGCGGGTATTTCCCATCACTGTCATTTTGGCCCGGATAACCGTTCACACTTTGTCTAGAATAACTCAAATAATTATTGTTTGGTAACGCACGTCTTTCTTCGACAGCTTGGTCGTCATCTTGTTCCTGTTGTTGTTGTTGCTGCTGTTGTTTTTCTTCGAACAAATTGCTCAGACAATCCACAATTTCAAATAATTTTATCTGACCAACGTCTTTGTTCTCTGACGGTGAATTTTGTTCTGTTTCTTGAACTGGATTTTGTCTCACCTTATGTAGTAATTTCTGTTGCGTTTCAGTAGCCATATCTGGCTCGTTCACTGGTTCAAACGGCACGTTCGTATAATATGGAAATATGTTTTCCCTGGCATTTCTCATGTTTGGTCCATTGAATGCTGGCACATAGTACATTGGATAGTCGCCATAAATAGGTCGTGTTAAAAACAAATTTATTAGTAATATAAAATAAAGACTGTAACCTAACTCCATTTTTGCTACGTGTATACAAAAAGATTGATACGCATGGCAGCTGTATTTATAAATTTTTTGCTTACAAAAATGCTTGTATGCATATTTTGATTATGCATACCTGAAGGTATACGACATGTATACGAACGCAATGTTGGCTTTAATTTTTAATCCAGGTCAACGTATAAGTACCTACCTAATGTCCAATGACATATAAAATTGGATACTTAACATTTTTATTTTTAGCTTACATCTGGACCAGAAATATTGCACTCTATCGACAAGCATTGTGCAATACGATCACCCGCTAGGAATTTCAAAAGAATTTTTGCGTACGTATCATCTACATCGCCGTCATCCAGTAAATAATAGGCGGCAGTTATTCCCAGGTTAGCGCTCCAGCCACTCGAAGAAGTTCTCTGGATCACACACGCTAGCCTTTCTGAACAATCCGTTATTGATCTTGATTTGTGACCTTTCTTTTTCTTTTTAAAGTATTTAATTGTCTTCAATATCATCGGCCAAAACAGCATAGCTTTCAAACCTAACTTAGCGAACAACATTATAGAGATGGTGAACATTAACAATTTACCTCCAATAAACTTCAGTAAAACTATAACAGCGACTGATAGTAATATTTTAGCTGTACTACCTAATATATTCGCAAATGATGCTAATGTGTCTGTTTTCGAATACGAAACATACCCGTGCCCGGAGTAGCTTTTGTGCGGCTCAGAATAATAATTGTTCGAAGCACCAGTAAATAAATCGGAGAACGAAACTGGAAATGAGTTCGCCGGTGGAATAGTACTCATTTCTTCATTTCCGCTAACAATCCGAGACACAACAAAAAGAACCACAAGACTATTCAACATAGCTGATGATACTGTTCCGCATCGAATGTCTCGTTTCATTTAAAATCTCCACCATAAAATTGTAATTTCAAGATTCAATATGCGAACACAAACCGTCATCGACGCTACCTACTGTTTAATTTGACCGTGGAACTAATCTAAAGTAGGTATTAGAAATTGAAACAAAAAGAAAGTTTTTTTTTCACGCGACTTAAAACACAAACCTCATTAAGTATTCTTAATTTTAAATAAACTTTAAATTTAAATCATCATTTTCAAAAAATTGTTTATTTTCCAAAAAAAAAACGGTATCAAACAATGTAAGACCAAAGCTACGAAAGTTTAAAAATTTTACCACTAAAAAACCGATTTGAATGATCGTAGTCTACAATATTTATTATTATTAGACAAGTAAAAAAGTATTAGGTAGGTAGATATATTTTTATCTGTGGTGTAGCTAACTAAGCGCTGTATTTTTCAAATAAACGTTTTATTTCCCATTTAAGTAGGTACTTAAAACCTAAATATAAAAAGCCCTACTTATGGCTTGACTGTATGACTCAACAGTCCACGCCTGTCCCAGAAGGAACGAAAAAAACAAAAACAACAGCATGTAAAATCTTTTTGAATTTAGAAACAGTTTTTTAGCGGGACTTCTTGAGTTACGTTGTAAAGTTAAATACTTTCTTAAAATTTCTGTTGATTATATTTTAGCTAAAAATAGTGATGAATAATCCGAGAAAAATATATGATGAGGACTTTTTAGACAATACCGATAAAACAAGAAAAAATTACATCCCTCCATGGTGTTCTTCAGGTTTAATTTATTACTGCTATTTTTGTATAGTACCTAAACGTAGTGATTACCTTCTTTCTGCCTAGTTAGGTACATTATTTTACCCGGGATAACTTATAAAATTTTGCTTAACTAGTCAGAAAGATTGAATTTGAAAACTCTTTAACGCATTAAAGTAGCTACTAGTGTAATATATAGCTTGTATAATAATATATACTTGGACACGATTCACAAAACAAATGTGAACATCAATTCGGATATTTTGACGAATCGTGAAAAAACACGATTCCGTATGCAATGTGAACGTCCATCCGTCTTGAGGTAGATATCGTGTTTTTTGACAAATCGTCAATGACGTATCTCATGTGAATGCGCCCTTAGATACAAATAAAATACAAAACACGCTAATAATAATACTTAAATGAGATGCGACACAAATAGCAGTGCAATGGCCAGCGCACTACAAACAATAACAAAATCTACTTAAACAAAGCCGCGGGAAAGAGTTAGTTCAAGGCCAAGATTACACGTAACTATATAAAAAATAGAAATAGTACAGTCGATTTTGTTTTTATTTTTAATTTAAGTATCTATGATTTTTTAAACCGAGTTTCGCTATAGTTTAGCTCTAGTCTTAATAATGAATACACTAATTACAGTAATTAAAAAGTTCTGATTAAATACCTAGTACATATTATATTGTTTACTTTGCTAATGATACTTTTAATATTTAGTAAAAAGTAACTTGCTACTTAATAAGCATGCTATCGGCCTAAAAGCGGTGATGACACAGCTTGCATAAAAATATTGGAATGTATAGGTAATAAGACACTTCGGGTTTTTGTTATTGATTAGGTATATAGGTAACAAAAAATCTTTTAGCTAATTGCGCTAAAAAAAATGTTTTTGCCAGTAGGATGAAATCGCTTAACTCGTGTTCATTTTGCATTTATGGTAAAAAGGTAAATACCTAAAGTTCCTAACCTATCCCCTACCTGAAAAGTAGATAGGTAACAAGGAAAGTGTTTTTTAATACAGTTGCTCAAAAAGTGGCGTATTGCAGGGACGTTTAGCGTTCGGGATGTGGGCTATTACATACTCGAGCTTTTTGTTTACCTTTCCCGAACTCGTGCGTTCTCTTTGCCAACTGTCAAATGGGGACACGACTTTGACACACTTTTTTGCATTGCGAAACGTACGTTTCGCAATACTAATACGACTAGCGCCATCTCTTGATCACAGTTGGAACTTAGTTGAGTTTGTTGTGTTTTTGATATTTTATTAAATTTCTTCATTTTTTTCGCAACTGTATTAAAAATAGTTGTTCAGTACACGTGCGGAACCGTCATTGCAACTAGTTCCGACTGTCAACCCTCACCTTCGGCTGCGCCTCGGCTCGGGTAGACATATGTCGGAACTCTTTGCAATGACAGGCTTTCCGCACTTATAATGAAATATACTATTACGTAGTTGGGTACGCAAAAATAAGAGAATGGCAACGTCAGCTGAGTATATGGTATTTTGGTTTGTCAACTATTAATTACCTACATATTCTTCTCTAAATGGCTAAGAAATAATTTAAATCTAGAGCACGATAGGTACCTACTTTTACCTGCGTTGTACCATGGTTGTACCACTTTACCTGCTTTCGCGCCAATTAAGCACGCGTTCCGGTTGTAGTTTCCAAATTCAAAATCTTCCCATGATGATTGAAACTAATTTTAAAGTACAGTATAAATTCCATGAACTTTCCTTTTATTTGTGAACTGACATTGGCAAATTAATCACATCGGTATTGCGATACAAGCCAAGACATGAAATGAGTACTAGGTAGGTATGCTTTATATGTGAAATATGCGTCTTTTCTTCTAGACCAATTGGACATAGATAAGCAATAGTGTGTTAACCCACACTGGAGAAATTTTGAGTAAATCGTGTTTTAAAATAATAGCGCCATTTTCTGTCAACATTTTTTATGTTCAATATTTAGTTACATACTTAAACAATGTAACAAGGTAAACGCATAATTAAAAAACGTTCCCTAACTCTCAATAAATTGTTCTGACTAGATACCTTAATTTTGTGGGTTAACATGTTATTGCTTATCTGTGTCCAATTAGCAAAGCTCGTAACTTTTCATTTACTTTTCAGGTAAGTAGAGTCCTATATTCAGTATAGATAATGCCAGTTGTGCACTTATTATTTTACTAACTGTTTCCCTCGGTTTCACCTGTGTTACGAGTATGCAAATTTTCATGTTGATCGATTGAGTAGGTAGGTATAGATACCTACTCGTATCTGTGACTATAGTCAAGATGTTAAAGCGTAACAATCAAACAAACAAACTCAAATTATCATTTATAATACTAGTAAGTATGAATTTTTAATATTATTGAGACAGTTGGAGAATAATTCTATTAAATAAAATTATTAAAATGTAAACACAAACTGAAGACATCGAAGATACAAAGAAAACGAACTGCTTGTTGTGCTTAACAGAAACAGCTGAAAAAAAACACCCTTTTCAAATAACAGACAAACATTTCTCCATAGTTATTACAGCCAAGCCCTCTAAAAATATTTGTTGTTATGATAATATCCACACACTTAAGCAAACGTCAATGCGCCAGGCCGAGTTCCGAATTGAGTGTTCTGTAACAAAATCTCGATACGGGTAACGGGAGAACCAAGTCCCCGAAGCCTTTAAAGTTTAAACGAGCTGTTCTTATTTATTTTATTTATTTATTCAAACTTTATGCACATCATGGTACAAAAAGCGGCCTTAATGCCACAGTGGCTTTCTCTGCCAGTCAACCTTCGGATAGTACAGAGAGCTCACGTCTTGGCGGTGCATTTTTCTTATCGCTTTCGCTGTCGTGATGAAAATTTTATCAATGTTATAATATTATTATATTTTACATACCATTGAAACCGTTACGTCAATGGTTAAATAGTAAATATCTACTCAAATATAGTTGGTAAAATACATAACTTACTTATACTTTTTATAAATAAATTGATGAGTCAGTCAGAGTAGGTAGGTAGGTAATGTTTGCGTGCGTAGTCGAACGTATTTGAACTGTCAGAATATTTTCCTCAGGAAAAGTTTACGAAGGCAGAGTAAGGAAAGTTGTGACGCCGGCGCTATGGGAAATGCGATCCTCGTATCCTTTACGCGTCAACATATGGGAATACCTACACGGAGATAAAACGCGGGCGAACTTCAACTGTTTAGGTAAAAGAAAGACCAGGAAAACGTGTTGTAAACAGCCGGTTATGGAGCGCGGAAGTGGCAAACGGAACGTTATCCTATTTTCGTTATTCCTTGCAGTGCTGGGAGTATTGGGTTAGTATATTTTTAATACAGTTGCTCAAAAAGTGGCGTATTGCAGGGACGTTTAGCGTTCGGGATGTGGGCTATTACATACTCGAGCTTTTTATTTACCTTTCCCGAACTCGTGCGTTCTCTTTGCCAACTGTCAAATGGCGACACGACTTTGACACACTTTTTTGCATTGCGAAACGTACGTTTCGCATTACTAATACGACTAGCGCCATCTCTTGATCACAGTTGGAACTTAGTTGAGTTTGTTGTGTTTTTGATATTTTATTAAATTTCTTCATTTTTTTCGCAACTGTATTAAAAATAGTTGTTCAGTACACGTGCGGAACCGTCATTGCAACTAGTTCCGACTGTCAACCCTCACCTTCGGCTGCGCCTCGGTGAGGGTTGGGTTCTTTGCAATGACAGGCTTTCCGCACTTATAATGAAATATACTATTTATCACTTCTGTCTTATACTTTTGTATTCTATATTTATTTACTTGTCAATTTCCCTATGTCACGGCCCTGAAAAGTGGATAGTTATCAGGACTACTACGGTTCTTCGATACAATAGTATGACTATGATTGTTCTGATATAAATTATGGTATCACATTATGGTATCAAATTATGGTATGGTTTGGTGACCCAAATAAATTAAAAAAAAAAAAAAAATCACCAGCTGCGTTAGTTTCGGAGTTCCCGCAGAAGTTCCGGGATAAAAGTACCCTGTGTCCTTGTCTAGCGTAGTGGTAGGTACCTACTACCTACCCCAGAACCCCTGACAGCGTGTATGCAAAATTGTATAATGATCAGTTGCATAGTTAAGGGATGACAGACAGACAGAGTTATTTTCTCTTACAATATTAGTATGGATTTATTTACTTTTCTATATCATTATGTCATGGCCCTGAGCAGGTAAAACATCAGGAGGTCTATAAGGATATAAAATAATATTAAAATTTATTAATATTAAAAAATCAACTTACATTTTATTACCGTTACTAGCTGTTCCGTGTGGTTTCACCCGCGTTAATTTCGAAGTTCCCGCGAGCAATAAGGGAATAAAGTAGGTACCCTATGTCCGTCTTTATACCCTTGAGTGTATGCAAAATTTCATAATGATCGGTTGAGTAGTTAAGGCGGGCAAGCGTAACTAACAAACAAATAACTTCAATAGTAAGGATTACGATTTAACTCGTCAGCATAATATATCGGTGTCTTTCAATACGTAGATATTTAATAGCAAAATTAATCATTTTATTATTAGTAATTTACAATTTCTAGTTTACACGTCTGTACCAGACCTGATAATAAAAACTAACCTAATTACCACCACAAGAATAACACGTCTGAGTAAGTTTTGCTTTAGTACTACTATTTAGTTCAAGATATAAAAAATTTAAATGTAAATATATAAATATAGAATTATGTAAACACATGAAATTTTTTGTTCCCCGCGGTTATACGTTCGTTAATTTCGGAATTCCCGCGAGAATTCCGGGACCAAAAGTACCTTATGTCCTTCTCAGCTGTAGTTGTACGGTGTACCCTTTACAAATTGTGCAGTGCATAATTTTATGATGATCGGTTGAGCCGTTGAGGCGTGAAAGCGTAACAAACAAACCAACCAACAAACAAATTCACATTCGCATTTATAATTTATTCAATTCATTTTCCGCGTATTTTTTGGGTATTCACGATATCAGAAAAAATATAATACTCACCTTTATTATTTTGGGTAAGAAAATTGACGACCCGATTGGTGCAGTAGGGCACCATGCCTGCCCGCTAACCAAGAGGTTCCGGGTTCGATTCCCGGTGGGGGTGCACTTGTGTGATGAACACAGGGTTCTACTTTCCAGTCTGGGTGTGTATATTATATGTAGTATATACCAAGTTTGCTTGGTTTCCACGACACAAGCTAATAATGTAGATCTGTGTGTTGTGAAGTGGATTATTATTATTATTATCTAGGTAACTGAAATCTTATGAAAAATGGATCTTAACAGAACTGATCTTCACCACCTAATTTCAGTATCAGCTGCTGCAGACAAAACGGTAACATCAACGGACAATGAATGTTGTAACCTAATAAGCGATTTATCAAAAACCTTGTTACGATCGCAAATGGCATTAAGGTTAAGTACCTACCTAAACTATTCTCATTCCACTATACTAAACACATCTAGGCTCGTATATAATGTTGAGAGAACTTGCCTTCTCTGACGCCAAGCGTCGTTTAAAGAGACAGCCTTCTCTGAATATTAGGTACATTCTTTGTCACGTACATTTACAAGAATAAAATTTGATTGCATTACAGAAACACGCAGCGATTGCAAAAGATGAATTTAAAATGGAAAATGTTAAAAACTGGTAATGTCAGTGGTTATATTTGTTGAATAATTAAGACTAGATACCTACCTATTTATTTTATTTTTAACTTACTTGTGTATTCACAGACGCAACCACTTAAGTAGGTAATTAGCTATACCTGCGACTCCACGTCGTCGTCTTACCTCTTGACTACAGCCACGGTGGCGGCGGCGACGGCAAAAATCAGCAGCTATCAGCGGCGCGCGCTGTGGCCTCCTTCTTATGTTGTCTACCATATGTTGTGGCCGCCGCCGTCGCCGCCACCGCCGCCGCCGTGGCTGTGGCGCCGCCCTTATGCCCGCTCCACATTCACGCGAGAATCTTGCGAGAACGCGAGAAAACCAACGTGAATGTGGAGCCGATGTTCTCCGCCGTTTCTCGTGGTTCGTGTCGCTAGATTCTCGCGAGAATGTGGAGCGGGCTTTAGAATTTTCCCCCCCGGGAATGGAATATTGTACACGCATGCATACGCACAAGCAGTAGCAAAAATATGTTAACACTCTCCTCAGTCGTTCAACTTTAGGTACCTACTTATCACCTACCTACTATTGCAATAAGATTCAACGATAGTCAAAAGTGATAAAATATTCCTGCTGCTGAAAATACAATACCTACTCCTCCTTTTTTGAACTATAGTCTACATTTACCTATGTTGATCTCATGATCCGTCAAACGTCTTGAGTTCAAGTCTGTGATGTACCTATTTTGAATAGGTGGGTATAAAATTTCGGTGTTCTAGACGTTAAATCGTGTAAAGGCATTAAATATTTTTACATCAATGAGTCAAGGTATCAAAGTTTACTAACAATAAAAATTATCAAAACCGAAATATTTTGAAATCCAAAACACATACCCACTACCTAAGTTCGGTACGGTCATGCACATGAGGATCTGGATGGTATATGTAGGTATCAAGTAAACGATAAACTTCACTCTTTTTCTTCTTGATTTTAATATAGGTACTTAGCGAACTTTAATCATCAGTGCACTAGTACAGTCAGCAGCAGAAATACATATGTAAACACTTGACAGCTATTGAATCTTATTTCAATGGTTATAAAGTTCAAAGATTGACAAAAGTGTTATAATATTTCTGCTGCTGCCTGTACGTTATTGTTATCAAGTGGCTCTATAAGAAAAAGCTTGTAAGAAGCTGCATTATGAACCTTAAATCGTTGCAATTAGAGCCCCTTCAAAGGCAAGTGTTGAAAAAAAATATTTCTATTTAAGTTGCATCAAACTCGTGCACCCACGACAACATAATAACAGACGCTTTAGTAACAAAAGGGTTAAATACTGAAGTGTGGGTCGGTCGTGTGACACTATGGGGCGTAATACCACTGTGGAAAACTGCGTCACCACCGAACGTGGTCATGTCGTTGCTGGAACCAAAACCTTCAGATTGCTGGCCTATTGTGTAAGTCATCTATCAACATAGCAATTATTGGTATTCACATGTTTCAGAAACATCACAATCGTAAATACATAATAGCGTTTTATGACACGATGAGAACTGCTAATGTCTGTCACTGATTTTTTTTTCGATTCATCGATTTTTCTTTTTGGAAAATTTGTATATTACAAAATTCAAAATAAGTACTTTCCTTCCGTGTGGCGCATAACCATGGGAGACTGAATATTTTTGATAAAATATCAACTTTTATTTTCGATCCTTTGATCCGGATACTTTATCTATACCTATTACCTACATACCTTAAGCTTTTTTTGTGAGAGGGCGCAGTACCTACCCTGATATTTAAACTTTGCCTAACTTTCCGTACTTCAGTGTTTAATTTGAGTACCACCATTCAGGGGTACGAGGGGCGAGATTATAATCGAGTTAAGTCATCGTGCACGAGTGGAATGTGTCAGCTTGGAACATATTCACCCAGACTCCGCGCAGAGTGCACCGAAGCTGTTCGTACTATATGTTAGTAATAGTCTATTTGATTATTTTTTTTTAGTCCTTCTTGTAGTTTAATAAAAAATATTGGACAAGTTTTTTTTTTCTTTTTTTACGTAATCAAAAAATAACAGCGATACATTGAGTTGAAATTTC
This sequence comes from Zygaena filipendulae, assembly GCA_907165275.2. Classification (NCBI taxonomy): domain Eukaryota; kingdom Metazoa; phylum Arthropoda; class Insecta; order Lepidoptera; family Zygaenidae; genus Zygaena; species Zygaena filipendulae. Next base: position 8,203,280 of record OU015659.1, read on the forward strand.
GCGTGACGTCACTAACTAGTGCAGTTTGTATGGCGGCTTGTAGCGGTAAGTGACGTCACGAGCCCCCACCCTAAACTTTAATGCGCTTTATCTCTGTGGATTTTCATTTAATTGAAAAATAAAAAAAATCGTGTCTAATGATTTTTAATTTTCTAAAAGACGGACTAATTAAAATTTTGATTTTCAAAAGTTGTCATAGCCGTATTTTATTTTTTTATTAATTACCTATTCACTTTTTTTTATTATGGCTTTTCATCTATGTCGAGTTTAAATAGTAAAAAAGGGAAATTTTGATTTTGATGTCCCCCGCGTCCCCCCCCCCCCCCCCCCCTTCGGACCGCGCCTGTTTCAATGGGCCTTTTGATAAAAGATTAGGGACAAAAGAGTCAAAGTGCTACATAATTATTTAATGTAACCAGTTTCACTAGAATTTTATCAATTTTTTGGTAAATGAATACAAGATTGAACCACCTAATTTTCTGTAATTAGTTTACAAAAAAATATTCTTTTTGCAGGGCATTCTTGAAAATGGCACGCGAATCAAAACAGTAGAGGCGGAATACCAAAACAAAGAAGCAGCAAAACAATACTATCCACTGAGGCACAGAAACAAATCGCTCAAACGCTTCGCGTTCGGGGTTTTGTCCAACCACGGCAACACAAAATACACGTGCATATACAGAGTGCATCTATACGGGAAATACATTACATCATCGTATATACCAACGTTAAAATAAAATTGATAACCATATGCAATATCAATTATTTTGAAATTCCTAAGAATAAGTTTAGCTACCTACAGGATTTGGTAGCCAGTTTCGTCAAATACATTTCCGTTTGTCAGTATGCGACTATTGGGCACTATCTATTACCTACCTACCATCTACCATAATAATAATATAAAGAAAATAAACTGCACGCAATGGTAGTGACATCACTGAATAATACCAAAAAAAACTAGCTTATGGTTAAGTACTCTACGTTTGCTCAGCGGTGAAAAAAATATCAGTGCGCTGAACAGAATCATTAGGTCTTGAAAAATCATAAAAATATTATAAACCACTTTTTTCTGTCTAGTCTAGTCGTAAAAAGTAGCCACCTTCTTCGGTTGCTAAAACAGTCCGGCCGGTTTTTTGTTCTCGACATTCAACTTCCTCTATGAATAATTTACAGGAGAGCGAAAAACATATTTTAGTTTGCTCTGATAAGATACTAGAATATTTTTAAAATATTTAATATTTATTTTGAAGAATATTAATTGAACTATATTTTCAGGAATAAATATTTTAATTTATTTGAATATTGCATGTTTTATGCCCCTTACTAATTGGAAAAAAAAATATCCTTGTCTAATTACCGAGTATGCTATTTTTCGTTACTTTTACACCTCTAGTCTAGACTAAACGGAATGAACACTGCGCAGGCGGCGGGGATTCAATTCACCGCCTCCCAGGCACAACCCTTCCCCTCTTACTAGGTATTTATTATGGTCGGTAGGTAATTTTAATAGTTCGTCAATTTCCTACTAGTAAGGCACACTGGCCATTTTAAAACCTAGTAAGTCCAGCTACTTAATACTGTTTTAAAATGGTCAGTTATTTACTAAGTTTACATATTGGTAAACAAGAAAATCAAGTGTACTTACTAGGCATTGAGGTGCGTGTTTTTCTGGTGTTTAGTGAGATAATGCGATTTGTCTTTACATCTTGTAGGCACTTTGATTTTAAGTCAATTTAAGTAAAAAAACTGATTTTGAGAAAAATGTTCCTTACTGGGTTTTAAAGTGGAGCAGCCGAATGTCTTCAATATCGACTATTAAACTGCAATAAAACTTCTCTAAATTTTGCAAAACATCAGTGTCCACTGTCCAGCTAGTTCGCGTACCGAACTTCCACTTACATCAGAATTGGGTCACATTTTTGCTAGCGTTCGTTAGTAAAAACAACAAAATAGGTATTTATGAGTTTTATTTATGTATCAAAACATCAAAAACTTAGACGGCGTTCCAGTCTTGCGTCGAGCCTCCCCACGATGGGGCGGGAGCAGGCGCGGCCTGGGGTGCTGTTGCGCCAAGCTCGTCTTGTACCTGTATAAACAAAAAATGCATTATTATCACACACTTCTAGAGATTATACACGCTACAAACATTTTTACTTTTAATAATTGTAACTAATATAAGTTTTTCATTTTTACTAGCCCATGTCTGAATGATTTATAACACAATATTTAGCGCGCACGCCGCCCACAGCAAATAAATCAAATCGGACATTGACACGTAGGCGCGGGCGTAGCGCTTGAAATTTCGTAGATAGGCACCTCTATTCTCCAATGTTAAATAAATTTTAAACTACTAATTTCTTCGACATAATTTATATTTTAATCACATTATTGTTTATTTTTTTTAAATGGGGTGTATCACCTGATTAATCCATTTGGTTAATTCATTAACACGTTGGAAAGGTACATTAAAAATAATAAAAGTAATATTACTTTTGTAATTTTATTTAACGCAAACGATCTTTAGAATTTTAAATACCTGAGCGGCCCAATCTTCTTGTGCCGGTGGTGCTCCAAAGGCAGGAGCAGCGGCGGCGGGAGCGGCCGCTGCGGGCTCCTCATGCCACGAGGTGACAGCTTCCGCGGGCTCAACCGGGTCCCACTCCTCGTGCACGGGGGCAGCCACTTCAGGCTTCGCCACCACCACAGCCTGGAAGTAATTAAGTATTCAGTATCATACTGTGCATGATTCCCCCCAAAAATCACATTATATACCTTAGAGGCTCAGGTGAATCATAAGATTTATTTTTAGGAATAAGAAACATGTTTTATTTATAACTGACCAAATGTTGAAATCCTAAATTCAATCATTATTCAATAAATAAATCTATGCTAAAATAAATCCGCTTAACCCATCATTTTACAAAAATATGCAATTATATTATTATGTAAATATAAAAAAACTGCCTGTCAACAATTTACCAAATGAGTGCATTCTAAATGTAAATAAATTAAATAATGTAGGTATCTTATATCTACTTGTCCTTGTGATATTTACCTGTTCCTTGGCCTGCTGCTCTTCCTTCTCACTCTCTTCGGGGTCACGGTAGAAGAACAAATCAACTACGACATCCCAGCGTTGGTCACGGGTTAGTTCACCACGCAGCCTCAACACTTCACGTGCCAGCAACCACCACATCAAACCAATAGAATGGGAAGACTGAAACAGATTATTATATTTATCGATTAATATACACCTGTAGTTCATATCTGTGTCAGTATTCAGTAATATAATAATTCTAGATACAAGCTTCAGATACAATGCATTTTATTTTACCTTAGTATTGCAGGGAATAGCAATGTCAACAAATCTGAGGGGAGAATCAGTATTGCAGAAAGCAATAACAGGAATGTTGACATATGAAGCCTCAGTGATAGGCTGGTGGTCCAGTGCTGGGTCCAACACAATTAGGAGACGGGGCTCACGGAATGCAGCTTGAATCTATAAAAAGAAATTATAAGTTCTTCAGTAATAATAGGCAACAACAACAAGCTTATTTATAAGTAGAAAACTTTTCAGTTAATGTTTAATCATAAATGTACATAGTACATTCAGTGGTTCCTTAAATATATTGTCATCATTTAAGACTTCTAAATGTCACTAAAGAAGATTTGATATTGTTACCTAAAAGTTTTTAATTCAAATTGTTAATGAAATTAGATAATACATAATATCTTCATAATAGTTGTGTATAATAGTTTCACCAAGTCAAGATGAATTCATCAGGGTTTAAGAAATTTTATCACTACAAAAAAAAATTATGTTACCTGATTAGTGAAAGCGCCAGGTGTGAAACGTCCAGCAATTGCTGTGGCTCCTGTGTGAGCAGCGAACTTCAACACAGCACGCTGACCAAATGGACGTGATGAGATGACAAACACATCTGCTGGGTTTTCAATAGCAACCACAGCACGGGCTGCCAACACCAACTTCTCCCACGTGCGACGCAGGTTGATCACGTGGGTACCATCGGAACGGCGTTTGTACACGTAAGTCTCCATCTGACAATATTGTCACAGTTCAACATATTTCGCCATTAAGTTATTCTAAGGTTATAAAAGAGGTAATCAGTTGGGAGAATTTGACATCAATATATTCAGTAAAAATATATATGGAACGGATTCTGATATCATCATTAGGTATCGGTAGGTTCAATACAATATCTCAAATTTAAGGTTACTGCACTGAACCGGTAGCGACAGCATGTCATAGATGTGGAATTGGACTGACCTGGAAATGGACATTCTCGGACCCAAGGTGGGTGGTCGCTGCAAGCATCTTGGTGACATCTTCCTCATTGAGGGTCAACACATCTAGACCTCCCGACATCGTTGCGTTTATTTAGTGTTACGACTAAACCTGCGAATAACGCGATATAAATCAATAAAAAGTAAAAATAATAGCAAATTATAAAACAGTTCATAAATTTAAATGAAGTAATATGACAGAAAATTATTTACAAGAGTCGATTTTATAGATTAATATGAATTTAAATAAATATTTTAACTTACGCGTAATGCCACTGGGAGTACAGCTAAATGTGAAATGACAGATTTGACAGAATTCAATTCTATTGAATTGACATTTGACAGATTTGAGCTTTGAAGTTTGAGGAGATTTCAGCAGTGTTGCCAACCGCGCATGACCTAATATCGCCGTTTCTCATGCATAAAGTAGCCGAATGTAGCTTTTCAGTTGCAGTAGCCTCGAAAAGCCCAAACGCCAAAATATCAATACAAATAAAATAAAATGTAATTTTTATAAATTTATTTATGTATCGTCAGTAGTACAGTCAGTATAAAACAGATTATTACGTTAGTTCACAATGAAAATACGTATTACTTTATTTCGTTTTAAATTCGGTTACATAAAAGCTAACACAAATTCAGGGTAATCCCCGAAACGAACGACTTATATTCAAAAAGGATGACCATGTCAAAATCAAATTGTTCCCATGTTACACACATAACTATACATATATTTACATTTGCATGAACATTGTTTTTGTTTTATAATCGAACACTTATTTGCGATTCGGGTTATTTAAATAACTTGTCACTGAAGTATAGCCTACTAGGCGACCAGTCGCCTTCAAAATTTTTTCGTCGCCGATTCTCGTTCTGAGTAGCCTAAATGGTGAAAAATCGTCCAAGTTGGCAACACTGGAGATTTGTGATTTGTCTTTTCAAGGTTTTGACACTTGAGAGTTGACTTAACACTTGACACAAACTTTTTTTGCTGCGACAAAGCTGAAAATGTTCAGCTTTGTCGCTGTCTGCTCACCGCTGGGAATTTGGGAAAGAAAGGGTGTGAGTCGCCATGTGGTGGTGCTGCATGACTTATTTAATTTTTTTATTTTCTGTAGGTGAAGAATGGATTCAGGCGAGGTAAAATATAAATCAAAACATTTAATTAATAGGGTACTTGCATGAAATTTATTATAAGAAATTGTGTCAATATTTCAAAAATAGAGCCTTAGAAAAGCGTTATCGTGAAAGATTTACTAAAAAAATTTCAATAGTTTCCAAAATATTCAACTTTTAATTTTGTGAAACGGAACGTTGCAACGAAACACCAATCACAGCCAAGCTTAACACATGACGTCACTTTTATTTTTTTAGGAAACATTTACCTCTTTCAGAGAAGGCAAAAGAAACCAAGTGCATACAGTCAATGCATTTTTTTTATTTTCTGAAGTTTTTTACTTTAAAATGCATCGGTAAGATGCATTTCGATTCTTTACTGGAACTTTTGGAAGTAACTCGACACAGTTCAACCTTAATTTCGCTTTTGGATATTGAAGTTACCTGTCTGTCAGTGTCACATGATCCTGTCAATACGACAGTGACATTTCTATCACAGATTAATAAGGCGTAATTTTGAACAAGTGACGTCATTTCGCGTTTCGGCGGTAAAGTCTAAAGTAGGAACTTTGAAACGTTCTATTTAATTAATTTATGCATATATTTTTTTTCTTTTTCTTGCTTTGTTTAAGTAAGCCATATATCTTTAAAATAGACTGGAAAAAAAAATTCATGCAAGTACTCTATTATAATTACTAATATAATAAAATAGCTACAATATGGTGTAACTGTCAACCTTATCGCAGACATCAAATTTTAACGAAAATTTTGTTTCTTCGATATCATTGTACAGTTCTGTCGAGATTAAAATGTGTGTCAAACCATACTTTGTTAGCAGTTTTGCTGTCATATTTATGTCTCAAAATAACAGCTGGTTTACAGCTTTTCTTATTTTGTATTATTTAATAGCAATAATTAAGAAAACAGCATAATAAAGTAATACAATTACACTTGTAGTAATATGTTAATCAACTTTAGATCTTAACGAATTTACAATATTTCTACTAAAACTGCCTCGTTTTCAATTTGCACAAAACTGTTTACTGTAGAGTTGGCTAAACTGTTTTCGCTGCCAGCGACTTGTTGCTACTTTTTTGAGTCGCGGGAAATTCAAAATAGGGTCACATGACCAGATTTGTCGCTGCATGAGGCTCCATCAGGGTGGTTCCGACGCGGCGACAAATCTGATCACATGACCAGGATTTGTCACTGTAAACAAGCTTCGAGCGGCTGCATAAGGCTGCACCTCAAGGCAAAAATCTTGACGCTAAGTACATATTTATTATACATATACAACTTTTTAGTTATATTATTTTATTTAGGGGGATTTAAGGGATTTTGAGGTAACCTTTAGGGTTGCTTTAGGGGTAAATATTTTCGAGAGTTGGCAACACTGCTCTAGTGGCCATTGAAATCTGAAATCCCTAATTCATCTAGAATACCAGATAATCGTCCGATTAATTATAAAAAGTTTCAGTTTCGCAGTAAATACGTAAAGCAATTCGTACATTATGATTACTTTATATTTCTGACCATTGTTGGTGTTCATAGATTGTATAGTTTGTGAGATAATTTCGTAATCAGTGACATTTTAGTGAAGTGCCTAATTTGATCATGGAGGCTATAGCAAAACATGATTTTAATGCGACTGCTGACGATGAACTCAGTTTTAGGAGAGATCAAGTTCTCAAAGTAAGTTTTCAGTCCAGGCTCTCGATTTGCCAGAAGAATACCCATGTAACTGCTATCGCTAGTTGACAGATTCTTTCTAGACTTTCGTTTTTACAGATACTAAATATGGAGGAAGATATGAATTGGTATAGGGCAGAATTGGACGGCAGAGAGGGACTCATACCTAGCAACTACATTCAAATGAAAAATCACAGGTAATAATTAACTGAATTAGGAAATCAAATTTCATAAAAAGCATCCTGCACACGCTTTACTTCCATGTGTACTACGATTAAATTAATTGGGATTTTTAATTACGAGGAAACTCTCTTACATGCTCTCTATTTCCAGTTGGTACTATGGTAAAATTACCAGAGCAGATGCAGAGCGACTGCTAGCAAATAAACCAGAAGGTGGATTTCTAATTAGGATTAGTGAATCAAGTCCTGGCGATTTCTCACTGTCTGTCAAGTGAGTACTTAATGTATATATTTAATTAAACTGAAACAGGTTTGTTTGTTGGTGCATAGGCAGCATGCTTGAACTGAGAATTTAAGTGAAATTTGGCATGCAGGTAGCTTATATTGAAAGTTAACATTAGTTCCCTAGAAAATCTTGAATTGTATGCAAGTTACCATTCAGTATACCAGCTAGCACTGATTGAAGATATACACTTATAAACACATGATTGAGGTAAAGGATTTACACATATACCTTGTTATTTAAGATACTGTAATAATGCTGTAACTACCCTCATTTGTTAAATGTTACAAATATTCACAGTACATTTAATTCATACAATCTATGTTTTTAAGCTTTATTGACTTTTTTTATTGAGAAGGTTTTTGCAACATACAGAGGCTTCGCGACCTCCCTGAATAATACTGTTCTAAGATATTTAAATCATTTAAAAGGAAATATTTTGTGGAATATGGGTAGGGATAAAATAAATAAATAGCTAATTGTTTCTATCATAATTCTGCAGTATGGCAACAATATAAAGACTTCATTGTTAAATAATATCTACAACAACTAATAAGTACCTACATAAATACAAAAGATTTTTTCCATTGGACTAATAGGTATTTTAATTTATGGTTAATGCTATCCAGTCAAATAAAAATTATTTATTTATTTATTTATAAGGTACAAAACATAGTGCAAACTTTTACAGATACCAAATTATACCAAGTTACAAACAATCACCAGTCTACGCCACTAGCTGTACACAACACTAAAAAAAACGAAAAAAAGAAAAGTAATTACAATATTATTAGTCAAATATCAAAAATAACAGCCAATAGCTAATTAAATCACAATAATAGTGTAGTGTGAGATAATTAAGTAATAATGTCAATAATTTAATTTAATTCACTACACAGTCAATGATGCTTAATCCATAATTTATTATAGTTTTTATATAGTCTGGTTTTATGATCACGGACTGTCTTCATTTTTTAAAAAAGATGATAAATAATGGGGAAGATAAAAGTAAATTATTGTGGTAGGTTATGTACATATTTATAGTATTTGTTTATTTAAAATAACATATTTTCAAATTCATTGGTGAAGTTCACCAATTAATTTTATTTACCTATCATATTCAACATTTATAAGTAGTAGGTACTTTCTTTTTTAATAAAATAACTTTCACAAAGTATTATACATTAAAATAAAAAGAAAAACAAATATAAAACACACAAAAAGGACACAAATATTGAGTTATAAAATCTTTTCAAAGCAAAGAACATCAAACTGATTTTAATAGCTAGGTTTGGTCAAAATTTTAAACTACAAAAGTTTCTAGAGGGAAACTATCAATAATTAGGAATTTATGGCTAACCCCGTTAAGAATCACGAATATAATAATCATATACTTACAACAATTTAATCGGTGAATCATTTATAATTCTATAAACTTAAAGCATGATGATATATATATTACTAGCTGTCCCATCCACGGTAAGTTCTTTGTACCCCTGACAGTAGCTGTTGCCCACATTAATTCCGGAGTTCTCGCGGGAATTCCGGGATAAAAACTATGCTATCTTTTAAGTTGGCCCATATTATAAATGGTTAGAAAATTTTATCAAAATCTGTTCAGTAGTTTCGGAGTCCATCGCGGACAAACAACGTGACACGTGATTTATATATATTAGATATACACATTAAATACCTTATCTAAATCATGAATCACTGAAAGGAGTTCATTAGATACACAGTAACTAAGAAAATACCATAACATGGTTTTCTATGTTTGACAATATCAGTGTAATAATAATAATTTAATGTATGGCTTACCAAAGAAAAGAGTGTCTTATTTTTCTATTAAAAAAACTACACTATTAAGTTGAGTCATCACAAATCCTACGACCAACGGTAAATACTTATGCCTTACGCCTGTATACGTATATAACATAATGTACTAGACCACCTCCCGGGCTCAGATGACATTCCTCACCTTTTTTCACTATGACCTTGCATCACTTCCTCTCACGAAAATTACGATGTATATATATTTATTTATCTTAGGGCAGATTATTAAATTCTTACGGCCAGAGTCCTTTTATGATTACTTAATTTTAAGTAAATATTTTTAAAACAAATTGCCACAATCAGAGACGGTCATTAAGCAATTAATGTTGATTGGCATTTAACTAAATTTAACTTAATTAGTCACTAATTAAGATTAAGTAATATAATGAACGTCTCTGATTGTGGTAATTTTGTTTTAAAAATCTTTACTTCAAATTAAGTACTCAAACTACTCTGAGTGCGGCCGTTAGATACCTAAAGGCTAACCTGAGATTAAGTAACAAAATGGAAAAGTGTTGTTTAATAGACAGTTAATCATTATTTTTTTATTTTTAAAAGATATTCTTAGTCATAAAATTTGGTTGAACTATAACGATCTACAGAAGCGTGCATTTATGCCAAAGAAAATTTATTATTGCAATAGTTTGGTGACTGATAAGAACTAAAACAGTTTAAACTGGAATGGGATTTATTTTTCATGTGACACAAATCACAATAGAACCGTTTAGGCGCTTTACGTCCAAAACTGTCGAGTTTAAAAGGACTTCCGACGAAGTCCTTTTAAACTTCTAGCAAATAGCAATAACTAAAATCTAATTAAAAACGCTTATTGCATGCATAGATAAAGTTAATTAGGTTCTATAGATAACGTAGTTCACATATTTTTAGTCTGTATGTTATTGTATTCAGTAGGTACTCAGCAGCGACTTCCTAAACCGGCTGCTGTTTTAGGAAATCGTCTATTATAATTTACTAGCTGTGCCCCGCGGTTTCACCCGCAGTAATTTCGGAGTTCCCGCGGGGATTTCGGGATAAAAAGTACCCTATGTCCTTCTCTGTACCCCTGACAACGTGCATGCCAAATATCATCCAAATCTATTTAGCCGTTTTTGCGTGATTGAGTAACAAACATCCAAACATCCACACTTTCACATTTACAATATTAGTAGGAAGTAGGATATTATAACGTTTTTTTGTGATCCATACAGTCATTTCAATTGCAAGGACATCAGCTCAATATTTATGTAGTTAATAAAAAAAAGTATTGTGGCTTCACGCGCTCACTGAGACACTGACTCACGATGCTTATTTATTTTTTGAGAATTGGTCTTGTCACACCGTGTATTAGTCATCATAGCTTATTGATCTGTACCTCGAGAATGAGTTTGGTGCTTTGGTTTTCGACATTACGTTACTAGGAGAAGATCGAACTCTTTTTTTTAATAAACATAACAAACAGATTTAATCATAATTTTTTAGAAAGAGACTGGGATCCAATGCGATGTTCATGTGTACTATTCCATTAAAAAAATAACAAATCAGGTAATTAAATTACAGACAGCCAGCCCCCTTAATTAATTACATCCTATAATCGTTAACACACAGAAAACTAAAGAATAGAATCTTTAAAGTGGACTTTTGATTGGACGATTTTACATTACCACCTGACATAACGGTTCATTCCTTAGTAACTATTCTATACGTTAACGATTATTTATTATAGATTGTCAACTTGGCTAAGGGGGCAGTTCTACTCGCGCTAAACTCATAACCGTACCGCTTTTGTATCGATAAGGTGCTCCTTAAATGTACTTACCCGTGTGGTGACGATCGATCGAAGAGAGTATCGGCATGTGACCTTATCGACACTCCTGCCTTTTTGGTGTTATTCATGAGCAGCATTAGCCTCTGATTTCGCACTGTGATGTACAACACGAAGTGCGACGTTCCGAGAGAGACCAGGGGCACAATACACTAGTATAATATTAGCAAAAATATTCATTACCTACACTTTCTCGTGTACAAGGCATCTTGGTCAGTAATACGTTTTTAGTAGAGATGTTTTGCCAGTTTTTGGGGTGAAAGTATTAGTCAACTGATTAAAATGCCGCAAGTACCTATCTACCCAGTCGTCGGCGTCGGCAACAGGGAGCATCATGCCATGCCGATGTTGGTTTGTGTATTTATGCGTGTGTGTGTATGTGTGTGCGTGCGTTTGTTCGTGCGCGTTTTTTGCTGGTGTACACTATCTAGTTATTTATTTATTTGCTAGTTGTGCCCCGAGGTTTCACCCGCGTTAATTTCAGAGTTCCCGCGGGAATCCCGGGATAAAAAATACCCTTTGTGTTAATCCGATGTATAAGCTATATTATTGTAAAGTTTCATTTAAATCCATCCAGTAGTTTTTGCGTGAAAGAGTAACAAACATCCATCCATCCATCCATTCATCCGTCCATACATTCTTACAAACTTTCGCGTTTATAATATTAGTAGGATTTATTGAAAGCTAACTCTACAGCACATTAAGAAAAAAACAACCAATACAATTTACTCACAATAGTGCCAATGACAGGTTAGACAATGATTTCAGAGTTTAATTGTTGCGCAACTAAAGGGGCGATATCTTTCACTTATAGGATATCAAGTCGTCCAACACTCTACTAATAATTATATTTACGAAATAGCTGTCTCCAATAAAAATATGTGGATTGAATTGATTTTACGTTAAAACTATACCTAATAATCAAAATGCTTTGTCCTGAATGACTGACTGCATGACAATCAACGCACAGCCTAAACCGCTGATCGTAGAGACCTGAAACTTAGAGGGTGTGTTCTTTCTATGACGTAGGTAGGCATCCGATAAGAAAGGATTTTTCGAAATTCAAGTGAAAATGAAATGAAGAGTTTTTATGGAATAATTCCGCGGGAACTTCGAAATTATCGCGAGTGAAACCGCGCAGGACAGTTAGTACCTAAACAAATAATGCTTGTTCTTAAAACTTCGAAGATTAAATAGACTATATGAAACAGGTTTGGACAAACATAAAGGGAGAGTTTTTACGTCACTTCGTGTCCAAAAATCGAGACATCTGTGACTCTACCATGAGTTGTTGTTGTTGTTGTGTATTTCGAATAGTTCCAAAGCCAATTTACGACACAATTTATTTTCTCAGTCTATAATTTTATTATTAGTCACTTACAATCGCCTATAGACCAGTTTCATAGGCTATCAACACTGGCAGTGATGTATTAGATTACTGGAAATAAGAATTTGTTTGAACCAATATGCGTCCATCAATAAATTCTAATGAGAATAAATTTCTTTGTTTGTTACGTTTTCACGCCTCACCTGTCCAACCGATCATCTTGAAATATTGCAGACCTAAACGTTATCAGGAGTACATAGGACATATATTTTATGCCGGAATTCCCAAAATTAACGCTGGTGAAATCGCGGGGAACAGCTAGTGTACTATTAATTAGTATGTATTAAAGAATTAGAAAGTCACTATGTCTATGTTAACCAAGCCTCGAGCAAATGCGCCTATTTACATAATGGAATTTTACTTTAATAGGTATCACCATAATATCATTTTCTCTTATGATTCATCTCTCATCTCCTATTTTATCCTTTACTCAGTCTTTATTCAAGAATATTGCATGCAAATAAAATTCCACTTTTTCTCTCTTCTCCAAAATTTACCTATTATTTTCATAGATTTTATGGTTTATTTTATAATTGGGTATATCCCGAGGCATGAAAATGAAAAATTCTAATTAGTTCGTCAGTTAGAAAATAACAAAATAATAGACACGTATTTTTTTGCTTTAAAATATACTGTTCAATTTTGAAGTTACTGATTCTATTGAATGTTTATCGTACAAAGAAGTTCAATGAACTTTTACATGATTGGATGTTTTACGTATTGTATTTATACCCATCGCAGGTGTCCAGACGGTGTGCAACACTTCAAGGTGCTGAGGGACGCGTCCAGTAAATTCTTCCTGTGGGTGGTTAAGTTCAACTCGCTCAACGAGCTGGTGGATTACCACCGCACAGCGTCCGTCAGCCGTCTGCAGGATGTCAAGCTCAGGGATGTCGAACCAGAAGAGGTAATACTGATAGAGTTGCTGACTGTTTTCTTTTTACGTCTTGCGCTTTCGATCACCTTACCTCCTTGCTGAAGTAGCAACGAGTATTTGTTTTCAAATCTTTTTTTAACATCATCCTAAACGAAACAATAAAAATAATTTGTTATATTCTAAATGAGAATTGAAGAAAGAATTGCGGACAAAAGCCAAATGTTTTTCTGAATTATAAAGTATTAACTAGCTATTAACGTTTACTTTCCATTTCTCTTATCTATTCTTAAGCTATCGAGAAAAAAATATGTTTTTCTACGAGTCTTATACCGAACATGTAGATAACTTTTGTCAACGTCTTTTTCTTATGACCTAAGCTGGGTTTGAATATAAATTCCACTATTTAGAGATGAAATTTTGAAGCTTCTCTTACGGTAAGCAAAATCTAAGGGATCCGCTTCGTTTTGTCCACATTCATGTTATAGTAATGACTACAAATTCAACTAATTAGATTGAACATCACAAATATGTATTAACCTTGTTTGATTTCAGTGAAGTGAAATCGTGAAAATTTCATGTCCATTAATCCATTAGGTCAATTAGTTGTTGGCACCTATTCACCTTTCACAGTTTATTCTATGTATTCTATACAGAATTCGGCTGATAACTATTCGTGGTAACGCGATATCATTGTAAATATCGCGTTCAGTGCTTGACCCTGATAAACCAACCGAAATAGCACTTCGTCGACTGACTTTTTCCTATAAATTCCAGTTATATCGCGTAAAATATATGTACCTATATTCCACTGTTAACGCAAAATTTAATGGTCTTTCTATGTATTCAGTTAAACCACTGAATAATAATTAATATAACCCTCATTTTGTACTGTTGGTTTTTATAGATATTACATTAGTAGGTACTAATATTCTCCACGGCTCCACCCGTATGGATTTTAGCATAATCTCCAAGTTGTTGTACCTGTATGAAAAGTATTTTTATAACAACAGCCGACATTTTATTCCAATACACCGAAGGGTTAATTGAAATTCCTACAAAGCATTTATTTGCAGAAATAGTCAATAACTTGTAATTTTAACAAAAATATTTAAATAACACCATTTGGAGAATAAAAACTGGACAGTTAGTGTAGTGCATCTCCAGTACAAAAACGGGCACTGTCTCATCATGAAGATTATTTCTTGGTAGGATAAATCTTACGTGATATTAGAATAATCCTAAAGGCTTGTACACAAAACTGCGATGCGACTTCGCATCGCAAAAACCTGCGAGCTCGCATGTCGCGTCGCAAGAACTTGCGAATTGATTCGAATGGAAATAAGGAATGGTCACCTTATCTTGGAAGGGAGACCCTTGCCGCACGAAATCGTATCGCAACTTTCTGCGTTGCGAATTCGCATCGCGTTACATCGCAGTTTGTGTAGGTACAAGCCCTTAGGACGACGCAAATAAAGTACCTATCGACTACCAACTTAAAATTATTTCTTGTAGAATATAGCAATGTGGCCAATACGTCATATTCGTGAACAGATACCATCAGCTAGTGCTGGTCATTTTGGTATTCCTAATTCCTATGAATTAAGAATAGAAAATATATAAAAGGAACATGCATGGCCATAGCACTAGGAAGCTGTGAAGGGCATGAGTTTTGTTGGAGCTGTCACATTTTAATTATACGATAACTTTTATTGATGTAAAAAAGGGCTACACTTGTGGTCAATTTTGAACAAAGATAATTGACTTTCAAACAGTTTTGGCACGTGAAATATAATGCAAACCCCTGAATATCCAGTCAGTTTTAGCTGATTGATGATAACTACCTAGGTGTCCTTGGTTATATGTCTAAAAATATAGCTTCCCGTATAAAATTTGTTGGTAGACACTGGTGCAGGCGCTGTATGATTTCACACCGCAAGAGGCTGGCGAGCTGGAGTTCAGGCGCGGCGACGTCATCACCGTCACCGACCGCTCCGACCAGCACTGGTGGCAGGTAATACAGATTGCTGGTGGCTGGTCAATATTAATATTGACCGTAGCTAAGAATACTGAAATAGAAAATCGAAGAACTACCATACATACAGCACTGGTGGTCCCTAGACCGATCAGCGAACCTGTCTGCTACGTCAGCTCCCTTAGCCAAGTTGATAATCTATATAATCATTGACAATCTAAATCGTCATGTCACGTGGTCATGTATATTAGTTCCCTGGTGGTGCTGTATGTATGTATGATAACATTCTAAACATTATATTATTCCTAGCTGTTCTACGCGTTTTCCCCACGTTAATTACGGAGTTCCCGCGGGAATTCCGGGATAAATATCACCCTTTGTCCTCTGCATCCATGACAACGTTTACACAAAATTTCATAATGGTCGGTTGAGTAATGCAGGTGTGAAAGCCTAACAAACATTAGTAAACTCACCTGCACACTTAGGATTTTTTTTTACTTTGACACTGGCAAAATGTACAGTGTACACTGACTGCGAAAGTCCATAGACAAATAGAAAGGTGCATATTTTTTCTATCTATTTGCAGGGTGAGATAGCGCACCGGCGCGGCATGTTCCCCGCGTCCTACGTCTCTGCGTACCACTCATAGTGTCCGAGCGGCCGCGCCCTTGCCTCCGCGCGTCGCGCGCCCCCCGCCCCGGACGACCCCCACGCACGCCCCCTCGCTACACACGCATACATACTCACATCTATATTGCAGTACGTAACATTTTACATACAACATTAATTTACCCAAAAACAACATTTTATATACAGAGTGGAAAGTAAAGGTGGCAGTTTTGGGGTATGTACTTCTTTATATTATGATGTATTAAAGGTAACAAATTTTAATGAATGGAAACATTCCTTAAGTACCTAATTATTATTTTTAATAAGTAAAACTGCATTCAATGATCACATGAAAAACTTTATCCGACTATACGTTTGCAAACCACTTTGATCTACCTTTAAAAATACTGTTATTTTAAGAATTCAATCCTTATCAACGACTAGGTACTTGATCGGTTTAAAACGTCTAGAGTTTTATTTTACATTTCATTGGTGTGATTGACGACTCAGACCAGTTATCTAAAATCTTTGAATTAAGTTTTCCTTATTTACAAAAGAACGTAGTATTTGCAATTTTTTCTTAATACTATTTTCCAGCCGACTGCCACCTTTGATTTCCGTCCAGTATGATAGGCAATACGTGTTAATTGCATACCATTATTTTTAACTAGCGGAAACTTTTTACAGGCAATCTATGCTCATTATGTATCGTGGTTTTATGTTTAGTTTGTTGTAACGTAATAACGTAAGTGCCCCATGTGTGTGTTTTTCATTGCGCTAATTATGTTTTCAAAGAAAACTTATGTGCTTCGTTAAAAAAATTCTATGGATTAACTTTGTAATCAATGTGACAGTATGTTATGATAATCTTTGAAGAATAGTCGTCCGGTCGGTGTTGCCGTTCGATATTTATTTGACAGAACGTAAATAATGTTATGGTGCTTTTCATAATTTAATCGTACAATATCCTGCTACACAGCTCGAGTCGAACGTAATCTGTCCAATTATACACCATTTTTGTAATAATATTAATAAAGCCTTTGTTTTTGCAATATGAGTAAGTATTTATAAAAGGTTGTTTGGAAGTACAAAACTTCATTTTTTGTGACTTTTTTGTATTCTGTGTGACGAATTTATTGATTTCAATTTTTGGAATGATTGTGTCCTCATTTATGTGCCAGAATTTTAATTTTAGTTTTTTTTAAACATGCGTCTGTAAACGGATATAAATACTAAATAGTGAAAAGTTGGGATCATCTTTCAGTTATTGCTGAAAATTCCCTTAAATGTTTTTAAATGATGGAATTTTTAAAGTATGACTAATATTAATATCATTTTATTAGTGTTTAATGCTCATTTTTAATATTTACCATAATACAAAATATTAGGAAAATAGATTTTAAGTTCATATTACAATATCTTTTTTTTTATTACTTATAAAACATGTAATCTGGTACCATAGTCACGTAGGATATAAAACACATAATAAACGGCTTATCAAAAATGCTTAAGCTCTCCCTAGATTAAGATGTGATTCGACAGGATTGTGTTACGCACAAAACGCAATACTTACTGTAAACTATGTAGGAACTACTGGACAATCCGTTTTTATCACAGGCATTCAATATTATAGCGAGTATATCACACGACAAAAAGGGCTTAGAAAGATGCGACGCAGAAATATAATATAATGAATGTTTCGTGTCTGTGGTGCTTAAACAGATGATGAATAAATTAATTTACTGATATTGAACACCCGGAATATTTGGACACCGATAAGCAATAACATGTTAACCCACAAAATTAAGTTATTGATACAGAACGCATTGAGAGTTACAGAACGTTCTTTTAATTAAATTATGTGTTTATACGGACAGAATTTTGAACAAAAAAATGTTGAAAATGGCGCTATAATTTTAAAACACGATTTAAGGCCCGTTTATATCTTCAGACATTGAGCGTACCAGACACGTGCCAGGGCAGAAACCAAAAGACACCGTTTGTTTACAAAAGCCGTCTGCACGATTCCAAATCTCTGTTCACCCTGCTCGGCATGTAGCCATAGATCGAAATGAAATGACGAAATGAACCGCGAGACAAAAAATTCTTTACATGAATACTGGCCCGTGTCTGTCGGCGTCTGCGCGGCCGTGTTATGATAGATATGAATACGCGCTGTATAGGGGAATATTATTTTGTCTGCCACGGAACGTGTCTGGCACGTGGGCACGCTCAATGTCTGTAGATTTATAAACGGACCTTTACCCAAAATTTATCCAATGTGAGTTAACACGGTAATCCTTATGTTTATGTGTAGCATTTATTTACCCAACGCTTTTTTGTCATTGTCTACCTAGTATCTTTTAAAGTTACACGTAAATATATTGTTAAATTTATTGTTTTTTTTTTTGCATATTTATCATAACTGTGCCCCGCGTGAGTTTCGGGATTCCCGCAGGAACTATTTTTTTCTAAAATAAAAGAAGCCTAAGTTACTCCTTATAACATCAACTATCTGTCAGTGAAAGTCCCGTTAAAATCGGTCCAGCTGTTTCAGAGATCAGCCGGAACAAACAGACTGACAAAAAAAAAGATTCTTTTATGTAAGTACCGTATATACTTTCATATGCATTTAGTGAACAGCTGTCAATTTGGAATTACAAACAGACACTTCAATTTGTATAGATATCAAAATGGTGAGGTTAATTATGCGTCACAATTTGTCAAATAAATGTGGTAGTAAAATAAAGTTCCGTCTGCTCATAATTATGTTAAATATTATGTAGGTACCAAAAAAACAAGTAGGTAGTCCGCAAAAAGATAAAGTTTAAAAAATCTTTATCAATGCACCTGCTGCTATAATTTTGGTGTCTGTGGTTCTTTATGATATTATGATAAATGAATATTGATTATTATGATTGTGACCATGTCTTTATAAGACAATATAAGTAAAGCTATTATGACTATAGCACTCTGCTTTCAAAACTGCTTTGGATGTGTTTTTTATTTAAACAAAAGTTGTTTTACGATGTTTTAGTGTCTTAACGTTAAAAATAATAATTAATTAAGTAACAAAATTGTCTCGTTTTTTTTATAACGTGTAAAATGTAACATGTAACGGCGCAGTGGTAGGCATTTGCAATTGAAAAAAAAAATTCTTATATCTGAAAATTGAATAGTAAATTTACATTATATTGTAGCACTCGGTAGCATATGATTGTACTTAGTTAGCGTTTAGTCAGGACTTTGGAATTAATGAAACTGAGTGCTCGTTGATCCAATGTAGATAATTTATTTTTGTTATTGTGTTAATGTATCCGAAATTATAATATTTATATGAAAGGGAAAAATTGAAAAATATGTATGCGATGTGAACTTGATAATGCAAGTTTTAACTGTTAGGAGAGTGGATAATATAATAGAATCGATTGAATTAATAATTTTACTAGGAGTATAATAACATCGTTGAACGTAAATAGTTAACAAATGAATAATTAATTAGCGCATATGTTTTTTGTTTGTATTTCGTCGCGTATCTCCTCTACCTATTCCCAATCAGCGAAGCATTTAAACTACGTAATGTTTAGAACTAGTATAAGTTTGATACGATTTGTTTCGAAAACAAGTAGATAGATACGTGTCTGGTTATAATTTTATGGTACCTAAAACTCTTGAATTTTATCTGCATGCAATAAGAGTAAGTCAGAAAGGGGGTGCCCTTGGTAACGAATAATGCATATGAAACTTTAATAAACTTTTACAATGCCCATGCCCAGAAAGTGCCCTCTTATTAAACACATAATGATACTAGTACATTTTGCATACAAAGCGTAGCGAGATTTTTGCCACGGTTTCTAAAGAAGTTACACTTAAAACTTTTATCCATAGGTACTACGATCTGATTTACAAAAATTAAACAATATACCTACTTGCTCTTCGATATAATATACTATCAGTGTAATGTACTTTAAGAATGCTTAAAGCTCGGCATCTCACCCGCGTGAGTTTCGGGAATAGAGTACTTGCATGAAATTTATGATAAGAAATTGTCTCAATATTTCAAAAATAGAGCCTTAGTAAAGCATTACCGGGAAAGATTTACCAAAAAATTATGAATAGTTTCCAAAATATTCAACTTTCAATTTTGAGAAACGGAACGTTGCAACAAAACACCAATCACAGCCACGCTTAACATATTACGTCACTTTAATTTTTTGGAAACATTTACCTCTTTCAGGAAGGCAAAAGAAACTAAGTGCATACAGTCAACAGTATTTTTTTATTCCTAAAGTTTTTTACTTTAAAATGCATCACTGTCACATGTCACTGTCACATGACCCTGTCAATATGACAGGGACATCTCTATCACAGATTAATAAGACGTAATTTAGTAGTGACTTCATTCCGCGTTTCGGCGGTAAAGTCAAAAGTAGGAACTTTGAAACGCTCTATTTGATTAATTTTTGCATATATTAATTTTCTTTTTCTTGCTTTGTTTAAATAGGCCATACATCTTTAAAATAGACTGGAAAAAAAATTCATCAAGTACCCTATTCCCGCAGGAACTCCCAATTATCTTTAATACAAACCTTCCCTGAACTTCCACAAATATTTCAAGATCTAAATTAGGCAAATCGGTCCAGCCATTCTCGAGTTTTAGCGAATCGCATCGCAATTTACAACATTTCAATTTTAAATAGGTACTTTAAATCGAAAACCGTTTCGAGATATTTGTTTAAATATCACCGTACACATTTTTTAGACCCTTTTTATTACTTATACAACGAAATATTCAACAAAAACTTCGTGAGGTCCAAAGTTAGGATGTACACCGTAAATACCTTTGCGCTCACCGTATATACCTAAATTAAAAAATTAAGTGTCAATGTTATTCTGTTAGACAAAGTTATTCTAGGTTTTTTTGCTATTTCAAGTGGGGCAGAGGAAATGTATATGTTCATCCTGACATTAATTTTTTTAATTTTCAACATTTCAAATTAATTTTTGAATAACTTAGAATGAAAATTTCGGGAAAAGAATAAATACGTGTCTCCTGATTTTCTAAATACTATTTATTTAGCATGAAAAAAACATAAGGAAAAAAATTGAAATGTTGTCTATTCATTTTTATTTTATAAAGATAAGATATAAATATGATGTGTGAAAAGTGTAACTTATAAAGTTGATGCTTCTCTAATACAGAGCGGAGATGGGAATTGTAGGAATTCAACAATCCGTTAGAATAAAGCAAAATAAAAATGGACCAATCGAGAGTGAAAGAAAGCTGAGCAAAAATTTCAAATAATATGATTGGTGTCTTCATCTCAGCTGCACAGTGGATGTCCATTGGGTACTTACGGCCGGCCGTGCGCTTGAAATATCAGAAAACTGTTCCCTGACATCGCGTGCTAGTTCAACCGTTTATATCTAGACATGTAAATAAATCGAAGCCAATAATATTGTATGCGATACATTGTGAACTGCGCTTCTCGCTCTAGCCACTATTGCCGAGTGGTGCATGACGGCAAGTTTTATAAATGAAATTGAGAGTGCTATAATCTATTATAATCAGATATTTAAATAATTATTATTAAGTTATAAAATTCTACGTCAATGTGGAAGATGTATAATATTTTTTACTAATAAATTTAATATTGTACACGTGGCAGTTTTGATTGTATTAACCCGATTGTTTCCCAAGAAAGTGTAAGTAGGTTACAATATCATGTATATTCGTAGTCGCCGCGTTAATTAGTGAACTGCGATAAAATTGCAACTGACCATTAAGAAGAATTCTTCAAATAATAATACAAACAGTAATAGTTTCAACAATAAACATTTTATTTCAAAACATTTTACTTAAATTGTAAACATCACATTTGTCAATTATATACGTTTATTTACATAGAATTAATAAATTTAAAACTTAACCTCTGAACAAATAAATATTAAAATTTTATCTAATTATTAAAAAAAATTAAAAATAGATAATACAAACTCCCAAAAATACTACAAACTTATAAATTAAGGCATACAAAAGGTAGTCTTATCGCTTTACTAGCGATCTCTTCCAGACAACCTTTGTACCTACCTAAAGATTGGTCAAGTTTGTCTACAACCTCGCAAGTCGCACGTATAGGTAACAAATATTTCTACCTTACACGATTTCACAAAAAGTACAGTAATATTATGTACTATAATGTAATAGAATTTCAAACAAAACAAATATTACTTACAAAACAATTGAAAATTGTGGAAACGCCCTATCCAGTAGAAGTGACAACAATAAGAATAATTAACTATGCATTTCAAGTACCTACTTATACATATATACATAATATGTATATACATATATACATAATATGTATATATGTATCTCCTGCTATTTCACTGTAAACAGCAGTGCACTGTTGTGTAGGTACCTATAGTGAAATATAGTTAAACTTATTACTACACCTAATTTATGCAGATTGTGCGATCTAGTTCCTTATGTATTCGCCCGCAAAGACAACGTACAAGCTTCAGGCACGAGCTAAGTGCCAGAGACATTTTTATAAGGTTAGCGTTTGTAGAGGAAAGTATTTTTTTATTTTTCGCATAGTTACATAGTTTTATTTTTATAATTCGTTTATAGGAGCGTAATAAATAAGGATGGCAGTTGGGAACGGCTAGTCACGCCCACATAGTTACGATCACAGACATTTTATTATAGTACAGTAAATTAGTCAGTCCTTACTCGTGCTTAACTTCTATCGCGTCTTATAACGTGTGATTCGGTCTCACAATACCTATTATAATAGGTATTAAAATTACGGCACCAAAACTTGTTTTGGCCTGTGTTATTTAGCCAATGCACATCACATATTTAGAAAAAGATGCTTAAGGCCCGCCGCCCATTGTGACTTTTTGTCGACGTGACTTTCTGTCACTTAGTCAAGTGCAATGAAAACTATACTGAGTGCGCTCATTATGGTGACGTGACAATACGGTGACCTCAGTATAGTTTTCATAAGTGACAGAAAGTCACGTCGACAAAAAGTCACAATGGGCGGCGGGCCTAAATAGAGCCGCACCGTGAAAACCATAAATAATTATTTAGGTACCTAACGTTACCATTAAAACTAAATTGTGTGAAACGTTTACGTTTCATGATGCAAACTTTCCTTATCTAATATCTACATAGACCTGTGGTTACTGCTGCTTGAGTTAGCTACACATCATGTTGCTTGACTGTGCCACCGAATAAATAAAATTACAAATAAATGAACCTACCTATTGAAAAAAAAATATTAGTACTTATGACCCATGATAAGACTGTTTACCCTTACAAAACGTAATTAATGTTTAAAAAGTGTGACCTCCCAAACTCAGCATTATGTTCTCAAACGCAACCCAATTTATTAGCGCCCATGGGCCCAATCGCATCCATAGCGGCAGAAATCCCTTGTAGAGAGACCATATTCCTTCGTTTCTCACGGATTGTTGGAAACAGTCGATCATACCGCGATAAAGAGTACCTCTGAAAGAAAAAGAAATTAAATACATCAAATTTATTATAGGTACTTATAAACTAACACCAGTCTTCCAAGAGGAGGGATAGACTGTGATATAGTAAACATAATATTAAATATAGGTAGGCGACTACTGGCAAGAATTCTCTTTCACAACATTATAATAACGATAGAACATGAGCACTAACACTATCATGTAAAGTTTGTAAACTGTCACCATACACTGAAATTATAATACCAAAATTATTTTAAAAATCTATAAAACTAACGAGAATTGACGAGGGTATAGGTACATGTTTATACTCGGTCCTAAACGTATTTTGATAGGTATAGCATTTTATGGTTGAAAGATTGCATATGATTTATTTATATAAAATCTTTTAGCATCTACATTCTAAAACCAATAACAAACAGACACGCAGCGCTGCAACGCGCGTACCTACAGGCGTGGGCCGCGACCTTGACCTCCTTAAAGTGACCTCAACCCAAAGCGCGGCTTACGTCGAAGCCACTGAGCTCTGGCAGGGCTTATACCATAGATAATACAATATATACGGCTTATCTACCTTCGGTATAGGTTGTTTGTTAGGCCAAAACACAAAGTTAATGGGAGCTAATCCTCCTTATGTTGTTGATCATACTTAAAATTTTGCAGAAGGTTTCCCTTAATAATATCGACAAGGACTAAGAAAGGGTTTTTGGAAAAGGAGGTAAAAATATGTATGGAAATACTATTACTTTTTAAGTTAGAGCCAAGGAAAATAGAAATCGGTATTTGAGTTATGCTTTACAAGAAATCTTTCATTAACTAAAATGCCCAATGGATATCGCACGTCGTGATAAGACTTCTGATAATTAACGTACATTTCAAGGTTTTTTTGTATGCTACTAGGTGAAGACCTGGTAACCAAAGTGGGTAAAACCGCGGCGTAAAAGCAAAAATATAGTAATATGTCTGTCATGGACCAATTAATTGGTCCATGATGTCTGTAAAGGGAAATCTATATGAGCTCGTTGCGTCGTCGTCGTCTCCTATGCTACGACTGAAAAAATAATGTCAGAAACAAAAAACAGTCATTAGGTACAACGCATGCCAAGTACTCTTAATAAATAAAAATGAAGGTTTGTATGTCTGCCCTCTATGCGTTTCGAAACCATTGGTCCGATTGTGATGAAACTTTGGCGGGTTCTTCTGTCTGCGTCCGCAAAGGTTCCTGATCCCAAAACTCACGCGGGTGAAACCGCGGGGCACAGCTAGTCTAATATATAAAAATCTCGTCACAGTGTTTGTTATCGATCTCCCCAGAAACGCCTTGACCAATTTTTATGAAATTTTCTGTGTACCGGTCTGAGGATAGGTCATGGGCTATTTTTTATTGGAGTTCCTGCGGGAATTCCAAAACTAACGCGTGTGAATCTGCAAGGCCCAGCTAGTAGTAGGTAGCCTACTAATATTATAAATGTAAAAGTGTGGATGTTTGGATGTTTGACTCAAATCATGCAAAAACGGCTGAACGGATTTGGATGAAATTTGTCATGCACGTTGTTCAGGGGTACAGAGAAGGACATAGGGTACTTTTTATCCGGGAATTCCCGCGAGAACTCCGAAATGACCGCGGGTGAAACAGCGGGGCACAGCTAGTATAATATAAATGATCCAGTAAATATGGCTTCAGAGTTTAATTTACTCGTAATGGTGTGTGAAGGTGTTCGAAACCTTACAAGCATATCAATTCCAGTTTATACGAAGTATTTACAGAAAATTTTCTACTAACGATATTCAGCAGAGGGAGAATACAGAGTGTTAGGTAAAACGGGGGACGTATTGAATCACCTTTCGGTGTTTAGTATTCAATTCTAATCTCATATAAATAAAAAAATATAAGTTAATTTTTTAATATGAATTCACGAAACGTCGCTAATAAGAAGAAGAGCGATATAATCTTATTTTAAATCAGAATTTTTTCGCTGTTTTTCGATATCGCCATAATGTCAAAGCGTTTTACGCTACAGCTTAGAGAGAGAGATAAGTTAGTAAGACAGATAAGTTAGTGTCCGTTAATGATAAAACATATTATTAAATTAATACGGAAAAAAAAAACTGTTAAATTGACTGCTGTGAAGACTATAGGTACACTACACCTACATACATTAACAATTTTTCTTAAGTTTTAACAGTTGTTTTCGAACCTGTAACTGTTTACTGTTCTAGTCAGTATACTGTAGATAGTGCAAACATAATTAACTGCTTTTATTCAGTATCTATAAATACATTAACTGTCTTAAACTATTCGTTTTAGTGTAGTTTCTATCATTGAAACATTTTTAACCTTACAAACTTCTCCTCTTCATTACATATGAGCTGTTCCCTGCGGTTTCCACCGTCGATTTGGGGATTATAGGGGCTGTGAAAAACAGCGACACTTTACCTTCCATCAGGGCCGACTGGTTGGTTCATGAGCCTGGTTTTGAGCACGTCGGCCGGCGTTCCCAGCACGGCCGCCACGAAGCCCGCCATGAACGCAGCCGCCGCATGCGCGAGCGCATTGTCCGCCATGCCAAACTCGCGCATCAGCAACTGCTTGCTATAGTCGTAGGCGACCAAATCACCCATGTTCACCAGAGCGGCTCGCTGCACGTTGGGTATGGCGCCTGAAAATACAATTTTCAGTTCTTTACCACGCTGCCTCTTCTAGTTTTTTCTTCTTATGACTTTCTGCGCTACGGCTTATGGCTTCGTTTTACGTAAAATACAATATAATAAATGTATCTATTTTCTGCATTAAGCATCGTTGTATGGTAGGAAATTGTAAACCATGGTGCTATAGTCGTAAATTGGCTCGAAATGTCATATAACTTCATCCGTACACATTGATACATTAAACATTTTTATTCCTTTAATTGTTTGTCTAACTTTGCAGTCCCAGACCATACCTAAATAATAATAGAATAGAATTGTCGCTAATTGATACGCAGACACACGACGCGTCGTTTAGCGATTCACGATCAAACTGCTAGTTTTAATAAAGGTCAAATGGAGACTGAAATTGAGGAAACTGTTGCTTCACTGGATAGGTAGGACTGGAAGCTTGTCACTTGTACCCACCAACAGAGATAGCTGAGACACGATATTATCATGAAATGGGCATGTTGACTAAATATCTTGTAGATTATTAAAAAATATTGGACACGTATTTTTTCTTACTTAATCAAAAAATAACGGCGATATATTGAGTTGAAATTTCGCGTGACGTCACTATTCTGACAGTTTATATGGCGGTTTTAGCGGTTAGTGACGTCACGACCTCTCCACCCTAAGGCCTAAACTTTAATGCGCTTTATCTCTGTATATTTTAATTTATTTGAAAAAGCAAAAATACGTGTCTATTGTTTTTTTTATTTTCTAACTGACGGACTAATTAGAATTTTGATTTTCAAAAGTAGTCAACATCCCCATTGTGATAAAAGCACAAAGTTAGATTCGTTTTCAACACACATTATACAATTGGAAACAATAGAGCACTTTTTAACTTTTATCACTTTCTTGACTATATTTCCAAATGATATCAAAGTGGTTCACTCAAAAGTCAATATCAAAGAGGCGCACAGGCGCTGACCATGGTAGGCGCGGTATTGAATATACTATGTATAGGTACCCAAATCGGTCCAACCGTTACCAAGTGATGCGCTTATATTGTATTCATATAGGTAGGTACTTGTTTCTAAAAAGCTATAATGATGGTACTAATGAGGCCTTGGCATACCTACCTCTCCAAAATCCTCGGAGCCCGCTCTCGGCGAACAGCATGCGGTACACCTGTCTGCAGTTGTTGAACCGGGGCGGCTTGCCCTGCAGCACGCGCCGTCCCTCCGCTTGCATCTGCACTTTGACCAGGTCCGTCGGGGACGCGATCAGCTGCGCCAGCGACCCAGCTGCCAGCCCGCCTGCCGGACTTCGTGCACATCATGTTATGTTTATGAAATAAAATAACAGCACTGAGATTAAATATGTCGTGGTGGCATATTAATCATAAAATATCGCGAATTCCGTCTAAAATAGGGTGCGTTTGGTATAAAATCTTCACTATTATAAATGCGAAAGTGGGTTCGTGTGTGTTTGTAACGCTTTCACGCCATAACGGCTCAACCGATCATCATGAAATTTTGCATACACGTTGAAAAGGGTACAGAAAAGGACATAGGGAGTACTTCACCCCGGGATTCCCGGGGGAACTCCGAAAAAACGCGGGGGACAGCTAGTAGTATTTTAATACATCACACTAATATTTGTGTGTGTGAACGTGCGTGCGTCCGTGCTTTCGTGTGTGTATGTATGTGTGTTTGTTACCTACTTTTTCACTGACATAGCTCCGCTTACACCCTGAATTTAACACATAACTTATTCTATTTTATTCCGGAACGCCCCAGGGCATCTACAGGGCACCAGCTTATAGTATAAGTACTTAATTAAATTCCTGAGAGCTTTTAAGAGAAAAAAATAATACAATATTTCCCACTAGTCTCACCTATGGACGCAATTCCTAGCGATACTTTTCCCTTTTCATCTTTGAAATGATTACGGAACTGTTCGTAAAATATCAGCCGACACCCCGAGTAGATGGCGTGCCGTTGGTACATTGGCATGAGTCCACTCCACAGCTTCGTCACACCTTCCTGCTTGGCTATGTCCATTGCCGTTTTTATCATGCCATGATTATCTAACTGAAACGAGAATGACATGTATGTAGGTACTTTACGTCGTGTTGTATCATTCTGTGTACCTACCTACTTGTATCATATGGGACGTGGATATTTATTTTAGTAGTTAACCGAAGACATTATATAGAATAGACTACGCAAGTTGTTGCTCTAGGCGTGCTGTTAAATGCTTTTATTGCGCCAATTACGCGCGGCTAATTCAAATGTGCCCGATGAAAATCGTGGTTAGAAAACGAAAGAAAAACTGCTTAATTTAGCTTCTTCACAAGAAGGTTTTAATTCAATTACCAATACAACAAAATCTTGGCTTTGGTTGCTAACTATAAAGATGGGAAATCAATCGGGTTTAAACCCGGTACTTGGGTTACATGCCCAGTTTTCTGGGTGTAAACGGGTGCTGACGAGTTTATTGGGTATTACCTAAACACCTGTTTTAAGCCTTGGCGGCCCATCTTTAATTCAATTTTACGAACTTATCATAATAATATTATCTGTTCTTATCTATGTCTAATGTCTACAAATATTTAACCTCAACGGTTCCGACTTGCAACTCACCTTGTAGCCATGTTTGGCGGCCGCAACTTCAGATTGTATTTGAAGTCTTGTCTTCGTCAAGTCAAATGGGTATGTTACTGTAACCATTGTAATAGATATTAGATACATATTACGTAAGTAAGATTGGATCAGTAATATTGAAAATCCCTTCCAAGACCTTGACACAAATTTAGCGTACTAAATCTAAACTGGAACGTACTTCATGTAGCTTGACTTAAATTATTTTTGGAACGAGAACCGGAATGTTTTTATTTTTACCGCCGCAACCTTACACAGAACGTTGAATCCATATAATTAAATATATAATTAAAAAATCATTGTTGGTACTTAGCAGGTAAAATTTATACCTGTTTCAGCAGCCCATGCGCCGAGCACAGCCACACCATACCTCGTGAATACAGAGTCACTGGCTTTCGAGGCAGGGTGGTCAGCGTTGCGTAACACGGGCATTGTTCTTTATTCACATTCACCTCAAATTGATGTACCATGGACCTAAAACCAAGTTTGATATTTTTCTATTGGGAAGTGGGAACACTTTTTTCACCACCCTAGGCTGTGTATAAAAACATTACTCTTAGCGGTAGGAACCTACTGGCTGATGAAAATTAGCGCTGAGTCTTGTGCACCCACAGCTGTAAGCTGACAGTGACCCTTTTGGTAATGAGGACGCACCACAAAACATTTCTGTAATACATTAAAGTAGCATAAATGTAACTCTATGTAGAAAAAAAAATGTAAATACACATGCATTTTTGTTGCCAATGTGTTTGTATTTGGTTCAATTTGAAGACAAACTTATATAAATACCAAACTTTCAAAGCGGTTCTAATATTCGTATCACAGGTGAACATCGTGATATTATTACTCTATACGTCTTTACTCTCACTTAATAATTATTTAGTACAGGACCAATTACAATGGTTAACAAATACTAGTAGGCCTTGCATACAACTCCTCGCACATCTTCAGACACACAGACAAGAGTTCCATCCACTCATCGGCAAACAAATCAGACCCAGGGTGGGCGGGCCCTCAGGAGAGCATTTAGTACGGTCAAGGTGCGACATACTGGCGAGTTGGATCGTGCCCTTGTTTGACAATTATTATGTAAAGACTGTTTGATTTCAGTAAAATATTGTGGGATTATTAGAACCACAGGTAATAAATATAATACTATACTAGTAAGAACTAATAACATTAAAGTGAGGTCAGCATGATAAAGAAAACTAAATTAATTTTTACTATAAAGTTTCAGATTATTATCTAGCTAAATTTGTGTAACTATCGGATATCTACGTACCTAACTCGCCTGTGTTCTTAAATGTTCTATGTTTTAATGTTCCATAAATATAATAAAATTAAATCCGACCAAGTTCATATGCCTAATAGTGTTTTTAGTTAAAGGGTAATAAATAAATAAATTAAGTAATCTAATAAATTAGTAGACTAACGAATAAATACGACAGACTAACTTCGTACAGTAAAATCGTTTACAGAGTGATTGATGGCAAGAACTTTAACGTCCAAGTGATGAACAATATAAAAACCTAAAAAATAAACTATTGTCCATGAGAGGAATAAATTGGAAAATTGACTTCAATTTTTATTATTCTATATAGTTTTAGTATACGTTAATTTGTTTAGATAGAAACTAGAAATACCTAACTACCTACTGCGCGCTCGGTTAGATATGCTTATGCAAAGGTACCTACTCGTATATTACATACCTATTACTTATTGCTTGTAAAAGGTGGACTTCAGCATGACTTCAGCACGCAATTTATTAAAGTCAATTAAAAGTACTAAGTGCAATTCGATCTATTATTGACTAAAGTTGGTCCCGCGAAGATTAAAATCTTGATTGATACAAAATTGTTCCTAAAGGCTTAGAAAGTATGAACTATATATAAAGATCGTGTGTATTGGCCGCTGGTCTTGGCGTTATTATAGGTAGATACAATAAAAAACATAAATTAATAAAAAAAAAAACAATTCAAAAAAATTTGATGCTTGGCCAATATGACTAACAAAATTCCATATAACGCGTCCGCGGATAAAAGAAATTATTTTACCCCGTGCGCGTGCCTGTAATAAAATTCTTATCACTTTAAATCGCATAAAATCACAAACTAGTGATGTCATAGGTATCGCTTATAATACTAGCTGTGGCCTGTGCCCCGCGGTTTCACCCGCGTGAGTTTTGGAGTCCTTTGCGGACGCAGACAGAACAACCCGCCAAAGTTTTATCACAATCGGACCAATGGTTTCAAAACGCATAGAGGACAGACATACAAACATTCATTTTATGTATGAAAGAAGAAAATTGTAAAAATAGATCTGTTATTTCCTATGTAATTTTAGTCAGGTAGGTAGGTATCTCACAATCACAGGATGGACTAAAAAGTAAAATCCTGAAATTTAAAACGGCGCGATAACTATCGAGTGTCTATAAGATTTTGGTCGGTTTTAGTAACTAGATTCTTTTTTAAATAAATAAAATAAATGGAAGTACTTTTTATTTTTTTATCCTTGATTCACTTCACAAGGACCATTAGACGGTCGGTCGGTGTGTTAGGAACGTTACAGCACTATATTTGTTTTCCCCGCGTTCATAAAAATTTTCAGTTTGAAAAAGTAAAACCAAAGAACTGGGGCCATATCACGCGATAATACCCACACGCTCGATCAGATCGTGATCCGTAACCAACAAATATCGATAGTGTAGCATTCATGGTTTATTGGTTGGTACACTTACCTAAATTTTTTATAAACACAAAAAAATACCTTAAATAAAAAAATACGTAAAATCTTATCTCGGGCAACGAACTTTTGAATTATAGATAATTACCTATGTAAAATATCGTCACTTCAATCAGGTGTACCTACTCAAGAAGCTAATTGCACAACTGAACTCCACTGATAACTGTTACTTTGTGAACAGTTGGTAATGTCCATATCGTACCTAACACTTACCGATATGATGCATGTGATCGTTCTAAATACAGTGGTGGTCATATAATTAAGAACGATTTATATGTAGACCTTAAATTGAAATTGAAATGTTCATAAAAAAGATTTACCTCCTTGCTGAAAAATAATGAATATACCACTAGCTTCAACGTTTACAAGGCTAACATAATCTGTCATAAAAGCAGGAAATAATATTTAGTTTACCGGTTAATTCGTTGACAATAAAATATTGGTAACATCGCAGCAGCTCGGAGGCTGGACAAATAATTAAGAACGATTATAGTATTGCTTTTTTTTAAATTAATTTTGTGAATAAAATAAAATAAAAATAAAATGAAATTATTTCTTAAAATGCTCTTCATTATTATTTTATAGTGTGTTTATGCCATTATTGGTTTTTAATAGTTTTAAGGTAATTTTTTATCGAAAAAAAGAAATCTAGCGTCTCGGCTACTAGAGAAATAATAATAAAGCTGCGTGGTCATAATCGATCATACTAAAAAATTGCAGATCATTTATCTTGTTCAAAAACGATGGTTTACCAAGCTGTGAAGCATTTTTATACACATCAGACCACTCCGAATATTCCGCGCAAATCTAAAGTTAGAAAAACGTCTCCCAGAAACGTTTAAGAATAGTTCACCTCGCTAAGCGGGGCCAGTTTAAAGGTTCTAATGAGATCAAAAATGAAGTTTTCGATGACAGTCACTGGGGCACTGTTTGAAGGCATTTTGTGGAGGCACAGTTTTTTGACAGAGAAACAAGGAACGTACCCATGTTGACATTACGCCATAGGCAGAGTTATTCTTCTGAGGGCAGACCCGACTAGCGTTTGGAAGGAAGTACCTATGGAATTTGGACATAGTCGCAATAGAATTAGGTACCTACATACTTTTTTCGAATTAAACAAAGATAAAAAAGTATGCTCTGATGGTAAGCAGTAGGTATGTACGCCGACCTGCGAATAAGACATTCGACCCCAAATACACTAAATGGATGGTGGACAATGACAGTGAAAACATAAAAATTTGGGGTTGTTTTTCTAGTTATGACGTAGGACTTACTAGGCTGGTAAAAGGCAACATGGACCAATACTAATACAAACAAATACTCGAAAAATGTATGTTGCCATACGCAAATGATTTTATCTTTCGGTAATAAAGACATTTCA
Source organism: Zygaena filipendulae (assembly GCA_907165275.2). Taxonomy (NCBI): domain Eukaryota; kingdom Metazoa; phylum Arthropoda; class Insecta; order Lepidoptera; family Zygaenidae; genus Zygaena; species Zygaena filipendulae. The sequence goes on from OU015659.1 coordinate 8,236,281, forward strand.
GCATGATAATGATCCAAAACACAGCTTACTCACTCAGACCACTACCATCCACTTCTAAAAACTACCTTGACAGGCAAGTGGTAAAAGTGTTTGATTGGCCACTAAACAGTTTAAGTCTTAATCCAATTGAACATATTTGGTGTCAATAAAAAAAAGATATCAAACAAACGTTCTGGTAAGATAAATAACCTTCAAAACACTTTTTAAATTAAAACCTGTAAGTAGTTAATAACATCCATGATGCGCCGTTGTTATGCAGTTATCTGCAGTTAAGGAAATGGTACAGAATATTAATTTAAGCCCCCTTATAACAATTTTTCCTGTTTTATTTTATTGAATAACAGTTGTCAAATTAAAATCAATTGAAGCCATACCTAAATTCTTAAATTATCTTTAATATTTTTTTTTTAAATGTTTCGTTCTTAATTATTTGTCCAGCCTCCGAGCTACTGCGATGTTACCAATATTTTATTGTCAACGAATTAACCGGTAAACTAAATATTATTTCCTGTTTTTATTACAGATTTTGTTAGCCTTGTAAACGTTGAAACTAATGGTATATTCATTATTTTCCAGGAAGGAGTGAAATCTTTGTTATGAACATTTTAATTTCAATATGAGGTCTACATATAAATCGTTCTTAATTATATGACCACCACTGTAAATACAATGAGCAATGAACTGGATTGACCATACAAAGTCCGCAGTCCATATTAAGTAGGTAAGTCAAGCAAACTACAGTGGAGTTTAATAACATTGCAATGATACTTATTACTTAGGTACCTACTGGTAAATAATTTTTCATTACTCATGCTCGGAAAGTAGGTCTGAAGTTGCCTGAGAAGCGGGTTGAAAGTAGCCCTTTTCAGCCCTAGGGAGAATCGCTTTCAACTGACAACTGTCAAATTATTAAAAAAAAACTAGGTCTATTTTCACATTTCTATTGAACCATGTTTCAACTTTCTATACAGCCAGCGCGATGTAAAATTGAAATAACGTAAAGTTTAAGTAGGTATTAATTAAAATAAAATTCACTCACTTTTTCTTAAGCTAATTCCTATTTATATTTTTTTATTTTCTTTAATTAATACTTAATAATTAAAGAATAGTATATTTCATTATAAGTGCGGAAAGGCTGTCATTGCAAAGAGTTCCGACAAATGTCTACCCGAGCCGAGGCGCAGCCGAAGGTGAGGGTTGACAGTCGGAACTAGTTGCAATGACGGTTCCGCACGTGTACTGAACAACTATTTTTAATACAGTTACGAAAAAATTAAGCAATTTAATAAAATATCAAAAATACAACAAACTCAACTAAGTTCCAACTGTGATCAAGAGATGGCGCTAGTCGTATTAGTAATGCGAAACGTACGGTTCGCAATGCAAAAAATGTGTCAAAGTCGTGTCGCCATTTTTGACAGTTGGCAAAGAGAACGCACGAGTTCGGGAAAGGTAAACAAAAAGCTCGAGTATGTAATAGCCCACATCCCGAACGCTAAACGTCCCTGCAATACGCCACTTTTTGAGCAACTGTATTAAAAAATATTTTTTTTAGGTCGCCATAATGTAAATAAAAAATACTGGCTGAATAGCTAGCCGGCCAAAGAAAAAGAAATAGGTGGGAAAGTGTCAAGCGACTATCCGATCTTCACTCATTTTTTCTTTAGCTAATTCCTATTTTTATTTTGACTTTCCTTGCATTCGTAATGAAAAGCACAGTGTTACCCTCGGGAGAAAGTAACTTATTTAGTGCCTCGAACTATTGTCGCCCTCGCTACGCTCGGGCGCCAAACCCCGTCTCGGCACTAAATGAGTTACTTTCACCCCTTGGATAACAATGTACTATTTAATAACTTTTTACATATAAATTATCATTTTTGTTATAGAACAGAATATAAAAGGTTGGTTTTATCTTAAAGAAAGTCTATCATCCAACACATAAATAGTAGGCTGTGCTCAGTGCTCATAAGCGTGTAAGAGCCTTCAAAAATAACTAGGTATGTCTCATCTAATTGTAAGACTAACCGCCGCACTCAGAGTCGACTTTAATGACTACTTAGTTAAGTATAGATTTTTAAAACAAAACTACCGCAATCAGAGACGTTCAGTAAATTAATGGTAATTGGCATTTAATGAGATGTAACTTGATTAGTTAATTGCCAATTAACATTAATTTATTTAAACTTGTCTGATTGCGGCAGTTTTGTTTTAAAAATCTATACTTAACTAAGTAAGTCGACTCTGAGTGCGGCGGAAAGTCGTGATAAGTGCTTCCCTCCCAGTTCTGACTTTTATATATTAACAAGGAGCGAAAAATCCTGAAGAAACAATAAGCAACCAATAATAATAAATCGTTCCAAAAACCATTAACTAATATGCGCGCACCTATGATACCGTGACGAAAAATTTCTTTCACGCCTCAGACTCAGACGAAATAATTTATTTCGTCTGAGGCCTCAGACGAAATAATTCGTCTGAGTTTCACGCGTCCTAGCCTATCTTACTTAACATACCTATATGTTACTTAACATACCTAATATTAAGTAAGATAGGCTAGAATGCATGAAAGAAATATTTCGTGCTTAATACCTGTCTTTTTTGTGTTATTATAATATCATGGATTCGATACCCTTCGTATAAGCTCGTACTGTGCTGGGACCAGGTGACGCTGATGGACCATTTCAAAGCATTATTATTATTATTACTATTTACTAGTGATAAAATATATAAATAAATAAATCATTTATTTATATATTAATTGTTGAAATAAATAAATAATTCATAAATATTATTCGTGCGTAATTACCTATAATTGTAGGAAAATCTGCAACTATAGGTGCTATAGGTAAGTAAGTACCTACCTACTACAAATTCAATTTGTGTCAAAAGACAAAATACAAAATTTTTTAGGTAAGTACAAAAATATGCCTGGTCAAAAAATAGGTTGGCAGGTACATGAACAATACAAAAGGTAGGTAAGTAGGTACATCGAATATTGATCAAACGATTCTGTCGATGGCAAACCAACAAAATCAATACAACTATACTTAAATACAGGTAAGTATACGTATATTAGGTATATCTATTCTTGGCAGGACCGAATCTATTGTAAATACCGTGGTAAATACAGGGTCAGTGGTCATTGAAATAAAATATGTATAAAGGTGCAATACCACTATACTGCATACTGATAGACTGCAAAGCGTGTCCTTGTCACACACTAGATAATAAAATAAGTCTATGTTCGTAGGTACCAAGTAAATCATTTCGATGTAAACTCAATCACAAATAAGATTTACGGAAGCCAAACTGACGCTTTTAAATTTTATACCTACCAACAATTTAAAAAGAAATGGAAGACCGCCAAAAGTCGTATGCACCCAATTTTTAGGATTTTGTACCTCAATAGAAAAAAAGTAAGTAGAATCCACGTGTCCGTATATTGAATAAGGATCTACTAAAAATTGAGAGGGGGGATAAAAAAAGGAACTACCTACCTTTTAATATTTTTTGCCTGTACAGACAGCTGTTTATGCTAATACTTATCCAAAACTACAGTTAGATTCATTTCTAAGCTTTGAACCAACATAATTCGTATACCTACGGTGTCGGGAAAGCTATCGTCATTTAAAGGCGTTTCAGAAATCAGAATACTTTTTGTCCTGGAACTACAAGTTCCAAAGGCAATCCCGAAACTTATACCGATCTAACCGTGGCCACCAGCTAGTACCTACCTACATTATAAATTATAATACAATGATAGGTATGTTAATCATCTATGCACTTCTGGAAAAATGCGAAGTCTCCACAATCTCATTGTTCACACGCAAACAAATATCATAAACAAAACACAACCAACGCGACACCACTATCACGTTATCAGAAAAGAAGTGTAAGTAGATAAGTAGGTACCACAGCTGGCAGCGCCGCGGTAGTCTATTTAGTTCACCTGATAGCACGTTCACGACGTAAACATTGAACCGTTTAACAGTGTTAGAGTGCGACGGATATATCAACTGTCCGAAGGATGGATAGAGACAGGAGGTGGTCGGCCCAAATTCGCGGTGGATAACAAAATCCACCCGCGCAGCGCGATCGAGCGCGAAGGCACTTGCTTGCGTCGAAGGAGCGTTGCGTCCGACTCACATCGCTACCCAGTTGTGACTAATTCGTGATTTCAATTTTCAACCATCCAAACATCCGAAGGCAAACGAAAGAACCCAATCAACTGCAAGCACTATGTCTACATAGTAGATAGCTTATAGAAGATAGATTATGTATTTATAAATAATAATAGACAGACAGCGTATAGTGACGTCACTCCATTCAAGAAACCACATTCGCAACAATTCCATTGACCGTGACCGTTCCACGAAAGTGTGCCACTAGCGCAAATTTTAAACAGAGCAACTCTAGTTTTTAGACGCCGTAAATAAGTGCTCAGACCTTGAATAGAGCATAGCAAATAGCAATGCTTGAATTTTCGCACAGTGCAAAAAGTACTAGCGACCTATGACAACATTCGCACGGCCACGTCACTGAATGTTTTGTCGTCTGATATTATTTGACATTCACAAAAGCCTTGCTTACGCCAGTTAAATTAGATTAGAAGATATTGAAAAGCTAGTTGCTGAGGCTCCGCTAATCGCATATTGTTTACATAGTCTTGTAATTAGCGTTCTGGAGCTACTCTCCTGCCCAAACTTCAAATTGTCTCATGATTCTACACCTCTTCTTCTTCTTTAATTATGGCGTCTATTGTTGTAATCCAGTGATGAGTGAATGGAAATGTTTCTTGGTAATAAAAATCTCTTCTACTTCATTTAAGAGACAAAGCAGGATTCGTATCAAGCCAGACGAGATAAGCGAAGCGCAAGGGCACTACCCTACCTTTTCTCGAAGTGCTTCGTAGTTTTTTTGAACCCCTATAACTTGGGTTTGGATTATACCAGATAAACAAAATTCTGGGGATATTATGTTTTCGATACCAGATTTATTAAACATATAAAGTTTTAATTGCATAGCTCTTATATCTTTAGATTTTATTGATATCTAAAAAAACTCTGATTTCGTCACTGACTCACTAATGATCATCAAAATTCTTAGGGAATTTCCTAATATCCTATAGAAAGCTGAAATTTGGTATGATAGCTAGTATCAGTACACAAACAACAACAAAATTATAAAACTTGTAACTTTTATCCCCCAATCCCTTAAACTAGGGGGTGGAAGTATGTATGAGACTTCCGCAATTTTGACTAACAAAAAGAAATGTAATCCCACCATAAACACTTTCATGTTTACCTACTTATTTTTTATTTTTTTATTCATCCACAAATATACAATAATATGACTTATATGTAATCTCGCCAACCTATAAATAGGTTGTTGGCGAGGAAGTGCTCATCTTAGTTTTAATAATAATTGTATATGTATGTTGCCAAGACGAGACCATAATATGACTCGCAATGTCAAAATGTTATCAGATCTCATGTAGAGCCAAGATTCTAACTCTACATGCTCTAACTTTACAAGGCCTAACTTCACAAACTCTACACCTTAATAAAAATATTATGTGGCTTGGCCGTTTTGTTACTACAAGAACTATTGTATAACAGAAAAGTAATGAACAGTGGATCCATTTTTCACCTTACACCCACGTGAATGTAGCGAAATGGCCAAGCCACATATTTTGACTATAAGGTGGAGTTAGGCCTTGTAAAATTAGTGCGTGTAGAGTTAGAAGCTTGGTTCTACATGAGATCTGATAACTTTTTGACAGTGCAAGTCATATGGTCTCGTCCTGGCAACATTTTACATGAAAATGTTTTTGGTGCGATCTGCTTTGACTGGAAAACGGCTTAAACACTTAATATCATTTAATAAAGAACCGTATGCACATTGTTTTTAAGTAGAAAATCCAATGACATATCAAATTGTGCAAGATGACACCGAAATTCTGGAAGACTTCAACATAATTATAAACAGCTGTTCGCTGCGGTTTGACCACCGTTAACTTTAGTTCCCGCAGGAATTTCAGGATTAAAACGTACCTATACTTTGTCATTTTTTGTACCCGCAACTGTATGAAAATTTCACAGTTCCTGCGAGAATTCTAGGATAAAAAATAGCCTATATCCTTTTCTGTACTTATTTAAAACGTAGGTATACCTTTCATGATGATCGATATAGTAAGTAGTTAAGGCGTAAAAGATAACAGACAGAGATAGGTACTATTACATTTAATAGTTGTGCCTCGCGGTTTCATCCGCGACAATTTCCCTATGTTCTTCTTTGTACCCTTGACAACGTTTACGCAAAATTTCATGATGGTCGGTTGAGTAGGCTAGTTAAAGCATAAAAGTACGCTTTTATGTTTTGCCACACAAACAAATAAATAAATAAACTCACATTCCCATTTATAATAAATAGTAAGGATATGGATGCCAAACTAAGGTAATTCATGCAGTGTCATCGAAAAAGTGTTAGAGAATTTTTCCGCCTAATCTGCGCAAATCGTAACCTTGTTTTGGAAGTTTTTGTCTGTAAATATTATAAAACCTGTTATCCTACGTCAGTCCATAGAGTGTCATCTATAAAAGATTCTATTCTCTATCGTACGATAGAAATAACAATAACCGCACTGTATAGCATTATTCTGCAGTATTTAAAGAACACGCATGCGTCATTTGCAGACCCCCAGCAACGTTCATTTGTTCTAAATATTGTCATTGTTAGCACCATAGAACAGAAAATAACAGATACGGTGCGTACAGTATGTATAACATGTTAGATAAGTTGTTTTATATCAGTATTTTGGCACAAAAACATTCGAGTACAATATAATATATAGAATTCAGTCAGCTAAATTACAGTTTTCTTTACAATAATACAAAATAAATTTATCATTATAACTTATGTATTGAACCTGTAACCTTTCGTTCATTATTCAGTCGCGTGCTAATGTTGGCGAATAGTTCATTAAATTTTCAATCTTATGTAAAGTTCTTAAGATGGAAATTTCGATGGACGATAAATCGATGTAAGATTAAAATAATACGGCGATGGTGGTAGGCCCCCAAGGGCTCTATCATCATTTCCTTAACAAACTTATTATAACCTTACATACAAAAGTTTGTCCATTGTAATTTCGACTTTAAGTGGTGTACTTCCAAGGTCTAAATTTCGGTGGATTAAATTTCTATGCAAGATATCAATGGCCAGACGGGCGACCGACCCAATGCTATACGCCACCGTGGCAGTAGTGCAGTACTAATGGATAGAATCAATGATAAATACAATCAAGAATGCAGATACATTAATCGCATCCGGAAAATAGCACAATAAAACGCTATTTACTCAGCTTTGCACGCAACGTGATGCGTGGATGTGAATACGCGAGCATAATAATTACCTATTTATATGTAGTTTATCTTGTTACCTCTCGGCTCTCGTGGACGGTATTTAAACTGCGCATATTTTATCGAACGTTTTAATAATAATCATTGGCTTAATTCTTATAGTGTATCTCTTTCTCACAATCGTTCTCTTTGTTAATTCGTACAGATATCGATAGATGGCATTAGAGGAAGTCAGCGATAAAAATATCTCGGTTCTCAGTACTTATCGCAGCCCGCGGCGCGGGTCGCAAACTCGCAACTTCGCAAGTCGCTACCCATGAGACCGCAAGCTGCGGTTCGTGTTCGAGCGAAGAATGCGTAGGTATCGGACAATTCCGTGGGCAATTCTCATTCCGCCAGAGTCACTCGGTACCTATTGAATATAGTACCTATGTTACATGGGAATTTTTTGATGGAGATTTCATTGTTATGTTGCCTAATTCCATATTCAAATACAACATTGCATGTACAATTGTACATTGGACATTCGACGTTTTGTGTTGCCGCTGATGCGCTAGTAAAAAATGTAAAGATAATATACACCCGCGTAAGTTACGCACGTTTTTGTTTATGGTTCGCTCTGTGAATCATTTGTTTTATTTTTATTATTTTTTTATTTGTAATGCTACTGCTCCACCTGCGTTATTCCTAATGTTAATGTCTAACGTGGTAATTTTAGTAAGTTAACCCGTTAAAATGTTGGCCACATCTACGTAATGCCTAAATTAGCGCACTAATTTACGCGTTAACACGCAGGTGGAGCATTACTGACTTGAACCTTTTGCTTGAAGTAATGGAGGGCTTCAATATCCCTCGTTTTACATCTTCTATATGAAATAAAAATTTAAATATACGTAGGTAGGTACCACAAACTACTTAGAGATACTACCGTAGGTACATATTAACACCAGCACGACGACGCACGACGGCGACAAGATATCGTCAGTCGGAGCGATGTTTTATAACGAGAACAGCCAGCCCGCAGTACGGCAGTGATTATCTCTATCACCCGGCGACCGTACCAGCTGACCTCGAGTCGACTGGGCCGCGCCGGGCCGCTGGGATGCGTATTCCCAAAATACACGATAGAAGTAATAGGTTGCACCAGCATGGCATTTACGTAACATTTGTTGCTATCATTTTTAGATTGAATTGGAGACAGCGGTTTTGTGGTTACTTAAAAATGTTTTGATAAATACAATTTCTGGCAATCAACCTCCCAAAACATGCTTAATCAATCGCAAAACCGCCATATTTTTGATTGAAATCGAAAAATGACAGCAATGTCCAATCATCGTACCTACATACATTCAAAACTAGAATTTATTCCTTACATAGTTATGTTGTTTTAAGTTGTTACATCAAAATTAAAAATCTAGCTTCTATGAAATGTGTCTTTTTTTCTTACTTACATGCAGGTATTTATTTAACTACTAGCTGAGGGACTATTATGTAACTTTCGTTTCTATCATTTTTCGGTTGCAATCAAAACATGGAGGTTTTGCGATTACAATAATAGGCGTTAATATGCGTAATATGCGTAACACGTTTTGACACCTACATTATCTAGCAATCAACCAAAATAAACATACTTCAAAATTTGAAGCTACCTAAACACGATTAATTAATAACAAAATCGCTATTTTTCTGATGGAAACTGAAACCTGATAGCAGCAGAAGTTACATAATTGCCCTGCTGTTTCGTGGTTTCACCCGCGTCAATTTCGTAGTTTCTACGGTGATTCCGGGATAAAAAGTACCCTATGTCCTTTTCTGCACCCCTAAAAAAGTGTATGCAAAATTTCATGACGATAAGTAATTTCATCTGCATATCACACGAGCTCAAAGTGGACAGAGGGCCAATTCCGCTCACGCAAAACACAACACCGATCGCTCCTGCATCTATAAGGGTCTCCCTTTATCCTACTAACATTAAAAATGTGAAAATGTGGATGTTTGGATATTTGTTACTCAGTAAGGCAAAAAGGATACAATATGTGGCAGGCACCCCTAACATGTAGGTATATGGCATTACGCTGCCGCGCGCCGAGCGTGTGGAACTTCGAACGACTCTATTCCAAGTATGTTTTTCACACTCGATCATAATAAAGCAAGAGTTGTTCTTAGAATATGTTACACAGAACCAATTCATATTTTTATAAGCGAACGGACGTATAGTTTTCCTGTTATAAATGAACCATCGCTGTTTTATACGCAATGTTAAAATATGAATAACATGAGAAGTTCAGAACCAATTACGAAAGAATCATTGGCACCTTGTATGATAAAATTTTAACTAAATCTTCGGTAATCGGTACACATACCGAACATAGTTTCATTAAGTAGGTAAATGACCTAAAAAGGTTGCAATGTTTGTACAATGATTCAAATATGTACACACTACACAGGGATACATATCTACAAGAAGGGGTAAATATATAGGATGTATGGTTCAACGAAGGACTTATTTCGAGGATGTTCAATATTCGATTCTTATCTCAAATAGAGAAAAATAATATAAAATTTACGAAAGTTGAACGCGCAAGTTGGCGATGCGCTGACGGATCATAATTATTTTATGTATTTTTTAACGCCCCTCCTCTTTATATATTTTATTTATTCTTTACCTATTGCACAAAAAGGTACCGGTAAGGTCGCGCCAACAAATCTATTGTAAAGGTCATTAATCCACATAGATCTACGTTTTTATTTATGATTTTCTCTGTTATTTATCAATGTCCCTTTTTACTTATTTTTATTAAGTACATGTGTGAGGTGTAGGTAATAAGTTTTCGAGGATTTGATTAAAAGTGCCCCGATCAACCTTCACTCGGTAGACATTATTATTACAAATCCCTGTCTGTTAAGTTTTAACGGCTAAATTACTGAATCTATTTTGTTGAAATCTGAATTGATATACCTACTTATTGAAGTTTTTTTAGAATTTCCGAACTGCTAAGCACTTACGCGGTTAAAACGGCGAAAAATAATAAACGAGAGTTCTATGATATACCTATGTACTTGCAAGTGTTAAATTTTCTATGATACAGTTTAACTACCGAATTTTTTATATGCATGGTATTAGCTACTTTGATTTTTAATTAAGACTAATATACAATATACGTAACCTATACATACATATTTATTATGCGCATTGGCCGGAACTTGGCTGGTGCACTATGTGCGCCAGGATCACTTCTGCAATCAAAACTTTGTCGACTGCGATCTTACATAATACTATAATATAGTACTTAGTATATAATATTTTTACTCTGAGATAATACTTTGTGTAAAGTCGAAATGACAATAAACCAAGTTTCGATGTAAGCTAATAATAACACTGCTGCAAAAAATGGCAAGGGAGCTGCTGCTTAATTATCTTTGTAGTAAAGGGACAACCCTGGGGGTAAACAAATTGAGTGTGACAGGCCAAGTTCTGGTTCGAGCTGTTTTAAGTTTTTATAAACATCATGACATAAAGTTAAAAATCCATACCAAATCCAAACCTTTCTGTAATATAATAAATCAGATACCTAAGGAAAATGAATCATAATAATAATCGATCGTGTATCGAGTATTTAAATAAATCCCACACATATACAACGTGTTAATAAATTAAATGAAAACCTGATACACCCCATTTAAAAACATAAACAATAATATGATTAAAATGTATTTTATTTCGAAACAAATTATACTTTAAAAGTTATTCAACGTTAGTTTGGAGGTGACCTATCTAAGAAATTCCAAGCGCTACGCTCGCACCTACCGGTTCGAATTTATTTGCTGCGGGCGGCGTACGCGCCAAATATTGTATTATAAATAATTTAGACATGGGCTAGTAAAAATGAAAAAATATAACCTATATTAAAACATAGTGCGATCGATTCGCTAGTTGATTCTGAGCAAACTACTTTCTAGTTTTCAGTTAAATCATTAACACGTTGTATAGTTAGATATAGAAAAGTACCTACACTACAGAAACAGGAAACACTTTTTAAATTGGCTAATAAGTTATTAATAGTTAATTAAAAAAGTCAACATCACTGACACTGAGTATTCATTTACCTCATTGATAAATAATAATCATTATAATCTAACTTTTAAAATTTTAACATCGTTTTAATGGGCCATTATTACTCATACTCCGCGTTACTGTGTCATTCGTTCAGACAATGGCTTTTTGATTACGCGCTAAAAAAAACTTTGTTTACAATAAAGACTTTGTTAGGTACTGCCAGTGACAATAGATTTATTTGCCAGTGACAAGAAATTTATTTATTTTGTGTTGCCTGCCAATACCCGAAAATGCGGGTGAGTTGTAGTTTTTTTGCATTTAAAGACGTGTTACTTATAAGTTACTGTTCTGTTCTGGATAAATGTAATTTTTTCAGCATTTACGCACACATGAATAAATACTAAAAAAATTGAATCTCAAAGTAGAACCAAGTAAAATTATGCTTCGTAAACAACAGAACCTTTAAAAAAAGAATTGTTATGGATTTATAATATTCTTATGTACTTTTACATTTTTAAGTTTTGTTGTTCTAGGTAAATCTATGTATAAGTACAAATTTCTAAACAATTGATATTACACTACAGAGAAAGTATGGTAACTTTATTCAAAATTCCTATAAAAATTTCAAAATCTCCCCTGATAAAAAAACTCTACAGATAATATCATAAAGACGATGACGTCATCAAAATATACGACGACGAGAAGCGTAGGGTAGTAGTAAGTTGAAACCACATGCAAAAACAAAACAAAATTTAAGTAGATAAAATTCTAACAAGTGTGCGTCAAACTTGGTTGGTTCCCAACAGCAAGCAGCCCCGCTTTACAGATGATAGGTATCACAGCACAAAAAATATAAGCCTCTCGCTCGAGCCCCGAGCGAAGCGTTCGTCCCTTCGTCGCATCGTAGGTAGTTCGATACAACTTTGTGTGAGCGGCGCGGCCCGTCGCGTCGGTCGGTCCGGGGCTGTTATAATTTATTTCGACCCTGTATTTCGATAGTCCCTGCTATTCATAGCGCCGCGCCGTGCAGGCAGGCAGGCACCCCCTTTTGATTGTATCCTCGTTGTTTTGTTACAAATCTCCCGCCATAAAGGGCATCAAGGAACTTTACCGTTTACGATGCGTCTGCGTACCTACCTACCCGTACTTCGTATGATAATTCTTTGAATTTTAATTTTAAGTAGGTACCTACCTACTCAACCAAACTTATTAAAAAAACTGTAAACATGCGGTACGGTATACGGTGTACATATTAAAAGTAGTAGATGAATAAAAAAATATAGCTCCCATTCAGACCATTTTAGGGTTTTTGTGTTTGTCCGTATGTATGAACGCGCACTACGTAAAAACTACTGGATGGATTTGAACGACATATAGCATTTTGGTAGCTTATGACCATTTTAGGAGTTTTTGGGTTTGCCTCTATGTATGAAAACACGCTACGCAAAAACTACTGGACGGATTTGAACGAAATATTAAAAAAATGTAGGTATAATATGTTACTTAACATTGAGGATATTTTTATAAGGTTTGAATAAAATATTCCCAAGGGAATCCCAGGATAGACGCAAGTGAGACGGCGGGAAACGGCTAGTTGAATTACATAGGTAGGTACTAGGTAGGTACTTAAGTATTTTTGTCTCGAAATTTATGTTTTAAACATATTATTTTTATTTTTTTAATATTTTCTGTTATGTAGCTAAGACGTGGAGACAATTTTAATATTATTGGAATAGATAAATTAAAATAAAATAGAAAATGTATAGGTAAAAAGCTCAGAACGTGGACGATAATTGCTAGACATAAAAAAAATATTAATAAGTACTTAGCATTTATAGTAGGTAAATATTTAATCCAATAATAAAAGATTCCCTATAATACCTACCTAATGTAGGTATTTTATAAGCGCACGGTAGAACGACAGGTCAAGTTTCTGTTTTATTGACTGTATTGACTACGTTCGCTATTCTTTTTTATTTATCTATTAAAATATACAGTGGGGGATGTTGACGATTTTTGAAAATCTAAATTCTAATTAGTCTGGTTTATAGAGTAATAAAAAAAATTGGACACGTATTTTTTGCTTTTTCAAATTAATGAAAATAATATACATAGATATAGCGAATTAAAGTTTAGGGTGGGGGCTCGTGACGTCTTTAACCACTGTAAGTCCCATACAAACTGCACCGGATAGTGACGTCACGCGAAATTTCAACTCAATATAACGCCGTTATTATTTGATTACGTAAAAAAAAATGTGTCCAATATTTTTTTATTAATCTACAAACCGGACTAAAAAAAGTTTAGTCAACTAGCCCATTGTTGAAACAGTTTATATAAACTACCATACAAAATGTTAAGTAGACCCAATGCTTCTAGATATTAAAAATCATTTAAATTATATTATTAGCTTCAATCAATCTAGGCACATAAGTAGTCTAAGCACATTCCTTTACAAAATTGGTTTAATCGAAACCAAGAAATGGAAAAATTTAACGTAATTTGTAGATTTTTTTTATTGACCACCGTATTGACGATTACCTACTGCCGCGTACCATTACTAGAGATATTTCGTTAGTAAACAATGGCACAGATAGGCATTTAAAATAGCAGGAAGGAGAGCACGTGGCGATCTATCGACACAACAAACCCGCCGATTGGTGTGGTGACGTTCCACCCCGATGATATGTACGTCCTACTACCTAAATGCCTTATGTACACCGCTAGTTACTACTTCATGACTACTCCGAGCTCAGTGTGTAGTGCAATGCAACGGAAAATATGCGTGTTTACCAAAGTCGTTTGGTGGAACGGTGTCGTGGATTGCGTCACGTTAAGGAAATTGATAGTGTATGGAGGTCGAAGTGACTAGCATATTGTGTACTAAATGTTCGTTTTGTTATATTATCTTCGCTCATAATATAAATTTAATGGTGAAGTGTTAATATATCGGGTGGAAATGAAATTTGTTTTTCTCCATCCCGACGCTCCCTGGGGCGAGACAAAACGTCCGACGCCATCATTTTTAATGCGTCGGATATAGCCTTGTGACGTCTAGTAGGTAAGTATATTTTATGCTCTCAATACATTTTTAAATAACATCTACAAAGAATTATGTTTTTGTTACATATTTTATCGGTAAATTGCAAGTTATAAACAAAAAATAAGTCTCAAAAGCAAAATATCGAAGCCACAAACACATTTTGAATAATAATATCGAACGTCATTACGAGTCGTGCCGACAAGATGGCGTCGAGCGAGGGGAGAGGGCGCCCAGTTGGCCAGGTGCTGCCGCCGCGTTGAGTTCGGCTCTATAGCTAACTAAATACGCAGTGTTGTACATTTAGAACGTTCACAATGGCTACTGCGAAAGACACGTCTACTTTCTTTTTAGAGGCAGATGCGGATCAATTTGAAAGTGTTTTAAAGTTGTATCCTGAAGCGATTAAATTAAAAGCTGAACAGAAAACAAAGAGACCTGAGGAATTAATAAAATTGGACAACTGGTAAGTCGAAACGTTTTTCCAAGGAGAAAATGCGGCCGTGGCGTGTCAATGAACTTGTATTGTGTGTGTATCCGTGCAAACTGATTTGATAGCTACCTCCCTCGCGGACTGCATCTCTAGTCCGCGGACGGCTCATTAAAATCACCGTCACGTGGGATCGATGTCAAATTGACACGATCGCTTTTCCTGAAGCCAGTGTGGGAGAAGATAGTTGCGCTCGGGCGTTATAAAATGGTGGCTGTCCTTTACGTATCATGGGTTGTTTTATGATTTGCAGTTGTTTACAAGCATTCGCCTGTTGTTTCTTGTATGATTCTCAATTGGCTAGCAACCTTTGGGTTATCTCCAACGAGTATTTTCAACTGAAACACTATTTTAAGTGTAATTACACTGTCGAGTATAAACGCATCCGCTTTGCTCAAAATGGTGACTCGCTTTGTTGAATCATTTTGTAAATGATTTCGAAATTTTTCTTCAATACTAGTCAAATTGTAAAGTTTATTATACAAGATGAATTTGCAACATAAAATAAATTATTTTACTAAATTAATTAATTTTATCTAAAATAACCACAATGACTCATCGTTTCTGCAACCTTTGCTACCTACTTTTACGTTAGTTGTGCAGGTAATGAAACTTTAAATGTTGATTTATCTTGTCAAGAGAACCTTTTTGATTTCTGTTTAAAATCTTTAAACATCTAAAATTAATCCAAAAAATATGAAATAAATAACAAATAATAATACTTAATATCTACCTACTAAATAATATGCCAAAATAATATCGCTCAATTAATATGTAGTGAATTCCTAAAATAAAATAAAACTTTTTAATAAAGTAATAACGATAGTAAAAAAATTAAGGGAAAAGTAAAATTAAGTGATAAATTAAATACATGGGTAATTATTATTCTTCTGAAATTTCAATATTTAGGTGCTTACTAAAATAAATTGTAATAAAATGTTAAAATTTTCGTAAGTTTCACAACTTTTTCACATTAATCCAAATATCATATATCATGAGATTAAATTAAATTTTAAAATATATTGAAATACCTACTTAGTGGGTACTTAAACAATTTAATTTTCAGTATGTTTACAGTTCAGGATTGATTTAATATTGCATTTAACTCGGTATAATATGGTATTAATTTTTAGCGATAAATCAAAGTTCTTCATTTAGATTTAAGATTTTTCGCTTACTTTTACGAGCGTTACGTTTTTAACCCTTTCACCGCTATGCCCATAATATAACAATCTACGAAAGACGTGCTCCTGGGGCGAGAAACGTAAATAACCTTACTAACAAACCACTACCCTGACTTTTATATTTATTAGATTATATGATAGATTTTAAGCATTCCCAACACTAGGAGAAATCATGTCTAAAGCGTGTGGTCTGGAGGTAATGACTGTTTTTGTAGCCTTAACTTATTAAGGCTACAAAAGTAAAGCGGTAAAAAGATCAATAAATATTTAAAGTAAAATAAAACAGTAGATAAATAAATAAATAGACAGGTAAAAACATTGCCTAAAATTTAAATTTCTTAAGTTTAAGCAAAAAAAAATCATGAGCAAAACAAAACAGCGTATGAAAAATAACCTTCTCAACTCATTCTATACTCTAATTATTTCCAGGTATCAAAATGAACTGCCGAAAAAGATCAAGTCGCGGGGCAAAGACGCGCATATGGTGCATGAAGAGTTGGTACTTCTGATGAAATGGAAACAGTCCGTGAGTACTGAATACTGATGCCAGTTTATAAACTGCGCTGTTGATATCATAACATGATAATGCAATCTAATCTGTCTCGCGCTTTTGTGTACATAATATATTGAGTTATCGACACATACTCCATGCGAGTGTTTTGTACTGTTTCGTTTCGTAGGCTCGTTTTATTGTTCATAAATCATAATATAACCAATGTTTTAAATAACCAGGCATAGTCATGAAATAGAGAAGAGAATAATAAGTACCTATTGCAATGTAAGACTATTACTGAAGTTTTATTCTGGAGCACTAGTGTACATCTTTTTATTATCATTATTATCATATTATTATCATATATTCATAAATAAACTTATATAAACATTAGAAAATATTTAACTTTACTTACTAACCTCAACGTTTTAATTAAATCAAACGATCAGACGTATACTAATATGTACTTATTATCATATCTACGAAAATTGATGTACCTACCCAATTTTTTTTTACAATGGATGCGAAATAAAAGTATCATCTAAAAAAATTAATAATGATAAAACAAAAATTGTTTCTACAGAGAGGAAGATCGTATCCACAACTATCATATCTAATTAAAGTGAACACACCAAGAGCCGTCATGCAGGAGACAAAGAAAGCATTCCGAAAATTACCCAACATCGAATCAGCGATGACAGCGTTAAGTAACCTGAAGGGTGTGGGCACGGCCACAGCATCGGCGCTGCTGACCGCAGCCAGCCCAGAAATAGCGCCATTCATGGCCGACGAATGCGTGCAAGCCATACCAGAGATGGAAGGAAGCGATTACACTGCCAAGGAATACCTCAATTTTGTAACCCATTTACGGAATGTTTGCGATAGGTTAAATAAGGTGAGTTCTTAGTATACTTCTATGCTTTAAACCCCAATTTCACTAACAAAACACTGTCAAAGATGATTAGATAATTTACTTGGTGACCCTAATACGAATCTTTGTTAACTCATCACTACCAAAGGTACCTACCAAAGTAGATTTCTTAATGGTGTTTTACAAATTTTCTGCATAATCACGCAAGAAGAGAGGGCTCTATCTCCTTAACGTAATAGGAAGATAGACAAAACCAGAAAAAATATCGCTAGTAATACAGATTTCACGAAAATCATATGACGCCTTACGAAATAGCGTTTGTCTTTGTCACAGGAACAAAACGGCTGCAGCAAGAAATGGTCCCCTCACATGGTTGAGCTGGCGTTATGGACACACAATATAGTATCAGACTTGCGACCAGAACTGCTGGGCAAATCGCCTAAGCCCAGCGCTTCCTTTGTGGGTACCGATGGCTCACCCCTGCCTAGTGACGAAAGCAACCTCGAACCACCCGCCACAAATGGTAACGGTAAGTGAAATTTCTAATCAGCTTACTCACATCAATTGCTTGTATTTAATCCTTTCACCGCCATCCCCATTATATCACGATCTACGAAAGTCGTGCTTCTAGCGGCAGCCACGTAAAATTTCGTTACTGCAATTTTATTTTTTACTAAAGTACACAACTCAGATTACGTGTACCCACTTTACAGTACAGACACACACAGTCTTGTACCTACTTTTATATTTATTAGATTTAATGATCGATTTACCGCATCCAAAACTAGGAGAAATCATAGGTACCCAAAACGTGTGGCGCTGGTGGCAAGGTAAGGCTTCCAAAACATGACGGTGAAAGGGTTAAAAAAACCCAATATGTGGTATTTGAACTTGGCAATGCACTACTGTGCAATTTTGCTATCCAAAATGATAACTTTTCATTAGGACTTTGTACTGTTGGTAGTGCACTACCGTACAAGTTCTTTTTAATTTATTTTGTTACAGTAAATGAGTGTTGTAAATTGTAAATAAGACCTTTTTACTTTTACGAATTTTGGAAACGTTTCACGTTCGTGCACTTTCATTTTAGTGCAGTAATTTCTTTCTTTTTCTTTTATTAAATTTTTGTAGCCTTGCTGGGATGGGCTCAAGTGTTTCGCTGATCAATTTACTGAGTGTCATTACTTAAGTAATCTATGCTGTAATCACAAAAACACTTCAAAAAGCGATGGATCCATTACCTCCCCAGGCTCCCCATAGGGTACCTACTACGGTGCATACTTACCACTTACCAGTCGCTAACACTTTGCAACTTTATTCTTGCAGGCAAACTAGGTGCAGACTCAGTGAACGAGGACACAACGACATCCTGCACTGAGGACTCTTTGGACGCGAAGGCCGCTTCCCCCGCCACCCCTGCCACCCCCGCATCACCCTCCGATAACTCAGACTCCGCCTTCAGCACACCAAGAGCCAAACGGTAAGATATTTTAAATAGGTACCAAGTTTGTACCTATACGGTTTTCAATGATTTTCGTATTGGCGTAGAGTTATAAACGGGAGTACATTTTGGGTGTGGTTTTGTATAATTTATAAAATAGGCTATTTTAATTTTGTAGATGACAGAAGTTCATAGACTTCATTTGTAGGCACAATATGAGCCTTAGGTCACAGTGACTTTTCACAGCGACAATGTTTCGTGAAAACGCTTTGCTTGTGTGAATTGACTACTTGTGACGCGCAATAAAATCGATACAGTAGACAGTCGCAACACGTATTCGATGCAAACGCATTACGCACGGCACCATTACATATAAGTCTGTTTTTTTCTGTAACCTTGCCGATTGAGCGTCAGCAAGGGGAAAGTAAGACGAGAAGCGGACGACGCTGTCGACCGTTTCTATCTTGCAACACCGTGCCCGTGCTTATAAATGCTACTACTCAAACTTGATAAGATCTCGAGTCACTGTTTGTCTCGCTCATAGAGCTTTAAAATGGAGAAGATGAACGAGGAGACAGGAGATCAAGTCTCGTTTACGATTTTTTTGTTTCGTTTAGTAGCGTTTACGATGGACCTAAAACTTAAGTCATTACTGCCTTGCAGCATAGTGTGGTACCTGTTGATGCTATCTGAAAAATATTAATCAAAGATAGCTGTAGCGATACCGAGTCACGACTTCGTAAGCGAAGGTACAACACTACGGCATTGCGTTGAAACGCTATAAAATACGCCGTGGGTTGATATCCTTAATTTTTACTCTTGAACCAAGTTTCTTAGCATTTACACTAATGTAAACAGCTTGTAGCTGTGCTACAGAACCTACACAAGTGAATATAATATAAACACACATTAACCACAAGTAAATAATTGGATAACTTTTTTGATCGCATTCTGCCATCGAAATATTTCTCAATTGATTAACACACTGCATCTATTTCTATTTAGGTCACTTAGATCTTATTCCCTTTGCATAACCACATCCGTTTCATAATCCTGGAAGTTTTTCAGCAATCTCGGGGTTTGTGTGCTTAAACCTGTCTCGTCAGTTGTTTCGATGGTTAGTCTAAAGTCTTCTCTGTTTCTGTGGTGACAGGCCAATAGAGGAGGCGAGCTCGGCGGAGGAGAACTCGCTGGGCGAGTCCACGGAGGTGCCGGCGCCGCCCGTCGCCAAGAAGCTACGAGAAGCCACACACTGACACCCGCGCACGCCCACCAAACAACCCTCGTGCGTCTATAAATAGCTTTTTAGACTAAAACAATATGTACCTTAGGTAATTTATTTTCAATTCCGTTTAATTTTAAACTTATAGACATTAAGTTCTATGAATACCGGTCGGTTTTGTAAGTTTTATAGGGTATTAATATTAAATGTTTTTTGCGTATCGAATGGACTTGCGACGGGCGCACTCGAGAGTAAATTAAAAGAAAATAGTAAAAAAAATTGTACAATATTTCAATGTGAGTATGTTCTGAGTGGCTCGCGATAGGGCCTAGTGTTAGGTTTTGTTTTGTAATAAGTATGTTTTTTTAATGTATGAACTATGAACGTACGTTCGCATCCCGCGTGACATTCCAATAATTGTAACAAAAAAAATTGTACGTGAGCGGCGAGGAGTGGGGAGGTAGGGCTCCGAGAGGTCGGGGGCTGGGGTGGAGCGGGGAGCCAAGTAGTGACTAGTGGGCGCGCCGCCACGGGATCCGGACCATGCCTTGACGCCGCTCGGCCGACGGCCGTCACACTCACACCATTGCCTTATTAACACAGTCTGCCCGCAGAGTTTATATGCAACAAAATGAAATACAAAGGTCGTGTTACCCGGGCGCCGGGCACACGGGCCCACAATGTAGTTTTTATTGAACAAATATAAGATATTAATTTTATAATGTCGCATTTTTTATTTTATTTCATCACGACCCACTTGCCCTTCACCCGATCCTTGTTGATATATAAATAATTGGAATGAATTATAAACGATATTATAAAAGCAAAATATAGGTAATTGACGTCCGGATTTGCGCAGTAGGTCACGATCTAATCAAGAGGTTCCGGGTTCGATACCCGGTGGGAGGTGGAATTTGTGTGGTGAACTGTTTACCACATAAAGTTAGTTGAACACGGAGCTTTACTTTCCAGTCAGGGCGTGTTTATATATACACTGTACACGTAATAGTATGTAGATACATATATGCGTTTGTAGTCCATTGAAATGTTACAATTTAAGGACCGAATATTGCATTTGTTAGAGGATGCAATTTTATTTTTGGGACACGTGCAAAACTTCATCTACAAGATTGGTCAAAGGTATTTTTTTTGTAAAATGTATAAAAAAACAGTAATAGAGCAAAAAAGAAAATTTTCATAAAAAATTCCTCACTTTTTTGCTTATAACTTCTTTAATTTTTAATTTAGGGCAAAAAGTTATAAACATATTTGTAGGGAAAACAATTTGCTACAAATTACCACTTTACAAATTTTTTGTAAGACGCATAGTTTCCGAGATATCGCGAAAAATGTTTTCACCCCTTTTTCCAAGATGGCGGCCGGGGGACAAGGGTGGCGACCCCACAAACTTGAGCTTAAGCTTTTATTGACCCCCACACATGTCCCACAAATAAAATTGCGTCCTCTAACAAAAATGCAAAGCTCATGTATCATTTCAATGGACTATTAGTTTCCACGACACAAGCAGCAAGCTTATAGCTTAGTGGGGGATCAAGTAGGCCTGTGTGTTGTGAAGTCTATTATTAAAGTTGTCATAACTAGTTGCGTAGAAAGGCACTTCTAGGGAAACTGGTTACGAAACGTGATTGCAAATACGATCAAAACTATTCTAGCTTCTCGGATCTTGAGACACACGCTCACAACCTCGCAAACAATAAAACAGCAGCGCTTTGATTTGATCGAACATTTTTACTTTTCCAGAAATCAATTTATATTCTAAGTACAAAAATAATATTAGGCAACTTTTTTTACAATTATCCTATTAACAAATATTTACAGTCTGTAATAAACTAATTAACGTTATATTTATATTCTAATATATAAATACTGTTTATCTTAAACTAAATCTTAATCAAGTCTCAAATAACTATATCAGTCAAAGTTAAAGTCTTTTAGAAACACAAAGAAATCTCATACTTGTCGCACAAGTCACGGCAAAAAGGTGTAATATTACAAACTCACGCTATGGTAAATGCACTACCTTCTATAACGGAATCACTTCGAAAATAGTCCTACAAACCTCGCGATAACGTATCGTATTAGTAAGTACCTACATGGATGGTACTAAGATGGTTCTGTGAACTTCTGTGGGTATTAGAAATTTAAGTATAACGTGCGATATGTCTTAAAAGAATTGAATACTAAGTGCTTTTACTAAACAAAAAACCACTTCAACAATGCGGCTGCTCTACGGAAAAACAAAGCAACTGAATTGTTTTCGAAATGAGTTTTTTTTGTATTTTTGCCAATTTTCACGCACACCGGACCTTGCTTCTATTCACAACCATCAAAAAGGCTTTAGTCATAAAGAAATTAAAGTTGTGAAAATCGTTAAACTATGTAAGGTTTGTTATAAAGCGATTTCCGGTTTTTTGCTCCTGTACAATGTATTCCGCTGCAATTACTTTGTTTTTCCGTAGGGTAGCCTATGGCCCGAAAAGAGAGTAAACACACCACATGATGATAAAGGCAAACCCAACTCAATACGTTTCCAAGGGGAGAATCAAATACGTTCCATCATGAACTTCACAATAATCCATTATGCACAGGAATTCATAACATTTCTAGGTTAAGAGATTCGAGTTAGGTCAGTATTTTTGACGCAACCAGCATGAATATTAAGTGTAACCTCAAACCCCATAACTGTCTGTCGAGTAAACACGGGTCCAAAGTAATATATTCCGGTATAAAAAAAACACTAATTATCTTGCAACTCGTGTAATTAGTCAAAACGTATATAAAAGTGTTATATGACCACAATGACTGTTTTTAACCGACTTCCAAAAAGAAGGAGGTTCTGCATTCGGCTGTATGTAAGTTTTTAACTGTTGCCCATGACTTTTTTAGGTATAATACGAGTATAATTAAAAATTCATAAAGTGGAGTTATGGCTGCAAACGGCGTTACAAAGTAATGACAATTTTACAAGAAACTGCAACGTTGACCTTTATATTGTATGTTAATGTGGATTT
This sequence comes from Zygaena filipendulae, assembly GCA_907165275.2. Classification (NCBI taxonomy): domain Eukaryota; kingdom Metazoa; phylum Arthropoda; class Insecta; order Lepidoptera; family Zygaenidae; genus Zygaena; species Zygaena filipendulae. The sequence continues at coordinate 8,259,472 of OU015659.1, forward strand.
GTATGACGTCATAAGTACATAGAAATTTCAAGAATATGGTGAAATAACAAGAAAAAAGTCTATGCGTATCAAACAAGGGATTTAAATTTTAAACGCCACAAATCTGTGGTTTATACCGAGTAACAAGAATTTCATGAAATTAATGTTTCATTTTGCACCAAACCTTCTTGGTATTATTGTGCATAGTTTTTAAGTTATTTTTTAATTAATTGGATTCATACGGCGTCGTCATGGACACTTGCCGTTGACGCAAAACTAAGAAATTATACGTTGTAACATTTCAACATACATTAGGTAGCTTATAAAAAGGCTAGTAAAACCGTCCCCAAATAATTTTTTATTGACAACTTTAGATGTGGATTTATAATAATTATGGTATAAGCTGTACCCCGCTGTTTCACCCGCGGCAACCGCATGAAAATCCGTTCAGTAGTTTTTAGTTTATCGCGAACCGACAGACAGTTTTTATAATATGTAAGGATAATTTGCAAATGCGCAAAATTTTTGAAGACAATCAAAAAACTAATGAACCCTTAAATACCCTTAATGTTACACATTGCATTATTATTGTTGTTGTAAACGTGGATAGAAAAACAAAAAGCCGGAAAATGGTGACAAAGTATTGACCTTTGTTCATTTGACTACCGTAAATAAATGTGGATTTGTACAAGCATTATTAGAAACACAACGCTATGCCACTGGGCTAAACGGAATCAAGCTATACTTTTATGCATTCATAACGGAAGCAGGCAGACACAAAACGCCGCCCTAGGACGCCATCTAGTGCACGTCTTTAGAAGTCATATATAATTTATATATATAATCCTTTGTCCTGAATGACTGATGGATCAACGCACAGCCTAAACTACTGATCGTAGAGACCTGAAACTTGGAGGGTGTGTTCTTTGTATGACGTAGCCATCCGATAAGAAAGGATTTTTTAAAATTCAATCCCTACGGGAATGAAAAGGGGTTGAAAAGTTTATGTGGAACAATTCCGCGGGAACTTCGAAATTATCGCGGGTAAAACCGCGCGGGACAGCTAGTAAGTTTATAAAAAAACACGTGATTACCGCCTATACGATTTTTTTAATATAAGCAGGTGTGAATGTAAACATGTGCACTGTAATTTGTAACTGTGTAGGTAGGTCGTTTCCTCAGAAAACGAGAAAACTCATCCGTTCCTTTTGACCACTACCGTTTTACTATTAAATGCTCTTATTCTACTGCTCCACCTGCGTTAACCTTAACGTTGACGTTAATGTCCAACTACGCGTTAATTAAGGCAATAAAATACGTGTTGGCTACATTTAGTTTGCAACGTGCCGTTAAGCGTTAATTTCTAGTGAAATAACGAATTAACACAAAATGGGGGTCGAAGCTTCAAACAGCTGTTTTTTTGCAATGGAGGTAGAAGCAGCTGTTATTTTAGACCATTTTACTGTCGTATTTTTATTGTTCCCGCCAAACAAAGTAAATACGGTCTTGCGCCACGCAGAATGAGGCGTTAATGTAGCCAACACCGCTTAGTGCGCTAAAACCCTTTGATGTATCCAAAAAATCGACACCCGAGCTATCGCTTAACGTTTAACGTCATTAGTAATGCCGTTAGTAAGTTGACCCGTTAAAATATTGGCCACATCTACGTAATGCCTTAATTAGCGCACTAATTTACGCGTTAATACGCAGGTGTAGCAGTAGCATTATAAATAGCCGATCACCTCTCAAGATATCGTCTGTCTCGCTCATTGCGTTGCAATAATATGACAATATAATATCGAACGTGAGACTTTGAGAGCGTATTCAGTTTGAGTAATATAGTATGATAAGAGGGTCGTTCAATGTTGCATCTCGATTTCCGGCGGCGGTTGCTGCTGTTGCTGTTGTTGTTGCAAATGTGGGTATAAAACGGCGGGTCTGTTACCGGCGGCCAGTCGTCCCGCGAAGTCGGGGCGTCGCGGCGGGCGCGGCGGGCCGAGCAGCGAGTCGAGCATGTTGCGCGGCGCCCACACGTCCGCCACGGCCCCGCCCCCGCCCCCGCCCACCGCGCCCACGCCTCCGCCGCCCGCCGACCCGTTGCCGGCGCCCACGGGCGACAGCGGCGAGTCGGTCGTGGCGCGTATCACAGATGCGCGCGATTCTGAGACGACAAAGATGTTTAATTTATTTTTTAATACAGTTGCTCAAAAAGTGGCGTATTGCAGGGACGTTTAGCGTTCGGGATGAGGGCTATTACATACTCGAGCTTTTTGTTTACCTTTCCCGAACTCGTGCGTTCTCTTTGCCAACTGTCAAAAATGGCGACACGACTTTGACACACTTTTTGCATTGCGAAACGTAGGTTTCGCATTACTAATACGACTAGCGCCATCTCTTGATCACAGTTGGAACTTAGTTGAGTTTGTTGTGTTTTTGATATTTTATTAAATTGCTTAATTTTTCGCAACTGTATTAAAAATAGTTGTTCAGTACACGTGCGGAACCGTCATTGCAAAGAGTTCCGACTGTCAACCCTCACCTTCGGCTGCGCCTCGGCTCGGGTAGACATTTGTCGGAACTCTTTGCAATGACAGGCTTTCCGCACTTGTAATGAAATATACTATACCTACATTTTGGAACTATGCATGGGTATTTTACTGTACATAGTTTTGAGACGTCAATCGACTGACAAACTCTAGCCTCCGTGTTAACCCCCACATACGACCGATTATGATCGTTGGTACGCGAATGTGGCCGTGTATGCGCTTCTGTGTGAGCGTGTGCGTGTGTGTACTATATGTTTACACGCGTGATATAAGCATATGCGCATGTATGCGCTTGTACGTGAGCGTTTGTACATGCGTGCGTAAGTTCACTATACATGTGCACGTGTAATGTAAGCATGTGTGCGCGTATGTGTTAGTACGTGAACGTGTGCGTGTGTACTATGCATGTGCACCCGTGTGCTCACGTGTGATATAAGCATTTGCTAGTGTGTGAGCGTGTATGTTTGTGTGTGTGTGTATGCGTATATGTGTACTATAACTACCGTATGTATGCACGCGCGTGCTCACGTATGATATAAATTTGTGAGCACGTATGCGCTTGTGCGTGTGCGTGTGTACGCGTGTGATCACGTATGACATAAGCTTGTGCGTGCGCGTGTGTACGCGTGTGCTCACGTGTGACATAAGCTTGTGCGTGCGCGTGTGTACGCGTGCGTGCGACTGACCGTCGGCGGTCTGCGCGGGCGGCGCGCGGCACTCGAGCAGCGCGCGCAGCAGCGTGCGGTGCGCGCCGGACGACGAGTGCGCGCGCAGCAGCGCCTCCAGCTCGCTCCACACCTGCCGCCACTGCTCCTCGCGGCGCGAACTCGACTTGCCCCTGCGCTCAACAAAACACCAGACAAGTAGTATCGTAGCAATCGATAAGAGATAAAATAATATGCTATCTCTCTCTAGGTTATAAATAATGAGTGTCTTAGCCACCTATGGTGTAACTAACTTGGTTGTTTATTTCATTAGGAAAACTAGAACTAATTATACACTAAAACATAACAGTTTGCTTTCAACTGCACAGCATTGGCGAAGTCACTGTGAGTAAAACAAGACACTGGAGGACTGACAACTAGTCAGTCTAACAGCTTGGAATATTTATGTTCAACAGTTCAATCATCGTACTGGTAGAACTGGATGAAAATGAATTAAACTGAAATTGTGCTGCTTATTGTTGTTGCATATTTATTACTTATTAGCTGTGCCCCGCGGTTTCATCCCCATGAATTTCGGAATTCCCGCAGGAAATGCAAACTTCTTCTATACAAACCTTGTCCTGGCAATAATGAACATAAAAGAAAAGAATTATCCAATTTGGTGCAGTCGTTTGGAAATTATGCGATCATATATATTTCGGCGATTCATTTTTATTTATATAGACAGATTGTTTTACCTTTGTCGTAAAGAGTAAAGTTAATTTAATTTCTTTCATTCATTACATTCATTTCTTTCATTAATTACATTAATTTCTTGCATTCATTACATTCATTTCTTTCATTCATTACATTAATTTCTTTCATTAATTACATTAATTTCTTGCATTCATTACATTCATTTCTTTCATTCATTACATTCATTTCTTTCATTCATTTATTTCATTGATTCATTTGATTAATACATTTCATTTAGTTTCTTTCATTTCAAATAACGAGAGTGTGAAATCGTGTTGCGTGCCAAGCGTCCCACCTCGAGTTGGTCTGCGGCTGCGCGGACGGGAACTCGTGGCGTCCCTCCGCGCTCACCAGCGTCACCAGCACGTTGCGACACGTGTCCACTTCCTCGTCGGTCAGGGACTCCTGCACCACCAGTCGCGTCAGAGGTTCTATCACCTAGGAAACAAATATTTTTATGAGAATCACACAAACAGATATACTATTATTGTAGCGGGAGCAGGCTGCAGGATGGATGGTATGGCTCGACCGCCCGGCGAGGTGTTATGCCCGGGGAACCAAGTATAAACTCACCGGGCCCAAATTGAACAGGAGTGTGGACGAGATAGTGAGTGGCCAGTACGTGGTGTGCCGCTGCAGGCGCGCCTTCGCCCGCGCGTTGGCGCCGGCGCTGCGCAACGGGTACAGTTTGTTCTGCTGCATCAGAGCACCGAACTCTTTTATTCTGAAACATATCGATCATACACTATATTAGAATAGAATAGAATATTTTCTTATTGCGCAACAGACACACACACAAAAGATTTACAACCAATATAACAAAGTCACATCGATCGTATCCACGTAACCGGTGACCACCACACAGAAAATAAAATGTTAAGTAGAGCAAGCGCGCCACGGTTGTAAAGGAAGTTAGAGCAGATGCTGTAACTTCATTTTTGTTTTTGTTTTTTTTTTTTCTATTTTCTCTTTTATTTTAGTAGCGAGGTTGTAGGGGGTAATCACTGGATCTACAGAACCGATTTTGAAAATTCTTTCACTTATAGGAAGCTACAGTGATCCTGAGTGACATGGGGAGGACAGCTAGTTTTACCTATAGTCAGTGATCCGCCCCCCGGCCCCCTCGGAGAGCGCGGGCGGGTCCTCGTAGGGCGTGCGGCCGCCCATGGCGCCTATCCACAGCTCCCCGCCCTGGGCGGCGAGCACGTGCGACGCCGACCTGCCGCCGCCTAGCCTGAGTGATGAGTCGACAGTACCACTGTTTAAGGTCCGTTTATATCTACATACATTGAGCGTGCCAGACACGTTCCGTGGCAGACTTAAAAATAATATTCTCCTATACAGCGCGTATTAACGTATTCATATCTATCGTAACACGGCCGCGCAGACGCCGATAGACACAGGTGTTTCGGCAGAGAATGCAAGATACCAATTGGTAAACCAACTTGTTCAATGTTTGATTGTTTTTAACCGACTTCCAAAAAGTTGGAGATTCTGCATTCGACTGTATGTATGTTTTTTTTTTCTTGTGTGTTGTGCTGGGATAAATCTAGTTTTCTTTCTTTCTTTCAGTATTCGCGTAAAGAATATTTTGCCTCGCGGTTCATTTCTGTACATGTCTATGGCTAAATGCCAAGCAGGGTGAATAGAGCATCGGAACCGTGCAGATATAAACGTGTCTTTTGGTTTCTGCCCACATTTCTGCCCTGGTACGTGTCTGGCACGGGACTGGCAGTTTGACGGGAGCGTTGGAAATACGTTCGTCGTTTAATCCTACTAATATTATAAATGTGAAAGTGTGGATGTTTGTTACTCAATCACGCAAAAACGGCTGAACGGATTTGGATGAAATTTGGCATGCACGTTGTAAGGGGGACAGAGAAGGACATAGGGCACTTTTTAACCCAGAACTCCCGCGGGAACTCCGAAATTACTGCGGGTGAAACCGCGGGGCACAGCTAGTATGTTCATAATTACGTAAAACGGTAACTTGGCTGACTGAGAATCAAAGACAGTGATACCTCACCTGGGTATCTCCAAGGTGACTAACCGAGGTTCAAAGACGGTGCTATCTCAGCTGGGCATCTCCAAGAAAGTTGACCGAGAATCAGAAATGTTCTTGTCTCACTTGGGCACCTCCAAAGTGGTTGAATGAGGATCACTACTTTCAGGCCTCACCTGCCTCTTTAATATAATATAATAATAGTTAACGCTATAGAAAATTAAGGAACAGGAAAATTATTATCACGCGATCACGAAAAATTGTAGTTTTAATTGGACATTCCTTAATTTTTGATTACGTTAACGATCACAGATTGTCAACTTGGCTAAGAGGGGCTGGTCATCTCCGTGGTTGGCCGCGGAGCGATATCGTGCATATCTCACCTGGGCATCTCCAAGGTGACGGACCTCCCGTTGAGCAGGAAGTTGACGAGGCAGGCGGAGGGGCGCGACGCCACGTCCGCGGGCGTCACGCGCCACAGCGGCCCGCTGCAGCCCGATGCGCCGTTCTCAGCGCCGCGGGGCGTCCACCACCGCAACACCACCTGCGCCGATCATGTTATACATTACACAAATCAAATAGGCAAGGTAATAGGTAATATAAATAATATTTAAAAAAAAAACATGTGAGGTGTGTGTGTGATGCGAGAGCAAGAACGGCCTGTTTGTCTTATAGAGATAACTTAATTAGCTAACTTAGGATAATTTTTTTGCAATAAATGTATTACGCTATCTCTTGTTGGCTTGAAAAATCAGTGTTAGACCATTTTGCTTCTCCGAAAAACGTTTTTTTTTATATTACTTAGGCCATTTTTTCTCGTCACCACATAACATGTTGCCCAAACGTGGATGAACTTTAGTTTTAATAGGGCCTATAACAATTTTATCCATCGAAGCGTAACCAATTCAGAGTAAAATAAGTTTTTTTTAAAGTCTCTCGTATAATTACCGATCCAGCAGCCTCAGCAGCGCTTTGAGCAGCCCTTAACCCAGTGTGCGCTTCAGCTGAATGTATTATTTCCACGTCGTAGTTCGCACTTGAGCTTGCGTTTTGCTCTTCCTGGAATACGAATTATCTTTTAAAGGAAATCCCAGGTGCAACCTTGGAGAGAGGAGGCAGTACTGGCGCGGATCGAGGGCTTAGGATCAAAAATTTTAGCTACATTATGAGTAGGATAGAATACTTTCATCTCAGAACGAGGGGTTCCCAGATGAGTCCTGAAATTCACGCAAGAGACAGCTATTTAGTCTGCTACTTTAGGTCTTGGAATAGGACACGTTCCCGAGGAAATCCCAAATTGAACGACGTTAACTCGCAGTAGGAATAGCTAGTTAATAAAAACCACTACACTCGCGATTCGCGAGTCTTATGGCGTCTGGCACGGTTTAATGACTTTTGCTTCGGAGCAATTGAATTCAGCAATTTAGCTAAGATTTTCTTAGTTTAAATAAAATTGCACGATGATGTGCTGATCAAGGCGAGGCAAAGCGGATGTTTGAATAGAGAAAAACAGTATCTTTCCATTCGTAATCAATTGATTTAATTAAAAAACAGATGGCGCAATTTTTTACTCTTTCGTGTTTACACATCAGGGTATAATCACTTATGTGATAAATATTGGTGGTCACTCTGGGCCTTGGTTTTTACTTTTTAGTATCAATGCAGCACATCTATATCTATACTAATATTATAAAGAGCTAAACTTGAACCGATTTTGAAAATTCTTTCACTTATAGGAAGCTACAGTGATCCTGAGTGACATGGGGTACCTACTTTTTGTCCTGGTCCGCAGGAACTCCGAAATTACCGCGGGTGAATCTGGTAGTGTATTATATTTCCGGAAAATGTATGAATATTACAAGCGATGGTTAGTTTGGGACAAGTTAGTCCAATACGATAATGTTTAAGTATAATTATTATTGTCATTAATTAGACCTCACCTTCATCGGTATTCCAGTGACCGTAGTAATAGCCAGCCTGTAATGAGGCAGCACTTGATGGCCTAATAATGTAGCTAAATCACTAGCTCGTGATACCAGTACTTCGACTCCCATTAGTCCGTTACCCATCTAAAAACAACAACTCTTAGTTGAAATGCTTTAAATTAAAACGGAGGAATATAAAGAATATTTTAGGTAATAGCAGGAGAGTGAAATAAGTAACATACATGGAAGCCGCACTCGCGCAAGAAACCGTATGTACGTATACGACTCAATATACGTATAAGCTGTACCCAGATACATTTAAGCGAGTCTTGTATACATACAGTGGAGACTTATTTTTTTTTCCGTTTATCACAGTTTACAGTCTACACGCTAAATCTAAAATAAGTAAAAATCCAAATAGCTTATACATATTAAGCTCCAGCTTCCATATTTGTTTTGCAATATCTAGTAGTTTAGGAGTAGGTAAGATACCTAGTTGAAAAAGTAAAATTAATCCAAAAATAATAAAAATTGCGCAAATTTCTGATAGTAAAAAACAGACCTTAGTAGGAAATTTTTATAAGAGGAGATAGATTCGAATACCCCTTAAACTTTTGGTGTCTGAATTTTAACGTCACTTCCTCCGAAAACCCTGCATAACATGAGATATAATGCCGCAAGGCATTAAGTTCGCCATTTGTACTTACTGTGCAATAAAGAATAAATAAATAAAAAAAAAAAAAAATTACCTCTACAAGTGGTTGATTATTAACATTTGTTTCAGCTCTTTGAGGCGTCACATTAATGATGATCAAGTGGCAATAATTCACTACTAACGTTCTGAAAATTAATTAAATTCAAATAATTAATTTAATCACCATATAAATTTTCTGTTTTTGTCCTATCCACCCAAAGGTTGTCTGGAAAAGATCGCTAGTAAAGCGATAAGACCGCCTTTTGTATGTCTTTATTTATAAGTTTTTGTTAACACACTGTAACATTGTTTTGGTGTACAATAAAGTGTATTCTGTTCTATTCTAAATTTTACACTTTGGTACCTCTGTGTAAATAATATTTATTTATTTACACCTTTAGTTACTTACTGCGGAGTACTAGACGTATCAGCGCTTGTATTAGGTTGGTTCATGGAAGCCTTTTTGTTTTGTTGTACCAATGTGTTAAGAGCAATCTTAGCTAGACTTCTGATGGATTCATCGTCCCTGGCGCTGGTTATACAGACTATCCTACCACTGAAACAATAAAAAAATAATAAAAAGAATAACTCAATTTCAAACTTGCTCATCATTATAGCTATATTATATGGGTGTCCGGTGTCCCAAAAGTATTTTTTTAATTTGTCTACGGTGCGTTCGACGACAAGAGCGAGCGCGGTAATGTTGGCCATTGCTAGCCACATGCATGGGAATTCAATCGCTACAAAGGGAGTTTCCGGGGTTTGAAAATCAAAATTCTATTTAGTCCGTCAGTTAGATAATAAAGAAATAATAGACCAGTAATTTTTGGTTTTTCCAATTATTGAAAAAATTCTAAGATAAAACGCACTAATGTTGATGTCATAACGTGCTACAAATGTAGCACGCCGTGACGTCACACGACATTTCAACTTAATATATTTCCGTTATTTTTTCATTACGTAAAAAATAAAAAAATACATAAGTGTCCAATTTTTTTATTTATCTACAAGACGGACTTAGTTTGTTTGATATTTTGGTTAACATCAAAAAATCAATTTTTAATTTTTTTCTTTTGCTGTCTGTCTGTCTGTCTGTTTCTGTCTGGAGCGTTTCTGCACTGATTCTTTTGATCTAAATCCAAGCAATGTCAGTCAGAAGTAGCAGTGGCATATATACAAATCAGAAGTTAGGCACTAGATGCGAATTTAGTCCGTCAGTTAGATAATAAAAAAATAATAGACATGTATTTTTTCTTTTTTCAAATTATTGAAAAAATACCAAGATAAAACTGAAAACACATTAAAGTTTAGGAGTGGGCGCTCTTGACGTCATAAATGTATCTTCGTTATTTTTTCAATTCGTAAAAAATTAAAAATACAATATGTCGAATATTTTTTATTAATCTACAAGACGAACTAAAATCATCCGATTTTTTTCCGTATCTGTGAAATTGACGGATCCAAGTAATGTCCAAACTCCGAGTAGCAGCGTAGCGGGCTGGCAGTCCGAAATGGAAATTATGGGATGAGAAATTGATCGGACGCAGTGCGCAACCATTCGGATGTAAAAGCGGAGTACGGCAAGAATATTATTAATGCTTAACGTATTGTACCGATTTTGGAAGTGTGTGGACGCTTTAGATAATTGTGCAGGGGATGGTTCACCAAGAGCCTCTATAGCAGCGCACAAACCAACTACATCGCCTCCCGCCCCCCGACGAACGGGGCCCACAAGACATAGGTTATTTAGAATCTGCAACATATTAACACAAAATAATCCTAACCATAAGTATAAATATAAAATAAAAACTCCTGGATCCCGGAATTCCTGCAGGAACTCTGAAATTAACACAGGTGTAATGGCAGAGAACATCTAGTAATCTATACTAGGTAATATTATAAAAATGAAGAATTTTTACGTTGGTTTGAAAGCGGTAATGTTCAGAACTACTGGTTCAAATTGAAAAATTATACATTTAACAGCTTTTCACTAAATGCATATGGAAGTATACAGTATACTATACATACAGTACTTACATAAAAATTTTTGACTGTCTGTCTGTTTATTTGTTCAGACTAATCTCTGAAACGGCTGGACCGATTTTAACGGGACTTTCACTGGCAGATAGCTGATGTTGGTTGTGACATCACTCAACATTTCAACTCAACGCATCTCCATTATTAGAAAAAATATGTCTATTATTTCTGAATGTACAGGACAGATTAAATTAATTTTGCCAAATAGCTTATTGATACAGAAAAGCAATATTATATTTTACAAACTGGGAAACAGTATTTATTATTATTTACCAAAGTCTCTTTTTTTATTAGACAAAGTATTTCAATAATAGTTCATGAACTTACATGTGTCAATGTCTGCTGTGCTTGCGCCCAAGTATTTAACATGTGAGCAGCAGAATCACTTACTACAAATCGAACCTGGTAAAAGAAAAAAAATTTCACCTGAGAATTTTTTTCTTTAATAGTGGAGCTTCAGTTGATATTCTTTTGCAATTTGTCTGACTGTATTTCTTGAATCCTTAATATTATAAATACAGATGTTAATTTATCTATTTGTTTATAATCCTTTCAAACCTTTACAACTTGACTGATCATCATAAAATCTTGCATTCAAATTATATGGGTTACAGAAAAGTGCATAGGGTACTTTTTGTCTTAGATTTCCCAGGGGAACTCTGAAATTAACACAGTTGAAACCGCAGGGAACGACTAGTAGGTACCTATAAAATATTTGAAACCTATATTTCTTTTATATTGTAAGGGTTATTAAAAATTCTCATTCCCAATAGATGAAGATAATCACCAAGATAATCAGTACCATTGCATGAAGTGCCTAGATAAATATGTTTGGCACCACTCACCAATTTCCCCTCAGGAAACAGGTCCCAAACTATACGGCAATATTCTACAGCAGCTTCGACGCTGCAAGTCCAGAGAGATTTGCATATTGGCGGCAATGGAACATGTCCAGATGCCCGGTTTTTCGAAACCTCAAATTCGATCGGACTATCTGATGATATGCCAAAATAAGGTGTATGGTCTAAGACAAATATAGTCTTATGGTTTGTAGGGAATGCTGCATCCATGGTCACTCACAAGCTTTGCTCAGGAAATAGGTACCACAAATTAAACCTGCACCATACCACCTGTGGTGACTACAAATCGTCTGAGTACCCAATAGACTTTACTGACTACTGAGGTCTTTTGTAAAATATATTTAGTTTGATAATTCACCGTACTTGGTGAATAAATTATTTTTTTCACTACGGTTAACGGTACGGTAAAAGAAAATATAAATTGGTGAATTATTTCACTATTTGACATTTGTTGAATCTTGAATCTTGATCCTTGAATCCTTGATCACAAATTAACTAGACATATGGCCCTTGGTCTTGAATCTTACGAATAAGAACATAATGTTGATTGTTGAATGTTGAAATTTGTGAAAAAAAAACGATTATTATTTTAATCGATTATTTTTTCTAATAATCGATTGTCAACTTCCAACTTTTTAATTTAAAAAATCTATTTTTTATTAATCTTTTTTTTCCACTGTTACACATTCCTCATTGTAATATTGATAATATCAAAAAAGGAGCAGGTTCTACGTTCAACTGTATGTATGTTTTTTTTTATGTACCTACCTCGTTGAATATCACGAATACTCAAAGACGGCTGAACCGATTCGGATAATACCCTGCATAAATTTCATGCAAGTACCCTTGCATGAAATTTATAATAAGAAATTGTGTCAATATTTCATAAATAGAGCCTTAGAAAAGCGTTACCGTGAAAGATTTACTAAAAAATTTTCAATAGTTTTCAAAATATTCAACTTTTAATTTTGGGAAACGGAACGTTGTAACCACGAAACACCAATCACAGCCAAGCTTGACACGTCACTTTTATTTTTTTAGAAAAAATTACCTCTTTCAGAGAAGGCAAAAGAAACTAATTGCATACAGTCAACGCATACTTTCCATTTTCTGAAGTTTTTTACTTTAAAATGCATCGGTAAGTTGCATTTCGATTCTTTACTGGAACTTTTGGAAGTAAATCGACACAGTTCAACCTTAATTTCGCTTTTGGATTTTCAAGTTATCTGTCTGTCAGTGTCACATGACCCTGACAATACGACAGTGACATTTCTATCACAGATTAAAAAGGCGTAATTTTGAACAAGTGACGTCATTCCGCGTTTCGGCGGTAAGGTCTAAAGTAGGAACTTTGAAACGCTCTATTTAATTAATTTATGCATATATTTGATTTCTTTTTCTTGCTTTGTTTAAGTAGGCCATATATCTTTAAAATAGACTGAAAAAAACAATTCATACAAGTACCCTATTGGTTTTTTTTTTAACTGATAACAGGATCTTGGAGAAATCGAAGGAACACTTCAAACATCACAGGCACATCCATGGCAATTTAAGTATTTTTTTTAAATAAATCGTTTATTTGCTTTCGGGAAGTATTTTTCGGTGAAGTGAAACTGATGGTTAAGATAACTGATGGAAAGATAAACTAACTAAACAAAAAAATGTTAATTCAGAACGCTGAAAATTACTACGATGAATCTACCAAGGTTGGCACCGACTTCAAAAACCAAGTAAATACCCAAATAAAAGGGGTTGGGTTTATAAAAATAATTCTGTTATTTTCAGTGGGTTTATTTTTGAAGATGGTACTCTTATTAAAAAAAAAGAAATTAAGTACCTAAGCATTTTTGTTTGGGTTTCGGTTTTATTTTTTTTATTTTCAAGTTCGGTGGTACAAAATAATGGAATAAAACATTTTTCAATTTTATGAAAAAAAAAAAAACGATTTTTTTTATTCGGTTTTTTATTATTCACTTAGATATAGTATAAAATATTACAGACACGCATTATGTAAACTAAAACTATATTGGAATTGTATAAGCTTTAGAAATAAAAGAAATATCGATCTATCGGCTTACTAGACCGATATATTCATACGACTTAATATATCGATATTTAAAAACTTTCCAAAAACTCATGAGCAGTGAGCAGTGAGCAGAGAACTCATGAATGTTCATAACGGTTCCCAACTTAGGGGTTTTCCCCCTAAATTTAGGGGATAAATGAATGCGGTGGGATTTTTTTAGGCGTATCATATTTTTAAGAGTTTTTTTGGCTTCTTATGTATTTTTCTAATTTTTATTTCTTATTTTTTGGTTACTAATTATTATTAATTTATTATAAGGGGCCAGGATTTATGCCGCAATTTTTAATTAACAATTATCAATTATGTCGAATATTTGATATTAAATTTTGGTCTTAAAAAAATCTAGAGACATTTTTTGCTTTTGATCAAAAATTTTTATAACCCCCCAAATTTCGCCCTTTTTGAAACTAAGGCAAATATTGGCGCTATTTATTTTTATTAACTTTTTAGTAATATTATTTTATTTAGGGGGATTTAGGGGTTAGGGGTAAATGTTTTCAAGAGTTGGTAATACAGATGCTCATGTCACATCACAGAGGACTTTTGGTTGGCGGGTTTTTTACTCTTTTAGCAGAAAGGACGTCGGCCGTAGGCATGGGTTAAACGTGTCCGACCAAGGATTAGATATATATCCTTCCAGTAAAAGATATGTATCCAGATAGGATATCCATATCCGCATCTTACCAATGCATTTCGATGTAAATAACTTCAGAAGAAAAATACTCCTGTCTTGGCTGTATGGACTTAGCTTCCTTTGCCGGACTTAGCTTCCTTTGCCCATTGGGGTAAAAAAAAAATGTACAGGCTGTATGGACCTAGAATCCCTTGCCTTTCCCGAATGTGAAGAATTATATATAAAAAAAAATGTCTGTTACTTCATCGCCAGATTCAAAATAAATCTATGTTATAAGGCGGGATGTCAATCTTATTTAAACGTAATTATTGTAATATAATATTTGACTGTTGCCAAACTAATAATATTTGTAATATCTGTATATTAATTTTTGCAATATACCTAAACCTACCTATAATTTACATTAATAAACCATGATACGGTTTTTGAACACACAGTACACACTACAATCACAGTTATTAATTTTAAAATTTAAATACTATACAGTACACATACTAGCTAAGAAGAAACTCGCAAGCTAGTTGGTGTCTTAATAATTTGTATGGAATTTACAAGCTCTTCTATCGCTTTAAATCTAAATTCGATCCATAAACGAAAGGGTGCGTTTACTGCGTATATTTTTAAAGCGCTTTTTTGCTGCTTAAAAGACCTCGTCTTGAGCACGTGCTCCGTCTCACATAATCCGTAGAAACTAGAAAGAAACGAATACCTACCAAGTACCAATCTCTCGTAAGTCGTGGGTGGTCGTGGCCACTCGTGGTGACTCGTGAGTTGTACCTATTCCAACTCCTTCCGCTAGGAGTCGGTTCGGTTCGCTTCGGTACCTACTCGATTCGGAAGTCGGTCGGCGTCGGACTCGGAGTTGCCGGAGTTGGTTGGATATGGGATATGTCGCGGCGTTATCATTCCAACTCCTTCCGCTCCGCTCCGATTGGCGCTCGGTTCGGTTGGTCTCGGAGTGGTCGGAGTTGGTTGGATATGGGATATGTTTAATATTTGACAAGTGAAGGAGTTGTAACAACTCCGCTTCGGGATGCATATCCAAAGATATATACGGGTCCGGAGTTACCCATGTCTAACGCGTGTCACGTTTTTCGTTATTTCAGTCACTTTTCAGCAACTATTTTGGACCCTGAGCAGGCAGTCTAACGCAACTAGGAACAAATTAAATTTTGTTCGTATTTAGCACTCTTTTTTTTTATTTTTTTTTTCATGGCATCAAAGATGGCCTCACATGCTATTTCAGTCTTTTGTCTCTGAATCCTACAATCTGTCATCTGTTTGTCATGGCGACGCATGTTGTTATTTGGGAAAATAATTGTGTAATTTTTAAAAATTTTGTGTGATTTACGCTTTGAAAAGTGCAGTGTGACTATTAAAAACTATTTTCTTGTGATTGTGTAGTGAAATAGCACCGATTAGACGGTGTAGTACGTATGTAATTTGTAGAAAAAGATAGAGTCGACAAAATTTAAATAAAAGGAAATTTATCACGAAATTTCCTATAGATGAAGACCGGTAAGTAGAGCTTGAGTAAAGTAATAAAGTATTTTGTTCTCTTCAGCTATCAGCAAGACTAAAATAATAAATCTTTTTGAAATGAGAAAAAATATTTGCAAGTTTGTAAACCATAGGGATGTAAATCTTCACTATCGATAAAGTGAGTCGATAAATTTTAATGAATGATGCTGTTATAGTGAATATTTTGGAATATTTTTGTATAGCTGCTGCTGCGTATACTTTTTCATTACTTACTGCAGTTTTCATTAAGTATTATGATCGTATTGTAATAAAGTGAACCTTGTCTTCTGTATAAAGAACTATATTATACTCTATCTTGTTTCTAAGTGTACTTGCATGATTGATAGATATTTTAATTTCAGATGTCGACAATGGGTAAAAAATATTGGAAATGATGACTTAGCTTACATTCCAATCGAAAAACTTCACGATATAAAATATGTCTGTGGAGATGTAAGGAACGAATGTCGGAAGATAAACGAAAGTTTTTCGCTTTCGGAGGATATTTCTACCGATAATTTAAACAAGGCTCAACAAGGAGGCACTGCGAAGTAAATCATTTACTTTCCCAAATAGGTTATTTAATTTTGACATAAAATGTAAATGTAATTTTTAAAGAGAAAATAAATATCTATCTATCTAATAACATCATCATCATGACAAACTAAAATATTGGAATAATAATAAATAAATAAAAATAATAATTTATTGTTTCAATTCTTCGACAAATGTTTTCCCCCGTTGTAGATTTAATTCACCTGGTATGAAGCCCACGATGCTCTAATGATAATTTATCGATATCGATTTAATCAGGAACTACATGTGGCCGTCCCTATTGTTCTCGTTAATGTTGGTACCCATGAGTTATGAAGTATTTTGACATTTAAATTTTCGCTGTGTTGGTATTGCTGGGTCTGCTAAATGGATTCCAAAACCAAGTAAGGAAGTCCCGTCTCTTAAAACGTAGTGATTACCTTCTCTCTGTGAGCAGGAAACTGGCTTTCAAGAGAGCCATGTTTTAACTTGGGGAACAATCTAACCACAAACTACTTAGAGATACTACCATTATATCTAACATCTATCCGTATCTAACATCTATTTAACATAATTGAATTGAAAAAGTAGATTAAGAGATTGTTATTATTAAGAAACATTGTCATTGGCAAATTATAATTATAGACGCCATTTTTAAGGAAGAAGAAGAAAGGACGTCAGTTTTTTTTATTTGTTTTGCAACTCAGAAGAATAACTTTAGTCGTGATTAATATTGTGTGAATAATAGTTATCCATTAGTGATGAACAATGTGCAGAAACAGTGAAATAAGATGAAATGGGGCGTTCAACTATACAACTTTCCACAGAGCATCCTATTAAGGTTCAACTGTGAAGATTTACTGCCAAAAGTTCTAGTAAAGCATCGAAACGCATCTCACCCAGAGAGAAGGTAATCACTACGTTTATGCATTTCGAAATTCGATGTAAATAACTTCTTAAGAAAAATACTACTGAATTAGCTGTTTGGACTTAGCTTCCTTTGCCTTCCCCATTGGGGTAAATAAAAAAAAAATAATGTCACATCACATGTGTCAAATAATGTCAAATTTTGAATGAATGGGTCAAGTCTAGAATTTGTTTGTGAATGGGCCTATGGTTTTCCCGTTGTGCACGTTCAACGTTGTTATTTTACTATTTTCTTGTATAATTTTTATTTTTCATTCAGTGATACCTTATTTTATGTTAGAATTTCACTTACACTGTCAAATTACTATTCATAATAATATCTGTTAGGTAAGTGCCTATTTTATTCTGTATGACGCGTTATAGGTTATAATTGATAAATGAGTATTTATTAGAAAACTAACAAAGATGTTATTATTTTACAGAAACACAAACTAACAATAATCATTTAAATAAAACAATATGGTTTCATCTGCTTTGGCTGAACAGCTGAAAAAGTTAGCTGCGCCGCAATCGAATGTTTATGCTCATGATGATAGAAAGACCACATCACTACTCTTTAATCCTATAGATGCAGCTTCCAAAGATAGGAATTTTTTCTACGACATAGGCGTGAGTGGTCTGCGTGAGCTGATAGCCCTTTACGAAGGTTTCCGTATTTATGAGGATACACTATTCTGTTTGTCTTCTAAGGACTTTGAAAGAGCTGTGCAAAGCAAAGAAATCAATCAAAACCTTGACCGGACTATTGAGAAGTTTCTCTTACAGTTATCACCATATCTTATGCTGGAATCATCACACAAAGCTTTAGAGTGGCTAGTGAACCGTTACCATATACATCAGTACAATCAAGATGCTATTATGTCATTAATACTACCATACCACGAAACTACGATATTTATTCGATTCTTAGAACTTATGGATATAAAATCTTCATCTAATAGATGGAGTTGGCTGTATCCTATACAAAAAACTAAAATCCCTCTGGCCAAGCAAGTGCTTTATAATCAATGTGTATCTAATACAGCAACATTACAATTTATTGCAAGAACTACACTGAAATATGTAAATGAATTTGGTGAAAGAGCTGATCAACTCAATATTATGCTTGATTTCTATTTGACTGCAGCACTTGGTACTATTAAAACATGCAAACAAGTAACAGAATCAATGGTGAATGTGATATTACCGACTATAATAAAAGCATTGGAATCATCTATTTCAACTTTCAGATTATCTGGATTCATGATATTGGGTGGATTGATTAAAAAAACTAAAATCAAAAAAGATACTGTGGATGAAATAATTACAAAAATTTTGACATCCGAATATGACTTGCCTTATGATATTGTGACTGTTTTGATAACTTTACTGTTCAATTCTCAGTCTCACATCAAAAATATGGCTGATAGTACATTGTATAATGTGTCAATTGATACAATTACCACTATTGGTGAAAATTTAAATAAATTAGCTAAGCAAAATTGTAATATTCTACCATTCACTTTGGCATTTTTGTCATGTGTCCTGCCTGTGAGCCAGAGCAATGGTGAAGAGTTTCGAAGATTTTCTCAATTACCCGAAATTTTTCTAGATCTAGTAGACTTGAATGGACAACAACCAGAAAGTGTCATTAAGTAAGTAAAATCAGATTTTTACAATTACATATTCTTTGTTATTACTTTATTAGTCAAATCTATTATATGTATAGTACCTACACTAACATTATAAAACTGAATTGGATCTTCCTTATTAACCAAAAATTAAAACTGACTTGAAAACATAAAAATGCACTACACTAAAAAGTTAAAAATAACCTACATTATGTGCTACGATTGATCATTTCGAAGTTGGTGCCAAGCCAAATAGGTAATAGGTAGATAGACTAGCTCCGCTCCCACCACATTACAGATACGAGCGGGCTTGGCACCGACTTCAAAACGATCAGTAGGTAGCACATACATAGGTTATTTTTAAATTTTAATGTACTGCATATTTGTGTGTTTTGAAGTCGGTTTTAATGTTTTGTTAAAATTTATTTATTTTTCGCTTTTAAATGGGCTGGTTTATAAAGTGACAATTAATCTACCCAAATCGCGTGCCTGTAATATTTAAAGAGTTCCCTCGATTTCTCCAAGATCCGATCATCAGACCCTGACTTCATGACAATGGGACCACCTCGAGAGTATACCCTTTCAAACAAAAAAAAATCAAATCTGTACATCCATCTTCCAGTAATGGTGTAACAAACATACAACTCCTTTTTTGGAAGTCGGTTAAAAATTTATTTTCGATAGTAGTGCATGGGATTTGTTTTATCTTAGAAGATTTTTGTCCACATAAGTTAATATCTATGCAGTTTTCTTATGTTATATTTAGTTAAGGAAAAAATATGCTTAAAAATTAATAATTTAATTGATTAGGCCTTATCATATTAATCTATTTTCTGATTATTACAGATGTGTCCTTGATGCCTTCCAAACTCGAAAATTAACTGATGTTACAAACAATGATGAGAGTGACATAGAAATAATAGGTGATAATGATATGCCAGAAAAAATTCTAACTTGGTATTCATTGCTTTTGAAAAACCTTGAAAGCAAATACCCTTATGCTTTTGATAAAGTAATTAAAAATGAATTCAGTTTGAAATCTCAAGTGTCTAAGAAGAGAAATAAACATTTAACCAGAGTATTAGGTTTCAAACCTGCCGTAGCAAGAAGAATCGGTGATTCATATCTTTTTGAGAATTTAAACCATATTAACCCAGAACTACGAATAGAAGCTGTGAAGTATATAAGCAAAGAGTTTCAAAGTTTAAAATTAGAAAACACTGATTTTGTTAAAGAATCTATTATTGCTAGATTTAATGATGATGATGTTGCAGTAGTGGCTGCTGTCTTAACAATATCAATTGACAGTTTAAATGAAATTTTATCTGAAAAAGACCTAACAGAAATTTTCTCTGCTATAGTTTCCAAAAAATCTCGTAAATGGTTACCTGTTATTAAAGCTACAATAATAAAATTATGCTCTCTTGATAAATTACCTATAAATCAGGAGACTATTTTAGCTCTTGTACCTCATTTGTTCCCTCGGGATGAAGAAACAGCTGAAATCGCTATGCACATATTGTTATCACCCTGGGGTCAAAAGTTTACTCTCACTAAAAATATTAACAATGCTTTGAGCAATACTCTTGTCAACAAACCAACAGTATTAAGAAAAATAGTATTCGAAATGATATTTGAGAGTGAAAAGTTGAGTTTTGATGATATACTGGATATGAATCAACTTAATAAAGATAACATTCTAGATTCCTGCTTTTTCCTGCTTTTGAAGTCTTGTTCATTCAAGAAAGCTGCAATTGAAGATATGCAAGCCATTTTAGAATTACTTTTGGAGACTACTGAGAAAGGAAATTTTATTTCTAATACTGAAACAAACACCTTTTCTGCTGATATGATGCCATTATTTATTCACTCAAGTCGGAAAGGTAAAATTGTATTTGAAGTAATGGAATATATTTTGTCTAAAATAATAGATGATATGAATGTTGAAGAAATAACAAAACCGTGGTGTGATTTGACTAATAGTCCAAGCAACATTCTCATCTCAAGACTATATGATGTTTGCTCCAGAGGACTACTTAACTCCAACTCCACAGATAATCACAATGAACTACTGGTAAAACTTTTTGCTAAATTGTTCAGTAATGACAAAGAGGTATTTGAATTTGTTGCCAACTGTGCCTGTGGATATATTTTGTATGCTTCAAATGCAAGGGATTGCATCTCCACCGAACAACAACTAGTAAGTCTAGACTTACTTATCAAATTTATTGGTGCCCAAGAAAATGGAGATTGGATGTTTGAATCGGATGTGGTGGTTTTATTAGTGATGTTCAATCTGAACAATCCTTGTTCAGCTATAAGACAGCGCACCTTCAAGTTTATAAATTTTTTGCTGAGAGAAGATCCCGACAAAAACCTTACATACGTGCAGTTATTACAAGAATTTGTGAACTATAAAGAAGAAATATTGTTGGACCATGAACAGATAACGCAAGTATTAAATACAATATTAACAAAACAAACGCCCGGAGGTAAAATATTTAAAAGAAATTGTCTTTTAAAATTCAATGAAATATTGTTGAAAGACACGCCGCCACATGTCTCGTCAAAGTTTCTTGAAATACTGTCTGAAGTTAACAATGCAAGAACATTTTCTCATATTGTATTAACATTAAACAAATTAGAAACGACTTTAAAAACTAATGAAAATAATAGTAAATTCTATTTCAATCTGTATGAATCCAAATTGTTTATAAATGTTTGTAAACGCATAAATGCAACGACTGTCTCAACATTTAGAAATGAAAACATCTGGAAATGTATAGAATGGGGTTTAAAAGAATACAGGGAGTGTGTTTTAGACGAAGATTTCTCATTGAAAAGTCCATGTGTCTTAATTATGAAACAAGTAAATGAGGAGGTGTTCAAAGTGTTTCCCGAAGCGAAATCTAAAGATCTTGTATTTCTCATAATTGCGGCTGGCACCTTTAGTAATAATCCTTTTATTGCTGCTGCTGCATCCAGCATAATAAGAAAGATTAATTTGAATTTTACTGACTTTAGACCCATTTTAGAACGAATGGTGAGTGTAGAGGATCCAATTGCTAATACGCCAAAGAAAAAGAAATCTTCAGTGCCCATGTTATCGTGCAAGTTGATCGAAACTGACGAATGGAAATTGGGAGTTACTCTTCTCCAGTGTGTTCAAAATAAGAAGAAAATGATTGTTGACAATACATTTGTGTCTTTACTTTTCAAAATATTAAGTAAATGCTTGAGATTTGAAGAACAATCTTATGTGGAATATACAAAGCAATTAATTCTATCATCACTCGGGAATTATTGTAACCAATTTGTTGATAACAAAAATATGGAACAACTGAATTCGCTCAAGTCTATGTTTGACATAGATTTAATCGTTCAATGTATCAGAGGGATGCAAAATCAACAGACCCACAACCACGCCCTCATTCTTCTTTCGAAGGCTGCGTACATGTTACCAGAGCAAGTTCTGCATCACACGTTGGAAATTTTTGCATTTATAGGTTCCTCATCTCTGAGGCATGATGATGCATATAGCTTCCAAATCATAACTAAAATTATCGAAAGTATAATACCCATTTTGGTAAAGCTGGACAATAAGAAGAATATCGAAGATTACGAAGAAAAAGAATTGCAGAAATTACAAAATCGTGTGGTACCGGTTTTGCGAACATTCGCTGATGTCGTACTGCATGTTCCTGAACACAGAAGATTACCTTTATACACGAGACTTCTTGAAACTCTGGGCCCCAGTAAATTTCTTTGGGTGTTTCTGGCTTTGTTACTAGAAACACATATCACTCATTTCAAAGGGAGCAAAGTTAAAAGCACCAGTAATAAATTAAGTAGAAACTTGGCGGACCAAGAAGCACCGATAAGTAGACTTGATTTTGCTCAAAACATGTTGCTGGAATTCTCTCCGGAAATTTGTTTAGAAAGCTTTATCAAACTCATGTCATATGTTAAATCTTTGCCATTGCAAAAAGATGAGGACATTTCAGATACAGACATTGATCCGAGTGAAATATTCAGCATTAACGGTCACACTCAAATACAGCTACGGCATTACAAGTATGTTGTAATAACGTTTATTATTAGCTGTCTTTCTTGTTCAAGATACATCGAACATACTAGCCAAGCTAAAGACGTTCAAGCAATGGAAAATCACTACAAGACTTTCATTATTAATGTATTAACCTTTATTCAGACCATTTCTAAAATAAGCGACAAAACAGGTAAATATTGGCGGGTTATGTTGCATTACAGTTACGACTTACTCGTCCACACTAACAATCTACTGTCTGCTCCAATGTTACTGTCTGTAATTAGGGGATTGTTAAAACACAACTTATTAACTGTGAGGAGGAAATCAATGGAACTGTTGAACTCCAAAATGCAGTCCAATCCGGAAATATTCAACGACGTCGATGAAGTTTTATTGCATTCGTTAATCCCCGCCTTGCTGGATATTGTGAAGACCGTGGAAACTCAAGATGATAGCATAGACATAGCTGAACAACAAGAGTTGGAGATGAACCAACAAACCGCTTTGTTATCATTGAAGCTCCTTACAAGATTACTTGCAAATGATGCACCAGAAGTGTTCAAACCAGTTTTGGAAACGATAACGGAATATACCTGCAATCCTAACATATCTGGAAATGTTATGGCTTCTTTGGTTTTGTGTTTGGCGGAACTATGTAGCAATTTAAAAGCACACGCCTTGGTGGGCCTGCGTAAATTCATGCCGGCACTTATTAAAGTTTTAAAGAAGCAACGAAAAGCTGAAACACCAGAATTGGTGCTCCTAAGTACAGTCACAGCTATATCAAACATTATCGAGAGTCTACCGCTTTTCTTGAGTCCATACCTTCAGAAAGTTCTCTATGAATATTCAATGTTGCTGGTCAAATGGCAAAACGAGGATCAGGAATCTAATATTCTGATAAAACTGTCCAGTATAAAGAAGAAAATCGCCAGTTCTATACCATCGAGGATTCTTATACCTGTTGCAAATGAGACTCATAATTTGCTACTGGAGAAGGAAAACTTTGAAGCCATTGGCCCTGTTATGTCTGTGTTGGCAGAAAGTTTTGCTAATATCACCACTGCTGACTTCAACTCATTGCAGCAAGATCTGACTGGATTATTCCTGTCTGCCTTGCAATTACGTAGCAATGCAGTTCAATTAGACGTCGACCCTAAAATTATAGACAAGGCGGAAGACGAAGTTGTGAATGCCCTAGTGAGTCTGGTGCTTAAACTCTCCGAAAGGAGCTTCAGGCCATTCTATTTCAAGATCTATGATTGGGCCATAAGAACTAATATTGAAGGACACAAAGACAGAGCAATCACATTTTATCGGTATGTTTATCTTAAAGTATCGGATTATTAGGTTATTAGTACATATGTGACCAACGCCTTAGCCGGTTCCCTCCGTAAGAAGTACCTGGTACTGGAGCGCAATTCATGCCTAGCTGGGCTAGCCGTATATTGATGTAAAGTTTGCGTTACTCAGGTGCGAATTTTTGTAGTCGTGAGCTCGTTTTATGGTTTTACTTGCGTAATACCGGTCATTGGCTCAGTGTGTCTCCTCTAAAAGAGACAGACTTTTTATTCGTCACAATGCGCCTTTAGCGTCTCCTTTTAAGCTTAATTGAAATATCAATACCACACAATAATATTGACGCTAATACAAAATTTGAATTTAATTTTCAGATTAAGCAGTGCAATCGCAAGCAAGCTGGAGGGACTTTTTGTACTGTTCGCTGGCCACTTTATAAAGAATGCCGCAGAGTTACTAGATTCATGCAATACCAGCAAAACGGAACAACTTTACTTCGATTCTGAAGACAAATGTCTTACTCTCGTGAATTACATCATGAAGACGTTACACGCAGTCTTTTTGCACGACAGTCAAAACTTCCTGAATAAAGACCGTTTTGAAACTCTTTTACAACCGATTGTTGATCAATTGGAGAATATGTTAGGTGGAATTTCCGGCCTGAAATCTAGGGTGTCAGAGTCTGTAATCCCGTGCATCTCCCAGTTTGCAGTAGCAACAGCAGACGATTCTTTATGGAAACTGTTGAACTACCAGATATTGTTGAAGACAAGGCACAACACTGCTGAAATAAGGTTTGTGAACGATAATAACGTGTGGGTACGTCTCTGTACTCGAAATATTTATCTACAAATTTAAAACAAACGCGTATTTTTATTATGTTTGACTAAAACAATATTACTTTTTTAACCACAGACTCGCAGCGGTCGACTGTCTGGTGGCCATGGCAACGCAGTTGGGCAGCAGTTGGTTACCTCTGCTGGCGGAGAGTGTGCCCTTCCTCTCGGAACTTCTAGAAGACGGCGACTCAATGATAGAGACCGCCACCAAGACCGCCATAAGGCAATTAGAACAAATCCTTGATGAACCACTTGAAAAATATTTTTAAATGTTAATTTTAATTACCTATTCATGAATAAAATTAAGTACTACATACCATTTTTTTATGAGGGTTAATTAATATTATTATTAGGTTCTCTGAAAAAATATAAGAATGTTTGTTTAATTAAATGTCACTGGGTCAAGAGAAAAGATTTAGAATTATTTTTGTGGTAAGGTAGATGAGGTGTAATTTGAAGAAACAAAGCCAAGGAAATAGTAAAGATACCTACGTTACGGCATGTTTCCTGGAGCTTTTTTTTTTGTAAAATAATTTAGATATAAGAACAAGTTCGTAGTCGGTAGGGCTACGAATTTCTTGCAGAAAATAAAGGAATAAAGAAAGTGGAATATCACAAAAAAGAAAACCTTTATTAGTTTCAGAATCAACATGACTGATATAATAAGTTTATTATTCAACGCCATCTACAATATTTTGGTAAAATTTGATTAAAATTCATTTCACCCGTTGTCCCCCGATGAGGCATGGGCTAAACGTGTCCGACCAAGGATTGGATATGTGACGTATACTTCCAGTAAAAGATGTATCCGGATAGCATATCCATATCCGCATCTCACCAATGCATTTGGATGTAAATAACTTCAGAAGATGAAAAATACTACTGACTTGGCTGTATGGACTTAGCTTCCTTTGCCTTCCCCATTGGGGTAAAAAAAAATACAGGCTGTATGGACCTAGAATCCCTTGCCTTTCCAGAAAGGGGATATGGGATATGTCGCGGCGTTATCATTCCAACTCCTTCCGCTCGGCTCCGATCGGCGCTCGGTTCGGTTGGTCTCGGAGTGGTCGGAGTTGGTTGGATATGGGATATGTTTAATATTTGACAAGTGAAGGAGTTGTAACAACTCCGCTTCGGGATGCATATCCAAAGATATATACGGGTCCGGAGTTACCCATGTCTACCCCCGATATCGGTGTTTAGATGAACCCAAAAGGTTTTTCTACACCTAATAAAAAAAAAAATGCGTACCCTCAGAAGAATAACTAAAGCTATTCTTCTGAGTGCGTACAAAAGGAATAAGTTAATTTTTATTAAAAAAAATGAATGGTTGATTACCGCTAAAAACTAATGACAACGCGACGTCATTCCCTTTCTATCTTGTCTCTACTCTATGGATATTGGAGGGATATTGGAAACGACGAATGTGAAAGGAACATTCCCTGTCTACGAAGGGACAAGAAAGAACTGAAAATGGAGTATTCTGTTTAAAATACGTCCATGTATTGTACATCCGATCATTTGAGTACACCTCTCTACCTCATCTCACCTCAACTCATCTGTTGCCGAGATATTCAGACAGTTCGACCAGATTTAGGTTTAGAAATATGTGATTATGGCAGGCTTTTATCGGGTTTAAACCCAAGCACCGTGCAACAAATCGCAGAGACAAATTGCCAGCCAGATTGCACTGTGAGTAGGCGCTATTATCGCATAATTCTGCTAAATCTAGTCAAATTGTATTAAGAGCCAGTTTCCACAAAATATTCGTTAATAGTTTTTAACAACAAACTAGTGAAATGATTATAAATTATTAGGGACAGTTTATTCTTGCATCAAGTGCAAACAGCAACACAATGGATTAGACGAAGATAAGAGATGCATGCTGACGGCAGGGTAGACATAAAACCGGGTACCGATTCAGCAACCATCACGGCTGCTAGATCGTATATTTGGATACAAAATATGCTTCTTTCCAGATTTAAATGTTGCCACAACTGCAAAAACTAAGGAAATGTGGTTATTTGAATGTGAACAGTAGGTATACTAAAAAGTAATCCTGTTCGATTTCATAAGTGTTATAAAAAACGATATTTCATTGAAGTACAGGCCAGTACGTTAGTTTTATGATGTTTTATGAAATTATGAAGAAAAATCGATTTACAAAATGGTCATTAAGAAACTGTATAGCCGCGATTTATTTGCTGGCAGCCCTGGCAAACATTGTCAATGCATTTAGTAGCGTGAGAGCAATATGTTTTTGGTCTAGTGCATAAATAATTAATCCACTAGGTATTTAGTCTCTCTTCGCTTCTCTTCTTTAGTCACTCGCTCGCCTAACATTTCATTTCGTGCTCACGTAATCTGCCGATAATTAGGTACACAATTTTTATCAAAGAGGAATTGGGAAGTTTAATAGCGTGATTCACAAATTTCTAATCATTCATTTCGCTTACTACCATATTATAATTGCTTCATATTTCAAAATGATTCTCAAACCAATAAAATTGACAGTTTACAAAAATTCTGGTGCTTGGAAGCTTTTACTCTTCGTCTTTTAGCAGTTTTAACCATTAGAGAAAATGGCTCCAAAATATCGGGTCGCATAAAATCAGGGTGTACTTTACCATGTTTGTTCATTATTAGTTCTTATAAAATGGTGCATTCGTCGTTGATCAAACCGGGCCACATATTGGGATCCAGAAATTAAATTATTATCCACCATTTTGTTTATTTTTACGAAAATAACCCGAATGAGTTAGTGATTTTTTCTGCACCATCGTTCAAATACGTGATCAAGAATCCGGCGGTGATATTTCCCATAGGAATGTTCTATTGGCGTACTTATATTGTTCGACTCTTGTGTTGAAATTTGCAGACATCGGCCGCGCCGCTAGTAAACTGTCTTATAAAATTAACACCATCTCCGACAAGAACGATAGAAGTTCTAGTACAAAAGGCGCCAGAGTCAATGAGAAAGTTTCGTTGAAATTCGTTCAACGAATTTTTGGCAAGTCTAAAGGGAGCGATTCCCTTTCGTTAAAGGTAGGTGAAGTGCTTTACAGGGAGTGATGCAACGCAAACAGTGCCAATCTAGTTGTTGTAGATTTATAATGAGAAGTGTTTGTTCAGGAAGTATCCAAGGGTTGTGGGCGAGTGTCCCCCGTGGCGCGCCCGGATAACATGAACCACTCGCCTGCCCCAGACAGGCAGCAACACGACTCCAATGTGAACCAAGTGGAAGAGATGGAAACGCAGGACGGTGAGTAAACAACATTTGTAGCATAAACATTGCTTTGTCAAATATCCAATAAAAGGTTTAAAATCATAGTGGTCCTTGAAAGTATTCTGAGACTCAAGTCATTTTACAAGGATTTCTTCAACCCACATTCCAACTTACTTTTGTCATTGTTCTTTAAGCCAAACATTGTGGTGGATAAAATTGATTTTTCTACATAACCTCAAATGCAATTAAAATTGTAAGTTTATTGAAGGTATCTTTTAATGATGTACTTTCAGTATACCTGCAAAGCTGTCAGTTTCCCTCTCTCATTATATAAATATTTTTAACAGTGGGAATCATAGTTACTTTCTCCTTTGTTCCCAAAACTGCAAGTTGTGTTTAGTTGAAACAAAAAGCTAAATATAGATTGTGTCATTGTTTTGCACTACAAGATATTTGAACATAGGATCAAGTTGTTTTACATTAAATGTTTTCTTAACATATTTCTGATATTTGTTTTGCCACTAAAATTACAATATTCTGCGGGAGTCCCCAAATTCATAGAGGAACAGCTATTTTATTATAATTTCAGTTCAGTTTTTGTTAGGTTATACAGTGTTAGTTTTAAGTTGTGTTTAAAGCACTTGGAATATTTTTTTTTACTATGTTCAATAATAACCAGCACTGTCTTAAGCATATTCTGCACTGGGGTGTGGAGTGGTCAGCCTGCACCTCTGCTCTTGTCAACAAAAAAGAAAACAAAATACCTATACTGCTGGCTGTACTCAGTACTCACTTACCGAGATCCTCTCGTCAAGAGGCTCGATCGAGAAGGATGGAAGGATAATAATTTACTAGATTATTTTTATTTCAATAAGAAGCCCTGCTATAAGTCACCCATAAGTCACCTGCAAGGTAGGTAGGGTGTGTTAGTGCAAATCATAATATAATTATTATGAATACAATTTGTTTACAGTTTTATTTGTGCAAATTTAATAATCCTGGATATGTGTAATATACATTTTATGCATGTATGTATTTACAAACAAATGTATAAGTATTTGCATGTTTGGACATATTATCATCTGCAAAGAATGCTCTTTGGAACACAACCACTCCACTAGGAGTCTACCACTGAGAAGAAGAATATACTTACTATTTTATCACTTGTCTGGTGGGCATTCATAGTAAAACATCTGTTTAGGACTAGGGGTTGCGCCAGGTTTAGCTTATGGTTTTATCCTAAATTTTAACCCAAAACAACAACTTCTTCAGGAAATAGATAGCAGATAGAGAAGATTTTATGTTTTTGAGTTTGAATGTTTAGATGTAGGGTATAATTTCTGAAACTAATAAATAAATACAAAAATGTTTTAGCTGATAAACAGCTTCAGTATCACTGATATACTTTTAATCTTGGATCGAAAAGGTCTGGCAGGAATACTGACTTACGTGGATGAAGCCGCAGGAGAACAGCTAGTCAATATGTTATGGACCATTGTAAAAAATCATGTAGCCACTGAGTCGTCTGTACTATTCTCTCCAGCTGGCGCTCGTAAATCTCCTTTTGTTTCGCAATCAAGGTGATGGTGCTGATGCGATCTCAAGGGGCTTCGCCTCGCAGTATCATCTCGTCCTTGTTATCCTTGGTTATATTTTCTCCGATATCTTTTTCAACTAGCGCGCGCTCATGTTCGAACTTCGGGCACAGAAACAGCGTGTGCTCAGGTGTGTCGACCCCCCCACAAAACCAGCACTCATCTGTGGCAGACTTACCTATTCTCTTCCTGTAGGTATTAATACACTATGGCCAGAGAGGCACTGGGAAGTGTAGTAGTCCAGCGTTTCAAAGCAATGCTGGTACCAAGCCTGAACGTCGGCAGGATGACCGTAGTCCATAGACCCTTTTCGGACTCTCCATTGTTCCTGCCATTCCGCCAGCGTATTAAGTATCTGTGCTGCTCTCATCTTGTCTGTTTTAGGAGTCAGCTTGTATATGCAACAACTCAGCTATTGTTAGTCGGATTAGTATTATACCTGCTATTATTATAAAAGCACTTGTAACTTCAAAATCAGACAAAAAATATTCTCTAATAGAAGAATTTGAATTATAGGATCTGCGATTTAAAATAAATTTTCTTAAAAACTAAAAACTTCTCATTCACAATTCCTATAGTGTCATAATATTTGAAACCCCCCACACCCTGTGCAATGTGAAATGCACCGGGTATTGTCAGATTGCCCGAAAACCCTTTGGCAATATTCATGATACCTTCCTTATTGATTACATTGCCTAGACAGGCAATGTAATAAAGAAGTTCAAATTGTAATCATTTTCTTCGCCCTAAGACCTAAGTAGCTTGTTCTTAATGCCTGCGCATAGTGAAAAATTTCAGAATTTGTCACTTGGTCCATATAACATAATATGTATAAGATTTTAGTAATCACTATCTTTTATTTACTATTGTTGATGAATATATTAATACTTATAATATCATTGATTCCAATGACATTTTAAGTATAGAATGTCATTGATTGATTCTAAGATTGATTCTAACCCCAATGATATTTTAATAGAATGTCATTGTTCTAACTCAATGATCATTGTTCTAACCTGTTTCTGTAAAGTCAAGCTGATTATCCTGATCAAAATTCGTGAGTAGGTACAATACTAATTTTATTATCATCATCGATTCTTCATAATATACGCGTCTGCATTTAAATGTTTCAAATGACAGTAAATTAAATTTCATTTTATTACATTCATACCTATAGGTGAAGCTACACAATTAGCATGTCTTTTAAATTCTACTTACAATATAAATGAGGTTAGCACTTTTTTAAATCTCTTTGGCCGTTATATTATTTCAATGTTTCTATTTTTCCAAGTTTCTAAAAATGACGAATTTAATGTCAAAAAATCAATGGAGTGATTGCTATTTTCTCCGAAGTGGATTTATAAGTCTATAGTGAATAATAACTTTTGTATAGTAACTTAAGTATACATAATATTATGTCTATTTGAATACTTGATCAAAGGCAATTGAAAAAGGTAGCCATTTTTCTGATTGCTTGATTTTTCTGATTGCTTGATATTTATATTGCTTGATATTTAAGGACATTGGTGTGACCTTTGGGTGACGTAAACGGTTTGTTGTGAGGCTTTATGTAGTTAGATGAGGTCAGGTGAAATAGAGAATTGATTACATTAAAATTTAAATTACTTCAACTTGTACATACTTTGCTAATGTATAAAACTTAGGGAGGGAGAAAACTAATGTGTATTTTTGTGATTAATATAAATAAATCGATAAGAGAATTTAATAACAAAAAAAATAAAAACCGACTGCCAAAAACACAAAACTAAAAAGCTAAAAATAACAAAATACCGATTTAATCCAAAAGGCAAAAATACACGTAATATTATTATTGGTTTGTACTACCACTGATCGGTTTGAATTCGGTGACAAGGCTGCTTGTGTCTGCCCACTTGGGTTGCTCTGTTCACGATGAGCTCGTGGCGGAAGTGAACTTAGCCCATCTAAACATCTACTTCATATTTGGTTTGTCACCGACTTCAAACCGATCAATAGTATAAGATAGTAGTTGTGCCCCGCGGTTTCACCCGCGTTAATTTCAGATTTCTCGCGGTAATTCCGAGATAAAAAGTACCATATGTGTTAATCTGATGTATAAGCTATATTATTGTAAAGTTTCATTTAAATCCTTCCAGTAGTTTTTGCGTGAAAAAGTAACAAACATCTATCCATCCATCCATCCATCCATTCATACATTCTTACAAACTTTCACGTTTATATACTAGTAGGATGGTTTTTTTATACTGGGCGGGTGGCGTTAGTTTGGGTCTTAATAAATATAAAATTGTAATAGGTACCTACCTCATAAAAGTTCGCAGGTGAATTAGTCTATTCACTCATGATGTGTAAATCAAATTTATTTTTCAGTGGAGACTGTTGAAACTGCCACTGAGAAGGCGTGGGAGGAGCCTCTTCTTATGAAAGGGCCCAACGGTGAAGTCGTGATGAGTGAAGTTATGAAGAACCAGGAGACAACTTCTACTACTATGCCAGTAAGTTGCATCGCTCAAATAACAAAAAATATCGTAGATTTTATGAATTTTATCGTTTTGTTCGTTTACGAAAAAAAAATGTTTTATAGGTAAAATGATAATACACTTGAAGTTCTCTCTATGATGGTTTAATAGATAAGCGTAAATATTTCATCAGAAAAAAGTACTTAATTTTTTGCGTTGCTTTTTTTTTCTTATTTCACATATTTTCAAATATAATAAAGAACAAAAACACAAAAATGCACTATACTAAAAAGCTAAAAATAACAAAATACTGATTTAATCCAAATTACAGAAATACACGTAATATTATTATTTTTTGTGCTACCACTGATCGGTTCTAATTCGGTGCCAAGCCCGCTTGTGTCTGCTCATTTGGCTTGTTCTGCTCACGACGAGCTCGTGGCGGGAGTCGACTTACGGCCGCACTCAGAGTCGATTTAATGATTACTTAATTTTAAGTAAAGATTTTAAAAACAATACTTGTTAAAATTTTGTTTATTTCTCGCTTATAAGCGAGTCGCTGTATATTTTATCTAAGTTACAATAGCCTAATCTCAACTGCTCATCACCTTTTACAAAATATTGGTTATCCCTATGTGGGGAAGTTAATTGTTGAGGAGTTTTCCTGGTACTTCATCATCAGTTCCAATTCCCCATATGCATTGTGACGAGCATGAATTCTTTAGAAACCATATTAAGGTATCGAAACTGGTGAAATAAGTATTATTGAGTAGTTCCGATGACCATCTGTGGTCTTCATCATCAGTTACACTTTTCCAAATTTTGCTTTCCGAAGGCAAATGAACGATTTACCTACTATAAAAAATACCCAAATCGCTATATATAGGTGTGCCTAATGCCTATAATTTTTGGAGATTTTCCTCGATTTCTCCAAGATCCCATCATCAGATCCCGACTTGGAGACAATGGGACCAACTTGAAAGTATAGTATACACTATACTAGTATAGTATACACTATACTTTCAAGTTGTTTGAAAGGGTATATATACATATACCCTTTCAAACAAAAAAAGTATTTTCCAAAACGTTAATCGGTGAACATCTATATCTAATATACTTATAATAAAACTGTAGAGAGGTCAATTCTGTACATTGAATATACAACGTGTTAATTAATTTACTGAAAAATAGAAAGTAGTTTGCTCAGAATCAACTAGCGAATCGATCGCACTATGTTTAAATATAGGTTATTTTTTCATTTTACTAGCCCATGTCTAAATTATGATACAATATTTGGCGCGTACGCCGCTCGCAGCAAAAAATATCGAACCGGTAGGCGCGGGCGTAGCGCTTGGAATTTCGTAGATAGGTGACCTTTCAAACTAATGTTGAATAAATTTTAAAGCATAAACTTTTTCGACATAAAATATATTTTAATCATATTATTGTTTATTTTTTAAAATTTAAATGTTGTATATTCAAAATTAATATTGGAGGATGAATGGTGATCGATACTGATGCCAAAAATGCAATCAGTAAATTTTTTGTCTGTCTGTTTGTCTGTCTGTATGTATGTGCACGCATGGGTCAAAAACTACCGAAGGGATTTTAACCAAACTTGGTACGATTGTAGTCCAAACTCCTGGGCAGGTTATAGGCTGTATAATATATCGCTAAGACACGTAGGAGCTGAGCAGTGACGATAAATTTGAAGCAAGTCGGATGAAAATGCGCTTTAGAGCTCTTATCCTCGCATACGTTTACTCAATCACGCAAAAACGGCTGAACGGATTAGGATGAAATTTGGCATGCACGTTTTCAGGGGTACAGAGAAGGACATAGGGTACTTTTTATCCCGGAATTCCGCGGGAACTCCGAAATTACCGCGAGTGAGACCGCGGGGCACAGCTAGTACTTATTAAAGTCAGTGCAGTGGTTTGTTAGTAACGTAAAGTGTTTCTGGCCCCAGGAGCACGTCTTTCGTAGATTGTGATTATACGAAGATGGCGGTGAAAGGCTTGACTGTTTAATTTAACAGTGACTAATGAATTTACTGGAAACATGTAATAAATCTTAAAACTTGAACATTCTTCAATTTTTTGATACTATCTGTTGCCCGCGATTCCCTTCGCCGACTATGAAAACTCTGTTCAATTCTGGGTGGTATAGTTTTTCAGTTATGTGTATGTATTGTGTATGTATATGTATAAATAGCAAAAAAAGAAAATGTTTTGCATTGCTATATTAGACGAAAATGTATTTAACTTTTTTTATCTTACCGTCTCGCGTCTTACCGTGCAATGTGAAAGCGCTAAATCCGTGAATACAATTGAAACCGCAGGCCAGCGGGAAATACTGTCGGATGATAAGATTATTATCGTATTAGGATATACTTGTTACGATTATTGATGTTATTTTGTTGTTTTTTAAATAAACTGATATCTTCTGGAAGCAATTCAAAAATAAAAGCTTTTAAATTCATGTACGTTCCGAGTTCCGAAAATAAAACCTTATTTAAGTGTCTATCCATAAGCTGTGTTGAATTATTTTATCTAAAATGGTATAATTTGTGTACTTACTGCTACATTCTGATCTCTGTGTAAGGGTAACTATCATTGGCAAACACTGTAATCTTGAAACCTAGAATTAATATATGTACTTGTAGCTGTTGTTGTCCTAAATAAACGAAAAATAAAAAAATAAATACCATGTGCTTAGTCAAAGTTTTATTAGGTATCGAAAATGATGCAGTAGTTTTTAAGGTTAATAATTATGTATACTTTAATAATTATTGAATAGGTAGATAGGAGTCATAATAAATTTGTGTGGTGGAAACCCAGCAAAAGCTGGATATACTACATATTATTACTTTAATCTATATTTACACGCCCAGACTGGAAAATGGAACTGTGTGTTCATCACACAAAGTCCACCCCTACTGGGAATCGAACCCGGAATCTCTTGATTAGCGGGTGCCTACCCGCTAATCAAGACCTACTGCGCCAATCGGGTCGTTTCTTTTATTATTATTTTTAACAGACTTCCAAAAAGGAGGAGGTTATGCATTAGATTGTATGTATGTTTTTTTATTTATAAAGAATTCAAAGCCATCTCTTGTGTTTACAAATATGCTTTTTATGTATTTGCAGCAAGACGCCGAGATGGAAGACGACGAAGCGCGCTCGGAGGCCACCTTCCGCTTCGTGGTGCCTAATTTCAAAAATCTAAAAGACTCTGTGCTCTCCCCGCCTTGCTTCGTCCGGAACCTGCCTTGGAAGATTATGGTGATGCCGCGCCAGGCGCCCTCCCCAGATAGACAGCAACAGAAGTCGCTAGGGTTCTTCCTTCAGTGTAATGGCGACAGTGAGTCGTCCAGCTGGTCCTGTTACGCGATGGCCGAGCTGAGGCTCATCTCACACAAGCCCGACACGGAGCCATTTCTCAGGAAAATACAGCACTTATTTTATAGGTCAGTGAAACTTTTAATATTTTTTTTGAATCTATCTTCCCCACGCCGTTTCACCCACATGTAGTTTAGGACACCCTCTTCCTATTTATGTTCCCCGTGGTTTCGCTCGCGTGAGTTTCGGAATTCCCGCAGGAACTCCAAAGTAGTCCTTCCCTGCCACAAATATTTCAAGATCAAAATTAGCACAGCAATTAATTTTTTATAAGTTATGCTGTGTCACACAGGGATAATGTAGATTCTTATTGGTGAAAGAGTTTTTACAATCGGTTCAAGAGTTCCTTAAGTAATACCGACATCCAAACTTATAAACTTGCAGATTTACAAAATTTACATCGTTATAATTTCAGTATAAATAAAAAAATACTGTAATAAAATTCAGATCCATGTTACCTACTGGGTCTTAAGTTCATAACTCTTAGTAACCACTGTTCTCTCGTAATACAAACCCACTTCAGTCACGCTTTAATTATGAGTTTCCAACATACATAAATAGATAAGTACATCGGCATTAAACCGATTAGCCGTTGCAACGGCGTACATGTGGGGAGACCCTTCACAAAACTGGACCGAAATAGAGCTACGTTCCACATCTGTAGAGTTGAATTTCTTTATTGACTGCTATACTGTTATTAGAATTGATGGCATTTTTTTTATTATTTGATAGCAAGGAGAATGATTGGGGTTTTTCACACTTCATGGCTTGGAATGACGTACTGGATCCCGAGAAGGGTTATATTAAAGACGATGCCATCACTCTGGAGGTACATGTGACGGCGGAGGCGCCTCACGGTGTCTCGTGGGACTCCAAAAAGCATACAGGTTATGTTGGTGAGTTGGAACATTTACATTATGTTCACTATAAAACTATACAAATTGCAAATTTCACAAATTACTATCTACACCCAAATAATTAACTCGCAAAATTACACTGGAATAAAAGAAAATATATGTTTAATAAATAAGTTTTGTCGTAAGTGCGTGTAGTAGATAGTAATTTCTAAGTTGTATTTTTGAGCATAATTATTATCATTATGTCTGGTCTGTCTAGTTATTTGAAATTCGGCGCCGACTTCGATAAGATTTTCTCACGTTTTGAATGTATTTTTTTCGATTCAAGTCACTGCTTTACGATACGAATAAGTTCCGTTAAATATCTATACATATTTCAAACGACAAATAAGCATACACTGCATGGGTGCCATCAAAATCCGCAGCGATCGGAATTGTCTGAATATACGAGATGACCTGCTATAGAAATTTTGTTTGATCGGAGTATAATACGTAGTATGTATGTATTATGGGTCCTGATTATAACACTGACTATTTTGTTCTTGCAGGCCTTAAGAACCAAGGTGCAACATGTTACATGAATTCCTTGTTGCAAACATTGTATTTCACCAACCAGTTGAGAAAAGCTGTTTATAAAATGCCTACAGAGTCCGATGACAGTACTAGGTAAAGATAATTCCATCCGTTAATTTTAAAATTGAAAGACATGTACTATGGTGAAAATAAAAGAAAGTACGAATGATTTGCTTACTGTAAAATGCTCTTAGGTTATATTGTATCAATGCCTGATTTATCCCTGACAGATCTGTGGCACTGGCACTTCAGAGAGTATTTTATGAGCTTCAATTCTCAGACAAGCCTGTCGGAACTAAGAAACTCACCAAGAGTTTCGGTTGGGAGACGCTAGATTCGTTTATGCAGCACGACGTACAAGAGTTTTTGAGGGTAAGCGTTTTATGCTTTCTGCTTTTCAATTTAAATATACATTTTTACCTTCATTTTTACAAGGTTTATGTATCACTCTAGCTGTACTCCGCGGTTTTACCCGCTTGAGTTTCGGAATTCTCTCCAAAGGAGGAAGACTCCAAAGTAGACCAATTTACTCCTTATAACATCTGCAGCTAATTAGCAGTGAAAGCCCGTCAAAATAGGCCCAACCGTTTTGGAGATTCGAAATTCCTCTACTTATAATAACAAATACAACAAAAAAATAATTGGCGAAATTGGTGCAGCCGTTCACGCGTGATGCCATGACCAAGGGAAATAAGGATTCATTTTTATTTATACTAGCTGACCCACGCGGTTTCACCCGCGGTAATTTCGGAGTTACCGCTCGAATTCCGGGATAAAAAGTAGTCTATGTCACACAGGACTTCCTATAAGTAAAAGAATTTTTAAAATCGGTTCAGTAGATCCAGATATTACAATCTCACATACTTCGGAGTTCCCGCGGGAATTCCGGGATAAAAAGTACCTTACGTCACTCAGGATCTGTAGCTTCCTAAAAGTGAAATAATGTTCAAATTCAGTTCAGTAGATCCAGAGATTAGCCCCTACAACCTTACAAACTCACAATCACCAGAGTTCCCCACGAGAATTCCCGCGGAATCTCCGAAATTTCCGCGGGAAACAGCTAGTAAAACTATATAAGACTAACTAAACATATTATTGTGTTGATTTGAAAACATCGCGTTTCAGGTTCTGTTAGACAAGCTTGAGAGCAAGATGAAAGGCACATGCGTGGAGGGCACCGTGCCGCGCCTGTTCGAAGGCAAGATGACGTCGTACATCAAATGCAAGAACGTCAACGTGTCCAGTACGCGCGTCGAGACCTTCTACGACATACAGCTCAACATCAAGGGCAAGAAAAATAGTGAGTACAGAAAAATGAACTAATTCAAGTACCTACTTTCCCACATCATAGCGAGCATCATACCGATGTTGGTGTATGTATGCGTGCGTGCGTGCATGTGTGTGCCTTGTTGTATGAGGCACTGAATTGGTCGGAGGTGGAGTAGTTTCGCGTCTTTCTATATTCTCTATTCCTTGCTGTTACTATAGATAAAACTAGTGGTTAGCGGAACTGACTGTTACGCCAGTGTGTACAAAAGTTTTGCATAAATTATTAATAGCCATAGTAGACAAAATGGTTGCAGTCTGGTGAGAGACGGAGCGCACGCGTGCACTTGTTGTCATCGCTACCACGCTCGCTTGGACGCCCACATTTGCCCCGTACATGTAATAATAGGCTAGTTTCCTGGGTAAAAAAATCAAAATTCTATTTAGTCCGTCAGTTAGATAATAAAAAAATAAAAGACTCGTATTTTTTGCTTTTTTAAAATAATGGAAATATGCATAGAGAAAGCGCATTAA
The DNA here is from genome assembly GCA_907165275.2 of Zygaena filipendulae. Taxonomy (NCBI): domain Eukaryota; kingdom Metazoa; phylum Arthropoda; class Insecta; order Lepidoptera; family Zygaenidae; genus Zygaena; species Zygaena filipendulae. Next base: position 8,298,321 of record OU015659.1, read on the forward strand.
AGTTTAGGGTGGGGGACTTGTGTCGTCACAGCTCGCTATAACGTGCGAACAAACTGTAGCGAGGCGTGACGTCATGTGAAATTTCGACTTGATATATCTCCGTTATTTTTTGTTTACATAAAAAATAAAAAAATACGTGTCCAATATTTTTTAATAATCTACAAAACGGACTAAAAAGAAAAATTTAGGAAACTAGCCTATCTGGCGTAAGGGAGCGCGTAAATTTTCCGACCCCCATTTTAAATGATTTAAACTTATATCAATAAATTCTACAAATAGGTACCTACCCACTCTTGAGAGTAGAGGGTCGAGTGTTAGTTTGTCTTCTTTATTTTCGAGTGCAATGAGCGAGATATCTAATATCTTGACTCTACCCGGCAAATGCATAGTAGTTATATCTACTCTGTCACGTGACCGTACGTTTAATTTTTGCTGCAGTCGACGAGTCATTCAAAGACTACATAAACACGGAGACGTTAGACGGCGAGAACAAGTACGACGCGGGCGAGCACGGGCTGCAGGAGGCCGAGAAGGGCGTTATATTCGCGTCATTTCCGCCGGTGTTGCATCTGCACCTGATGAGGTTTCAATACGATCCCGTCACCGACAGCTCTGTTAAATTCAACGACAGGTGAGGTCATCATCATCTGCATCATAATTTTTTTCATAAGCGCCGGCGAACGTCCACTACTAGATAGAGAACTTCCCAAGCATCTCCACGACGACTGCTCCTATCTTCTACCCTCATCCAACCGAACCCGATTTGCCAGATCGTCGGACCATATTAGGAAATAGCTGTGCCCCGCGGTTTCACCCGCGTGAGTTTCGGAATTTCCGCAGAAACTATTTGTTTTCTAAAATAAAAAAGTTACTCCTTATAAAATCAGCTATCTGCTAGTGAAAGTTCCGTTAAAATAAGTCCAGCGGTTTTAGAGATAACAGACAGAGAGACAAAAATAAAAAAAAAAAATGTATTTTTATGTAAGTACCGTTTATACTTTCATGTGCATTTAGTGAAAAGCTGTTAATTTGGAAATACAAACAGACACTTTAATTTTTTTGGTATTTGTACTAGCTGTTCTCTCCGGTTTTAATCGCGGTAATTTCAGAGTTCCCGTGGGAATTCCGGGATAAAAAGTACCCTATGTCCTTCTCTATCCCTGACAAAATGTGTATACAAAATTTCATGATGATCCGTTGAGCCGTGGCGTAAAAGTTTAACAAACTCACTTTCGCATTTATAACAATAAAGATAGATAGCTAATACCACGTCTGCCGGTGTATAGTCGCCACTCTAGGGCTGCGTTCAGAAACCACACTCAAATTCACCCCACCATTCAGAGACCCACTCATCGGGTGATTTCATTTGATCAGATTCGAGTTCTACGAGCACATCAACTTGGACGCCTACCTCCAGGAGAAGCCGGAGACGCCGGCCGACTACACGCTGCACGCGGTGCTGGTGCACTCGGGGGACAACCACGGCGGCCACTACGTCGTGTTCATCAACCCCAAGGGTGACGGCAAGGTGAGGCTCGCCGATTAGACCAGTGCCAGAAAGTTTATGTTTCGGAGGAGAGCCATAGTTATAGATTTTTTTTTTAATTATCCTATAACGACTACGTCGACAGACTTGTTTCGTCCTGTACAGAGTTCACCTGCCCCGCATCTTTCACCTCACTGCTACTACGCGACTTAACTATTCTAGTCTAGTTAGTTGGCTCCTTAACATAGGTTAAGGTGCATGACCGTCAAAATTTAACTATACATTTCGAAGGACCGCCTCGGGTGGAATTGACAGCAATGATATTTAAGTAAGGATGACATACCGTCTTATTACGCAGCGTTCAAATATTGTTCCGTTTTGACTTATACAATATACATACATGTGAATGTGAAAGCTGATACGGAAATTATGGAATAGAAAGAGATAGGTATCTGTTAAGAGTTTAAAGCAAAGCCCCTAATTAGGGGCATTTGAATCATCAATCATTTATTTGCATAAAACATAGTTTGTTATGGTGGTACAAGTAAAAACGTCCTAATGTCTTGTCATTGTTACAATTATTACAAAACAATAAGAAATAAAAATTCATTTTATAATCAATGTCAATTATTAAATTATGATTGTCAAAATATTTTGTAAGAGAAAATCACTTGAATATTAAAATGTCAATTTGAACATGTGTTCAAGTACTCTTGCACACTATAAAAACAGAGATTGCAACCACTGCCTTAGACTTTTTGCAAATTTTAGGGTGGGCAACTCACTAATGTCCTTTGGTATGTTGTGATATATTTTTATACACATTGCATATCGATTCTTAGGGTACAATGCGGTTTTGTCATTACGGTCTAGAACAAGTCGGTTGCAGTCTCTGTTCGGTTGCATAAATGTCTGACGCCCTTTTGTAAAGATTTATGTTAGTTGTGACAAACATAACTATTTCATAAATATATATGCGGGGTAATATCATTGGCAATGGCAAGATAATTCCAATAGGGGCGTTTCCTCGTTATCTTACGTCTACACGACTCTGCATTGTCAAACCAAATCTAAATACGTACAATATACGTGACCTATGTTGCTATGAGCAATCCTTTCATAGTCCTACTCTATTGTTAGTCAAAGTGAGGCCGTTCCTTCGCAGTGGTGCAAGTTCGACGACGACGTGGTGTCGCGCTGCACCAAGCAGGAGGCGATCGAGTACAACTACGGCGGGCACGACGAGGACATGGCGCTCACCGTCCGCCACTGCACCAACGCCTACATGCTGGTCTACATCCGGTGAGTGGCGCGTACTGTGGCTCCCACAGAGCAAATAAATTAACTAGAGAGGACATGTAGGTGGGATCGGTCCCGCACGCCACCGTTGCAAAGGAAGATAGAGCAAATGCTCTAACTAGCCCAAAACTTCTTTTGCTGCCATCCCAAGTATATTTTTTTTTTTTTTAAAAGAACGACCAACAAAGCATACACCGTAACATTGGTAGTGATACAATATAGAATATTATAATGAAAAAATTATGGCGCTGCCTCAATTATAGGTCGCCACAGCATGCACGAGAGAAAGAAGCAATAAATGTACACAAAATAAAAAGGCAAATTTACTCTTTCCAAACTCAAATGTAAGGGAACAATTTTAACGCATCATTGAACTTTTTTATTAGTAAATTATTTAAATTTTCAGAAGAAACAGTTAAGTAAGAAAAACATAATCATTTAATAGTGTTAAGCACGGTAATTTTGAATTTTTGTAAAGTAAGTCCAAATAAGTCGAGATCACATTTTTTTGAATAAGAATTGTATTGGGTTTGGAAACGATTAAGAGCCGAATGTTGTCCAAGATTGCTCTTAGAAGATTTTGGAACAAATAAACACAATATTCCCAAAACTGTGAATTTTGAAAACAGTGACTCGGTAAAAACATAACCATAAAGCGTTTAATACATTTCTTTACATGAATGAATGTTTTAGTCCGTGACGAATAGTTTTGTGTGCGAAAATCACCTGGCGACACTGGTATTCATTTGTTTTCATACTAAACTAAGTTGATGCCCCATCTATATGTTATTTTCTGTTCTGTGGTGGTCCCACACGCGACACACTACCATACCATATGTCCATACCGCATGAGACATTTGAATGTGCAAACCGTTCATGTCATTTTAAAATTAACTTTTATAATGTAATGTGATTGGTCATGTACTTGCTTGCTATACATTAATTTTTCGATTTACAAATAGTGGTCAAAAAGTCTCTCAAAGAACTGTAGACTCTGTTTCTTAGTCGATAATAATCGATTGGTTGATGTTGAAACTGATATATCGGATACTCTATCGGATAGATCAATAACAGGTTTCTATTAGTTTGATCCTTATATATGGCGATATATTATGGCATAGACTATCCAATAATATCGCGTATAAAGATCAAATCCTTTGCAGTAACGTTAAATGGCAAATGAAAGGTCTAACTTTTAGCTAAAGGCCTATAAATTTGGCAACTGTAAGTGATCCCATTAGGACATAATTACTCTTTCAATATCAAATCGTATTAATCGCCATTCTAGGGATTCACAGTTAAAGACTGTTTTGCAAGAAGTGACCCAAGCAGACATACCTTCAGAGCTCAGTGAACGGCTGGCCGAAGAAAAAAGAATCGAAACTGTAAGTATTTTAAATCGTATGTACAAGTTTTCTTTCGCTTATAAGTTACCAATCATACAGTATTTTGTGTCAACTATAAAGCGCCATACGAAATTAGTGTCCCAAGTCTAAATTTTACTTTAGTTTTAACCTAGAACAAAGTGTCCCTGAGCGTATGCCGAAATCTATGCGGGTAAAAACGCAAGGAACAACATATAACTCAAGGTTAAAAAAAAACTCCCTAATTCAGTTCATTCAAAATACTTGCATCGGTGGGTTTCCCCACGTAAAGCCTTACATTTCCTATTCCTTCTTTGCTTCTTTTTATAAAAGGTATTATTTAAGAAGGAAGAAAAAGATTTCATGTTTCCAATTTCAGTAATTTCGGAGTAAAATAAAATGAAATGTTTATTATATTTTTTGTTTTTTAAATTTACTAACCAAATTATTAATTGAAGCATTTATAGTGGTATAGGAAAGTGAACGATTTAATACAAATTTTGTATACTTACGACAATAATTGTGATTGTTTAGATACGCCGCAAGGAGCGCAACGAGGCGCACCTGTACATGACTGTGAACGTGGTGCTGGAGGAGGCGTTCGACGGCCACCAGAGCAACGACCTGTACGACCCGGAGAAGGCGCACTGCCGCGTGTTCCGCGTGCGCAAGCAGGCCACCGTCGCCGAGCTGATGGAGATGCTCGCCGACAACTTCCGCTACCCGCTGAAGCACCTGCGCCCGTGGCCGTTCAGCGCGCGCTCCAACCAGGTGCGGGCGCACAAGCACAAGCACACATACACGCACACAGATGGAGACGTTTTGGTGTGCGTGCTCTTTTAGGCGTTGCTCAACTGTTCGCAAACATCCTTACAACATTCGAGTCTTATATAGACTTACTACTAGCTGTTCCCCCGCGGTTTCACTCGGCGGGAATTCCGGAATAAAAAGTACCCTATAACACTCAGGAACACTGTAGCAATTTATTGGTAAAAGAATTTTCAAAATCGGGTCTGTAGATCCAGAGATTACCCCCGTATAGATGACAATAACACGTTGCGGTAAGATATCTAATATTTGCATGAGCGTTTGTGATAGTGTGTTTTGGGACGCGCATTATGGGCAAGGAATGTTATTGGTCATAGTGAATAAGGGTCCAGTCCATTTTTAAAACGTCGACGAGCGTTGGTTGCCCTTTGAACAGTAGTGTAATTCTCTAATAACAAACATCCTTACAACGTTTTGTTCATTTTTGAAACATCGGCGAGCAGAAAAATACTTATAATTACTATAACTCCCTGAGCAAATAATCACTACGTTTTAAGAGTAGGCAGTTCCATACTAATCGCTGAACCGATCTATGAAAGCATTTTGTGCCAACCGTACCAATGCAGTGTATGACGCGGTCATAGAAATTTGGTTAAGTATTTCAAAGTTGGTAAAGAAGTTTGCGCATATATCCATAGTAACTTTTGGTTCAAGCGAGTGTCGCTGGCCTGCTATAACTTCTAAACGTTCTTTGAGCAGACGTGCCGACCCACGTGCTTGGACATCGTCAACGACCAATTGAAAACTGTGTCCGACGTCTCCGAGAACATGAATCCGTGGAACATATTCCTGGAGATGTTGCCCCCGGACTCGGGGCTGAGCGCGCTGCCCGCCTTCGACAAAGACAACGACGTGGTCATGTTCTTCAAGCTGTACGACCCCAAGCAGAAGCGCATACACTACTGCGGCCACCACTACCTGCCCATATCCAGCAGGATGGCCGACCTGATACCGATACTCAACAAGCGTGCGGGTAATTTCACTTTTCCATCCAGCCATAGCTGTTTTTTCGGGGTTCCCGCAGAAATTCCGGGATACAAAATACCTTTCCTGTACCTCTAATAGCGTGTATGCAAAATTCATGATGATGATCGGCTGAGTCGATAGAGCGTTGAACATGTAACAACGAACGAACTCACTAGCATTTATAATAGTAAGGATTTAGCGCCATCTATGATCGTATCTTGTAACTATGATTGTGGAATTGTGTGTTTTGCAGAAGTATACCCTGAAACTGTAATGATAGATGTAATGTAAAAAAAATGTTGTTTAAATTTTTAAAAATAGTCGAATCTCTTAAAAAGGACTTGGTGGAATGAGTTTAATTTTTTCCATTTAAATTTTTTGTTATTTTTTTAACCAAACTGAAGAAATAACGATGTATGAGTTGACAGTGATCCTCCCTTTTGTTCAGGCTTCCCTCCAGACACCCCCCTTTCGCTATACGAAGAGATCAAGCCGGACTTCGTCGAGAAGATCAGCAATTACAACGAGCCCCTCGAAAAGGTATTATTTTTAAGTTTTACCCTGACAGACCATTAATTTAGACGTAAGACCATTAGACATCGCGTACCTGACCACAGTATTATTACCTTTTTATTATTATTGACTTATTAGATCGACCGATTATTTAAAATGTAGGTATCCAACTTTAAGTACACACAGTACATATGCCCGCGTCGTTTATACGATTTACCATAAAATTAAAAATTTATTTTTCGATACAACATATTGCACGGTTTTATTTGTCGAAAATATGTTCTTCCTCAGTACAAAAATAAACGTACTTGAAGAAGCAACGCTTATTATTATTTGTGAAGCGGGCGTAAGGGGCAGGAAAACAGTCAAAAGGTTAATTCAAAGCGCTTTATCAGATTTAGGATGTAATGTTTACAAATTTCAAAGAAAGAAAGCAATGCATCAATCTTATTATAGTTATCATAAGTGATTATCTCATTTTGAAAATTAATTATAAGTGAAATAACGTAGTCCCGGCAATATTTTTCATTATTGTATAATGTATTGGATCACAAATTCAGTATAAAAATACGTTTCTCCAAGTAGAATTAACGAAGTTAATATTCGTCACCGCCGAAGTCAGATCAGGTATGATCAATGTATACTGAGCTGTAAAAAGGCATGAGTGCTACTCAAGTTCTATATTGTTCTGAGGATATTATTAAAAAACTATTAGGCAATTTAGCAGAATTTTGCAGTGTAAGCATAGCTGTACCATTAGATTTGCAATAACGCAGTAATATACTCGTTTCTGATATGAGAATTCCACGATTATCTTAAAATTTTAATGTATAATTCTGCTCTCTTTAATTGTTATTATATAAATATTACACATTTTAATAGTTATGATGTTATAAAATTATTTCATGAATTTCTGCATCTCAGTGTAACGTATCGTCTTACAGAAACTCGTACTATTGGTGTCGTACTTTTACTTGCACTAATCATGCTGTGCTTGCCTGATTTTACTGCAATTCACAATAAAGTAGTTTTCTTTCTAATAGACATTTTGCTTAGTACTTATTGAATAAGTTACGACCAAGCTCACTGTGTAGATAAAATAATTTACAGAAAGCTAATACTTTTTCACGCCATAAATTACCTTATACATAATAATATGATTACGGTATAAATAATACTGTGTCAGTTTGTGTGTTGAGTGTTCACGCGCCCTGCAGCTAATTTATCGCTTCCGTTGAAACAAAGTGTTACTTTAATTCCTGATTGATTTTCTGATGACAGTACTGCTATGGTGACTAATCTTCCCTAGACCCGTATTTATAAACGTTACTCAAACTGGATCCGCTAATTGTCAACGTATTCTCATTACGCTGGAAAATGAAGAGCGGAGTAAGATTGAGCTGTGTTTATTAATTCGGGTTCTAGTTTGGTGTACTTGTGTAAAATACTTCGCTATGTCATGTAGATGACATATTGCGTAATTTTTTTCGTTGATAACGCTCCACTCTAAACATACACTCATAACATAAAGCGCGTTGACAACGAAAAAATTTATCGCTCTACACGCGTTACTAATGAATTAAAGAGAAACTTCGCGAATCCAAATAATTTACTTATGCTTGCGAGAATAATTGCAGCGCATGAGATTTAAATTACGTGAATAAAAATAAAATAAAACTATCTATGTTTCGCTTTACTTTATTAGCACTTAGCTTATCAAGTATAACCAACATGGAAAGAGCGTTGCGAAATAAGCTAAATAGACGTTAAGACTTTGTTGATGTCTTGTTGTTTTTTTTTCTGAAATACGTCATATTGTGCAGGTTGTGTATAATATAAAATATAAATAAACCGTTATCTGTCTTGTGCATAAAATACTTATCAATAAGATACACAATCAGCGACGCCATCAAAAATTACTTTAAAAATAGAAACCAAAAAACCGATGCTACTTTTTGAAATTAATTTTTAATCTGAGTGAAACTTAAAATTTGTCCTCTATCAAGTTTAATAAATAAATACTTCATCACCTTTAATACCTACCGTAACGCTCCATCCAAGTTGTATATACTTGATCCATGGCATACGCAACGCGCGCGTGTGCATGCGTGTTTGTGTGTGCGTGTGCGTGTGTGCGAGGGCACTGGGCGCACGTGCGCGCGGTCGCTCGTGGCGCGCGTGGTGCGCGGTGTTCCCCTCGGGTTGAGTCGTGTGCACGCGGCCAGGTATTGGACGAGCTGATGGACGGCGATATCATCGTGTTCGAGCGCGCCGACCTCAGGGGCGACGACCTCGAGCTGCCCACTTGCCAGGACTACTTCAAGTACATATTCCACAAGGTGGAAGTGCAGTTCATTGACAAAACTGTGTCCAACGACCCCGGGTGAGTGGCCCTGCGAACATCATTGCGTTCATTGAATTTTTAATTGGTGGGATATTATATTAACAACTAAGTTGCAGCGCTCCGCGGTTTCACTCGCGTGAGTTTCGGGATTTCCGCAGGAACTCGAAAGTGAAATGTTGGCCGAAAAATAAAAATTCCGGGTGGCCACCCTTATCACCAGGGGTATAAAAAATAGCCTACGACCTATTCTCAGACCTGCCAAATATACACAAAAGGTTTGACAAAAATCGGTCGAGGCACTTCGGAGGAGTTCGATAACAAACACTGTGACACGAGATTTTTATATATTAGCCTAATATTTATAGCGGCTTACTCACGGTTAATCGTCGGGAACGGTCCGAAATGTCTCGGACCCTTAGGCAGTCCTTCATCAGTGATGAAAATAAATATATTGAATAAAATAAAGTCGCTTTCTCTGTCCCTATGTATGCTTAAATCTTTAAAACTACGCAACGGATTTTGATGCGGTTTCACCAATAGATAAAGTGATTCATGAGGAAGGTTTATAACTATATTTTATCCTGTAATTCCCGCGGGAACTCCGAAATTACCGCGGGTAAAACCGCGCGGGTCAGCTAGTTGTTAATAAATTATTGAACTTTTTCTTTTTATGATTGCGTAGTAGGTACTTAGTCAATGCCAAGTCACAAATAGTCTGAAGATTGAACGAAGAATAACGGTGGGGTCCCAGTCCTGTACCATTGATATTCCGCCTATCAAGCGAAAGCGCTTTGCTTCTTTATTATACGTACCACTAGTGAGTGGAATGACCTACCACGTTTCTACGTTTCTTCAAAACTATGGTTTGAATTCAAGACTAGAGCCCATATCACCGCTTCCCATCAGGCGAGATTATGGACAAATGGATTATGGACCAAGCGGTAAAAACTTCAGCTTTTAAATGTCGACCTAGTTAAGCCCTGTAACTAACCTACAGTGAAATTAATATTATATTCAGTTAAATGACTATTGCCCTCCAGGTTCACGATGGAGTTGTCGATGCAGATGCGTTACGATCAGATGGCGCGCGCGGTGGGGCTGCGGCTGAACGTAGACCCCTACTTAATACAGTTTTTCAAGTGTCAAAAGTGAGTACACACCACTCTATGCGACTTAGACATATCGCAGTAGCTCGTGGCCCAGGTTCTGTCTGATTTTACAAAAATCCCATAGAAAAAGGCACTCAATTTTTCCCGTGTATACCAATGTTCCAAGCAATATCCATTTTTTGTTATTCCCCAAAAGCCTTATTTGGCCAAATTGGTTCAGCCGTTCTCAAGTGAAATTTTAGGTGGAAATGTTGGTCTTAACGTTTTCCTTGAAAAAGTTGCTATAATGATGGTGTTTAACTCTTGTTGTAGCTACAAGGACACCCCCGGCCTGCCACTGAAATACTCGTACGACGGAATACTTAAGGATTTGCTAGTGTACTGTAAACCAAAGTGCCCTAAGAAACTGTTCTACCAGATCTTATCTATCAAAGTTAACGAATTAGATAACAAGAAACAGTTCAAATGTTTATGGGTGAGTTCATATCGCAATATTATAATTTCGTGTAACAGCTGGGAAAAAAACCGCGTGAGGTGTTGTTGAACATCCGATAGAAGAGAAATAGAAGCGAAGCTTTGTATATAAAATCCAGCTATTTATTAGTTTTCTTTCCATTTTGATGTTATTGAATTTTTGTTCAGACGTTTTTGTCTCTCAAAGTCTGATCCGAGATCATTACCACTTCGTCTATCAAATATTATTTAGCTACTTCCGTGATCACCACTATAGCGTTCTATATATTTTTTGCAGGTTGGTCCCAATTATAAGGAAGATAAAGAATTAATTTTGTATCCTAACAAGGGCGGTAAAGTGGCGGATATTTTAGAGGAAGCCGCCAAGGTAGTGGAAATGTCGCCTGAGGGTTCTGGAAGGTTGGTACTGCATATCATCAACATTGGAAACTTGTAGAATTGAAACTTGAAGTTGAAAGTTTTAGGTAAATAATCTGGATGTGCTTACTTAGAAGAAGCACAGTTAACTAGTTATTCGTACCATAGTTTATATCGATTGTATGAAAGTACCGTTAGTTTTATAGTTATGAAAAAGTTGCGGTCATTATGAGGTCCAGCAGACCCGACGCTAAAAAACAAAAACAATTTACTGACCGGGCGCTAAACCTTAATTTAACATAACCTTTAAGTAATCTAGTAGTTTTTAAGATATAGAAATAGATAAATAACAATAGAAAATAAAAACTAGTAAAATTCTACTTGTTTGTAAAAAAAAAATCATTTAAAGTTTATTATTTGGTAAGTGCGACTGCAATGGGTTACATATTTCAGCAGTTTTAGTAATTCTACCCTAAAAGATGAAAAAGCAAATTGATGCGCGGCGGGTGGATAAAACATACTATTGTAACACGGTGATCCTATCATTCAGGTTAAGGATCGTCGAGGTGTCGTGTCACAAGGTGTTGCCGGGCCCGGACTCGGAGCTGACACTGGACCAGGTCACCATATCGCCGCCGAGACTGTACAGAATAGAGGAGATACCCAGGGACGAGCTCCACCTGCAGGTAACACCAGCGGCCCACCAGAACCCTAATTACAATCGACGGTGCGCAACCACAATCCTTATGGACAGACAGTCCTTGTGGAAACTAGTACAGCGCAGTCAATCTTCTGCCGATCTTTTCATTTTTGTCTATACTCGGTACTGTCTCAGGAATGCAGATTATACAGGGTATAAGGTTAATTGAGGGTTACATTGAAGGAAGGAGTATACAGTAATCGACGGTCGTCCCAGATTTCTAAAACACAACGTTAACTTTTTTCTTTTGTTTCATGTCACCCTCTCATAATTCACTCCCATAGTTAGTTAGTCCCATAACGCCTTGGGTCTATATTCTCTTTGTGCCCAAGCCCAAGACGTGGGTTCATTTATATGCATAAACTCCATTTGAGAATCACCATCACTCAATCAATCACCAACATTATATGAAAAATTTACTGAATATTTTTTGGTCAATAGATTCACGAATTAACTCGGTTCAATGACCTCGCGAGTTCATGGACTTTTGCTTAGGCAAAAAACGTTTTTTTATCGAAACTTGATATTGTCCTGCAAGGTCTAGAGAGACATAGCCTAGTTGTACTCGTTATACTTATAGTATATTTGGTAATATACTATAACTTTGTACAGTGTAGTGTACTTGACAACATCCCTGTGTACGGTGTATTTGATAACACCCTATGTACAGAGCTTTGTGTGTGGTGTGCGGCAGGAGGACGAGATGCTGGTGCCGTGCGCGCACTTCCACAAGCAGGCGTACGCGACGTTCGGCATCCCGTTCTACACTCGGGTCAAGCACCACGAGCCCTTCCAGGCGGTCAAGGATAGGCTCCAGAAGAAACTCGACATACCCGACAAGGAATGGGAAAAGGTACCGCTCTACACTACCTCTCCGGAGAGGAATGGGCATGTTGACTAATTTTTAATTTTTTAGTCCGTCTTGTAGATTATTAAAAAATATTGGACACGTATTTTTTCTTTTTTTACGTAATCAAAAAATAACGGCGATATATTGAGTTGAAATTTCGCGTGACGTCACTATTCTGACAGTTTGTATGGCGGTTTTTGCGGTTAGTGACGTCACGAGCCTCTCACCCTAAACTTTAATGCGCTTTATCTCTGTATATTTTAATTTATTTGAAAAAGCAAAAAATACGTTTATATTGTTTTTTTATTATCTGACGGACTAAATAGAATTTTGATTTTTTTACCCAGGAAACTAGCCTATTGATTCAATAGCAATTCTAAATTTAAAAAGCATTCGAAATTGTATAGTATCTATTCAAATAAAGAAATCGTTATATTATCGGTTTCACCCGCGGTAATTTCAGAGTCCCCCTGGAATTTCGGAATAAAAAGGACCCTATGTACTCTGTACCCCTGATAACGTATATGCAAATTTTTGTTGTGATCGGTTGAGCCGTTTAGCCGTGAAACAAACAAACTCACTTTCGCCTTTATAATATTAGTTACGATTATTGTTTTATTACATCCATGCACATACAGTTCGTACACTATTGTTTATTGAAAGATATACCCTTTGCTCACGATTCCGATCGTAATCGAAGCGTAGCGGAATTTTCGCGCCCCAAGTTACACAAATTCGATCTTAAAAGGATGAAATTCTTCTAAAATAATGAACAAAGCGTATTTAAATTTTTGTAGACTAATTTGGCGGACATTTTTGATGGGTATAGCTTTCTGTTGGTGGTACTTATCAACGAGTGTAATTCTCTCTGCTTTGTTTCAGTACAATTTCGCCATTGTGACAAACGGCCGACCCAACTACATAAGCGAAGGGGCGACGGTGAACATATTCGACTTCAGGCCGAGCAGTAACGCCAGTGAGTACACGTGCACTATTGGACGGCATCACTCGGCCGCCATCATCATCCGGTTGTTGTATTGCGATCGGTTGTGGCGGGGACGCGTGCTAAGGTTTAATGGAGACGTGACTTTCGCAGACGCGACCACGCGGCCGTGGCTGGGGCTGGAGCACATCAACAAGACGCCGAAGCGCTCCCGCGTCAACTACCTGGAGAAGGCGATCAAGATATACAACTGAGATGCGCGCGCGCACCGCCCCGCCCGCCCGCACGGCCGGCGGCGCCCCGCGACCCTGACATTGCATCGTTCGACCTATTCTATCGTAGCTTAGAGCATTCGGGACGGCAGGAGCCAGGAACACGTTTCAGCACCGACGTGTCCGGGCGGTGCTACGGTGTGATAGCTTCCGCGCGGGGAAGATGCTTGTAGTGTCATCTGTTGTGCAGCTAAGATGACGCCTATCTAGATAAACTCCTGACACTTTAGCTCCCCGCTACTTTTTTTAAAATTTTCAATGTACAGATACGCCAAGTCTACAGTTTTATTATATGTATATAAAAGATATAATAAATCTATTAAAGGGATTATACTGTTAAGGTAATCAAGAATCGCTCGCTTAAAGTAAATAAGGAACGCGGCAGCATACAACTCTCACGTTCACGCATATTCATGAAAAACAGAAAACCGTGACTAGTTTTGATGAATAGTTTTGATGATAGTATAATACGTGTTTTGGTGTACATTTACCTACTCCCGTTTCGAGTGCTCTAAATATCATAGTACCAACTATAAATATTCAAAACCTTAAATTAAATACTTGTCTACACTAGATGTACAGGCGAGCGCGCGAAAGCGTCCATAAAAATATAGTACCGTTCAGTGAACGAAGAGAATCACGGAAATCGCTCTAGATGCAAACTGCCTGTGTCTTTTTGACAAAACCTTGTGATCTGATCCTAAAAATAGTGTTTAACCCACACTGGATCATGTTTTAAATTTATAACGTCATTTTGTGTCAAAAAATTTTATGTTCAATATTTCCTTGGCATTTAACAAGGTAATAAGGTAAAACTATAATTAAAAAACGTTCTATAACTCTCAATAAAGCGTTCTGTATCAATAATTTTGTGGGTTAACACATTGCTTATCGGCGTCCAATTTATAACTCGACCTTATTCTTTTTAACTTTGGTTCGTACCTCTATTCTCTAATTGCAAGGACGCGTACGATACTGACGGCATCTATTTCAGAATTACGTCTACTTCAAACAAAAGTTGACGTTGGACTATTTTCTAGTTCGAAGGGCGAGTTCCATGTTCTCTTAGTCCACTGAGGCCATTATTGCTGTGTGGTCCTGGCACGCTTGCTAGACCATACGTATGACCATACAATAATAATAATGGTGAGAAAGTGAGAATACGATAGAAAGAGTGTCATGACGTCCGTAAAAGTGACGCTGACAATTTTTGAGTTGAGTAATTTTTAGGAATAAAGTTATGTTTTTTTGACCGTTTTCTTTGCCGAATTATGTAGCGTGACGCACTTACCTCTAGTCTAGGCATGTATGTAATCAAAGTTTGGACTAATAATGTTATCATATTTTTTTCTTCCCTAATAACTAGTACCTACGTTGTGTATAAATAATGTATGTGCGTTATATTAAATGCTATGTTATCATCGCGTGGACGACAAAACGACAGCCTTAAATGCATTAAAAAAAAACTGAACACCAACAAATTATTTTTGAATTATTTTATAGCCAGTTTGGACCATAGCATGTATTTTGTAATATAACCATTCGGACGGCAACACTGCACTCGAGCGAAGTCACTCACGGCTCGCCTCATTATTGCCATCGCGTTAGCTTCACATTTTCCACGGATTAACGGTTTGAAATAAATTTTAATGAAAAATAATCTTTTGTATGTACGATTGTTTCTTAGTAAATATGATAGTTTCGTGATGTAAGCATTTATCGTGAAACCCTTTTTTCTCCCTCCTAAGCTCTTACGTAATGATACCTCGACCTACGTAGAGTGGAATTATTCACCTTATCGACAAAGAGAGACATCTGATTTTATGGTTTTTGTAGCAATTCCAGTGTTTATGAAATCGTGTTGTGGCCACATCTCAATATAAACGGTTCTAATAAATTGCTATTTTCTTTTTTACGGCTGCTCGATTGATTAGTTTGAAATTTCAATCAATTTTGTATTAATTTGAATTCTACAAATTAAATAAAGTTAAGCTTTAATTTAATCGACGATTTTGGTAATTCGGCCATGCGAACATTACTTTTAAATTTCAATAGGTATTTAAATGGCAAATTGGTTTAAAATGTTTGAATAATATAAATTTTTACTTCTCATCTTTTTCATTTTAAATTATATTATATATTTTGTGGATATTTATATATTAATAATTATTATGTATAAAATCACCAAATTGTAAATTAAAAGAATAGAAAAAAAGTGTATTGTTTACTAGAACGCAGTAGTTATCTTTGCTTTAAAAGCAGTAATTTAGCAATAACCTTTATGGTTGGTATTGAATCGTGAAACAAATATTTTGAATTAATAATTTATTTAAATTTTATTGTTTGTATTATGATAATTTTAATGTCGTGATAATTTTAACTATTGCATGATTTTTAATGAACGTAACGAACTCTGTAAATTAATAATTTTATTGCGCACGTAAATCAAAAGTCGCGAATATAATGCAATCAAGGTCTTATTGCTGTTTAATTAATTGTAGGTACACATTATATACATAAAAGTGCGGCGATTCTGTTTGTCATTCAGTAAGTTTAGGACCTAATTCGAATATTGAAATGTTAGATTTTTTGGCCACGCTGCTGTCGCCCTAACAGTATTTTGTTATTAACATCGGGAAATACATTCGTTTGATGGTTCACTGATGTCGAATTACCAAAACGTGCGTTTATAGACGCGTGCGTCGATGCTGCAGCTACCCGTTTAGTCTCACTTCAAAGTTCAGGCACAACCGCTCGTATTTTGTACATTTTTGGGTTGGAACGTCGTTCTATATTGTTTGAATGCCGTGTGAGTGCATTGCGAAGTTGGGGTCTACTCTCGATCGATGATATTACATGATTATAATATTTGGAACATTGCAGAAATACTACTTCAGATAGGTATCAACTTTAACTTTAAAAGCCCTTTCAATTCAAACTAGCATTTCTCCAGTCTCGGCGTTCTATACAAGTGCGTGTCGGATCAGCGGTTGTTTTTCTCTTTAGTTGACATAAAGCAAAGCCAAACAGATTTACTTAGTCGGAATTCATTTTTGTAAATGATTATATTTTGTACCAGAACAGTGTCGCGATTTTTCAGCGTTTGCGCTACGCTAAGTTTATCGAGCGCTAATGCTGGGGAAAAGTGTGAAGAGGCTGTTAGTCTATATCGTCTCAGACATGATACGAGAGATTGATTCTTCAGTGTCTAGTTTAGTGTCGTCTCTCTCATTTGGTTTCTATCGCAATCCAGTGTCCAGAGTAAGCTCACTATTCGTATTGCGTCGTTAGCGGTAATCGTAGCGAAGAATTGGAGTGGACCGACCGGGAATTAACACCGCGATATGGGATTTTTGTAGGTGTTTGCCTGTCCTAAGTTAGTGATTTAAAGAAATGTAACGATACAGCGGTTGTGCCCGCGGTGTCGTTCGCCGCCTCGCGTTAACAACGTTTTTGCACAGAATGGGCATGATGAATAAAATTTAATTTTTAGTCCGCCTTGTAGATTAATAAAAAATAATGCACACGTATTTTTTCTTTTTTTTACGTATTCAAAAAAATAATTTAACGGCGATACATTGAGTTGAAATTCCGTGTACTAAGTTATGACGTCGCGACCTAAACTTTAATGCGTTATATCTAAGTATTTTTTCTATAATTCGAAAAAGCAAAAAATACGTGTCCATTATTTGTTTACTATCTGACTGACGGAGTAAAATAGCATTTTGATTTTTATACCTTGTCGTCGTGTCCATTAATATAGCCTTGCTGTAGCGTTCATCTTGTACCTATTCAATGCGACCTCGACCTATTTGTATGTTGGGTGGGTGGGTACATGTTAATGTTTTAATGAATTATCTATTAATATTATTACTTCCTTATTTCAACATGTCCTGCCAGAGAAATGTTACGTTACTAATTATGTCGAAATTATGTATATATATGATGTAATAAATTTAAGAAAAAAATACAATAAGTTTTCATAAAGATGCCTTAGATGTTTTTAAGACATTTAATCTCTCGTCTCTCTATATTGTTTTTCGTAAATGGTAACTAGGTAGGTACTTGTTTAATTTCATTTTGAGCATCTCTCATTTTTAGTTTTCATTCGCTTACATTTCACCACCACGCGCGCGATTTGATTTAACCAAGTGTGGTTCTAGTATTAATAATAATATATTTAACATAATGCGATGCCTTTTGCAATACCTATATAAAAATAAATACATAATTTATTCGATATTTCTGTTAAAATATGTGTGTCGGTTGCGCTATAAATATTTTATTAACATGGCTTGAGGTTTTGATACAAAACTTAGATGCATAGTGGAATTTAGATTAACTTGCCGAATAAATTGATGGCAAATGGGATTACGATTGGTCTACGGTTGCGTTCCGTTTGGCGACGGACCGCGTTGTGTACGGCGCGGCGCGGCGCGTACAAACTAATGGATAATGCTCCAATACTGTGTTGGATATCAATGTTAGACTGAATATAATCCTATATTTGTTTAATTCTGGTTTGTTTTATACCAAGACGATCACCTTGCGTAGTTAGAAGTGGAACACGAAGAAAAAGATGCAAATAATATGTACAGGGTGGAATTAAAGGCCGTGGTTGGAGGGAAATTGCCCTCAGATAGGCGTTAGCAAATTTTACGGAAAGGAAAAAAGTTACGTTTCATAGTATACTGTAGATAATAATATGTAGTTCGAAAAATCTTTCTAATATATAATGTTCTTTATAAGAAATATCACATTTTATAATTACCTACATTAGGTATAGGTAATTAGGAGGCAAGACTTATAATCTACAATAAGAACTAAGCAACCTTTTTCTTAAAATCTGAGTACCGATATGGTTTTCGGGTGCCCTTCGAGCATTTTTCGTTATTCCTCGAACTTTTCCATCCACGCCCACATGAAAAATTCAAACTGTATATATATCTGCTGCAAAAGTGATTAGGTATTTACGGTAGGTACCTTACATCTTCGCCATATTCCTTTGACTAGCTGTACGTATGGTTTTGCATGCTATTTATCACATATGTTATGTGCGCGTGGTGTTGTCGGTTTGTGTGGGTAATTGGTGACAAGCCTCGCGTCGCAGTTTATCAGTGTCCGCACACGCGGCGGGAATGCGGTCGCTGGCGGCGGGCACGCTGAATGGTGCGTCGTTAGCGATAATCCGATTCGGGCATTCGAGTATGCGCTGTGTAATAGGGATGTTACGGAGGTAGTTCATCCGAACCGAAGTCGGAATCGGAGTGTTTAAATTTTTATGTTTATCGGAGTCGAAGTCGAACGTGGTGGCAGAATAGAGATGTGATAATCATCATCGGTAAATTATTAGTGTTGCGTATAGTGAAATAGTAATCGACAACAGAAAGCACGTGTGGAGGGGATTCGCGCGCGATATGAGTAAACCTCCGATTAAAATACCCAATTTAAAAGCGTCGGAGCCGAAGTCGGAACCGAAGGTGTAATATCAATCGGTAATTCCGACTTATCGGAGTCGGAGTCGACGATTCGTAACATGCTTACTATGCAGTATCAGTGAGCTCGAGTATTCGGCGTCCCGCGCGCGCTGGCAATGCAAAGCTCGCGTTATTCGAATGCAAATCGAAAATGCCATTAGATCAGCAAACAGCTGGTTCCCCGCTTCGCATCAAGCGCTGTGCGCCACGTGACCCACAAATTACGTATATTATTGCGCTCCTTTGAAAGTTGGCGTGTTATACTTTGATAGCACTTTTGTCACTGGTCTAGCGGTTAGCGATTCTGACTGCTACGCCACGTGATGAACATGTAGGTATGTTTACTCGGAGTGTTTTATATGTACATATTTACAGAAAAGTCTATATTTATATCTGCAGTATTGAGTATAGTATCAGTTCCTTAGTCCTCATAGTTCTGCTTAGGAAGCGTTGTGTGAATGTTCAAACATCTATTTATTGTTACTTTAATAATTAGGTTAAACATTTCGCTTTAGTTATTCAGACGCTCAATTTTATTATTTTTTCTTATACTTTAAAGGTCAGCACATCACTTCCCATCAACTAATAAATTCAAAACACTTTTAATTACTCCTACTAAATCCAAAAGATTTAGGTATAATTTCCCCCCTTGGCAGAACTGTAAACATTGTGAATTTGCGACTCTACAATATTTCCTTGTTTACTCGAGTAAAACTTCGCAAAGATTTTTGAATTTTCCGCAATATATCAATATCAAACGAATGGGCTGCGAGTGCTATAAATATATTTTATGACACTGTAAATTCTGACTAACTTTTTATTACGGTAGTTTGCGAAAAATAACCGTTGGAATCAGTTAAGTCTTTAAATAAGAAATTATTTGCCAAATGGCAGCTCGGGTTTATAATGGAGTGCGATGGAGTGGAGTGATGGCATGGGTGATGATGATGAGCATAGATGGTGAGCTAGCGCTGACGACGCCTTCGGTTCGCGCGAGCACATCACAAAAACCTACGACTGATTACAGACGCATCTACGTCGACCCTAGTCTGATGCTCACCAGTACGAAGGATCTGTTCCAAGTAGATAATCAAGACACAAGAAGAAGTTGGTATTCATATTCGCCGGGTTTCAAATGCTGAATAGTGAAATCGTGTTTCATTATTTCGATTTTCATGACGCGTAACTTGCAAACAAATTTTCAGCCGTCTTCTCAAGCGTTGAATTTCTAAAGCCCTTTCTCCTTATATAATAAGAAAGCCTTGTGCAAAGTTTCGAGTTTCTAGGCCTTGCTCTAGCTGTTTATGAAAAATTGCGGAGATTGACCAATCCTCAGATGCATGACAACAAAGCCAACGTATCTAAGAAATAAATAACAACGGTTACCTAGTTATTTATTCCTCAGGTCAGTTTACAGCTGTTACGCTCTACAATAAAAGCCTGACAAATATTTTTATGATTCTACACTTACAGCATTTGGCACCTATCAAAAACTTTGTTTAAAGTTCCTAAAACGAGCATTTTTAGCGGTTTCATTTAAAAAATATTAAATTAGATATATTGCAATTCTGCAAAATTATTAAAAATTAATACTATCCTACTATATATTAATAGAAGATAAGATTATAATTTGCGAGTAGCGCTATTGTGACCATAACTATAGGTAATACAACGGGCTTTTATAAAAGAAATTAAGAATTTAAAAGAAAGTCCACAGTCTCCGCCTACCTCTCGAGGTCAACGGCGTGAGAGTTCTGTAGGTTTATCCTTTTGTAGAGCATTCTTCTAATATATGGAATTGGGACACGTGGTGTCGCCTTCAAGCCAGAAGCGGTAACTGTACTAAAATAGAAGAAAGGTAAGGAACAGAATGCAAGAGGTATGGATCTAAGAATTCATTTTTTCGTTCGTTTCACCTATTTTACTACTACTTACTGCGAGTATTTAGATCATATTATAGTCACAGTTACACAAATTTTCCATCTTAATGTTTTTTTTTCGAATTTTATAATCTTTCAGATATTACTACGATTTAAATTTAAACAAATGTTTGACATTCACCTACAGTGGATGCAGCGGTAACAAAAACAATTTTAATGGGTTACTGGATTGTGAGAGACATTGCAATGGTAGGTACGTTTGTGTGTTTTTATATTTGACTGTAGCTGTTCCCTGCGGTTTCACCCGCGATAAGTTGGGAATTACGGGATAAAAAGTACCCTATGTTATGTACGCATCTGACAACGTGTCTGCATTTCAGCGCGAGCGTCAAAACTAATCTTTCCTATCCAACGATCACGGAAGTAGCGGAAAATAAAAAGAGATTCTTTATTACCACTTTGCAATCAATCTATGTGCAGTAACGAACGTGAAAAATCATCAGAACATGGTTCATCACCTTCATAAATGATTAGGCTAAAAACAGGTACCTACCCACTTACCACTAACTTCGGTGTATTTTTGTAGGAGCGTCATTCATGGATACAATAAAATGTCAGCGACCTGCGTATTGCTCTTTGCAACCTGACGCCGGTAGATGTTTAGCTTTAATGACAAGGTAAGTACAACGCAGTGCTTATTCTCTTTGGTAAGTACCCGACGGCCGACACGAGGTCAAGAACCTCACTTG
The DNA here is from genome assembly GCA_907165275.2 of Zygaena filipendulae. Lineage (NCBI taxonomy): Eukaryota > Metazoa > Arthropoda > Insecta > Lepidoptera > Zygaenidae > Zygaena > Zygaena filipendulae. The sequence goes on from OU015659.1 coordinate 8,319,932, forward strand.
CAACGTAAAAATCTTGGCTATGTTTAGCAATTTAGGAAACAACCACGTTTGCTCTAACTATTCGCTGGAAGAGAAATGTTTACTAACGTATTATAGGTACTCATATATGGTCTAGAACGCGAGCGCAATAATTAAGAGTAGGGTAACAAGGGCCGTATTTTGAAATTGCTCGAATTACTTTCGCACACGGAATCTCGCAATTCCGTATGCAAAAAATATTCGAGCGATTAACAATACGGCCCCAGGGCAAGTTAAGCTACCAACAAACTTATCACGATTTGTGCTATTTTATTAAAGGGGTGCGTCACGCTTAGTTTTATGAAAATAAAATTGATATTTTCTCAGGCCTACTCTATGGCGGCTATTGGTTATACCTACAATTTCTATCTATCTATACTATAATAAAAAAGTAGAATCCGCGATTCTGTACATTGAATATTTTTACCTAAAATTGAGAGGGGTAAAACAAGAGTAACCAAGCCAAAAAAAGTTTTTAAATTTCTTTTGTCTGTCTGTCTGTTCGCGATAATTTCCGAATCTACTGAACGGATTGTCATGCGGTTTTCGCAGGTAGATTAAGCTTAGCCTGGAGCTACATATAGGCTTTGTTTCATTTAAATCGGATGTCGGGGAAAAAGTTGTATAAAAACGTACCACGCGGGTGAAACCGCGGTGCACAGCTAGTAATAAAATATTGCGTACAACGTATGTATTGATGTTTTTTTGCATCCCTACGCATTCTAGAAAATGATAGGAAGGTACTTTTAGCATTAATTCCACCTAAATCTTTACCTAAACGATGTGGTAAAATTAGCTGCAAATATTTCCAGGGCTGGAAGTATATGTTATAACAAACAGGATAAGCGAAAAAATAAGTTCGGTAGTTTTTCAGGATATAAGGAAAATAAATTCAATAAAAAACATAAATAGATACAGCCGAATGCAAAACCTCGTTTTTGGAAGTCAGTTATAAAATATTACAGTTACATTCACAAGGTACACAATACACGTAGCTCACTAATACCTCGTATACAAGGCACGCGCCACGCACACACCGAGCGATGCATCAGCTGGTCAGCTCGATTGAGGTCACTGAACTTAAGATACCACCGGTGCGGCGATGTGTGTGTAAAGCGATAGGTACCTAAGCGGCGAGCGCTTTTTGATTGATCTATTTTGTTGGAAAAAAAAAACTTTTTTATGAAAATTATGTTTAAACCCCACGACCCCAGCTGAGGAATCTGTGTGATAACATCGAGTGTAAATAATGGCAGTCACATTTTCTTTAAGGTATTATTGGGATGTGAACGACAATACTTGTAAGGAATTCATATACGGCGGCTGCGGCGGAAATCAAAATAGATTCCAAACTCTAAACAAATGTATGAAGCATTGTGCTGGAAACTTAGCAAAATAATCGTTACTTACTACTTTGTAGGTAGCTAGGTAATTAACTTTTCACACCACATGCTCGACAATGCCGAATTATATGTCATGTAAACCTTACCGAAAGCAAGACATTATATCTCTTGGCTTTAGCCGGGTTATAATGTTCTATTGAATTTCATTATAACCCGCTGGTCAATAATGTGATTTTCACTTTCATAATTCTTATTGCTATGTCCATAACGTCTCATTTCGCTAAACAGAATGTGTTCTCAGCGGGCGCGGCCAACTCGATTTTCGAAGACCGAAGCCGTGGCCCACTAGATTCGCAGTGAGACGAACTTCATTTGTTTGTCAAATCGAGTAGGCCACGCCAGCTGAAAGAAGTGGCTATATAGGATCTACTAAGCCTGGTTTTTTATTGTCTCGCATTATGTGAGAAAAGTAGAGTATACACCACAGGGATAAAACTGTTTTTTTCTTGGGCGCTTGAATCCCTCACTGCACTCAGGACTCAATCTTAATTCCCTCCCTTTGGTCGGGAATTAACTTATAACACCCTCGCTGCGCTCGGGAGTTAAATTTGGAGTCCTTCGTTATGTTCAGGATTCAATGTAGCGCCCGTGACATAAAACAGTGCTTTATCCCCTTGGTGTATAATCTACTATTAAAAGTCAAAAACTAAAGTTATAAAAATAAACAGCTACCAAAAAATAGTCTTTAACAATCAATTAATAACCTGCCTTATTTTAGAGCTGTAACGAAATTCCTGATTAAAATGTTATAATCTCATTGTTAACTCATCTTAAGTAGTTAATGAATTCTCGGAACGGCATCAAGGGAGCGAGGAGTGGAGAGGAAGTTTTTCTGCTCCGTGTAATTGTGTCTGACAGTACATTTTATCCCCGGGGGATTTCTGATTACGAGTAGCTTTTGACGGATGATTCCATCCGATTGCTGTGTTGTTTATTAGCTTTACATTCCTTATCGTTACGATCAGTTTTTTAACATTTTTTTTATCTAGACGCGCGGTAGCGTGTCAAGCCAAGTTCAAGCTAACAGAACTGAAGCGGCACATTATACAGTAGGTACAGTTATATTATTTTTGATAATTATTATTTATATCTTTTATAACCTGAAAATGATATTTAATAAAAAAAGTAGTAGGCAAAGACATTCTATATAATTGAGTAGTAGGTATAAATTATGTTAATTATATAGCTAGTCTAAGAGATTGTCTTGAATCGTCTATAAAAAACGTGACAATTTCAAACATTCTTCAACTATGGCCACTGGTTTCAGTGGAAAATAAAGAAACTTGAAGTTAAATTACATAATATCGTCAATGATATTATGGCCCAAGAGCCAGCGACGGTCAGAACTTCCTTATTTTATATAAGCTGAAAGTTCTCTGTGCATGTCCCCAACACACTTTATTACGATTTACGATTACGATTAGCGATTATGGACGTTGGATTATGGTTACTTGGGCAGGTATCAGGTAGTAAAGGTGTATATAAAGCTCAATTTCTTTATATTTTCTTCAGAATAACATCAATAATCGCGTCATCCATTGCCGGACACTTAACACAGTTGCAAGTTGCAATCCCCTGCAGACACCCCTAAACTTTACCAAATTATAACTGAACTTACGTTTTAGTATAAAAGCTGAGCAGGCAACAACTGTTCAAGCAGGTGCAAGTGAGATAGGGAGTTTAGTCTGGCGATTTTTTAGTGCGCACCATCTGTCATTTATACGGTCGGTACCTACTAGCTGATCCCCACGGTTTTACCTGCGTTAATTTCGGAGTTCCCGCGGGAGTTCAGACTATCGCTGTATCTTACTCATCGTTGCATATTATTGTATAATCTTTTTAATTTTTTTATATAAATCAAATTCATTTTTTTAGATTGCCGCGCTTTTGAACGGTACAGTCACCATAAAAATATGGACAGGCTCCTGAGAATTAACTAATAAAATTATGCTTAACGAAAAGAACTAAGAATCTATAAGAATTGTGTTCAACGAAACAACTTATGTATCCAACTTATGTATAAAAAAACCGGTTACAGGTATTTCAGCGACATTCTTCGTTACGTCTAAAGAGTTCTGAATAAGAAGAAAAAATAGTTGCAGCTTCGTTCGGTCGGATAGCAATTAATGGAGACTCTTCCCTTAATCCCCGGCGACGAAGAAAAAAAACCATTTGTAATTAATAGTAGAGCTTCCGGATTAATTAACGAAGATCTGCCGACTTGAGCAGTTTTTACAAGGAAATATATTAATAATTGTAAGCATATTTAAAAATTTTCATTTTCTAGGCTCTCATCACGTGGAAACTAAGTTGTGGGTGTTTAGGTATAGGTACGTAATTAGCTTTGTCTCGAATTAGAAAAATATTGATAGGTAAGTTTTAGCCCCGGTACAACAAAAAGTTTCCGAGAGAATCCCGAAGTTCAAACGAATAAAACCTAGGGATCAGCTGTATAGTAAATATATCTATAATATAAGGAGATAATGGCTGAATAACAAACAATAAATTAATATTGAATGAATGAAACTACGATAAGTGTTAGGTATTATCGAAAATCTCAAAATAATTATGTATTTATTAAAAAAATAGCTGATATTTGTATAAAGTTCCTGTTACGAAGAAGGCACAAATAGGTATGTATAAGTCAAGTTTAAAAATAGATATAGAACTGTATTTCTAATTAAATCCAGTTTAGCCAAAAGCAGCTTTAATTTAATAATAAATCTAAAAAGAAAAATAATCCCATTAAAATCATCATGGATCTAGATTCTAGAGAGTGGATTAACTGAGAATGAACAAAATTCGCATATGAAATTGTAGAAAATAGCTGGTTATAGGAGGTATTAGGTATAATATATTAGTACACTTGCGTTATTAATATTCCTAACAAACAATAACAACAGTTTATCAACAGTCCAGCCTCAGTAACTGGACGCTAATTTATCGCTCGTCCTGCCCAGATTTATGGCCAAGGACGGCGAAAGGGGAATTTTAAAACAAATGATACGCAACAAGAGATACGCTATGGACAATCCCAGTCCTGTAGATGAGACGAAGCTTTTGTCTACAGTATTAAAAATACAACTCTTTATCGCGGATATTTACTTATTTTCAATGAAATCAAACACTTTTTTTACAATATTAATTTCGAAAAATAACGAAGGTTAATAAGGAAAATAAATTGTACACGAGTTAAAAAAAAATAGAAATAGGAACAGTTCGTAGACGAAGTGCTACGCCGTAGCTTCGTAGTTTGCGGTATCGTAGCTAGAGCATTGCTCGTATCTCTACATTATAGGTACTCGTATTTACGTAGTTTACGCAACCTTCAATAAAACGAATTGAATAATAAAATAGTTTCGCAACAAATTTTAATAACAATATTACATAAATTATATCGTAACGAATACACAAGTAAATGATGCTCATAATAATAACTTGTTTGATAAATTTTAATAAGATTAAGCGCAGTTATCGTGTACAAAATCATCAACATTTTAATATAAACTGTTCTTATTTTGTAAATTCATAGAAAATTGTCCGTTTAGATTGTTAATTATCTTCCTTTATATTTAGAGCCGGCTAAGGCCTGCAAAGTGAAGAACTGTTTTAGTGCGCTGAAAATCTTCGCGTAGTACTTTGCGGAGCTGACTGACGTATCAGATTTAACTTTCCTGGATCTTATTTTTCTGCCGCCTGAAATGGGTAACATCCCTTTGCTTATGCGAAACAAAATTACGATAAAATATATTAAAAAAAATCCAGCATCAGGGATCGATATTTACATGTTCTTACCATCTCGTATCGCATCTCTTCGCTGATTCTCTCGCAGAGGTCCGTCGGGATGTCGTGTTCAGTCACATCCTGTAGAACGTATTTTAATTGTGATGTCCTGAAATAAAAATAATAAATTACATTCCTTTAAATTCTTAGTTCAGTGTCATTGATGTAAAAAAAATCAGGCTGTGCCTAAAACTATTCCATGACAAAATAAATGTCCATTGATAGAATTAACGCAAAATAAAAGCAACTGCCAAACTTTTTGATTCCATAAACAAAATTTATACTCATAAATAATAGGCTATTTGACTCATTTTTTTTTTCTTAGTCCGTCCTGTAGATTAATAAAAAATATTGGACACGTATTTTTTCTTTTTTTACGTAATCAAAAAATAACAGAGATACATTGAGTTGAAATTTCGCGTGACGTCACTAACTAGTGCAGTTTGTATGGCGGCTTGTAGGGGTAAGTGACGTCACGAGCCCCCACCCTAAACTTTAATGCGCTTTATCTCTGAGTATTTTCATTTATTTGAAAAATAAAAAATACTTGTCTAATGATTTTTAATTTTCTAAAAGACGGACTAATTAAAATTTTGATTTTCAAATGTTGTCAACATCCCTATTAGTACACATAAGACACAGCTCGTTTTTAAAAGATACCAACAAACGTTTGATATAGACTTGCATATTTTAATTTTGCAAATTTTTTTGTGAGGACGTTTTTGCGTCTCTGATTGTGTATCTTGGGTAATTAGTATGTTGGTGACTAGTAAAATCCCACAGGCTGACTCTGCTCTTGCAAAGCAGCAAAACACAAAACTGCACCACTCTCTCCTCGATAAGGGTCTTCCCGCATACATATCACATTCAGTGAAAAATTAATTTAAGACAATTTTAATGATTTGCAATATTTAATTTTAAATAGTGGAACTAGTGAAGAGCATTTGCCCGCAAATATTTTAATGCGATCTCGTTGTAAAAAGGGGTTCTTTGAAAACCAGCGTTGTTTGTTACTTGAACCGGCAATACACTGAAATAATTATTTTTTATACTATAGTATACTCGAATTAAGCTGGTCAGCCATTGCGACGTATGTAAGGAAGACCCTAATAGATGCTGAAGCGGTGTGGTGCGTGGCTTTGTGATTTGCGTAAGCAGAATTGACCCTTTAATGAGTGTCACATAGTCATTATGAACTAATAGGTCATCTAAGAATACCAGTCAGCTCGCGTGATATCGCTACTGATATGTAGTTGATCATATTGTTACACATTGTAGTAAAATAGTAAAAATTGTTTTTTCTGATTAGACAAAACCTAAATTCTAAATGAGATTAAATGCAAGACCCGATTCATGTACTTTCTATGAATTCCGATAGGTGCATACGATTTAAACACGTTAAGAAATAATACTATTTTCTCTCACTGTATATAAATAAGCATATAAGCACTGGTGGCTTTCCTCGCCAAGTAAGGCGCGTCCTCTTTTCCTCCATAGTTGTACTCGATCGCCTCCTGCTTGGTGCAGCGCGACACCACGTCGTCGTCGAACTTGCACCACTGCGAAGGAACATTCTCAATAGGACGACGCAGGGCCGTGAAAACGTAATGCAAGAGGAAAAACCTCTGTTGAAATTCTATATATTGAAGTCAACCGATCGGTAGCGAGTTCAGGTTCCACTTTTCAGATTCTACGATATGACAGCATCTTAGGTCGTAGATGCATCGTATGAGCCGGGCCATACGTGGTATGGATATTATTATCGATGCTAGTATACTTTCAAGTTCCGTTTAGGTATATCTACAGACATTGAGCTTGCCAGACACGTTCCGTCGCAGACAAAATAATAATCGTAACACGGCCGCGCAGACGCCGATAGACACGGGCCGTGTCCCTACCAGTATTCGCGGAAAGAATATGTCTGCGCGGTTCATATCGGAAAGTTTTTATCTGGCACTCTCAATGTCTGTAGATATAAACGGGCCTTTTATTAAGACGACCAGCTATCACGACGCCGGGGCCCGGGGATATGAGAGAAGACCCTTATAATATTTGCCTATATACAGAAGCGGTGTGACTTTCTGTGATCAGAATTGGCCCTCTGGCTTGGACAGTAATTTCGTATCAGATAATAATCTGCACACACTCTCAAATGTTTAGCCGTGTTTAGCTCACCTTGCCGTCGCCCTTGGGGTTGATGAACACAACGTAGTGGCCGCCGTGGTTGTCTCCCGAGTGCACCAGCACCGCGTGCAGCGTGTAGTGAGCCGTCACTTGAGGGATCTCTTGTAAATACGGGTCCAGGTTTATTTCTTCGTAGAACTCGAATCTGTCCAAATAACACAAACGCGAACGCAAATTATAATCAGACAACAGCACTCGCCATGCCTTGGATCACCAATTCATCATATTGGAGATCCAGATACATAAACGGCATTCGTAATTTTGTTGGTTATAATTTGAAGTCGCCAAAATATGAAGCAATACTAATAATAGCCTTGTAACTTAACGCAATGATAGGATATAGTAGACAGGATGTAGTAATTATTGTACAGTAAGTGCCCGTTCTTCACAGGGCAGGACAGGAACGGGGCAAGCAAGCCTTGGGATAAAAAAGTAGGGGGGCCGTCAAGAGTTATATAAAGGTTTTTTTAATTATATACTAGCTGTGCCCCGCGCTTTCACTCGCGGTAATTTCGAAGTTCCCGCGGGAATTCTGGGATAAAAAGTACCCTATGTTCTTTTCTGTACCCCTGACAACGTGCATGCCAAATTTCATCCAAATCCGTTCAGCCGTTTTTGCGTGATTGAGTAACAACATCCAAACATTCACACTTTCATATTTATAATATTAGTAGGATTAAGACAGACTTCTGTAAAAAAAGCTCTGATAGGCAAAAATGTAATATATTCTGTTGAGGGACTGCTGGAAGAAATTCCACTCATAGGGAATAAGCATGACCGTTGTATACATGATTACCTACTTTTATACCAATTTCTTTCTTGTTATGATGTCCTTGTGTGCATTAATTGTTAAATATATAAATAATAGGTTACCCAAGTTACTTAACTTAGGTTGTCATTCTGGAAGTCGCCTATGGTTGATTAAAGATTGATAACATCCCACCTCATCAACTTAGCCCGGTACCCAGCTTGACGAGTAAATGTCTAAATTGAATACATGTTGCGTCTAACCGGCACTAAGGCTAAGTTGAATTTCTTTAATCTTTATCGCTTTAGAAACTACATGACGATAAGTTCGTAACAATTAAAGATTGTCAACTTGGCCAAGGCTCCGTTCGTGTCGATGTAACAGCCATTGATTGGATACCTGTCATTAAACTTAACGGAAGCGTCGCTTTGTGGGTCGTACTGGAACCGCATGAGGTGCAGATGCAGCACCGGCGGGAACACGTCGAACCTCACGCCTTTCTCCGCCTCCTGCAGCCCGTGCTCGCCCGCATCGTACTTATTCTCGCCGTCCAAGAGCTCTATACTGATGTAGTCTTTGAACGACTCATATACTAAAGGAGTTTAAAGATTTAACTTAACATACCTCTATTTGAATAAATTAGAACGTTTGACGCGGGAAATACTGGAAAATGTAATAGTATTGAATTTTTAAACTATCGCCTCTGGTCGATTTTTATATTTTTTCTTTAACTTACGCATTAAAGGTATAAGTACCTGTACTCATAGATTTTGTTATTCCAATGCGTCGCTTTATGTTTAAAGAAATGTATAATCTTATCCTGTTTAGCTGTTAGTATGCTAACAATATTATGTGATTCAGGATTCCTTAACATACAAAGCTAACTTATTGAGCTCAGCCTTTACAATAGTTTAGTTTTGTATGTAAACAATAGATAATAACATTATTTAATTAGGTATGTTTTAAAAAGGGGTCTAAAATGACCAATTAATCAAAATTGCATTTTGAAATCAAATTATCTAAATAGCATACTCAGTACTCACTGTTATTTTTGCCTTTAACACTAAGCTGAATATCATAAAAAGTTTCGGATCGTGTGCTGGTGCAATTAACGTTCTTGCACTTGATAAATGACGTCATTTTACCCTCGAATAGCTTCGGTACAGTTCCCTCTACTAGTGTACCTTTCATTTTATTCTCGAGTTTATCTAAAAGCACCTATGGGAAAATATTTTAAATTGAATTGTGTGTGAATTGTGTGGTGGTGGTAGGTACTTACCTACCTACAGGGGTTCAAAAATGAAACTTAAAATGTAATTAAAAAGGCTATGAACTTTTCTTCGCTTCAACAAGGGTCTCTCCTCATATACCTACTTCCGTAGCGAAGGTCAATTTTATGTTTTGCTTAAGTAGTAGCTCTGTTCTATGCTTATGAATAGCTCAGAAGACATTTGGTGCTATTACACATATATGCTAGTTTATATAGTTACACATAATATTTATATCTACTTATCAAGTTAAAGTTAGAAAATAAAGATATGGTAGATCATGTGGTTGTAGACTCTTGTCGATTATAAAACTGTCGTAGATCATGTGGATTCTTGTTAATTATAATATTTATCTAAACCGAAATAATCAAATTTCTTTTTTCTAATAGAATTATCCCCAAAATACTTACTCGAAGAAATTCTTGTACGTCATGCTGCATAAACGAATCCAGCGTTTCCCAGCCAAAACTCTTAGTCAGCTTCTTAGTAGCAACCGGCTTCTCGGAAAATTGTAAGTCGTAAAAGACGCGTTGAAGAGCAAAAGCCACCGATCGGGAGCTGTCGTCGCCCACTGTGGGTATTTTATACACAGCTTTGCGAAGAACATTAGTAAAGAACAGAGTCTGTAGGAGTGAATTCATATAACACGTTGCGCCTTGGTTTTTGAGCCCTGAAAGCAATTTGGCGTTTTTTACTTGCAAGTTGAATAAAAAATTACCTACGTTCTTCATAATTTTGTTTGGTCTTACCGACATAGCCGGTATGTCGCTTGGAATCCCACGAGACACCGTGCGGTGCTTCAGCGATAACGTGAGCTTCAATTGTAATGGTATCATCTTTTAAGAATCCCTTTTCGGGATCCATCAAATCTTTCCAAGATATAAAATGAGTAAAACCCCAATCGTCTTCTTTACTGTGGAGTAAATGGTGTATCTACACATTTCTTATTAAGTTACAATTAACCTAGTTTAAATGTAATGTTAAAAAAATTAGTAGATATAATACAATAATTAATGGACTGACATGCCTTTTATACGCCTACAGTATACCTACCCAAAACGGTTGATATACATTAAGTACGATTAATAAGCAGAAATGTTCGACTTGTACGATCTAAATTCTATTTAAATTATATTCAATTTAAATCTCATTGTTAACTTTCAGTTGAAAGCTTTTTACTGTAAAACTTTTAATGAAAGCTGAGATTATCAAAATTAAATATAATATTAACTCTCCTAGTGATGCAGTGAACAAATGTTTTAGAATTTTAGACGTTTAATTTAATTGATTGAGCGCTCTCACCAGTGGTACATGTGATGAAGTTTCCTGCAAATATTTTCTCCATCAGGCTTATTGCACAGAAGCCTTAGCTCACCGAGGCCATAGCATGACCACCCTGGCGAATCACAGTCACCGTTGCATTGCAGGAATACCCCGAGAGCCTTCTGCTGTTGCCGATCTGGTGTGGTGGTGTTGCGAACGAGTACCAGAATCTTCCAAGGGAGACATCTCGCGTATACCGCCGGTGATAATACTTGCTCCTTTAACTGGCTTACGTTTTGTACTGTGAAACGAATCGTCGCCTCCGATCGTGCCGCATCTTCATCGTCCTTTATAATATCCTGAAATCAAAGCTAATATTACTATGCTCCTGTTATAAGAAATTGTTTGAATGTAATGTGGTTAATTTCTAACCGATTTTGCCATATCTTCGTCGGTTGTTGCATTTTCCGTGCTGCCTGTTTCGATCATTTTGTGCAGCAATCTAATAAAGCTAACGAATAAATAGTTTTACTTTTAATATAAACAGATCGATCGTAACAATAAGCTTATCTGGAATCGTTTGAAAGCGTCACTTACCTTATTTTAAAATATTATACATAATGGTTGTTATCAAAATAAATAAACTAAATTTTGTATTTTTTTAGGTTGTTGACATTGAAGACACATGATTTTTAGCTTGTCATTTTGCTTTGTTCTATATTTAAAAGGAGTTGTCAAAGGTGATAGTAATTCTCGATATCAAGTCCTTTTTGGGTCAACAGTTTTAACACCCAATTATTACTATCCCAATTAAGGTGGAGGCGCTTCTGCTTCTGGGAGACAAGTGTGGGTGGGTAGGTAATAGGTTCTTAAATTAAACGGACTTTAACATATAGTCTTCAACCTACATACGTTCATTATCTATATTATTCTAAATAGGCAAAAAGAAAGTTGAATTACGAACGCTTAGCAGACCGGACTGGGCAAATTAAGCGGACTGAGATCAAGGGTAAGCAACCGGGGATCCAATCACCCATTAGAGTTCGGGAGATTAACTCCATTAACGTTAATGGAACCATCCAATCCCCATCGTAACGAATCATTAGTAGCGAATAATTGTTATAGAAATGGACGGGTCGCAAGTGTGTTTGATGTTGTTTATATGAAATATCCTATTAGGGATTACGTGCCTAATTTACCAGCGACGTAGAGAAAAATGCACCCATAAATTAAAGTGAAATCAAATTCGAATTTCGTCTAATGAAATGTTTAATTAATATTTATTCCTAAATTAAGATAATAGAAAACCCCCCCCAAATTTTTTAATAACCAATTATGATTTCAAAATTCTACCATAATTTGGTTGCATAGTTTTGATCAAAAGAATCATATTCAATTTTTTTTCTTATAAATAACATACGTATCTATATATGGAAAGATTATATTCGTTTTCCTATGGGCAATATTATTATGTGATTTTTATATAATTTTGTTCGGAACTTAGTTATTATCTAAATATAATAAATAATCGACTAATCGAAATTAGATGTCTAAAGGGTTATTTGTTTGCATTTTTAATTAGCAATTGACAATGGTTTCGGATTCCCTCAAAAAATAGGTTACATACCTACTGAAATCCCATAGCTATTGTATTTTCAGTCCTTAAAAATCAACATGTTATAAAAAGTCTACAATGACAACAAAAGATGAAAAACAAACACGTTCGCATTTATTATACAATATAATATCAGTAACTATTTCTGCTATATAGCCTATAGGTATATGTTAAGAATATTTGATTATAATTAATTAACATTTCGTCTGAGCCGTCTATAGCGAAACAAAAAACCTACGAATTCCAATCTATAGATCCCTCATTTATGTCAGTTGATTGAGACAGGAATTTAGTAATAATGTTGAGCGATATTGGTTTTAGGTTCACTTCACATATAAGTAGAATAAAAAAAAGTGAAGTGGAGTTATTCGTCCAAAAATTTCATTATTAATGAGACATAGCTTCGCTGTCACAGAAATGTTTTATGTGAAAAAAGGAGCTGACTTATCTGTGCAAACAAATGAATCCTAAGCCTACATCGATTCGCCTTCGCCATCAAATGTAACATGAAATGATTCAAAAAAAAAAAAAAAATTACGTGTCTCGTCTCGAGCTTTCCAGAACTGCTTGTCGTCTTAGCTCTCGAATGGAATGTCAAATGCAAGGAGAGATTATATCCAAGGAAGCGCTGACACAATGGGATCGTTGGCGGTTGGCGGGATGTAGGCAACATTTTGAAGGCACTTCAACGGAGTCGCCATCGGAACCTTGTTCATTTCTTCTGAATGAGTTTCGATGCTACATCATGAACACTCTTTACATTGATACAAAATTAAACTGGAAATGAAATTAATATTGTAATATGTATTTGGTATAATTTTATTTTACGTACTTTATTTATTCTCTATAGTATAGTCTTATTCTAAAGAGGGATATAGATGTCAAGGTAGAGCTTAAAAACAATAAATTTAAGTTTATGGAAATTTTAATGTTACTTTAGCATTAAGTAAGAACTGGGATTAGTAACCCAGGAGCTCTTAAAATGTACTTACACCGTACAAGTATTAAAATAAATATTAAATAGTATTCTTAATGTTGACTCGTGTTGACCCGCAACATAGGCCACCGACTTGATTAAGAACAAAGAAACAGACAAAAATTCAACATTTTTCTTCTGAAGTTCAAACATTTTGCAACCCCCTCATTTCAAATTGAATGTGGGGACTTACCCACAGTTATAGTTTTATTGAATTAAGTAGATAAATATACCGAGGACTATACAGGAATATTTTTTAAGCAATGCGCAAAAAATTTTTGGTGGTTCAGTATCAGTAATAGAACACAATTCCACTATTTGTTCAAAAATTTTTATATTTTTTTATCCGGCGTTAAATTAGCAAAATTTGGATACTATTCGTAATAATATTAATGGGGGCGCGCGCCGTGCGGCGTACGCGGGGGTGTTGTAGCGGGGGTGAACGACCTCGATCAGCTGTCGGCACATTGTAACCCACGTAAATACCTAGCCGAACGAGCGCTTCGCGCACAGCGGTGGCGGCGGCAAATAGAGCAGCCAATAAATCAATTGCAAAGTATACATCTTTCATTCACGATAATTTACTTTTGTGTACTAAGACTTATCAAAATATAAAAGGTGTTTATTAAAATTCCTTTAAGTTTAATTTGTAAAAGTTTGCGCACTGAATAAAAAATATTCCTGTATAGATTTATTACGACTAGTGGTCGAGTTTTTCTTTTTTATGTCAGTTGCAAAAATACCCGAGCGAAGTATCCAAACAACAATAAGCACATCTAGTGTACAGAGTTGATATAAATCTAGCTCCTGTCATTGTAACCCAATCCCGTGCAAATGGGTGCTCCGCCGCCACGGTATTGGGTTACACAGGCGACAAGGGACGTCCATTTCTCGGGTCTGAAGCGCTAACTCAATCACTCCTCAACCGAGCAACGCTACAAGATTTTTTCCCCTCCAATTCTCCAGCGAACACACAGAAACGTGACCTGAGGTGCGGCACTGATAACTCACTAACAAAGTTCACGGCTATTTTCCTTTCGCTTTGTCAGTAAGTGGCCCCTTTTTCGTCTATATTCTGTTACATCGGTGGAAACGTAGCTCGTTGCTCGTTAGTTACACACGTCACGCTGCAAATGGATAAATGAAACCATGTTTTGTTCGTTAGTATACCTAGTAGGTACCTACCTAGCAGCTACATCCCCTTCTTTTCTAATTATGCCCGCCTTCTCATTTCAAAAGATTAAAAGTACTTGCATTTATACGTAGAAATAGTTATAATCTGTATTTTTACAATTTACTTTATCACTATGTAGGCTTTTTCAGTAAAAATAAAAATCAAATGCTGCCGCCCGAACGCTTTAGGCTAAATTATTTCTGCAGACAATAAACAGTAGCCTTTAAAAGATTTCTAAATAAAAAACTTAATGCTTACGGTATTCAAGAGATTCTTCATTGAAATTGAAACAAAACATGCTGTAATATAAAAACGTTGGCAAAGAGAGCCATGGCACTCACCAAGCTTTGACGCTTGCAAAGCGGCTTGTACATCACTAATTAGAAATAGGTGCAACGGCGTTGTACAGAGTCACAGACAGTCAAACAGGCGACTGCACATATATATGTCATGCTGCACTTTCATTCTGTAGCTGCAATTATCCCGTAACATTTTCAGTTACAGGAACATGCGTTTGTTAAAAAAAATTGTCGGTTGACTCAGTTGAGTGGTCTATAATTGCGTTCCTTTGTTTAGACTTTAGATCATCAAAACATGTCGTGATAAAAAATATTATGTTTAAAATAGTGTGTACTGTGTATGTTCAAAGATGTCTTTGAGTGCAAAACGTTGAAACTATAACAAAACTGTCAACGCCAGTAAATAGACTTTCGATAAAATAAATACAGCTTAAGGGCTAAAGTACTGTGAAGTCTGCCGATGTCGTTTTCCGGTTTGCAACATTTTTCCACTTTTTAAAGACTTGTTATTGAAACTGCAGTCACTGCCATGTACTTAGACCATTATACTCGTACATACTATAGCTATAATATATGAACTAGTTGTTGCCCGCGGTCCCATCTGTGTAAGGTGTTCGATAGAACGCTTTTGCTATACAGTTGTGACTTGCGCCTGTAGCATTCTATACGCCTATTTCACGCAATAACTTTTATGATAAAGCCTACTTTTTAACTTAGACGGTAAGAAAGAAAACTATGAAATTCCGTTAAATTCTTTATTGCAGTTTGTATGTGATGTGCGTTTGAACATACAGATATACATATCTACATAAATTCAAAATATTAATGTTTTAGATTCACCAGTAGGTACAATTATGATACTTTTTGGATTAGAGGGTGTGTTCTTTGTATGACATACTAGGCATTCGATAATAAAGGATTTTCCGAAATTCTACCCCTAAGAGGGTGAAAAGGGGTTGCAAAGTTTGTATGGAACAACGTGTTTTCTTGGAAGAAATGAAATAGGATCTTGATTTATTCGTTTTGATCTTTTCGATGTCTGATTAAGACTAGCACGTGGACGAAGTCACGGGCAAAAGTTATAGTTATTATCTAGGTGTAGAGAAATATGTAAAACATTTCGAAGATTGCAGCTTTTTCGGTAATAGCATCACCGAAAAAACTTCTAATCTTCATATCTAATTAAGGTGTTTATATCAATGCATTATCATCATTATTGGGGCCTAAACGCTCGGTTATATCTAAAAATGGAATCGAGACATGGGATCTAAGTTTATTACAATTATTTTTGATAAATAATTAGGTAGCTTTATTAAAAATAATTATAATTCTTATGATACTTTTATACTCTTAAAAATTAAGTCTGCTCCAAGATTTTTACAAAAAGATGAGGTGAGGAAAGGTATGCATAATACGAAATATCCCGACGTTATGTGAGAATATTTTCATAAAAATACGCCAAGTCCGCTCTCAGCACCGCGCGTGGATCTTTAATCTCTTAATTACATGAGAGCAGGGTTTCAGCAAGCGCGGATTTCACCAAAATAACCATGCAAAGTGGACAGCTCCCCCTGACCCCCCCCACCCCGCCCCGTAGATATGAATTATTCTTTCGTTGCCCACAGCTCGGACGCATATTTACATTTTATACGAGATTCTACTGCGTAATTATAATACTTTGTACGTGCCTATTTTACCGGGCTAGCTATTATAACTTAGGACTATAAAATTATACACAATATATCTAGTACTGCGGAAATTTCAGAGATCCCGCAGGAATTCCGGTATATTAAGTAGTACCCTATGTCCCTTTCTGTACCCCTCATAACGTGTAGGTATGCAAAATTTCATGAGATTTCACCGGCGTAAATTTTGGAATTCTGGGATAAAAAGTACCCTTTGTCCTTCTCTGTACCTCTGAAAACGTGTGTACGAAATTTACTAATTATTTAATAATTTTTTTAATTTACGTTAAGACGTGAAAGCGTAACAGACAGACAGACAGAGTTACTTTCGCATTTATAATATTAGTAGGGATTGAATGATAGAATCTATATGTATTTGATTCTCATCTAAAATAATATGTCAAATAGTCGTATTAAAATTTCATGATGATCGGTTCAGCCGTTAAGACGTGAAAGCGTAACAGACAGACAGAGTTACTTTCGCATTTATAATATTAGTAGGGATTGAAGGGATTGATTATGATATCCAAAAAAGGAAAGTTTTCGATTATCTACCTACATACTTATATTATATCTACAATACATACATATAAAGAAAACCACATTTAAACTGAAACTCTGATTCCATATCAGGATTTATTTGCTGAAAGCTTTACTTTTAGCGGGTGACAGAGATCCTTGTTGAATGTTTATTTCATATGGTCCACAGCGTTTATTTCTGCAGAGATTTATTCGGAACCGCCGAAGCGATCTGCGTCACTTGCGTCGCTAAGGACTGCACACTCACCTAGTTCTCGTTTTTATGAGCTATATCGTGCACTAGAGCGCCGTCTCTTGCCGCCAGTGCGCCGATATGACCCATTGGCACTCGCTCGACGCGTCAACTTGCACTAAAATTTCAATATGCCACAAATGTAGCACATAATAATATATCTACCACTACCACTAGCGAGTGCGGCCCGATAAAACACGAATAGATTCGGTTTGGAACGATAGTTTTTATCGTTTAGGCGCAAATGGTCCAATTCGCAAATGGTCCAGAGGGTTTAAAATGTCCAATTCGCAAACCGTCCAATTAGCAAATGGTCCAATTCGCAAATGGTCCAATTCTCAAATGGTCCAATTCGCAAACGGTCCAATTCGCAAATGGTCCAATTCGCAGTTGGTCCAACTTGTAATTGGTTAAATAAGTTTAGTTATTTTTATTATCAGGAAATTTTTTCATCAATTTTATTATTTGGTTAATTATTAATTTTAATTAAAACTGTGTATAAAAATATTATTAAGTAAATAATAAAGTTATATACTTATGTTTATATTTAATACAACATTTAATTATAATACTAGAGGTAATTTGGAGAAATTACCAACTAAGTCACTTAATAGCGAGAAATAAACAAAATTTTAACAAAAAAAAATTAAAACCGACTTCCAAAAACACAAAACTAAAAACCCGCTGGTGTCTGCCTACTTGGGTTGTTCTGCTCACGAAGAGCTGGTGGCAAGAGTCGACTTAGCCCATCTACCCCCTCCATATTTGGCTTGTCGCCGAATTCAAACCGATCTGTTGAAGCACAAACCAATAATAATATTACGTGTGTTTTTATGTTTTGGATTAAGTAAAGCGATATTTTGTCATTATTAGCTTTTTATTTTTGTGTTTTTGGAAGTCGGTTTTAATAAAAAAAATTAAATTTTGTTCATTCCAAAATTTCCGCGGAAACTCCGAAATTAATGCGTGTGAAACTACATTAGTATTCAAGTATTCAAGTATTTATTGCTCACTAAGTGTACAAAGGATAATAAACATAATAGTTGTACAGCGCTTTTTTTTTTGAAATAGTACACTTTTTCAGGGGTCTTTTCTGTAAAAGAATAAAGGGTACTTTTATCCCATAATTCCCACGAAATCTCCGAAATTAACGCCGCTGAAACCACGGGGAACAGCTAGTCTGAAATAAAATCTTTTTATTTATCTTTATTTAATTTTTTTTTTTTTATTTATTTGGGTCACCAAACAATTAATAAGTAATCTTCTTAATAATAAAAATAACGAAACTTATCTGACCAATTACAAATTGGACCAAGTTCAATTTCGAACTGGACCAATTGCGAATTGGACCATTTGCGAATTGGACCATTTGCGAATTGGACAATTTGAGAATTGGACCATTTGCGAATTGGACCATTTGCGAATTGGACCATTTGCGAATTGGACGATTTGCGAATTGGAGGATTGGACCATTTGCGAATTGGACGAAATGCGCCTGAACGAGTTTTTATGTTGTAACCTAACCCTAAAATAAAACATATTTTGTACGGTTTACCTGCTTAAATTTTGGTTTACGATAACCATTATAGTGTAATTTGAAAACTAACAGCATTTCCATACATCTTAACTAATATTATAAATGTGAATGTGAGTTTGTTTGTTTGTTAGGTGAGCTTTCACGCCTTAACGACTCAACCGTCTTCATGAAATTTTGCACACATTTTGTCAGGGTTACAGAAGACATAGAACCTGAAATTGAATTGAATTGAAATTTAAAGAACTTTATTTGACACAACACAGAGAATTACAACATACATTAAACAGAAAAGTATGAATGAGGGACCGTTTCCCACCCGCCAAACGATCAGAAAAGCACCAGGAGATCGCAAGCGCACCAAACCCTCCCGCCAGGCGAGTCCCATCTGGCGACTGAGAAACAGACAGGAAATATAATAAAGTTGATAAAAAAAAATCCTGATAATAAACATAACTAAACTTATTTAACCAATTACAAGTTGGACCAATTGCGAATTGGACCATTTGCGAATTGGACCATTTGAGAATTGGACCATTTGCGAACTGGACGATTTGCTAATTGGTCGATTGGACCATTTGCGAATTGGACGAAATGCGCCTGAACGATCGGAAGGTGTAATCGAAGTTAGAACAGTTGGTTTCGATTTAGGATCAGTGAGTGTGAGAGAGAGAGAGCGAGTGATCACACTACATTAAAATGTGCCCTAGAGTAATCGATTTAGGGTACAGTTTAGTGTAGAGTGATCACTCGCCATCTATCTCTCACTCACTGGTTCTAAATTGTATCCAATTTAGATTCCCTAAATTGGAAATAGTGTAATAAGCCCAAAAGAATGAAAGCGCTTAAAAACTAGAACATGCAAATTGTGTTGCGGCAAAAAGGCGGCCAGCTCAGCATTAGTCAGGTGGGGGCAAAGACCACCTGACGCTGATCTTCCGCTGGAGCCTACCAGATGCGTCACGGACGCAGGCAGACAGATAAGTCCCAACAATAAGTTAAAATAAAAACACAATAGATACATACGTCGTTTACTAATACTGAATATCACTCAACTTTAGGATAGGTTACTTTTTGTCCCGGAATTCCCACAAGAACTCCTAAATTACTGCGGGTGAAACCATGGGGAGTATCTAATAATTATGAAATCTAGTAGGTTCCGAGTCACATTTGTATGTAGTATGAAAACTACGGCCATTACAGAAAATGGTTGGCATGAAATGAACGTCGCTGTATCGGAAGTCTTGTAAAAGTTAGAATCATGCTTTCGAGCCGAGAGCCGTCCTTGATAACTGCCACCACCGGGTGAGGGAACTTAATTTAACCTTAATAATATAGGTACATAAACTAGCTGTTCCCTCCTGGTTATGTTCGCTCTTTGTTTTAACTATTAAGATGGAAAGTTTTAACTATAGATATGCCAAACAGTTGTTACTGACAGACACTTACGTAAGATTCAGGAATCCCTCGGGATAAAAATATCCTGTGTTACATATTAAGGTACGGGATACATTAGCTTTGTAAAGAATTTATAGGATCGTTTTAGAGATAGGTAGGTAATTGACATTATCCCCTACAAACAAACATAATTTTTTTCGTCTTTATATTAGTAAGTTGTTCCCAGTGATTTTCGAAGTTCGGATAAAAGATCCCCAAAATTTTTTCCTGTATGCAAAATTTCATGAAGGCTGGTTGAGTAGTAAGAGCGTGAATAGGAGAAAACAGGCAGATATATTTACTTTAGCATTTATGTCAGTATATATAATAAAGATTTTATTTTTCGTCAGTTTTAATGCCAGTACTGCAAGTCCAACAAGTCGCATTAATCTCAACTCTAATAAAGTCAAGTCTGAACTGCAGTACAAGGCGAAGTTCTTATGGGAGGGACGCGTAGGAAGAATTACGATGGCTATCGTATTAGCTCCATGGAATATGTGGTGGCAGGTTAGTTATAGCGATATTTTTTTATTTTCAAAAGTTAATTTATTACACGGAACATATTGAGGAGGACATTTTTTGACGAATAAAGAGTTTTAAAAATCATGCTGCGTAAATTGAAAACATTCAAAACTGTTACTAATAGTAGTCTAATACTGTTTTCTTTTTACGGTGAATGCTAATTTTTTTGTATCAGCCACGAAAGAGCTATTAAGAGTTAAAATAACTTATAATCACTATCCCAGCAAAGAAGGATTTGGAAAGTATGCCTACATTGCCTCTCTAGTTAATATAATCATTTCTCTACGGTAGTAACATTGTTTCAGACAATTGTGATCATATCTATTTTATACAAGTACGTGGTCCATAGTCTGCTGTCTCACAAAGTGATTGATTTCATGACAGTTCTCTCTGTTACTATGTGGATGTGTGAAGTGTTCTTTATCGCTGACGTGCTCATCCACATGCTCCACGCTTTCTGGCCTATGGTCAGGATACATGTACGGGTGTACAGAAGAAACTTCATCCTATTATTTTATGATATAATGTCCATTGTTCCACTTAGCACTATTTGTAAGTTAATCTTTTACTATAAATATCTTAAGTTCATTGTTAACTTCGATAGTAGATCGTTCTTTGTATGTTGGAAATTGAAAAAATAGGGAATCCGGATTTTTTATAATATACCTAGTTACTTAATTAGGCGCTTTAGGAAAAACCTGGTAAAACAAATCGAACATATAGAGATAATAATAATATACATACAGCGATAGTTTTATTCCAAATTTCGTTCGAAACTGAAGCACAGCAATTTACGTTCACGTCACGATAATTAGTCATATTTACAAAAATTTCACGTGGTTCCACAGTTTCAATTCCATAGCTCTGCGTTCGCTAAATGCCGTTCTATGCCTATTAATTATATAATAATTCAAGTTGAAAATCTATCTCTAAACCTCTGAAAGCCAGTTCTCATTCTAGGATAGATATGTTTATACCATACAATCACTTAACATCAGGTGAGCTGTCGTCAGACGCCCAGGCTAGGCTATGGTGGTATTTTGTTATTTACAATAAAAAAAATATACCACCATCAACCCATTACCATTTCATGTGTTACCACATTCAGAATGAAAAGTTTCTGATATTGTACTTTGATTTACGCAGTTCATGATGATAAAAGATTCCACCAATTGGTAATACTTGGAAGATGGATGAGTATTGGTCGTATTTACAGACTGATGTCTTATTGTTACACCATAAACGAGAAGGTCAGTCATAAACTATAATATATCATATAGCTGTTCCCGCGATAATTTTGGAGTTCCCTCGGAATTGTTCCATACAAACTTTGCTCCCCCTTTTCACCTCCTTAGAATTTCGGAAAATACTTTCTTATCGAATGCCTACGTGATACAAAGAGCACACCCTCCAAGTTTCAGGTCTCTATGATCAGCGGTTTAGGCTGAGCGTTGGTCCGTCGGTCAATCATTCAGGACAAAGCATTTATATGTACCTATAGATTAGCTGTTTTATCTACATTAAATTCAGATTTCCATCGGAAACTCTTTGTATCGGGATGAAAAATAACCCTTGTCCTATAATTCTAACAATAACATATAAAGTAACTAACCAAATAGCTGCTCGCCGCAGTTCCATTTGTGTGATTTTAATCGCACAGAATGTCCATATCGACTTCAATTTTGTTTGGATGTGTAGGCACTAATTGATGATTTGATTTTATAGATGCACAGGTCGCGTATTTTGATATTTCTCATGGAGCATGCTGCGTTGTTCTTATTGATACTGCACAGCAGCGCGTGCATGTGGTATTCATTGCACAGCAACTCGGACGAATACAAGGAATGGTACCGGCATCTCGGGTATCCGATGCACGTCGGCTCCGAGCGGTTGCAATTCAAAAAGTACGTTAATGAGTTCATTTTTCTATCGACAGATATAGAAATTCAGTTTGCTTAACAGATCGTCTGACGGTCCGTACAAAACTTGTTCCATTCAAGAACTTATACTTCTTAGATTAGCCCTTATCTGAGGATTGAAAATAAGTTCTAATCGAGAAGTTTTATGATGTTGTTAGAAAATATTTAACGCAATGGATTTAAAATTTACGTATTTTAGCGTGAAACGTCTGTGGTTCGTGATTTCACCCGCTGGAGCGAAATTATTTTTGCAAGCGAACTTCAAAGTCTTTTTTTTAAGATATTTTAATGATTTTTCTAATTTTTGTTTCATTTCACGCAAGTTTTTATATTTATTACAAAAATTGTTACTTCTTAATTGTGAGACTTCTATCTTCTTCAGTTTATTTTAAGCGTAGGTAAGCATGCATGTAGAGATCATCGTACGTCGTTTTTATTTTATTTATGATTTATAGCACATTAAAGAACAGTATTACAAGGAAATATAATTGGTGGTTTTATGACAAAGTCGCAATCTCTGCCAAGACAACCCTTATATGTTTT
This sequence comes from Zygaena filipendulae, assembly GCA_907165275.2. Lineage (NCBI taxonomy): Eukaryota > Metazoa > Arthropoda > Insecta > Lepidoptera > Zygaenidae > Zygaena > Zygaena filipendulae. The sequence continues at coordinate 8,343,075 of OU015659.1, forward strand.
GAATGAGGTGCGCTAGCTCAGTATCTGTATTTGTTGTGATTAGTGATATTTACCAGTTTTTTTCTAACGTAACCAATGATTCTGATCAATTCCAGCTACATGTCATGTTGGTACTACTGTGCCTGTCGACTTTTCAATACAATATTCGGTGACAGTTTTCCCACGGTAATTAAGCATTTCCTTATAAGTTCTCATCAACTCTTATCTTTATTTATTTACACAAAGTTAATAATACGAGTTTTATAAAATTAACCTAAAACCAAAACCAACTATTTGACTACACCTGGGAGCCGATCGCGCAATTTTTGTACGACATTACCAAAACAGAATTGTGAAATGTCATGTATTTGTTTATATATTTCTTTAGATCAGGATCTTAGCGTCAGGATATAAAGAAATCTAAAATGAAATAGGTGACATCTCGCAATTGTGTTTTGGTAATATCGTTCAAAAATAGCGCGATCGGCTCCCAGGAGTCACGAGTTCGATCCCTGCATCAGAGTACACATTATTGTGATGAACGTTAATACATATATATGTTAACCCTGATTGTGAGTCTAGAACTCAATGTTTAATATGCGATACCATAATATGATTCTTACATCAATATGTATTTAAAAAGTACATAATTAAGGTATTGTATCACCTATCCATAGTAGAATCTCTGCTTAGTTTGGGACCCTGCAGGTAGCGCTGTGTGAGAATATCAAAATAGTGTTATTAGATATTATATAAATTATATTATAGTATTAGATACGTTTTTTAATCAATTATACTCGTATTTCATTACTGCCACTGGAGTTTTTAATAAGAACGTGTTTTTTCCCCAGCAAGATTTGGAGAAACTATTGACTTCAGCGCTCATGATAGGCGGCTATGTGTTCCTCCGCTATCGCTTCATAGGCTTGTTGGCTTGGCAATCTATTATCAAGGACAGTCGACGACTCACATTTGTTGATCGCGTACGTAAAATAGTGTCTTTATGTTTAACTAGCTGTTCCCCGCGGTTTCACCCGCGTTAATTTCGAAGATCCCGCGGGAGTTCTGACATAAAAGTACCCTATATCCATTTCTGTACCCCTATGACAACGTTTAGTATTCAAAATTTAATGCAGTTTCACCCGCACTAATTTCGGAGTTCCTGCAGGAATTCCGGAATAGTAAGTACCTATGTCCTTTTCTGTAACCCTGATAATGTGTATGCAGAATTTTGTGATGATCGGTTGAGCCGTTAAGGCCTGAACGCGTAACAGATAGACAGACAGACAGAGTTACTTTCGCATTTATAATATTAGTAGGGATTAGCAGTCCCCCGCGGTTTCACTCGCAGTGATTTCGGAGTTGCCGTGGGAATTTCGGGATAAAAAGTACCCTATGTCACCCAAGACTACCGTAGTCCTTAAGTGAAAGAATTTTCAAAATTGGTTCAGTAGATCCAGAGATTACCCCCTACAACGTCACAATTTCACAAACATTACCTAGATACTCTTTATAATATTAGTACCTATAGATTAACACTTAACAAAAATAAAGTATTATCTATGTATATCTATGTAATAATATTATTATCTTTTTATTATATTTGAACTTTTGCCGTTGAGACAGTTCAAATCCTGAGTTTTACTGGAGTCTTTCTAATTTACCGTGGTTTGGGTTAAAATACATACTTAGCAAAATAATAGTGATAGTAATTCTAAAGCTGTAGTGGTTAAAGTTTATAATACTTTAATAACAGTACCACCACATGATAACGTACCTGAAGTGCCGCGGCGCCCCACACTGGCTGGTGCAACAGGCGAAGCAGTTTAAGCTGACGCTGTGGCGGATGAAGGGCGGCGTGCTGAACTCCAGTCATCTGCACAAACTGCCACTGCCGTTGCAAATGGAACTTATTTTTGACATTAACGTCGGAGTGTTCCATAATACGCTGCTTTTTAGAGATACTGGTAAGTAAATAATAGTACAACTAGTTGTTCCCCGCGGTTTCACCCACGTTACTTTCGGTACCCACCTGCGGAAATTCCGTGACACACAGTACACAGTGTCATTCTCTGTAGCCACGATAGGTAGTATACAAAATTTCATGATGATCGACTGAGTAGTTAAGGTGTGAAAGCGTAAAAACCTAACAAATAAACTCACATTCACATTTATAAGGATAAGCATAAAGATAAGTGGCAAAAATTTAAAAAGTAACTCATTTCGAAAAAAAATGACAGTTGCTTTGATTTTCCACAGAGCAGCCGTATGACGCCCTGGCGGAAAATCATCTTTTACTCCTATCCGTACCGTGCGATAAAGAACTTCGTTAATAAAAAAAATAGTTCCTGCGGGAATTCCGAAATCCACACGGGTGAAACCACAGGGCACAGCTAGTATGTTATATAACGAGAGACGAGACTAATTACTACAAAAGTATTGTCACTCTACACTCTCTCTCCACCATAACTTTTTAACTATAGGTTAGCCGGATTGTTCCCAACCTTCATTGCGAATTTTCTCTAGCTGTCATTATGACATGTAAACTTAAAAAACGAAAAATTAAAATTTAAAATATCAATTTTTTGCGGCTTTCTCAGGCCGAAATTCTTTCAGAAATTTGCTCCGCAAGGAATTCTTATTGTTTTAAGATATCTTTCATGCTTAGACGCTATCAATTAGCCTCAACTATTTTGATATATAGGCGGCTGCCATTGTTCTTTCATAACATGACATGACAAAATCTTTAGAAAAATTGTTTACACTAATTATTTTATATCTCAGAAATAAGTTGAGATGTAAACACGATACAGTTAGGTACAACATACCTCCATTTAGGTATCTATACTATAATAAAAGAGTAGAATCCGCGATTCTGTACATTGAATATTTTTACCTAAAATTGAGGGGGTGATAAAAGAAGAGTAACCAAGCCCAAAAAAAGTTTTAAAATTCTTTTTTGTCTGTCTGTCTGTTCGCGATAATCTCCGCATCTACTGAACGGGTTGTCATGCAGTTTTCAGTAGTAAATTAAGCTAAGTCTGGAGCAACATATAGGCTTTGTTTCATCGAAATAGGACAAAAGGGAAAAAGTTATCATCAGTTAAAGACTTCAGCCCAATGCAATGTTCGAAAGCTTCGATATAATATTTTGCATAACGAAGATGATCAAACCTTTTTAGAGATATGATTTTTTTTTAAATTGATTTTTTCGCGAAGTGACAGTTTTAAAGCTTGGAGAGACAGGATGTGATTATACATATTTTCTTTGAGACTAAAGAAAAAGCGTCATTACTGTCATTGCAAGGGTTAAAAAAGTCACGCGGGTGAAACCGCGAGCACCAGCTAGTATATAATAAAAACCACTGCTTAAGATATTCGACCTCAGTGGTTTTTGCTACCTGCCTATTCGCCTTAATTGTCAATTTATTTTTATCCTTTGAAATTGTATTTACCACAGAGCAAATTAACTAGAGAGGACGTGTAGACGGGGCAGACGCGCTACCGTTGCAAAGGAAGTTAAAGCAAATGCTCTAACTTGCTCAAAACTTTTGCTGCCATCCCAAGTATATTTACCACAATATTCCTAAAACTGTGAATTTAGAAAACAGTGACTAAGTAAAAACATAGCCATGAAGCGTTTAATACATTTCTTTACGTTGATGAATGTTTTAGTGCGTGATGAATAGTTTTGTGTGCAAAAATCACCCGTCGACACTGTTTTTTATCTGTTTTCATACTAAACTTAAAGTTGATGTCCCTTCTATCTGTTATTTTCTGTTCTGTGGTATTTACGAATAAAATTCTTATTATAATTTCGACGAATGTTTGAAGTTGTAATTGTCTTCGTCCGAGCGTTCTCTTTTATGAAATAATGGCACAACATTCATTTTTATCCCTTTAATATTCCTGTATTTTTTTAGCAAGTTTGCCAAGCTCCTTGCGAAATTAATTTTGAACATCTCGTCTGGCCCAATTTTTCCAGGAGAAGCGTTCATGCGTCAAATATCGCTTCTGATGCGCCACGAAATGTTCCTCCCTGGTCAACACGTCTGGAGTCAGGGTGTCGTCAAGAGTGGCATGGTCTGCATCAAACGCGGCATTGTGGAACTGCTTTCAGATGAAGACGACGAAAGTCCCATGATCGCTTTCAAAGAGGGCACTGTTCGTATTCCACGTCTTCTCTACTTACAATACATGTTACAGTCAATGATAGGGAATTATTATAAGAATCACCGGTTATAATCACCAAAGAAGCCGGTGAAAGAGATTTTTCTCATTAATTTGCTATGATACCATAAATTTTCGAACCTATAAATGAGATGCGCTGCACTTTTATTAAACATTATTATATTAAATCCCCGCATTTATCACATCGATCGTAATACATAGTTAATAGGAACCGCGTTTTGTGCTCAATTTTCACAACTTTTTTTCAATGAATGTTATTACAAAACGGATTTTCATGCCGGTTTTTACTGAGAGAGTGATTCATCAGGAAGATTTATATTTATAGTTTATCCTGGAATTCCCGTGGGAACTTCGAAATTACCGCGGGTGAAACCGCGGGGGGCAGCTAGTACGGGAAAACTAAAAACTAAAAACTGAGATTTATAGAGGTGAACTGTCACTATGGTGATCTTATATAAGTATCTACACTATTTTCTCTAACTTGGAATTAGATCGCTTAAGCTACGATCACAGACATAATATACCCACAGATAGGTACGATCAATAGCGCCGCTAGCGGTGTCCACGTGGTAATGTTAAAAATAAATACTATAGTTAAAAATGTATTATTTCATATTTAGAGATTATTAATTTATATTCAAATCGAACCGCGTTATTGCAGTCACTTTTTATTTATGTTTTAATATATTTACGTACACTTTGCTGTAATCATAACACTGAAAAAAGCTTTGCTTTTCAAATTACGCCCTCTGTTAACATTGTATTCATAGCAAAAACTTTTCAGGTTTTGAGCGAGCTAAGTTTATTTTACTCAATACCAGCAAAAGTGACTATGAAAGCCGCAACATATTTAGAAGTTCAGGTAAAACTATGAAAAGAAAATATGAAATGCATGCGCAGAATAAATTAATTTCTTAGTAGAAAAACATTTAATTTATTATTATTCTCGTGCCTAATGCAGGTTTTACGCAGGACTGATTTTATGAGAGCAATGGCTGAACAGCCTTTCATGTTACAAAACATACGTGAAAAAATAGAGTGTCGACTTAAAAATTCGCGACGTCGACAGGTATAGTACTTTACTCCAAACATGTAATAATATTATGTTTCGCTGCCTTTTGATATGGGCCTCGTATGGCATTACGGGGATTAAAATGTTTCAGTCCGTACATCCAATATTCACGCTAAGTACTTACATCGAAAAGCCGACTTCATTTTCAGCAACACGTGTATATTAAAAGCTTTGTTTATTAAAAAATATATTATAATTTTTTATGATCTTCTTGACTTTATGATTTTTGTTAATAAAATTTTTTCACCTCTACTTGTTAGTTGAAGTACCTATAAAAGTTTTCTCGTTTCGAGTAAAAGGTTTGCGTCCGTAAGTCAAAATTAATTAAATTTAATTAATTTTAATTAATAATTAAATTAAATTTAATTAATAAAAAAAAATTTAATTAATTTTGGTAATTACCTACTTACAGCAGGTACAGGATTGACTATATTGTTTATTATTAGCTCTCTTATGAATTTATGGGTTTTCACTAATTAGTTATGTTGTTTTTTTTTTTGCTTTAACGAATACAAACAACACATATGTCATGTTCTCTATTAAGTCGTTCCTTATTTCAGGGAATTCTAGCATTATGTCATGGCAACACTGTTATTTAGTCGGTACCCTCATTCCCATTTGATAAATTAAAGTAGTGTACGCCCACAATTGTTGGTGGGATTGTGGGTATAAATACTAGTGTCAGCACAGAAGAGCTTCATTCTAGTTACTCTGCTCGAATTAAGTGGTCATAATAAGTGTTCTATTTCTATTGTATATATAGTATATGTGTGGTTGTAATAGCTATAGTAGTGAGAATAAAAGTATAGTTAACTAGAGGACCTCTTTTCTTTACATCTCAGAAGTGGGATGTGAACCCGAGAAACTGTAAGTACCTACCTACATTGATTTTATTGTTACAATGATTTTTGGATATAATTATTGACTCGCTAGGTATTAAAGACTAATAGAATGGAAACATTCATACTATGAAACGTGATTCTGATTGCCAATAGCTGTCCGTTCAAAGTACAAATCATGGAAAGAACATTAGGTCAGGGCACTCCTTGATATTGTTCCTTTAAATGAGAGCCACGAGACCATCGATCTTAATTGATTATGGTCCCGAGGTAGTACAATTAATTAACGCTGTTGGTCGTTGTTTTTCTTTGTACTTTCGTTATTTTAAATTATTGGAAAAAAAAAATCGATGTTATTAGTTTCGTGATGAAGGTAGTCAGAAATTTTTGACAAAGCAAATCGATAATTCCAGTTTTTATCGGGGTACCTCCCAATAATACCGAATAGTTATTAATAATATTATAGTGCATTGTCATGACAACATTAGGATGTTACTCTCTGACGGCTTTTAGAACCCCTTAACGAGTAATAGCCGTTTGAATAACCTCTATATATTTTCCAATTCTACCCTTTTGCGAGCCACGAATAAGAAATGGCAGCATTCCTTCAGTTATTAAAACTATTCCCCGCGGCTCCACCCGCGTTGATTTCGGAGCTCCCACGGGAATTTGGCACCCCTGGCAGCATGTAGTATGCAAATTTAATGTAGTTTTTCCGACAATTCCAACGATTATTATTATGGGTATATGTATTTCAAACAATTTGTATAATCTTTGAAAATTGGTGAAAAGAAATGAAAATCCGTTCAGTTATTTTGAGTTTATCGCAAACAGAGAGATAGACAGACAGAGAAGGGGGCTTTGCTTAATAATATGTAGTGATTACGCTAAAAAAAAACAAAGGAGATTTTTTGTTTTTTGTTTGTAAATACCTACCTTATCACAAGCGTAGATATTTGATTGAGATGCTATCTCTTAATATCTCTTATCTTCTTTGTGAATGGAGGTACCGTGCGCCGGAGTCTGCACGTAGTCGGATGGCCGAATGTCATGTTCTCTATTAAGTCGTTCCTTATTTCAGGGAATTCTAGCATTATGTCATGGCAACACTGTTATTTAGTCGGTACCCTCATTCCCATTTGATAAATTAAAGTAGTGTACGCCCACAATTGTTGGTGGGATTGTGGGTATAAATACTAGTGTCAGCACAGAAGAGCTTCATTCTAGTTACTCTGCTCGAATTAAGTGGTCATAATAAGTGTTCTATTTCTATTGTATATATAGTATATGTGTGGTTGTAATAGCTATAGTAGTGAGAATAAAAGTATAGTTAACTAGAGGACCTCTTTTCTTTACACATATTACAAAAATACGTATTCCGTATAACGTATAAAAGGAGGTAAAGGTAAATTTTATTATTTAATAATAAATATAAAACTGAAGCCCTGTTTCGCTTGGTCACGACATCACGGCTGGACAAATTTCGCTATATTTTTTTTGTTGTGTTTATTATTATAAGGACAAGAAGAATATGAATGAATTTTGGAAGTTCTTGCTGGAACTCCGAAACTCACGCGGGTGAAACCGCGGGGCACAGCTAGTGTTTAATAAAATTTAATTATATTTCCGTCTCAAAAAATATAGAAAGCAATAACGATGTACGACAGACATGACTCGAGACTAATTCGTACACGATATCGACCCATGAAGGTTCTCAAGGATCACTTGACGGGAGCCAAGGAAGAGGATCCTACGTTCATAGATGACTCTCACATGTATTACAGAGGTGAAAAGTTCATTATTATTTAACAATTAATAATACGACGACGTTGACGACTTTTGAAAATAAAAATTATAATTAGTCCGGTTTGTAGATTTATAAAAAATATTGAACACGTATTTTTTGCTTTTTCAAATTAATGAAAATATACATAGATATAGCGCATTAAAGTTTAGGGTGGGGGCTCGTGATGTCATTAACCGCTATAAGCCCCCATACAAACTGCACCAGATAATGACGTCTTAGTACTGAGTGACATACCGTCGCACTTTTTAAAAATAATATTAAGTGGCATTTAACTAATTAAGTTATATCTCATTAAATGCCAATTAACATTAACTTATTAAACTTGTCTGATTGCGGCAGTTTTGTTTTAAAAATCTATACTTAACTAAGTAATCATTAAAGTCGACTCTGAGTGCGGCGGATAGAGTACTTTTCATTCCCAAGGGAACTCCGAAATTACCTACCGCGGGTGGAACCGCGGGGGACAGCTAGTTAATATTATAAATGTGTAAAGTTTGTGTGGTTATGTTGGACAGTGTGTGTAGTTACGAAATAAAGTTTGTTAATAAGCTCCGTAATTTCTGAAGAAATTTTCGTGTGGTAGGTATCTACATAATTATACTTAATTACTTTAGGTTGGTAATATGGGAATTTTCATCCCGAAAATATTTAGTTCCCAATGGAATCTCTAAATTTACGTGGATAAAACTACAAGACAGACAGATATGCAGATATTGCTTTTTATAACAAAATTTATTATTTTTTCCAGCCAATTGTAGATTAATAAAAAATATTGAACACGTATTATTTATTTTTTTACGTAATCAATAAATAACGGCAATCCATTGAGTTGAAATTAAGCGTGACGTCACAACCCGGTGCAGTTTGTACAGTTTGTACGGGGCTTATACCTAATAATGACGTCACGAGTCCCCCACCCTAAACTTTAATGTACTTTACCTTTGTTTGTTTTTATTAATTTGAAAAAGCATTTAAAAATACGTGTCCATTATTTTTTTATTTTCTAACTGACGGATTAATTAGAATTTTGATTTTCATACCCCGGTAAATACCCAATTTGTGCAATGCATTTTATAGATCATTCCCATTTCTACTTTCTAGACGAGAGCAATATAAGACAAGCGAAATTTACACCAGAGTTCTTAGAACTGTACGAAATATCGAACAACGTAACGACTATAGAGGTTCCAAGAATATGTCTCCGTGCAAATTTCCCTTGGATTCTGGAACCTGATACAAATTTTGTACGTTCTACTGATTTGTATAAATTTATTCATTACTAAAATCTAATATATATAAATCACGTGTCACGTTGTTTGTCCGCGATGGACTCCGAAACTACTGAACAGATTTTGATAAAATTTTGTAACCCTTCATAATATGGTCCAACTTAAAAGATAGGATAGTTTTTATCCCGAAATTTCCGCGGGAACTCCGGAGTTACAATACAGCACTTTTTTCCCGGAATTACCGCGGGAACTCCGAAATTACCGCGGATGAAATCGGGGGGGACAGCTATAGTAATAGTATAAGGCATACTGCAACTTGAAACTAAAATAAAGCACTTTTAGAAAGGTTTTAGCATAGAGAATTGTTTAACTCTACCCACGTGAGAACACAGGTTTTATTTCTTTTAATGCATCTATACTTATATTGTAAAGTGCTTGTTTTATTCTTATTATATTGAGGAAATGTAACTCAATTTTTAATACTCATATAATAAAGCTGAAAAGTTTGTTTTTTTGGTTGAACGCGCCACTCTCAGGAACTACTGGGTCAAATTGAAAAAATATTTTTGTGTTGGATAGTAGGTACATTTATCGAGACAGGCTATCTGTATGTTATATAACATGCACAGCTATAGTATTAAATAATTTGTGCTTATTTTACTCTTATTTTATAGAGAAAATGTATCTCAATTTTCATGAATTCTCTCAAAAATTTTCAGACTCATATTTTCGATATATTCCACTTTATATTGGTGTTGTACGTCAGTTTGATGTCTCCTTATATCGCAATATTGTGCACTGCGCAGTCGAACCTAGTGAGAGTGATGAATACTATTGTCACAACGGGCTTGCTTCTGAACATTTATATCCAACTCACAACAGCTACAGATGTCAAGGTAAAATCGAATTCTTACCCGTAATTTTAATAATGGGAACGTTTCGGAGTAATACTAGCTGTCCCGCGCCGTTTCACTCGCAATAATTTCGAAGTTCTCGCAGAATTGTTCCATACAAACTTTGCGACTCTTTTTCACCCCCTTAGGGGTAATTTCGAAAAATCCTTTCTTATCGGATTCCTACGTCATACAAAGAACATTCCTTCCAAATTTGGTCTCTACGATTAGCAGTTTAGGCTGCACGTTAAACCGTGTCATTCTTTCAGGACAAAGCATTTTATATTTATAAGTACATAGATTTATGTAGGTATATACCTACGTGTTATAGTGTTACGTATATACTTGCCTACTTGCCTTTATTGTGAACTAGCTGTCCCACGCGGTTTCACCCGCAATAATTTCGGAGTTTCTGCGGGAATTCTAGGATAAACGTTTAAACCTTCCTCTTGAATCACTCTATCTATTGGTGAAAACCGCATGAAAATCTGTTCAGTGGATTTTGAGTTTATCGCGAACAGACAGACAGATGTGGCGGAGGACTTTGATTTATAAGGAATAAGGATAAGGATATATTTAAGGAATAAGGATATACCTATCCTTATTCCTTACCTTAATATCTATATAGTAAAAATGAATCGTCAAATGTGTTGGTAAGCGCATAACTTACAAACGACTGCACCAAATTGGAATTTTTTTTTTGTGTTCGTTATTGTCAGGGCAAGGTTTATATAAAAGAAGTTTGGAGTTCCTGCGGAAATACTGAAACTCACGCGGGTGAATCTCCGAAACGGTTGGACCGATATTGACTTTCACTGCTAATTAGCTGTTGTTATAAGGAGTACATTAGACTGCATTGGAGTTCCTGCGGGAATCCCGAAACTCACGCGGGTGAAACCGCGGGGCACAGCTAGTAGGAAAATAAAATAAATAAATAACCCCCGTACTATATTATATTGGGTAAATAGGTAGAAGATAACTATGTATTTAGGAAACTCAACTTAAAAATGTGTTTTAATTCAAACAACTATAGTGGTTTCTATTTTTGTATCATGCTTAATATTGTGTTTGAGATAGGTATAACGTACAGATACGTAGGCCTACGTTATATAAAAGAAACCCTTTCACGCTGACGAAAAAATCAAAAGAGACCTTTACTTCGCTCTTTCAGAATCAAAGAAAGGAAACGGTGAAAGAAATAGCCGAAGTAAAAATGGCAACATTCGGTTTCTACTTAGATATATTATCGGTGTTCCCCGTTTATATATTTTCCGATACCTTGGATCCTCACGGGGAGTCGGTGGCAGGTCAAGTGGCGCTTTTGTTTCCCGTACTCCAAGCGTGGCATATCTGGGATTATATGAATAAATGGGAGCGAAATTTCGACAGTAATATCAAGGTACTTTTTCGGCTGACAGCTCTTCGTTTCCATTCGAGAGGTTATTGAAACGCTCTTGGTTCAATAGAAACGTTATAGATTTATCGGTTTCCTTTAATTACAGTTCATCTGCCTGATGAAGTTTTGCTTGGTTACTTGTATATTATGTTATTGGTCCGGGTGTTTCTTGTACTTATTCGCATGTCCAAGGAAATTGTGTCGCGAGGTAAGTTACCTAGTATTTTGTTAACTTTATCATAGTTCCTTACATGTGATATTATGAGTGTGAAATTTTGTTTGTTTGTCCGGTTTTCATGTGGCTGTTGCTCCGCTGCCACATGAAATCGGCAAGATCTTTTTCATATTATAGATAGTTGAACGGTTCTGATATATGATACTTTTTATCAAACACGTTAGGGAGGTGCCGAGGTTAGGTATACCTAAATTAAAGCGGCTGACAGTAACTATGTAAAATGTTAGTAAGTACATAATCATATAATGTTTAATACACGATGGAATCGTATCCATTTAATTTAGGAAATATCTTTATTTAAAACAAAATTTAATTATTTTATATAATGTTTTATCTATAACTGTTTTATTTTAACGCCCCGTTTAATCAGTAAGTTTATTTTTATATAAATAATAACAATTTATATGAATTTTATTGCACTACACATCAAAATTTAGTAGTAGTATACCTACCTATGCACGTTACTATGGCATTAATTGACGTACTTAACACGCGTGTTAACTTTTAGTTTTTGAGAATAGAGGACTTATGGTATGTTCAAAATAGATAAAAAAAAATAAACGGTCCATTCCTCGGAAAATCCTAACGAAATCCCTCGATAATACAGAATGAAATGTTCCGATCCGGTGTTTGCGTAGAACTCATGGATGGCGCAGCAAATATACAAAGAGACGAAAATCCTGATGACAAACAACGCGAAGCACGAGCGGCCGGCGATGTCCTCTCTCTCTTTTGGCACCTCCGTATTTACCGGTACCGGCACGTCGGATCTGGCGCCGGGCGTCGAGGACCTGTTACTGGTTAGACTAGAACCGTATAGGGATCGTTCATTAATCACGTGATGTTTTAACAACTTTTATACCTCCCCCAGGTGATACGCGGTGAAGTTTTACACTAACAAAAAGCACGACGTGTATCTTTTTTGGTAGAAAGTATTTTAATTTCGGCGGTTGTCACAGCGGGCAGGGAAATCGTTGCCTGGCAACGGCGAGTCAAGGTCACGCGCTGTTTTTCGATATAGAAATCGCGCGTTCGACGAAAAAAATAAATAACTACACGTGATATCTCACTACACCCCTCTCGTGATATTTTGTGTTCTTTTTTTTTTTCAAATCACTTCAACGTGGTTAATTGACGACCCCTTGAACACTAAACAAACACGTGTTCTACACTTGTTTGGCTTAACATTTTTTAGAGGTTTGGACACCCCTTAGCATTCCGTCTAACTTTCTATACCACAAAACCAAGGTACGAAATTTTAATAAACAACAGCTAAACAACTGTTTTTTGTAGTTCAGGATTTAATTAAACAATCAAAAACATTTTCATGTAAAATGTTGCTAAGACAAGACCTGCACTGTCAAAAGTTTATCAGATCTCATATAGAGCCAAGCTTTTAATTCTACACGCCTTAACTCTACAATGCCTAACTTCACAAACTCTACATTAGGCAAGATATGTGATTTGGCCATTTCATTACTATAAGAACTATTGTATAACAGAAAAATAATGAACAGTGGATAATTTTTTTTTGTGAAGTTAGGCCTTTTCTAGAGTTAGGGCGTGTAGAGTTAGAAGCTTGACTCTACATGAGATCTGATAAGTTTTTGAGTGCGAGTCATATTATGGTCTCGTTTTTACTACATTTATAGTGTTCGAAATGTGTACAAAATGTTTTTGGTAGGATTTTTTTGTAAATTGCTTGTGACAAAAACTTTTTTTTGAGGCTAACATTTTTTTTATTATTTATAATAATAAGGATAATTTTAAGACCTCTAGCGACAAAATTGCGGAAGTTTCATACAAACTTCCATCCCCTAGTTTAAGGGGTTGGGGGATAAAAGTTGTTATAATTTTTTTTTTGTGTGTACTAAGCTAACATACCAAAGTTCAGCTTTCTTGGACATTAGGAAATACCCTAAGAGTTTTGATGATATAATCAATGGGTCAGTGTCGAAATCAGGGTTTTCTAAATATCAATAAATATAAAGTAGGTATAAGAACTATGCAATGAAAACTTTATATGTTTAATAAGTCCGCTATTAACAACATATCCCGAGAATTTTGTTTATCTGGTATACCTAATCCAAACCCAAGTTATAGGGGTTTGTGTTTTTACACGACAAAGCGCTTCGAGAAAAGGTAGAGTCACTCCCTTGCGCTTCGCTTGGCTCATCTTGGCGGGAGCCTACCGTGCCTCCAGATTACATTGGTGAATCGATGAATTTATCGTTACAGGTGATATCAATAATGATATTGGGGACATATTTGAGCTGTTTTTACACGGCAAAAATTTGCAGTATCTACATGCTGTCTACTCAAAGGAGATTGAAATTTAAGGTCGATGCGTACCTACTTGAGATTTGCTATGGCAAATCGGATTTACATTTGGAAAGCGTCCTAATGAAAAAAATTCTAATTTCCTATTCGACAGGAATCAATGAGGGAGCTGTTTTACTTCCTGACGGTTAATCACGTTAGCAGCAAAATCAAGGACAGGGTGAAGAAATTTTTTTGTGTCCAGTGGTGAGCGGCTGTCACGCAGGAAATGAGCCTCTGCAGCGTAGAAAATTCTAATTTCGATTTTAAATTACTTTTCTCTACGAACTTCGGGAGCACGTTCGAATATAAAAAAAATGTGGAAGTTTATATAGCACACAATGTGTGTGCGTGTGCCTTTTCATGCAAATTGGTGATATAATACTTTCCATCCCGGAAAAAGGTCTAGTTTTAGTGGGCATCTTGGAATTTACTAATCTTCTTCTATATCTTCTATTCTATGCTTATAATAAAACTGTAGAGAGGTAAATTCTGTACATTGAATATATATTCAAAATTAATATTGGAGGATGAATGGTGATCGATACTGATGCCAAAAATGCAATCAGTAAATTTTTTGTCTGTCTGTCTGTCTATCTGTATGTGCACGCATGGGTCAAAAACTACTGAAGGGATTTTAACCAAACTTGGTACGATTGTAGTTCATACTCCTGGGCAAGTTATAGGCTTTATAATATAACGCTAAGACACATAGGAGCTGAGCAGTGACGATAAATTTGAAGCAAGTCGGATGAAAATGCGCTTTCGAGCTCTTATCCTCGCATACGCTTACTCAATCACAAAACGGCTGATCGGATTTGGATGAAATTTGGCATGCACGTTGTCAGGGGTACAGAGAAGGACATAGGGTACTTTTTATCCCGGAATTCCCGCGGGTACTCCGAAATTACCGCGGTTGAAACCGCGGGGCACAGCTAGTATCTAATAAACAAAGGTAAAGTAAGTTAGTAGGTATATTTTATGCATCCGCCTTTTTTTTCAAATGACTTGATATATTGCACTAATAATTGTAATAATTAGTACTAGTAATCTTATAATGGATAGTACCTAAATATAAAAACCTACTAATTTTTTGGTTCAATATTTGTTTTGTTTTAGCTTTAGGGTAAAATCAATATAAGGTAAAATACTTATTTTAGTATTTTAATGCATTTAGGTACTACAATTACGCTGTATCGAGTGAAGAGCTATTCCAGGACTTGTCAATCAATATTCAACAAGAAGTCCTCGCTATAGAAATGGTTGACACTCTAATGTATTGTCCGCTATTTCAGGTACCTATTTATATCAATATAATAACTTTCAGCAAAAGTTTATTCATAGACAATATTATATTTATTCCACTTTCTAGAAATTTACTATTTTCATTATAATGCGAATGGAATAGTTATCGAACAGTCGTTTGGATATTATTACAAAGACATGTTATGAATTTGTTTCAACTAAAATAGTTAAAATATAGTTTTTCATATGTAGGTTTCCGTTCCCTCGTGAAACACCGCTTTGTTAATACTTCAATAAAGGCAGTAACTGAATAAATGTTAATAAATCCAAAATAAAAGACGCCATATTCGTTTCCGTTCTCTCCGTTTTGTTAAACATAAGTCATATCAGAAAATCAAAGTAATACATAAGTAGGTACTAGGTATATGTATTTGGTATCACTTAATTATTATTTATTGGCTCTGGTAGAGTGATACATAACTGTTAAATATATACACAACGATGCTTAACAGGCGATCCTTACTAAGCGACAATGAGTAAACTTTACAAGAGAGTGATTTAGAATATTTGAAAAAATAAAAATATACACAAAAGCTCACTTAGCCTGGAACGGGAACTGACTTTCAATTGGGGCGACCGGAACACACCGTTAGGTAGGATAGATTTACCTTGAAGGTGGTAGCTAGCCAGCCGGGCACCTACTGGCCTACCGGCATGCTAAATACATATCTTCTGACATTTCCATGCTCTAAAATATTACAATATTTATTTATTTTATTTTTATATTGGTTTACTCAGGAAAGGAATAGCAATAAAATTCTTAAGGTATCTGAGATTACAAGTTTAGCCAATAATAGCAATCCCAACAAAAAGTATGAAATGAAAACAGTATGCATGTAGCTGTAGGTATACAATAAAGAAAAATAATAACATAAAGTAAAAAATAAAATTGAAAGAAAAGCAACGCAGAAACTACCTACCTATACGTAGGTAGTTTCTTCGTTGCTTTTCTTTCATCCATGAAATTAATTTTAACTTCCTTATTTGCTCTAAAGGACTGTTGCCGGGACTTCCTTCAGACCGTAGCAGCCAACACCAGAGTTATAGTGCTTCCCGATAACGAGACAGTACAGCACGCGGCCGATATCGGCAGAGACATGTATATATTGCAAAAGGTAGGTAAAACGGGAACAATTAGTGTAAAATAACATTTTAAGAGTTTCCTCCGAAATTAATTTATTTATTAATTCAGACACAAAACAAGTTACAGTCACAATTTGATACTTAGTTATACAGTTATTTTAAAGCTCTAGGCTGCAACTCAAGACTCGTGTCCACAGCGATTTTGATGTGTACAAATGAGATACAATTACTAAAATTAGGAATTATAGCAACTGAAGTTATTATAATTCCCAATTTCAGCTCTTTAGCCACCAATTAAAACTAGATTAAAATATGAAGTTAAGACAATATAAAAAAGGAAGTGCTTAAAACATTAATAAGAAAAGAAACTAAGAAATTTATAAATTTATACACTGGATTGAGAGCATGCCTGGAGACATTTAACGGAGCAGCACTTAAATTTAGAATAGTTTGAGTCATATATATCGAAGTGATCACGCATCTCAAGCAAAATTCCGGGATAAAAGTATCCTATGACGTTCTCTGTATCTATCTATCTGTATCTATATTATTATCTATGGTCAGTGGTAATAAGTAACGACCGTCCGGCGTCCAACAACCACGTTTTGGGAACGTGCGAGACGTGTCCCGGACGTGCTGATTTCAATAATTATACAATGAGCTCTATATAGGTTAACCACGGCTTCGCTTATCGCCAGCGTATGTATATGACTGTGTCCTCTTAAACAGCTTTTCTGTCAAATATTGGTATACATATTATTACGAAGGGCGTTAAAATTGAGATGAGGTTCTTTATATGTATACGTCTTATTGTATTACAAACTGCATTATAATTTAAGTTTAAACTATCCGTAAAAGCATTTCAAGAGTTTATCAATAAAATTTTACCCTGCACGTATGCACTTGTTATTAATTAATTTTTTTTGGGTAGCTATAGTATCTGGATACGTATAAATATACTTACGAAATGCCATTTGTTAATAGACATTAACCCATTAAGCTGCCTTTTCACCTGAAGTTCCCGAAGAAATCCCGAAATTCACTCGAAGCCGCGGGGAACAGTTAGTGTCTTTATGAAACTTTGTGCAGCCTCTTAACTTAGTGTAGCCTCTTAAAGCGTCAACATCGTTTTCCTCGTAATGGTATACAGTTGTTAAAGAAACGTAAAACCGAACTGGCGCGGGCGGCACATTTTAATGGGATACTTCAAATTTCAGGGTCACTGTAACATCCTGAACCATTACGGGAAAGCAGTTTCAAATATTGGACCTGGAAGTCACTTTGGTGTTTTAGAAATGCTATTTGGACTGCCAAAAGTAAACACTATTGATTATCTACTTTCTTAATACAGTGTCCCAAAAGATAAACTTTTGATATGAACTTTAATTTAAAACTAGCTGTTTCACTGGCGTGAGTTTCAGAATTCCCGCAGGAACAAATTTTTCTAAAATAAAATAAGCCTAAGTTACTCCTTATAAAATAAGCTATCTACCAGTGAAAGTCCCGTTAAAATTGGTCCAGTCGTTTCAGAGATTAGCCGGAACAGATTGACAGACAGAGAAATTTTTTAATAATTGATTTTTTTATGTAAATACCGTATATACTTTCGTATGCATTTAGTAAAGTTAATTTGGAATTACAAACCGACACTTCAATTTTATTAATATGTATAAATATAAGTAGATATAGATGTATAGATTTCAAATATCAACTTTCTTAGTTTCTTTACTTTTTATTTTGTTTCCAGTTTTGTGTGTCACGTAATAACTTACTGGAAGAAAATTGAAAACAAATCCCACATAAGCGAGGTGACAGATTTGCATTTCGGTTTTATGTGGAAACAAATATTTGCGTATTCGTTTCGTGACCTGGGTTTATCTTATATATAAACAGTCATATTTTGTGTTGTTTAGAAAAAAAAAAACAGCTACCGTACATATACCGTACATTACATTTTATAAAAGATTTTGTTTTAAAGTCAAATACCGGTTAGATTAAATCTAGTAGCCACGGATGCAGTAAGTGTTTAATTAGCTCTTATAAAGTCTAAGAAGGATGATTATTGATTAAGTGTCGTAATCACGATCGAAGTAGGCGTATTATTGTGATCAATATAAAATTATTTAGATTGTTATATGGAGATCACTACAATCACACAAAGATCGTGGATAACGAACAAAGATTTTAGTGTATTTTCCACTGTGGCTCCATGTCTTTTCATTTTGTATTTAAATCAAGGTTCAGGAATGCAGGTATCAAAGCAGTTTTAAAATTATATGGTAACTAGTTGTGCCCCGCGGTTTCACCCGCGTTAATTTCGGAGTTACTGCGGGAATTCCGGGATAAAAAGTACTATATGTCCTTTTCTGTACCCTTGACATCGTGCATGCCAAATTTCATCCAAATCCTTTCAGCTGTTTTTGCGTGATTGAGTAACAAACATCCAAACATCCACACTTTCACATTTATAATATTAGTAGGATATCCAGGGCCCTTATTCACTATGACCATAATACGATGCGTTAAGATAACGCGCCACAAAAATTTTCTTTCCCTCGTTTTTAAAAAAGTTTCACTTCAAAAGAACATAGGTATTTACAACGTTTCTTGTGGCATACAGAATATTAATTTCTAATATTTTAGCACCTGCCACGTTTGGGATTGTGTTTTTGGGAAGCGCGTTATGGGCACTGAATCTGGTCATAGTGAATAAGGCCCCTGATGCGAGGACTACACTCGCGACATATAGTGTAGCAGTATAGGTAAGATTTACTTGCGAGCGGAGCGAGATTCAAAAAACAAAAAAGCCCTATACAACTAGCATTGATAACAGCGCACCCACCCAGCGAATCATGGAATAGAAAGTTTTAGCAAACCCCCCATTCTTCTTTATTCTTCTTCTTCTTTTTTCAATGTGGCAGCCGGCGCCATAGTTAAGTTGGCGCACTATTATTCGTCTCAGTGTCAGTAGAGTTACAAAGAATGATTCAAGTTTGTTAGGCCAGAATAACAACAACATTTCTTGCCCATAACGTGCGTCCCAAAAACACAATCCTAAACGCTCCAGATGCAAAAATATAAGAAATTTACATTCTTTATGATGAAAGAAACGTTGTAAATGTATTTTTTTTTTAAATGACACTTCTTTGAACACGGGGGAAAAGCAATTTAAGTGGCGCCTTATCTTAACGTGACGCGTTATGGTCATAGTGAATAAGGGCCCAGTAAACGATTTTCTTGGCGCGAACGTAATTACGCGCCGCTCACCTACATTCAATTGTTTTTGAACATGACTTCGAACGGAATGCTGAATGAAACTATCGCTCTATGTGTAATACCTATGACCAATAATGTAGAATATCTGTATATTTTCTGCAGGTGTACACAATAACGACCACCACCAACTGTGTGCTCTTCCATTTGGAGTACAGCGCGCTGGTGCAGTGCTGGGGCACATTCCCCGACATCAGCCACCCCATTATCACGGTGTGATTCATGTTGCTAATACCCTCGCTTGCTCGCTCTATGAAACGCTCTAACGGTGCTTCGTCTGTCATATAAATTATGCAAACAATATGAAATACGTTTGTAGCATTTGCGCTATTGCAGTCATATAGAAACCCGCCTATCGGCCTTTTTACTTTTAATGATGATTCAAATCACCTTAAGTTCTGTGTTGATTTGAAGAACCCAAATATCGACTTCCATGATCGTTACTTCATAACTAATAGTGTTTTTATACCAAAAAATCCTTTTTTTGCATACCAAAGGGGTTGAATTTCGAAAAATGTTTCTAGAGCCTTACGTTTTTTATTGTTCTAAAGATATTTATGTAAAATAAGTTTTATGAACACAAAACAAAGAGTTTCTCCTATATTTCAATTTCGATTGTGTAATTTTTTTTAAACGTATTTTGGATAGGCTTTGGATGACGCAGAGCTGCTGACGCAAGTAAAATGCTACGAGACCGCGAAACCACTGACGGGGAAATTGGACGCGAAAATAAATCGGATCGCGGTAGGTATAAATGATTCAATAAAATAAATTAAAAACTGATTTCCATGCGAATGATATTTAATATTATATAATTATTATATATTTCTCGTTACAGCAAGAACTCAAAGAAAGCTTCGTTGTATTTTCTGGCAGACAAGAAAGAGCGCACTATATCAAGGAGTTCGATAAGTTAGGCGTTTTAAGGTAAGGGATAACATTATGTTGTACATATTATATCATTCCATGATCGCTTTCTAAGTACATTACAGGTTTAATCCGAGTACCTATTGTTTTTCTTAACAAGATGATACGTACCTGAATGAGACCCGTGAAAAAAATATTGCATTATGAATGATTTTTATGTATTTTATGCTCTTATTTTCGTTCGCCTGGTCTTACATGGAAAAATTCGAAGAAAATTGAAATTATAGGTACTTTTATCTAAGAGATTTTTGTAAAAATAAAATTTAAACAGGACGTCTGTCGGGTTAACTCTTGATAATATTATGACACTTTTTTGCCATTGATGCATGCATAGGATTATTATATACCCAATTACCTATGTATATTGATCGATTATTGTTTTTAAAAAGAAATCTCTAAGTAATGAATTTTAAGCGAGTAGCGTTTTGTGTTACCTTCAGGCATCTATATAATGTCCTATACGAGTATTATCTATACTAATCTATATAAATAAAAATGAATCGCCAAATGTGTTGCTAAGCGTATAACTTCCAAACAACTGCACCAAATTGGATAAATCTTTTTTTTTGTGTTCGTTATTGTCAGCACAAGGTTTTTATAAAAGAAGTTTGGAGTTCTTGCGGAAATTTCGAAACTCACGCGGGTGAATCTCCGAAACGGTTGGACCGATTTTGACAGAAGTTTCACTGCTAATTAGCTGATGTCATTAGGAGTCAATTAGGGTACTTTGGAGTTCCTGTGGGATTCTTGAACTTAAACTCATGTGGGTGAAACCACGGGGTGCTTCTAGTCTATAATAATATTTGCAAGCTTGGATGCATATAGGGAGTAATATCTGGAACTACTACATCGATTTTAATAATTCTTTCACTGGTAGGAAGTTAGTTACAGTATTGCTATGTACCTATAGATACTCTTTAGAGTTCCCGAAGGAATTCCGATAGACCTAGATAGAAATTGGGTTCACTTCGCATATTATGTTTCGTTACAGATATCTAAGATACATTACAATTCCAATCTGTATCACTCCGCACGGAATATTTCTGAAGTTTTGGTGCACGTTCAGATTTATATTGGCCGTATTTTATGTATTCACGGTGCCTTACAATATCGCTGTGAGTAATCACGGTCATTTGACTGATTGCCATTAGCAATATGTGTATTTATAAATTGTTTCATTATCATAAAGTAGAATTGATTTTCTAACTCTACAGAGTAGATCGTATGAGTGAAATTAATATCATAAAACGTATCAAATTATAAGTAAATAATTGTGATTCCTATAAGGTCTCCTTTTCAGTAAATAGGGGACATAATATATTAATTGTATCGGGTCTCCCAATAAATAAACGAATGGGCACCTTTTTTATATAGATTGGATTAAGTAATTCAATGCAAAATGCTGGTGATAAGCCTTCCCCCAGAACACCAGAACCGGTCGAGGAATTTCGTACTTTTTCACAATAATGGCCATGTTGACTAATTTTTATTTTTTAGTCCGTCTTGTAGATTATTAAAAAATATTGAACACGTATTTTTTCTTTTTTTACGTAATCAAAAAATAACGGCGATATATTGAGTTGAAATTTCGCGTGACGTCACTATTCTGACAGTTTGTATGGCGGTTTTGCGGTTAGTGACGTCACGACCTCCTCATCCTAAACTTTAATGCGCTTTATCTCTGTATATATTAATTTATTTAAAAGAGCAAAAAATACGTGTCTATTGTTTTTTTATTTTCTAACTGACGGACTAATTAGAATTTTGATATTCAATAGTAGTCAACATCCCTATTGGAACCCTAAATAACAGAAATATCCTTCAATATTATGATGTAACCTAATAGGTACCTATATACTTTACTATTCAATTCTGCGTTCTTACAGACCAAGAAGCATAAATTCTCGACTAGTATCGACTGGGCCGACATTATTCTTTATTTCGATTTGATGATCATGGCGCACGTGGCCTACTACGACGAAAGGTCACTTCTAATAACTCATCCGCTACTTACAATATCACGATACCTCAAACGTGGATTTATATTGGACATCATCACAGTCTTTCCTATAGAACATTTGGTAAAATTATACTTCCTTCTTATATTAAAATACTTTCTTCCTATTTTTTTTTTTATTGTTTGAAACAAGAGCTATTCCTGTCGCTGTGTGACAGGAATTGCGACTTTGTAGTTCTCTAAAACCTACGCAACGAATTACGATTCACTTTTTACTATAATTTATTATACAGGCTGTTACAGAAAGGTGTAGTCATATTTGATGATCGTGTTCACGTTATGTAATGATTTGACACTAGTAACCGAACCGGTACTACGTAATAAACTTTCCTAATAATTTGCTATTTTGCTATTATTAACTTGTCTCTGCGCCCCAACGGCGATAAATTGCATCGAATGATCTTGAACCCATCATCTGTGAAAAGTTCATGACCTACCCAGTGATGACATGTTAATTTTGTTGCAGAAGTGGTTGATAAAAGATTTTTTTATTTTAATCATGAAATTTTAAGTAGGTAAGGTTTTTTAGTTAAATATTAGCGTCAAATTATTATTGTATAAGATTGCCAGATGACCATCTTCAAATATGACTACACCCTTCCGTAACACCTTGTATATTATACTGTGTGTGCAATAAAGTATATTTGATTTGATTTGATTTGATTTGATAACTTACTTTTTTTGGAAGGTTGTTGAGAAATCTCGTAAGTAACACGAATAAAACCGCAGAGAATAGCTATAGTATTATAAATTAGTTACCTACTTTTTATTTAGGTTAGATTATGTAATGATGTTCTTCTGTTTCGTTTGATTTTAGTTCAGTATCATTAATGATAAAACAAATTTGGATGTTTTTAGAATGAATAAAATACTTCAAGTAAGTAAAGATACCGTAATTTCTTAAGATTTACCAACATATCTACTATGTATTTACCTACTAGCTGTCTACCGCAGTTTCACCCGCGATAATTTCAGAGTTCCCGCGGGAATTCCAGGATAAACTATACTTATAAATCTTCCTCTTAAATCTCTTTATCTATTAATGAAAACTGCATGAAAATCCATTCAGTAGTCTTAAAGTTTATCGCGAACAGACAGACAGACGCGGCGGAGGACTTTGTTTTATAATTGTGACAGCTGTCCCCCGCGATTTCATCCGCGGTAATTTCGGAGTACCCGCGGGGAATTCCGGGATAAAAACTATCCTATCTTTTAAGTTGGATCATATTATAAATGGTTACTAAATTTTATCAAAATCCGTTCAGTAGTTTCGGAGTCCATTGCGGACAAACAACGTGACACGTGATTTATATATATTAAGATAAAATAAGATAGGAATGTAAGGATATTAGATGTTGGTGTTTAAATAAACTTAACAAAGGTAAAACAATATGTTTTGCTGTGATTTTTTTTTAGATAAATAAACTCTCTTTTTCTTTCTGTTACCAATAAATCCAAGGTGACAAGAATAACAGGAGCATTTTCATTCTGGGAGAGCGATATAATGAGGGTTAGCGAAGCGGTTGTTCTGTTGAAGTTCTTACCCATCGTGGTGGCACTTGTCAATTTCGTGTCAGCGTTCATTTTCACCAACTCCTGCCGCGCCTACCTCTCTCCTGACTCTTACTTTGTGATGGCTAATTGTACGAGGGCGCTCATAGTATCGGGAAATAAATACGAAATCAAATGTGAGTACCTACCTGTGAGTGTTAATGTCTTTTATCGAGTAACGGTGTCATTATTACAAACAGGGTGTAAGGTTTAGCGAGGAACGTATTGATGCCCTCGATAATTCATGCTCACGTGTAACTAATACAATTTAAATACAAAAAAAAAAAACCAAATATATCACGGGATAAACCTTAAAAACATGGTTTTACGCGGGTGCCCACCTTTCCATTAATGATTTGACGCCATGTCACTGGCAATATAAAGAAAAGGCATGAATAATCTCTGAGTGTCGACAGCTTCCGCTATCCAATTTCATCAAATTTTCTTTGTCAAAACTATATTTTCGTGAATCCTTATACCTTGTTTAGACTCATATCTGATGATATTTTTTATTTTGCAGATGCAACAGCTGAATACATTTACACATTTTATTGGGTTTTTGAAACATTTGTGGGTAAGTGATGCTTCGTTTTCCAATTAAAGTATCAGTTTCCTTTTTATCATTTTCAAATGTCCAATTTGTTTTCAGTCAAACAAATTATTAGGAAGAAACGAGGGCTGGATATAGAATGTCATTAAATCCAATAGCTGTGTGGGCGTTGTCCATTTGGTGATAATCGACACCGTACCTTCAGTAGTCATTACTTTTTTTCCATTTTGTTTGGATAAATATGCTAACAAGTTTTTGGATTTTCAATTTTTACATAATTATGTAGGAACTGTGTTTTTATTAAACTCCCTTTAATTAAAATACCATTAGGGTTTGTTAACATAGTGTACACTCAAAAAGAACCTTTTATAATATGTAGGTATCTAGGTATCTACTCTGGCACGCCCGAAAACCCACCAAAGTTTCATCGCGACCGAGCGAACGGTACATTCCCCTCAGTCAATTTGGCAATCCTTAATCGTTGTTGCCACAGAAAACCACGCAGAAAACTAAGAAACGTATCGTCATGTCACGTGGTCACGAAAAATCGTAGGTCCAATAAGCTATTTGACAATTTTTCTTCTAAATTTTATTTAGTCTGTCAGTTAAATAATAAAATAATAGACACGTAGGTATATTTTATTTTTTAAAAATGAAAATATACTTTGATGAAGCGCATTTAAGTTTATAGGAGTGCGGGTTTGTAAAGTCATATTATGCAGGTAAAAACTATATAGCTGCTTGTGACATCACGCGATATTTCGACTCAAAGTTTCTCCGTTATTTTAATTAGAATAAAAAATACGTGTCTAATTTTTTTTAATGAATCTAGGATTAAAAAATCAAAAATTGAGTCAAATAGCCGATTGTCCAATTCATAGTGACCGTGACATAAAGATTACAGTTTGTCAACTTGTTTGAGGGGGCGGTAACGCACAAGAGTCAACTTTTATTTTTATAGTATAGAATAGTATAGAAAATAAAATAAAAAATATGATGTATTTAATGTGTGCAGGCTGCGGCTGCGCACCCGTGGTGGTGTCGAACAACACCGACGTGGTGCTGACCATGGCCCTGCAGGTCACCGGCTTCCTCTACTTCGCGTTCATGTTTGGTCACGTTGCATCCACGCGCAGTGCCGCCGCGCACTCGCTACTCGACCACGCTGTTAGTTTCCAATCTTTACTATTATAAAATACTAGATTTTGCCCGCGACTTCGTCCGCGTGGTAGTAGAAATCAGACATCGAAGCGGTTAAAACGAATAAATCAAGATCCAGATTTATAAAAGAGGAAATGGTATGGGTCTAGAAATTTCTTGACCTGAAATTTCTTCCAAGAAAACACGTTGTTCCATACAAACTTTGCGACCCCTTAGGGGTTGAATTTTCAAAAATCCTTTTTTAGTGCAGACCTACGTCACTTAAGGAATATTTGTGCAAAATTTCATGATTCTAGACCCAGCTGTTTCAGCTGTGCGTTGATTTTATATAGAAATGCGAAAGTGAGTTGGTTTGTTTGTTTGTTACGCTTTACCGCCTTCACTATAGGTACCTGCTCAACCGATTATTATTTTTGCACCCACATTGTCAGGGATACAGAAAAGGACATATGATATTTTTTATCCCGAAATTTCCGCAAAAACTCCGGAATTAATGCGGGTGAAATGGCATAAAAATTTGCAGAGGTACACGTTTTCAGCATCCCTAAAAATGGGTATGCAAAATTTCATGCTGATCGGCTGAGAAGTTAAGACGTGAAAGCGTAACAAACAAACAAACAAATAAATAAATCAACTCACATTCGCATTTTTAATATGAACGATTCACGGAAGGATTGCTACCTATACGATCTTTGTACATCTTAGAATTACAAAATCTTTAATATCCTCACCTACTTTAATTTAAAAAAATCTAGTTAAACCTGTAGGAATTTTTTGTTATATATAAGAAAAATTTACATTTATAATATAAAACCCCTTGAATACGTACTGTAAATACTACCCATTTGTTAAACACAATTCGTTTGTCCTTGACAAAAATTTAATACCCACCGAACTTCAATGGAACAAGCGTCACAGTTTCATCAAAGCGTCTCGAGGAAATTAAATGATGTTTATCTGTTTAAAATTTATAAACAACGTTTTGTAACATTCGTGTTTTATCAGAATTCTAAATCAGGGCGAAACTTCAACATTAGGTACCGTTCCATGTAAACAATCCGTTTAACGAGCTCTGTAATTCGGTTTAATTTGTCAGGAGAAGACAAAAGACTTGGCCAACTTTCTGTATCAGCAAAACGTGGAGCCTATACTCACTGCGAAAACATTGAAATATTTCGAATACGTGTGGAAGAGAACTAATGGAAGTAATCCACAGGTTAGTGGTTGTTAAAGGATAGTTGCATCAATGGTAGGTAACGGCAATATTTCATATTATACTCTCATTTTACAGTTGTATCTGTATAATTATTATGTTTATACTTTATAGGTAGTTTGTAACCCGATTTTTTCTTATTTATTTCTTTCTTTGCCGATCAGCACGAAATAAGACGTGTTTGTGGTTATTACCGCCTACTACTTAACTACGTCTAATAGCTATACTATAATAATCTATCAATCCCAATTAGAAAACCCACAACTTTAAAGAAGATTCAGAAGTAAAACTTCTAAAAAAACGTTAACCGTGTTACACTTACACTCTAAGAATACCATACCTATATTATGTACTTGACATTTCTATCAAATTAATTCGTTTAAATTGATAGAAAAGTTGGCGTTGTATAGGTACCTATGTACAACAAGAAGTGTCACTTGCCTATGGAGAGTCGGCAACAGTAATATAATATACTTTTGACAGTCGTTGAATCTTATTACAATAGTAATAAAGTTCAAAGGCTGAAAAGCGTTTACATATTTTTGACGCTGACAGTACACTCGGCGACAGTGTAAAAATGTACATATAGTTAATCAGAAGAACTCCCTATGTGAAATATCACGTTCTGTCTTAGCAAATATGCCGCCGACTGAACTCGGCTCTGATGGAAGACACCCTGGTATTCATGTACGAGAGGACACTGCGCGAAGTGCCTCTCTTCAGCAAGGTGGAGCGGTCCTTTATTAGGGTTATCACGCAACACCTCAACGAGATGTACTTCCTCAAAGGCGAAACGGTCATACAATACAAAGATATACAACCCTATATTTTTATTATTTATCGCGGAAAGGTAATTGAGTTTCTGTTTCTCATCTTATATCTTCCTTTGTTTGACTTTCACTTCTACGTAGGTACGTTTTTCATTTACCTATTCCATTAATTTTCCTGTAACTAAACGACCTCTGCCTTATTTCAAAAGAAATGCTTTTGTTATGCTTATTTTTTTTTATTTACTACATCAAAGGGTAAAAATAGAGAATTGTAACTTCTTTCGTTTATGTTATTTAAATTTTTGTATTTTTAGGTTGATGTTCTGACTTCATATAATGAAATGATTACATGTATGGGACCGGGTGGTATGTTTGGAAACTTCACTGGAGTAAGACTGATTATTTTATTAAAGACTTGTAATATAAGGTAGCCCCAAAAACTATCACGAAACTCTATTAAATATACTGGTTCTTATATTTCTATTCTAATTCCAATTCGAATTAATTTAATGAACGTCTCTGAGTGCGGCAGTTTTGTTTTTAAAATCTTTACTTCAAATTAAGTAGGTAACTAATCATTAAAACGAATCTGAGTGCGACCGTAAGGAACTTACCGTCATGTCTCCATAATTTATGCCTTCAAAAAACAATCGAGTGTGTGAAAACTGAATTGTAACTGTTTGTTATCTTGTTGCATTCGTATTTTCTTTAAATTACCATTTATTGGCTCAATTATTATTGTGGAACACTTTAGTGTAAAACTTTTACCTGGTTTTCCAAACAAAAGCTTAATGTTGGATCAAATATAGCTGTGTGTTGTGAAGTGTTATTATTTATATTATTAAAAATTATTTGTGCCGCCATAATAAGCAATAAATAAAATAAATACCTAAACATTTTGATCCTACAGAAAGCCCTGTCCTGTTCCGAAGTATCAATATATGCAAGTAGGAGTCTAGACTTGCTGGTGATACACAGTCAAACTTTCTTCAATCTTGTTAAGTACTATCCGAAAATACAGGAGCCTTTGAACAAAGCGTTCGAAATGTCCAAGGACTACATCCTTCCGATATCAATGGACTTGAGTTTGAGTGACACATCTTCTGCGGGTATTTCAATTTTTGAAATTTTAGAATAATAAGGAGCTTAGAACAACCAAAACAAAAGGCATTTTTTGTGAGCCGTTACATCGAGACATATGTCTTAATAGTTCATTTCGGTTGGAAAAACTAGTTGGTCTCTAACACCCGTCACTAATAGTATACTTATTACTCTGAGCTAATACGCATGTTAGAACATCCTTAATAGTTAATGGTGTTCATATGCTTTTTTCTATTTCATCTTCCATCAAAATTGGTTGAAGACAATTACTATTGAAACCAACTATTGCCTACTTTTGTTTTTATTGCTCCAACCTCTGAGTCTAAATAACTTTATCAATCTTCTACTAACTTCTAATCCATATATATATAATGCTTTGTCCTGAATGACTGATCAACTCACAGCCTAATCCGCTGATCGTAGAGATCTGAAACTTGGAGGGTGTGTTCTTTGTATGACGTAGACATTCAATTAGATATGATTTTTGGAAATTCAACTCCTAAGGGGATGAAAAGGGGTTGCAAAGTTTGTATGGAACAATTCTCCGGGAACTTCGAAATTATCGCGGGTGAAACCGAGCGGGACAGTTAGTCCTTTAATAAAATGTAAATTAATTCAAGTATGATTACGTATGCAATATGCATACGTCCATAATTTTTCAGAAGACTCCGATTATGATTTGCTTTCAATGGAATCAGCGGTAGACTCTAGGAGTGGCTCTAGCAGATACGATATGCAAGGTATCGAATCGCTTTGTTTAAAATGCCGTCGATCGCTCAGTTAAATCATTTCTACTAAGAAAATAAATACGAGTGCAACCGCGGGGAGCCGCTAATTACAAAATATGGTTAAATTACAACACTCCCACCAAATTAGAGCCTTCTATTTCATTAACTTAAGAACAATAGAGACAAAAAAAATATAAAACTGAACTGTTCAAAAAAAAGCATTAAACAGGTTGAACTAAATGTTGTAAAGATAACACTCCAATTTTGTCTCTTAAAAATTTAAACTTATCTCTAGACAGAGTTTTAAGTAGGTACATATATCAGCGTACTGAATTTTATCGGTACTAACATAGCTGAAATCTATAATATTTAAGGAATATTTTTCTTTCACCAAGTGATAGTTAACGATAATATGTTTACACCTTTTGTGAAAATTAAAGTTTTTGATTACACTTACGGCACTTTGATTATTATCTATTAGATTGAGACACACAGATTGGTTGTCGAATTCACCAATAGTGATATGCCTAAGTCACATAACTTCTTTAGTAGCAGCGCCGCCATAAACTCTGGCTCTGTGGTCGACAAGATAATTCGGTCATGTTTTGTTTGCCAGCTGGTCAGGTGTCGCTGCGCAGCTCGCAATCGAACATGAGTCACACTAAGTCGGCACTGAGCACCGCCACGTACGCGAGCTACACGAACATTTACAATCTCTTCACACCGGGCACTTGGATGTTTCAGGTTTCAGTTTACCCTTTTTTATGTCATAGGGGGCAAACGGGCAGGTGGTACACCTGATGGTAAGTGATTACCGCCGCCCATGGACATCTGTAACACCAGAAGGCATGCAGGTGGGTTGCCGACCTGGAACGGGGATGGAAACTGGCTTTCAAGTGGGGCTGTCGAAACACACCGTACCCTACCAACTTATACTTTCATTAGCCAACTAGCTGACAATTTCGGAGTTCCCGCAGGGGAGTTTTGGGTCAAAAAGTCCTCTATGTACTTTTCTGTACCCCCTGAAAACGTGTATGTAAAATTTCATGATTTTAGGTTGAGTAGGTATAGTTAAGGCGTGAAAGCGTAACAGACAAGTAAAATCACATTGGTTTGCGTTTATGTATACGTAACAAACAACAGTACTTAGCAATTTTTTCACAGAAACTCATTTAACTAGGTACTAGCTTATTTAATATACATAAAAAAACCTTTCTTGCTTTTAGACATTCGGTTATGTTTGCTGCCTTATGGCGACTGCTAATTATGTACTACTCCTGTATGAACTTATTACCTTAAACGACTGTGTCATCATATTCTGGTTGCAAGCGATCTTCGACATATTCTTCTACATCAAGACCTATTTGACAATACATCAGGTTAAATACCGTATTTTACGCTTATTCAACTGATTTTATTCACAATCGCTCATGTGTATAGATGATTAATGTGTATCATAAATAGGAGGGGAAGTTACGGTTCAAAGTTGGAGAAGAGATTAACCTCTGTAAAGGTTGAGCCTTAGCAATTGACGTTTTGAATGATTTAATAAAAATGAATCGCCAAATGTGTTGCTAAGCGCATAAGTCATAACTTCCATACGACTGCACCAAATTGGATAGTTGTGTTTTTTGTGTTCGTTATTGTCAGGACAAGGTTTATATAAAAGAAGTTTGAAGTTCCTGCGGGAATTCCGAAACTCAGGTGGGTGAATCTCTGAAACGGTTGGACCGATATTGACGGAGCTTTCACTGCTAATTAGCTGTTATAAGGAGTAAATTAGACTGCATTGGAGTTCCTGCGGGAATCCCGAAACTCACGCGGGGCACAGCTAGTTATAAATAAATGAAATATTTAATCGAAATCACAGGGCTATGTGAGCAAACGGGGCGATTTCGTATTGGAGCCATACAAATGTCAGAGACGTTACTTTCGGCATAAACTGCACGTATGGGGCGACATATTGGTCAACTTCCCGCTGGAATTACTAGGATTTTGCTGCCCGTAAGTATCCTTTGTAACATTGTTGGAAATGCACCATTTATGTAAGAGTAGTAATCAATTCTACCGCTTTATTTAAAAAATAGTTTGCCCAAAACAAAATAATATTTTTTTTTTATACTTAACTATAGCTGTCCCCGCGGTTTCACCCGTGGTAATTTCGGAGTCCCCGCAGGAATTCCAGGATAAACTATACCTTCCTCTGAAATCTCTACTTTCTGTCTATTAAACAAAACCGCATCAAAATCCGTTGCGTAGTTTTAAAGATCCAAGCATACATCGGGACAGCGGGACAGCGGGAAGCGACCTTGTTTTATATTATGTAGTGATTTATAATGGCTATTTAATACTGGCTGGTGCCACCGCGATTTCATCAAGCCGCGTGAACTTAAAAATAAATCATACTTATTTTGAATCACCCCTCCATTAAGGAAGCTTATTTTTTTTTTTTTTTTTTTCAGAGTATACAGCTACCGAATATTTGCACTTTTATGATGTTTACGCGTAATTATATTTATTGATATTCTATCATACTACTTATCGTTTTTATTGGGCTTGGTTTGTTTAACAAAGAGCTGATTTCTATTAATAGAGATAAAATAGGCCTGACATTATTGGAGGCATTCTCCTTAATAAGTAACCTTAATAAGAATTTATCGTTCCTTCAGATCTCCTCTTACCGCGATGCATTACTTGCGCGCTAATAAGCTATTCAGACTCAAGTATCTCGTGGAGTTTTATCGTAAAACGGCTGCGGAGCTTACGAACAATCTAACTACGTTACAGGTAAAAGGAAACGTTTTTGTTTCTTGTTGTATCTTTTACAATCTACGTCAAGATAGATAAAACGCCATGTCGTTTACCAACTAGGTAGGTAAGTACTGCCCGGAAAACTTTGTAGTTAAACTTTTCATGATCCAGTCTTAGCTTGATGTTTATTTTACTTGAAGACCTAATTATTCGCAAAGGCATGTTTCATGCTATTTCGTTTGAATGTAGAAGAAAGGAAAGAGATGTGAAAGGAATCTAGTAAAAACTAATATTTACTTACTACCCATTGATATAGACTTTTTTAACGTTTTGTCTTGGTTTTAAAAAAATTCACGGTTCCATGTAAAAATCATTTAATAAATTGTAGCATCGTAACGAATTGTCATAAGTTTTGTTTGAATTAATCCAAATTCGTATCCAAACATAGACATGACATGATTAGACATAATTTTTTAAGCAGTACCGGTTTACAGACCGCTTCTGCGTCGCTGATTGTGTATCTTGGATGTTTAGTTTATCAATGCTACTTTTCTCTAATTTATTACCAGCTAATTTCGGAATCCCCGCTAGAACTCCGGGACTAATAGGTAAGTAAATGCCCTTTTACGTACCCTTGGCAATGTGTATGCAAAGTTTCATGACCATCGGTTGAGTAGTTAAGGCGTGAAAGCGAAACAAACAAACTCACATTCGCATTTATAATACTAAGTATCTTTTATTCCCGCAGTCTGCGATGACGTTTTTCGTTGTGGTCCTGTTGATTCATACGTTCACTTGCATCTGGCTGCTGGTTCTGATCGCTATGTCACCGTTCAGCATCATAAGGACTCTTAAAATTAACGTCATGGAACAGTTAGTATTTAAGAAATTGACGCTTACTGGGTAAATACATTATGTGCAAAAGACAAGAGACAAACAGAATTTTATTTCTATATATTATTTTATTTATGTGCAACTAGATGTGCCCCGCAGTTTCGCCCGCATGAGTTTAAGTTTAAGAATCCCACAGGAACTCCAAAGTAGCTTAATTTACTTCTAATAACATCAGCTAATTGGTAGTGAAACTTCTATCAAAATTGGTCCAATCGTTTCGGAGATGCACCCGCGTGAGTTTCGAAATTCTCGCAGGAACTCCAGACTTCTTTTATAAAAACCTTGTCCTGACAATAACGAACACAAAAAAAAGGTTTATCCAATTTGCGAGTTATACCCTTAGCAACACATTTGGCGATTCATTTTTATTTATATAGATAAAGTACGTTAAAAATCGTACACTATTTTTTATAGAGAATCCCAAGAAAAACGTTGGGACTATACCACATCTCTTTACGTGGTCGTTGCTGAGTTAACAGCCACGGGAGGTGACGAGTTCGTTATAGACAGTATAGTGGCGATGGCTATTCTTGCCGTCTGCCTAATATGTGGCAAGATGTTGGCCGCTATTGTCGTCGCTACATCGATGCAAGTGGCGTTCTCTTCCAAACACGCTCTGAGCTCCTACGAAAAAGATACTGGAGAACTGATTGATGTATTGAAAAATCAAGGTTTATCGAGTACGTTAACGTTTATAATATTGCCTGTCAATTTGAACTCTTTACGTAAACTAAGGTTAAAGGAGGGACATGTTGAAGGAAGGTGTTCAGTATCTGATTATCATCTCAAGTATGAAAAAAATAATAATAAATTCACGAAAATACGCAAGTTGCCGAAACGCTGACAGATCATACATGACAGGTCATTCACCTCCCTTTGTATTGCTGCTGGTGCGTCGACATATCCAATGTAATAGTCATTCACCCGCATTTATAATTTTGTGTTATTTGTGTTATGCTTAATGGTTAAACAAACTTACCTGAGTGATGTTTGACCATAATTATGCTAGCCGTTGCATCCGAAGAGATTTATTCATTCACTATGTAGTCCACTCCTCAATGTACCGGGCAAAAAGCACAATTTCAGAGCTAAAAAAAAAAAAACTAGAACGAGACAAGTAAATAGTCACCCTCCCTCCATAGGTGGCGCCATTTCGCGGCATCTTGAATCATTATTTTAGAGCTTAATTTCGCAATACGTAATAGCTAATGGGTTTATTTGCTTTATAGCAGATCAGGGCATGGGAGGGTTATAAATCTCTTCGGATGCAACGGCTAGCATAATTATGGTCAAACATCACTCAGGTAAGTTTGTTTAACCATTAATTATACTACGCCGTTGCATCCTCGAGATTTATTCATTCACTATGTAGGATGTTTAGAGTCTATTGCGAAATTTTCTTAATGGTATGACAATCTAAACAAAATTTTGATTAGAACAAAAAATATTTATTGATGACATATTCATAGTAATCATAAACTGTAATCATTTATCATTAATTATTTACCATATACAGCTTCTGTAAAGTCGTTCTCAGGGAAATTGGAGGTTAAGTCCCGATTGTAGAATTTCGCGAAAACTAAGCTGTTTCCTGACCATCCGGCGCATTTTTTTATGAGGTCTATTGACAAACCATGGCGATAAGCTGCTGAGGTAGATGCATGGCGTGTACTATGTGCGGAAAATACCTCCGTATTTACCCCACTTTCGCCCATGATCTCTTTAATCCATCGACCTATTGTCGAAGAGCTGGCATTATGAACCGGTTTTCTGGTCGTCAAGAATAGACGTTCAGTATCAGCAGAGGATCGAAAGTGCGTTGTAGCCTCCATGTACGCTAAGAGCGACTTTGCAGGGCAAACTTCTACCCTATCCGGGAAAAAAGGTATGACCAAATTAGGCATAGCTCGATTTGGAGCCGACGTCTTTATTACGTCATTGATAACAATTTTGATGTTCGAGTTACTAACTCTAATATTTGACAATCTTACTAAGGACAGTGTCTGGATTCGTTGTCCTGACGACAATGCGAGTAAGACTGCTGTCTTTCTAGTAATTTGAGATAATGTTAATCCTTCATTAGGGTAAAGTTTTGAAACAAAATCAGGAACAATGTTTGGGTCCCAAGTAGTCTGATATCTTGGAAACGTGGGTCTAGATCTAAATACACCCTTGAGAAATCTGACAACTAAATCGTTTTCACTAAATGTTTTGCCAAATATTAGAGCTAGTGCTGAGCGATAAGTATTTAAGCTCGAGAAATTAACACCATGATTAAATTCGTTTGTAAGAAACTGAAGTAAAACTGGTAAATTATTAACATATGGGTCAATATTTTTGTAATTACAAAAAAGCCACCATTTTTTCAATGCAACATTGTATTGTTTTAGGGTGTTCGCTGAAAGCGACGAAATCATGATATCAATAGTTTCCGAGTTAAGTGAATATTTTAGGTAGGCCGATCTGATAACCGACATGATACCAGGGTAAGAGTTCTCCAACGCGGATGAGGTTGTCTGAAAGGAGACAATAACAATCTTTCGTCAGGGTGAAAATATATCGGTTCCTGACATGACAATGATTGAAATAACGGGAACCACGGTTGGCTAGGCCAATAGGGCACCACCATAATTCCGGTTGCCTTATCATTTACTATTTTTCGGAGGCATTTTAAGATTTGTGAAAAAGGTGGGAATGCGTAGAAAAAGTACGAACTCCAATCTAGCGTGAATGCATCTACATTAAAAGCCGATGGATCCCTCTTCCACGATACATATTTCTCACATTTGGCATTTAAACTTGATGCAAAGAGATCGATTTCTGGTTGTCCAAAGCTGACAACAATATCTTCGAATATCGTGGAGGACAGATTCCATTCGGTATCAATGTTTATGCGTCTGGACTCCTCGTCAGCCTCCGTATTTTCTTTAGATCTAATATACGAAGCAAAGACATACAGCTGCCTATCTTCACACCACTTCCAAATATCACGTGTGATATCGTTTAGATGATCATATTTGATACCCCCCATTCTATTAATATAGGAAATAGCAACCGTATTATCTATGCGCAACAGAATTTCAGAATTACGCTTATTATGAGCAAAACATTTGAGTCCATTAAAGGCTGCCTTCAATTCTAATAAATTAATATGGTCCTGAGTTTCGTCTAAGCCCCAAAAACCGTTTGATCTTTCACCGTTGCACATCACCCCCCATCCAGTTAAGGATGCATCTGAAAATATTTCGAGTATGTAATTATGGTTTCGAATTGGATTATAACACGTCATTATTTGTTGTTCCCACCAAACGAAATCTGAATTTAAACTTTTATCTAAAGTCATTCTACAGTCATAATTTTCATTACTTTGTAACAGTGCTAAATATTTTGATCTCTCAAACTGCTTTGTATGACCCCAACCATATGCAACAGCTGGACAAGCGGCAGTGAGTACTCCTAAAAAGGTAGCAAAATCTCTGATTTTAATATAATTTTTGAAAGAAATATCTCTGACAAGATCTAGTATTTTTGTTCGTTTCTTTATAGGAAGACCTAATGTCATGTTACAGGAATTTAGTTCAAAACCTAAAAACTTTTGGCATTGACTTGGCACTAGTTGACTTTTCTCGTAATTGATAACGAAACCTAGATAGATTAGTAAATTAACTGTTTCTGTAACGCAATTAAGGCACTTTTCGTATGAATCTCCTATACAAAGGAAGTCGTCTAAATAATTGACAATTATAAAACCTTTACTTCTGAGAAACGATACAACTGGTTTTTGTAATTTAGTGAAAATAAATGGTGCCGACGAAAGTCCAAAGGGAAGACATTGGAATTCGTATGTTTTCTGATCAAATTTGAATCTAAGGAATTTTTTGGAAGATTCATGTATATTCACAAGAAAATATGCATCTTTTAGATCAACACTAGCCATGTAACAACCTTTTGACATAAGCTTAGTAGCTGTCCTGTAATCCTCCATTTTGAAATGTTTAGTCTCGACAAATTCATTAAAAGATTTAAGATTTAAAATAAATCTGTGACTACCATCTGTTTTGGGTATAAGAAAAATTCTGGACAAGAACTGACCCGGTTTATCATTACAAGGTATTATTGCACCAATTTGACATAACTTTTCTATTTCTAACTTTAAATTAATAGTTTCGGCTTTAGAAAAATATGAATTGTTAGGTGTTGTTTCTTGAAACACCGGTTCAATAAGCGGAATTTTATAACCTTTAACAATATTTAAAATAACTGGGTCATTAGTAATTGATTTCCAACAATAGACAAAATTTTTTAGTCTACACGAATGCTCAATTACCTCTAAGTCTTCGGACTCTGCCTCGACCGTGTCTTTGGCGGAGCCTGGTAGCGGTCGCTCGCTGGAGCAGGCCTTTTGGTGGGCTGGTAAGATGGTCGACTCTTGGCCCCGCCTCGTCTGTTCCCACGCTGCTGAGTGTGACGAGGTGGGCCTCTCCAGTTTACCTGCTGAGTCTTCTTTGTAGCTGGAGTTTCTGCAGCTTGCACCTTCTTGATTTGGAGGCCTGACTTTTCAGCCGATTTCGATGCCTTTATTTTGTCAGAGAGATTTTCTCCAAATAAGAGTGAATCTCTGTTCACTTCTTCTACCAGGTTTTGAAATTTCTTATCAAGCGAATATGATATTAATTTCCTACGATTGACTGTACTTTCATAGTGTAAATCAAGTAACATTTGATTTGATTCGGAAAGTCTTTTGATGATATCCATCTTATCCATATCCTTGTCGATTAGGGATGATATCAAGCTTGTTAAAGATGAAATCCCTAAGCCTAGTTGATTCTGAGCTTTCTCTAAGCGTTTGTCACGATTTCTAGTAGATTCAATCAGTACAGCTGCTATTTCTGGATTTAGCTTAGGTGCTTTCACCAGTTGGAAGTTTTCAGGAACAAGAATTTTGCCAGTCAGATCTTTTTTCTGGTCTTTGTTTAAGCCTTCGCATAGAATACGCCCCCATCGTTTAGAGATCTCCTCTTGGATTTTTGGGCCAAAAACCTCCTGCCTTCCTTTTGATTCTCCCAGCACGTCTAGTATGTCAGCAGGCATGCTGGCTGATATTGGATCTACAACAGAATCATTAGTGACGCTCGTGACCGGAGCGGTTGCAGACGGCACTGGATCAACAGACGTTGATGGAGCAGCTGCTGAAATCGCAGTATCTGGAATATTGCATCTCTTAATTGCAGTTCCATTGTGAACGTCTACAGTATGTATAGACGAACGAACATTGGCATTCATATGAGGACTGGAGGCATCGGAGTCTGATAAGACTAATACTTCATCGGCTTCGTCGTAAGGTGAATGTGCAGGGCTCCAATCACAATGGTTGCGGCCTGCCAAGAAAAAATATTTTTCCCGTCATGATCGCATCATGACTCTAATGGTAGCTATAACATTTTGACCGTGATCACGTCACGATACATGATTTAAACATGACTACGATCGCATCGTAATACTAATGTGCACGACTATGATCGCGTCATAGTACCAAGGCACTCATGTAATTGGCAACATATGAACAATACCAAAAAAAAAAAAAAACGCATTGGAAACGCGAGAACATTGGTTCTTAGAACTAAACTTATGAAAATGTGACATAGCAATACAATTATAATCTTTAACATTGTGTTATTTCATAATTGGATACTGCTTCAAATACAATTGCATATTAAGCAAGGTCATTTATCTTACTTTCAAAAAAAAAATATCTTATGTGGGTAGTCTGCGAGTTGCGACAGATTTTATCGTTATCGTAAATGAATCAAGCTAGGTCTTTAGTTAACGTATTATTTGTTTATTGATCTAATGTAGTTAACCTTTTATGCATTCGATGTAAAAACACAATGAAAAATATATTTTTTTTGTATCAAGAATAATGAAATACTAGTACGAAAAATTATTCAATACGTATTTATGAACTTAAATCAAATAAACTGGAACGGTAAACACTCACCTTCGCTGCTACTATCCGAATTTTCATATCGTCGCAGGCGTTCCTCGTACTTTCGTAACTTTTTCTTGATGTGTTCGTAAGAATCCTTATGTTTACGTTTTCCCATGACACTAACTATTAAAATTATCACCAAACACGAACTAAACTATAACTTTAGTCTTTAAACGAAATTTTATAAAAATTTCCGTGCTATGATGCCCGCACAAAGAAAGTGAATGATTCAAGATGCCGCGAAATGGCGCCACCTATGGAGGGAGGGTGACTATTTACTTGTCTCGTTCTAGTTTTTTTTTTTTTAGCTCTGAAATTGTGCTTTTTGCCCGGTACATTGAGGAGTGGACTACATAGTGAATGAATAAATCTCGAGGATGCAACGGCGTAGTATAACTACTTATTTTTTGGTCAATCTTACACCCATTAATATCTCAATATTTCATAACTGTATTTTTGAGTAGGGTTAATAAATATGAATTATCATATTTAAAATTCTTGTCTTTCTGTCTATCAGTGTTTATTTTCGAAAAGGCTCAGCAAATTGACAATATAACACTTGACTTTTCTGTTCACAGACTACCAATTGAACAAATTTTGGACGTACGTCCAGCAATTATGGACCACTGAACGAGGTCGACAGGTAAAGTTCTGAAATAGCTAGCGGCTAGAGATAAGGATTGTTATCGTCAGTAATTTATGTTGGCTCTCTCTAATCATTTAGTTGCCGGCTTTACTCGACAAAACGCCATACGTAAGGCGATGTGACCTTATGTCTGCTATGTTTGGCCAATATTTGAGGAACTGTTACATATTTTCCGATACGGGAGAACAGTTCCTTCGGCAATTAACCGTTGTTTTGGACTACACCATATTCTTTCCAGGTAATGTTTTGTTCGTAAACTCATGAATTAGATGTAGACCTCAGTCAATAAATTATGTATGTATGAATATCAATAATTTAACAAATCTTTTTTTATTATCTAACTGACGGACTGAATAGAATTTAGATTTTCATACCCTGGCAAAATACCTATTGAAAACGATACAGGAAGTCTGTGAGGAAAGGAAGTCTATCTCTAGCAGCATTTCTGTATGTGTAATGTGTATACACGTCACGCAAACAACTACTTAATGAAGCTTAACGAAGTTTTCTAGATATAGATACGTCTTTCATAATATCGAACGTAATAATGTCATAATGTCGGCTAGTCATTAAATAAATTTAAAAGCTAAGTAGTAATGCTTTTCAAGGCAACTACATAGTAGTGGCGGGTGACAGCGAGGCACGGATGCACTGGGTTGTCTCGGGCCTGGTCTCCGTGGTCTCAGTGAGGCCCGACTTGACTGAGACCACGCACGAGGTGCTGGGGCCAGGCGATGAATTCGGAATACTGCAGGGTCTAAACAGGGGGACGCAACATTACTTCTCATATAGGGCTGAGACTAAGGTACTATTTTGTATACGAGCAAATTCAATACATAATTAATTAATTATTTATTTACAAGAATGTATTAGATTGAGGTGTTTCTTATTAAAATTAAATGACCGCATAATCCCCATAGAATAAAATCATATAGATATTGGACGGCTTATTACATAAATGAATAAGAACACGATTTGCAATCTATAAGTTAGTGATGTTGTGTAATTTTTTATTTAATGAATTTGTATTACTTTATTATGTTACAATTAAGAATTAATAATTTGTATTTGAATTATTTTATTATATTATCTACCATTAGTCATAAATTATAATCATCAATCAATCAATCATCATAGTCATAATAATGTTTTCACCTCATAATAAAATCGGAAATTAAGTAAAGTGAGACATTTTCTGCTTTTAAGGTAAGCATCTTGACGCTAAACTTGGACTCTTGGATCGACATTTTGCCGTTTTTTCCAGAAGCTAATAGAATAATAGCCGAGAAATCAGAAATGCTGTTTACTCAATTATAAACTTTTTTTCTATAGTAAAAGAGTTGATTTTGTTTTCAACACATAATTAAGATGTTAAAAAGGGTGAAAATGTTTGCAAAGTTTTTATCTTTAATAGTGTAAAACAGGGTCTTAATGCTGTAAAATGATTATTATCATTATAAATATTTTAACATATTTTTACGTTGATATCTTTTCCTTACTTTAGGTCGTTATAAAAAAGTGAGTACTTACGTGTAGTCTTATTGTGCGGTTGAAGTAAAAAGTTTTAGGTTTTAAAAGATTTGAAATTTCCGCTTTTATATTGAGCGCGAACTAATACGGTTAGCTGTTACATTTCCGTCACGCTTTTGTCATCAAAAGCATTCATTTATACTTACCCCTTAGTCATGCATATAGAAATTTTGATCCGAAAAAATAGAATAAACTAGGTACCTACCTACTACCTTACTATTCGATATACGAATGCGCAACGTATCTCCCATAGTCGTTTCAACGTAGGGCCAAGACGTTTCGTTGCGATTTGGTTGCGATACTAGCTGGCTCAGGCGGTTTCACGGTATGTCACCCAGAAATGAGTGTTTAATTTATTTGATGGACGAGTTTAAATACCGCGCTACCATGACTTCAAAACAGTAGGTACTCCAATAAAAACTTTCCTCCTCCTTTTCCACCCTCTGGTGGACATATTTAGGAATGTCCTTATTTAGTGAAATTTTTACATCGCAAAAGGAAACTATTGTACAAATTACCACGTTTACATATTTCTAACTTTATTTCTATAGTTTCGCCTGGGCGTGCCAGCTAGAAAGCTTCTTTATAAAGATTTAATACCTACGTAATATAAAATACCTACAGGTAATTAATTTTGCATTGACTTTAGTATCCATCTAATCAGAGGAAACAAGACAAAGGTGGAGCGTGATTTACTGTCGACAAAGTGTGACAACGATAAGTAGTGGGAATGAGGAAAGTTAATTAAATCCTCGGCGGAATCTTATGTGTTACCTCGAATGCTATCTAGAACGGAAATAAGCACCTTTTGGTTTTAACGTTTCCTAAAACATTAGTTTATTATTTATGAATATTTATAGTTGTATTTTTATTTTTTATTAATGGAACAAAATGATTGCGATAGTTTGTTTATGGGTAGAGGGTAATCTATGGACCTATTCTGAAAGTTATTTCAATAATAGGAAGTCACAGTACCTATCCTTGAGCAACTTACAACTTTATTTCACTGAAAAAAAAATAAAAAAAAATAAACAGTTCCCAAGGGAGTTACGAAATTCACGCGGATCGACGAGGAGAACAGCTACTATGACTAATTTTGGAACTCTTGGAAAAGGACATGGGGTACTTAGTACGAAGGGTACTTTTCATTCCGATACAAAGTGTTCTCGTGGAAATTATTAAATTAACTGAGGTTAAACCGCGGGGAAAAAGCTAGTCATACCTACATACAAATAAAACAAAAACTATACCTTTGCCTATAATTTTCTATAAAATTATAAAGTACATAAATAAATATAAACAGTAAACATAAGCGTAAACTTATACACTAATATTTCATATACTTTCTATTAAATGAATGTACGTACACAAAGTTACAAAATTCAGAAATAGATTTCAGATTCAGACATTTAACCTATTTAATATCTGGGTGACCGAGCTTCGCTTGTAGCGCCATCTGTTGTTAAGTAGAAATGAAGTACCAAACACTCATTTTTATTTTCCCAAAAATATGGACAAAACGACTTTTTCTAAAAATGAAACCCAGCTAGATCGATTAATCGACCCCGAAAACGCCCCGCATACTAAATTTCATGAAAGTCTTGGAGCCATTCCCGAGAGAATACAAAAATTGCTCGTTTTAAGGTATAGGAGATAGATTATTATGTATTTTGGTCCTATAGATTCCTAATTGTAGATATAAGGATAAATTCGACTCATTTTACCGTGTTGCATCGAAGCCGTAAAATCTTTTTTAGATCAGATTACAAGTATGACTTGGAATGGTGGAGCGGTAAAAAATTTGATTTTTCGTGGGTGTGAGATGGATACCCAAATGGAGGCAATATCGAAGTGCTGATTTGTCGCTCTGTTGAACATTGGTCTGGCGCTGATACAAATCGTTAGGAATGCCATATATTCGGTGGTTACAATATACGAGTATCCACGTAATGATATCAAAAGGAAATTGATGGCGGATTAATTTGGCTATATGGAACGAAAATTAATTTTTGATGATAGGTACCTAATAATATCGAACGCTACTCGTACTTTTGCGATTTACCGTAGATAAACGACAGTGGCGAAGGGTGAAATATTGAGAGAGGCAAGCCGGAAATCTATTTGGTACCTACTATAAATACGTAATTTCAACTTATTTAACTATCTAGGTACTTGCAAATACCTAATTTCAACGTACGTCTGCGTGACTGCAGTCAACTCACTACAAAAATTACTGATTGTGGCATTTCTAAATTACGGTAGAGAGAGTGGTCGTGTTCCCAACTTCTGAAGGGAAGCCGGTGGGAATCGGCTTCTATGGTACCTTCGCCACTGATAAACGATTTACCATAGGTAAAAGTAGGTATTATGAAAGGTCCGATTTTTTGTTATTTTGCTCAATGAATTGTAGATATTATTAAAGCTTAGAGTTCATAGTCGTTACGTTTTCTAAATTCACTTAAAAAAAAACTACCTAGTAGACGACTTCTTTTTTATTCTACTTCTTTATTATCTATTCAGCCAGCAGTCACCACCAAGGTACGAAGATCTACAGCGCGATACAGCAAATAACCTCAACGACTCTACAACATCCTGTAGTGTGTGGGTGTGTGTATACAAATCGTTAAAATAGATAGTACCTTCTACTAATATTATGTA
Organism: Zygaena filipendulae; assembly: GCA_907165275.2. Taxonomy (NCBI): domain Eukaryota; kingdom Metazoa; phylum Arthropoda; class Insecta; order Lepidoptera; family Zygaenidae; genus Zygaena; species Zygaena filipendulae. Next base: position 8,387,182 of record OU015659.1, read on the forward strand.
AGATAAGCTGATCCCCACGGTTTCATCCGCGTAAATTTTGGAGTTCCCGCGGGAATTTCGGGTCCTCCCCTGTATCCCTGACAACGTGTTTGCACATGATGATCCGTTGCGCCATTGAGACTTGAAAACGTAACAAACAAACAAACTCACTTTCACATATATAATAGTACCTAAGGATGGAGAATATAAACGGTTCAAACTAAAGCATTCAAATTTTAATTTACGTACTATATGCATGCAGTAGCATAAGTGGCCGCTTATGGGCATCGGCGTATATAGGGTTATTTTTCAGGGGGGGCCTGGCCCCTGACATATTATCCTGGGGTGGGCGCTAGACCATCTTGGGGTGGGCATGGCACACCCGGCGCCCCCCCTATATACGTCTATGTTGGGCGGCATGCGTTGGTCAAGCCAAAACTCTCACGATTTTTCAATTTTTTCGTATATAAACACTATATCACTTTGTCAGTTTTAAACCGTATTACGAAGCTAATAACAAAGTGATTAGCTTCGTAATACGGTTTAAAACTGCAATTTAAAGAGCACTACATCTTCCTCGGAGTTCTCAGTGGCCACCGAAGGATCAACTAGCTCGGAAGTCAGGTAAACGTACAGCGGCCTACATTATAAAGCACACTATAACAGCGAAACCACAATATTAAAATGTTAAAAAAACTGCAATAAAATTGTATCAATACTAAAACGACTTAGGCCCGTATTACAAAAGGTTACTCAAGTCATGAATCTAGTTTTAAAACTAATTTCAAGTAAAGCTTTAATTTTAGAACCTTACTTGAAACGAGATTCATCAATCAACAATCAGCTGAGTATGTCCTTATTCTAGAACGATGCTTGAGTATTAAACTACACTCAAGCAAAGATTTGATCTTTGATTACGTAAGTCCTGTCGAGACCACTCTTGAGAATAGATCTAACGAGATTGTTTTCAATTTTTGGAAACATGGACATTTTCCACGATATGAAAATTTATTTGATTTGACCAGAAATAGGCTGTAATTGTCACTTTTTCGATAATCTAATTATACATTTCTAGTGAGAGCAATATGCAATAAAAAATATTTAAATAAAATTAAAATTGATTTTGTTTTAATCATAGAAGTAACATTAACTAACAAAGATAATATAATCATTACCGTCTTCAATGATCCAATTCGGTTGACTATATTTACTTACTTACGTTATAACCACAATTATATTCATCCATCCCGTTTTAGGTAAGTACGTAAAATTGGTTAAAATCACTAAACACTATTACTCCGGCGGCTAAAACTGCGTGGAACGGATTATTATATTATCTGTGATTGTGTCAACCAATCAGAGGTCAAAATCTCTACTCAACATTAGTTTCAAGTAATAAGAACCAATCAGAGTTCAGAATCTCTACTCAAGACTAGTTTCAAGTGATTAGAACCTAAAACGCATTCTATAATAAGATATACGCTTGAGTTATGATCTGAGCGTAAAACTAATCTCAAGTGAAACGTGATCTGAGTCACCTTCTGGAATACGGACCTTACTGTATCAACATCCTGTCAAAAAGTTCTCATCCATTACTTAATAACCTTACAAAAATAACATAAACAAATGAAAGGATTTTTTCGCGCTGCACACAAAATTTTACATAGCTGTTTGGTATTTGTCATTGTTTTTTTTTGGCTTCATTTACAAACGGGAGATGACATTGAGGCATGTGTACAATTAATCTGGGGAGCGGTGGTCGGGCTTGTTAGATGGTGACGGGGCTGGGTAGTGGCAAGGCTGTAGGGGTGGGGAGGGGAGGAGGCGAAGTTGGACGTCCGCGTTATTTAGCTGAGCATTATATCAAGCAAGGCTTGCGCTTGCGAGCCGCCACTCTTCGGTGAAATTAAATCAACTCTCATTCAACTACCTCTCTGCTGTAAGCGCTTAATTTATCACGCAACTTTATTTTATTATTATTTGTGTGGGATAAGTGACGTTGACAGAGTAAAATGCTAGTGTAAGGTCCGTATTATAGAAGGTGAGTCAGATCACGTTTCTCTTGAGATTAGTTTTAAGCTCAAATCATAACTCAAGCGTACATCTTATTATAGAATGCGTTTTAAGTTGTAATCACTTGAAACTAGTCTTTTGTAGAGATTCTGAACTCTTATTGGTTCTAATCACTTGAAACTAGTCTTGAGTAGAGATTTTGAACTCTGATTGGTTGAGTGGTCTTGACATGACAGACGTAAACAAAGATCAAATCATTGCTTGAGTATAGATTAGTACTCAAGCGTCGTTCTAGAATAAGGAAATAACTCAGCTGATTGTTGATTGATGAATCGTGTTTCAAGTAAGGTTCTAAAATTAAAGCTTTACTTGAAATTAGTTTAAAACTAGATTCATGACTTGAGTAACCTTTTGGAATACGGACCTAAGTCTTGGATACGGTCAAGGTACATATGCTCACGCGGGCCCTCCGGATGAGTAGGCACAGAACATGGATCGCTAAGATTTATAAACATACATCTTTGGCACCTCGTCTACATTCATAGACTACGCATACTCTCATATTCATCGATCGGTACAATTGGCTTGTTTCCGGGGTATCAAAATTAAAATTCTATTTAGTCCGTCGTCCGTCCGTTCTAAGTCTGTAGATTAAGAATAAACAGGTAACATTTTTATGAATCTACATGACGGACTTAAAACTAAAATATTGCTCGTAAAAGATAGTAGATACTAGATTCGGTATCTATTATAGTCAATTTACTTTAAAGATTGAAAAATTATTCAAAAACTAGCACAACATCTGACATTTGAAGTCGAAATTCTGAAAAAAACTTGATTTGAGAAAGAGCATTATAAAAATAACACACACTTCTACTTGCTTGTTACATAGATTTATATATATTATTGTAGATTAAGATATAAGACTTGTAGAAAATTGAGCATTTATTAATAGATAAAATATAATAAATCAATTAAAATCGCGGATGCAATTTTTTCACCCAACGTTACAAAACCTCTTATATCTCGGAAACTAAATGCCGGAACGGGTACTTTTTGCTTGGACGCCCACATAGTTATATCTTTTCAAAATAACTAAACCATCAAATTTTTTACGTATAGACATTTCTCTCATTTTATTTCACTATTTCAGGGATCACATCTGTGCCGAGCTAGTGAAGCTCTTGAAAAAAAGGAAAGTTTTTTAGGATACGTTATAAATAAAATCGATATTGATGAATCTTTTTTGTTCAGAAACCTAATTCTGCTATATCCACACCGAATTTTATAGAATTTTCGTACTACGAATAAATTTTCAATGAATTCAATCCGGCTTTATTAAAAACTAGCTGACCCCCGCGGTTTCACCCGCGGTAATTTCGGAGTACTCGCAGGGATTCCGGGATAAAAAGTACCCTATGTCACTATAAGGATCACTTTAGCTTCCTATAAGTGAAAAAAAAATTCAAAATCGGTTCAGTAGTTCCAGATATTATAACCTCACAAACTCCGGAGTTCCCGCGGGAATCCCGGAACAAAAAGTACTCTATGTCCCTCAAAATCACTATAGCTTCTTATAAGTGAAAGAATTTTTAAAATCGGTTCAGTAAATCCAGTACCCACTAAGCACTACAATCACACAAATTCACCAAATCCGGAGTTCCCGAGAGAATTCCGGGATAAAAAGTATCCTGTATCACTCTGGATCACTGTAGCTCCCTATAAGTGAAAGAATTTTGAAAATTGGTTCAGTAGAACTAGAGATCGTTGTTCCCCCGTGGTTTTATCCGTGGGAAATTCGGAGTTCCCGCGGGAATTACAGAATAAAAAGTACCCTATGACACTCAGGGTTACTGCAGCTTCCTATAAGTAAAAGAATTTTCAAAATCGGTTCAGTAGATCCAGAGATTACCCCCTACAACGTCACAAACTCACAAACCCACAAACTCACAAACTTTTGCTCTTTATATGTATATTATTATTATTATTAGTATAGATATATTCTTTTACTTGAATTATTTTTATCCTAAATCTTTAATTACTGTGTACGCCTCAATAGAACCCGTGATATTAGTTCTATAGTTTTCTATAGTACCTAGGTATATTATTTGCAGTAAAATCGTCGGTATCGACTTATCGAGTCGGTCAAATAAGCCTAACTTGGACGAAACACGTTCACACTAAAACCGGAACGCTTTATTATAATCAACGCGTATGTAACATAAGTTTTGATGTAGATGCTAACATCTTTATAATAAAACATATTTTGAACTATTTATATGCATTTGGTTAATTTAAAGCCTATATTGGTTGGTGAGCGATCTCAAAATACGTTAAAAAGTAAAACTACAAAGTAGAAACTTTTCTTAATGTCCATAAAATTGTCTGAACGATTACTTAACAATTATATTATAACTATCTGTTCCCCGCGGTTTCACCCGCTGTTTCGGAATTCCCGCAGGAACCACTTTTTCTAAAATAAAGGTAACCAAGTTACCCCTTATAAAATTAGCTATATGCCAGTGAAAGTTCCGTTAAAATCGGTCCAGCCATTTCAGAGATTAGCCGGATTAAACAGACAGACACAAAAATTAAAAAAAAAGGATTTTTTTTATGTAAGTACCGTATATACTTTCATATGCATTTAGTGAAAAGCTGTGAATGGAATTGGAAGTGAAATTACAAACAGTCACTTCAATTTTATTTATTCTTTATATATGTATAAAAGATCAGATGTAACATGATTACATGACATGATCACAACTTTTCACGAGAACTACTGTTGACAAACTTGCAGTAGGTATAAATATTCGCAGACTGTGGTAACAAGTCAAATTATAGGTGCATACAGCGGAGTTTTTATAATATGTATGCATGTAGGTACGTGTAAACCTTCAAAATATTTCTATAAAATTTATCGCTTAATATTATCATTAAGCGTTTTCATGCGGCTACCCAATTAACGTCGGAATATTTTGTATAGACGAGGGTGGGTGGGTGAGCAATATTATTAGCGAATGTGAATGGTGGACGCATTAGGTTTTATTATGAGGTTGGTGAAATTTGGGTTGGTTTAGTGGCTAGAGGCGGCGGCGTGCGGCGTTGGAGCGGCATTATAATGCGCCCTTTCCGAGCGAGATTAGCTTTCGTTATACATATAATATTTACCCGGGGTCTACGCTTAAACTATTTGCACAGGGCTAATGTACAGAAAGTATCGGCTTAAATTCTTTTATTAACCTTCCTTACGTAAATATAAAAAGGAGCCATCGTAACCGCCGCCTATTTTATTTTATTTAAATTATTGTGAAGTAAAAATAGGTATGCTTATATGATATTTCCTTTTAATTTTTTTTTTGTTATGGAATTATAATTTTTAGTTGGTTGCAAATTTCAATTTTGAATTGAGATAGATATAAGTACCTAAAGGTATATTATAACTGACGGACTGCTTACTGAACGCTTTAGAACCTTTTTAAGGTTTTGATTCTCTGGCTAATCCATAATTATACCTATCTAATATGTTGCTTAATGGATTAGTCACAACTCTCAAGATCTTTAAACATATTATGGAAGGCGACTGAATAAAACGTTTGTTAAAAGGAAACAAAGGCTACGTCTACTCAAAACAATAATGAAAATTTTATATTATCTACCTCTATCTATCTATCTTCTATACATATAAAATGCTTTGTCCTGAATGACCGATGGATCAACGCACAGCCTAAACCGCTGATGGTAGAGACCTGAAACTTGGAGGGTGTGTTCTTTGTATGATGTAGGCATCCGATAAGAAAGGATTTTTTAAAATTAGACCCCTAAGGGGATTAAAGGGGTTGCAATGTTTGTATGGAACAATTCCGCGGGAACTTCGAAATTATCGTGGGTAAAACCGCGCCGGACAGCTAGTATATAATATAATATCTATCTCTACCATGTTACTCTATTTTGCTCTTTGTATAAATTATTATTATCATAAAAAATTATTATGTACCGGACACCGGTCTACTTCATAAAATATTAAAAGTGGTCTAGTTACAATAGATTTGTTAAACTTGTCTTTTCCTCTTAATGCTCCAACCAAGTTTTGTCTAGGGAGGGTCGGGTTGACTTAGCGGTTGCACTCCATCAGTGAAAGTTTGCCACTTCGGTGAGAGTATCTCGATGCTACTCAGTAGCTCTATGTGTTCAGCGTAGGTAGGTACGCGTTCAGACTGCAGAGTTAACTTGAAAATGTAGAGTTAGAGGAGTTGTGAATTTCAATGCTGAAAATTAAAACTGATAGTAGCCTAACAGCCGCACTTAATTTTGAGTAAAGATTTTTAAAACAAAATTGTGGTTTATTCCAATTTTCCAAGTTAGATGATTGAACTGTTTGGACATTTTTTTTTCCAAATTGTTAGACTGACTGAGGTAATTCTGTTTACCGCAACCAGAGACGTTCATTAAATTAATGTTAATTGGCATTCAACTGAACTTAATTAGTTAAATGCCAATTGACATTAATTTAAAGTACGTCTCTGCGTGCGGCAATTTTGTTTTTAAAATCTTTACTTAAAATTAACTAATCATTAAATCGACTCGCAGTCGTAAGCTCGCAGTAAACGAGCGTTCGGCCTCAGAGCTCGGCTCGTTTCGCGTTGGACTAAGTTCACGTCAAACGTCTAGCTACAGTTCACTTCGACACATCTAACTGCTGTGATACCACTTAGTTTGGCTCTTATACAAGTCGACAAGTCAGATACGTTGGGAATTCCGGGATAAAAGTATCCTATCTCCTTTTATATACCTTTGGCAACGTGTGGTATGCAAAATATAATGCAGTTTCACCCGTGTTATTTCGTAGTTCCCGCGGGAATTCTGGGATAACAATTACCCTTACACCGTGTATGCAAATTTCACGATGATCCATTGAGCCGTTGCCGTTGGGGCATGAACTCACTTTTGCATTTATAATATTATGTATTAAGGATACCTAGGTAAATAAACTTTGATACTAGGTTGAACTAGGTTGATAAACTTTTTTTTTCTTAATTCTATTTAGTCCGTCAGTAAGATCATAAAAAAATAATAGACACGTATTTTTTGCTTTTTCAAATTAATGAAAATATAGTTGGATAAAGCGCATTGGATAAAGTTTAGGAGCGGGGGCTCGTAACGTCATAATATGCAGGTAAAAATTGGACCTGCTTGTGACGTCACGCGACATTTCGGCTCAACGTATCTCCGTTATTTTTTCTTACGTAAAAAAATTTTAAATACGTTTTTAATATTTTTTATGAATCTACAAGACAGAAGAGAAAATTTAGTTAATTTCCACTTCGGAGAATTTGTGGGTTTAGAAAATAAAGGATTAGCTACATGTTAAGTACCTAATGAAACGAGTTTGTGGTAAACTATAAGTACATTCACTCACAATTATTTTCTTTTATTAAATCTAGAATTATCATTTAAATTCCTGCAATTGTATCTGACAAATTAAATAGTGTTTACTTGAATTAGTGACTAATCAAAATTGTAATTATGTAGGTACAACCTAAAAACGTTCAATATGAAATTTAACATTTTTACATAAATTATTTATTTATTATTTTTTAAGACTTAACAGCCTTGACAACGTGTTCCTGTTTATATTGTATTTTCGAAGGGGGTCCTGAGAGAGAGAATTCCGAAGTTCCCGCGAGTGAAATATATCTTACTTTTTGCGACGTAACAACGTTATTTTAGTCGGAATCATACCAACTATGGGTATGAACTTGTTCGACATAAATCACGTGTAGGATTCGTTATTTTATAGGTTTTAATTTTGGCATTTTATGTTGTGATGACATCTGCGGACATAACTGACCTCGACCCAACCTCCCGCGCGCCAGTTAACTAGCTGGCCCCTGGTTTACGAGGCACGGTTTATGAGTATGAAATCAAACCAAACATAAAATATTTAATTTCGCGAATAGGCCACACGCTATCTAACAAATAATAAAATAAAAAATTATATCGTACCTACTTTGTAACGGTTTGCAAATTTAAGTTTAACGCAGGTTAAGATAAATCCTCCATTCTAAGTAGTAGCTTAAAGATGTTTTTACTATTTTATGTAATGATTATAAACTGTCTTAGTCGGTTTCTAGATTTTAAAGGGCTGAAAGTATACTTACGTTATAAAAAACAGGATAAGCGAAAAAATAATATTATAATATGATCGGTAGTTTTTCAGAATATGAGGAGAATAAATTCATTGAAAAGACATTACAACTATATTCACAAGGTACAAAATACCGTATGGCTCACTAATACGTATACACGGCACGCCCTGCGCACACAGCGAGCGATATACATCAGCTGGATCGAGGTCATTGTCTTAACGCACGCGGCGATTTGTGTGTAAAGTGATTGAGCGGCGAGCGCCTTCACAGATTGTTTTCTTTTTGATTGATATATTTTGTTTGAATTATTATCTTTTTTATTTTATGAAAATGTTTATAACGGTGTATATTTTCAACTCTGTAAATATTTGTAGCTAATTTTACCACACCTTATATTAAAAGTAAAGGAAATAGCCATACGAGCAAACAATTACATAGTTTTCAGTGACATTTTAAGATGCTCGTGACTTTGTATTTTTTTTTCGACTAATCCTAATGAGTATTATCGCTAATCCAACGTTATACTTTTACTTTTATATGCTGGAGTCTATTCAATTATTTATTGATAACTTTTAATCAAGTAGGTACCTACTGGTCGTCAATAAATTACTATGTACTTACCTAATTTAGTTTTGAGTTTATAAATATAGATTTTGCATTAATTTGTTAAATATACATACGTATGTATAGTTTAAAAACGTTTGATCCCCTGAATAAATAAAATAAAACTAAATACTTTTTTGGGGCAATCGTAACAATATTCGAGAAAAACTTGGATAAAATTGTTCATCAAAATGCAAAATAGCGCAATTTTCCTACAACCAGGGTCGGGTCAAACGAGAAAGAACTGAATTAACTGGACGTTGGAAAACAGTAACTCGATTTGCATAACTCGTTCACACAGGCATCGCCAGATAACCTAATTTGTGCTGACGGGTTATCACGATCAAAGAAAATCAAAACAGCATGCATACGTAGCTTTTATTAGTCGAATATTTAAAAAAAAAATTTAATGTCTTTCGATTTTACCGCCCACCTCTAAGAAGATTCTGATAGTGAATAAGTGAATAAGTGCTACAAATGTTTGATAAATAAACGAAGTTTATAGTATATAATTTTTTGTTTTTTAAACACAACGTTTTACTATTATTTATTTTTTATAAAATTTAAATTGCAGGCTAATTTTCAGTTTCAGTTGTTCCTATCGGTTTTCGTACAGGTTTACAAATAATGGCGGTATTTCTATGTATTATGAAAAGAGACAACATACAAAAAAGTAGTCAAAGAAAGTCACTTTGACGAATTTCCGTCGGTAGAAATGCCGTATCTAAATGTGTTATTGTAATATCGTTGGTGCGACCCAAGTAGTTACTCGTCTATATAATATATATGTTTTATTCGCAATTACCAGAAAGTTGAATGAGCTGTGCGCTGGTGTCGGTCCCCTGCTCTACTGGGAGATCGCTAAGCGGTTTCATTGTCTTCACCCTTCGACGTCTTTGCTTGTACGTGTTAAACCCAAATAGGTTCTGCTTTTAAAAGAATTTTAATTGTAGCTTAAGTTTGGAGTTACTTTTACTATTCGCTCTTTGAAACAAAGATATATATTGTCTTCATTGGTCGCATATAATATCTTCCATGGGTAAATCTTAGTTATTTGTTGCTCTATTACTCAGAAAAGTGGTAGATCAAGGTTGTCAATATTTTTCAAACGGTAGAATCAAATTTTTCCTAGTTATTACATACCTATTCCGCTACATGTGCGTTCAAAGTCTTATTTATTTATTTATTTTATTTATTTATTTAATTACTAATTTACAAACATTGTAACGACTTGACAGTGCTACATAAACCTTTTTAGGTTTTTCCGTGCACCGACACATCCGCCGTTATACGACATAATTATAAGCTTATATTATAATTTGAACTGCATATTTGTAATTTCCGTAGTATGAACCTGTGTATAGGTATAATATGAAGTACTAGGTGCTTATTTTCCTTAAAAAAGCGGATGACTTCGCTGTTATTAGTTACCGTAGTATTAAAAAAAGATCCGACATTTGCCTTGCGAGACAGCTTTTTCATTCCTATGGTTTAAAGAGGTGTCTTTCCAGTATATGCATATCACGTGAATATTTCTACTTTAGCCCGATTATTCATAAATAAATAGGTACAATTACATTTTTGCTTAAATTAAGATTTTGTGGGGTGGGAGTTATTTATAAAATGACTAGATAATTTTACTAATATTTGATTCTAAATAGATAAGCAAGAAAAGCGGAACTTGCGGTGAAAAGGGGAGATTAGGTACAAATGCTAAATAGTTAACACTAAATTGTTAAGAGATTTCATTCATTAATATTAAGATCATTGAACTAGGTACCTACTTAAAAATCTAAAATGTGTAGACCTGTGGAGTTGAGTGGGGTTTATTTTACATCTCGTCGCTCCAACATTGCTGTGTGTGAGTATATTCGCTACAACACCTGACTGGAGTCATATCTGCCCCAGTTGTTTGTACACTTGACTCTATTCAGTACAGATGGCATACAGATAGCGTACTTTGACACCTAGATTAAATTGCTCTCCCCAGCTTCATATGATACTAGGAAATAGGAATATGAAATATTTGAATTTGAACGAGCGGAAAACCGTGACAATTTTTTTTTGTACATATACATATTTCGATTCCAGAGAAAAAGTTCTTGCTATTTAGCTTTAATAATTTTATTTATAACTAGCTGTGCCCCGCGGTTTCGCCCGCGGTAATTTCGGAGTTCCCGCGGGAATTCCGGGATAAAAAGTACCCTATGTCCTTCTCTGTACAACGTGCATGCCAAATTTCATCCAAATCCGTTCAGCTGTTTTTGCGTGATTGAGTAACAAACATCTAAACATCCACACTTTCACATTTATAATATTAGTAGGATAGTAAAATAATATACAACTTGATTCGACTAGTTAGGAAATTTATTTACCGACAGATTGTAAAAATGATTACAAATACTGCTGTGTTTAAAGAACACACAGTCACTCTAGCTATCTCGACGTGTTACCAAAATCTAAACCTATCAAATTTTCCTGTGCGGTTATAAAAGCTGGAATCTGAAAGCGTCAGATAGAAAGCAGGAATCGTCAAAGAAGTGTTGCTGCTGAAAAACGCTTTGGATTTCTTAAACATCTTGTCATATTAATGCTCCAATTATGGAGGAACTTCAACTTGAAAAGTGTCGCTCATACTGATATAATTAATAGTTGCTGGTAACGTATCCCTGTTTGCTAAAGCTGGTCCGACTAAAATGACTAAACTGCCGATGTTCCAATCCTCATCACAATACCAGCGTATGATCGCAAATCTCGTATTTAGAATGCCTTACATAGATATATACTGCTTCTTATATCGAAGCCACGATCCTAACTATTGAGAGATCGATTTATGGGAGGAGGATAATTCCTATATTGTATAAAAGTATCCATACACAATTAAATCCTATACTGAATTATCGAACATATATGACGAACCTGTCTCAGGGACCCTAATCATTTTAGTCAAGCAATCACAAAAGACACAAGAATCATTCTAATTAGACATTGCGTCTGTAACATTTACAAAAATCCTTTGTAAAGCAGATTTTTTATACTTTCTTTGTTCTGTCAGCGTTTTTATGCAAGTGCCGTTTTTCCCGAGTATTATGGACCTTTTTGCATTGCGATAGTGTTCATTTTGTGCAGCTGACGTCAGCTAAGTGCGCCGCTCGCGACAATCGGCGGAGAGCGCAGTGAGAAGCCCTCTCGCTAACGAGCCCCCCGCCCCCACATTTTCATTTTATCGCTACTCCGCCCCTTATTCGTTTTTTAAATTTTCTTTTATCTCTATGAAAGATCCCATGACAATATTTAAATGTAAGAAAATAATATTTCACTACATGAGCTCTTGAACCGGCTTAATATTTCAGTCCCTACGGCCCACTACGTAACTGAGCTGGGTAACACTTAGATGATTTGTTACAGTTTGAAGCTAACTCTATTATAGGATTTATCTAATCTGACCTGCAGTTTCACTTGAGTGAATTCTTTGATGAACTGAGATAAGCAATATCCCGGGGCATTGCAAGTTTACAAAATTATGTAGGTAGGTAGGTACAAACAGACAAAAAAAGGTTTAATTATAGGTGTTTGTATAAGAATACATTATTTAATAGAATATAAGAAACAATACTTATGTTCTAATATTGCCTATAGCAGGTTGTATTAGTAGAGTTGCCAACCGTCCTGTTTTCCCAGGACATGTCCTGATTTTTGGGGTGTGGTCCTGACTTTTTAAGTCGTGTCTTGGGTTTTTACGGCGTCCTGGTTTTAAAGTTCACGCACAATGCCTCCAATAGTACATTTTATCGGTGAGCCCGGTATAATTTAACTGAAGATACTTTAATAAACAATTTAAACTGCTATTATTTGAGTTCCATTTATAAATTAACTACTGCTCTAATACTTTTTCTGCGTCCTGTTTTTAAACCGGAGTGTTCTGGTATTTCCACCTTGAAATCCTGATTTTCTATATTTGGGTGTGGCAACCCTATTAAATAATATACGTAATACCTAGTTGTAGCTAGTTATTATACTAAAAAGTATTTTTGGTTCAATCAGTAATATCAGAGAAGAGGCAAAACCGTGAGTGAGAAAACTAGTTGAATTTTGAACATTATACATATATATTTTCCCGGACTGGCTAGCTCTTACTTATTATATTAATAGGTAAATAATAATTACGGCTAAGTAAACGATATTCCAACGGTCGCACTCAGAGTCGTTTTAATGCTCTGAGCTAATCTAATTGTACCTAATAAAGACTCTCCATAAGATCAATTTCTTTAATATTGTTAACCAGCAGCTGTGCTCCCAGCGATTTCACTCGCGTCTATTTCGGAACTCCCACGGGAACCTCTGTATTGGAATGATTTATATTCTAAATAGCTGTGCCCCGCGGCTTCACGCGCGTGAGTTCGAATTGGGCACGATGACAAGGTATAAAAATCAAAATTCTCTTTAGTCCGTCAGTAAGATGGTGAAAAATTACATAATGGACACTTATTTTTTGCTTTTTCGAATTATTGAAAAAATACTTAGATAAAACGCATTAAAATTTAGGAGTGGTAGGTCGCGACGTAATAACTAAGTATAAAGGGTATACCAATGTATACCTAGGTGTGCCGTCATACGGAATTTCAACTCAATGTATCGCCGTTATTTTTTGATTAAAAAAGGCAAAATAAAAGTTGCCCAAGTTACTTCTTATAACATCAGCTAACTTTCAGTGAAAGTCACGTTAAAATGGGTCCAGCCGTTTCAGAGAGTAGTTGGTACAAACAGATAGACAGACAGACAGAAACAAAATACAAAATTGAATTTTTCATGTATATAGCGTAATATCCTTTCATATGCATTTAGTGAAAAGCTGTCAATGTGGAATTACAAACAAACACTTCAATTTTATTTATATGCATAGGTATACAAATATAGTAAAGATTAGTGGTTCTGCAGTTCCATTCGCGTGAACTTCTGGATTTATTACTTAGGGATACTGTAGGTTTCTATCAGCAAAAGAATTTCTATAATCGGTTCAGAAATTCCACAGTTTATTGTTTGCAAACATACAAATTATTTCTCCATTAAATATTACAAGAATAGGTACATACAGAATGATTTTCGATAGGTAGGTACTTAATGCAGTCGGCAATGGCAGGAAATATTAGATCAATCTATTCGAGCATTGCATTTCCGTTGATAAGTAGGTAAGCCATGCGCCTATTAATATAATGTACGTCTCAGTCAGTCATATAGGTAATCAATAAAATTTAAGTAGGTATGCTGATGTATGAACGACGAAAATACATCAACATTATGTTATTCATTTGCTTGTCCAATTTTATGAAATGTTCTTCGAAATTGTTGTTATGCCAATAGCGTTCTAACTTTATGATATTTTAAATATAGATATGCACTCGGTTGTTTCTTTAAATAGAGTTTTATTAGATACTATATTGTCACAACTTACCATAATAATTATTAAAAATTAGTTTATTTTTGAGTAGAAACAGAATAAATAGGGTGTCCCACGGATATGCCACATGGAGGAAAAGTACCTTGAATATTGTAGATGGAACATTTTACTGAAAGAAGATTTGAATTTAAAAAACAATTTAAACTGCATTCATAGATATTTAAATAATTACATGGTGGAACCGGGAATCGAACCAGTTACATGAGAAAAATAATCAGCCTGTAGCTTTATCATTCCGATCGAAAGACTTCATTATAAGGAATACTTTTTGCTAAATAACATAGTATCAAAAATAAAGGAAGACACACATTAAGTAATTAGACCATCTACTTTAATAAAAACAGACAATATACTTAATCGGCTTTCTTATAAACAAATTCCATTTCAAAATTTGATGACAATAAAGAACGTGCTCAGTGTATAAAATTAATTAAAATAATAAGCATTGAATTAAAAATAATACTAAATAAAAAATTACTAAGTACGTATATTGCCGCGGGAATTCCGGGTTACAACATAACATAGCCTATGAGACTCGTAAACAAGGTGGATTTCTATTTGTAAAAGAATTTTCAAAATTGGTTCAGTAGATCCGGAGATTACCCCTTACCACCTTACAAACTCTCAAACTTTACCCCTTTATAATATGTATTAGTAATTAGTATCTACAGACTAGTGTGTGAACCTATTCGATGATAAAAAAGTGGTGCATTTAAATCAGGGGCCGTATTTTTGAATCGCTCGAATCGCAAGAATCACATGCGAATACTTATAAACGTATGAGCATTTGCATGTGAAACTCGGATTCCGTGTGCGAACAGTAATCCGAGCGATTCAAAAAAACGGCACCTGGGCTTCAACATACCTACCCATTCGTGTAAAAGAAGCTTCAATGAGAACGATGAAGATGAACAAATTCTATCTCTAAATTTATATCTTAAATGTGTTGTATTTTTTATGGAAAAGCTATGTCTCTTTATCGAAATTAATGAATTTTTTTAAAGCTTTAGTTCTCCGCTATTGAAGAAAAATAGACAAATAGTGTAACATTAATTGATGTGTTTTTTGCAAAAATTCATTCAGACATTCCCGACCAAAATATATAACATGTATAGCAGGCGTCATATATTTACAATCTGTCTGATCGTCAACAGCTTTCAGTTACCTACCTAAATTGTTAAATTCTAATATCAAACAAATTAATTTAATGAAATCGACGTAAAGCCTTATAAAATACAAATAGAACGTTGCAAATTTTTTTTTTTATGTTATAGGGGGCAAACGGGCAAGTGGTACACCTGATGGTAAGTGATTACCGACGCCCATAGACATCTGCAACACCAGAAGGCATGCAGGTGCGTTGCCGACCTGGAATGGGGATGGGAACTGGCTTTCAAGTGGGGCTGCCGGAACACATCGTTAGGTGCTTGGCGACAGATTTGTAATTTGTACGAGTCAGCTAGTATATCCTACAAAAGTATTTGATTCGTTAATTTACAAACGGTCAGCATCTCATATATATATATGTAGAGCTATATCACAGCTGTTGTGCGTTTTGTTTCCAGTTGAAGATTATAAGGACACGCCTTATCTTCCGCTTTTTTGTTTTAATCTAAGGTTTAAATTACATGATTCATCTGTAACGCAATGACTGCGTAGGACGTAGAGAAAACCAAACAGGAGGGAAGGAGGTCCATGTCGACCTCTATGGTGGCTAATGTCATGATGCGTATGCGGCGTATCGCGATCAATCGCAGCAGGTCCTTTATAGTCTTGTAAACTTGCCTGTCTGAAAATAAACAACCATTCTGAATAAATAAATAAATATAAATAATAATCCACTTCACACTGGAACCCACTGGACTGGACTGGAGACTGGAAAATGGAACCCTGTGTTCATCACACACACACATCACACATCACACACACTTTTAAACTTACTAGAGTAGTTTTTTTGCGGTAGAATGATAAGTTTGGCCAAACGCCGCCTTAGTTTGGCATATGTGTTCTTTATACTCTGCCCCTCCTTCGACAGCTGATATAAAGCTGCTAAGTACACGAGGACAAGAAAACCGTACATATACGTATTGATATTGGAGTTATTTTGGCCCTAGAAACACAAATTAATGCAAAAAAGTAGGGCAATAATTTAGTCGACGCCAATAACAAAATTTACGTACATATTAAGATAACACTTACAAAAAAAACTGTCAATGTAGTTGCCGTGTATAGAATTGTCGTGTTGAGAACTGCTAATGTAGCAAGCATAATGAACAGCTGGAAATAACATAATTATAATTACAAAATTAAGGTCCGGTTCTCCAATTTCTATTAAGAATATCTATTAATAAAACAAAAAATAGGCATATCTGTCAGATGTTCTCAAGCGGTGATCTTACCAATGAGCAGCATTTAATTTTTATTTACATAGACAATAATGAATTTCAAAAGTTACCAACCTGAAAACTAAAAACTTCATTAAATAAATTGCAACATTCTAAAATATCAACATACGCTGTACGAACGTCGTTCATTTCTTGAACAATAATATCTTCATTTTCATGTGACCATTGATCAATACAGCAGCTGTTGTTTTCTCCGGGGAGCGTTGTCGAGGAAAATAATTTGTACCTGTCAATAGATCTAGTGATGCAATCCAATTGCTGCGACATGATGAACAGTACGCAGTATAACATGACGAATTCCAATACGAAGCGAAATTCGCACACAGACAAGTTTATGTTGGATAGAAATATTAAAATTGCGTATTCGGTAGATATATCCCAGTCACTCTGCATGGTTCTAAGATAAATCATTACAAGTGTGTGCATAAAACAAAAGGGTATTATAAGAAATAATATTTTTCTGCGGTTACACTCCATATTTTTGTTGTATCGCAGGTCGTTTTTAAAATAAATATTCTGATTAATCTCCAATTTCGCTTTTAATTTTTGGAATTTGCCCGACGTGAAACGGCACAGGAGTATTATGAACAACGAAGTCAAAGCGGAGAGGTAGAAATAATGTTCAGCGGTACCGTTTCTCACTTTGAACAACTCGTAAACGAACTGTATGAGTAAGTTCACTATGATAAACAACACTTCGAAAAATGAACGGCAATAAATGAACGCGGTTCTAATTTTGCTGTTGCACGACGCCACGTCCCTGTATAGGCCCAAGAAAACTTCGGTGCGCAACAAAACGTATAACGTATTGAGATTCATGTTTACATCGATGTAAATACTAGGTACGTGCTACATGGTGGAGCTAATGCGACGTTATGGAGTGATATATCGACTATATTGAATTAGGTACTACACGTCTCTTTTAATGATGTAATCCATTAAGTTCTAATGTGGACTTTCTGAATAAGTGATTCGGGAGAATTATTTTTTTGTGGTCTCTAAGCATTATTGAGGAAGTAGATTATATTTGATAAAAATATAACAAACACTTAGGAAACTAACTTTTGCTCGCGACTCCATTCCCATTGTATCTATTTCGAAGATTTTTAAATTAGCCCTGTATTCTAGATTGCTGTAATCCCTACTAAATCGAAAGTATCGAAAGTAACTGTCTGTCGGTTACGCTTTCACGCTATAACGGTTCAACCGATCATTATGAAATTTTGTTTACACGTTTTCAGGGATACAGAGAAGGACATAGGGTACTTTTATTCTGAAATTCCCGCAGGAACTCCGAAATTAACCCCGGTGAAATCACATAAAATTTTGCATACACGTTGTCGGAGTACAGAAAATAAAATAGGGTACTTACTCTTTTCCCGGAATTCCCGCGGGATCTCCGAAATTAACGCGGGTGAAACCGCAGGGAATAGCTAGAGTATGAACGTCTAATACCTGAATGTCTACTTCCCATAGTATCCACTTCGATGCACGTCCACTTCCCTGAACTCCTTAATTTTTTGACTCGGTTATTCAATATTCATATTATAATTTCATTTCAGTAATCATAAAAAAAACTTACAGACAAGCCTCCATTTGTATATAAAAAAAAAAACGATTCTTAAGAGCTACACGAAGATCCATTCTATCTGATCCATCCTATTAATAAATATGTCACTACAGTAATTACTACAATATTATTTAGTGCCACTAATATAAATGCCGCAAAACTGCAAGCTTAAGTATTGTTACATAATTATTTTAGTTGAGTTTGCATGGAGACTTCATCAACAAATTATTTCTGTATAAATCATAGACGATCTACTATTTAGTTTAATATGAAATAAAAATTAAGCATTGTTATCCAATGCAGCGTACAAAATATGTTAAATATTATACCATCTTAAACTACTTCATATTAATTATTATTAATAACATTATAGTAATAATTAATAATTATTAAACAACTTCAAAAATATTTTTATGGTAGGTACAACTAGGTTGGATGGCCCTGGGAAAGCTAGGATTTAGGTTAAAAAAAGCCCTCCATCACTTAAATTCGAATTCTACAATAGACTATAATGACTACTATGACTTGTTTAATAGAAAATCAAGTTTAATTATAATTTAAGTTTTATAATTATTATAAGTTAAATAATAAAGTAATTTTACCATTTTTAATTAATCATAGTTTGGCAAGGATTTTTTCTGACAACCCACTCGCGATATATTTTTTAACACACTACCTTGAAATACTATTCATCTATTAAACATATGGGTGAAGGTCGCTTCTAATTCGGATCCTCTACTTAACCTATTTATAACTAAGGAACGCATTCGTCATGTAAAGTGGTCATGAAAAATTGGGCTTTTGATTGGACGATTCGACGTGACCGCGTGACATGACGAAACCTTCCTTCATAAGGGTAGGGCACAACTAGACATAGATATTATATTCAGGAAAAGACCCAGCACATAAAAGATGTGGCAAGACTTGTTTTCGGCAAATCGTCAGCTATCTGTGACTTGTACCAAGCCTGTTGCTGACTGCGCGCTCCGCCCCGTCTGCTGTTTGCTCAGCACTGCAACACTCGCTGTCAAGCGGTAATGGATATTGAAGTCCACTTTTTTAACCGACTAAGTATTCAAACACGCTTCCGCTGCTTTATTTATTTATTTAAACTTTATGCACATCATGGCACAAAAGGCGGACTTAATGCCACAGTGGCATTCTCTGCCAGTCAATCTTCTTTCTTTATATTTCTGATAAAAGTTTTGAGCAAACGTTCGTTTCATGCTCAGTGTAGTTTGACGATATGCGATTATTCGTGTCGTATCTTACCCTGTTTTCCAATTACAGAGCATAATGTGACTCAGCGGCGCACAATGCCAAATTGAGCTAATGCTTAATTGGAACGTGAATTAGTTTTCAAGTGCACCAGCAGAGTGCAAAACTTTTTATCAAAGAAAATAATACTCTCTTTTTATTATTTCCAATAAAACACTTGTTAATTTTCTGCTACTTGATTTATTTTTCCGTTTATCCGATCCAGGAAAGGCGAAGGGACTTGGGTATCTATCTGCACGCATTACGCGAAAGCAGTACTTTTTGAGAGTGCTCGATTGTGCGAAGCGTTGCTGCAGTTGAAACATAAACGTTGAGCATTATGTCCATTATTATGTTGCATAATGCGCTTTAGTGCTGTAATTGGAAAACAGGTTGGTTGGTAGGTTATTTACCCCAGAAATTACTCGAAATTGTAATAGGTAGGTACTCGAAATTGTAATAGGTAATACCTGGACGGTAACTATGTGGACTATCAGTGATAATTTAATAAAATATAAACGACAACTTAAAATTGAAAACACTAGCTCGCTACATGACTGGTTTTGTAGGAGGCCGAACTGTATGTTACAACAACCGGATGTCGGGTTCTCTCACGGGCCATGGTCCTTAAACCAAACGTTTATAATAACATGTGTAAATGTCGCAGTTAGGTATAGTCCCCTCAGCAGGACATGCATGAGGATAGACTAAACATCTGCTCATGTGTTACTCGAATGTGATGGAGTAGCATTACACAGAGTTAAGCACCAGGGAACACCAAGGTCATTCCCGGAAGCCTTCGGTGACATTAGGAAGTTACTGGATTTCCTTGGAGGCGGAAACCAGTCCACCAACAAATGCAAATACAATACAGCAGCAAAAAGATAATTAATAATGGAAGAATTTCATAAGATAATGACAGTCACACGTGAAGCAGGGAAGCGACCGCAGAGTCATGTGGTTTACGGGCGACTCGTTACAGGCGCGGCACATGCACGCCTCGTGCGGTGCCTTGCGGTACCAACGTCACGCTTGCCCGACCAACTCGCATACTGTAATATACCTAGTTTAGGTAAATGTTGCAATCAAGTTGTATAATTAAGGCCGCGAGCGTTATACGAAATGCCAGCTGCGTATAAGCGGGAAATATACCTAGGTAACGTCACTGTTTTGTATTCACAACTATCCCGTCGTACTAGGTTAGGTTAGATTAAAACTGTGACAACAGAGTCAAACCCCAACGGATTTTCTGATCTCGGTATCATACAAAATGGCGGCCAGCTGTAAACGGGCAATCTATACAATATGCGCAATTGCGCACGTGGAAGAAAGGAAGTTTATAGGGGCAAAGAGATCTTGAAGTGTACGTAAACGTCTTTACTAAATTGAAAGTAATCGAGTAGTGAACGTTCAGAGAAGTGGACATTCAGGTGATGAAGGTTCAGGGAAGTGAATCTTTAGGGAATGGACGTTCAGAGATGTGGACTTTCAGGGAATTGGACGTTCAGGGAAATATACCTAACGACCAAAGTGGACATTCCGGGAATAGGACCTCACGCACATAAAGGATATTTAGGTATAATATGCTGTACTGGAGTTATTGATACATACACAGGTATACAGGTACATAATATTGTGGTCTTAACTGATAATATAGGCAGGAAGATGCTGCTTACACATTTCGACCCTAGTCATAGGTATCTAGTCAAGCCATCAATGTTGTTATTATGATCCCTCTCTACTCTTTGTGTGCGTGACGTACAGTTTTGTGTGGGAAAATCATTTGGCGACGCTAGTTTTCATTTGTTTTCATACTATACTGTGTTCATGCCCCTTCTATCTGTTCTGTGCTTATGACAATGATGGCTCCACAATTTTCTCTTAAAGTGGAAAGTAATGGAATTCTATAGGAGCAGTTACCATCGTAGAGATTGCAATGCGATTTAACAGCATTCAATGTGGCAACGGAACAAGGCTACGGAGTAGACCGGATCGTGCCGTGACTAGGACAAAGTGCGGCTTCGACAGGCAGCCGCCCATTACACTCGCTACCGTTAAACCCTTAATGGATGGCCGACAAGTTCTCGATTACTATTCGTATTACGGAATATTACGAAATGGTGGCCCAGTGTATTCCAGCATTATGATGTACTTGTGGTCTTAATAATTTTTTTATTCGTTTCTAACTGGGCCCTTATTCACTATGACCAATAAGATTAGTGTTCATAACGCTCATCCCAAATCAATCAACAATCAAAAAACACAATCCCAAACGCTCCAGATGCCAAAATATCAGAAGTTCATATTCTGTATGCCATATGCGGTGTAAACGTACTTTTTCGAAGTGAAACCAGTGCTCGATTAAGCCTGTAGCAAATTCTATCAATGGGCCTTTGGTTTGCGTTAGGTTATCAAGTTATGATATTTACATAAATAATTCTGTTAGAAAGAAACTTTTCTGGATTTTGTTTAATTAGTAGCGTGACCAGCGTTCCCTTTTAGAAATCCTTAATGCGAATGTAAGTTTATTTGTTTATTTGTTTGTGACGCTTACATGTATTTCATGAAAGTTTACATAGCTACACGTTGTGAAGGGTACAGAGAAGGACATAAGGCACTTTTTATCCCGGAATCCCTATGCGGAACTTTTTCCGCGAGACATTTTCATAATAACTCTTTCGTGGAAATGTTATAACTAGTACAGTATTACATATATTGATAACTACAGTGATGTGAAAAAAATATTTGAAGCTTCTATGTGAATTAATATTTTTTTACGGTCAAAAAGCGTTGGTGCGCGGGGCCCCCAAATGCGCGGGGCCCGTAGCATTTGCTACTTTTGCTACGTGGTTGATCCGGCACTGAGTGAAAACAATTTTTTTAGCTCGTTATAGTGAATAAGGGCCCTGGTCTCTATGCTATTTCACTCTACCCAAAACCCTGAAATACGTATTTCTTCGTTTGATTAATTTGAAATAAGAGCCCAAATACCGATTCCAATTGCAGACTTTTTCACCCTTAGGGGTTGAATTTAAAAAATAATTTCTCAGTGGTTGCCTAAATTACAAAAGGAAATCTTGACTCTTGTGCCAAGTTATATGTTTCTATATGGGGATGCATTGTAAGGTCAGTTAAGAAGCCTCTTTAAAATAAATAATAGGATAGTATATTTGGACATAGATAAGCAATAGTGTGTTAACCCACACTGGAGAAATATTGAGTAAATTAAAGTTTTAAAATTATAGCGCCATTTTGTGTCAACATTTTTCATGCGCAATATTTAGTTACATATTTAAACAATGTAATAAGGTAAACACATAATTAAAAAACGTTCTCTGCCTCTCAATAAATCGTTCTGAATCAATAACTTCATTTTGTGGGTTAACATGTTATTGTTTATCTGCATCCATTTATTACTTATACATCTAATATCTACTTTTATCTATGTCTACATATACTTACGGTATTACTAGCTGTTCCCCACGGATTCACCCGCGTTAATTTCGGAGATCCCGCAAGAATTCCGGGATAAAAAGTACCGTACAAAAAGTACTAATGTATAAGCTACATTATTTTAGAGCATCATTAAAATCCATTCAGTATTTTTTGCGTGAAAGAGTAACAAACATCCGTCCATCCATACATACAAACTTTTGCGTTTATAATGTTAGTAAGGAAAGGATAAAGAGAAACGATTTGGTTTTTTGTATGTTTGTTCCTTAGTTTGTAATGAGTAATTTCAAAAACTACTCGACCGATTTTTAAAATTCTTTCACTTATATAGGAAGCTACAGTGTTTCTAAGTGACATAGAGTACATTTATCTCGGAATCCCCGCAGAAACTGAAATTAACGCAAGTGAAACCTAGGAGGTCGACTATCTATCTCTGGGATATGTACTTAGGTAAGTATTCTAGAATTTGTATTGTTCAGCGAGGCGCTCGACCAAGCGCAGTACCTACAAAAAGAGTTTACCCTCGACCCTCGAGACTGGTTTGACTATACCTATACTATATTGCTATATTCCTCGAATTCGTCACGCGCCTCTCTGATCTTACCTTTAAATGTAGGTACAATAAAAGTCTTATCTCTCAACGAATTCATTCGAATGGAAAATCGCTAATGAGGCGCTGAATGCTATTGAAAGATGAAACGTTAAAGCACTCTCGGTACAAATTGGCTTTTTCGACGTCTCACGCTATTGTCTGTACTAAAACGGTAAAATATTACTCGTAGTAGATAGGTACCTAAGAATTTTTAAAACCCTTTTTCTATTTTTAATATACACCTGGCACTTTTTGTAATCTATTCTAATACTAATATTAATAATAATTTAATAATCCTACTATTCTACTAATATTATAAATGTGCAAGTGTGGATGTTTGGATGTTTGTTACTCAATTACGCAAAAACAGCTGAACGGGTTTGGATGAAGTTTGGCATGCAAGTTGTCAGGGGTACAGAAAAGGACATAAGGTACTTTTTATCCCAGAATTCCCGCGGGAACTCCGAAATTACCGCGGGTGAAACCGCGGGGCATAGCTAGTCTAGTAATATTATAAAGAGCTAAAGTTTGTGAATTTGTGAATTGCGAGTTTGTGAGTTTGGGACGTTGTAGAGCTTAAAAAACAAGAATCAAGTATTCCATGACCACATACATCATTCAAGTATACTTACGAATAATTAATATATTGTAGTACGCAGTAAGCATGACGGTCGTTTTCATTAATCGATAATTTCTAACCGTTTTCTAACATAATTTTTCTACTCCCGTAAGTACCTACCTTAGGTGATTCACTCAATACAATACAAAAAGTTTACAAAGTTATGGATTTTTTCACTGGGAAAAAATCAACAGCTAGTAAATAAAGTAAACAAGTCGTTGCTATTGTATTTACAACCAAGCAACTTTGTTCTGAGGGAACTTGCAAACTTTGTTGCTAAAATTAAGCAAGCCAAGTTTTTTAGGTCATGTTGATGAGTTCAGTCGTCCTGCCATCAATTCAAAAACAGTCTTGTTATAACTATACTACAAATTGACTTCATACACATTATACAAATCGAAATTTCTATGGACAACATTGCAATAAAAATGTTTTTTTGTGCTATACCTACTAATTTTAAGAGATCTTACTTAATCAGCAAAATTTTATATCCCATCACTTTAACTGTGTTATTATCTATAGTAATATTATAAAGAGGTAGATACAGTTTGTGAATTGTGCGTTTGTGACGTTTTAGGGAGTAATCTTTGGATCTACTGAACCGATTTTGAAGATTCTTTCACTTATAGGAAGCTCCTGGAGTCTTGAGTGATATAGGGTGCTTTTTATCCCGAAATTCCCATGGGAACTCAGAGATTACCGCGGGTGAAACCGCGGGGACAGCTTGTCAGATAATAATTTGAATATTGCCTTATTTAGTTAACTCTCTTCTCCATCTGTGTCACTGTGTCTGTGATTAAAATCATTTAAAATTAGAAAATCTTTCCTAAGTACTGAAATTGAAACTCCGACATCGTTTCAGTGTATTTAATTACTCCGAAGGTAGTGTTTCCATTTTGTTGTACCTACTTAATTAAAATTCAATCGTTAGCATCACCACGACAACGGAACTGTCCGCGAGAGTTAATATTTTTTAAAACGACAATCAGTTGCGAACCATAATAAAAAAAAAACAAACTAAATTTCCTTGACAATACTTCGGTACTGAATATCACACAGAAAGGGTTTTTTAAAGTGCTACGGATAAAGAGGAGGCGGGGCAGATTAAAAGTGTGGGTGTGCGGGGGTGGGGGGTTGGTGATAACGGCTGGGTGGACTGGGGTGGGGCAGCAAGCTCGTTAGCGACAATTTTTCTCAAAGCTCTCCCGAGGCAAAATTGTCACAATTCCGATTCTGACAAATTACGCTGGTAACAATCTGCTGTACATACCTATTACATCGCTGGCACCAGCTGCCTGAGATTTTCCGCGTGAATTTTGGGATTCCCTCAGGAACTCGTGGTTGCACTGGGATAAATATAACCTACACTTTGACCAGGGATACAGCTACATACGTATGCGTATGGACATGACAGCACCGTTGGTTTAGTGGTTGATCAGTGACCGACTGCTATGCCAAGTGTCGCGGGTTCGATCCCCGCGTTGGGGTAAAGATTTGTGTGATGAAAACTTGTGTTTACCTTGAGTCTGAAGTATTTGTTAGATTTCATAAAAGTTAAGTTTCTATAGAGCTTGTGCAGTGCTCTGCTAATTTGGGACCAGGTGGTACTGTGTGATATCTAGTGTCCAAGCATTATTACTATTTCCGCCTCCTTCACAATTTGATGTATAGACTACACTAACTAAACTATATTGTAATAAACATAGAGCTAATAAATTAACTAGAGCGGACGTGTAGGCGGAGCAGGCGCTCTACCGTTGCAAAAGTTAAAGCAAATGCTCTAACTTGGCCAAAATTTCTTTTGCTGCCATACCCAGTATATTTACCACAATATTCCCAAAAAGAATTGAATTTTGAAAACAGTGATTAAGTAAAAATGTAACCATAAAGCGTTACTTTACGTTAATGAATGTTTTTGTGCGTGATGAATAGTTTTGCGTGCGAAAATCACCCAGTGACACTGGTTTTATCTGTTTTCATGTTAAACTAAGTAGATGTCCCTTCTATCTGTTATTTTCTTTTCTGTGGTAATAAACTTTATGATTTCAGTTTCAAGGACTCTGCAGCTGACTTTAGTCGCTAGGTGTTTCATGATTATGTATATTACGTGGAAACTTTATTCAACGTGGTTATTAAAGAGATTCAGTGAAGAGTCTTTCGTAAATCTAATAAAATTAGAAAAAAAAAAATCCTTGTCACCGAGCGGTTGAGCAATTTAATCAAAGTCCGTCGGAGTGATTGCATTAAAAGGTAATTTATTTAAGTCCCGCGAAGGCGAACGCTGCGGCTGTTAATTACGAAACTAATTAAAACTGTCGATTCTGTAATTAATCTTTTCTGCTTCGACGCAATAAGTATGTACGTACGTACTACACGTAAATCTGAGCACGCGCTTATACATGTAGGCTGAATATATTAAGGATGTGTTAGCCTAACTAAAATATTGTACCTACCTACATATTGTAAATACAAGTTTCTTACAAACAGTACTGATATTTTATGAAATTAATGTAAAAAAACGAAAATAATTTTCCAAAAATGTTTGCGTCCAAGCCGTCGAAGCGTCATTCAGTTGAACAACAATAAACATCCCACACGAATGGCGTGTGCGTCCGTGCGGAACGTGCTTTTGCACTTTCACAATTGCATTCTCACGCGTCCGATATATCGATACTACTCGATGCATCGATACTATTAGTACAAGGATGAAAGCACTGTTTGATTGAATTTTTATTATAAAACGAATTTTGCATCGGCCATTTCCGATATTTATTACTCACTTACTCATCTCTTATTGTTAAATAGCTGAAAACAAAAATTAAGTTAGTTATCGTATTTGATCGCATTCATTTTGGTGAGTGTAACAGCGTCGTAATGAAAGACGAACGCCAAACTGCATAAATGAATATCTTACCAACTTCATATTACCTACATAATCAAGCGTTGACTGAAAATCGCTGCCTAGAATGTGTGCCTGTAGGTGTGTGTGAACATCATCTTAAAAACATTGTTTTTAGGTAAAAAAAATGATTTTATCTGGTAAAATTGTAATGCTATCTTTATTAATTGTAGTTCTTCACAATTTGTGAGGGATTAGGTAAACGTAAAACTTGTAGTAATCTATCGCTATTCGCTACCTGAGATTATACCTATACATGTCGTAGGATAATTCGAAAAATCGGATTTTTCGAAAACACGGATAATTAGACACTGGCTATGATATTTCTCAACCAAACAACGAAAGTCAATGAACTATTATTGGTTAGGTTAGGTTTGTAGGGCCGCTGTCCAAGTCGTGCGAGCCGAGCGAGCTTGCCGCGGTAGCGGCCGGCGATGCGCCAAAGATAAAATAATATGATGGTTGACCATTTTTATCTAGAGCTTGTCTAATTATCCGTGTTTTCACAAAATCCTTGAAATTTTTGCGAAAATTCGGTTTATCAAATTATCCTACGACTTATATACCACAAGTCGCTATTATGAACATGTTGCGTAATAAGCGCCTTATGTACCTGTGTATGATATTATATATTCTATTATTATTACTTATATACTCTTATATACCTACTCTTGCACTCAAGTGATATATTATTGATAAGTAGTCGTTATCCGAACTAACTACTTTATTCCAATTAAAAATTAAATATCTACACTTCTGTCGATTTCTCAGTTTATGACCCGTTATGTACCTCTCTAAAAATGTTACTTAAAGGTACGTCTTGAAAACTTGAGATTGACCACTAGTTGGTAAATATTTTAGTGTGTAGGTTTATGTACTACTGATTCGTGGGTGTCGCATGTCGCCGAACCGATGATTAATAGGTTTTGGAAGATGAGACGAGATAATCTCCATTAGGGTGGTTAAAGTAATTTGTTACTCAACTAAGATACAGCGTTGCGGCCCCTAAGTAATTAAGTACACTAGTACCAAAATTAGTTTCACTAGACCATCGACTCGGCATGATTATAAGTTATACTACATGGGTTCACCGTGGTTTCACCCGCGTTAATTTCGGAGTTGCTTCAGGAATTGTGAAATAAACGAGGGTGAAACCACCTCTACCGCTGACAACGTGTATTCTTTGCATGAAGAGCGGTTGAGGAAAGCATAACAAACAAACAATCAAACTCACATTCACATTTATAATATTCGTTAGGATTCACTAATTAGGTCTCCTAAATTAGTAACTTTAACTAACGTTATGTACCTATCTGAAGAGTAGGTAATATTGCTTATTATAAAGTAGCACCGAAGTACGTTGTTGATTTCAAAGATAATTCAACAGGCGTTAGTTTCAGTTTGTATATTGTTTGTCTATACACTATACTAACTGAAACTAACCATATTTACCTAACTATATTTTTAAAAACAACATAAATAATAATAATGAGTACATTCAAACACAATGAAATGGTTGAAATGCGAAACGGTCTAAACAAATCGCGGTACCTGTAATGTGCAACGACAAAATTCAATAAGTACCTATTTGAATCATTAGGCAATTTAGGCGTAGGTATTGAGGTAGTCAAATTTTAATAATAATACATGTACAGTGGGCCTGAGTTTAGGTGCCCATTATGTTATCAAGTCGACCCAAAAGTTCCGCTGGGTCCGCTCAGATAACACTTCCTGGGCCGTTTTCCATCAACTCCGGATTTTGGGAATAAAATTTGCATACAAACGTGTTATTTATGTATTCTTATTATACGAGTATAGAGGTTATAGATATATTAAGCCAACCTATAGATTCGCCTACTAAACCTACCTTTTAACGGAATAAACTCTTTATGAAATATGCTCGCTGTTCGCTCGCGGTTACACGCGCGTCAATTGTAAGAGGTATAAAATAAACCTACGTAAATTTTAAAATACTTTTCCAAAGATTGTCATATAGCCAATTCTCCCAGGACTTTTTGTATCGAAATAAAAAGTAGGCATTGTCCTTTTCTAAGTAAGTACTAATGTAACTACCATATAACTGTTTCCCGTTAACGTACCTAACAACCATGGACCAATAACAACCTTTAAAACTCTTTTTTCCGGGATTAAAAATATAAATTTTCACTTTTTTATTTATGGGTAACTGTAGCTTTCTAAATGTAAAAAAAAACATGTTTTTTTATTATTTTTACAATCGATTCAGTAGGTTTAGATACCTATGAACCAACTTTTCCTCTGTAAAATGGTATATCAGAAACTTTTGTATGTAAGTTACATATACATAGTAGCCCCTCAGGACTCTACCTATAGATGGGAGAAAAATTAAGAAAGGTACCTTTATAAATGGGCCATAAATACGGTTTAAACCCGGTGCTTAGGTTTAAACCCGTTTTAAGCCCGTAAATGCCAGGGCGTCAGAATTCCCGCGGGAACTCCGAAATTATCGCGGATGAAACCGCGGAGGACAGCTCGTATAAAAAGTATTCTTTTATATCTAACCAAAATTCCGTCTGTGTGATAAATTCCATTCAAAATGGGCATGTTGACTAATTTTTATTTTTTAGTCCGTCTTGTAGATTATAAAAAAATATTGGACACGAATTTTTTTTGTTTTTTTACGTAATCAAAAAATAACGGCGATATATTGAGTTGAAATTTCGCGTGACGTCACTATTCTGACAGTTTGTATGGCTGTTTTTCGGTTAGTGACGTCACGACCTCCTCATCCTAAACTTTAATGCGCTTTATCTCTGTATATTTTAATTTATTTAAAAAATCAAAAAATACGTGTCTATTGTTTTTTTATTTTCTAACTGACGGACTAATTAGAATTCTGATTTTCAATAGTAGTCAACATCCCTATTGTTTAGGTAGTATTTATTGAGTCGCGGAAGACCAAATTATACTCGTACCTACCAACAGTTACTTTCGTAACTATAGTTAAAGATCCATTATTGAAATTAAATTGTAGCAATTTCATTGTGGCAATGACGCTTTATGGTTAGGTACTCGTATGTACTATGTAAGCAAGTATATTATTGTAATATCATCAACTTTAAGCAAATAAACCCCTGGAAGGGAATACATTAGAATTATAACAGCTTCTGTCGGTAATGCGATGAGTGAAAGTTGACGTTACCGAGAAAATCCTGTGGGTATTTGCGAGCGCATAAACTACAGGCAAAATATTATATACCTATAGAAACTAGTAACTGCCAAGTAGCAATGCGCTTTCATTTTAAGTCGCCAAATAAAGCCACCCGCTTCAACTCGGAATTCCCGCGGGAACTCCGAAATTAACGAAGGCGGAACTGCATTTTTTGCATACTATAAACGTTGTCAGGAGTTCAGAAAAGGATATAAAGTACCTACTGTTATCCCGGAATTTCAGAGGGATCTCAGAAAATAACGCGGGTGAAACCGCGGGGAACAGCTTGTATATACCTACTGTATTTGAGGAATAGCTGAGTGGACTGTATAAATGATTTGCTGCAAAACCAACTTAGATTTCGAATGCTTTATTGCGAATTTTATGATACAAAATTTATGACAAAAAAATGCGTATGTAATGCGTTGAGTGCCGTTAAATTGCAAGTGAAGGTGACATGTGTGGCTCCCTGCCTCCCGCGCGTTTCTTCTCTCCGTCTACTTCGCTGCATTAGCATTGCTCATGTTAAATAATTAGGCGCATGTAACTTTGATTCAGAACATGCCCCCCCGCGTTGAAAGGTGTGCCTTTCAACTAGATTACGGATTCTCCCTCGTTCATGATTGGTAGAGGACATAGCTTGTGAACTGCTCTTCGCACAACGCCCTTGTTCGTGCGAATATCTGCCACTCGGATTACGTTGTCCTTGCCCATGTGTACCTCTTCAACTCTGCCAAGACACCACTTCATTGGAGGTAAGGCGTCTTCTTTTACGAGTACCATGGTGCCCTTTTCGAGGCATCCTTTCGAAGTGCGCCATTTGGTTTTTAACTGCAATTCGGTGACATATTCTTTATGCCACCGTGTCCAAAAATGCTGCCGTAGTTGCTCAACTCGCTCCCAGCGTTGTAGCCTGAGTGGATTGATGTTCTCAACACTTGGACTAGGCAGTGCTGTCAAAGGTCGTCCAATCAGAAAATGACCTGGAGTGAGGGGAGAAAGGTCGTTGGGATCTGTGGATATGGGTGCAAGTGGTCGAGAATTTAATATTGACTCTATTTGAACTAAAACCGTGTATAATTCTTCAAATGTAAGATTTGAATTGCCTAATATTCTAACTAAATGATGCTTAACTGACTTTACTCCGGCCTCCCACAGACCGCCAAAGTGGGGTGCATAAGCAGGGATGAATTTAAAATCAATGCCATCGTTAGCCATGGTTTCTACTAAAATTGTGGAATTTCGCTTTATAAATTGAGTTATTTCGTTCATGGCACCTACAAATTGCGTACCATTGTCGGAAAACATACAGGAGGGTTTCGAACGCCGTGCGATAAATCTACGTAAAGCTGCTATATATGCGTCTTTGGTCAAATCTGAGACTAATTCGAGGTGGACTGCTTTGGTGGTGAAGCACACAAAGATCGCAATGTAAACCTTGACTAATCTACATCCACGACCCCGTCTGTCAGCAGATAAAAGTGGCCCAGCATAGTCCACACCAGTGGTTTGAAAAGGGTACCCAGGATCGAGACGCTGCTGAGGAAGTTGACCCATGATGGGGCTGATCGTTTGAGCTCGCATCCTAGAACACCTAACGCATCGGTGTACAACAGATCTGGCCATATTCCGTCCGCCTAGAGGCCAAAACCGTTGCCTAATAGACGATAATAGTAATTGTGGTGCGGCGTGAAATAATCTTAAATGTTCCTCGAGGAAAATGAGATTTGCGATTGGGTGCTTGCATGAAATTAAAATGGGGTGCTTCATATCGAATCCAAAGTTTGAATTTTGCAATCTACCACCTACCCTAATCAAACCTGAATCGATGAATGGAGACAACCGTGTCAACCTATTCTTCTCGGGCAATTTTTTACCATTTAAAAGCAATTGATATTCTTCAAATGATTGCATTTGTGCGATTCTTAGTAATACTTTGAATGCCTTGTCCATTTCATTTGCGGAGAGTGAGCCTAGTAATCTGGTTCTAGAATTACTTGGTTTGCTATTGTGGATAAACCGTAAAACATATGTGAACGTTCGTTTTAATTTTGACAGTTTGGAGAAACGACTGAATTCTATGGGTGTCTCTATAGATGTTAAGTGTACAATCAGTTCCGGCAGTGGTTCACAATCTCGATTTGAATTGAGTTTTGGCCAATCTTTTTCGTCTTTTTGCAGGAATGGCGGTCCCGTCCACCCCAACTTCAACTCATTGATTTCAGACATGTTAACGCCTCGAGTTAATAAATCTGCTGGATTTTGATTAGTGGGTACATGTCGCCACTCATGATTCTGTGTGAGTTCTTGTGTCTCCGATACCCGATTTTTCACAAAGGGTTGCAGCTTGTTTGGATTAGTGTACAGCCAACCCATGACTATGGTCGAGTCTGTCCAAAAAACGCATCGATGGATAGGTAGTCTGAAAGCGTCCATCACCTTTTTTGCCAATTTTGCTGCAGTTAGAGCGCCACAGAGCTCCAAACGTGGGATGGTGACTGATTTTATGGGCGCCACCTTGCTTTTTGCGCATAACAAATGTATCTGCGTTTCTTCACTACTTGTCCATGACTTGACGTACACACAAGCACCGTATGCATCCTGTGAGGAGTCGCAGAACACGTGAAGTTCGATGCTAGTTGGCTCATTGCAAGTAACGCACCTAGGAATATGCAATGAATCTAAATATGACAAATCACACATAAATCGACTCCAAGCCTGTACAATTTTGCCTGGTAAATTGTCATCCCATGACACTTTGAGGAGCCAAAGCTTCTGTAGAAGAATCTTAGCCTGGATCACGAAGACACTGAGAAGACCAAGTGGATCAAATATCTGACCGATCGCGGATAGAATAGACCGTTTGGTTGGATTGTTCTGGGCGCTTGGTCTCTGAGAGAAATATAAGTGATCTGTTGGCGATGTCCAACCAAGACCCAGTGTGTTTGCCGAGGTTTGCTGTCCTAGATTGAGACTAGTACCTGAATCTGGTTCCGATGCAGAGAAGTCCTTGATATTTGATCTGATTTTGCGTAAATTGAAACATCCCGATGAAAGTTCGTTGCATACACTGTCTCGAACGGCTCGCAATGCAGCTTGTGACTGCTGACCTGTCACTAAATCGTCAACATAAAAATCCTCGCTGATGATCTGTGCAATTTGAGGATCCTTACATTCTAGCGCGAGCTGCTGTAAACAACGAATGGCTAGAAAGGGTGCAGATGCAGTGCCATATGTCACGGTGTTGAGTTCGAATACTGCTAGCTCATCAGAAGGATCTTCCCTCCACAGGATTCGTTGAAGATGTCTATGAGTTTTATGAACTTGCACCTGTCTATACATCTTCTCAATATCACCGCTCATAACGTATGTGTAATGTCGAAAACGAATTAAGATTGAAAATAGATCGCTCTGTATAGTTGGACCTACCATTTGTAGATCGTTACATGATACTCCCGTCGTTGTGGGTGCGCTGGCATTGAAAACTACCCTTAGTTTTGTAGTTGTGCTGCTTTCACGCAACACTCCGTGATGTGGCAAGAAATATGAAATATCAGACGTGTATGGGTGTGCAATAACTGACATGTGTCCTAAATCCCGATATTCTTTCATGAATTCTGTATACATTTGTTTTAATTTGGGTTCTCGCTGTAATCTCCTCTCCAAGGACAAAAAACACTGACGAGCCCTATCGTGAGAGTTGCCTAAATGTGTTTCAGGTGATTTCAGTGGTATTGCAACTGAAAACCTACCGTCAGCCATGCGTTTGTAATTCTGTACAAAGTTCTCCTCGCATAATCGCTCCTCCTTTGAATAAATTGGTTTATTGATATTTGGTGTTTCTTCGAGTGACCAAAACTTGGACAATTGATCCTGAACATCTGCATTCTCGTTGTGGCTAACATTACATGCAACGATGTTACTATTGGTCTTGCTGTGTGTGTGTTTGAGACCACTAGTGGGTCCTGAAATAATGTATCCAAATTTGGTGAGTTGCAGGATGGGACAGTTGGCTCCCAGGCGGATTTGACCATGATCTAGTAACTCCCAAAAAATGTCTGCGCCTAACAATATGTCTATGTTTGACGGATTGTAATATTGTGGATCTGCTAGCTGCACCTGTGTGTGAATCTGTAAAGGATTGATTGGTACGCTCTCTTTACAAAAACTTGCAATATTATTTAAAACCAAAAATGAGATTTCTGTTTTAAATTCCGTCACAATAAACGGTAACGTTTGTAGAAACGTAACGTAAGTAAATCGTAAGTATAAAATTGTAAGTGCGTTTTTAATCCTGTAACCCCCAATCCAATTTATCTGCAATCATCATTTATTTGCCACCCGCACATCAGATTTATTAATTTATCAGCTTATTTCATTTTATATTCCTATTAAAATTAACGTAGACGTAATACTTAAAATACTTAATACGTAATCTTTACTTCAATTATCACTGTAATTAGCATAACGATTTAACGTCAATAAATCGATTGTGAAAGAAAACATAGGTCATACAGCCGTCACAAAATATTGGCTATAAATAATAATTGCAGATAAATTGGATTGGGGGTTACAGGATTAAAAACGCACTTACAATTTTATACTTACGATTTACTTACGTTACGTTTCTACAAACGTTACCGTTTATTTTTATTGAACTTAAATATTATAATTTTGTCTAAATTGAAGTAGGTATTTCATTCATACAGTTATACTATCAATTAGTGGGTTAACTTAAGACGATTGCACACTAACTGCGTAACTGATACTTTGCACCGACCTCACATATTTGTTTACTATTTTCAAATGGCCGATTTAAAGGAATTAATAAAAAAACGGGGATCAATTAAGGGTCGCCTCACCATGTTTGTTAATTACGTCAATAGTTTAAAAACTGTTTTAAGCTCCGTTCAGACTACCGAATTAAAACTTCGTATAACAAAAGCGGAATTGTTGTTTTCACAGTTTGATGAAATTCAAAGCTGTATCGAGACTGCCGTTGACGACGATGATATGCCAGAACAATACAAGGAAAGGCGCGAATTTGAAAATCAATATTATGCCA
Source organism: Zygaena filipendulae (assembly GCA_907165275.2). NCBI lineage: Eukaryota > Metazoa > Arthropoda > Insecta > Lepidoptera > Zygaenidae > Zygaena > Zygaena filipendulae. Next base: position 8,422,431 of record OU015659.1, read on the forward strand.
TCGTAGCTCAGGCGCAGGAGGTTTTCGACTGCAATAGGACTATCGTCAATGATGATGATGACGCGTCTTCTTCCCATTCACAGGCGTCAGGTAGGGCGGAAACTGGTACGGTGGTGAAGCACAGAAGGGTAAGCAGCGGGCGTGGAGTCAAATTACCTACCATCCAGGTCCCTAAGTTTAGCGGTCGGTATACAGACTGGCTCGAGTTTCGCGACACTTTTGTATCATTGATTCGCGAAAATCGAACCATATCTGAAATTCAAAAGTTTCACTATTTAAGGGCCTCCTTAGACGGCGCCGCGGCTCAGGTGATAAGATCGTTGGAGTTCTCATCTAACAATTATACAGTTGCGTGGGAGCTGCTTTGCGATAGGTACAACAACGAAAAGCTATTGATTCAAAATCATGTACAGTCTCTTTTTCTCATGGATCCAATAAAAAGAGAATCCGCTCAATTAATTAGGAGCATCATCGATACATTTTCAAAAAATCTCAGGTCCTTAGAAATTCTTGGCGAACCCACAAAGTCATGGGACACACTTATCATATACCTTATTAATTCTAAGCTTGATCCGAAGACATCGAGAGAGTGGGAGGAGAAGAAATGTAGTCTGAATAAAATTACACTCGAGGATTTCATGTCTTTTTTAAAGGGTAGGGCTGATTTACTTGAATCGATTAATATGAACAACAAGACTGAAAGGCATAGAGTTTATCACACGGAGAACATTAAGGGGCTAACAACTGCGGCTGTAAATTCTGGACAGTATAATTCTTGTCCCTTATGCTCTAAAGAACACCGGATTTATAATTGCGACACATTTTTAGGACAACCTATAAATCAAAGAAAAGACACTGTTCAAAAATTGAAGCTGTGTTTGAATTGTCTGCGATTTGGTCACAGAGCTCGTGTCTGTAGATCAAGCAAGTGCACAAAATGCTCAGGTAATCATAACACATTATTACACGAAGAAACACGGATAAACTCACACGAAGTAGCAACAATGGATGGTAGCAGCACAGCGCTCTCAGCCCAAATGGCAGAGCGAGTCCTACTTTCCACAGCGGTCATATACATACGAGACAAATTCAATAGGCGTCATGAAGCTAGAGCTGTGCTCGACTCAGGGAGCCAGGCATCGTTCATGACGGAAGCATTATTACACAAATTGGAATTAAAAAACACGGAAGTATTCACATCGGTAATCGGCATTAACAATTCAGTATCACAAGTCACAATACAATAAGTTTATCCGGCTCGAAGGACCAATGTATTTGAGGAATAGCTGAGTGGACTGTATAAATGATTTGCTGCAAAACCAACTTAGATTTCGAATGCTTTATTGCGAATTTTATGATACAAAATTTATGACAAAAAAATGCGTATGTAATGCGTTGAGTGCCGTTAAATTGCAAGTGAAGGTGACATGTGTGGCTCCCTGCCTCCCGCGCGTTTCTTCTCTCCGTCTACTTCGCTGCATTAGCATTGCTCATGTTAAATAATTAGGCGCATGTAACTTTGATTCAGAACACCTACCTAATATAATAATAACCGCATTACTGTGTACCTACTACCTACACAAGTGTAATAGTATTGAACGAGGTCATATTCAAGCGATCGATAATAATCATAATTAATTAATCATCCTCACATGTATAATAAAATGTGTTAAAAAGAAACGGATAAATTAATTATTAAATTTATAGACAAAACCTAGAGTTTTACATTTGATTTGTCGGCAAATGACTCGTTAGGGCGGCGACATTGTTTCATATTTTTATGGATAACAACGTTAAAAATTAACATTAGTTTTTATTTATATTTGAAACGAAAACTCGTATATTGAATCCTGTGGTGAATACTATTTTTTGATAAAAGTCGATACCTTATAAAAAAGTTTAAAGCAAAACTTGCAAAACAGTCACATATTATGACGATTTTCATTACCTATAGGTACTTACTTTTTTATATTACAAGATGACCGTCGACTTGCTGAAGGTCGCGGGACGTCATGATGCGGGAAACGCAGGACCATCAGTTAAGTAGTTGGGGCGATTGTTGGGGAGGGCGAATTGGACCATTTGCGCCTAAACGGCGTAGGAATGTCCAGCCGTGGACGTCTTTCGGCTGATATGATGATGATATTCAAATGCTGAAGTATTATTATTTATTTTACCCTGTCTGTTGCAAAGAAAAGAAAAATGAGAAAAATCCAATAATCGATCTCTTTCTAAAGACAATATCTTGGAAAACACTTTTTCAGGCAAGTACCTACCTATCTCCACTTTGACGGCTACCCAATACCCATGCCCTAACAACAAAGTTATTTTCAACTTTTACAAACAATTTATACTCACATGTATAGGTAATGAACAAAAAAGATACGAATAAGTCTATTGTGAAAGTTGGGCAAGTTAAACACGTTTTATGAAAAATGGTTAGATTCCAACGGTCCAAGATTGATGAGACGTTTTCGGGATGGGAACGAACGTGAATCGCAAATTCCATAAATGCCTCTTCTGGTTGGAAATAGCCTGCCAGCTTTTCTTATTGGTAATTTAAAATAACTAACTAACCCTGTTCGAGATTTTGTTAGGTATCTAGATGTAAGCAAAATCGTATACTAACTACTATACTTATTCACTCACTTATTACTATCTATTTACTTACTAATTTTATACATGTGAGAGTTTGTTTGTTTGTTTGTTACGCTTTCACCCCTCAATGGTTCGGCGGAACGGTTTTGCATACAGCACGTTTTCAGGGATTCAGAGAAGGAGATAGGGTACTTTTTATCCCGGAATTCCCGCGAGTGAAACCGCGGGGAACTGCTAGTATATTATAAATGCAAATATTTGTTTGTTACGCTTTCATGCCTTAACTACTCAGTCGATCAGTTTTGTTTACACGTTTTTAGGGGTACAGAAAAGAAAATTATAAAGATCTTTTTATCCCGGAATTCCTGCGGGAACTCCAACATTACGCGGATAAAACCACGGAGAACAGGTAATCGATAATATTAAATAATGTTTTTATATATCATAAATATCAGATGTAACTATACAACATGTTAATGAATTAACTGTAAACCTGATACACCCCATTTAAAAAAATAAACAACAATATGATTAAATTAATACTTTAAAAGTTATTCAACATTAGTTTGGAGGTCTACGAAATTCTAAGCGCTACGCCCGCACCTACCGATTCGAATTTTATTGCTGCGGGCGGCGTACGCGCCAAAGATTGTATTATAAATAATTTAGACGTGGGCTAATAAAGTGAAAAAATATAACCTATATTGTGCGATCAACATAGTGCGATCGATTCGCTAGTTGATTCTGAGCAAACTACTTTCTAGTTTTCAGTTAATTCCTCAACACGATGTATATTGTATTAATTAGGAAGAGCTGGGCCTCCTGAAACAGGCAACTAAAGTCCTAAAGAAAACTCCAGCGTCTAGTATAGCTAGTGAAATAGTCTTGAAAAGAAAATAAATAAATTTAAATATTAAAAGAACTTTATTGCACAAATTGTACAAAGGCGAGTTAGTTACTGAAATTCTAAAGGTTGAGTTCTCGATCAAAATAAAACTTCAGATTACAAATAGACAATATTATTGTATAAATTTTTCATACATATTAAATATGCATAATCGAATTCTCTAAATTACAATGACTAGATTAATACTTCACTAAACGTTTTGGCAGTTTTATTTCTCAACTTCCTGAGTCTTGTGAACAACCTGCAACAAATAAAGTTTATCCTTTGGATTATCTAGTCTAAAGTAAAACCTTATGTTTATCCCCATAAATAAAACAAATCCTCGTTTCTCATATCCTCCATAGGCCTCAAACTCGCTAAGTAGGTACATAAAAGTTACTAAGGCAAGATATATCTTCACACAGCGGTAAGCAGACGTGTTATTATTTATAAACACAATATTATGTAACATATTATTATGTTGTTGTAGGTATAATGCGACAAAATAATCTTGTAACTTGAAAATATCTTACATGACTTGTAGATTATTAAAGTTATTTTATATACATATGTAGTTTGCAGCAAAGTATATAAAATCAACATTTATTACATACTAGCTGTGGCCCGCGGTTTCACCCACGTGAAAAGTTTTTATGTAGCAAATTTTTTCCCGAAATTCGATTTGAATGAAACAAAGCCTATGTGTAGTTCCAGGCTAAGCTTAATCTGCCTGTGAAAACCGCATGCCACTCCGTTCAGTAGATTCGGAGATTATCGCGAACAGACAGACAGAAAGGAATTTTAAAAACTCTTCTTTTGTGGTTGGTTACTCTTCTTTTATCGCCCCCTACATTGATATAGGGTTTTTTTTAATTTATCAATGGCCCCCTGTCAATTTTTCTTAAAACTATTCAGTACACAGAATCGCAGATTCTACTCATTTATTATAGTATAGATTATTTAATTCTTAACTAATAGATGCGAATGTGAGCTTGTTTGTTATGCATTCACGCCTCAACTACTCAGTCGATTATCATGAACCGATCATTTACATGACACGTTGTCAGTGGTATCTACAGAGAACGCTCTACATAAGGTAATTTACTTTTTATCCCGGAATTCCCGCGGGAACTCTAAAACTAACGCGGGGAACAATTTAGTGTTCATATTATTTCGTTTATCTTAAAACGAAATGGTTTTAGAGTTCTTTTTTGAACAAGCAATGGCCTTCTCACCGTGGTCAGGGCAGTAATGCCTACGGCGTCTCCTGCGCCGCTGAGCGTCGCTCGCGTCAATACATGTTTCCTCTGTGACAAGATAAAAATCGAGATTAAAAAAAGAAAAAGCAGAAATAATATTTGCCCATTATATCACGCAAAATAGATCTTTTCTATTTAACAAATTAACCAAAAAATTATGTACTATAATTGTAACCAAAGTAATTATATTTATTTGAAAAGCAACCGTAAAGATGAGTTTATTGTCAGTAATATAATATACAATGAAAACGTTTAAAAGATAAGCTAAACATAAAAGATAATCAAAATCCACTAAAAGGTCAGCTAATTATGCTTAATGCATTAGAAAATCAAAGCCAAAGTTCCAAAACCACCAAAAAGTTCAAATTCATCAAAACAAAAAAAAAATCAAGCATTAGAAAATCGAAGCCACTACAAAGATAACCTTCAGTATTTATCAGAATCATACACGAAACGATCAGCAAAACAAGATTTTTCTTTTTTTTTAAGAAAGAAACTAGTTTTCAAGAGATACCGTGTTCTATCTTGGAGAATAAAATCTAACATTGTCATTGGCGCAAGTAGAAGAAGTTGTTAATTACCTTAATTACTAAAACATTGTCATCGGTAAAATTTTATGAGTAGATGCCATAATTAAAGAGGAAGAAGGAAAGAAGCAGCAAAACAACAATGGTATATGTAGTTTAATTTGACACAAAAGCAACAAAAAATCGACTGAGCGAGTATTGTGAGATTGTGAGCAGAATGCCAACCGTCGCAGCAGGGCGGCATATGATCGGGCGGCGCCGCGTCGTCGTCGTGCCGCGCGAGCGCGCGCAACTGCAGCGTGTAGGCGCGCGACCCGCCCCCGCCCACCGCGCCCACTGCGCCCACCGCGCCCACCGCCCCCGGTGCCGGACCCGCAAACGTCGCATACGGACTTATTTCGTATACATCTAGGGATGTAACACATCGGAATTTTGTCAATCCTATTGACATAATGATATTAACAGCTTTGAAAGCGAACAGCCCCCTTAGTCAAGATGAATAGTTAACGCATACAAAACAAAGGATCGGAATCTTTATGTCGAGTGGATGCCTAAAACGATTTTATGTGATCACGTGACATGACGATTCGTTGCTTAGTTTTCAATGCGTTGTCTAAGGGGACTGGTTTTACCTGGCGGGTCGGGAGGTAGTTTGGATGCTGGGTGTGATGGCGCCCTGTAAGTGCCGCACGCTGGCTTCTCAGCGTTGGTCGTGACATGCGCCACCACGCCATCGTCCCTGGCATACACGCGAAGGTACATTGAATTGAAAGAAAAAAAAACGGACGGAAATCTTGGAAACTTGAGAAAGTCGCAACGGAATTTTAAGCGAAACCCAAAACGATGACTATAGATAAATATTGTATGTTTTTTGTTCTGTCTGCTTATCCAAAACATTTGCTGTCACTATATTAAGAATGTCGGTATGCGATTGGACCCATCACAACGTCACGTACTTTGATTGGGATTTTAATTTGGAAATAACTTCAAAAATTCCGTATACTATCGGGACTCTTTATTAAAATATACCAATCAATACTTATGTTGCAACAGGCTTCTGGAGTATGTCTTTGAAATTTTTGGATAACGGAATAAAAAGCTGCTCTAATTTAAAAAAAAAAACAACCGTTTTATGTGAAAAAAAAAACTGTTCAATTTTTTGATCTTATATAAAATTCTAGATATTTACAGGAATTGCCATGGCAGCAATTAAGTTCAAATTAATTTAGAAACGGTGTTAAAGTTGTTAACGAAAATAAATTAGATTGCCATTCTTAGTTAAATTAATATGAGAGCCTGCTCAAAGTATATTTATATCTAATGCAAATTTTTTTTAATATAATGTACCAGTTAAACATAATATATACATTATACAGTCGTCTACAGTTGGTGTTAAATCTAAAGGTATGAAAATGAACACACGTAATCAACATAAAGTCTGGAGTTTTTATGGCAAGCAATGAAGCCGGGAAAAATTGAATGTGAAGAAGAGATTTCCATTCCACGCGGAACGCCGAGCAGTTATATGCGAAAAACAATAAATTGCGCCATATATCTACACAAATGATATACATTCGGTGTACCTGGACGTTGAGAGTAACTAAGCTCTGTGAGAGAACTCCGCTGTTACATAGTTTGCTGGAGCTTATAGAGAATATAAATTCTGCTTTACTTAACAACGACTTAAAAAGCTTTTTGGGATAGTCGTCGAGACTCTCCTTTTATTATTTAATTAAATTAGTTGTTCCCCGCAAATTTCTCCCGTATGAAACAGAAAAAATAATAATAGTTCTATTAAATATTGTAAAGATTTTAGGTTCTTCTCTTTTCGGTTAGTGAAACCTTCTTTATTACTTACTGTTTTAACATTTATTAACATTGTTTTATAATTGGTAGAAAAAGCAGTAAGCTAAAAGTAGTATTTCTTGTTTACGTCTAGATTATATCAGCGACTTCAAAAAAGGAGGTTCTCAGTTGGACCTGTATGTATGTTTGTATGTTTATGTTTGTGCAAGATTGGCTGAACCGATTTTGATGCGGTTTTTTATACTTCTCAACTAATTTGATAATAAAACAGTTTTATTTTCTTGATACATACGTAGGTATAGCACCCCTGCTAAATGTCAACTGCGCTTATCAAATACCAGCTGATCCAAGCTTTGTTAACATACATTTCATTGTCAAATATTATTCTTTAGTGAGTCTTTATTACATAGTATTCGCAAATTGAAACTTCCAAATATTTTTTCTAGCTTTTCTAGTTTCGGCTAGATATTAATGAGTCTGTAGAGAACTTATTTATATAGAGTTACTCTGGCAACGGCATCAAAGTGTATATTTACTCACAGCACTTTGTTGTTAGTTACTTGACCTTGTAACATGTTCTTCAATCTTCATAATATTTTTGGGAATATTTCCAGACGGGTCCTTTTATGGGAGCGAGATTTTATTCTAGTGTGACGACTGTTACTTGTGAATCCTTACCTCTTCCGTCGCAGCAATATAGCGAGTATTGTGAGTGCAGCGAGGGACAGCGCGGCACACAGCGCTAGGAGCAGCGCCAGTTCTCCGGCGGTGGCTGGGAACGGTGCGTCTACTTCCTCGGCAAAGCCGTCCAACGCAGGCGAAGTGTTGAACTCGTAAATCTCACGCGTCCAGCCCGCCTCATTGGAAGCACGAGCAGCCACACGGTACCGCGAGCCGGGTGTTAGGCCTACGAAAATGATGTCGTTACGCACATTACTGTTAAAGTTTTACGAAGGATGAGAGGTATCCATGTGCCGTAAGGTGATAAAGAATTACCTACTGGAGGTTATCATCCGGTAATAATATCAAGTCCTGAGGGAACAGATGGACAGACAACTCTTTGCTGATATGTATTATATAAAAAACCAGGTGCGTGTATCAGTGTGTACACTTGCAAGAAGTAAACCTTTTAAAGGACATAATTTTCACTTTAAAATTCTTCGTTGATGTGCAACAAAGTTCTACATTTAAGCTCTGATATTCCAATGCTTACCACCTAAAACGACTTCTCCTCCAACGGGCACATCCCTCGCTCCAGCTGCTCCTGACCCGGCCCACTCCAGCCTCAATGCAACCGGTCCACACCCTCCGTCAGACCAAGCACTGGTGTCGAACCGTGCATGTGTAGCATTCGCCCTGATCCACCTAGAGTCTGGCGGTGCGGTGGGGGGCCCTCCAGAGGTTCGCACAGCTAGTTCTGCCCCCGGCGCCCCCCCAGAAGAACCGTAAGCTCTATACGCAGATCCACAACGTAACCCTGATAGTGTTACAGGACCTGGATGTGCTGCTTGTATCCTCCAATCACCCTAAAAGCAGTTCATTTGTTCAACACTTAAATAAAAAAGCGTTTGACACCTCCTTGAAAGGAAGTGAAATAGGATCCCCTGTTTGGATCCTGTTGGGATTTATTTCAATTTTTCGTCCACCCTGATCCCCTTATCAAGGTAATTTTATATTTACTTAAGACTTGTGAATTGATCCCTGTACCAAGAGTTACTGATTTAGTACTTAGTTATAATTAGATTAAAATGTGAAGATAATAATTAAGATTAAAAAAAAAATTACATTAGCATAAATTATAGATACCTCTGGCGTAGCCAGTCTATAATGCAAGGTATAAGCCTTCGGTAGCGCATGTCCCAGTTGCCTCGGAGCTGGTCTCAGATCTAGTTCTAGTTCTCGAGACCTTGCTTCCACCAGCACTAATGTAGGGGGAACCGGTGGCCTAAGAACCACTACTCTCCATGTGGCGGAATCGGATCCATGAGGGTTTTCCACAACGCAAGTGTAGTTGTCGGCGTGAACCAGATCCAAGTCTACAAGGAAACCATTCAATGTTCACTCTGTTCCGAAGAATTTTTGTAAAGTAAAATATCAGGAAAAAAAAAATTGGATACATACAAGATAAGACAAACATTGTTCAAAATAAGACAAAAAGAAGAAGTGCTTAACAATAGCTCATTGGGCAAATGTTAATTAAGCAGTCCTATTAAATAGCACTGTTGCGGATCCTACTATCCTCCTTCTTAATATTATAAACGCGAAAGATTGTAAGTATGTATCGATGGATGGATGGATGGATGTTTATTACTCTTTCACGCAAAAACTACTGATTGGATTTAAATGAAACTTTACAATAACATCGCTTATACATCAGATTAACACATAGGGTACTTTTTATCCCGGTATTCCCTCGGAACTCCGATTTTACCGCGGGTGAAACCGCGGGGCACCGCTAGTATGATATAAAAACAAATTAACCTAAGCCTAATTAGATATGTCTGAAGCGACCCAGATGCCAAGAAGTCAATGAACTGAATACAGACCGTTATTTCAGACAGATATATAAGAAATTTGCGAGCGAATAATAATAAATGTTTCGTTACTTTATCTCAGAAGTCTGACTGCCAAGCAAATTACCCAAATTTATCGCAATCGTATGGAACATGGAACGCAAATTAAATTATATAAGTAACCTATAATTTTGTTTTGTAATAAATAGAATCTTTTGTGAAATTTTAAATATTAGATAATATGCAATAAATAATTGAGGAATTCATTCGATATAGAAGTATTCAATAATAATAAAATTAATCTATACTTATAGATATTATAACTGCTAAAGTTTGTGACGTCGTAGGGATCTCTGGATCTACTAAACCGATTTTGAAAATTATTTCACTTATAGGAAGCTACCGTTCCTGAGTGACAGAGGGTACTTTTTATCCCGAAATTCCCACGGGAACTTCGAAATTACCGCGGGTGAAACCGCAGGTGGCAGCTAGCTAATAATATAATTTATCTCACGTCTCTTATTGTCACTAATAATAAAGTAAGAATTATTGTAAAGTATAATAAAGTAAGTTATCATATTTAAAAGAAAAAAATAAATTCATTAAACAACAATAACTTAAAGAAAAAAATTGAAATCCTTATAAAAGATCTTTGATAGGTAAGACTTACTTCTGATCAGTAAAGCGTCACCATCGAGATGAAATGGTGGTCTTAAATGCAAAGGGCTCCCACCCCGCAGCCACCGCTTGGCCGGTGGCGGCGAACCCCCCACGACACAGTGTAATGACAGGGACCCTCCAGCAGAGCCCACTGCCACTCCCCCAAACGAAGAAATACGGGCTGGTGCTATACAGTAACATTGCAACGCTTAATAAATGGTGTTTAAAGCTTTTGAGCTAAAGAAAGAAAGAATTTGAAGTCATCTGTATCTGGTGCGGATTGTTTACTTCACTTTTTAAGGATATCACATAATAAGTGAAACCATTGATCGGAATTTCTTAATTTTATACATAGAATAGTCATGGGATTTATGTAAAGTCCCAAAAAACGGTGTTAACAGGACTTAAATCACTTACCCAAAGCACTAGTTTGACAAGCAACTGCCGCTGACGGTGGGCCCTCACCGGCAGCCGTGGAAGCTCGCACCCATGCCTCGTAAGTCCTTCCAGTACGTAGGCCACGGAGAGTTCTCATACACTCCACAGTGCTACTCTTCTCTTCAGTACAACCGTTCACTCGGGTTACATTTGGATCTTGAGAACTAATGAATTATTACGGAAATTTTACAAATTTAATCTCGTCGGGTACTGGGATTCCAGAAATGGTTTATCCTGAAACATTACTCACCCAGATAAGTCTTTAACGTAGAGTGTATAGGGCATCAGTCTTCCATTGGGCTCCGGAGGCGGTAGCCATGAAGCTCTCAGGGAGCGCTCACTTAAAGCTATCAGTTTCATGCCCCCGGGTGCACTTGGAGCTGGGATAAAACATTGCAATACAATACAAAATAGTTATACCTTAAAATAAATGTCAAAAATTGTCTCATTACCATCTTCGTCCGTTCGACAAATCCGTGGCGCTGATAACGGGCCATCACCAGCGGCATTATGTGCTCTCAATCTTATTTCATATTCAGCGAATGGTGTTAAACGAGAAACTGTCGTCACTTCACCCTATAGGTACATAAAACACCCTCATAAAATTAATAATTAGGTACATAATATTTTTTTTTTCCTAAATGATATACCCAGGAAGGTAAATCATTATAATACAGTCTAGCCTAATGAAGTAATGACTAATAAGTATTATATTAAATTTGACCTAAACTTCTAAACAAGACTATGCTAAGAATGTGTCCAATAACACTTTTTTATTGTCTTTATTATGGGGAAGACACTTTGTTCTTGTGTTCTTTGGAATAATTTTAGACTAAGATAAAGTTATTACGATGCTTTGTTACGTAATCACCTGCACTCTTAGAAAAGCATCTTGGGAAGGCAGCAAAGGATCGGTATCGCGTCTTGTGTACTGGAGTGTATAATGTGTTATAAGGCCTCCCCTAGCCTCCAGTAGCGGTGGCCGCCAAGACACACGAAGTGAAGTCGAACCACTCGATATACAGGTGACAGTTTCTGGACCCGCCGTCGGTGCTATACGTGAAAAAAAAGTAGGTATATAATAATTTTTTCACACCACATGCTCGACAATGCCGAATTATATGTCATGTAAACCTTACCGAAAGCAAGACATTATATCTCTTGGCTTTAGCCGGGTTATAATGTTCTATTGAATTTCATTATAACCCGCTGGTCAATAATGTGATTTTCACTTTCATAATTCTTATTGCTATGTCCATAACGTCTCATTTCGCTAAACAGAATGTGTTCTCAGCGGGCGCGGCCAACTCGATTTTCGAAGACCGAAGCCGTGGCCCACTAGATTCGCAGTGAGACGAACTTCATTTGTTTGTCAAATCGAGTAGGCCACGCCAGCTGAAAGAAGTGGCTATATAGGATCTACTAAGCCTGGTTTTTTATTGTCTCGCATTATGTGAGAAAAGTAGAGTATACACCACAGGGATAAAACTGTTTTTTTCTTGGGCGCTTGAATCCCTCACTGCACTCAGGACTCAATCTTAATTCCCTCCCTTTGGTCGGGAATTAACTTATAACACCCTCGCTGCGCTCGGGAGTTAAATTTGGAGTCCTTCGTTATGTTCAGGATTCAATGTAGCGCCCGTGACATAAAACAGTGCTTTATCCCCTTGGTGTATAATCTACTATAGTAACATAGGTACCTTTGAACGACACAAAATAGTAATAACAAAGTCAACGTCCAAAAGCGCTGTCAATTTGTTCTGACTCGTTGACCTAGATCGGAAAGGCTACGGTCCAATTAAGGCATTTTGCATTTTGATGGGGAAATTTACGATCGCCGGCCGACGTCGATAGCGACGCAGCCAATAGGGATTTATTTACGCCAGCGGTGACAAAACTTACGAGCCTCGCTGAAGTTTAAGCTTCGTAATTCGAGTTCGCAAATGGTGTACAACGTGAATTAATCACGTTTTTAAAGGTGAAGCATTTACAAGTTTTACTCCCCGAGGAGTATTCATAAGTTTTACATCCTTCAAAACTCAATTTAGAATTAATAGAAAACTTATTATAACTTACAAAGAAGGCTTTAGCGGCTCAATAGGTACTGAACACTCAAAGGAAATTAAGAAACTGTTACTAACTACACAAGGACCATTAGCTATCTACTTAAGTAATTTGAATGATCTTTAATCATAATATGAAGGTACCTACGTTCACGTTCACTGCTCGGAATTTCTTTATCAATCAACATGTCGCAAGTTCGATATGGAACGACAAAATGGCAGTTTAGTGGACGCGTGACCTTTTGCCTCGACTGCGCGTTAACTGCACCGCAACTTCGAGCAATCAATGCATTAATAATAATGTATTGCAATAATTTTATTAATGCAGGTGAATCGAGTTTCCGCGGGAATTCTGGGTGAAAAATTACCAAAAGCACTTTTCTGTACCTAACCCTGAGAATGTGTATGCATACGTGGATGATCGGTTGAGTGGTTAAGGCGTGAAAGCGTAACAAACAAATAAATAAATTCACATTTATAACAGTAAGGATTACTATATATAATACTAGCTGTGCGCTGCGGTTTCACCCGCGGTAATTTCGGAGTTCCCGCGGAAATTCCGAGATAAAAATTACCCTATGTCCTTCTGTGTACCTCTGACAACGTGCATGCCAAATTTCATCCAAATCCATTCAGCCGTTTTTGCGTGATTGAGTAACAAACATCCAAACATCCACACTTTCACAATTATAATATTAGTAGGATGGATGGATAAGCACTCTCTCCTCATTTCGGTGAGCAATGGGCCCGAGGTATTAGAGAGAGCATGTCCACATTTAGTTATTTATAGTTAAAGGCGGACTTAATGCCACAGTGACATTTTCTGCCAGTCATTGTGTTGGTAATTCATACTTTTGCGTGATTGAGTAACAAACATCCAAACATCCACACTTTCACAATTATAATATTAGTAGGATGGATGGATAAGCACTCTCTCCTCATTTCGGTGAGCAATGGGCCCGAGGTATTAGAGAGAGCATGTCCACATTTAGTTATTTATAGTTAAAGGCGGACTTAATGCCACAGTGACATTTTCTGCCAGTCATTGTGTTGGTAATTCATACTTGGTACCTAAACAAAAGGCGAATCCTTCAACTCACGTGACTCCAGGGTGTGCCTGTAGTGCGGCGGCGACACGGGCCCGGTGCCCGCCGCGTTGTACGCCCGGACCGTCACCCCGTACCGCGTGGCGGCTCGCAAGCCCCTCAGGGTCGTGCTCGTCGCGTCCGCACTCGCCCCACTCTCGGAATCAGGGTTGTCACCGGTGACTTTACCCTCTTCGGATACTTCCCACCATTTGATCGTGTACCCTAATAAAGTGCCGTGCCAGGTGTCTCGCGGCGGTGGCTATAGGAATACAACAGTTCATAAGTATATTCAACGTTACACAGCAAAGATGTATTTCATTTATATTTTATTATTTTTATTTTATAAACCTTACGGCTAATGTAACAAAATTAAATATGTTATAGTTATGAGTCTCTGACCATTTATATAGGCACCTACCTAATTTTAAGAACACGTTCTTTCTACCTACGCTTCCGCTAACTATACTATAAGTTTCTCTTGTATTTCTTTAGTTAAGTGAATAATTGTAATTCTTTTAAAGAAATAAATTTCTTAAACCGTAAACCGTTATTGTTAACTGATGTGATCAGCAGTTTCACAGACGTTTTTTTGGATTGATTAGAAAATCTGATTTGACGTAATAAAAAGACTTCAGACCATTAAAGCTCTATTGGGATAAAATTTTCATCAAATTCAGTTCAATCGGTTTTTTGTTAAAAATTTAAATGGTTTTCATATTTATAGGTAAGTAGTTATTGTAACTTTCACCCTCCTTCATCAATTTATGAACAACATCAAAGATGTTGAACATTTTAATTTGGCCAATTTCGTCTAATAGTTAGACCCAGTTTTACGTTGTGTTTATAATAACTTTAGTTCTTTTAGGTTGAGATTCGATTCCGTCTTCATCCTATCTACATTTTTATGGGTTGAGGCTAGGTTTAGGTTTTAGTTTGAATAAAACAATCATCAATTATTTTGACACTATACTTTAATAATCGTGATTGGCGTGAGCGTGATATTTCTATAGGAAATATTTATATTTAGTACACCCAACTGCGTTTGAGTTGGGTGACACTCGTTCTATACATGAACGGTCATCATATTCTTTACATGAACTCGTTCTACACGAACGGTTCTTTTTTATGTGCTAGACTACACTTTACATTTATTTAACGTCTGTGCGTTACTAGTGTTGTTAGCCCGGAAGCAGAGAGACTCCAAAGATTGATAACCATGTTATGGTGGTTCACATAGCCACTAACTCCCGTCTATCGACGTTAGTAGTGTTCGGGATACTAAGATAGGAATATGATGCTCATAGAACACCTCCCATACGATGTTTAATTATATTCAACTTGATATTCCAATAGGAATATTTACATTGGCTCTCACTACATAACAAGTTTATTATATAGCGAGAGGTGGCGTAGCCCCGTCCTGCGCTACCCACGGTGATGGTCATCCACCTGCTCATAAGCAGTTACCACCCCCCCCCACCTGTGTTGCACAAGGTAGAGAGTTCTCCAAATATGCATAACCGACATCCGTTAGAGGATGAATCAGCTATATGAGACTGTACGTCCCGTATCAGCAGCAATCGTTGGAGGTCATAATTCGGCGGTGCCGAGACCCCTGGGTACGTGTCAGCCCGAAGACCGAGGCCGTAATGCGGATAGTACCGCGACCTCAACACCATCCCAATAATTCAAATATAAGTGTATGAGACCAGTCTCGCCGGACATCATAACTTCAGTCGGTCAATTTGTGTTATAGTAGCTACACGTAGCTAAGGCCGAAGCCCAATTGATTGGATCACAACTCGTCCTCGTACAACACCCACTCAGCACTCGTTTATTTTGATAAACAAGTCGTGTTGAAAAACACAACTGTTTACCGAGATCAAGCGTTAACGACTAGGTCGTCCACAGCCGATCCCATAATCTCTGCACAACGTAACAAAGTCACAAAGCGCATTGACTATAATTAATGTTTGTAATAAAAAGAAAGTAATGTTATCCTGAAAGAAGAGCGTTCAACACTCCCTTGGTGTAGGAAGCGATCCCGCGTCTCCAGTCAGCCGCATAGTCGATGATAGTTTTTGAATAACACGGAAGGCGTAGTTATTCAATAGACAAGATACAATACGTGCACAACGAAACCCGTCACGGCGAAGACAACTCAAGGCGCGGATTTTTACCTCTCCACGTTATCTTACGCTCGCGACGCGCGACGTCTAACCGCTCAGGATTAGAGTTCATCGTCGTTGTAAATTCCAATAAATTGAAAATACACGTATGCATCGAGCCGATAAGATGTGATGAATTATAATTTAATAACAATAAAATTACAATCCATACACACCGAAAGCCTTCCTCATAATAATATTTGTCTTCGCACAAGATATCCTAACGGACGTCGAGCGCGTTGACAAGGCTTTCGTACAGAGCGACAAGTCACTAAGTACGTAAGCTCGTTCGAACTCCCAACTACATCATCTTTATTGTGAAAGTGGTCGTCGGCATTCTCATCTAAGACCTTCACGTGAGACTCCAATATAATTATTTAGATTTGTATAATAATACAATATCTGTATACGAGCTACCACAAAACTAAACTCGTTTGTCAACACTCTATGTTAACTTAATATTTAGATAAGCATAATAATGCAAATCTTTATTCGAGCCACCACCAAACTCGTTTAACAACATTTAATGTTGTATACGCGACGCGCTCTACGCGCGACGCGTAGCCTCTCGACTCGCTCGTCCGCCCGCCGCGCGATGCCACTTCACGTCTCAGCCGCCCGCGTGGATACTGGCGGTGCGTTCACGTCTCGTTTGAGAGGGGTATGCGGGGGGTTGGGGGGTACAAGTCGATATCACCGTTACATCTGAAACCAAGCACACGGTTAATATATCTTATTATAAACATTTTATTTCATATGAATAATTACTTTATTCATTTTAGTTTATGAATTATACATCAATAATCATATAAACTTTAGATTTCGAGTTTATCAACTCGCAATACTTTAAATATATTTCAACTTAAGTTTTATAGTGTATTATACTATAATACATTATACATATAGTGTATTATATTATAATACACTATACATATATCTTTAAAATGCTTTTTCGAATATAAATAAATTTTTAAGCCTCATAGGGCGTCACAATCCCCCCCCAAAGTTTTATGAAACACTGAGTAATAAAACTTTCTAAGTTATTTTCGCCTCTTTAATTATACCATAAATTTATTATTTTTTTTGGGAAGCAGCCGCCCCAACACCCCTCCAACCACATTCAATCGTTCACCAATAAAGTGATGTGGAATGGCGATGTGTTTGTTATGGTATTAATTAGTTTTGCTAGATCTCATATAGTTATGCTTTATCGCATAATAGGCGATTAAAGTATGTTTGTTATATCAAGACATCTTTTGGTTTTTGAACCAATATATATTGTTTAACTGATTGAATGTGATTGAGCCACTTCTCCCTGACCCAATTTTTTTTTCTATGTCTTTATTCACTTAAAATAATTATCACAATTATTTATGTACATTCGAATCAACAATATTTACAATCTTAAGATACAATCTTAATGATTAGTTCCTTCTTACAATATTATTAACAATCATATCAGGGTACAATCTTAATAATATTTATTACATCGAATCAACAACATTATTTACATATTAACAACCATCTTAAACATTAAAAATGTTTACATTATTATCGGACCTTCGGGGTAGTCCTTTATTATTTATAATATTTGTACAAATGAATAGCATTATAATTGCCTTTAAGGTTATCAGTGTTCACGTCTTGTAGAGTATAAACATTATTGAAAGGCACGGCGGCCACTCTGTACGGACCTTCATACAAAAATTCAAACTTTTTTGTCTCTTTACGCCCTTTAACGGACCTGTTATCTCTACGTATTTTTACTAAGTCACCAATTTGGAATACAATCAATTTATGACTCTTGTCATATTTTGTGCGTCGTACATTACTAGCACCTTTTAAATTCTCTCGAACTTGAGTCCTGATATCGTGTAAATTTAAGGGTTTTCTGTTGATCATGAGCTTCTCATCAAATGATAATTTATTTGGTTCACCGTACATAACTTCACACGGAGTGAAGCCTATACTGTCATGAAAACTATTGTTATATAACTCTTCTAAAGTCGGTAGTATATTAGGCCAAGACTTATGATTCGAACCACAATAGGTTCTAAACAATCTACCCAACTCTCTGTTTACTCTTTCAACTGTATTCGGTCTAGGATTTCTCACAGTGGTATATATAGCTTTGATGCCCAACTCTTTCACGCCATCTCTCCACACATTACTTATAAATTGCTTTCCATTGTCTGTCATTATAGTTTTCGGCTTTATAATCTCTGAAAAGTGTTTTAGTTTAGATAAAACACTTCTGCCGGTGGCATCTTTCATCGGGTATAACTTTATAAATTTACTGAATGTGTCCTGAAAGACTATTATGAATTTCAGCCCGAGGGTTCCTGCTGGTAGCGGTCCGTATATATCTGCCATTACAATGTCTCCAATGTCTTTAGACAATATCGACTGACAGGGTCCAACATATTTAATATTCTCGCTCTTTGACATTTGGCATACATGACATGTTTTAATCCTCTTCCTCACATCTCTAGTAAGCGCATGCCAATAAAATCTATCTTTAATATATTTTACAACTTTATAAGCACCTTGATGCCCCATTTCAAGGTGTACTTGATCGATTATATCGTTAATTAAGATTTTTGGAAGATATATGACTTCCTTGCTCGTCTCAATTGAACTATAATACAAAATGTTGTTACGTAATTTACATCGCAATATAATTCTATCTGGTCTACTTTGTGCCACACTCACGCTTCCCAGACGTTCTTTAATTGCGCTGATATCAGCGTCTAATGATTGTAGATCAGATAATCGGTTCAATTTTTCTTTGAGCTCAACATTTTCAGTAGTTTCTGTATATAATATCTCGAAGCATATACCCCTATCTTCCTGTATATGCTTGCCCTCAGGCAAATATCTCGATAATATATCAGCAACTAAATTTTGTTTTCCTGTTATGTGTTCTACTTTATAATTAAACTGTTCCAAATAAAGTATCCAACGCGTTACTCTACTGTTATAAAGCTTCCAATTCTTCACGAATATCAAAGCTTTATGATCAGTTTTAATCGTCAACTGTGCACCTCTTAGATATGTTTCAAACTTTTTTATACAACTTATTATTGCATAAAATTCTTGTTCAGTTACTGTCCAGTTTAATTCTGGTCCTTTTAATGTCTTACTGTGGTATCCTAAAATTTTCATTTCGTTATTATCGTCCAATTGATAGAGCACACCAGCCAATCCAATGCCCGAACAATCAGTTTGTAAGTAATACGGTTTATTAAAATCCGGATGGTGTAACATCACGGTTTTTATAAATCTTTCTTTTAATCGATCAAATGCACCTTGTTCCTCAGAACCCCAATTCCATGATTGATCTTTCTTTAATAGTTTACACAATGGTACGATCAAATTGCTATAATCATGTATAAATCTTCGATAAAAATTACAGAGCCCCAAAAACGCTCTTAATTGCTTTACTTTCTTAGGTTTTGGAAATTCTCTTATACTCTTTAACTTGTCTGGATCTGTTTGTATCCCTTCAGTGGATATTATGAAACCCAACATCTTAATCTCTTTACATATAAATTCACATTTTTGCAAGTTACAGGTCATACCCGCTTCATACAGTTTGCCAAGGACCGTCTGTATATGTTCGAAGTGTAAATCCAACGTTCCAGTTGTGATAATTGCCAAGTCATCTAAGTAATTCACACAAAACTCTCTTACTTCCGGACCCAATATCTTGTCCATTGCACGACTGAAACTTCCCACTGAAGTCTTCAATCCTTGTGGTAGTACATTGTAAACATACGACTTTCCATTGAAGGTGAACCCTGTGTACTTTCTACTTTCTTTACAAATCGGTATTTGAAAGTATGCATTATTTAAGTCGATAGTGGTTATATATTTCGCACCATGAAATGAATTCAAAACATCCAATTGCATTGGAGGTTTTTCAGTTTCGCCAATCATCTTTTTGTTTATACCTCTAGCATCTAATAAGACTCTTATAGAGCCGTCTTTTTTCAATGTGAATGTTAACGGACTACTGTATGGTGTTGACATTCTCGTTATAATACCATTACTCTCCATCTCATCCAACTTCGATTGAAGTTTCGCCCTGTAGGCGTATGGTATAGGGTAAGATCTGTTTACAATAGGAAGCTCATCGATCATCTCTATCTTATGTTCGTAGCAATTCGCTCGTCCTAGTTGTTCGGAGAACATAGAAGCATAAGATTTTAGAACAACTTTTAAAGTCTCTCTATTTTTAGTGTTTAAGTCGCAACCAATTTTTATATTATTAAAAATACTTTCAAAACTTGAGAAATCAATTTTGCATATTGCTACAATATTCCTCTTGAACAACTCTATAAAATATTCTTTTGCACCTTTAGTTATAAACATTCCAGTTTTATCAGTACTTAAATCTATGATGGCCCTATTCATCCTTAGCCAATCAAAACCAATAATACAAGATCTTACTAATTTAGGCACAATCAAGAAACTTGTTTCAATAATTAAATCGTTAAATCTCACAGGCAACAATACTATCTGTTGTATTTTAGAGCTCTTTTGTCCGAGGACACCTCTTATTTGAATCGCTTTTACAGGCATAGTAGCTAAATTCTGATTTTTCTTTGCAATTTCGATCCAGAGCTCTTCTGATATACAGGTAATATCGCTCCCTGTGTCCAGGAGAGCCTCTATCTCAAAATTGAATATATTTATTACAACTTCACTTTTAAAATTTTCTAGTACTTCAATTTCTCTCTGAGATTCATTTAAAACAGACTTAACATTAAGTTCTGAGATAATGACTCCCTGTTGTAACATGTCTTGTCTATTTTGTAAGTGTTTTACAAAGTTGTACTTCATATTATTAAACTCATAGCCTAACCCCTCTTTGTGAGTTTGACCATTTAGTTCGATAGGTTTGTAGAGTCCTTGAGAATTTTTTCCTAACTTCTCGCCTGGGCGCCACCCCATGCTCTTCATAATGTCGAACCCACGGTTCCTTACACTGCCGACTGCAACCGGAACCCTCTTCGCAGTCTTTAGTTGTTTAAAGGTGCGGTGCCTTCACTCTCCCGCTCCTCTTCTAAATTGCCCGATGTCACTGTCGACGTCGGTTTTGTTTCACTAGGTTTCCGCCACTCTTTGCGGTATTTATTTTGAAAATCCTTTTTCCAATTTTCATTAATATTTTTGTTGCTTTTTTGATATTTCACAGGTTGTTGCCTTTCCTCCGCTCTATTATCATCCAAAGCCCTGAGGAATTTTGTTACCTCAGCAATTGTCTGACTCTTAGACCAGAACCATAAATCTTGTACATTAGTTGGAAAGTGTTTGATTATATCGGACACCAGATCCTCCTCTGGTATTTGTCTTGTAAGCATTTTTGCTTGCCCTACGAGCTTTATAAAATGATCGGACATTTTCGGACATTTTTCTCCGTTCCATTTGTTATACGCAATCTCTCTACGTATTTTGTCTTGCTCGGGTTTTCCCCAATAAGTTTCGAGAAATTCTCGTTTAAAATCATTAAAACTATACCATGAATCTTTATAAATTCGGGCCCACGCCTTTGCCTCCGCCTTAAGACACTCAATAGCAATCTGTACCTCTCGTCCTTTCACATCACGTCTCTTTTCAAGATACGTTTCTAGGTCCTCGATAAAAGTAACCGGATGCCCCTTCTCCGGGTTACTGAATTTAGGTTTTTCGTGTTGTAAACTCGATATATCGCTTACATATATGACTTTCTCTTGAACTTCCGGCTCTGAACTCTCAATTGTAACCTCTTGAGGTACATCTTCCTTTTCAGAAGGCCGCTTAAGCTCTTGTTCGAGAACTTCAATTTTGTTTTGTAACCGTCGTGTAGTTCGTTTGAACAACTTGTACAAACGATCATACTTTGTTTCATTATCAGGTACCTCCTTTTCTCTGCCTTCGCGCCGCCTTTTACGCTGTGGCTGTACATTTTCTATTTCGGTCTCGGCTTCAACAGACTCCGTGGGTCCTTCATTCTCCTTCCTCTTGCCCATTTTTATTTATGCACTGATTCACTAGATTAAAGTTATTAAAAATTAAACTAAATCACAAGACAAGTCACTTAACAACTATTACACTTAACAACTATTATGATACAATTAATTTAAGGATCGTCCTTGCGATGTCAGTAATTCGCTTTTAGCACTATTAAAATGTCAATAATTGTCTTTACATATCACTTTCACTATTGATGTTACTCGAGATAATGTCTTTTATACGTATCACTTTCTCTATTAATGTTACTCAAGATACGTATTTAGATATCACTTTCACTATTAATGTTACTCGAGATATGCATTAATTATCCTTCGGCAATCTGTAAGAACATTGCATGTTAATATTCCCAGCCTCAACACTTATAATGCGGATAATCAGAGTCAGGGTCGAATCTCATAACCTTTCCATTTCACGAACAACAAATTGTAGGGTGTTACCCCTACGTTATTATGTTTAAATAGCCATGTATTTATTGACCTAGGCCACTTGTATTCATTTCAGTCAACCATGCGATTCGCTGTCGCGGTCGTTTTTCTCATTTAATTCAACCATGCGATTCGCCGTCGCGGTCGTTTTTACGTATGTAAGCCAACCATGCGATTCACTGTCGCGGTCGCTTTTATATTACTAACTTAGCCATGATCCTGGTCACGGCACCAAATTGTAACTTTCACCCTCCTTCATCAATTTATGAACAACATCAAAGATGTTGAACATTTTAATTTGGCCAATTTCGTCTAATAGTTAGACCCAGTTTTACGTTGTGTTTATAATAACTTTAGTTCTTTTAGGTTGAGATTCGATTCCGTCTTCATCCTATCTACATTTTTATGGGTTGAGGCTAGGTTTAGGTTTTAGTTTGAATAAAACAATCATCAATTATTTTGACACTATACTTTAATAATCGTGATTGGCGTGAGCGTGATATTTCTATAGGAAATATTTATATTTAGTACACCCAACTGCGTTTGAGTTGGGTGACACTCGTTCTATACATGAACGGTCATCATATTCTTTACATGAACTCGTTCTACACGAACGGTTCTTTTTTATGTGCTAGACTACACTTTACATTTATTTAACGTCTGTGCGTTACTAGTGTTGTTAGCCCGGAAGCAGAGAGACTCCAAAGATTGATAACCATGTTATGGTGGTTCACATAGCCACTAACTCCCGTCTATCGACGTTAGTAGTGTTCGGGATACTAAGATAGGAATATGATGCTCATAGAACACCTCCCATACGATGTTTAATTATATTCAACTTGATATTCCAATAGGAATATTTACATTGGCTCTCACTACATAACAAGTTTATTATATAGCGAGAGGTGGCGTAGCCCCGTCCTGCGCTACCCACGGTGATGGTCATCCACCTGCTCATAAGCAGTTACCACCCCCCCCCACCTGTGTTGCACAAGGTAGAGAGTTCTCCAAATATGCATAACCGACATCCGTTAGAGGATGAATCAGCTATATGAGACTGTACGTCCCGTATCAGCAGCAATCGTTGGAGGTCATAATTCGGCGGTGCCGAGACCCCTGGGTACGTGTCAGCCCGAAGACCGAGGCCGTAATGCGGATAGTACCGCGACCTCAACACCATCCCAATAATTCAAATATAAGTGTATGAGACCAGTCTCGCCGGACATCATAACTTCAGTCGGTCAATTTGTGTTATAGTAGCTACACGTAGCTAAGGCCGAAGCCCAATTGATTGGATCACAACTCGTCCTCGTACAACACCCACTCAGCACTCGTTTATTTTGATAAACAAGTCGTGTTGAAAAACACAACTGTTTACCGAGATCAAGCGTTAACGACTAGGTCGTCCACAGCCGATCCCATAATCTCTGCACAACGTAACAAAGTCACAAAGCGCATTGACTATAATTAATGTTTGTAATAAAAAGAAAGTAATGTTATCCTGAAAGAAGAGCGTTCAACACTCCCTTGGTGTAGGAAGCGATCCCGCGTCTCCAGTCAGCCGCATAGTCGATGATAGTTTTTGAATAACACGGAAGGCGTAGTTATTCAATAGACAAGATACAATACGTGCACAACGAAACCCGTCACGGCGAAGACAACTCAAGGCGCGGATTTTTACCTCTCCACGTTATCTTACGCTCGCGACGCGCGACGTCTAACCGCTCAGGATTAGAGTTCATCGTCGTTGTAAATTCCAATAAATTGAAAATACACGTATGCATCGAGCCGATAAGATGTGATGAATTATAATTTAATAACAATAAAATTACAATCCATACACACCGAAAGCCTTCCTCATAATAATATTTGTCTTCGCACAAGATATCCTAACGGACGTCGAGCGCGTTGACAAGGCTTTCGTACAGAGCGACAAGTCACTAAGTACGTAAGCTCGTTCGAACTCCCAACTACATCATCTTTATTGTGAAAGTGGTCGTCGGCATTCTCATCTAAGACCTTCACGTGAGACTCCAATATAATTATTTAGATTTGTATAATAATACAATATCTGTATACGAGCTACCACAAAACTAAACTCGTTTGTCAACACTCTATGTTAACTTAATATTTAGATAAGCATAATAATGCAAATCTTTATTCGAGCCACCACCAAACTCGTTTAACAACATTTAATGTTGTATACGCGACGCGCTCTACGCGCGACGCGTAGCCTCTCGACTCGCTCGTCCGCCCGCCGCGCGATGCCACTTCACGTCTCAGCCGCCCGCGTGGATACTGGCGGTGCGTTCACGTCTCGTTTGAGAGGGGTATGCGGGGGGTTGGGGGGTACAAGTCGATATCACCGTTACATCTGAAACCAAGCACACGGTTAATATATCTTATTATAAACATTTTATTTCATATGAATAATTACTTTATTCATTTTAGTTTATGAATTATACATCAATAATCATATAAACTTTAGATTTCGAGTTTATCAACTCGCAATACTTTAAATATATTTCAACTTAAGTTTTATAGTGTATTATACTATAATACATTATACATATAGTGTATTATATTATAATACACTATACATATATCTTTAAAATGCTTTTTCGAATATAAATAAATTTTTAAGCCTCATAGGGCGTCACATTATGTACTAACTTATCCCGCAATTTCACCGGTCGTTAATTTAGGAGTACTATGTCCTTTTCTGTGCCCCTGAGAACTCACGAAAAATTTCAAGATGAAAGCGTAACAAACAAATGAACTCGCATTCGCAACTCGGTTTCACCCGCGTGAGCTTCGGAATTCCTGTAGGAACTATTTTTTCTAAAGTAGCCTAAGTTAATCCTTATAAGATCAGCTATCAGCCAGTGAAAGTCCTGTTAAAATCAATTCAGCCGTTTCAGAGTTTAGCCACAACAAACAGACAGAAAGAAAATTAAAAACGTGATTTTTTTTATGTAAGTAGGTACCGTATATACTTTCGTATGCATTTAATGAAAAACTGTTAATTTTGAATTACAAACAGATAATTCAATTTTATTTATATGTATAGATGTATAGACTATTTATTATTAGTAGTAGTATATAGAAAGTGCATCAAAATCTTCGTTTTTAAAGAATTATCAGTTTGGTTCAAGAGTGAAACTCTTACCTGCCACGTGATGTGTAATTCATGAGCTCTGAGAGCTCGCACCGTGATGTCGCGCGGAGCACCTCCAGGTGCTAGGGTTGACACATCAATTTGTTACTAAATAGCCAGGTAAGTCTAAGTAGTAACTTTGAAATATTTCATTATACTAGCTGTCCCATCCGCGCTGTGAGCGCTTCCACCCGCGGTTCCGGGATGAAAAGTGTTATATGTTCTTCTCTGTAGGTAAGTCAGAGGTAGGCCTCTGACAATGTGTATATGCACATTTTTATGATGATCGGTCGAGTAGTTACGGCTTGAAAACGTAACAAACAAATAAACTAACATTCCCATTTATGTACCGTAGTAACTTTTAATTTTATAATCCAGTCCCACTTAAATAAAAACATAACCTACTGTAATAAACGTTGTCAATTTTAAACATACTAAGCTAGGGCACACGTAAAAGATTGTTGTCTGACTTTGTATCTATTAACCAAAATAAATCAATAAATCTGGACATGAAAAGCATAATGTGGTTTTTGCTAAAAAGTAGTTTTAGTGTTAAAGACCTTTTTGGAAGTCGTTTAAAAAATAGTTTTGGTCGAATGTGGAGATCCGACCATATATTTTTTTTACACGTCCAGAAATATAAATTGCTTACCTAATTACAATTTATTAGTTTTATTTAAAATAATATTGATTTAAGCGTTGACAATTCAGATTAAGCTTGAGTAGTTATTCTTTAACTAGCCGTGCCCCGCGGTTTCACCCGCATGGAACAACTTTTATGACAACTTATTTATGTAAACTTTTTTCCCAACATAACCGATTTAAATTAAACAAAGCCCATATATAGCTCCAGTTTAAGCTTAATCTACCTGTGAAAACCGCATGACAATCCTTTCAGTAGATTCGGAGATTATCGTGAACAGACAGACAGACAGAAAAAAATTTTGATAACTCTTATTTGTGATTGGTTACCTACTCTTCTTTTATCGCCCCCTATCAAATTTGTTAAAAATATTCAATGTGCAGAATCGCGGATTCTACTCTTTTATTATAGTACAGATAGATAACACTTCGCAAGTATTCTTATCCATATGAAAGATAAACTAACCTTCTTCTCTCGTGGTAAAATGTAGAGGCGCCGTGAAGAGGGAACCTCCGACATCGTTGAAAGCGGCTAGCCTCAGCGCGTAGCGAGTGTCGGGTGACAGCCCTGAGATGGCCGCCCCCGCGCGCCCCGGCCCCTCTGACCTGTGCAGGTCAATGCAGAAGTGACAAAAATTCGGGAGAGGGGGGGATGGGGGGATGGGGGGGGAGAAAGAGCAGTACATAATTGAAGTTATGTATGGAACTTTTCTGTATCCCCCCCTCCCGAAATTTTATTCACCCCTTTTACGGTACTAACTGTTTGTTCCCTGTGAGGAGTCCAAGATTTAAGTAGCCTATGGCCTTCTGTCTGTACACCTGACAACGTGTATGCAAGAGTGTAGAGTGCAACGTGTAGGTATGTAAAGTTACAAAGACGATAGTCCAAACAAATAATAACCTATTTATACAACTTGTTAATGAATTAACTGAAAACCTGATACACCCCATTTAAAAAAATACACAATAATATGATTAAAGTATATTTTATGTCGAAAAAAAAACAATTTTAAAAGTTATTCAACATTAATTTGGAGGTGACCTATCTACGAAATTCCAAGCGCGCTACGCCCGCGCCTACCGGTTCGATTTTTTTTTTGCTGCGGGCGGCGTACGTGCCAAATATTGTATTATAAATAATTTAGACATAGGCTAGTAAAATTGAAAAAATATATTAAAACATAGTGCGATCGATTCGCTAGTTGATTCTGAGCAAACTAGTTTCTAGTTTTCAGTTAATTCATTAACACGTTGTATAAAGTATAATGTGAAATTATGAACAAAATCTTTATTTATTTCACATTTATCACACGTTATTCGACGATCTAATAAATATAACCGAAGATGATGTGGTTCGCAAAAGAACAGGAGCACATAATATTACTACTTCATAATTATCGAATATTCGTGAGCCAGAGAAGACGAATATATTACAAACTTACACAACGTGAACCAAATCTGAATTGGCCAACGTCAGGTTCAACACTTCGGGCGTGTCCCAAGTGTCGAGCGCGGCGGGGAGCGGGGCGTTGAGCGGAGCGTTTGCCATGTCGCGCGATAAGGTGCGGTACTGGAGCGAGTAATGAGAAACTAAAGCACCGCGAGCCAGTCGCCAGGTCACGCGGGCTCGGCGGGACCATACTTCTGATATTCTCACTTCTTCAGGTACATTTGGTCGTTCTAAACAGATAAATTATAATAGGATATTAATTAGAGGCCCGAAACAACGGAATTAGCCATTTGGCGCGGTTTCACTTTCTTGGAATTTAAGTTAGTAGTTCAATTTCAGTATTTTATTTCTAAAATAAAGCTTTAAACGTTTCTATCAACAGATAGTACCTATAACAGCTAGTAAATCAGAATATTTTATTCAATAAAAATAAATGCATTCAATAAAACCAAAAGAAGTGCCTGCCTGTAATATCAAATTAACTGCATTCTTTGAACACGAGTATTCTCTTTCTGTCTGTATATTTCAGCTACTTCAGATCAGCTCTACGTATTTTCATGAAATATTGTAAACCATTAGTTACTTTTAAGTCCAAAAATAGCACATGAGATACTTACCCACGTGCTGGAAAAAAGGGGAAACTTTCAGTTACTACTTGTTTTGCATCCAACTGGATGGATGCGAGACGCGGGTTTTATTACCTTTCACAAACAACCTGTATATGAGTTCGTCACTGCCGTACAGATTGCGAGCCAGACACCGATACTCCCCGGCGTGTTCCGGGCCCGCTGGTGAAATAGTTATTTGTGATGTCATGACTCCGTTGTTAGTTTCCCTTGTTTCCACACCCCCAGCGCCACTGCGGCTCAAAATTAACATACTGATATAGTTTTGATTACGTTATACATTCAAGCAAACTACAGCGAACGGTTTTTACATTACTGAATGCACAATTAAGAATTTAATTGTATTAAAAGAGTAATTTACTTACTGCATCAACAGAGGTCTAGAATCGTGTGTCCAATGCACGTGTATTTCTGGTTCTCCTCTAACAGTGCATATGAGACGAGCTGTCGATCCCCTGACCACCCACCGAGTCACTCCACTATCTCTTCCTCGACTAAGCCTTGGGGGTTCTAGATAAACCAGTAATGATGATCAATAAGTCATCAACTATCACCAGCAACAAAAACATGGTTGGAATACATTGCAACGAAAACCTAATTTACCTACCTCTGACGTCAAGATAGAAAGTATGGTGCAAAAAGGCATGTGGGACTCTTGCAGTGCATCTATACCAGCCCTCATGTTCTGGAGCAACGGCTTTTAACCAAACAGTGCCATCCGAGAGTAATGTGCCTACAGAGTCCGATACTTCAGTTTGACTCCATAATACATGGCGCCAATTTTCACCGTCTATACAGAAAATTAGGAATCACTATAGTTGACGAGATCAGAGGTAATAGATTACAAATACCATTAGACCCCTGTAAAATACCTTAACCTAAAATCCATCATAATTGTAAGATATTGGAGATAAAAACCTGAGGCATACTCCCAAGATATTCTAGGCGATGGTTGTCCTTTTGCCGAACATGGTAATAGAAGGGCAGTTCCGGCTGACACAGACATATTTTGTGCACGCCAAATCCATATCGGTGGCTCTGTGTAAAAAAAACTGCTTTTTATATTAAATTTTGTATACAATTTTTTAAACTTAAAACTCAATTAATATTTGTAATTCTATAAATAAAATAAGAATCATACCTTTGACAATCAACGAAGAACTGTGACTTACACTCCCGAAATCATTTGTGGCTCTACATGTATATTCTCCGCTATGAGCCGAAGTCAGATCATGAATGATTAGGATCGTGAAGAAGTCCATGTTTTTTTGTTCCACCTAAGCAACATTTTTAAAATAAACATTAAAATTACGTTTTTCAGATGGAAAACTTGGTACATTATGTTTCGTTTTACCTTCAAAGTCGGTGGAATTGGTAAATTATCTTTATGCCAAGTAAACTGTATTGGCTTGTCTCCGGATATTAAACTGCAAGTAGCTTGGGTACTGCCCCCTACTTCAAGTTCTTCGGGGAAATGGAACGGTGCTATTTTTGGAGGCTCTGTGTATTAATAAAATCCATATATTTATAACAGAAACATCAATAGCCTAAAAAAAAATTTTATTGAATGATGGAATCAGGTAAACCTACTATGTATATCTAGTCGAACTGTTCGTCTAGCAAGTTCTCCACTTTCAGCTCTTACTTCACAGGTATAACCACCAGCAGCTGTGCTCCTCACTGATGCTAACCTTAGCACCCCTCGATTTTCACCAGGTTCTGATGCCGGCTCAACAATGCTGCCATCCTCACGTCGCCATACTACTTCTCTGAAATATTACGTTCTGATAATGATTTATCGATAACCTGAAATATACAGAGCGTAAAATGAAAAGTCTTACTTTATAGGGTATCCTGAGTAGGGACACTGCAAAACTACATCGGTGTCGGCTTTGACATGAATTGCTGGGACGTATCTGATGTTTGGTGGACCTGGACAAAATTGGAACATTTTCTAATAATCAATCTTTCGTCACTAATTTTAATTTACTAATTGTTTTTATTGCAATGTTTTTTGTGGTGCAATAAAGTATCTACATTGTATTTATTGTTTTTAATTTTTCTCTTACCAAAAACGTTAAGTCGAGCATAGTGAACTTGTGAGCCTCGTGAGTTAGTTGCATTACAACCATATCTACCTCCATCGTCCGCTGTTCTAATAGTTACACTTAGAGTAGATATTATGGTTCCTTCTTCAACACCTGGCATTGCATCTGCTTTTGTATTGACACTGTACCTAAAATTATTTCAATTTATTCACGATACTTTATCACTGTGTATTTCACTTATAATTAGATACATAACATTTTGTTTGTATTACTTGTCGGGTGCTGATGGCAGTGGTCTTTCATCTAGGGTCCACAATATCCTGGGTGATGGGATTCCGGTGGCAGCGCATCTCAACGCTATACTCTGACCGATTCGTGAGACAGCTTCACTAAACGTTGACACTAATCTAGGCGGCCTGTCTGAAACCCAGTTCATGAGTTGACAGATACCAAAGATAGTCTAATTAAATTATTAAATCTTCTTTACTGTATCAAATATTTTTATCAACATTTACAAAACATAAAGTACGTGATAAATTGTATAAATTAAAATATTACCAGCAATAACTAATTCGGTGCTGGCGACAGCGGTGTCAGTGTGGTCGTGCGCAGTGCACTGGTATACCCCTGAGTGGTGGGAGCGGACGGGCCCGACGGCCAGGCGCGGCTGAGGGTTGTGCAGAGGGCGGCCCTCGTGCTGCCAACTCAGCGTGACTCCGCCACCGCGACCACCACGCATCGAGCAATTGAAGTGACCCGTTCCACCAGTACTTATCATCTACACATGAAATAATAGTAAAACTCTAAACTGACTGACGGATTCGTCAACGAAAATACGCAAAGCAACGCAATACCGAAATTACAAAATATACTTTAATCAAATTAAAAAATATGGACGGATTTCAAGTCTTATTTAAACCACATTCAATTCAACAAAAAATACGTCATACTACCCCACAGTTTTACAGTTCCGTGGGAATTCTGGTTTAAAAGTATAATAGGTATGTCACTCAAGAACACTGTAGCTTCCTACATGTAAGTGAAAGAATTTTTTAAATCGATTCAACATGCAGTCATTGAATTTATTCATTAGGTACAAACAAATCAATATACAAATATTGAATCTTTTTTGTCTATATAATATAAGTATTGATAAATAATAATTACCAAAGGGTTTGGAGTAACTGTTACAGTCAGCGGATCATAAACCACCAGTCGTATTAGTACCCTCTGAGTGGATTCTGAGTTTGGGGCGCAGGCATAGCGGGTCGCGTGTTGCGCTTGCGCACTCGCCAGCACTAGCGCTCCGCCACGCGCTATGCCCTCACCCAAAACTTTCGTCCATGTGCCAGTTGCTTCTTGACGCTGCCAACTAATAAAAAAGTCAAACAAATTTCATGAGAAAAACAAAACTAATTTATAGTGAAACATCCACGTTCCAAAAACGAAATTTATAACGCTTCTCGTTGGATGGGCAGCGCATAATATTTTTACTCTCCAGAGTATTTGAGAATATAGGAGTGTTAAACACTACACAAGCACCTAATACTTTAAACTTTAAAATACTATGTTAGAAAAAAAATCCATTCCTAAAAGTTCCCGAACACCTACCTAACATTTTACTTTTATATCGAAATAAAATTTATAAAATTATATTATTAACAATTAATTAAATTGGATTTTATAGTTTTTTTTCTTTGATAATGGTACAATAATTATGTCACTTACACTACGGTATGGCCAGTCAAATGCCTTATTATACAGGGTAGCACTACAATGTCTCCCACTTGTGCTTCAATCGAATTTAGCTCCACATTCTCTAGCCAACTGCTGTCTAAATTGAAAAAAATAAAGAACAATGCGTTAGATTAAAAAATATCAATTCAACGGCCTTTAAAACGCAAAAAGAAATTTTATTAGAAGACTTGTAAAGTGTCACTACTCACCATCTGTAGTGAGTTTGATTGCCACACTGGGAGTATCGAGAGCAACACACGAGTAGTCGGCCTGTACGTCCGCTTGAGTCAAATCAGAGCCGAACAGTATTCCACCCGCACCGGACACCCAACGAGAATCTGCAAAGGTTCCTTTTTCAAACTGACCTAATTTGTATGTAGTTCGCATAATAATAATAAGAGAATTAGTTACATCCATATTCTTTGAAAGTGATCTTAAAAAGATATTACTTTTATCAGAGACCAGTTTTACCTATACTGGTGTGTGAATTTGATGTACCTAATTATGGGATAAATCGATAGCCTGATCTTTCTTTCATTCTTTCTAATACATATTATGTAGATATAGATCCAAAAGTGCGTCTACTATGTAGGTGATTAGCTATCAGTGGTAATAGATGTTGGATATTCTAGTTTTAATTACCTAAAGTTTTAATAACTAGTGACTCCTCGTGGTTTCATAACGCAAGTTTCGGGAATCCCTCGAGAACTCCCCGGGAATTCTCCACGTATAAACCTATTTGAGCTGACTCGATTCACTTATTACTGAGTCTATCGTTCTCAAACAATATACGTACATACAACCACTTATTTATTATATCAGATACAAAAATCATTCGATGTAGTTTTCCTTTGATAGCACGATAATATACAGGAATCGATTCTATTATTATTTTTATTTTATAAACTCACCAGCTCCCTGATACTCGGAAGGCAGGGGCAGCCCGTCCTGCAGCCAGGTGACGTCAGCGATGCCTAGTTGCGGTGACACCTCACACCGCAGCACCACAGTCCCACCTACTTTGATTGGACTGAGCTGGTGAGCCGTGTGTAACAGCACACTGTCGTCCACTGTTTATGACCACACTGATTTTATAATTTTTCTTTTTTACTTAAATACCTATCACAAACTCACAAACTTTTACCTCTTTATAATATTATAAAGATAATCCCCTACTAATACCTAATATAAATGCAAAGAAACTCTGTATGTCTGTCTGTTACGCTTTCACACTTTAGCGATTGAACCGATTATCATGAAATTTTGTGCACACGTTGTCTGCAGAGGTATAGAGAAGGATATAAGGTACTTTTTATTCCGGAATTCCTGCGAGAACTCTGAATAATTCGCTGTCGCTGATAAACAAGGAAAGACCTCCAATTTATAAAACTAGCTGTTACCCCCTTAAAATTTTTCATTTGTTTCCAATATACAGACACCACAAGTTTAAAATTTGTTATATATCGCAATATTAACGCAGGTACAATAGGCATTTGATTGCAGGTACTACATAGATACGAGCTATAGATTTTTAAAAAGGAGGTTTGTATAGGTATCGTAGATGACTGATGAATTTTCCTTACATAGTATAAAACAAAGTCGCATCCCGCTGTCTGTCTGTCCCTATGTATGCTTAGATCTTTAAAACTCCGCAACGGATTTTCATGCGGTTTTCACCAATAGATAGAGTGATTCCAAAAGAAGGTTTAAAAGTAAGTATAGTTCATCCTGGAATCCCCGCGGGAACTCCGAAATTACCGCGGGTGAAACTGTGGGGGACAGGTAGTACCTACCTACTACGATAAAATTCATCAGTATAACAGCGAAAAGCAAAACCAAGCGAAACTAACATATTATAGTTTTAGTAGTTGTGGGTATACGGAAGTAGATTCCATTTCTTCTTTCTTTTTTTATCAAATAACAAAATTATTGTTGGGTTGTTTATTTCAACGTCCCACATACAAACCTGGAGGTGGATCTATTGAAAGTTCGTTCTTATGAATTATTCATATCGTAAACATAACTTTTATTATGTAATAAAGCAAAGTTTATAGGCAGTGTATAGAAGTTTTATGTATTCTCCTTGAAGTAATTTCACTTCGAGAAAATTGAAAATTTTAATATTAGTTAGGTTCATGGGAGTTTTTGTTTTTATAAACAGAAAATACTTTTATTCGAATACCATAAAAAGTCATTTAAATAGGAGATATAGGAGTAAAAATCCTTTGTTTAAAGACCGCATTAATTACGTAGTTATAAGAGATAAAGAAAAGGGGTTCGCTTCTCATTATAAAAAAAACCTCAATTTTAATAATGCGAAACTCAAAACTCGCTTTACAAGTCACTAAAAGAAACACAAAACAAAGAGCAAAATGAAATAATAAAAGAATAGATTGAGTTAGACACGCTCTTTGTTTGCAAAGCCTTCCATTATTACCTTCATCAATTTCGGGCCTTATTATTTGACGAGTTATAATTTTTATGTATTGTTTCTGCTTATTAGGTACCTATTTATTTATTATTATTTAGATATTTTTTATGCATTTTTATACAACGCAAACAGAACCGCGAGCAGGCAATAAAATATAATAGCTTTATGTAACTAGCTTTGCCCCACGGTTTCACCCGCGTGAGTTTCGGAATTCCTGCAGGAACTCCAAGATAGTCTAATTTACTCGTTAAGTTTAACATCAGCTAATTAGCAGTGAAAGTCCCGTCAAAATTGGTCCAACCGTTTCGGAGAATCACCCGCGTGAGTTTCTGAGTTGCCGCAAGAGCAATTTTTTTTAAATAAAGGTAGCCTAAGTTACTCCTTATAACATCAGCTATCTGCCAGAGAAAGTGCCGTTTAAATCGGTCCAGCCATTTCAGAGATTAGCCGGAACAGACAGACAGACAGACAGGTAGTCAGAGAAACAGACAGACACAAATATAAAAAATAGATTTTTTGTGTACGCACCGTATATACTTTCATATGCATTTAGTGAAAAGGTCTTAATTTGGGATTATTATAAACCGACTCTTCAATTTAATTTATAGCGTTGGATAGCGTAGCGGGTTGAG
This sequence comes from Zygaena filipendulae, assembly GCA_907165275.2. Lineage (NCBI taxonomy): Eukaryota > Metazoa > Arthropoda > Insecta > Lepidoptera > Zygaenidae > Zygaena > Zygaena filipendulae. The sequence continues at coordinate 8,457,603 of OU015659.1, forward strand.
ATACTGCAGGCAACAAAGTAAATATACTTATATATACGTATTATACTCTGTCTCTCTGTTACCTTTTCACGCCTTGATTACTCAAACGATAATCATGAATAAACTTTTATCCCAGAATTCCCGCGGAAACTCCGAACAAAACACGTCAAAACACGGGGAACAGCTACTATTTTATAAGTATGTATTTAACAAAAATGTTTGTGTACCTAGTTGCTTAATGACGCCAACCGCTTCCAGAGATAAGCCAAACGGTATATGGAACGAACAAATAAACGCATCTGCCAATATTAATTAAAAACCAAATTTCATTAGAGCATACAATTTTGATAGATTGTTAAGATTATAGGAAAGTTAAACGAACGGTAATAATCATACCGCTCTGAAACAAGGTGATAACAACATCAAAGGGCCGAATACACTTTCTTGGAAACTGATTTGAATGTGAATAAAAGCTTCTAGTGCCGCCCCATTTGTTGCCTTTCAATTCTCTCTTTGTTACCAGCTCCATTGTAAGGGTAAATATTAAAATATGTTAAGTAACATCGCATCTTGAGTGAGCACGAGTTCATAAACACGATGCTTATTGTCCATCAAAATGTTTCATAAATTAGATTCCACGAGTTTTCACAGTGCCTTTACTATTTACCATCCATCTATACAAATGTGTTCACTATCCTACTTATAGAAGCAATTCGTACAAAGTGGAACTTCCAGTTATTATAGGTACCTACTTTTATAGCTTTCGCCCGCGTCATTTTGGAATTTCCTCGAAAATTCTTTGCGTAGTGATGAAAGTACCCTATATAATTTAGGAATACTGTAACTGTCAGTCAGTAAATTTTTGGAATTATTTAAATTATTTATTTATTTATTTGTTCATACATGCTTACTTAAAAACCAGTGCAGAATATTATTGTTCATTTTGTCATAAGGTTTCATTTTATGTACCTACATAATCATGACAGGCTGAAAACTTTCTCTTTGACTTGGACCTTATTACATAGCACCATCTGAACACAAACTATGCGTACGAGTTTTCAGGGGTACAGGAAAGTATAAAGGGTACTTTTATCCCAGAATTCCTGCGGGATCTCCAAAATTAACGAGGCTGAGACCGCGGGGAACAGCCAGTCATTTATAAATAGGAGACATCTCAGTAACACTGTTAAATTAAAACTTTGTCATCGCCTTAATAGGTAACTTGACGATTAAGTAAATACTTTTTACTTTCGAATTTGCACTCGAAAATTGGACTTAATTATGTGAAATAAGGCATTGTCACCAACTTTTACTTCAAAAGTTTGCATGATTGCTATATACGGGCGAAACGTCTCACTTAAAGTTGTAAAGTAAATAATAGATAATTATTATTATTATTATAAACTCAATCTTTTATTACATAATAAAATACAAATATAAAATAATTGGGCAAAATGTCTTTCAAGACAATCGCTCTTAAATATCTACCTATAGGTGAAATAAAATAATTAACATTTGGTTTATAAATTAAAGATATAAATAAAAGTCTATGATAAAGCTTACATTCAGATTACAAAATAAAAGGATTTTTTGGGCTCTGTAGCCAAAAGGCTGCAAAGCATTTTATTTTTCATAATTATGATTTTATGATAAGTACATTATTTTAGTGTATGATTTTATATGCCATATATATATCTATTATGAGTAAAACCAAGCGGTTAATTCAATGCAACCCTATATTATAGTGATAAATTTATTAATAATTTTATTAGACAAATTATTATTTATTAGATTAAACTTTATTAGACAGTAAATATAATTATATAGCTTTGACATAATATTACAAAGTGAATGAATTTAAAAAATATTGAGTTTAATGAGTCCAATATCTTCCGATGCAATGGGCACGTTGACTAATTTTTATTTTTTAGTCCGTCTTATAGATTATTAAAAAATATTGGACACGTATTTTTTATTTTTTTACGTAATCAAAAAATACCGGCGATATATTGAGTTGAAATTTCGCGTGACGTCACTATTCTGACAGATTGTATGGCGGTTTTAGCGGTTAGTGACGTCACGACCCCCTCACCCTAAACCTTAATGCGCTTTATCTCTGTATATTTTAATTTATTTGATAAAGCAAAAAATACGTGTCTATTGTTTTTTTTATTTTCTGACTGACGGACTAATTAGAATTTTGATTTTCAAAAGTAGTCCACATCCCTATTTATCGCTATTAATTGAGATATGAGACCCAGCTAGTAAAGACAGACTCAGAAAATGGGGATGATTTATTTAGTCGTTCCAGTTCTATTACTAGTGTGAAATGATTGTAGACGATTAATAGAACGCGATCTTAAAATGACTACACCTTTCTGTTACATCCTGTATATGTAAGCTAGGTATAGTAATTCCTTAGCCCTTTCTACAATTCAATAGGCTTTATGGAAAGAGATACGACGGTGATTAAGAGTTTTCGTAGAAATGTGAAGCAATGTTCATTCGTTGTACAAAAGACAGAGTGCTTTGTCGCATATAGGCATATAGGTAGAGTCACGGTGGCTTGTTGCGAACTCGGTCTAGTGTCATTTGATCCCTTAATTAAAAGTTTTGCCCATAAAAAAGCGCGCAGCCGTGAGCTGTTTTTCATTTTATTTCATATTTTCCGTTGCTGTGTAACGGAAAGTTAATTGGTCCAACTCGACATAGAGTTGTAATTTGTTTCGTTCTCCCATTCCTCTGTTTGGATATTACAGTTCTGTTGTTTGGAGTTTTTGTTTTGTCATTTCCTTTGCGTAACCTATACATACCTATAACACTGGAACCTACTGAAGACTACTAAAGACTGCATTTTTTTTACGGAGGCTCAGTGAAAAAAGTAATCCAACTAAACTTTCATTTTCAGTTTAAAAATTCCATCATCAGTTAGATACAGATAAGCAATAACATGTTAACCCACAAAATTAAGTTATTGATTCAGAACGATTTATTGAGAGTTAGGGAACGTTTTTTAATTATGTGTTTTTTAAATATGTAACTAAATATTGAACATAAAAAATGTTGACATAAAATGGCGCTCCTACTTTTAAAACACGATTTACTCAAAATTGCTTATCTATGTCCAGTTATCGTTAACTGTATCAAAATGGCGGGCGCGGTATATTTATTAAAGACTCTTGACTTATTAAATATATTAACTAGGTACCTAAAATATTACAATCTACAGCATACGTAGGTACATGTCCTTAGTCATTTACTTATATTACAATATTATATCTGCACGTGTAAACTGCCCTCGGCTGGGACCCGCATAATTTTTACATTTCGTGCCGCCCGCCCGTAAGACAAAGTCATAATTAGGATCATTAGCATTTTAAAGAGAAACGAATCTGAAGTGTCTGTTTCAACTCCCAATTAACGACTTCCCAATGTTGAACAAAGATTCCTTTGCAAATTACTGCGCTATATATACCTACGTCTAGGTATTTAAACTGAATACATAACGAGCTTAATAAAAAGGTATAGCTGCTAATTTAACTTGGGATTAAAAATGTACATTTTGCTTAACTCCTATATAATTTGTTCTAAACAAATATAGTTTCGTAACATAAAGATATGCATTTGAATAATCCTACTAATATTATAAACGCGAAAGTTTGTAAGTAGGTATATACTGATGGATGGATGGATGGATGGATGTTTGTTACTCTTTCACTACTGGATGGATTTAAATGAAACTTTACCATAATATAGATAAAATATAATAATAGGCACTATCTGTTCCCCGCGGTTTCACTTGCGTTAATTCTCGCGATACTTCTGCGATAAACGTTCCTACCCTATGTACCTCTGAAAACTGCATGATGATCGATTGATTAGGTAAAGCATGAAAGCGTAACAAATAAATTTTAAATAATATAGACAATAGGTATACCTGGTTGTAACAGAACAGGCCTGGAGAGCACGACCCCAACTCGATTGGAGGCCCTGCAACGTATCAACGCTCCGCTTGCACCGCTGCCAGCCTCCAGGAGCGACCTCCGTGCCCCCAGAACCAGTCTGCCATCGCTGAGCACGTGTCTGGTGAAAATAATAAAAAAATTAAAACCGACTTCCAAAAACACAAAACCAAAAAAATAAAAAGTTTAATATAATAAAATAACGATTTAATCTAAAAATCTGTCCACTTGGGTTGTTCTGCTCACGAAGAGCTGGTGGCGAGAGTCGACTTAGCCCATCTACCCCCTCCATATTTGGCTTGTCACCGACTTCATACCGATCAGTGGTAGCACAAACCAATAATAAAAGTGTGTTTTTGTCTTTTAGATTAAATCGGCATTTTGTTATTTTTGTCTTTTTATTTTTAGCTTTTTAGTTTTGTGTTTTTGGAAGTCGGTTTTAATTTTTTTGTTAAAATTTTGTTTATTTCTCGGTTTTAGTGACTTAGTTCGTAATTTCTCTAAGTTACAATAGCCTAATGTCAACTGCTCATCACCTTTTACAAAATATTGCTTTACCCGACGCAGGGACGTTAATTGTTGAGGAGTTCTCCTAGTACATCACCAACAGTTCCACTTCACCATATACATTGTGACGAGCATAAATTATTTAGAAACCATATTAAAGTTAACGATTCGGAACCCATGAAACACCTATCATTGAGTAGTTCCGATGACCATCGGTGGTCTTTATCATCAGTTCCACTTCTTCAAATTTTGCTTTCCAAAAGCAAATAAACGATTTACTATAAAAAATACAAAAATCGCTATAGGTTTACCTATAATTTTTCAAGATTTCCCTCGATTACTGCAAGATCTCATCATCAGATCTCGACTTAGTGATAATGGAATCAATTTAGGAGCATCCCCTTTCAAACAAAAAAAACAATTTTCGAAATCGCTCCAATCGGAACCCGTGAAATAGGTATTATTGTAAAATAGTTCCGTTGACCATCTGTGGTCTTCATCATCAGTTCCACTTCTTCAAATTTTGCATTCCAAAAGCAAATGAACGATTTACTATAAAAATACCCGAATCGCTATAGGTGTGCCTATAATTTTGGAAAGTTCCCTCGATTTCTCCAAGATCCCTTCATCAGATCCCGACTTGGTGGCAATCGGTCCAACCGTCTTCGAGTAATCGGTGAACATACATAAAAAAAAAACATACAAACAATCGAACATAGAACCTCCTCCTTTTTGGAAGTCGGTTAACAAAATTGATAGTACAAAAGATTATTCTCTTATTCGCCACCTTTTTCATTTACTTCCCGCCGCAAAGTATCCATCTACTGCCTATAACTGAGCAATTATTGTATATAAATGTATATGCAAGACATTTATATATGATGTGTACAGTGTATATGACATGTATATAATCTGAATCTTGGAAACGGCTCCAACGATTTTCATGAAATTTAGTACCTACGTAGGCGGGATGATAAGTACGAGTAACTAGCCACTGCTATTTAAAAAGTCAAAATTAAAAAAATATATAAGTAATTTTTAAATCCGTATCTCTGGACACCTTTGTTCTAAATTTGAATTATTTCGTCAACTGTTTTCAAAATGGATAAAATTGAACAAAGAGCGGTGATAAAGTTTCTTCATATGAAGGGCATGAAGGGGAAAGATATCTATGACGAGTTAAAGAATGTTTTGGGTAAAAGTGCTCCTTCTTATGCCACAGTAAAAAACTGGGTCCAAGATGAAGCCCGCCCTGGACGTTCAAAAAGCGTCACGACTCCGGAAATGGTCGTGAAAGTACATGATATGATTTTAGCAGATCGACGATTGAAGTTATTTGAAGTTATCTGAAATAGCTGATACTACAGGTATCTCAAACGAACGGGTACATCATATCCTAAGTGAAGAATTAAATATGAAAAAGGGTTGGGTGCCGCGATTGCTTACGCACGATCAAAAAATGATAAGCCAAAAATCAACGAATTGAAGTATGATTTGCTGCCCCACCCACCTTATTCGCCTGATCTAGCGCCATCAGACTTCCCCTTATTCCCTAAGCTCAAAACTTTTTTGGGTGGACAGAAATTTGCCACAAATGATGAAGTCATAGCCGCTGTAGAGGAGTATTTTGCAGGCCTCGAAAGAAATCATTTTATGGAAGGCATTAGTGTTTTCGAACGAAGATGGAATAAGTGCGTAGAAGTTCACGGAGACTATGTCGAAAAATACAATTAATTTTATCACGGAAAGTTAAGTGTTTTCTTATTAGGCTAGTTACTTATCATCCTGCCCTCGTATGCAGGGGGTTCCGGGGGCGATTAATCAATCTAGATATGGTTCATTTTTAGAAAACATCGTTTTGTCCGTGTTTTCAGGCAATGAAAAATGACTGTTTGGTACTGCTTTGTACTAGCTTGCTAGTGTTTGGTACTTGCTCGGTCGCCCAGATATTCGAAGTCAATCTCAAGTGGCGGTACGTGGAAACACGGAGGGAGGTAACTGAAAACTTGAAACAAAAGTAGCTGCTAGACATAAAAGTTTCTAATGAGCAAAATCAGATAGAATTATAATAAGTTTCCCGCGAGTTTCACCAGAGATAATTTCGGAGTTCCCGCGGAATTGTTCCATACAAATATTTGAAACCCCTTTTCACCCTCTTAGGGGTTGAATTTTCAAAAATCCTTACTTATCGGATGTCTACGTCATACAAAGAACACACCCTTCAAGTTTCAGTCAGCGGTTTAGGCTGCGCGTTGATCCGTCAGTACAGATAAGCTTTTCTATTTACGGTGCCACCGTACACCTCGATAATTATTAGGTACCTATGTTACAATATTATACCTACCAAGGTTTATAATAATAAAATTATTATAAAATAATATTACATATTATGTGTATGTCTTTTTAAGTGGGTACCTAATCAAATTCGACATTATTTATTTATTCAAATAAGATATTCTTGAGTAGGTATTCTTGAGTACCTTTCTTTTTCCTGTCGTGAAATCATTATTGTTATCACCGTCCCTTTCTTTCGCACACAAAGTTGGAGTTTGATAGTACTACTCTGCTTTAGGTCCTATAGTTTTAGTACTAGCTAGATGAAAGATTAAGAGCTCGTTAGTCCCTATTTACGACACGGTGGCAAGTCACATTCTAGCGAGCGGTATCAGACGCGAGCAGCCGCGTACTTTATTAGATAGAACTTTGCTCATATAAAGCGTGTTGCGGTTCAAATCGCAAACTTTGACAGTTCACAACTTATACCCCGAATAATGGACACGTTTTGAAGGCGCCCGTGAAGATAAATTGAACAGATTGAACAAAGGGATGTCTTTTGTGGAGTTGAATTTGTAATGAAGTTATATTTTTGCTTTGCGGTTAGGCAAATAATTTTGTTTCGTTGTTTCAACAAGTTTAAACTCAATAGGAAAAAATATAGCTGTTTACGATCTTTTTATAGATTTGATTGAAAAAGATTCTTCAATCATTTGTCTTTGTCTATTGGACAAATACAATAAACATAGCAACATAATATAGGTACGTAAATTCATACACCCTACAAAGCTTTTTCGGATTAAATAGGTATGTTGACTGAAATCTTGATTTAATGAGATCTTTTTTTAACATTTACTATTAAGTATTAATAAATATAGATTCAATGATATTAATAAACTATTATGTCTACTACAGAACAAAAATAAATAAAATAACAATCTACAGACAACTTGACGCCGCGTAAAAAAATATACCTATAGTTGAGTCATCAACGCCCAGTTAAAAGTACTGAGGCTATACAAACAGTAAAGGATGATGGGCATTTTGGTATTCGCTGCAAGAGATAATTATTATATTATTATTATATTGGTCTACTTGGTCTAACCTAAAGAGGAAAAATGTATGGCGACGTAAACTAAATGTCAGCATCTTCGGAGATATTGGTAAATAAAGATTATGTTTCATTTGTTTAAAGTAAATAATATAAGTTTCATATTTAAAACTTAGGTGATACAACTGAGAACTTGGTTTACTAATACCAACCAACCTAGGACGCACCACGTGATGTATCTGGAGCGGGGTGGGGGGGTGCAGTGCAGGTGAAAAGCGTTTTTTTCTTTCTTCAGCCAGTCATCATTCAGAGTCATTCGCTCGTTCGTTCCGTTCGCGTTCGTGAGACTATACGTTATGCTAACCCACTTATCCATTTTATTTTTCATATTGACCCCGTACTTTTCTTTTGGACTCCGTTACCCGTCGAAAACGTTGATTTCGGCTTGTTTTATGTATGGACTTGATTTTCTATCAAAATGTAAGAAAATCGCAATTATATGATGTGTCGGCGAGGTTTTTATCATGCAAGATATCAGCAAAATCTCGTAACGATCCATTGAAATAAGTTTCCAGGTGAGTTGCTGAAAGTACCTCAAGAAAACTTTGTCTATCTCCATTCGAATCAACAAGCGCTGACACGGGTCGAACGTGTTACCTATGAGGCTAGTTCACTTACTACATAAATAGAATCGGTATATGAAAACCAACCTTAAAACATTATGAAATAAGGAGAAGCTTCAACTAATATGAATTCCTATATGAGATGCTCGATCCCAGATATTTCGTATGCCAAAAACTGTATAGTAAAATCACGGCACATATTTTACTTAAAACAGAAAACTTGTGGATTACGATCTACGTACCTAAGTGCTTTCCTATATCCGTACAAATTTTATTTCAACAACGAAATACTTTTTTAAACATGTTTATCCTGCTTCCCACTAGAGTTGCTATCGCAACCATTATATTCGCGTCGATAATTGAACGTCGAATCTCGTCAAACGACAAAGTCAATCCCGGTTGGCTGGCAGCTTAATATCAGCCGACGAACAATACATTTCATTAGCCACCCCTCAGCACCAGAGGGTGGCGCAATATCCAAAATCCGTAATAAAAACATTACCTATTCAGTGTTCTGTGATATTGAGTCAGGATGTTTTTAGGATATTAGCTTTATATCAAAACTAGCTCTTCCCCGCGGTTTCACTCGCGTTAATTTCGGAGTTCCCGCGGGAATTCCGGGATAAAAGTGCCCTATATAAATAAATAAATATCTATATCCTTTTCTGGACCCCTAACAACATGTATGCAAATTTTCATGATGATCGGTTGAGTAGTAAAGGCGTGACAGCGTAACAAACAAACAAACAACCCTGCACATTCGCATTTATAATATTTAAGGATAAGGACAGCTGTTTCCTCGCAGTTTTACCACAGAGAAGGACATAGGGTACTTTTTATCCCGGAATTCCTGCGGAAACTCCGAAATTAATGCGGGTGAAACCGCGGGGAACAGCTAGTATTACATAAAATTAGCTGTGACACCAGTTTCACTCGCAACTTGGAAAAACTTTGGAATACCCGTAGGAACTCCCAATTTTCTTTAATACACACCTTCTTACAAATACGAACAGGAATTATGTATAGGAAGATTTTATTTCATTTCATTATTTCTTTTTTTAGTCTGCTTTTATTTATTATTGTGCTTTATTGTGTGCCACCGTATGGCACCTAATAAATAGAAAACATACCTACTATATTTGATTCTATTTATTCTCTTGTTATTTATATATTCTGTTTGCTTTAACAATTTTGAATTTAGTAAACAATATATTGACGTCAAAAAGAGCCACATTATGGGCCAAATTTGAATAAAGGATTTGACTTTGACTTTGACTTCAAGAAATAAGAAAGGCTTCAATATCGAGTCCTGTGATACGCCCTAGTATTTGGAGATAGCTTTCCACCTACATTCAGCCTTCGTATTCAACAATGTATGTAAAATTTTAATAAATTTACAGCGACATAGATTTCGCTGAAGCGAAATTTTAAGCGAACGGATGTTTCTTAACTCCTTCAACCACGTATACAGAGTGAATTTTTGTGATTTGAGCACTAGAAATGTCAGAAATCGCAAAAAAAAACTGTCGGTCCAGTAGAGACTTTTGATCCTTATAAGAAACACGAATTAAGACGATCGGTTGGCATCAAAAAAAGGTTTTTGCGTAAAATGACCATTTTCTTGCTGACTGTACATTTTTTCCAAAATCTGTAAATGCAGTTCAGAATATCTTAAAAATTTATGGATAGTCTCCTAAAAGCGTTTTCCTGTAACTATAACGGTTAAGGTACCCTGCCTTTACTGTCTCGTCTCAAAAATTCACCCTATATGTTACATGATTGTTCGTACAAGCTTTGTTCTTTACTGCGAGCGAATTGATGCGAGTGTGAATATATCAGTCCGCCTAACCAAGTTGTCAATCTACAATCGCTAACGCATAGAAAAGTAAATAACATATTCTTTATGTCAAATTGTCACGCAAAGCGGACTTTTGATTGGACGATTTTACGTGACCACGTGACGTAACGATTCGTGCCTTGCATTTCTTCGCGTTAACCATAGTAGCATGTCAACTTGGCTAAGGGGGCAGGTAAAGTTCGCAACTAGAAACATACGTTGAACCGACACGTCCGCACTTGGTAACTTGCGCCGAATAGACTCAGTTCGCTAACTCTGCCAATTTATTAGCCAGCCCTGCGAGAGAAGTAGGATTAGCTGACCCGGATATCATCTGAGTTTGAGTAATAGTTGGATCCCCTTATGCCGTGCGTACCACTAATACCAAGTATGAGTATATATACATTATACAGCCATACTAACAATAGATGATTGGCAAATAGAACTCTCTTATTTTAACTACGGTAGAATAATAACGTCTGTTATAATAATGCTTGGACATTATTACACAAACCCCACTTATAGTGTTAGAAAACTGTTATTATTATGAAACTTAAATACATAGACAAGATAAATGTTTAACACACAGTAGGGTTTCATTATGAGTTAGGGAACGATCACCTTCACTACATCTTCTTAATATATATAAATCACGTGTCACGTTGTTTGTCCGCGATGGAGTCCGAAACTACTGAACGGATTTTGATAAAATTTTGTAACCATTTATAATATGGTCCAACTTAAAAGATAGGATAGTTTTTATCCCGGAATTCCCACGGGAACTTCGGCACTAATGCGGGGAACAGCTAATCACCGTAAACTATCTTTTTCCCGCAACCTCCGCGGGAACTCCGAAATCACCGCGGATGAAATCGCGAGGGACAGCTAGTCTAATATACAGACTGTTGTTTTGGTCAACAACGCCCGTCACAGAGGTGGTTGTACTAACGATACTGATGTCAAAAAAAATATAAAAAATAATAATTATTTTTTCAAGGAAAATCCGAAAAAATTATTTATTTTGTTTATACAAGCGGGCGAGCCTACGCTACCGGTCGTTGACCGCGCGGCGCGGCGCGCATCATATGGCATGCAATAGTACCTACGTACATAGTACCTACATACACCCCGCCTCGGTGGGAACGCGGGCGAATGCGGCGGGGCGGGCGGGCGGCGGGGGCCGGGGGGCGCGGCGATGTGCCACCCCCGCCCGCCGGCGCTAGCGCCAGCGGCCAGCGCCAGGCGCCAGCTAGTCTGCCTTCCACAGCCGCGGCTATTGCGCGTGCGTTGTTTCTGTGCTAAAATGGCTCGGTCGTTCGCAGGATTAACCAAAAGTGAAATTTACGATTTATTGAGTATTTAGTAATAGCGAAGATGAAGCGAATAGTGTGGCCGAGTGGAGTGCGACGTTTTCAACTCGTCCAAGTGAAACTCGTTACACCATAAGGACTGTTGTTTTTAGTCTCAGGGAATGGGTAACATTCGCTACACCTCGTCACACAACAGGTAGAGGTCAATCTGGGCTCCCTGTTAATGTTCAAGATGCAGTCCTTGAATACCTACTTTCGTGCGCAGCCGCGCGCGAATACCTACCTGGGATGCTGGGCGAAGCTTTGGCATTGACCATTTAACATCGGAGTTTGGTGATCGTTGGATAGGAAGAGGTGGACCCATACCGTGGCCACCACGTTCACCCGATCTAACTCAATTGGACTTTTATTTGTGGGGTGACGTAAAGTGGTACGCATGACGAATACGCCGACACATTAAAACAAGAGATACTGAACGCTTTAGAAGTGATTACGAAGAATGAAACTGTTTTATCGTGATTATAAGACAATTTGCGATGTCGTGCTTCTGTGTGCATCGCGCAACGCGGTAGACACTGAACAGATAAACCGTTAACGTAAAATCAGTGTAAATAAAAAAAACTTTTAGAAGACTTCGTGTTATGTGTAATCAATAATTTGTAAATCACGTTTAATGATTGTAAATAAGTTCGTTCACCTTTTTAAATACGCCAAAGGTACTTAATAACAGCGCCATAGAACTTTAATGGATATTATTAATGGATAAAAATGTCATTTCTAATTTAATAATTTCTAAATTATTCAGTTCCTTTGCCGGTCCTAAGCCCAGTAAAGTATGGAGGGAAAGAGAGTCTAAAATGTGTTGTTTACTTACCGTGATCTAAATAGGTAAAACGTTTGTGCAAAAGTAGGTACCTACCTAAGTAGGTACCGGCGACGACGCGACGCGCGATGTAGCTGCTCGTAGCGCGTAGATGTCGTAGCTCTAGTCTACGCGCTAAGGCTTTACCAATTACCATTTAATGTAAACATTTTTAGATATCTTGTGCAGAGATTTTCTTTTAAATAATGTTCCGAATTATAAAAAATATTTTTTTTTTATATTTTTTTTAGAACCCATATTAGTTATATTACTACCTCCGTTACGCGCGTTGCTGACCAAAACAACACATTGTATATAAATCACGTGTCACGTTGTTTGTCCGCGATGGACTCCGAAACTACTGAACAGATTTTGGTAAAATTTTGTAACCATTTATAATATGGTCCAACTTAAAAGATAGGATAGTTTTTATCCCGGAATTCCCGCGGGAACTCCGAAATTACCGCGGATGAAATCGCGGGGGACAGCTAGTATTATTGTAAAATAAAGTCCTCCGCACCATGTGTCTACTAATAAACGGATTTTCATGCGGTTTTCACGATAAGATAGAGCGATTCTAGAGGAAGGTTTATACTTACGTATAGTTTATCCTGGAATTCCCGCGGGAACGTCGAAATTACCGAGGGTGAAACAACGGAGGTCGGCTAGATAAAATAACAGTTATTAAAAAAAAAAATTTCAGCTGTAAGTATAGTATGAGTCAAAATAAATTTAAATTCCTATAAAATTGTTCAATGACAATCCCTTTTAAATTAATAATAAACAGCAACAGCTCATGAAAAGTCATTAAATTATCCAGCCCGGGAAAATGAAGTGAAAATAACATCAATATTCACTTAACAGCCGTATAATAGAGACGAAGACTCTTCGAGTGCCGTTGTTATTATAATGCTTATTACGAAGTCGCTTCGTATCGCTTCGCGAATATATAGCTAAAGTTACTGGCGCCTAGTTTATTTAATGGATACATCGCGCGTACAAATTTCACGTCAACTTTGCACCCTTGGAAATTCAAGTCGCTGAATTTTAAGTATCTAAACTTAGCTTGATACACTTAACAAAGTAGGTACGTTATAAATATTTTCTCTCCGGAACTCGAACAATATAATATCCGAAATATTCGTAGATACAGACGAAAATTGTCAGTTCAGGGACCGTATTTTTTTTTATTTTTTTTTTTTATTTCAAGTAACAGTGACTCATTTTGGTTAGTATTACGCACTTAAAAAACTATGTGTTAGTAGTTAACAAGATAATCTTACTAATATTATGTGAAAGTGTGGATGTTTAGATGTTTGGATGTTTGGATGTTTGTTACTCAATCACGCAAAAACGGCTGAACGGATTTGGATGAAATTTGGCATGCACGTTGTCAGGGGTACAGAGAAGGACATAGGGTATTTTTTATCCCGGAATTCCCGCGGGAACTCCGAAATTACCGTGGTTGAAACCGCGGGGCACAGCTAGTATTAAATGAAAATATACATTTTGGATAAGTACACGAGTCAAACCCGCACCATCCCACTGGATATGGCACGGCATGTACGGGCAGTCCAGCCGTTGCGCGATCATGAATCATGATGAAATCATTATGAATCGATCGATTTACTTTTGCACAAGGAATCGCAAGATTCGCATGCGAATCGCTACAAACATACCTAGTTTAAACAAAGTCTCTTCCCGCTGTTTGTCTGTACCTATGTATGCTTAGATCTTTAAAACTACGCCACGGATTTTGATGCGGTTTTTTTAGTAGATAGAGTGAATACGTTTTAAGATAAATTATGTGCATTGGTTTTCACTCGCACGCGTTTTGAACCAGGGACCGTATAGGCATTTTTGAATCGTTCGAATTACTTTTCGCACTTTTAATCGTAATATTCGCATGCGAATGTTTAGAAAATATATGAGCATTCGCATGCGAATCTTTCGATTTCGTGTGCGAAAAGTAATTCGAACAGTTAAAAACAAGGTCTAAGGTCATGAAATAAAACCTGACGTCACTAGTCACGTTCTCTGAGCCTGCCATGAGACGTCATCTAAGATCCGCGAAAAATGGCGGCGTTCAAACCGGTGAAATTTTACCGATGTTTTATTTATGTTATTTTAAAAATTAGTACAAACATTTCCAAGAGTATTTATATTTTTTCTTATCGTACTCATATGGCAGAATGTTGTAACAAGTGAATAAAAAAAAAGAAAGAAAATGCATCCATAACTATGTAGAGGTATGTCACAATGATTAGATACTTGTAAAAATTTGATTCATCTTTACCTTAACCCAGGAATAGTAGTAAGAGGCTGCCCTTCAGCGGTGACCCAATGCAGTTCCGGCTGCGGATGGCCCGTGGCGCGGCACGCTGCGTATGCGCCGCGCGTGGCGGGCCACAGCACGCGCGGCGGCGGCTCCGCCACGAACCGCGGCCGCTTGTCGCCCACACTCGCACCACACGACACCAGGATAGCCAGAGTGGAGAGCACTATCCAAGGCAGTGTCGGCCCTATAAAATGTTATAGCTTTATAGCGTCTGATCCTTTCCGATTTCCTTCTCAACATGCACGAACGAAATCCATACCAACGTAAGATAATGGCTAAAGGCATTTTTAATCCTATTAACTAATACATATTTAGAATTTGTTTGTTAGTTTTTACGCTTTCATGCATCAACCACTCAATCCATCATCATGAAATTTTGTATACACGTTGTCACTTTGTCAGCGGTACAGAAAAGCACATAGGGTACTTTTTATTGCGGAATACCCACGGCCCAAAGGAACTTCGAAATTAACATTGCTATTTAATTTTAATGAATACAACTAACTTACATTAACTTTATTGCAGACTAGGCTGTCCTCCCGCTCTTTCACTTGCGTACCTATATTTAGGAATTCCCTCAAAAACTCTTTCTAGCGGTATTCTCAGATTTTTAAAATATCATTTTTTTTAATGAATAAATAGCATATCAATCAATATCAATATGAAAGGTCTTATTTTTAAAATTAGTCATGTTGGAATGGAAGAAAAATAAAACAGTACTTTTTGATTGGATTGGCTACTTCAAAATGAAACATTACCAACCGTTAGTTATTGAGAAAATACTTTTATACCCTTTCGCTTTGGTATACCTCAAAACTTGGATCTATATACCTATATTTTGAGTCTGTTAAAATAAATATAAAAGCAATAATTGTGGTAGCTACTTTTAATGATGCCTTACAGCGGTATACGCTCATGCCAAGTCAGCACTATTTCCTTTTAAAGTACCTACACTATAACGGCATTTTTAAAGTGTTATGTCGTTAACAGTGGGGCCATAAAATAAATCAGCGCGAATGAACCCCGTCTATCGCCCGCATCGTATCGTTGGCGGTTTTTGGCACAATATTTATACGTATCTAGCTACAGTTAGTTGTGTAGTGAAAAATGCCCCTTGCGAGTTAATGCGGCATGGAGTCACTTCTCTTTTTATTTTAAACACATTCTCAAGTTAGAAATTAAGATCAAATTAAAATTATTTATTTAATGTCAGCCGTTAATAGAAAAAAAAAAGAAAAAAACAATAATCTGTACGAAATATTGTACCTACCTAATTCTAGTTAGTACTTTATTTTTACCTGCCGACCTCGGCTTTTTTATCTACACTAATTTCGAGATTCCCTCGGGAACTCAGTATTATGCATATTACCGACATTACGAATTAGGTCCATAACTATTAGGCACAAAAAATAATCGATGATAATTAGAAAGAAATATATAACAAACTTGCCAGTTAAAATGATATGGATTTTTACTAAAATTAACAATAATTAAATTTGTATAAAGATTAACACTAAGAATAATTTTTAATAATATTCAACGCTAAAAATAATTATAATTAATTAATTTTAATGGATACCGACGTACCTCTCATTTTTTATTTATCCTTTTCCACTAACTTTTAAAATCGACACAAATTAAAATAAAATTCATGTTCCTGAATCACAGTCATTACAGCGACACATTTTGTAAATAGTATTTCACTGCACAATTCCATAAAATTCATAAATTAAGCCATGAAGCATACGTTTTTCTTCAACTTTGTGAATGTCATTTTATAGACGCAATAAAAGTTTTCCCTCCAAAAGGAGCTAGCCTTTTAAAACGTGTAGCTCGATCAGATTTCGCGCGCGAACTGATTCGCACCCTCGCGTCGGTTGCTCTCGGTCTGTGCGGCACGCTGTGACCCATAATTCTACGTCCATGTCGAGCTCCGACCATTCGGCTTGACAGGCTTTCAGGAGAGACGAATAAAAATACCTATACTGAGGCCCAATAACTATTTAAATAACGGCATTCTTATTGATGCTAGTAAAAAATCATAAGAGACTTTTATTTATAAAATTAAACTTTGAACAAAAAGTAGATATATAAAAAAATTTTATACGACCAATATTTTATATCAAAAATTCGACAGCATTAATAAATTGTTAAAAAATATAAGAAGCCAAAAAACCCCTAAAAAAAAATGGGGGGGAAATCCCTAAGTTGGGAACCCTGCACCGTTGACTCAGGTTGGCACCTAGTCATGCCTCGTAAATGTTTGACACAGTTTTCACACTTATATCCAAAGATGTTATAAGTATTGTGGGTATATCAAAATACTCTATATTTAAATACGTATACAAAATTTATTTTTCAAAATTTGGAGGCCTGACGTGGGCGATTAGTAGGTATAGATACCTAAGTGTATAAAGTTACACAAAAAGTAATCTTGGCAGAGATTTATGATTTATTATTAGATACATAAATAATACTCGTATAAAGATTTTTTCTTTGGGGTTTTAATTATTTTTACTTTTTTGCCGTTATTCTGAAATATTGCTTAATGCTTTCATATTCAAACCTTTACAGTGAATAAAAATTAAGTCGTGCAACGGAAGTGCAGTCTGCAACATGCGTAACATTCTGAGTAATTTTGAGTTGCATTTTTAAAAACATGGTTTTAGGACCGTATACAGCACTTCATGTCGGCACTGTCAACCGTCGAGGAGTTCCCTCGTTAGGAGTCAACTCCGAGTACAGCAACATAGAGTAAAATGTCATGATAAAACTCGAAACCGGTTTTTAATATAAAATGCGTACACAAAATATCGTGTCTGCGCCGTTGACCGTTAAATACTTATTTTGTCTGAAAATAATTTTGGATGTCGATTCAGTAAATACTTACCCTTAAAATGCACTGTCATTGAAACTGAATCAATATGTAAAAATTCAACTCCTTGGGAAAAGAGAAGGTGGTTCTCGGTATCGAGCGTTTGAATATAAGTCCCTCGTTTAAAAATACACCTATTTATTATATAGACAAGTAGATCCGTGATTGTACATCATTATAATTTACTGAAAAGTTACTGTCGTGACTTGGATAATTTTTAGCTTGACGATAAATAATTAGGTTTGAAACAGAAAGCATACGACCAATGTAAATAGAATATATCTCAAATATGAAGTTATTTTATGCACATACAAAAAATCAATGCCTGTTACGTTTATATACCACATGGAATATAATTTTATAATGGCTCCGAATTTAGTAAAAAATTATTGTCTTCATCAATCATAAAGCGTCGAAAGTTAAGGGCCTGTTTTAAGAAAAACTGAGCTTACAGTGGATAGCAGGTTTTTAATTAACATTAGGTATCTTTCTTTATCAATTGTTGGAAGATTTTTACTTACCTAATTAAAATACGGCATTATTTATCAATGTCAAACGTACCAACGGGCAACGTAACGTTAAATTATTTGTACTTTTATTTAGGGCAACAAACCATAGTATATTAAGGTACGTACACCATTCTTGGAGTTTACTATAAACTCCTTAAGAATCGATTTTCGACATTTAAACCCGGGGCATGAAAATTTATGGGGAGTAAAATCAAACTTTCTCCGTTATGCGTTATGGTAAGGGAGCCAAAGAGGGAATTTTTGGGGTCACTCAAGCGCGTCAGATTAACACAAGGGCCTTATGCCTTGCACCATTTTGTGTGTCTACCTCCACCTATAGGCCCTCTACACAGAGTCGCGCGTCTAGGATAGCCAATTAGAATAGTAAAAAAAAAAGCTAGAAATACTACAGAGCGTCAGATTAACATATTATGGTTTACATACTGAAAAGTGAGCATATGAATAACCTAACGATTTGAACGTGACGTGCGGAATCACAAAAAAACCGTTACCACGACATTTCATTTAAATTTGATTTAAAACGGATACTAAAGTCATGTTTATGTATATAGAAATTAGTGTGCTCTCTAATATTATTCGTAAATTGCTGTCGAGCTCTAAAACGGTCATTTCTCGCTTTGACTTGTATACAAGGTAATTATGATGTACTGAATATTTTTCTAGTATAAATCCAAAAAACTTTTGCGCCAAGTCTTGACATTAAGTAATAAATTAGGTATTCTCCAGGGTATTCAAAATTCTAATTAGTCCGTCAGTTGAAAATAAAAAAAACAATAGACACGTATTTTTTGCTTTTTCAAATTAATGAAAATAAGCATAGAAAAACCGCAGTTTAGGGTGGGGGACTCGTGACGTCAATATTCAGTATAAGCCCCATACAAACTGCACCGGGTTGTGACGTCACGCGAAATTTCAACTCAATCTATCGCTATCGCCGTTATTTTTTGATTATGTAAAAAAATACGTGTCCAATATTTTTACTTATCTACACGACAGACTAAAAAAAATAATTTTGTCAAGTAGCCAATTGTCATTTTAGTATTATAAAATGTCATAATTGTCAAAAATAACAATGACCTGAAAAACTAGCAATTTTCATTATTACGTTATTGACTACAGAATACCTAATTACGTTTGCCGATGCCGTATATGAGAAGGAGTTTGCTTAATTTCGTTTGTTTAAAATTGACGAGATTCATGCAATTATTTATTTCCATCAGTATCCTGACACAAATTGAACTTCAAAGGGTAAAATATTACAGGATATTACAAGAGAAAAAAAACACATTTATAAAATATGGCTGGTGATATCGATAAGTAAACAATGTCGGACTGTGTAAGCATGGATTAGTAGATAGCACTTCTGCACCCCGTCGCATTAATTAACGGGCCTACAAATGGATTATACAAAATCACCAAATTATAGGTATGTACCAACTACTTGTGAAGAACTCTTTTTGTTACGCAAAAATATTAATGTAAATTTTGTAATTTATTATCCATTCTATGAAAATTCCGCCATCGTCATTAAAGTCGTTAATAATAATACTATATAGTATTTTATTATCTGTGATAATAATAATAACACTTTACAACAGAGAGATCTACATACTTGATCGCACACAAATATAATAAAAATTAAAATGAAATAAATAAATGAGCTTGTGTCCTACAAACAAAACAAAATATGTGGTAAATATACACACACACACACACACACACACAACACACATACACACACAATACACACACACAATATATTTTATACCATAGACAGTTCAATAAACATGACCAAACTAAAAAGTAGAATCCTGTGTTCATAAAACAAAGTCTACCCCCACTCAGAATAGAACTCGTGCGCCAACCCGATAAAATAAATGAGTTCTGCTGGAAAAATCTCACCATTCACCAAAGATGTCCTCGACAACCTTAAGCTAGCAGCTGGTACCTGCAATATCTACTAGATCCGTCTATCTTCTTTGAAAATTTGTTTGATCCAAAATTTACCGATATGTATATGGGGATGGATGCAGGTTTGGTGTGGGGAGGGATGAAATGTACCTACTCCGTACTCTAAAATGAATATACTATAATACCAAATGGGATAAAATAACTTGTATCTGTTATACAAAAAAAAATTAAAGTCCTTTTAGAAGAAGGCCGTAAGGAGACAAATTTAAAATTAATCGTAAACCCGATTGGCGCAATGGTCACCATGCCTGCCCGCTAATCAAGAGATTCCGGGTTCGATTCCCGGTGGGGGTGGACTTTGTGTGATGAACACAGGGTTCCATTTTCCAGTTTGGGTGTGTATATATATATCTATAGTATAATATATATGTAATCATATGTGTAGTATGTACCACGTTTGCTTGGTTTCCACGACACAAGCTTATAGCTTAGTGTGGGATCAAGTAGATCTGTGTGTTGTGAAGTGGATTATTATTATTATACAAAAAAAAAGTTACTCATGTTTAAATAGCAATGAAATAACCCTTTGTTCTTAATAGAAGGCAGTCACGCTGTTCCCCGCGAGTTCGCCCGCTCTAATTTCAGAGTTCCGGCGGGAATTCGGGGGTTACAATACCTATAGCCTATGTTACTCAGGGATAATAATCTGGCATTCTAATGGTGAATGGTGATTTTTTTAAATCGGTCCCGTAGTTTTTGAGTTAAATCGTAACAAACAAACAACCAAAAAATCGAATCTTTTCCCTTTATAATATTAGTTTAGATAATATTATACGAAATAATGTGTTTCTGTATATTTATCTTCATCTTCTTACAAATAATATCTATTGTAAAAGAAATCAATAAAATATTTCTTGATAAAAATACGAGACCATTAAAACTACTAACTATAATACAAAAAAGTCATGTGTTTCGTTTACAGCTAAAGTGTTGTTTAAAATATCTAGGAGAACGCTTTGCAAAACTTTCCAGCTTTGTTAGCAGCTGGCACAAAGGGTGGCGGTGCACGGTGGCATAGTTTAAAAACTGCAAGTGACTGTTTGATGTACTTATACGGTTATACCTACTTTTTGGTCTGAAGAATACCATGGCCATGCACAAGATGTGACTTTATGCATTAAGTTCAGATATACGTATACAGAGAGAAGGTAATCACTACGTGTACGTATAGGTATACCTACGTCTATATATTTTTATAGTAAAACCTGGAAGCTGAAAATGGAAAAACGAAAACTTTTATAGGAACCTTTACAGCTTATAAGAACACCACTAGATCACCGGATAGACCGTTGGTTTGTCCGTCTGTCACAGAAGTTTTTCTCAAAACCTGAGCAATGCATTTACTTTGCATAGTGATAGATCTCGGTGATGCGCTGGAACTCCAAAATTAACGCGGGTAAAACCACATGTTTAGCCAACACGTCTGGAGTACGAAAAAGGACATTTATTCCGGAATAGGGATGTTGATGACGACTTATGAAAATCAAAATTCCCTTTAGTCCGTCAGTTAGAAAATAAAATAGTTATTTGTGCAACAAGAGAGCAAAATCATTTTTTGCTGCGAGTGCTGATTTTGAACGATTCAACGATTCAACGATTGAATCACGAGCGTAGCGAGTGATTCTAAGTTGAATCCTGAGTGTGGCGAGGGATTCAAAGGCACGAGATGCAAAAAACTTTGCTCTCGTGTAACACACATAACTTTTCACTTCAGCAGCGAGAACACTTTAGGAGATATAATATATTACGTAACATTATTGAAACTAGAAATAAATATTTACAGGTTAAATATCAGTTATATTTGCAGTAAATACTTATTTTCGTTTAAATACAACAATAAGTTGAAAATTCAATAAATTACATTAAAAGACATACCTATTATCTTTTTGCAAAATTTCTTTAGTAGGTACAAATTTCCGAACGTGTTTGTCTTTGAGGTCGAATTCATAATTGGAACTTCGAAAGGGCTGGTCTTTGTCTCTCTCTCTCTTTCTAATGGCGGGAAAGAGATAGAGTGTAAACTGAATAAGATATTCGCGGCTTTCTGAAAACAAAAATTAAAAAGTTACTTTGTCTCACTCAGTGAGCAAAATCGCATTTTGCTCACTGATTTCAGGCAGCAAAACCTACATGTTTGAGCGACTGAAGTGAAAAATATAATAGACATGCATTTCTTGCTTTAATGAAAATATACAAAGATAAAGCGCATTAAAGTTTAGGGTGGGGGACTCGTGACGTCATTATTCGATGTAAGCCCCGTACAAACTGCACCGGGTAGTGACGTCACGCGTTTCAACTCAATGGATCGTCGTTATTTTTTTGATTACGTAAAAAAGGAAACAAAAACACATGTCCAATATGTTATATTAATTTACACGACGGACTAAAAAAATTTTAGTCAACTAGCCCATTGCCGCCGGAACTTTTTTGTAATGTTTATTTTCTTGTATCTTATTGATGGGGACAAATAATCCCCTTTTATTTCTTTTTTCTAGGTACAACTATTATATACTAAAATATACTAACTGGATTAGTAATAGTTGACATGGCCAGATACTGATACCGTATCCTGTATATGTAAAGGTTACGGAATTTTATTCTCACATAATTAATTAGAATATAATGTTAGTATCATACCAATTTATTTAAAAACTTGCTGGTTCGCGCGGTCTCACCCGCATTAGTTACGGAGTTCCCGCGGGAATTCTGCTATTATAATTGCAGATAAGCAATAACATGTTAACCCACAATATAACGTTATAGATTCAAAACGCTTTATTGAGAGTTATAGAGCGTTTTTTAATTATGTGTTTACCTTATTACATTGTTTAAATACCAGAAAACATTTAAAAATTAAAAACTGCTGAAACAAAATGGCGATATGATTTTAAAACACGATTTATTCAAAATTTCTCCAATGTGGGTTAACACGCTATTGCTTATCTATGTCCAATTATTGTAAATTATTATTAACGTCGAAAAGAACCACACATTTGCCACAACTTTGAATAAAATTATATTAAACCTTTGAGTTAATAAAGATTATAAGAAGGATTTTCTAATAACATTGTAAGAAGGCTTAGTTCTATTATCCTTGTAAAATATATTTATCATGAAAGAAGTTTATTAAAATGATTGTGGAAAATTACTTTGAAAGAATAAATGGCCAAGAATACACCGGGGCATCTTTAATATTGCGAGCTGTAGGTACGTTTTCTTTCCAAGATTTTTCACGTAAAATGTGTATTGTGTAAAAAGTTCATAAATTGGCTCACTAACAAGGCTTCTTCGTTTGTTCTTTGTGTATTGAAGTCGTAATAAAAAAACATTGGTGAGACGGCAATTGGCCACAGTAAAGTTTATTTTTTACTTACTTTTCCCCGCGGTTTCTCCCGTGTTAATTTCAGAGTTCTCACGGCTATTCCGGGCAAAAAGTAGGTACCCCTTCTCTGTACCCCTGACAACATGTATGCAAAATTTTATGATGATCGGTTAAGCCGCTAAGGCGTGAAAGCAAAACAAACAAATAAACTCACGTTCGCATTTACAATTAGTAGGGATTGAAAATGGCATAACATACCTAAATCCTATTTGATTGGAATTTGGAACCATTAATGTTACTTTTTCGATAATATTTTATTAGTTATCAAATACCAATGCGATCATAATTTATGAAACTTTTGTTATTTTTGTATCATCGAATAATAATGTAACTTTTACTTTTATAGAATACTAGCTATAACGCGGTTTCACCCGCGTGAGTGTTGGAATTCCTGCAGGAACTCCAAAATAGTCTTATTTATTCCTTATAACATCAGCTAATTAGCAGTGAGTCTCGTCAAAATTGGGCCAACCGTTTCGGAGAATCTGCATCCACGTGAGTTTCGGAATTCCCCCAGGAACTAAGTTTTTTCTAAAATAAAAGTAACTTAAGTTACTCCTTACAACATAAGCTATCTGCCAGTGAATGCATTTAGTGAAAAGCTGTTAATTTGGAATTACAAACAGACACTTCAACTTTATTTATATGTTTGTACCTATGTACCTATGTATTTATGTATAGATAAGTAGGTATACTGTATAACCTTCTACGATTCCTTTATAAAAAGAATTTATTCTGTCATTAGTCATTACCATGAAATAAATATACCATTTGTACCTATGTACCTAATTATCTATTTATTTAATAAAAAAAATATCTAACAACTTGTCGTTAAATCGTTTTCGCTTTGAACATAGTTAGGACATCGCTAGTGGCTTCCTCGTGAAAACAGTTTGCTAACTACGCCTGCAATCACGTGGCATAGAAAACATTTTCTAGTTGCTCCCCAGTCGCCATATGAGTTCTGTAATGTGTCGGTATTTCACTGCAGAGCCGCTCGTAATGGCCTGTGTTTAATATACGAGAATGTACCTTATATTACTCTTCACGAACATTTTTACCAGCGCTACTTATTGTTAGTCTCAGTGCGAAAAAAAAAGCACACAAGTGAAGATGCTACGTATGATATAAACCACAGAACAAAAAATAACAGATAGAAGCGACATCAACTTAATATGAAAACAGATGAAAACCAGTGTCACCGGGTGATTTTCGCACACAAAACTATTCATCACGCACTAACACATTCATTAACGTAAAGAAATGTATTATACGCTATATTGTGGTTATTTTATTACTTAGTCACTGTTTCAAAAATTCACAGTTTTGGCAATATTGTGGTAAATATACTTGAAATGGCAGTAAATGAAATTTTGGGCAAGTTAGAGATTTGCTCTAACTTCCTTTGCAACGGTAGCACTCTAGTTAATTTATTTGTTTTGTGATATAAACTGACTAGCTGTTTTCGGATCGGATCGAATTCTCCCGCGGTAATTTCTGAGATCCCGTGGGTATTCCAAGATAAAAGTACTAGGTACCCTATACCCTTGACAACGTGTAGTATTGCCAAATTTAATGTAGGTTAATTTTGGAGTTCCCGTAGGAATTCTAGAATTAAAAGTACCCTATGTCCTTCTTATATTTCATGATGATCGCGCCAGCCGTTAAGACGTGAAAGTGTACCAAACAAACAAACAATCAAACAAAAATAATTTTGTCTTCAATTGCCCCAGTTTCAAGGATCCGATTCTTAGAGCTTCTAGACGTTAAACATACATATTAATTGGGTTTTATCGATACCCGAGGCTGAGTAGTTAATTATTCGATAATATCCTTTGTAATAAAATTTATATCGGGAATTACGACAGTTCCCTAATGGTACGTATATCATAGTAGAATTTGTAGGTAGGTATAAAAAGGATGCTAAAGTTTCAATTTTTCACCTCCAAAATTGTAATTATTCTTATCCTTATTACTATGTAAATGCGAATGTTAAAGTTTCACACCCTAACTACTCGACCAATCGTCATATTGTACACACGTTGTCAAGAGTACAAAAAAGGACATAAAGGTACTTTTTATCGTGGAATTCCCGCGAAAACTACATATGAAAAACCGCGTGGTACCGTGGTACGTGGTGGTAGTATGATTAAATAAATTGAAACAGAAATTCCGTCACAAACTGGCGTACGCGTTGCATCTCAAAGAACAGAATACACAAAAGCTAAGTTTACCTACAGTACCTACCACACAACCGTCGAGAATTGAAAGGAAAGCGTCGCAGATGGCAGCACTGGTGATAATAGCTGGCTGTTTAGCAAGCGCTGCGTCCGGACCAGCCGGGGAGGAAATGGCGTCACCCGACAGACAACCGTCATTTCCTGTGCACTCCTTTTGCGTTTAGGTCACTTATCAGGCTATTGTGGTAGAGACACGATGTTAATCTGGAGTTTGTCTTTGTGGAAGTAACTATTGGTACAAGTAAAAGTAGTGTTATAGGATTACATGAGTCCATTAACTATTTATTATAATTATTATAACAACGGATAGGAAATAGTATTTACATATAGGTATACGTATATAAAATATTGTTGTAGTACGAATATTATTAATAGTTATTTTATGCCATAGCGTATAGATATTAGTTCTCAACAACACTGTAACAGGAGAGGCCATTTGGCGAACACTGTAAGATTATCTTGGTTTGAATAAATAAATAAATAAAATATTTCATATATCGGGATAAAATCGACGCCTCCCACGCATAGAGACGTTACGAGATTATGACAAGTTTTCAGTACGGGGCATTTACCTAAAGATATAAGATTGTCTGGAAGATATCGCTATTAAAGCGATAAGCCTTTTGTTTGCCTTAATTTATAAAATTGTTTTTGTAAACACACTGTAACATTAATTTGGGGAATAATAAAGAGTATTCTATTCTGCTCTATTTTATTATGTGAGATAAAAATTTAGTTTAGATCCTTAATTCCTGTCTAGCTTAAAATTAAAAACAAAAATATAAAAAACTTGCTTAAAATTTGCATACTACAAGCTGTCAGGGGTACAGAAAGGGATTTCCGAAATTAACGTGGGTGAAACCACGGGCAACACTAGTATCAAATAATTTAACAGATCTACGAATAATTTTACAGCCGATTTGCTATGCATTAAACTTCTTCAAGGGTTCATAAACAAGTAGTACTACTACTTTTAGAAAAATAAAACGACCAACCTATGTAATTGCGTTATCTCGTATTGAACGATAAAACATAATTATTGAACAACCTGGTATTTGCTTGCTTGAGGTTAGCACCTACATTTTCCGAAAAAAATTATAATATTTTTTTATTTGTGTGCCAGTCTCGGGACTTATCGAGTGTCGTGTTATTATAGCCAATGAAACTTTGAGGAATAACCATCGAGGAACGATCCAGAAGGAAGAGGATAATGGCGAGTGTTTAGACTATGAGTGACAAGTGGAACACATGGCGCCGGGTGCGGTTGTCGCGTGCGTTCATAAACAATGCGAACAAAGCGCAATCTCTATGAGCGACGACGAGCGGCGGCGTGCCAACGAGTGCGACTGGACATTTTCTTTATTCTACAAGTATGTGTCGGTATCTAAAGGTAAACAAAATCACACCCCTTGTTACTATTGTATTACACCCAAAATCTAGATTTTGTCAATAATTTTTTTATACCTCGAGTACTTTTTATAGATGAAAGATAAATTCTAATCTGTTCTCTTGTTGCAGGTCTGCTGGAAGTAATTCCACTTATATATGGAATAAGCATGACCGTTGTACACTTTTATACACAATTACTGTTTATCAATTTATTTTATGTTATCCATGTGTGCATTAATCGTTAAATAAATAAAAAAAATATACGTACTATGTCCTTTTCTGTACCTCTGACAATCTGTATGCAAAATTTCATGATGATCGGTTGAGTAGTTTTTTTTTGTCCTAATAATGTGACTATTAAATTATTATTTAAAATCACGATTACGAAACGATTAATTTAACCAAATTAATCTAATACTATTATCTTATTCTCCACTTAACAAAGCAAAACTTCAGACCTAAACTCTTTTTGAAACTATCTTAACCCCTTCCCCGGTTGAGTAGTTGAGATGTGAAAGCTGGAAAGATTTGTTTAATCTGATATTGATTTTTATAAATTTCCAATATCATGTGAACCAAATCTTTAGGCGAAGTAGTTATGAAGTAGGATCTGGGAGTAGGTTTATACAAAAAGGTAATACGTCATAAGACCAGGTGGACAGGGCCGCTAAAAGCCAATCCGTGTACCGCATTAACTCTCACCTCGCCGCTGATATTTATCACGGAGTATACGCTACGAATGTTTACATCAGCCGCCACACCAACCTTAGCCTTCCCACCGCGCCGCCTGACTTTCAGTGCACAAGTACTTGAGTTTCGTCAATAAGTTTGATTGACTATACGACAATAGACTAATAGCTGACTAAACAAAAATAGTTATTGTAAAATGCAGATTGTGGACAACTGGTTTTATTGACAATGTCATTTGAGCCATCTCTCTTAATACGTTCGCCACCAGTGAAAGTCAGCGTCGTGGGACTTAAGTTCCACGGCATAATGCTGAGTGACAGCCATTTTAGTACCAGATATTCTTCTTTATTTATTTTTTCGCATCAAATAAACTTTTTTCTATTCTATTTTATAAATTTTAGATTTTATTCCGTCATGTAATCAACAAATAACGGCGATACAGTGAGTCGAAATGTCGCGTGACGTCACGTCTTGGTACACGTAGGTGTGTTTTTATTAATTTGGGAAAGCAAATATATACAATACGTACTTGTTAATTTTTTATTACCGAGCTGATTAACTAAATAGAATGTTAATTTTTATACCCTGGCAAATACATTTAACTGAAAACAAAAACAAGAAAAATACTTAGGTTTTATTCAAACTATATTTAATTTATTTCATTTTACTGCCTCTCGCAAATAATTGGTTCTCGGGTGAAAACCCACGCATTTTCATTCAGAGAGAAAATCTCATCTTACAAGTTATTTATTATGTAGATATAAGTATTTATTATTTACTAGCTTCGGCACAAAAAGTACCCTATATCCTTCTCCGTATATTCTCCGTTAGTAAGTATTGCACTACACAAATATTTTATTGTACTATACGAGCTTCAAAAGAATGTCGAACGACTGAATATGATTTTATTTTATTGACACCGGTTAACACTCAGGCAGAGCACGTAACAGTTTTAACTGTATAGCTACGCCGCGCCGCGCCACCGTAGTTGATATCGGCGCTGCTACGTAGCCTACGCCTCGTAGTGACTCGTAGCCGCGTAGCTGCTTACCTCCGTAGTGTAGCCGCTAAAGATAAGAGAAAATTCCTAATTCGCCGGGGAGATAAGCTAATGAGAACAATTCTGGAGCATGCCACTAGAATGTTTAACATAAATTTTATATATTTAGTACTGCGACACGAGCTACTCGTACTCCTTTAATTAAAGCAATTTGCACAAGCTCGTTATGTGAAATTATTTTAATTATAATAAAGTTTATGTAGGTAGAGTGTTTTTTTTTCTCAAAATATTATATGAAGTAGCCGTATGTACAGCAAACTAGCTATTTCTTGCTATATTTATTGATAATGCACTTTTTATTTATTTTAACATTATTACGTTGTAATATGTTTTAGAATTTAAATCTTAAACCAATATTGCTTAATTATCTTTT
Source organism: Zygaena filipendulae (assembly GCA_907165275.2). NCBI lineage: Eukaryota > Metazoa > Arthropoda > Insecta > Lepidoptera > Zygaenidae > Zygaena > Zygaena filipendulae. The sequence continues at coordinate 8,486,856 of OU015659.1, forward strand.
TGGGTAATTAGGTATACTATGAGTATGTTATGTATTAGTTTATCATAAGCTGCTTGTACGCCGTATTTTTACATCCTTAGTCTTTACATATTATAAAACAAAGTCTCCGCCGCGTCTGTTTGTCTGTCTGTTCGCAATAAACTCAAATGTGTTTTATTATTTTTATTTATTTACTAGCTGTACCCGCGGTTTTACCCGCAGTAATTTCGTAGACTCCGCAGGAATTCCGGGATAAAAGGCACCATGTGTCTTTCTGTACACCTGACAACGTAAATGCGTTTTATGATGAGTGATTGAGCCGTTAAGGTGTGAAAGCGTGACAGACAGATAGAGTTACTTTCGCATTTATAACATTAGTAAAGAAGCAAGGATTTAGCTATTTATTTTAATCCACAGCACTAAAAAACTAAGTTATCAGTACTTTCGAACAGAACTAATACATTGTGCTGGCAATGAAATAAAGTGCACATAACGTTAAACAACATTCGTGATTACTTGCAATAACGTGATAACTTCTAAAGTGATTCACTAGATTTTTCCATATTTTTCATAAGTGCATTAATAATATTTTTTATTTGCATTAATTTTGTCCCAAAAAAATGTTTTATGTATAAGTCAGTAGCGTTTTAATTTAAAGTGAAGGTTACAACTATTATTGCTGCCTTTATAAGTTGAGTTGTCGTAAGCGCCAATATTCTACAGCGACTGTTAGTTAAATTATGTATAGCAACTAGTATTGTTATAATAGTGAAGCTAATTATTATTCCCCTTGGAACGCAGAGAGAATAATAGAATGAGCGGAGAAAGACTACTCGACTCTCTAATTAGCGCTACCGTGAACACAACAAGGGATTACGAACTGCCTTTATCTTAATCATAGTGAAAACCTTTTTTGAAAGATATTTTAACCGAAAACACCGCGTCCGTTTCTCGCTGTACTGATAATTGTTATCAAAGATAATATAGTGTCACAATTATTAAATTAAATTTTAAATGAAAATTTTGATACAAAAGCTTTTTTAATTACCTAATTTTTCATGTAAAATTATTTAAAATTAAAAAATCTATAGTACTTTGGATTTTTTGGCATGAAAGTGTACATAATTATGACTTTTCTAGCTGATTTTATTCGGTGTCCGCTATGAACTCTGAGGACTCCGCTAAACTTATGGCACTTTGTGCAAAAATGCATTATAAAAACACGAAACAAAATTTGCTCGTACTTATTATAGTACTACTATAATAAGTACGAGCAAATTTTGCTACTATTATAGTTATACTACTAGTACTTATTATATAATAATCGTTTTTCAAATAGATCAAAGTATACTGTACTGTAGGTATACATAATATATAATTTTCAAATCAAATCCACCCTCTTCGCCCAAAAAATATAAAAGTAAGTTTAAATAACTTACCTTATTTTTATTCAAATCCCTGAATACAAAAAAGCTAAAGTAATTAAACATCCCTCACTGGCGGCTCGTAGGAAATCTTTGTGCTGCCTGAAAATTCACCATTGGAAATATGAATTCTTTTAAAAGGTAAGCTGGATTTTATTTTTTACGAGACACGTTCAGACCCACTGTTTCAACGAGATAGTACGTACTACATAATTATATTATTATATTCGCTGTACCATCAACTTTTCACCGGTTGGTAGGTTTTTGTTCTAATTTAAACAATTTATTGAATGACCTGAATCGACCTACATTCACGAAAGTATTTAATAAGCTTTGAGATGAGTAGAGATGTTTGCTCTAAACATACTAATTAATATCTTTGACTTTGCCACATCTGTCATCTGTTGTGCTATCTAAAGCATTCTGACCTAATTTGTCTTACCTATATTCGCTAACTCATTATATATTTCAGTACCTGGATGACCGAGCCTTGCTCATTATATTCATAGGTAACGATAATATCATTATGATATAATTGTTATGAAACAACAGGCTGAAATATCTGCGTTATAAGCCACGTGTGTGAATATATGATGATGAAAACAACAAAAAGCATATTATATTAAGGAGGTGTTATAGAACTAATATAGTAAGATTACTCATAAGACTGGCTTAGCTTAGTTTGGGACCAGCTAGATGGCGCTGTGTAATATTGTCCAAGCATTGTAATAATAATTACAGTCATCCTTTAGTAATAGTACCTACTAATGAAACAGGAAAATTTATGTACCTACATAAGCAATTAATGTAAATATTTTTTTAGTTGTTGTTAGACTAGGCGTTTGACCACAAATCACCTGAAGTTGCGACGGTGTGGTCGAAGATTGTTAACCCTTTGTGGTCACACCTCCAACTGAAAAAATTTACATGATTATTTTTTTTTAATAAAAAAATCTCGATTTGCAAGTTTTTTGCTTATTGTTTTTTAACTATTTCTATATCATGACAAAAAAGAAATCCATTTTGGATTAGTTATCTAAAGGTAATCTTAAAGTTTCGTGCCAGATTGAAGTCAGTGAATAGGGATGTGGACTACTTTTGAAAATCAAAATTCTATTTAGTCCGTCAGTTAGAAAATTAAAAACAATAGACACGTATTTTTTGCTTTTTCAAATAAATTAAAATATACAGAGATAAAGCGCATTAAAGTTTAGGGTGAGGGGGTCGTGACGTCACTAACCGCTAAAACCGCCATACAAACTGTCAGAATAGTGACGTCACGCGAAATATGTCGCCGTTATTTTTTGATAACGTAAAAAAAGAAAAAATACGTGTCCAATTATTTTTTAATAATCTACAAGACGGACTAAAAAATAAAAATTAGTCAACATGCCCATTGGTGTTGTTTTTCTGCGTGGGGTCTGCTGTACCCCATATGACCACGAAGGGTCAAACCTAACCTGGAATCGGAACTGGCTTTCAAATGAGGCTGCCAGCAGAGTTAAGATGTGCAACACATAAAAATTTTATCGCGCCATTTTATCGATTCTCGTCGACATATTATATCATTTTGTCTACCGGCAGCAAAAAATGTTTAACCGAATCTAATCTTAATTCAATACCCCACTACTGAACCTTTTTGCTTAGACGCCCACAAATAATTATCGTGTCGACAATTTTATCTTTTGTTCGCGCATCTTAGGGCTACAGAACATACCGTTAGGTGTTTTTCGACAGATTTTAAACTTGAAGATAGTAGCTAGCCAGACGGGCGACAGTGCCCTACTACCGTGCTATGGTATCGTCATAATGTTTTCTTCAACAACAGCTCAAGCTCATTGTTGGAGTTTGAACCTACGCCTTACACAGTCCGCAATCCAAACCACGATCCGAACGCATCGTCCACTGGACTATTATCGCTGTAAAATCAATCAAACGTAGGTATCTGAATATGATAAAAGATGTTAGAGGTAAATTCGTCGTTAGGTCAATAGTTTGCATTGGTGCAAAGCAAATTAACAGACAGGTATACGTAGGTCAGTGTTATCATAGGTGAGCGCAATGAACACCGGATTCAATTAGCGATATGCTGCAACGTCATCCTGTGTAAAGTGGCAAGCAGAAACTACACTGCATTCGCAAACAATATTACATTTGCCGAATTACATGACAGCAACTCAGCTGAACATTTTTTACTGCATTTTAGGTCCTTATTATAGGAGTGAAACTAACTCCAATCGCTATAAACAAACACAATTTGTAAGATATCTAAAAAAACATTTTACTAGTTCAATATTTAAATAAATATATTTTTTTAGAAAACTCTGCGGCCTAACTTGGTATCATCAAAAACTTTAAACCAAAAGTGCCCAATACGGTAAGTTTTGACAATAATTTAATTGATAAACTTTTTAGTGCAACATTGATTTTTTTATCGTATCATTTTTTTATTAATTATAAATTCTAATAGGCACTAGTTGGATTTTCTTTCAGAATTCCCTCGAGAACTCCAGCCTGATGATATTTTTTTAACCAACGGAAAACGTCCCTATAAATATACCGTGGCTTGAGAATATTAGTGAAGTATTAGTATCTACGTATTTTTAGAAAAAGAGGACTACGTTCAGAGTTGTGACGTCATGTCAGTGCCAAGCCCCACGCGAATGGAGTCACTGGCACAGCTAGTGGGTAAGAACATGCTACGATAAAATATTTGAATACTTAAGGCAAGTGCCAAGCCTGAGTTACAATAGCAGATACTTAATGCTCGCAATGAATAGATGACTGTGTTAGTTCGGAGAGTGCGCGCCATAATCCGTTTTCCATTACGGCTGCGGCACGTGACCCCCCTCCTCCTCCCACTCCCCCCCCCCTCCCCTCGCGCACCGCGTCACCCACTCCACTCCCAAATCTGATTCCTGATGGACACCGGCGCTAACACCAGGACATGAGAACACGAACAATAGTCTTATTAAAATCATCGAAGCCTTCCTCCACCCACGTTAAGTCACATCTAATGACGTGAGGTTTGTTTGTCATGTTTATGTTTCAGGAATTTGGCCTTAAAAAAAGTCATCAGTGTTGAACTTCATGATCATTGTTGGCCATTGATACTCCACGCGCTTATGTGCACTGGTTTTTTTTAATTGCTCCAAGTCTAGGAATAATCTAATGTAAGATATTTCGTAGCACGTGAACATTTGAACCGCATATCTGCAACCTTTACAACGGACGTTAAATAGGTTATTAACCTGCAAAGTAGGGGACAGTAGGGGTACAAAGCTTTTTGCTGTAACACTGGTCCGCCCAGAGCGAGCATTGACCTGACAAATTGACTTGCATTAATTATATCTTTACATTTTATTGGTAAAATAAATTTAGACTTTTACATTGGCTTATCAAAACCAATAAAACACATGTAGGTAGGTATATGATAGCACTGCTTTTGTCGTGAAGTGTTGTAATTTTGAGACTGGCTGTTAAATAAATAACATATGTAAAGATATTAAGTATAATTAAGTATTTCCTTTTTGTATTTGAATTTTGCCGCGCTTCCCGCGGGCTCTGTAGTGTTAGCTGACACGACAATTGTGGTGGAGGTTAGAGTCTAGTTAATTTGTGGTGACAGATTATAACCTTAAAAAAGCTGATAAAACTAAATAGTGTGTACCTACTGTGTATCATAAAGTTTCTTGATAATATTATTAAAAAGTGCTGTACAAGGATTTGACATACTAAAGAATAAACTTAAATGTCGTTTCTTTGTGTACAGAGCAACACAAGATAGTTTATTTTATTTGTCAATCCAATTACCTAATTCAATCAAAAATATAACCTTATAAAACGACATTTTTGGTTATAATATTAAAGTGAAAAATGGAGAAATTACGTTTTGAATTTACTTTATTGCCTGGAAGTGATGGAAAATCCAATATTTGTTCTATAACCTCAGTAACAACAAGTGATGATAAAGTGTATATTATGCCAGAAGAGCTACAATCAGTTAGTCGTCATAAGGAAATAATGAAAACAAGTGCTTATGATAAAGTTAAAAATAGTTTAAAAAAAAGGTACCAATCAAGAAGAGTTTGGATAACAATGACAGACGAACTAACTAAAACTTACCTAGATAACGATGGTAATTTACAGTTCGGTGATCAATTTCTAGAAGAATTGGATCAAGAAAAGTTTTCTTCTACACAAAAAAAAGAAACAGGTATGTTGGAAAAATTAGTTGAAAAATTATTAGAAAATAAACAACAGAGCTTAAAACACATTGCTGAAAAATTTGTGATTGAAAAATTTACAAGCAAAAATACTAATGCAAACCAATGGATGGATATTTTTGAAAAAGAATGCATACGCTTTGATGTGACAACAGATGAGAGAAAAATTGAAATTCTCAGATAGTTCATGGATGGATCTTGCGCAGATTGGTATGGCTCAATGATTATAAAACTAACAATGAATTCAGAATGGTCAATATGGAAAAACAAATTCTGTGAATCATTTGCAAATAAGGGATGGAATCCGGTCACTTATGCACTATTATTTAAATACAAAGATGGTTCATTGTTGGATTATGCCATGAGAAAAGAAAAACTTTTGTTGAATATGAGAAAATCAATGGACACAGGAACCTTAATGGATCTTATTGCGACTGGCTTACCAGAATTCATACTTAATAAAATTGATAGGGAAATATTAAAAGACACAGTCGATTTGTTTAATGAAGTTAGCAAATATGAGCACATGGTAAATAAAAAAAGCTTTTTGAGTAGAAAAAAAATTCCAAATGTAAAAAATAATGCCAAATTTGAAGACCATAATCCATGTAAAATTTGTGAAAAATTGAATAAAGGTATCCGTTATCACCCTGAAGCGACATGCTGGTTTAAAACAAAAGAGGATAATAATGAAAGAAAAAAATTTATAAAACATGTAAACAATTCAGTGATAGAAGCTGAGTTGAATGAACATGATCAAAAAAACGAATAGTAACACCATTAATATATGTCAAACTACTACTGAATGATAAATTAAATTTAAATGGAGTTTATGATTCTGGATCAAATGTTTCCCTCATTAATGCTAAATTATTAAAGCTAAAAGAAAAAGGAAATACTTAATTATACTAAGATACAGGTCACAAAAAAACAGAATCTAATCTTTTTCATATTACAAAACTTATTCCAATCCCTACATCAGAAGAAGAACACGAAGTAGATACAGAAGAGGTCAATGATTAGTTAAACGAAAATTTTCGTTTCAATGTTCTTCGCCAGGGGGGGAGATGTAAAGATATTAAGTATAATTAAGTATTTCCTTTTTGTATTTGAATTTTGCCGCGCTTCCCGCGGGCTCTGTAGTGTTAGCTGACACGACAATTGTGGTGGAGGTTAGAGTCTAGTTAATTTGTGGTGACAGATTATAACCTTAAAAAAGCTGATAAAACTAAATAGTGTGTACCTACTGTGTATCATAAAGTTTCTTGATAATATTATTAAAAAGTGCTGTACAAGGATTTGACATACTAAAGAATAAACTTAAATGTCGTTTCTTTGTGTACAGAGCAACACAAGATAGTTTATTTTATTTGTCAATCCAATTACCTAATTCAATCAAAAATATAACCTTATACATATAAAAATATATGTAGATAGATTCTATAGCGGTTGTCTGGTACCCATAGAGCTTTTAAGTTGTCCTTTGTCTTGGATCGAGTGTCTAAGCATTAATTAATTATATTAGGGACTTGTTATTAAATTTACAGTTTACTAAATTATTCGCCTATGATATCTGTTAGTAGCGTAGTAATTGTAGTCTGTATACCAAATTATTTTATCAGTGAATAACAATGCCTTAATTCTGACTGGAAACGCTATGAATATTAATGCTCTCCCAAATCCGAAGCTACGTTGTAAGACTTTCTAATTCGGTTAGACAATTGAGTATCTATTAAATCGTTATTGAATGCACCAGCACTCTCTATTCGGTATAGTGGGAAAATTTCGTAACTATGAGAAGGTACTCGCTCACTTTATAATAAATCTGTTTCTCGCCCCGTCACGGGGCATATAACAATTTCATATTTCCCTGCGGAGCTCTTTATTGTACTGTGACAAAAAGTAGGTATCCCGTTGACCCGGCACATAAGCCGACTGACTACATACCTACTAAGTAACAGGTTCGTTTGAGCCGTTCCAGTAGTTTCCGTGTGATGTCACAGCACAGGTAGATAGACAGGGATCGTTCTTGAAATTTGCAATTTCGACTTTTATACGACACTACTCCATAAAATAATTCACATACATAATTTTTTATTGGTACATTAATATATCATAATATCTACATACAAAAATCTATTAAAGACATTATTAGATTATAAATTCAATATATATTGTATTATGTAGATATATTATTATGTTATCATTCACAGAAAGAGATAATCCCATTTATTGAACCGACACCTTCGGGGTAGATATAAGAAAGACCATTATCTCCGCGTGATTTCGCACAAACTAAAATTATACCTACATTGTATGTCCAACTGACTCCAAAGAGATAACTTACGCCTGAAAGTGACAAAATTACTTGTTCATTTTAAGAAGTTGCCGCAATTTGTTAAGAAAATACAGAGTTAGTAGAAGTTAGAAGTATGAAGAAACTACAAACCTGCGAATACTTTAAAGAGTATCACCTACAACTTCGAGTATATACTTATCTCAATTTTGTTTCCGTTAACTTTCAATACTTTTAGGCACCATGCCTAAAGCATTTCTAAAATTCGAAGAAAGCAAAAAACCATGAATTGTGTAATGAAAACACATCTCAGACTCATTGGTATGTAAAAAATGACATATGACTTGTACTTAGTTATTAAGATGGACTTACCTAAAGCTCTAATTAACGAGTATAGTCAAACAAGTGTTAACGGTAGTTAACATACCTATATGCACCTACTTTGCTGGTTGTATCTATAGCAACGTAGGCATATTGTGTATAATATATGGCTAGAACTATCCAGCCATGTTCAATGGATGGGAAATCAGTTCAGTGTCCACTCATCGAATGGATACGCGCTCAATGGCTCGGAACTCGCCGCGTATTGTTCCTTTACATATGCAAATATACATACATGAGCGGTACACACTCTGTTTTCACACTATGTCTGGCATATGCCTAGTGCAAATATTCTACATTATTTATATATGTATAGCATATTAATGCCATACACAGGATGTTTTGTTCAACGAGGGACATATTGTAGGAGGATATTCATTGTCGGTATTTTATTCTTGTCTTGGATATACTTATCTAAAAAATAACGTAAAATCTTGACTTATCTAATGAAATACATTATAATGGGCACTGAACGCGCCTTTTTGAATGGATATTATGCAAATGCATGCGCCCGTTACTCCAGCAAGCAGGAACATTAGTTTACTCGAAAAAGCAAGTGATTTTCGAGGAGCAACTTTCACTTTAAATCATAAGAAACCGATCCAGTCCACCGGTCGATCACCTATACCTACACCTTGGTGGGTATGTATACGGTTATTACACCCAACACATAGGTAAGGTACCGGAAAGAGAGGAAGAATTCAGTTTCAACAGTCACTTTGAATATCCTAAGCTATCAGAGTATGATGGGCAACACTGCTTCAGAATTGCTCAAACCATTTCTTGACGTATCAATGAGGTTATAATATGAAAAATAAAACATACATAAAAATACATTGAATTTTTATATTGCTGTGCTTAGTGCTCTCTATTGTAGCTTAAATAAAGGTTAATATTTTACAAATAAGTAAACAATTCCAAAGACCTATTTTAATCAGCCGTATATATTATAGGCAAGTATACGCATAATAGATATCTATGTATTCAAGTATTTACTACATGCCTTATGCAATATAACGTGTCCACTATGGTATGATAGATGGATTGATTGCAATGTCTCTTTATTTAATAAATAATTTGTTGGATTGGATTGTATGAACAATTATTTCCACGCCCATTAAATATAGAGTGTTAAATCAATTTATTTGATGACTGCATTGTTGACTTTCAATATTCGCAATTTATGCTCAACTCCTCCAAAACAATTGTCATTGTTATAATTACCAATACACCTTGGCTTACTTACTACTACCTGCATAGTTTTGTATATTATATCGGAATATTTAACTATCCGGCGATATTTTATTTTCCCGAAACTGAATGTTAAAACTGAAACATTTAAATATGAAAAACAAACAATATATCACTGCAGGAAGCTCATCAAATCATACACAGGACGTGAGAGGATTAAAGCGCTGCGTCGAACGCTATCAAACAATAACATAGATACCGACATGTAGTTACTAGTACAATGCAGGTACTATATACATAGCACCTATATGATATGTAGAGTCATTACTCTCTCCAAAGAGTGTGAAGCTGTTCGTCGCGCTGACAGAGCGACCACCACAAAGCCTCGACCAACAAAGTTCCACCGCTATCCCGCAATTATCTAAATGCGAGTTCCCGGGACACAGATTAAAAGGATGTTAATGCATACAGATGTGATACCATTATCATATCCTGCCTTTATACGCCGCTTGGATTGCGAGGCATCGAAACGCAATTCATTTGATTGAATGCTCCAATCCATATATAGGTACAGAATCAAACGTATTGTAATGAAAACATCGGTAAGCAGATGAGAAGAATCTTGGATACAGTTTGTATTTGTTTAAACTTTTAATACATGCGAGTGAAGGTGAGACAATCCACGACAAACCGACACAACTACAAAGTCGGTACTCGGTGGATAATCCTGTTCTGTCGTCGGGCAGCGAAATTATTCAGGCGCCCTTTTAAAATGTGCTTTTAGCCACCTCCAGTAATGCGACGTCGTTTGTGCAAATTGTAATGGCTACGAGCGTGGATTATCACAATTTATGACACCCGCGCGAATTGAGAAAAATATTCAAATGAAACGCCTCTACGCCGAGATAGGCCATCCGAGTCGTAAACGTGACTAATACAAGAATTGTTTTATTTCATTTCACTTTATCAATTCTCGGCATTGACGATTTTACAGATAAATAACTTTTACTATAAGTTACGAAAGTAAAAAATGTTCATAAACATTTTTTAAAGTATAATTGATATTATGAGAACATTATGTAATTTCGTCTCATTTATTGAAGCATCTGTCACTATTACATAATTATTGAAAAGTGCAAAGTCCCGCTTTTACCTACCTATATAAGATTCCGGCGGATACTGTTGGAATTTAGCAGATTAAACCTTCATTAGATACCTACTATAGGTAGGTTGGTACTTGGTCGGAATGCCGCGCGACCGAGCCCGAGCTCAAAGCTAGATTTATACCGACTCCATCCGGATTCTGCGATCAAAACATTTGAATATCCGCATAATTCCCTGAATACGACTGTTGTATGCAAATATAGCTTTATATTGGATTTGTATCAGGTAAGTCGAAAAGGTGCGTTTCGAAAAGGAAATATTGAATAAGTAATACAATTATTTAACGATAAATCCATAAAAAGTAAAATAATGCATTGTTTAGGTATTCGAAATAACGTTTAACATTTAAACTGAAAGCATAATACTTCGGTAGATATGTAGATTTAAACAAAACTTTACCTATATTGCCTAAGGATTTTTGGTAAAAATTAGATAAGTAAATAAATTTTATTAACAAAACCTCCTTATATTTACGAACAATACAAAAAAAACACTCATATTAACACCCATTAACAGAATGGTTCGCGAATTCAGAAGTGTCTCGAAACAGCCAAATATCTGTTGTGTGATCGTTTTCAAGTAACATTTATATTTTTAAAAAGGCTATAGTTACAACTACTTTTCTAAGTAGGTACATCATTTTTCGCGATATTTAATTTATAAGCAAACTAGAATAACGAATATTTTACAGTGGAATGCAAATAGCTTATGTCCTAAAATTAATGAATTTCAATTATTGTATTAGTAGTTTTATATTAAAAAATGTAACACATTACGAGGCTGGCTTGGCGCATGAGCGTAAAAAGCCTCACTAAAATAAATGATTTAAAAAAAAAAAGTTTTTAAATTGTCAACAGCTATATAATATCTACTATTTTTAAATTTTCTATTATTTTAAATTACTCTATCATTTATTTACTCCATCTAAAATCATTTTAACTTACTCTATCCTAATTCTAATTGCATGTTGTCTTCGTCTATAACTATGTATATGATGACACTCAGCGCGTTTCCTTTGTGATATGTTTTATGCACAATATGTAGACGATCAATAAATCTAGACAGATAAAAAAGTATCTGTTTGTTATTTCAAATTAACAGCTTCTCACTAAATGCATAGAAAGTGTGTACGATACTTCATCCAAAAGTCATTTTTTTTTAATTTCTTTGTCTGTCTGTCTGTTTGTTCCGGGTAATCTCTGAAACAGCTGGACCGATTTTGACGGGACTTTCACTCGCAGATAGCTAATGTTATAAGGAGTAACTTAGGCTACTTTTATCCCGGAATTCTCGCGGGAACTCCGAAATTAACACGGGTGAAACCGCGGGGAACAGCTACTTATAGTAAATAAATAAATAAATAAATTCGTTGCCACATCAACAAGCTGAATAGATTTAAAAAGGTTTGTCGCCGACTTTACACAGTCCTGAAAAAAAGTGTTCCCATTTCCATTATTTGAACACAGTTCACGGGCGCGCGGGCGGCTCGCTTAAACTCATTCTGATCTGTTTTTGATCTCTCTCAATAATTTCATTTACATAATGCTTCGAGGAATATGTTCAGCTAATGGAAGTACAAAAGACAAAGCCTATGTAAAGAGATTATTTTTTAAGAAGAACCAAGTATATACCTACCCTTAGACCTTGCCCTTAGAGCACCCTAATGTTATTATTCAATACTTGTAACATATTTATTTTAAACATATATAAAAAAGTAGAAACTGACTGACTGATCGATCAATGCACAGCTGAAACCACTAGTTCTAGAACCATAAAATTTTGCACAAATATTCCTTAAGGGACGTAGGTGTGCACTAAGAAAGGATTTTTTGAAAATTCAACCCCTAAGGGGTGAAAAAGGGTTGCAAAGTTTGTATGATACAACGTGTTTTCTTTATCAGTCAGTGAATCAAACAGTAAGCCAGTAGTTTCCTCTTTTATAAATATGATCTTGATTTATTCGTTTTTACCCCCTTGATGTTTGATTTCGACTACCATGCGGACGAAGTCGCGGGCAAAAGCTAGTATATAACTACATATCTGTCTGTACTTTTTTTATAAACCAGCCTAATGCTTTAGAGCTTGTCTTTTTCTGCAAGCTTTGAAAGATTGTTGGTTGTATTTCTCCCTGGCTCAAAAATTTGTAATCTAATTTTAGCCAGCTTATTCGACCGAGCTACAATTAAACTCACCGTTTTACTGTTATTTATACGTATTTACTAAAACTTGGTCAAAAGCTTTTGGTCGAAAAATCAAAGTTTTTTTTTTTTAAAAAAACCTAATAATTTCATCTTAAATTCTTTTATTAAATCTATAGCGAAAGATATCCATCAAGCATGAAAACATCTAGACCGGCTTATCTTCATCTCTATATAATGAGTAAGATCTCTGTCTATAATCAGAATCAAACCTACGATCTTCAACATAAAAGGCATGACTTGTACTCACATAACACTCACTTTTTATAAATTGACAATAGGGAATATCGGGAATGCCTGAATTTTTTATACTACAGCTTACATTAATTAATAATAATTTAAAAAAATCAGCGCTGAAAAACCAAAAAATTAAAGAATAAACGTTTACACTAACCAACAGATACAAGGCTTTCAAACGCACACCATTTCCTTAATTCTCGTGGACATTAATAATCAATAAGGACATTTTAGTGCGCTCTACATCACAGTCTTTATAAACAATCAACGGCTAAACATTCCATTCCAGATAGGTAATTTGGTCAAACGACTAGTCTGTTTACCTATGAAAAAGAGGGGTAGTAGTAGTAGTAGGGTAGTATATAATTTATGGTATCAATTCTTTGTACTTTACACGAAACAACACGAAAACCATCGAAAACAAACTAAAAAGCTAAATCAGTCGCGTCCAAAAACAAATATGCAATTGTATAAATTTAACATTGATGTAAAAAAAATTACGTTTATGAACAAAATAGAGTGATATAGATATAAAAAAAAAACATAAACATAAAAAGACATAAAAGATTCACATTTGAATAACTGCTAGCAGTTATCCCCTGTGCCCCGTATTATTAACGTCACTTGGAGAACGCTGACGAATCCTCGCTCAGCTCTCAAGGCGGCAACACACAAACCAATATTGACAGTGGAAGTGACAAAATAGTCCAGATACTTCCACACTTTAAGATTATATTATATTATCATGTGACAAAAACCAACAACACACATAAGTCAAAGTGTGATCGCATATAAAAAATTACAATACTGAATAGGGATGTTGACTACTATTGAAAATCAAAATTCTAATTAGTCTGTCAGTTAGTAAATAAAAAAATAATAGACACGTATTTTTTGCTTCTTTAAATAAATTAAAATATACAGAGATAAAGCACATTAAAGTTTAGGATTAGGAGGTCGTGACCTCACTAACCGCAAAACCGCCATACAAACTGTCAGAATAGTGACGTCACGCGAAATTTCTACTCAATATATCGCCGTTATTTTTTGATTACGTAAAAAAAGAAAAAATATGTGTCCAATATTTTTTAATAATCTACAAGACGGACTAAAAAATAAAAATTAGTCCACATGCTCATTTTAGCTAGTTGATGAGTATGTTTTCAATGTAAAAATATTTCCATATCCATAAAAAAGTATGTAAGAATAACGTAACGATTTGTATGTAAGAAGATAAGCCATAAGCATTTCGGAAAATTCGGGATTCGTAATAATAATAATTATTAGAAAGATTCAAGTTAGGTACGCATGTATCTATAAGTATTAGAAATGTATAATGTGAAAAAGTTAATTTTGAGCACTTTGCCTTGGATACCAGTAAAAAATAATAAGTATTGCCTTTTATGCCATTTCTAGCTGTGTATCAGTAATGTCGGTTATATGAATTTCAAATGAGCCGCCTGAGCCAACTGCAGGCGCTGCCCGTGTGACTCACACACTCAGCAATTCATGCATTCGCACTGAATTAACTATCAAGTGTTTACGACCGAAATAGCCCTAAAGCGGTGCGATTAAGATGTCATGCTATATTACCTTGCTAGTGCATTTGCTTTGACACGACGTACGATTGTTGCTTCCCTATTCGGGGTATAAGCGTAAGGCGAATTGAAACGCATAAATATTAAGAGTATAGGGATGCAACGATAGGTATATGGGAAAACCGATAAATATCGATATGTCAGTATTGAAAAGCTACTATCTACTACTTCTGTTAAAGTTATTATTATTTATTTATTTTAAAGTTTAAAGTTACTCCTACCACCAAATATTAGACCAAGAATTTTTAAAATCGGTCCATCTTCGACTAATCGCGTAACAAACATACAAAAAAAACATACAGTTGAATTGAGAACCTCCTCCTGTTTTGGAATTCGGTTTATAAAAATAGCCTAAGTTACTTCTTGTATCAGCTATCTACCAGTGAAAGTTCCGTTAAAATCGGTCCAGCCATTTCAGAGATTAGCCGGAACAAACAGATAGACAGACAAACAATTTTTTTTTAAACTGATGTTAGTACTGTATAAACATTCATAGGTATGCATTTAGTGAAAAGCTGTTAATTTGATCGATGACTTGGCAAAGGTTGCGGGACGCCATTGGATGCGGGAAGCGCAAGACCGATCCTTGTGGCGATCCTTGGTGGAGGCTTATGCCCAGCGGTGGACGTCTTTTGGCTGATATTATGATGATGATATTGATTTGAAATTTCATACATACACTTCAATTTTATTTATATGTATAGTTTGTAGGTATGCATATCATTTAAAAATAACCAAACATATTTTAGTGGAGTTTGATATAGAGTCCAATTTAAGTACCTACATGAGGTAAGTTTCCAACAATCAAACCGACGCGACGACTGCAATGTAGGTAACAGCTGTTCCACAACTTAGGTAGGTACGAGTATATAATAGGTATAACAAGATCTTGAAATAAATTGTAGGTAGGTAGTTAAACGTTCTTAAACATCGCGTGGATTACAAGCAGTTATAGGTACATTAATAAAATAAGGTGAAAAAACGCCATATTGTTTTTTCGTAACACAGTTATGGTATTGTGTGGCAAAAAGAAATAACAATTGTCATGTTACTTGAAGCTTGAAGCTACATATGGGGCAATTCCTATCAAATGAACAAACTTTTGTAACAATATCAAATATTCTATATACAGCGACAAACAATGCAAATATCGAGAGGATGCTTGACTTCACCGTACTGCGTCCCAGACAATGTCCCAGAGTGATCCTGTCGCTTTTAATAATAACCAACACAAAAGAAGCGAGGCAATTGATTTCATTCAGCTCTTCTCACTGTTTTTCTGTGTGTCCATTGGATTGGTTTCAAAACCAAGACAGATTCTTGAATTTTATAATTTGAATTCAGAAGAATTTTAATTTTTTTATTAGGTAATTAAAAAAAATACAATGTTTATGACAAAAGCAGTTATTAAATTTTAACCATCTAAAAGTCCAACTCTGGCCACTCATGTCACAAAAGTACCCATTATATTAGAGGTATTGCAACACCGAATACACGGATAACTGATACCTTCAAATTCATAAACACCAAATATAAGTCAAATCCCAAATGAAGCTCAGTTTTTTTTTTTTTTAGGATTTTGTGCCATCGGCACGACGTCGTGGCCCTTTGCGAGTCGTGCTCTATCTCCATTAGCTTCTGACATCTTTATTGAAACAACACTTCAGTCCTATAATTGGACGATAAACATTCAGGCTCAAGTCCATATGCAAAATAAGAAAAAAATAAACAAAACTACCTATGCTCGCAGTTTTGGAATTCCCGCGGGAACTCTATATATGTTTGTTTCTTTTTCTTGTGTGTTGTGCTGAAATAAATGTATTTTCTTCTTCTTCTTCTTCTTCTTCATATACAAGAATAAAGGAACTTTTCTCTATTCCAACACCTGAATTACTATACCAAGTAGCTACTCTCCCAAGGGTTTACCTGCACGAATTTCGGAATCTCCGAAAGTTTCCGAAATAAAAAGTACCTATCATATGCCACTGGAGGATACTATAGCATCCTATCATTAAAAGAATTACTAAAATCTATCAGGTGTTCCTACAGAGGCACCTAATATATTATATATTCACCGGCATACATTCGGTTTCACCCGCGTTAATAACGGAGCTCCCATGGGAATTCCGTGATGACCCTTCACCTATTTCAGACTGTAATCTATCTCTGCACTAAATTCTATGCAATTCTGTTCAGTCGTTCTAGTGTGATTAAGTAATAAACATCCTTCCATCCAAACTTTCATATTTATAATTTAACTAGCTGTTCCCCGCGGTTTCGCACGCGCTAATTTGCAATTCCAAGATAAAAAGTCCCCTATGTCCTCTGTACTCCTGAAAACGTGTAGATATGCAAAATTTGATGGTGATCGGTTTAGTCGTTCACATGTGATGCCGTGACCAAGGGAAATAGGGATTCATTTTATATACAAACATGATAATGAATAAGCCTAAAACCTTGACACACTAATATGATTAAAATATAAATAATGTTAAAAATATTAAAAGTTATTCAACATTAGTTTGCAAGTGACCTATCTACCAAATTTTAAGTGCTACGCCCGCACCTACGGGTCAATATCGATTCGATGTTTTTGCTACGGGCGGCAGCGTACGCGCCAAATATTGTATTATAAGTAATTTAGACATGGGCACAACTAAAATTAAAAATATAATCTGTATTAAAACATGCGATCGATTCGAAAGTCGATTCTAAGCAAACTATTTTCTAGTTTTCAGTTAATTCATTAACACGATGTATTATAGATTTAGTTATAAGTTATGGGAATATCAAAGTTTTAGAAAAGCATGAAAATAAATATATTATAGCATAATAACAATAATAAAACAGAAAAAAGCCTAAAACTAAAGTAAATAGAGTCATTTGTTTAAGTACAAACAGTTTAGTTGCGGTCCGTGGGAGCGTGTGATCCGTGCAGCAGTGCTCGGCGCGCGGCTCGAACAGTGCGTCAATGAACGACTACGACCACTAAAAGCGGCCTCTTATTACAATTTCCACTTTTCCTAATAGCCCTCACACATGTGCCCGAACTGCATATTACACGTAATTTTACATATTTTCGCGGTTAAGCACTCTCGCACAGTAATTTATGTACATTAAGTATGAGCTTGAAGAATTGCGGAAAAGCTGAATAGCTAAAAGTAAAGTACTCTCATGAAAAATTAAATATATTGCCGCAGCGCGAGCGTAACGAAGCCAATATTTTCCGCAGGTAACCCGAGAAGAAGCAATATTAAAAATTTAGTTTATTACTCTTCGCCGATATTTTTCTTTGTCTTTTTTATTCTTGTTGCACACAAATACTTTGAAAATAGTAGGTACTATTGTGCCGGAATATTTATGGATGAGATAGAATTTTAACACACCAAACACACACCATTTTTGTGATTTTTATTTACCTCGAAGAAAACCTAGTGGATATTAACTATAGTTGCACAAATAGTTTGCACTAGCTGTTCCCCGCGGTTACACCCACGTTACTTTCGGAGTTTCCGCGGGAATTCCGGGACAAAAAGTATCATATAACCTTCTTTGTACTCCTGACAATATGTGTGCAAAATTTCATGATGATCGGTTGAGCCGTTAAGGCGTGAAAGCGTAACAGACAGACAGACAGACCGACCGACAGACAGACAGAGTTACTTTCGCATTTATAATATTAGTAGAGATTATGTTCTAACACACGCTAGAAGTCACGTTTCGCTAGGGATTTCATTCATTAGATAAATGAAAGAATAAAAACAGTTCCCATGCTAAATCCAACCCCTGTTAGAGCAACGTATTCATAGGTAAAACTCATATTACAAGCACAAAGCAGATTTTACAAGCTTCAAATATAAAACAAAGGCGTGCTTAAATTTTTGACAGTTGACAGAAGGGGATCGAGTGACGTATAGTGATTGTAGTGTGGCGGAGGTGACAGCACTCGATGGAAGGGCTCTCGCCTAGCCTAGGGGTGAGACCACAAGAGTACTCCGGCAGTCTTGCTAATGGCCACTCAGCTCGGTGTCTGTCTGATCAACGCCGTCTTCCAGCAAGGACCTTGTGTGTTTTGACCTGAGCTTATGTTAGCATACCTTATGTTAGGTAAGTATTACGAATACGTAAGTATTCGCTTAATCACAATTACTTATTAAACATTAAAGAAACTTTATGAAACGTATAATGTGTATGTTGTATTCAGATCATCCTTACGCATAAAATTGATAATATTTCTAAAATACACACAACTTTAAAAAATCAACTTTTTATTACCTGCCACTGTCTTAAATAACAAACAAACAAACGCGCTATCGACTGTCCTAATGCAAAGGTTTATTTTTACTGACAAATTAATATATAATTATGTACACAAAAGAAAAGTGACTCAAAGGAAAATAATATGCACTGTTGAAAAAGGGTCATCAAGTCAGGCCTGTCAAGTGTGAACTGTAAACTACGAGCACTCATGGCGCGAACAAAAGGCGCTGTATGTCACGAGTCGGGCACTGAGGATAGCAATCATCTAAAATGGGGAGAGACGACAACATTCACTCTAAACACCTTTTCATATATTGTATAAGTAGACCTTTTTGCATGTTATATGTGAACCATTGTTTAAAAACATGTTTTGAAGGGTGATCTTTTGATATAGATAATAATTGAAGTGACTTGATATTTAGATAGAATCAGTCATATTACAAACTAGGTGTTCCCCCGCGGTTGTACTTCCGTGAACTTCGGAACTTACTAAAATAAGGAATACGGAAGCTATCTATCAGCAAAAGAATTTTATTTAAAAATAGGTCCGATAGTTCCAGAGATTAATTACCCTCTACATCCAAACTTACAGACTTTATAACTGAAGTGTAGAGAATTTGTTCTGAAACTATGGTTTAAGAAAAATATGGAAGTATTTCAAAACCATTTGCGAATTGGACCATTTGCGAATTGGACGAAATGCGCCTGAACGAGATTAGATTAGATATTTTATTCTCTCTATAAAAATTACATTTACACTTAATTTCAAAATTAAATAAATTCACTAAAGATATTGTAAATAATATCCTTTAATAACAATCCCTCTAAAAAGATTTTCATGTGAAATGTTTCCGAGACCGCCATATGGCTTGCACGGTCAAAAATTATTATCAGTGGTACTATTCATGTAGAGTAAAGCTTCTAACTATACAAGCCCTTACCACCTTGGTCAAAATATTATGTGACTTGACCATTTCGTCACTACATAATTATACTAATACTAGCTTACATACTTTCAGCTTTCTATAGGAATTAAGAAAGTACCCTAAAAATTTTGATGATCATCAGTGAGTAAGTCAGTGACGAAATCGTAATTTTGTATAGATACATCAATAAAATCTAAAGTATAAGAGCTATACAACTAAAACTTTATAATATGTTTAGATAATAAGTCGACTATTGACCTCATATCCCGAGAATTTTGTATACTTATCTGGTATAATCCAAACCCAAGTGATGAGGGTTCAAAAAAACGACGAAGCGCTTCGAGAAAAGGTAGGTAGTGCCCTTGCGCTTTGCTTGGCTCGTCTTGGTGGAGTCACTACCAAGTACCATGCCCCCTGATAAAGTCGGACGATATTTTGTAAATAAATAACTTCAATCGTAGTTAAATAAATAATAACTAAATCCTTTCCACAGTAAAATTAGGATATAGACGGATTGTATAATAAAATAAAATTAGTCTCTTCCGGTGGAAATGCGTTAAATCCACTCTATAGTTAATAATTGACCATTACAATTGGTGCTTATTAAAGTGGCGCACTTGTCCAAGTTCCGGGTGCGAGCGCAGCGCTGCCGGAACCGGATGCGAGCGGAGCGGTGCACGGCGCGGCGCAGGACGCTCGGCGGCCGGCGGCCGGCCGGTGTACAGCGGAATCGGACACGTTCCGGACCGTTATCTCCGCGAGCATATCCGGTCACCGGCTATCTCTACTGTAACTTTTAAACCAAACTATGTATAGGTAGGTACGCATAGCCTAATATTTCGATGAGTTTCTGCGTCCACGCGCATGATTTCATATTATTTTATTCGCAAGAATACGATACAGTGCGATATGATTGACATTGGGTTATATTTAAAATTAAATAGCCAGCAGTGGACGTCTTTCGATTGACATGATGATGATATTTTTCTGTGTTAAATTAGGGTGCAAATTTCGAAGGGGAAATTATAGCAAAGATAAAATTACGATACTATTTCAAAAAAGTGTTAACAAAAACAATTTTTATTTTTATTTTAGATACGCGCAACCGGCTTGCGACGACAACTGCAAATGCAAGTGGACCTGGCACAAAAGCCGCAACTGAGCTTAACATCGAGCAGAGAGTTTTAATTTTATAATGATCCTTAATAAGTAATTATACGAGTATATTGGCGGTGTGAAAATGGTGGTGAATGGTGTCTTTTATAATAGATACGAGAACATTAAAATGACGCTTAGGCCCCAATTAGTATACCTACGTAATTTTTACGCCCCAATCTAGTAATTAGTACCTACTTATTTAGTACGTAATTTCTGTGTAATTTTTACCTATTTTAGTGTAGGTATCTATAGGTCGGTACGGTTTATTCCAACCAGTCCTACCAGTATGGAGTTCGATGATCGTATATAAATAAAGTTGTACCTACTTGTCATTTTCCTAAACAAGTTGTCTTCCTTTTATACGTAGATATAATTCAATTGTGTTTTCCTTAAATTTATATTAAAGACCAGCTGAATAGGTTGTTAAATACCCACCTACTCAATGTTGAAAATAAAAAAGGCAATGTTATTGAATCGCAATATCAGCTATTTTGTTTTAATAAAACTCTTGTTTTTGTTCATAAACTTAATCCTCGGATGACCTATCAATCATTGTGTACTAGTTACTACATAATACATAGTTAATGAACTTTTGGAAGTTGGAAATAAGTATTGGTAATCAATTTAGTAAGTACCTACTGTAGATACTGAAGATCTGCGTTGTGTTATCATCTAGGTATATAAGTATCTACAAAAATAAACTTCATGCATCAATGTTGTACCCACCAAAAACATTTTCATGTAAAATGTTGCCAAATGCAAAGACAAGATATGACTCGCACTGTAAAAAAATTATCAGATCTCATGTAGAGCCAAGCTTCCAACTCTGCACGCTAACTCTACAAGGCCTAACTTCACGAACTCTAGTCTACACCTTAGTCAAAATATGTGGCTTAGCCGTTTTGTTACTACAAGAACTATTGTTTATCAGAAAAATGTAATGAACAGTGGATAATTTTTTTACTTTACGCCTATGTGAATGTAGCGAAAATGATAGAGTGGATTATTCAAGTGGGCGTGGATGACAAAATTTGAAACGATGAGTGATAAATGCTTGATGAAGTTTCGCGGTCGATTTTGATGTCATTCACTCCCCGCTGAAAAATTGGAACCTCGTTTTCGGTTGATCGACCAACTAACCACAGTAATTCTATGTAGATTTACGAAAGTACAACACTAGTTTATCGGGAGTTGACTAAAAATGAGTAGTACCTACTTTAGCGTGCATACTCGTTCATGAAGCTCTGCCCGGTTATGGGGCTGATAGCAAAAATCGGCTCGCAAGCGACACCTTCCGGCAAACTACACCCGGGTTGAGCTTATCGACGCTGCTATTTATTTAAAACGAGATCGTTTAAAGCACCATCGGTAGGTTCGCCTAAATATTAGGTATTTGCATGTAAAATATCATTTTAATATTATGCCTACATCATTTAAAAGAGTTGGTCTATGTTTTTTTACGGTCGGAACATATAGGATTTTGTTAAATTGCATTTTAAATAAATATTAAAGTACACTTCAGTAACAATCAAATTGTTACGTACCTTTACTTCACAGTACACTCACCATGCGCGTGCACAGACCCCCATGACATCCCCCAAAGACGGTCTGAGTAAGCACTCTGAACACAGAAACTTGAAATAAAATTGGTAAAAACTTTTCATTAAAGAGGTTGGTTTGTAAAAAGTTTCATAATACATAGAATATAAAAAACAATGTAAAGCCTCAATAATAATTTACTTGGTTAACCCTCCCCCTCACAAATTAAAGGCAGGGCAGTCAAGTGGGCACGCGCCTGATACTCACTTACATTGCGTTGTTTTATGTGCATTCCGACCGGGATCACGTTCAGTGAGTAGTTTGACACAGTAAAAACGATAAGTAATTCTGCGACTTCTCATAAATGAGGAGAAAAATAGCAATGCGACAATTAACATAGATAAAATGTCGTACAAATTTTATACAAATGAAAGCCGTTTAAAATGTTTTTACAAAACGCAAAAGGAATAAATAAAAAGAGTTAAAAAGAGAATAAAGATTTTTATTTAATAAAATGAACAAAGCATTCGTATCGGTCACGTAACGGAAACCCATTCTCTGAAGCGGTGGGAAAAAGTTTACAGCTACATGGATACGCTTTTAGGGAACCAATACTGCAACTATGCAACCCACTCGACTCGTATATTTCACTCTGCGGCTGAATGGTATAGAAACCATGCCTCCTAAAGACTTCTTCATTTGGAGTCTTTTTGTAATTTTTAGTTGAAATTGAAAATTCATACGTATAAATTAGGTAGTCTGTAATATCGAGATACCTATCTATACCGAGGCAGTTACCTTTAAGTAGCACAGAGAGTTATATTAGTATTAATAACCATTTTTTTTTCTGTATACATAAATCCTTTGACAAAAGTCTCTGCGAAACGGTTGAACGTATTTTCTTTTTTACTACCACAATGTAGGTATACGTATGAAATGGGGTACCTAATGATTATTATGAAATTTCATCCACAAAAAATTCATGTTTACGACAGAAAATCAAAAATCACTACAACGCGCGACGTGTGATGGACAGCTTTTAATTAGGTACGTAGTTTTCAAATTAAAAGTTTTCTTCGAACGAGCTGTTTGATAAGTGTTGATAAAATTCTGACTTATGTACCTACCTAGTAACATGATTAATAAAATCAGCTCATATTTTTTTTGTCTTTTTGTTATACTTAATAAGGATGATTCGTAAAACTTAATACCTATATTGTGTCGGTTTGTTTATTTATTTATATAACTTAATTGTAACATTACTAGGTGTGTATGAAACATGTTGTTTTTGTAGATACTAAATATTATAATAAATTTCGAATCAATAACGATTAACGAGCAAAGTCGTAAATAACAAGCTGTTTCTTTGAAGCCAGTCTAGAGTAGGTACCTACCCACTCACATTTTCAAGAGTAGGTTGACTTCATAAAGGCAGCGGCAAAGTGGCATTTCTCTAAAAATGAATATAATAAGTAGACGGTGGGTAATTTCGCACGAGTCTCTCTCGCGGCGAGTTGCAATAATATCTTAGCTTTGGTACTATTGCAAGTCACAGAGTAGATGAAATACAGAGAGCACTTAATAAATACTCGTATATTTTTATTCTTATAAGAATAAAAATATACGAGTATTATCACCGCTGAGTTTTCTACATTTACTTTTGCTCTGTTCTTTCTTTTTATTGTATCTGTTTAATTTTTTAGTGTTTTTCTTGGGGTAATAATATATATATTTGAATATATTTGAATTTAAAAAAATTACTTCCTTGAAAATGATGTTTAGAAGTTATGTAAGTAGGTAATTGTTTTGCCTATCTAAATTCTTTATTCGCTACTTCTTCCTTATTCCAGATATGGGACTATGTTAGGGAAAAGCATGGTTTATACTTACTCATATCTGTGTTTTACTTACTTTTCTTATTTCTTAGAGTATTCAACCAAGGAAACGGCCTATATTAAGGCGCAACGTACCAAACAAAAACGTCTGTTCAGTTTTGAGTGTTCAAATAACGCAGCCCATGTGCATTAGGTATTTATTAGTCACAAATAAGTACACAGTATTAGTCACAAATAGTATGCGTATTTCCTTATGGAAATACGCATACAAGTAACACTATTAATACACGACCGGGTATGAGCCCTGCTCTAGTACTTTTGGCAGAAGAAATCGTCCATCAGCGACGTTGATTAAACCATCGATAATAATATAATATTATTATATAACATCATACACTCAGACACTCTAAGCTCCGGTAATAGCCTCTGTTCGGTTCTATGCCTATAATACCGTTACTCGGTAGTCCTTCGCGTCTCGCCTGGTAATGGCCTCTATTCACCGCGCACCGAGTGACACTTCAGGAAAACGTCGCATTGTACGGCAGCCGCAGTCACTGAGGTGTTTAAGGGAAAGCCGTCCGAAAAACCATATAGAAAGTGTATTTTCCAGTGTAATGTGGCAGTATAACGATACGTTTACAATTTGTTTTATTTATTTTTCTCGAGGTTAATTCCTTTTTAAATGAATATGAACAAGATTAAATTTTATTGATTACTAGCTGTCCCACGCGATTTCACCCGCGATAATTTCGAAGTTCCCGCGGAATTGTTCCATACAATTTTTGCCACTCCGTTTCATCCCCTAAGGGGTTGAATTTTCAAACATCCTTTCTCATCGGATGCCTACGTGATAGGTCATACAAAGAACACACCCTTCAAGTTTCAGGTCTCCACGATCAGCGGTTTAGGCTGTGCGTTGATCCATCAGTCATTCAGGACAGAGCATTTTATATGTATATATTAATTAACAAGCCTAAATATAGCTTTGTAAATATTATAAGCTCACTAAACGCCATCAGACAGAATTAACTACTTAGGGAAATTATATTTTAAAGTAGGTTTTCAGACGCATAAAATATCGTAGGTAGTAGGTTTTCCGGACATCCGATTTTGATGAAACGTAGCTTATAGGCTAATCTGTTTGTGAAAAACATAGGTATTATAAAATTTGTTCAGTAGTTTCGTACATTAGCATTAGCAGACTGACAAAAATTTAAACAATCGAAAACTTAAATAAATTAGAGGACTAATTGACTCTCCTTTGATCACTTACATGTCTACATTCAAAATAATTTTATTTATTAAAGTACATAGTTAAACACAATGCGCGTATTTTTAATTATTTTTTTTTTCCATTTAAGTAACTAAATAATTAATTACATCCAAACTGGTTGTTAATAAACTACGTAGATTTATACGTACATTTATACCTTACGATATATTTTGCAGTGCAATCCACTCAGGAGCTACGCAGCCCATAGGTACTTACCACTACTCCAACAAAATGGAGCCGTGGCACAAAACGTTGAGTGTAGGATGCATCTGAGTGAACCTGTGGAGTGAACATATTCCAGAGAACTTAGCTAAAATAAAAATGAATGGATGTTGTGAGTGTTGAATATGTATGTATGTATGTATAACGGGGTGCTCAACTGCATACTCGAAATTTAAATTAACCACTTCATGTAGTTCATGTAGTCTAGTTTTTACTAGCTGTAACACTTAATATCTATGTTCGTAGGGATACCGCTGCGCCGGCTGTAATTGGGTATTTTCGTGTGTATGAAAATCAAAATTCTAATTAGTCCGTCAGTTAGAAAATAAAAGAATAATAGACACGTATTTTTTGCTTTTTCAAATTAATGAGAATAAACATAGATAAAGGGCACTAAGTTTAGGGTGGGGGACTCGTGACGTCATTATTCGGTATAAGCCCCGTCACGCGAAATTTCAACTCAATGTATCGCCGTTCTTTTTTGATTAAGTGCCTACGTAAAAAAAGAAAAAATGTGTGTCCAATATTTTTTATTAATCTTTAATAATTAAGTACCTAGCCAATTGGATTGCATCGTGACTGGCTGACGTGCAATGCAGTTAAGACTACTTTTGGCGCGTTATGAAAAATCATCAAATCATGAGAGTGTTTACGAAAATTTACAACAACAACGAGCGCCACATTCGGTGCCATCTAGGTTCGGTGCATATTTCATAACTTCGTAGCGATATAAGGTGTCTAAAAAAAAGTTTTATTTTAAACTTTAAAATGTGAGTGACCGAGCTTCGCCAGTAGCGATATCTGTTGTTAAGTACCAAACACTATACGGACGCAGATAAGCAATAACATGTTAACCCACAAAATTAAGTTATTGATTCATAACGATTTATTGAGAGTTAGGGAACGTTTTTTAACTATGTGTTTACCTTATTACATTGCTTAAATATGTAACTAAATATTAAACATAAAAAATGTTGACACAAATGGCGCTCCTACTTTTAAAACATGATTTACTCAAAATTTCTCCAGTGTGGGTTAACACACTATTGCTTATCTATGTCCATACAACACTATACATATTATAAAGTTTGTAGATACTATAGTAGTAGAAGTAGATTTATGATCATTTATAGGCTATTGTCTGCCATTTTACAAATTTAATTTTCTTACATTAGCCGTAAGGTTTTCCTTCAAAAAAAAATTTTAAAAAAATTGCTTAACTATCTAAGTACATTTTTCTTATGTGTGTAACATAAGTTTCTACCATCTACACACACATCCTAGCTTATATACGTTTGTCAGTACTACCAAATTCGAGGTTTATGGTAGGTTCTGTAAAAATATTTGCCATTAATTATTTTGGGTAAACAATTACCTAAGCACGTTGTTTCGCAAAATTGTGTCCTCTTTATTTGAATAATGATCTTGGTTACGTATTTACTGACGAGGCCTCAAAATACACAAATTTGTTAAAGTATGAATTATAAATTATTATGTGCAAATAAATCTTTTGAGTACCTACCTATGTAATCAATCCTAAAAGATATAAAACATTTATAAAGTCCCTTTTAACAAAAAAAATATAATGAAGATAGACATAATTTTATCGGAGAACACAACAAGTAATATTCGTATTTCATCTGAGTATTCGTACCTATAATAAAATCCAGAAAAAATATCTCATAACCTGTTAACTTAAAAAATGTTTCATTATTTATTGATAAAAGTTTAACAATGTCGTATGACGTATGTATGATACTTGTATATGTATAGCCTGTTGACTATAAAAAGGTAGCTTTTAGGTACAGTTAACAATACATTTGACCACAGCTCACCTGATGTTAGCTCTCCGAGTTTATTAAACCCAGGAACTGGGTTTAAACCGGGTTGATTGCCCATCTATAGTTTTGTGGCGACCCCTACGCCACAAGTCACGAACTACAACGGAGCGACGAGTAGCTGGCTATATGGAAGTCCTGAATCACGCTAACGAAATTTTCACATTGCGCTACATGCATATATTACGACCTCCGACGATCTACAGTCGGAGTCGCGGTTCCCCGGGCATACCACCTCGCCCGGCGGGAAGCTTCCCCTTTGGTGCGGTCGAGCCATATTATCCATCCCACTCTCGCTACAGTTCTATACTGCTCAGTTGTGCCAGTGTGGTCAAAGTTTTATAAACACACCCAGCCTGGAATGGGGACTGGGTTTTAGCCGGCGAGGCTGTCACAATACACTGTCAGGTGTTTGGCGGCAAATTTTCAACTTGAAGTTGGTAACTTACCAGCCGGGCACTAGAAAGCATGGTGCATCATGCTATACGGTTTGCTCAGGATGTTTTCCTTCATTATTGGGATTTAAACCCATACAGCGTGTGACCCGAACACGCCAACCATTGAACCATAAATTAATATATGTATATTCAATACTGAACTATTTATAAGGAGGTATTTGGGTTTTTTATTGTTGACTCTACATGTTCACTAGAAAATGACACATCTCATATTAGCATTATGGATCTAATAAAAATGTTTTGAGTGCTAATATAAAAGTACATAAATTGCAAAGATACACTACGATCTATTTCAGTTGAGAACGGAAAATACCAGTGAATATACGTACTTTGATTAAAAATCACCATGGCCCAGTCTGTAAGTACCTACCTACCTATTTACATTTTTCTAAAGTTACAGGTAAAGTCTTATAAGACCTACACGCTATTAGGAAAAAACTTGATGTGAGGGTCAATGGATGTTTCGATTAAATATGAAAAGAATTTGTATTTTCTTTAGTAAAATAGTTCTCTGTACCCCTGATAACGCGTATGCAAAATTTCAAGATGATCGGTTGAGCCGTTGAGGCGTGAGAGCGTTACAAACTCACTTTCGCGTTTATAATAAATAGTAAGGATAAGAATATATCGTATTAGTCACCACTTGACTCGTGATACAATGCTTTCTTATAGGTTTTTTCGTCACAAAACATTTTTTTATTCGGAATTATCTATAGGTACAATAAATTCCCGACGACAGCTCTCTAGTAGTGCACCCTTAATACTATTAAAAATTTGTCCAGGCAATAAGTATCACTGGTATTTTCCTGCTCATAGTTCTCCAGGAAGTACAATGTATTGAAAGCAAAAGAGACTGCAACTCGAAAATAACCAGTGACGTTCGAGATAAAGTTCTCTATAATCCATCACTTCTTGTACGGAACTCAGAATTGATACCGACCATAGATATCAAATACAATGGAGATGGATTGGCCACTAAAGGATCGTCGAGGGTGAAGCGACAAGATCCGTATTACGATCCCTATTACAACAGAAGATGTAAGTTCCGTATTACAATTCCTATTATTATATTATCACACTAGCTGTTCCCGGGGGTTTCAGCCGCGTTAATTTCGGAGTTTTCAGGGGAATTCCGGGATGAAAAGTACCATATGTCCTTCTCTGTACTCTGTACTCACCATCTCCGGAGTTCCCGCGGGAATTCCGAGATAAAAGTACTCTATGTCACTCAAGATCACTGTAGCTTCTTATGGTAAGTTCACACGCGTGCGTTCAACTCTACATTCAACGTGCACATTCACATTCACGAGCGTGTAAACGGTACGCCCGAGCCCGTGAACGCGCCTGTGAACGTGAATGCCGCGAATCGGGCAAGTGTCGGTTTTTTGGCAAAGTTCAAAGGATGAATGTGCGGGCGCCCGGTGACTGTTTACACGCGCGCGGGCAGTCAGTCTGTCCCGCGCTTTCGCGACGAGTGGATCTTCATTCAACGTTGCTAAGAAAGTCGCTACGATCGGATATTACAATCGTTCATAATTTTGTTCCTTTTTCCAATAAAAATAAGTTAAGCCAAAGGATATGGCAGCAACAACACCGAGATCCTCGCTGCTCGCCATTCTGGCACTGACTGACACGACGGCGTGCGTGTAAACAGCTTGAATGTCCGCCGGCCCGGGACGGGCTGCATGCCGCGCAGCCCGCCAGGCAGCCCGCCGGGCTGCACGGCGCGCGTGTGAACGTAGCATTATAACTGAAAGAATTTTTAAAATCGGTTCGGTAGACCCTGAGATTACCCACTACAATCTCACAAACTCACGAACTCCCAAACTCTGGAGTTCCCGAGGGAATTCCAGGATAAAAAGTACCCTGTATCAGTCTGGATCACTGTAGCTCCCTATAAGTGAAAGAATTTTCAAAATCGGTTCAGTAGATCTAGAGATAGTTGTTCCCCCGTGGTTTTACCCGTGGGAAATTCGGAGTTCCCGCGGAAATTCAGGTATAAAAAGTACCCTATGACACTCAGGTTCACTGCAGCTTTCTATAAGTGAAAGAATTTTCAAAATCGGTTCAGTAGATCCAGAGATTACCCCCTACAACGTCACAAACTCACAAACTTTTTTTCTTTATAATATTAGTATAGATGATCGACTGCACTAACCATTTTACAGATCGCTATCCATACCCTATTCCAATATTCGTTGGTGGAGGATTCGGCATTGGCGGGTTCGGTGGTTTTGGGGGACGCGGCTTTGGTGGCCGCGGATTTGGAGGACGAGGCTTTGGAGGCCGTGGATTTGGAGGCCGAGGCGTTGGCGGAAGAGGCGGTGGATTTGGCGGTCGTGGGGGCGGTGGTGGTCATGGTGGTGGGGGTGGGAGAGGGTAAAAAGGGGAATGACTGTATTTTTTTGTAAATGTTCATTATCATAATTATTACGGCACCATTTCATAAATATTTTTTTATGGGCGCTCGAACTTTAAATTTAAATAAAACAAGTTGTGTACCTAAGTATACCTAAGTATAAAATATTAGGTATAATTTAAAAAAGAAATTGAAAAAGTGCCCTATACCCTTTTCTGTATACCTACCTACCCTTGCCAACGTGTAGTATACATAATTTAAGCAGTTCCACCCACGTTAATTTCGGAGATCCCGCGTGAATTTCGGGACAAAATGTATCCTTGTTCTTTTCTCTGACAGCGTGTACCTATGCAAAATTTCATGATGATCGGTTGAGCCGTTAAGGCATGAAAGCGTAACAAACAAACAAACTCACTCTCGCATTTATAATAATAGTAGGTAGGTAAGGATTCTAATTCCAATAAATACCTTAACTAATTTAACCAAAATAGAATATTAATCAAACCATTATCATTACTTCTTCAGAAAAAAAAAATACGCATAAGTACCTACTACGTGCTTGTGGCACGATGATGTGTTTTTTGGCGCGTTGCAATTTATTAGTTAATTCCATGCAATCTTCATGCTTGGAGGGCAGCCCGCGTACAGCAGTCACAGACCCAAACCTAGCAATAAGTGCCCAAGGACCTAGATAGCGCCAGTGAACGAAGCGTAAGTTTAGCTTGGTTATCGTTTAAATAAAAATATACACTAATTAATAAAATTTGTCGTTTTACTTATGTAGGTACCTACGTAATAGCGTACTATTACGTATGTCTGTACTGTATTTACTCAGAAGAATTACTTATTCTTCTGAGTGTATTTATATTGAAAAATTTAAAACAAAATTAGGTAATACAAGAAAATTCCGTATAAATATATCTGAAAACGAAGAAATCTGTTTAAATGGCAACACTGACCGACAGTCCGACACTAAACAGAGAAACGGGAAAACTTTCCGACATATTAAAAAAAGAAAAAGTCTTCTTCTTTTTTTTTCAATAGAAGAAGTCTTGAGACTTGATGTCAAGGTTGTCAAGTGACATTTGAAGTTTGAACTTTGAATTGACGAAAGTCGATTTGAAGATGAACAATTTTACTTCACTTTGAGCACAAATTAACTAGACTTATGTCTTTGACTTTGAGTGCCGGCCAACGTTCTACGATTTTATTATATTTATTCACTACGTAGGTACCTATCTTTGTCACCAAGTTTGTAACTTTGTAGTGCTGAAACTGCCGGAAGAATATATTATGGAAATATATAAATGGAATTAGAAAAATAAAAGTGGTGATTTATTAATTTTAGTATCCTTCGGAAAAACAAGGTTTGTTTTTGTATTTCATTAAATAATATATTGCGATTATATAGTGCTATATAGTGAACGAAGATTCTTCGTGAGCATTAAAGCTCGTAGGTACTTAGGTATATCTTATATAATACTGTACCCATAAAAGGTAGGAACTGTACCTACCTACACCTACCTACCTACCTACCTACTTTTGTCAATAAATCTATTTTTCCAGAACATGGAGGGCGAGTACGATGAAATTATGTCAGACAACCCATTTTTTGTAGAGTTTAAAAAAGAATTTAACAATTTATTTCAACATTGCATATCACAATCATGGATCATATGTGTACCAAGAATAGGTAGTTTAAATGCTCGTGTGTTTACCATAGACGATTTCTGTGCTCATGTGCTGGTACCCAGTGATGAGCTGCCAGAGACACATTACAACACACTCACAGAAAAACTAGTCATTGTCACTAACAAGGTAATCACAATAGAAGTTGTGCAGGGCTTGCCGTTACAAAGTCACATATTGTTTGAAGAGACATTTTACACCGAAGATTTTATAAAATACAAGGTCTGGTGTATAGAGACTCCACTTCAACACTCTACTGCTAAAGATGACAGCACCAATATCAAAGATCAATTAACATCCATCAATGACTGCATCAATTTGCTATGGACTCAGGCTGCGGGTCGGCATATATTGGAACAAATAGAGCAAACAATACAACTGTTCTTGAGGAAGAACACTATGTTACCTTTTGCCATTGGACCCCTTAGAGATGCTACATGTGAACTATACACTCAATGTCTCCAAATTGCTTTGCAAAACAGGAGACTTAGAGAAAAATCAAAAACTAATAAGCAAGTACTGGATAATATTAAGGTAGCTGTGGAGACTTACATGCAGCATTTATTATTTCAGTCTATATTCAAACCTATTTGTACAAGCTGTGCATACGAAGATGCACATCTGAATAAGAAAATAAGAAACATGTGTGACATTCAATTGAGGGATTTGGACATTAAGAAAGAATTATACCATGCAGTGCCAAAAGCTAAACAAATCCTTTCTAAGATTGATTCTTATAGCACTGTTTTGGAAAAATCATTATGTTTGAAACAAGCACTGAATGCTATTTGTAAGCGAGATAGTAGCAATAACATAGTTCTATTAACGGCTGATGATATGTTGCCAGTCTTTGTGTTTTTAATAATCAAATCTGGTCTACCAAACTGGTACAGTCAACTCATATACATGAAAGAATTTCATTTTAGCAGTATTGGCAAAGGTGATGCAGATGAATTTGCTTTCCTTATAACAACATTGGAAGCTGTGATTGAACATATCCAATCTGGTGCATTAACTGGCTCTCCAGATCCAGAATCTTACTATTGTGAAAGCAATCTCACAGAAGAAAACATGAAGAAAAGAAAAGTTAGTTTAACAGAATCTGCATCAACGTCTGACTCAAATGTTTGTAATGAAAATTTGGATTACATTTTTGATCTAATTAAAGCAAATCATGAAGAACAGGTCCGAATTATACTTGTAAGAAATCAAAAGCATATAGATAGCATTAAAGAAAATGACAACAACATAATCTGCATAGATTTGGATGACAATAGTGATTCAGATGATAGTGACTCAGAAATTTATCAAAAACTGTGTCATCCTCTATGTAATTGCAAGAAATGTCGATGTAGAATATCAAAGAACTTGTTAAAATCTTCACCTACTGTGATATCTAGAGATAGCCATGGTCTTACACCATTACATGTCGCAAGTATTCATGGCAAAGCAACTATAGTAGAGTGTCTTATTGAAATGGGGGCCAATATAAATGCAACAGATCTAAATGAATGTACCCCATTGCATTATGCTGCATCTAGAGGCCACCAGAATGCACTGTTATTATTATTACATTCTGGAGCTGACATCAATAAAGCTAACATTGATAAGAACTCGCCACTCCACCTAGCAGTTAATAATGGACATTTAAATTGTGTCAAAGCACTGATTTACTTTGCAGAACACAGCAGAAACAAAATTAAGATTAACAATAGAAATGAAAGTGGAAACACGCCTTTACACTTGGCCTCCAAGTGGGGTTATGAAGGTATAGCCAGACTTCTTATAGAAAATGGTGCTGAACCGTCTTTACAAAACCACAACGGAAGAACTGCTTTTGATTACGCCCATAATTTGAAAATTATGCAAGTTTTGAAATCATGTTCTCCTAATTTATATGAGTACATTCATATTACAAGTTCGGAAATCAGAGCCATAAATTGTAAAATTGAAAATCCAATAACTGCAAAACTGCAAGCTCTACAAATAAAACAAAACGATAATGCTTCAATAACTCTTGAAAATTTGAAAATAATAGAAAGAGTAATAAAAGCCATATCTTACGGTGACGTCAAGTTGGCTTGTTTTTACATGAACATTGATTATTCAGCTTTCACAGGAACAGATGATAAAATGAATGGCAATGTCTGCCATCCTCTTTGTGAGTGCAAAAACTGTAAGAAACATACTGGATTGCCTAAAACCGATTTTGATGTAAATTTTGCGGATACAAATGGTTTCACTGCACTTCATTATGCTGCACAATACGGTTCTGATGAAATGTGCAAAATTTTGCTAATGAAAAGAGCCAATGTGAATAATCGAAACAAAAAGGGTGAAACCCCTTTACATTTAGCATCTTTGCATAATAAAACTCTGGTCATACGTTTGCTTCTTGATAATGGAGCTAATATTGATGCAATAGATAACAACGGAAATACGGCATTGCATCAAGCAAGCCATATGGGAAACATAGGAGCTGTTAAGATAATCATAGGGTACAAACCCAACACAGTTATATTAAATGCATCAGAAAAAACTGCTCTAGACATTGCAAGGGACAAAGTACATTTGACAATAATTGATATTATTGAGAAGTACAGGAACAGGAAGTTACTTTAAGGATAATTATGGGTTAATTCCTGTTAATTCTTCTGTCTAAGGATAGTTGTGGGTTAATTCTATGAATGAAATTTTGTTATTATGTATTGATATTAATATTCTTTTAAGAATTTTGGAGAAATCTTATATTACGTTCAAACTACCGAAACTAGCCATTTACGGGTCTTCACACAGTGTTCATAATTGTACAGCCATCATGTTGACTGCTAATTTGATTTAAGATTAACATTCCTTGAATTGTCACTTTTTAATTGATTTAAATATCAATTAAAAATTAAAATATATATATTTTAATCGATAATGTGTGTTGCAGCACAAAAATGTCTCTGTGCCATAGTTGTAAGCTTTTTATAATTTATTTTACAGCATATTAATATTATTCAAATAATAATAATAAATATTTATTTATTTCTCACTTACATCTAAGAAACAAATATTTATTGTTTGATGTTTGATTAAGTACAATATGACCTATACGGGTCAGTGCAAATTAATACGAAGAACTGTTTAAGCATGATTTAGCAGTTTTTTGATGTCACTAAATAAACATTGCGTTATCTTTAAAAAATCCAATGCAGACATTTTTCTACCAGAAGTTAATACACTAAAACATCTTAGATCTCGATTATGCTACTGCTCCATCTGCGTGTTAACGCGTAAATTAGTGCGCTTATTTAGATGTGGCCAACATTTTAACGCGTTAACTTACTAACATTACCACGTTAGACATTAACATCAACGTTAACGTAAACGCAGGTGGAGCAGTAGCATTAACTGTCTTCTCATGTTTTTTTTTTTATGTCATAGTGTTAAACGAGCAAGTGTTAAGTGAGGTTGTAATAATTATGGCAATAAGATAGCCCTTTATTAAGTGAAATCAAAAAATGCTTGAGCAGTTCGTCTGTGTTGACCCTCTATAGACTGCTGTCTTTTCTTCGTTAGACAACGTCTCAGACGACTGGTGTCCCCGTTCCCATTTTCCCGAAAATTTGATAAACTACAGGCGTGCTGTATGTAGCAACTACATTCACAATATGTCGTGAACATATTGTATGATTAATCTGCTTACATACGACCCCTATTTTTACAACGTCGAGGCTTTGTGGTTGTGGTGTGGTGGCTTGCTCATCAAAAATCGGTACCATTTGGCTCTGATTTGGTGTCAGTTCGAATGTGGATGGTCGCAAATATAAAAGTGACATTAGACAATCTGCCTACAACATAATTATATGACCATAGGTAATTATTTCATAATACCATATTCCATAATATTTCATAACTAGCTGTGCCCCGCGGTTGCACCCGCGGTAGTTTCGGAGTTCCCACGGGAATTCCGGGATAAAAAGTACCCTATGTGACCTATGTCCTTCTCTGTACCCCTGAAAACGGGCATGCCAAATTCCTTTCAAATCCGTTCAGCCGTTTTTGCGTAATTGACAATCATCCCAACATCCAGAACATCCACACTTTCACATCACTCCATAGTATAAAATAAAGTTGTTTTCTCTGTCCCTATATCCCTATGTATGCTTAAATCTTTAAAACTATGCAACGGATTTTGATGCGGTTTTCACCAATAGATAGGGGTCATTCATGAGGAAGGTTTAACTATATTTTATCCTGGAATTCCCGCGGGAACTCCGAAATTACCGCGGGTGAAACCGCGCGGGTCAGCTAGTTTATAATATTAGCAAGATTATTAATTATAACCGTATTAATTACTAATTATGCTATAATATCCTACGGTCAGTTATTTCGACGCAGTCCGCAACACCCGAGTATCAGTTATTTACGACGCAGCTCAGTGGCACAACTCGTAGCTCTAAACTACAGGTTACCAATTTACTCAAACTTATATTTTGTTGATTAAAAGACTGATTGTTACTACCAGTGTAAGTTTTTCTTGATTTTTTTTTAATATATTACTCAGAATATTCGCTAACATCGTGTTTAAAAGTACAGTAAGGACACTGTCATACTCAAGCTATAGTTATATTACTATGGGCGTCCACGTAAAAAGGTAGGTACCAGTAGTGGGGTATTGAGTTAAGTCAATTGATAATAAGGATTGAAAAAATATTCGAAAACTAGCAGTTTTTTTTTTATCAGACATTTGAAGTTGAAATTCTGAAAGAGCTTAATTTGGGAAAAAGCATTCGTTATAAAAGTTCGAGTGAAAGAAAAACACGCTTGTTACATAGATTTTTATATATTATTGTAAATTAAGATATAATTATAAAATTGTAGAAAATTGAGCATTTATTAATAATCAATTAAAATCGCGGACGCAATTTTTTCACCCAACATTACAAAATCTCGTACCTATATCTCGGAAACTATACCGAGAACTGGTACCTTTTTGCTTAGACGCCCACATATTATGTATAGTGTCAAATTGTCAGAACTCGTCTTTTCATGAATCAATTGCGATAATAGAAAACAGTGGCCATACCATTGTCTATCGTAGCAGTGTTGTTTTAACCCTAACGGTGGCCGGCAGGCGTCGAAATTTCATCACAAATTTTAACCTAAGTCTGAAACTCTGAAATAGGCAAAGTACATTTCGATGTAAGATATTAATTAGGTAAAATATGTAACACTGCAAGGCAGTGGGTAGGCCCAAAGTACAACTTTAAAAAATGCAAATAAATGTTAATAATAAAAATGTATAATTGAGAGGAAGGCCAAATTTTCAAACGTGTTATTACAGGGACGACCAACGTTTCTATTATTTATTATTTTAAAAAGTATATCTTTGTGTTTGTCTTTTATCATGACAATTTCTTTTCTACTTATTCTTTACTTAAGTTTTAGAAATATAATTGAATGTTTAACGGTTTCATTTAAAATATTAAAAAGAAAAAATCTGTATAAATAAAATTTATTTACAACATATAAAAACATATTATTTTAAACATCTAATAAAAATTATATTTTATGAATTTATATCAATGATTCTTAAAAAGTTTTTGTCAATAAATCGATCTTTACGCTAGCTATTTTATTTTGCTTTTAGTTTTACAGGAACATTGAAATTAAATATATTAATATCTTACATTCTCATTTATAAACTATATATTATTATCTACTTATAAATAATAAGTTTAAATATTTTAAAAAA
The DNA here is from genome assembly GCA_907165275.2 of Zygaena filipendulae. Lineage (NCBI taxonomy): Eukaryota > Metazoa > Arthropoda > Insecta > Lepidoptera > Zygaenidae > Zygaena > Zygaena filipendulae. The sequence continues at coordinate 8,524,850 of OU015659.1, forward strand.
CATTTAGCACCAATGTATCGTGACAAAACAATCGAAGATTTCACCGAGAGGAATGTGCTAAGTACGTACCTACGCAACGTTCAATGTCAATTTATACTTAAGGCCCATGTTGAAACTGAAGCCCTGTTACAAGAAATTATATCTTCTAAGATATTCTATATAATAAAGCAATCTGTAAGAGAATATGTAACTAAATTGCTTTTATTTCTACAAAATTAAAGTTTGCTGTTCAAATTACCAAAAATAACGGTTTTCAATGATACTTTTTAGAAGGAAGTTTTAAATCACACGGTACGGATGGAAAAAAAACATTCATTTTCCGTCACGGCGTCATACAGCTGCTCTACAGAAAAACAAAGCAACTAATTTTTTCGAAATGAGTTTTTATTTTTTATTTCTGCCTCTTTTTCACGCATGGAATCAGTTTAATATGGAAAAGTTCGTTCTAACCAAGTGTTCACGACACCATGCATTTTTAATTAGGTAGGTATTATGTTGCAACATTGCTCTCTTCCTCAGATTGTTTTTTTATTTAAATATCTTAGACGACATTTTTTGCTGTTGTGGGTAAGTCATAATTTCAAGTCAAGTAATAATTTTATTAATATCTACTTCATTCCAAATATAATATAAATAGAGAATTATATATAATAATATTACGATTTCAACCGATGATATTATAAGCAGGTATTAAAATCAATGATTTCAATGATTTTATTTATTTATTTACCCCTACTAGTGAATCAATTTTAATTGTGTATTGATACAATGTTGGAATCAATAGTATTAAACCAATTTGGAATGAATCAACAAATCTTATTACTTACTATTACCTCAATCTAATTGTAATAATATCCCATTGTACGTTGTTATGATAAAAGTAATACCCATTTTGGTCCCCATTTAAAAGCACTGTTCTATTCAACATGAATTAGGAAATCGCTATTCCTAAAACATATTAAATAAATCAATGATCACATCGCACTGAATTAAACTATCGCAAAACATGACAGAAAATACACCAAAAAAGTCTTTCATTTCAAATCTCGTCTGACGTGAAATAAAATTGATTTTCAGGCACATTTGGCAATACTTTAATAAGTCCCAAGAATGTCACACGATAAGTACTAAATTTATTTTTTCTTTCATAATCCTATGGGCTTAAAATACCGATATTATTGATTTATTCCGGTTACTTTAACCTCTGCAAGAACCGATTTTTTAATAAGAATCTCAACTGTACGTATTTATCATGGATACCGATGTTTTACCAGCCTTAGTAAGATTAAGATGTGTGGGCAGATTAGCAAATCGTGTAGCACTAGCTAGCGCCAACGTGATGCGCCCTATGCACACAATAATATTGTAGCCAGTCTGCATGCCATATTATGGCAAGTGGTGCACGATTTAATCTGGCAACGTAACGAAAAACCGTTATAGAATACTTGTAAGCGATAAATAAAATTTTAACAAAAAAAGCTAAGTCAAATAGGTATATAGACTCTTACCACATTGCAGACACGAGTGGATATTTGTGTTTTTAAGTCTGTTTTAATATTTTGTTAAAATATTTCTTTTCGCTTTTATGTGGGTTGCCTTCTTTTTTTTTTGGAAGTCGGTTAATAATACCGAATCTAACATAAAAGTACATAGAAATTTAAGTGTGCTTCCTAGTAAATAAATAAATAAATCTCGTAAAATATCGATATCCAGGCATCGAAATCAAAAGTACCAGTAAGCGTAATTTTACAGGTATTTTTGAATGATCACGGTGTTTAGTTACTTCAACCGTAGTTCAAAACAGGATTATCTTACGCGCTAAACCTAATGATAAATAAATATATTTTAAACGCCACAATGTGCGATTTTTGTGCTAGTTTAATTTCTTGTGTTTTTTTTGTTTAAAGTTCGTAGATCCACATACAGTACATGTATGTTATTATACCTACGTTTCCATATCAATATCGTTGTCGAACGTGCAACCCTTTGTACCCTGATAAGTCCCTTGTTACATGAAAAATATATGAAATACTAGCTTTCACCCGCGGTGATTTCGGAGTTCCCGCGGGACTTCCGGGATAAAAAGTACATACATCCCTGACAAGTGTATGCAAAATTTTATGATAATCCCTTAAGTCGTTGAGGCCTGAAAGCGTAACAAACAAACACTCTTTCGCATTTATGTATAATGGTAAGGATATAACAAGTTAATAAAAAAACAGTACTCGACAATAAAATATCAAACAATAAACGTTATTTATAAGATCTCTTTTCATTGTATTGCGGTCGATGCGTTGACTCGCGCCCGCGTTTAAGATTTGCTGTATGATTTATTAGTGTATTTTAACTATTTTTATCAACCAAATCTATTTTTTTTTTTGTAATGTCCTCACCCTTGTTAAGTAGTTATCGAATATCGTCAATACTTATAACAGGAGTGAGGAGTGAACGTCATTGACGCTGACAAGTAAAAATAGCGTGTAAGTATTGAGTATGTGCGAGATGTGATTAGGCAATTTTCACTTGTACTGTAAATTGTACGACGCTATGTGCTGTGCTGTCTTGATTATCTGAGTCAAAATGTGAAGACCTTATAATTAGCCATTTGTTTTATATAGAATCTATAGATAGAAATTGAAGTGTGCTTCTGGTCTTCCTAGTAAATAAATAAATAAATAGCAGCGCAAAAAAAATAGATACGGTCATTAACGTGGTCATCACATGTCGTTAACTAAATTTATGCGGATCATTTTTATCACCCTACTCCCACCGAACGGATTGGTGCACTGTGGCTTAACGCCGTCCAATAGTATCCATAGTATAGTATCCATAGCTGTACAACTTACGACTATGATCTAACAGAGTCAATGTTCAGGAGGCAATACCCATACAGGCATCTCCTCTTTCTGCTTCTCTTTCTTCTTGATGTTCTGCCGATGCCTGAGCCGGACGTCGTCGGGGCCCTCGGAGCGCCACTTGCGCGGCGAGCCGTTCTGCTTGTGCCATACACCGTTATCGTTGTGCGCTTGGTCCGGCAACGGCGCTTCGTTGTCCAACTCCGGCACATCGTCGCGGCTGAACGTGAACGAGGGATGGTAGTACGTCTATAAAAGAAAATCAAATAACAGAAATAAAGACGAGTTTTAATTGTACGTCTATCGTATGTAAAGTAAAAACTCGGACTCCTTTGAGCTATGATGTTTTGACTTTATTTTTTAATTCGAATGACGCGCGTAGTAGGTAATATAAAATTTCATTTCATAACTGTGGCCCATGTTTTCACCCGCGTGAGTTTCGGAATTCCCGCAGGAATTCAAAAAAAGTAATAATTGGAGTATCTACCTGCATCGTGTCGTCGTGCCTGTAGCGCTGCATCTGCAGCCACACGTGCGCCAACAGCAGCGGGAACCGCCGCAGCCAGTACGCGAGGAAGCCGTCCGGCAACCTGCCGAGGCTCTCGCACACCGCGCCCGACAGCTCGCGATAGTGGTGTTTCTAGACAATAACAAATATTATACATTATGTACCTTTTTCATGTATGCAAGTCTCCCACCGTGCAGTTTGAAAATAACGAAGTTTATATTCAATCGCGTGCTTCACGCTAATTTAACTAGAAGGTGACGTCATTAACGAAAGTAACAACAGCACAGGGCTCATAGGTGCGCCGCGTGCGCAGGTCGTCGCCCACCGCGGGGCACACGACGTGCGCGCGCCAGTGCGGCTCATAGGTGCGCCGCGTGCGCAGGTCGTCGCCCACCGCGGGGCACACGACGTGCGCGCGCCAGTGCGGCTCATAGGTGCGCCGCGTGCGCAGGTCGTCGCCCACCGCGGGGCACACGACGTGCGCGCGCCAGTGCGGCTCATAGGTGCGCCGCGTGCGCAGGTCGTCGCCCACCGCGGGGCACACGACGTGCGCGCGCCAGTGCGGCTCATAGGTGCGCCGCGTGCGCAGGTCGTCGCCCACCGCGGGGCACACGACGTGCGCGCGCCAGTGCGGCTCATAGGTGCGCCGCGTGCGCAGGTCGTCGCCCACCGCGGGGCACACGACGTGCGCGCGCCAGTCGTCGCGCACCACGCGCCGCGCGCCAAGCTCCAGCGGGTGCGACGCGCCGCGTGCGGGGCAGCCCTCACCTTGTTCCGTATGGCGCGCAGCAGGTGCGCGGCGCGGTCCCCGCGGTACGTGCGCCGCGCGCGCAGGTCGTCGCCCACCGCGGGGCACACGTGCGCGCGCCAGTCGTCGCGCACCACGCGCCGCGCGCCAAGCTCCAGCGGGTGCGACGCGCCGCGTGCGGGGCAGCCCTCACCTTGTTCCGTATGGCGCGCAGCAGGTGCGCGGCGCGGTCCCCGCGGTACGTGCGCCGCGCGCGCAGGTCGTCGCCCACCGCGGGGCACACGTGCGCGCGCCAGTCGTCGCGCACCACGCGCCGCGCGCCAAGCTCCAGCGGGTGCGACGCGCCGCGTGCGGGGCAGCCCTCACCTTGTTCCGTATGGCGCGCAGCAGGTGCGCGGCGCGGTCCCCGCGGTACGTGCGCCGCGCGCGCAGGTCGTCGCCCACCGCGGGGCACACGTGCGCGCGCCAGTCGTCGCGCACCACGCGCCGCGCGCCGAGCTCCAGCGGGTGCGACGCGCCGCGTGCGGGGCAGCCCTCACCTTGTTCCGTATGGCGCGCAGCAGGTGCGCGGCGCGGTCCCCGCGGTACGTGCGCCGCGCGCGCAGGTCGTCGCCCACCGCGGGGCACACGTGCGCGCGCCAGTCGTCGCGCACCACGCGCCGCGCGCCGAGCTCCAGCGGGTGCGACGCCCCCTGTGCCGCGCTCACTTCCACGTTGTCACTAACATCCTGGTGACGAATGCAACTCATGAACATGTGTGCTGTTATGCAATTTACAGTTGGCGGCTTCTTTATGTAATAACGTAACGCTACTAATTTTAGTATTTTTGGCCGTACGCACCTGCAGGAAGTTGAGCGTGGTGTGCTTGTCCCAGAACACGGGGTGACGCAGCACGGCGGCACAGGGCGGGCGCGACGCGGGCCGCGCGCTTAACATAGCGCGGATCAGCGTTTTAGTCACCACCACATCCTCCTCCGCCAGCGATGTACTGCAGAAAAGTTACGCAATCAAAACATCAATGCAATGTAACATTCAAAATCACATCACAGCGTCGGGAGCTTGAAAACAAAATTTATTAATGACGTTATTAGGTATAATTATGACGCCAATGCGCAGTAGGTCATCACACCTACTCGGCATCCGCTAATCAATAACAGGGTTCCACTTTCCAGTCTGGACGTGTTTTTACTATTTTAAGTATATAATATTATATAATATGTAGTATATGTCATGTGTACTTGGTGTCCACGACATATGTAGATTAGCGTGGGATCGAGTAGAGATGTGTGTTGCGAAGTGTTTTTATGTCTCACTCACTCTAGATGCTTGAGGTCGTAGTCGCCGTTGAGTATGTTGGCCTGGCGGCGCAGCACGTCGCCGAACGGGTGCTCGCCACGCGACAGCACGTAGTAGAACACGCAGCCCAGCGAGAATATGTCCACGGATGTCGTCTAGCGATTCGATAAAATCAAAATAATAATAATAATTTTTATTAGGTGAAACTTACTTAAATAAATATTTTACTTTATATACTTAAACGGCATAGCTCCAAGGCTCTTTAGGGCGTTAAGATAACGTGCCTTAGAAATTGTATCTCCGTCATGCTGCAGACATTGGTTGGTTACAAGAAAAGTATAGGTATGAATGGCATACCGTCCGTTCCATCTTCATGATTTCCGGCGCGATCCAGCCGTCGGTGCCGGTGAGGCCGGAGCGCTGCGAGAAGCTGGCGCGGCCCACGTTCAGCTTCTTGGACAGCCCGAAGTCGGAGATGAGCGCCCGCACCGCGCCCCCGCCCCCGCCCCCGCCCGCGCCCGACGGCATCGACAGCAGCACGTTGTGCGGCTTTATGTCCCGGTGCACTGCACGCACAAACAACATCACCTTACCATGAGGGCCGAATCTGCTCACGCAAGACAACACAATACCGCACCGCTGCCACCTCGATATAGGTCTTACCAGATATCTTGACAGTGTTAACCGATCAGCTGTCAATGTTACCTTAATATGTATTATTTTTCATGATTTCATGATGATCGGTCGAGTAGTTAAGGTGAGAAAGCGTTACAAACATTCGCATTTATTGAAATACGTAAAGAAATAATGTACCTATATCTAAAGAGTGTAGATGCGACAAGCCCATAGTGGCTTGTCTCAATATTTCGACAGCATCGATGCGGCATTCAAAATCGATCTTGTTGTTGACATAATCATGCAGAGTTGCCGAGCACAGCTCCAGAGCTATATACCTGGAGGACACGAAACAAACAAAATGTAGCGACCATAGAATATGTAACAAGTGTTTATCTCTAACATGTCGCTCATGTTTTTGTGAAGTTTTAATATTCTTCTTACAAATCCTTTCAAAAATTATCCATGTTCTAATCCGAGCCAGTTCTAAACCAAAATCTATAAGCTGTTTTCCCATGTGAATTTCCTAATAAATACGTATGTACCTATGAACCATCGTCAGGTGAATATCAATAGGTCGAATTATATATAAAAGATATACATATGATCACCAAAAGACGCATTAACTTTTCTAATGTAAGTACCATTATTAATTTTTATGACATAATTTTATAATTTAAGTAGTAATACTCAGCGGTTTATCCCGTGTGACAGGACAAAAAATATATCTGGCAATGATCTTTGAGATAATCATAAGACGAATGTAAACTGTGATGCCGAATTAAGATTTGTCTATGTCTATGTCTTAACTATAATTTTTGGCAAACATCTTGGCATTAACGCCGAGATTCGATTTTTCGGTTTTCTTGTACGAAATAAGATAATGTGATCTATTTCCACTCGTACTTGAATTGCTTGTCCTGCTCGGTGCAGTAGTAGCGCACGACGTGCGCGTGCGCCTGCGCGTCCGACTCGCGCAGCAGCGCCACCTCGCGGTCCGCCACCGTCAGCCCGCCCGCCACCAGCCGCTTCACCGCCACCGCGCGCTTGTCGAACATACCCCTGCGAATACGGAATCAAGTTAACGAAGCACATACGGAAGGAAAGTACCTATTCAGCATTCGTTTCTCGTTCCAAATATCCAAAGAATATAGCTACTCTGGTACACCCAATTTATTGCGAAGGAAATGCGCGTAGATTTCGCGCGTCACTTCCGCCTTCGGAATTCCGGAATTTCAAAAATATTTAATTTTAATTAATAGATAATTGGGATTGTGAGATTGTGAGAGGATATAGACGTAGCATGCGAGCGAATATTACGTACCTTGACAAAACCACAAACTAACGGAACGGTATTTTTCTGAAATTAGCAACTTCACTTTTTAATTTCTGTCCGGAAAATGGCATATCTAACTGTCTTATATTAAGATACCATGCACAAACTATTATGTAAGTGCATAAAATCACTCTACCCACTGTACTCGCTGCCAATAACCGTTACCTGTAGACGTAGGTGCCGTCGGAGCCCCTGCCGAGCATCCGGTCCGGGTGGAAGCTGATGCGGCCGATGCGCATGTGACCGTCGGGCAACTCCTCCGGGCGGGCCGCGCACGCCGCCTCGCCGCCGGCTGAGCTAGTGGAGCCCCGCGAGCTGCCCTGCGACAGCTGCTGGAACTCGCGCGCCTGCGACACGATCACACGTTGTCAGAGGTACAGAGAAGGACTTAGGGTACTTTTTATCCCGGCATTCCCGTAGGAACTCCAAAACCACGGGGAACAGCTTTATAAAACTTCGCGTCCGTCACGTCCGTCGCGTCACTAACAGACTTAAAAAAAAATTTTTTTTTTGCTATATTATGTTATAGAATGTTAGCAAATTAAAAGATAAGAAATATCAATGTATAACTGGATACAGGCACCTATCAGTTGCTTCAACTGCCTGCCTGAATTATAAATAAATAAATATTTATTTATAATTTAAAACTACACAACAGATTTTTATGGTTTAGTAAATATACTGGAGCACAAATTAACGAAAAAAAAAACAACACCCACCTGGCACATCAGATACCAAAACATGGCAATTAGTAATCCAACTAGAATTATCACCACCATCTTCAACGCTTTGTTCTCTTGCTGGTTAAGCCAGATGTAACATCTCTTGTACCACAGATCCGGCCTTAATGGGAAGTCTTCAAAAACGCCGACCTCCTCATCGTCAGTTTGAACTGCAACCGAAATCATGTCCTTCAAATCGGTATCGTTGTCCACATCGTTCTGACTCTCCGAGCGTATTTGGCCGTTGATCAACTTTATAGTGTCATCGTCCTTCGTATTTTGCATGTTCATAATGTTCAAATTCGGCAACTGAGGTACCCAGGTCGTCGTTAATTCTGGGACTTTGTAGTGTCCCAATAGTACGTATGGCGTGCTCATCTGTAGGTTGATATCGGAGAGTTTATAGTGTACATTGGTGTAGGGCTGTTTTGTTGTTGCTTCTGTCGCTTCCGGACCGTCAGTGGCCGGTCCTTCGAGCAGCAATGGCTGGCTGTGGCCGGTAGATATGGTTATCGTATTCTTGTCGACCAAAGACGACAGTGCGTAAAGACCGTGATTGTGTTCCCCTATGTACAATGTTGTCCTGAAAATAAAAAAGAGCATCCATTGAAATGTCCTTGTAACAAATTTAATTACAGACATACACAGCATTATACATGCGTACATCGTTTTTATCTGCAATAATGGTATGGTCAATGCCAACGATAACAATCTATTTAATGCTGTCATTCGTGTCAGTAAATTATTGTGTATATGTAATAATATTTCCAAACGTAATTGCAATAATTATGTATAAATGAATCAATTGTATTTCAATCATTAGAATTAAATGCAGTTAAATTACAGCGGGAATTACCTATAACCTCATTTATACAGAAAGAATTTCCAAAATCGGTTGAAAATTTTAGATACTGTTTTCTAATATTGGTACACTGATGTACATACTGCAATTCCATGTTGGAACTTTTCTTCCCCTGTCCATTTCTGAACGCAGCGGCGGTTTCCAAGATATGGTCTAGCGTGTCATCGCCTATGGAGTTGAAAGGGACGGAGATCAGGCCGTCCTGGCCCAGCAAGTACACCGCCACCACTGGCGACTCGAAGTTGTGCGCCCAAACGATCCCGCCGCTCTTGCGGTTGAAGGACACCACGCGCCCGTCCGACGTAGATGTGTAGTGGATGATTCCTATGACAAATACAATCGTATATTGTCGGCATAAAATCCACTTAAGCCGAAGATAAAATTTGTTTCGTGCCCGATGCTTGATGTTTATTTCGGCTTCGAGGAAATAAAACAGTGGATATTTAAATAAACAAATGGGAATATTCTTTGCCTTAAATGCAATTATATTGTAAGTATGATATTATATGATATTACTATTGCCTTGATGCACAATCTACTATTTTATATCAGCAATTAGATACCAAGTTGGTATTGCTATGTATGGTCGTATTGCCATGTAACAGGCAGTCGACGGTACCCAAAAGGTATAATGATTATTATTTATCTTTTCGACTATATTTTCTCTGATGAATGAGCTTTCTATAAGGGTTTGTAGCACTCGTGCAGTCTCGCAACAGAGTGTTCTAATAATAATTGAACCCTGTATACGTACAAGGTGGGGCCCGTGAAGAGTGAGAGAGAGTGCACATTTGTTTTAAATCGGATTTGAGGTTTCCAAAATAACAAGTTTCGTTTTTATAAGGGGAAATGGAAAGTATTTACCAGGATGATAGAAAACTAAAACATAGTTTTACTCAGATTAGATCTCAGTTTCAGTGTAGGAGCAAAAGTTAACGACCGTATAGCGTAAATTCGATAAGCACATTTTATGCAGGCCGCAAGTTGTACATTGTACAGTCACAGTTCACACAATACATTGACTGTAATACGATACTATGTATTTAGCCAATTGAATATCTACTTTAAGTTCAAAGGAAGAGATCCGATTTTTATTAGTTGAAATTGGAAGTTAAAGGAAACACGATTTCAGGCACAGAGAAAACCTTTTTTGTCGAATAAACATAACATATTTGCAGTGAAGTGTTAACTGTGTTATGAGAAAAATGTTGACAGACGTTAATAAAGGTCAACAACCTGAGAATGATACGGCGATCAAACGAAATTTGCTGATGTTAATAAATTACGTAGCTGAAAATATGTAGACCACATAAACATTTTTTACCCATTTAGATTTTATTAATCTATTAAATTGGCAGCTAGTCAAAAATAATAATAACAATTCGTCAATGAATGCAAATTTGGAAATTTGCATTAATAATACAAATCGTACAATAGAGATCTTATTCGTAAAAAACTTATACCACTAACTCTTTACGGGTTTTTTTTTTTAGGAACTTATTTATTTATTGGCACACGAACAGCACAGCACATATAGTAATATGTTATAAAAGTTACATACAACTTACAACTTCTCAAGTCTTTTTAAAAATGATCAGTGCCGTTATTTTGTTTTGATGATTGATTTGACGATTTAAAGTTTTTTGTTTCTGTGAAATGCCGTTATGAATTAGCGCGATCGACCACCTGATACTCGAAGAATCCGAAACGTGTCGCACCGTTCCTGACGGCTGACCATGAGTGAGCTACTGCAGATATTATAAGTGTTAAAAAGTCACTCACTGTAATTCTTCAGCATTTCCTTGCCCATGGCGTGCGAGGTGTAGTCGAAGAAGGTTACGTTCCACTTGTTGTGCTCGTTGTTGGAGTCGTGCATCAGTATGTTGTACTCGGTGCGGGCGACGTACACGCTGCGCTTCTTGTCGGGTACACATGTGTCGTCGTCATCGTTTTTAAATATTTTCGTTTTATCGAAACCTGTAATTTTTATTTTTTTTATTATTAAATGAAACCGTCATATCTGAAGTTTTCGCGTTGAACGCTGTGCTATCCAACTCTATTTTTCTATCGAGGGTCAATCAAGGGGTAGCAATCCGTGAGAGAGGCTAAGTCCAGCGGTGGACACCCTTCAGCTAATATAATGATGATGAATCTCTATAAAGGTCCAGTTCTTTTATTTTAATGCAAAACTCTAAACTACTCTTGCATCGATAAGGACCTCCTCACGCTCATCGAAACTCGCGTTCAGACTATCGATCATCGGGACCAAGTTATATGGAGAGCCTTATCGATACATTAGCGTTGCAGTTATGTCACTCGACATTGTGCAATCTAGTAGGTACCTAGATAACATTAAAAAAATGGGTCTGGCTGTAAAAAATATAAAATTGACAATTTACGACCAGCAGTTTTCATTTTAAAAATATTAGAATTAGGCGCTGAAACTTCCTTTTAATAGGTACATAATTAAAAATCATAAAAATCTAGTCTACACGATATACACATGATATACACAGAATTAATTGACTTCAGTAGGAATTGACGGAAAATACATTAAGTAAATTGTAAAGCTACTTTAGGATAAGTACCTAAAAAAAGGTTTAGAAATCTCCTTATAGGTAGTTGAACTAAATATTAAAAGCAAACATCTTAAACAAAATGTATTTGATACAAACAAATTCTTTTATACCTTTAATAGAATAATGCCTAATTTCAAGCGGTACTTTTACACTTGAATCAACAAAGCATAATATAATACCTCGACATTATGTAGTTTAATTTAGATATAATAATATTATTTCTTTATAAAACGTTTTCGTAGTTCGGATTAAAACAAGTGATGACGCTTCAAGGGCATCATAATTCTCTGTGGATATTAAACTAATGCATTTTATTTTCTTTTCGTTTTTATTTATTTACATATAGATATAGAACATTTCGTGATAAATATAATATGTCCTATAATCGGACATATTTATCTAATATAGATAAAGCCGGTGGTTTATCTAAAAACATAAATGTATGTACATAAATGTAATTAACCAGCTCAAACCACGAACTACTAGGTGGGTCACAAATCTAGGTCATTATCTGAAAGATTCCGAATTTTTTATATCGAAGGCGATATCTGGGGATTTTCCACTTGGAATGAAATGGTAAAACCGCAGGAAATACTTAGTACGAGTCTTAGTTAGTCTTTTATCTAAACAAATGACAGAATTGTGCGATACCATGAATAGAATAGACATTTTCGCCATACCTAGGTACCCAGTGGGATTTCGGACGGCTGTTAATTATTATATTTATCATTTTTCTAAAAAAATAAAGATATTCGTAAATAAACAAACGAAATTTAACCGTAATATGCAATGAAAAACAAAAAGTGATTATTTAATTCTGTCGTTGGATATGCTATGGTTATCACTTATTATCAGTAACTACAGATGGTTGAATGATTTATTGCACATAACTAAATCAACAAACGCCTATCACACTAATATACCACGCAAATTTCAGCCATAATGCGGTTATCCTAGACAATGTTATGACTATGTTTTGAGTGTAACCTAGTTAAAAATAATAATAATTAAGCGAATTAAAATTTGTTGGAATCGAATACATAAAATAACCAGTTCTTCCTCACAACAACGATTTAATGCGAAAGCTATATTATACCTACATAGGGTTGATTGGTGAATAATAATAAAATATTGCAGATTTGACTAAATAATAATATTATGTAAATAGCTTCGTACTCAATATAGGTAAGTACATTTAATAAATATAATTATATAGTTTTTAGTTTTTGTCGACGTCTGGGATATAATTAATTCTATATTAGCTACTTTGCAGCAGCAGGGTCAGCCCTAGTACAAGAAAAAAACCAAAACTTTTCATACAAACAGGTGTAATTCATCCATCCATCCGTCCATCAAATAACGGTGGAAAACCGCCACTTCTGTCCATATTCATATAATTACTGTTTTAACGAATAAAGTTGATTTCATTTTCATAATTTGGAATTTTTAGGGTGGCATGTGTGTACCTAACACATGGTTAGTGCAGTCGATTATAGTATAGTACAGCTGTGCCCCGCGGTTTCACCCGCGTGAGTTTCTGAATCCCGCAGGAACTATTCTTTTCTAAAATAAACGTAGCCTAAGTTGCTCCTTATAACATCAGCTATCTGTCAGTGAAAGTTCCGTTAAAATCGGTCCAGCCGTTTCAGCGGTTACCCGGTGCAAACAGACAGACATACAGAGGTAAATTTTTTTTTTTTTATTCAAGTAAAAAAAAGTGTATCGTGTACCTACCGTGTACACTTTCATACGCATTTAGTGAAAAGCTGTCAATTTGGAATTACAAACAGATACTTCAACTTTATTTATATGTATAGACTGTATAGATATACTCATAAATCTCACTGATTATAAGTGAATGTTTATAAAATATATACTCGTATTAGGTGTTTGTTACTTAATCATGAATAAACAGCTGCACTATTCAAAAAGATTATATGGTCTGGATTAACAAATGGGATCCAGCGGGGTTAGCCAAGTTGACATTCTACAATCGTTAACGCATAGAAAACTAGAATAGAAAATTTTGGTCAACCAATCAAAACTCTTGTTTTACGTGACCACTTGAAAACTAGAGTTTTGATTGACTGACTAAGGCCCGCCGCCCATTGTGACTTTTTGTCGACGTGACTTTCTGTCACTTATGAAAACTATACTGAGGTCACCGTATTGTCACGTCACCATAATGAGCGCACTCAGTATAGTTTTCATTGCACTTGACTAAGTGACAGAAAGTCACGGCGACAAAAAGTCACAATGGGCGGCGGGCCTAAGTGACATGATGGTTCGCTACTTATGTTTTCTATGCGTCAACGATTGTAGACTGTCAACTTGGCTAACCCCACTTGTTATCCCAGGACAAAAAAAATGCGAGGGAATCTTTCAAATCACGCGGGTGAAGCCACAGGGAATATTAGTTACCCCTAGAGCAAGGAATTATTACCTGATATGTGTTCTCTTGACCCAGTCAATGGATCCAGCATGAACCACGTGTCACTTTTCTTGCCAGTATAAAGAATACCGTCCTTGGAGCGACAAGGAGCGTTCGCCACCAGCTCCGGTATAGTGAACGGTAGCTTCTTGAGCATGTCCTGATCGCCTCTCGGCCCATACATGTAAAGGAAACCGTGACGAGGATCCGGCAAGAACTGAGGCATCGGGTTCTCTTGTTGACTCGGCATTTTGACTGCTGGCTCTAGAAATAATAAAGATTATTATTTACAGTATGGTCAATTGCCGGACAAAGACGTATCTAAAAGTTTTAAAACAGTTGAAATATAAGGAACAAGACAGAACTGTTGATACCGCGCGCCTTAGTAAAGACCTTATAGCGTGAGTGTCATGGTTTTGCTCAATGTGAGGCAATGCTGCTACGATCCGATACCGATCGGTTTAACACGAGTTTATAAACTTTATATGGGAAGACGATGCCGAAGATTGCTGTCAAATAAAAGACGTCCTTATGCAGTGTTCTCAACTGTTTCTCCGGTTCTCTCCATGACAGGCTGAGTTGCGTTGTGTTTCACCTGTTTCGTCTGTTACTAAACTAACCTTAACCTGTCCTAATAGAATTAGTTATAAATCATAACATATTGCTAATTGATCTCTGAGATCGAGGTAGATTTCATCGCAATTTTGTTCTGATGGTTTCAGTAAAAAGTCAAATATATTGTAACAAGCAAAATATGTAGCTTATCTTGCATGGTGATAAGAGTACATAGTTTGCAACATGATCGTACTTTTCAACACGCACGAATTGCAGTTCCAGTCATTATGATAGTATAAAAAAAAAAATTCTACTATAACTAGCTGACCCCCGCGGTTCCACCCGCGGTAATTTTGGAGTTTCCGCGGGAATTCCGGGATAAAAATTACCCTGTATCACTCTGGATCACTGTAGCTCTCTATTACTGAAAGAATTTTCAAAAGCGGTTCAATAGATCTAGAGATAGTTGTTCCACCGTGGTTTTGCCCGCGGCAAAAGCGGAGTTCCCGAGGGAATTCCAGAATAAAAAGTACCCTATGACACTCAGGATCACTGCAGCTTTCTATAAGTGAAAGAATTTTCAAAATCGGTTCAGTAGATCCAGAGATTACCCCCTACAACGTCACAAACTCACAAACCCACAAACTCAAACTTTTGCTCTTTATAATATTAGTACAGATAATGATTGGAACTTTTATGAATTCATAAAAGTGTATAAATATCTACCACATGCTTGCTGGTGTAATAGGATAGTTTGATACGGTCACTATTTTACGGGGAATATAGCAGCTGTTGATGTCGATAAATCTATCCACATCAAAATATTGGAAACGCAAACGAGTGTTTTTACCTCGGTTTCCCCAATAAGGTTAGCAAATTGAGCAGGTCTAAAAGCTATTCTATGGGATTGACGGCTTCGGCTGCCCTGTTTTGCAAACCTTATCGGAGAACCGTAGGGGGAGCACGAATTTTTTCGCTCGGATGGAAAATGAACAACATTGTCTAGATGGCGTTGTTCATTTTCCATGCAAAAAAAAACGCTCGATATCGAAAGGACGAGAGCGAAAAAATTCATGCTCCCCCTACGTGCGTGCGCGGTCGGGATAAGCGAACACGTCGTTTTCGTATGAACTATGAACCCGAGTGTGTATGCATGGTATAGGTACATATATGGAATTGATACGGCATCCGAAGTCATCAATTTTAGCCAGATTTGCTAACCGTATAACATATGAGAACCGCACCACAACCGCACTCGAAATCTGACATGCGCGGGCTCGATAAGAGATACAGGGATTTTTTTTTATTTATACTATACACACCCTTAATCGTTTGGTTAGCAAAGTTTTCTTATTATATTGAAATTGCCTTTCCACACAATGATCAAAGACACAATACATACAGTAGGTGTAAATTGAAAAATTTAGAAAACTACTTCAGCAATTATAGCAGATATATGCCAGGTAGGTACCTACGTAGATAAAGTTTATAGGTTCAAGACGTCACCTAATAACGGTTTTCACGGAGTTCCCGCGGGAACACTCAAATTAAGTCAGGTGAGGGGGAAACTGCAGAGAACAGCTAGTACCTAAATTATAAGATATAGGTCTTATGAAAAATTAACAAGACTAATAATGGAATAACAATAATTAAAAAACATTGTTTAAGATAGATAAGTTGCGAGTGCGTAGGTCACAATGCAGATCACCCCTGTATAGGTAAGTACGAAAACACACGAAAGTAGGTGTAAATCATTTAGACTTTAGACCTTCCGATCCTATCCATCCTAGATGTCCGATTTTGCAGCAGCATTTGGAAATTCAATATACATACATAGAACCGAATAAAAGTTTATTTGGTAACAAAATTCTGTCAAGTAAATAGGTACCTACCTACTCATAGTGTAAGTCATAGTGTAGCACTAAATATAAAATGAACAAGGTTGAAAAACGGCTATCTTACGCTGATAATTCCAAAATCAGATTAATCGGATGAGTAGTAGTCGGAAGGTGTACATATTCTGTAAGTATTGAGCCAAAATCGAGCTATAGTAGGTACTCGTACGTAAAGCCACGCTTCGTCGGGCCACGCTGCAGCCGGCGCATGGCAGGCCACGTGTAGATAACATCGACATAATAACGACAAATTACAGATATAGTGACAAATAATACATGCAACCTACAAATATAGATGGGCAATCATGGGTTTATCGGGTTGAAATTAAACCAGGTTGATTGCCTATATATACCTACAAACAGTCACAAAAAAAATTCAACAAAATGACAGCCGAGAGATCAACGAATCGATTAGTGCTGCCAAAAGATCTCATAGTCATATGATACTAACTTATAATATCATTAGTAGGAGTTGAGTAGCAGGATCTTGTACGACAACTTGGTAGATTGTATAATACTAATAATAATCAATGTAAACCATATGTATGATTATTTTAAGCTCAATCGTTAGAATGAAAAAATAGACAAATACCTACCTACTTAAGAACACCTACTTAGTTATGTATGTCATTTTTTCTACAATGATTAAAAAAATACATAAGTAGGTATACATATTGTAAAATATTGGAATCTATAACTAAATGTTGAATCGGATGTAAGAAATAAATGGAGTTTATTTTATTACATTCATTCAATAATAAGTATTTATAATCTATATATAATACTAGCTGTGCCCCGCGGTTTTACCCGGGTGAGTATAAAAAATAGCCTACGACCTATTCTCAGACCTACCAAATATGTACATACATACCTAAGTACACAAAAAAAATCATTAAAATCGGTCAAGGCGTTTTGGAGGGGTTTATATTAGATAAGTATAAAAATAAATTCCTATTTCCCTTGGTCACGGCATCAGCTTACGATCAATTTCGCTAATTCTTTTTTCTGGGAACTCTTCAAATATTATAGGCACACCTATAGCGATTTGTGTATTTTTTATATAAATAAAATAGACAAAATATACAAAATATTAACAAAAAAAATATTAATAAAAAATAAACAAAATATTAACAAAAAAATGAAACCAACTTCAAAAAAAAAACCACAGAAGTCAGTGAAAAGCCAAATAGGGAGAGGGTAGATGGGCTAAGTCAACTCCCACCACGAGCTCGTCCTCGTCGTGAGCAGAACAACCCAAGTTAGCAGACACAAGTGAGCTTAGCACCAAATTCAAACCTGATAAGTATTTGTAGCTGGCAGTCCACACCTGCTCACAAAACTATAGAAAAGTAACAATTAGGGAGCCAACTAGATAGGGACTAGTGCTTACTGTTAAACTTGTCAGAGCAAAATTTTTATTTTATAAAAATTATAAAAAGCCACTATCATTGGTTTTGTTTTTAATGTGAATACGTGTATTCATTACCCAAGAGTTTTCTTTTCCTTTTATCAAAGTGTGTGCATTAATTGATTTCCAGAAGACATTTTTAGGGTGAGTTATTACCTACTATATTTGAGCCAGAGCAGATTACCAGAGCATGGGAAGATATGCAACAGTCTTTCAAGCAGAAACCTATGCCATAATAAGCTGTGTTAAAGAAAACATCAAAAACGAAATAAAAGGAAAATCCATCTACATACTCACAGATAGCCAAGCTGCGCTAAAAGCTGTAACATCATGTAGAGTGGAGTCAAGGTTGGTGCTTGAATGTGTCCATGCCATGAACAAATTGGGCAGCAACAACAAGGTCAGATTAATCTGGGTTCCAGGTCATGTAGGTATACAAGGCAATGAACTTGCAGATGAACTGGCAAGGAAAGGATCAGACAGAACCCTCATTGGACCAGAGCCATTTGTTGGGATCTCTGCCAACACAGTGAAAAAGGCAATATGCGAAAACACCCGGAAAAGACACTCACAGGAGTGGTCGTCGACTACGGGCCTCAGGCATTATAAACGCTTTATTGGCGACAAAACCGATGAGAAACTATCATGCAGCATACTTCTCTTAAGTCGCAATCAGGCCCGCCTAATCACTGGTGTGCTTACAGGTCACTTCGGGACAAAGGAACACCTCACGAAAATGAAACTCGCAAGCGAATCATGGCACATCTTATGTGTGAGTGCGATGCCTTGGATCGTAAACGAATGGACCTCCTGGGGATGGCTTACCCAGAACCAGAGGACTTTAGGCTCTTACCCCTCCACTGCACACTGACCTTCACCGCCGAGGTTTTCAGGGAATAGAGGGAGGAGCACAGGATGGGGATGGTACAAAAGATCCCAAGGGTCGAGATGCCGAGGCTTTGCTTGTCCACCCCATTGCCTAAGATAAGATAAGATACTATATTTTAACCAACTTTTTAATGAATTTCTACACAGCTTGCAGAATGTTAAAAGACAAAATATTTATAATTTTTATCTTTTTTATGTACCAGATTAGATAAATACATTTTATGTAATCTATTATCTCACCAAACCAATAAAAAAACCAGAGTAAAAAGAGACTTCAATTTCTTTACAAGAGGTCAAGATAATATGACTCATTTGTGAGTGGGCAGTACCGTGATTGCTTAGGCAATGTAACCTCATCATGGTGCAGTGGTGGGGCATAGAGGAGGCTCTATACCTAGAGCCTGCCTCAACTTCTTGGAAGCAGCAAAATAACAGAATAGTAATTACAGTAGTTAAAATAAATATCTTCTAAGTTAAGCAAAAAATTTGAACTATTTCACATAATACATAAGTACATCGTAACATTATTTTGGTACTTATAGGATTTTGATATCTGTTCTATATTATACTAGGTACCTGTTTCGAAGAATTAATGGATTTTTTTCCGGAAATCCAGGATATTTAGTTACTTACCATCTTTAAGCTTCCAAATAATATTTCCCAACTGGGGCTCCACAGCCACCATTCCACCACCCAAAGTTGCAAAAAGAAGAGGCCGGTCATCGAAAGCTCTCGACAACTCGGTAGTTACCTGTAATTTAATATATATTTTACTATTGATCAATTGACCAATCTTGTATTTGCGTATATTAGCGGCAGAATATTAAATGCAGTGCATGCGGCATTACTCTCACCTTTTCCTCTTTGTTAAATACAGATCCAAGTCCAGAGGACGAAAACACAAAAAATGTTACTAGAATTAACCACATTATTCACTATTTTCAATCAGCATGCATCACTTGCAAATAAAAGATATTTCCATTATTTTTATGCAATCAAAATTAGAATTTTACGCCGTGCACGACAACCAAATACTATTCGATCATCACAAATTAACTAGACTTATGTTCGATCATTCTCAAAGCCAAAATACAAACCAATAGTAAGTTAAATTAGGCTTGTTGAAAAAGTATCGATAATCGATATATCGATATTTTTTATCCAATACATCGATATTTTTGTTCTATATAATTATTTTGATCCATTATTATATTGAAATATCGATACAAAATATCCATTATCGAAAATTGTATCAAAACGATATAACATTTTATTTATTTATGTTACATAAGTTACTAGAATCCAAACTGTAAAGGATAGGAACGAACGGAAAAATCGTAAGCTAAATAGGTAATAGGTAGATAGACTAAGTCTGCTCCCACCACATTGCAGACATGGGTGTAGCACATACGTAGGTTATTTTGAGTGGCTGACTTTTTAATGGGTATAGACTGATACCTACTTTTTAATACAAAGAATAAAAATATTCTTATATTTTTATTCTTTGTTATTCTTATCTGACATTTTCCTAATACGGTAGTACCTTTGATACGGTGTAGTGGGTAGAGACCTTAAAACCATTTGGAGTGACGCCAGCAGATTACATTCAGACTGATTCAAAAAAATGATCGTCAATGCCCAGCTTAAGACCAATATTTTCGCCCTAATAATTTTGAAAATATGGCAAAAATCTTGGCGCTATTTATTTAATAATAATTTATAATTAATTTCATATTATGAGTTTATGACTTAACATTTGAGTTGGTAACGCTGTCGGCCGGTCGAGAAAAGAAGCACCGGATTGCAGCAAGTGAGTGGGGTGGATGACATCCGACGGATCACATCCACAGATGACATCCATTAACAACGACACATCTGTTTATGTATGACAGACGCATTAGTGGATTTAGGCCAATGAATAATTTTGTGATGTAATATACAAATAATTTTTGTTCCACAGTTATGTCTGGCGTGTCTTGCTTTGGAGTGTGATGTCAAACAATTTTTCTTAATTTTACTAAATTGTCAAATTATTTATTGTATTTTACTATTGACTGTGTTCAAATATTTACATGTAAAAATATTACACACATGTAAAGTAACATTTTTATGTACCTACTTAATTTAAGATAAATAAAAAAGCTTATTTTGAATTACAAACTTTTATTTGTTCTTGTTTATGTTTTTCTCTAAGCACTACGTAAATTAGTTCGTTAAAATGTTTAGAGAAAAACATAAACAGATCAGTTCTGTCACTTCCCTAAAAAAATTTAATATTGATCCTAATGAGCTATAAACTATCGATGTGATTACTAATTCACATCCCTAGTATCGACAAGCTATTTATATGGACAACACTAACATTTTTTATCTGTGGGTCTGTCCTCCCCTTGTGATTGGTGGATCTCTAACGACCCCTCAGAACACTGTATCTGTCTTTAGACATATGTCTAAATGTCTAGTTCCAGGGGGGCTAAGATGCGCAAGACGACAAAATTTTATCGAGCCATTTTATCGATTCTCGTCGACATATTGTATGGCTTTGTCGACGAGAATCGATAAAATGGCTCGATAAAATTTTGTCGTCTTGCGCATCTTAGCCCGGCAGGTCACATTAACTTATCCAAAAAACGGGGACTATTGTGACGCTCACTAGTAGCAACACTTTTGAAAGTTGTGGAGGTTTTGTGTTCCAAGTTGTCATAAATTAATAAAATTGATATTTTATAAAAAATGTGGTTTTATCCTGCTTTTTATTTTCGAAGATTGGTTTTTACACCCTCTCACTACAAAATTCGGCATTTTTTCTTTTAAAAAATAGGAATTATTACAGCGCGCAGCGTGACACTCCGCGCGTCGGAATAGCTCGACTGACAACTGACAAGGTAAGGCGTAGTTTCGTTATATGTGTGTGCGTGTGCATGTACACGCCGAGGCGTAGTTTTATCGGCTTCACTTCGTTGTTCACAGCGCTCCGTCTTGACTTTTTATTTCGTCTGAGGTTTGAAAGTCTAATACCTACGAGATTTTTAGCTGCATATATACGAGGTATTTTATTTTTTGGTTGGCAGCCCTGCTACTAGGGTATTTAGGTTATTTACCTCAGAAGAATAACTTCTTCTGAGGTATTTACTATCTCGTTCTGTCAAAATTCCTTTTTTTTTTTAACAATGCTTCCTAACCTTTGCTTCCTATCGTCTTATTACCAAAAATGAAAGTGGCAAATAACACTCAGTGTTGAGTCCAAAAAGAAGAGAAGAAAAAAAAATTAGGTAATTACGCAGAACAATAACAGTTTCATTTTTCGACAATTAAAATTCTGTTTCGTTTGGAGCATGGACGTGATTTCCTAATTTTCCTATTAGAATTTGAAAGTTGAAAAATATAGGATTTATGAAAAGTATAGTTTAGTGTAATTTAATTATGTTTAGACTTTAAAAATATCACAAATATGGAGTTATCTGGCTCGGGTAAGTGAATAGCCAAGAATTTAGTTAGAAAGAAACCGTATGTTTCACTCTATTACTAGAAAGGAGGATAAAATGTGCAAAAAATGTAATCTTTATTTGGAGCCCCCAATACTTAAATAGACGTTGCAGCCGGCTTCGTCAGATCGAATCGGGCATTTTTGACAACAAAGAAAAGAACCTAACAACGTAATCTTCGTCGAGTGTTGACACTCTATCTTTTTACACTACGCACTTTTAAATAGAAATCTCAAGTATTTCACACCAATTACGCATGTTTAATTTATTTTAGCGATCATTAATAGAGAAAATAACTGAAATAATTTTTAAATACAGTTCACAATAGTTTGTGGATGTGTGTGACTAGTTATGCACTTTTTGGCTTAATCAATTGTATGTTTTTAGGTAAATCCCCGAATGCGTCTTTATCATTTCGCTACAATGCTAACAATGAAGAGTTAGAGGAACTGTTTAATGTATGTGATGATGATCCTCCTACACCTAGAGGTGATACATCACAAAGTAGTTTCCAAAGTGAGAATGCTAGTCCGAAAAAACTGGACAAGACTTCATCATCACTTATAGACAAATACTTTAAGTCAATGCGGACTGAAAAAACTGAAGAACCCAAGACATCAGAACTTAAAAGTAATAACGATGAACCTCGTGCTTCAGTTGCACCCAAAGAGGTGACATGCTCGCCAATGAAAGAATATTTAAATCGCTTGGGTAAAAAAAATATTTCATCTGAATCCAATGTTGAAGTGAAGGAAGGTTCGAATGAGACCTGGAAAATTTTCCATGACTTTAAATTTAAAATTGCTCAAGCTGTTGAAGATATGAAAACTCGGTCTGGTGAAGGTAAGTAAGCAAGTCATAAATTATTTCAATTAAGATTTAGAGAGAGAGAGAGATGTAAATTAAAAATATGTTAATAATCCATCCAATCCATTATTATTATTATTAATAAAAAAATTGTATTTTAAAAACAGAGATAAAAGATAAGACTGTTCCAAGAGAAAACTCAATGTCTGACTCTGAAGAGAACTCTGCAATTAAGGACTCTGATCAACATAGTGTGGGAGATACTGACAATCAGGTAATAATTAATAATTAAAAATAGCAGTTACCCTTTTCTAATTAGCACCTTATCTAGGGTGTTGTTTGAAACAGTTTTTTTTGTCTGGTGTTTGTAGTCAACCCTTGGGCTGCTTGAAAATCTTCCCTTAGGCTCTTGAAAATCTTCTGACACAAGATCAAATTTTTAATTTAATTGTATTAATAGAAATTGACAGCTTCAATCTATGCTTCACAGGTATCTTCACTGAACAGCAGCATACAGAATTTATCAGAAATGACACAACCTATAACAGCTAAAGCTGCAGAGCATGAATCAAGTCTCCCACTAGACAAAAATAATTCAGAATCCAGTGACGATACCCACAAGAACCTTGGTAATATTGACATACTTATGATGTTATTGCAATTGTCGTTGTTATTCCAACTGAAGCTATTCAGACAAAAACTAAAATCTGACACTCATTATCCCTACTACTACTATTACTATTATAAATGCGAAAGTAACTCTGTCTGTCTATCTGTTACGTATTCACGCCTTAACGGCTCAACCAATATTCATAAAACTTTGCATACACATTGTCAGGGGTACAGAGAAGGACAGAGGGTACTTTTATCCCGGAATCCCCGCGGGAACTCTGAAATTAACGTGGGTGAAACCGCAGAGAACAGCTAGTATAGTATATATAGATAATAACAATTCTTGGACATTATCACACAGCACTGCCTGTTTCCAAACTAAGCACAGATTGTACTGTGGGTACCAGGCAACTGATATAATACTTAGGTGCAGGCCACACATAAAGGACGTCGCGCACGGACATGGCACAGGCGACTTCCTATTCCATTCAAATTTTATGCAAAATTCATGGAAATAAAGCACGAGGTATGTCTTTGACGTACGTGGTTATGACGCGCCATTTCCGAGCAACGACATATCTACTGTGTCTAAAATTGTGCTTTATTTCCATGCATTTTGTATGAAAATTAAATGGAATAGGAAGCCACCCATGCTATGTCCGCGCCGACGTCATTTATTTGTGGCCTGCGCCTTATATTTTGTAGCTACATATTTTGCACCCAGATTCAGGGTAAATGTTTATCACTTAATTTTTACTCTGACGCAAAGATCAACCTCCGACACGGCGTTCATATTCGCTAACCACTCCACCGAAAATGCTGTTAATGAAACAGTAACCAGTCCTTATGTTCAAAAAAGTGTGGTAGTATAGTATTATATTATCTGTGGTGTGGCCTTATGCTACTTTTTGCATTTTTGACCTTTTGTGTATTTATTTGGTACTGTTTTTTTTGTAATATTTTCTGCTAGATAGCTGTTCCCTGCAGTTTAACGTGTTTTTCACCTTCTTTCTCTCTTTGAAAATTTAAATAGAAAAAGGAAGCTTTGAATTGTGGATATTTTATGGGTCATAATAACTAATTATAGTATTAACATCAAAAAGAGCCATATTATGGGCCAAATTTGAATAAAGGATTTCACTTTGACTTCGTTTTAAAAAAGTTTCTGGAGTTTGTGGTGTACCTATACCTGATTGTCAGCCAGTTCTTAAGATATTGAGATTCATCAAAATTAAAGTATAAAGGCAACCATTATTTATTTATCGTTATATTATCATTAATAATGAGCGTGATGGTGTAATTCTATTTAGTCCGTCAATTAGATAGTAAATAAGTAAATAATAAACACGTATTTTTTAACCGACTTCCAAAAAGGAGGAGGTTCTATGTTCGATTCTATGTATGTTTTTTTTTAATTATATTTATGTTCACCAATTACTCGAAGACTCGATTTGGAAAATTCTTTTATTTTAAAGGTTATACTCCCAATTAGGTCCCATTGCCACCAAGTCGGGATCTGATGAAGGGATCTTGGAGAAATCGAGGGAACTCTTCAAAAATTATAGGCACACCTATAGTGATTTCGGTATTTTTATAGTAAATCGTTCATTTGCTCTCGGGAAGCAAAATTTTAAGAAGTGGAACTGCTGATGAAGACCACAGATGGTCATCGGAACTACTCAATAATAGATATTTCACGGGTTCCGATTCATTAACTTCAATATGGTTTCTAAACAAACTATGCTCGTCACAATGTATATGGCGAAGTGGAACTGATGGTGATGTACTAGGAGAACTCCTCAACAATTAACGTACCTGCATCTAGAAAAGCAATATATTGTAAAAGGTGATGAGCAACATTAGGCTATTGTAACTTGGATAAATTATAAACCAACCCACTAAAAAGCGAGAAATAAACAAAATTTTTACAAAACACTTAAAACCGACTTCCAAAAACAAAACTAAAAAGCTTAAAATAACAAAATACCCATTTAATCCAAAAGACAAAAACACACGTAATATTTTTAATTGGTTTGTGCTACCACTGATCGGTATGAAGTCGGTGACAAGCCAAATATGGAGGCCGGAGGGGGTGGATGGGCTAAGTCGACTCCCGCCACCAGCTCTTCGTGAGCAGAACAACCCAAGTGGGCAGACACCAGCGGGCTTGTCACCGAATTCAAACCGATGAGTGGTAGCAAAACCAATTAAAAATATTACGTGTGTTTTTGTCTTTTGGATTAAAACGGTATTTTGTTATTTTTAGTTTTGTGTTTTTGGAAGTCGGTTTTAATTTTTTTGTTGAAGTTTTGTTTATTACTTTATCAAATCATCGAAAAAATGCTTAGATAAAACGTATCAAGTTTAGGAATGGGGGCTCGTGACGTCATAACTAAGTATAAAGTGTATCTAGGCGTGACGTCACACGAAGTTTCAACTATACTGATTGTCGTTATTTTTTACTAGCTGTGCCCCGCGGTTTCACCCGCGATAATTTCGGAGTTCTCGTGGGAATTCCGGGATAAAAAGTCCTTCCTATGTCCTTCTCTGTACCCGTGACAACGTGCATTCCAAATTTCATCTAAATCTGTTCAGCCGTTTTTGCATGATTGAGTAACAAACATCCACACTTTCACATTTATAATATTAGTAGGATTACTTACGAATAAACGTAAAATACGTGTCCAATATTTTTTATTCATGTGGACTAAAAAACTAAAAAACTAAAATTGAGTCATCTAGCCCATACGTTATTAACTGATCTTTCGTGCTGTTGACCTAACCGGCTTTGTACATTATTGTTTGGGTTGACTTCACTCTCGTTTCAAGTACAATGTCATTTTGGTTATCTTTTCTGGAGACAATAAATTATATTAAATAGTCAACTATAGATTAGGCGCCTGCGCACACGTACCTATCGTGTCAAAAACTAATTTATAATTAGTATTGCCCGATTGATTACCTAATAAACTCTTTATTAAAGGATAAAATGCTAATAAAAAATAAATTTTTAGCATATATCGATTCTGCGGAAGGCGTGAAGGATTTTCTCGACGAAAGCAGCTTGATGGAAGTGGAATCTGGCGTTGAGGCGTTAGAGGATACCAATATCGAAGGATTCGGCGACGTGACGAACGTGAACACGGTCGACCACACGGATAAGCCGCAAGAAGTGCTCCCCGCACACCCGCCGCCGACGCAAACGAACTTCGGCTTCCCGCCAAACAACAACGACAACACCACAGAACAATCACAGAAAGAATCGAAGCCGAAAAATAAGATATTGAACTTCGCCATGTATTTTCTAACGTTTCTCCTTGTGATCAACTATATTCTATTTCCGAACTCGGGCATTTGGAACGGGTTCCTATTGGGCATATGGTTTTTTTGTTTCGTGAGCAACGTGAAGACATGGGTGCTGGACAACTACTTCAGCGAGTGGGAACCGGCCAGGAGTAGTTTCTTCCAATTGAAACGCAACAGTGTGCTACAGCCCACATATACGATACCGTCTGTGAAGGAACATACGCCTTTGAAAAAATACGAGGTAATGTTAATCTTCTACACTATACGCCTATTTATCTAATCTAATATATATAAATCACGTGTCACGTTGTTTGTCCGCGATGGACTCCAAAACTACTGAACGGATTTTGATAA
The DNA here is from genome assembly GCA_907165275.2 of Zygaena filipendulae. Classification (NCBI taxonomy): domain Eukaryota; kingdom Metazoa; phylum Arthropoda; class Insecta; order Lepidoptera; family Zygaenidae; genus Zygaena; species Zygaena filipendulae. Next base: position 8,552,112 of record OU015659.1, read on the forward strand.
AATTTTGTAACCATTTATAATATGGTCCAACTTAAAAGATAGGATAGTTTTTATCCCGTAATTCCCGCGGGAACTCCGAAATCACCGCGGATGAAATCGCGCGGAACAGCTAGTTTGTATATATTTAATGAAAGTAACTTATGCATCTATTTACATCAAACCAGCCGAATTAATTATCCATGATCATCACAATGGATTTATTTATTGACTAGCTGTCCCGCGCGGTTTCACCCGTGATAATATCGGAGTTCCCGCGGGTAATTCCGGATTACAATATAGCCTGTGTTACTCAGGGATAATGTAGCTTTCTAATGGTGAAAGAATTTTTGAAATCGGTCCCTTAGTTTTTGAGTTAAATCGTAACAAACAAACAAAAAATCAAATCTTTCCTCGTTATAATATTAGTATAGATGTAGTCTACGTGATTATTTAGAATTGATTTTGAGATCGATATATTATAAACATTCAAATTGCTTGTTTGTCTGATAGCCCATAGAAAACTGAATTCATTCTGTAGGTACAACCAAAACAGTTTGTGAACAAAAGAAAATTTGCCTAACGGGATTCACTAATACTGAATGCCGCTAGGCAATTTTTTTTTTCTATTCAATTTAGTATTGTGTTTTAGTGAATCTCTAAAAAATGCGAACTTTTATATTTCAGGGCTGGATAAACCACTACAGGTTCCCTGACTACGATCCTTACACCTATCATATCAACAAAACGACTACAGCTTTTATTAAATTAGAAGGTGAGTCATATTTAGTAATTATTGTTCATTATTTTATCGCCAACACACGCCAATGAGTATTATGTTATCAGTTTGTTTTGCTTGTAATAATATATGTAAGTAAGCAAATTATTACCTGCGATAAAGTTCACAAATTTGTTAATGATTTTTCTTAAGGGTTATTAGACCGTATTTAGTTTCTGTATTAACTATTTATTTTTCAGAGAGATTTCAAAGCATCAATCAAAATAATTTTAGTCTCTTACTCTAGTTACTCTCTAATTTTCTTATCAGTCTGAAATCTAAAATCAACCTTATGTCCTTCGCACAGGGTGTAACTTAAGAATATCGTATACGAAATCGAAGATCGCAAAGAGGGCATTGTGGGATGAGAAAATAGACAAGGTGTTGTTCTATCAGCACAGATTGTATAATTTAAATGGCGCAAGAGTGATACTTTTACCAAAAGGACTAGTAAAAAAAAGGTGAGTTGACGATAAGTTTTTCGAACTATACTTTTTAATATTAGGTATAAATGCCAAAGTGACTCTATTTTTCTGTCTGGTCACGCCTAAACCAATGAACCGATCATTATTACCCTGGCAACTTCAAAATTAAGTGTATACCTATAAAAATATCTAGTAAAAGAGTTATTTTGCTCGTTCAAACGTTACGCACGCCTGCGCCACTTTCGCGCCTATATTATTCTGCCTCATGATATGTGAACATTTTGTGATGATACCAAGCCTATATTTTAAGTAAGACAGACTAGAGTATTGAGCAACTGTGAAAGTTCGATTCAATTCCGTTAAGTAGTTTTCGCTCGGTGCGCCTACACGTCATATTATGCAGACAGAAATTCTAAGATACATTGTTTTACAATGTATTGACAATAATAGAATAGAATATGTACGATAAACAGTGTAGGTAAGTATTTGAAAAGCTTGCAATGCAGTCCGGAAGTAATATTTAGCTCTTATCTACCAACATGTCATTTAATTTATTTTAGACAGTGGAGTAAAAAATATCCGATTTGTATAATTCTAAACGAGAAAGAGAAAATTCAAGTGTTAGAAAAAGAGAATACTGCTGTAGAAAAAAAAATTGGAGAAGACAAGAAGAGTAAAGAGACGCAGAATGTTCCGCATGAAACTGAGAGCGCGGAAACCAACACCAGCCCGGAGAAGAAGAAGAAGTTTGTCTGGAGAAGGAGAGAGAAGAGGTGCGCGCCTTGCTCTTTACATTTTTTTAACATCATTAGTATAGTCATATCTACTGATTGTGGTGCTCAATAAATTGTTTTCATTCATTCATCAACATACACATTACAAATCTATTCGATCCCAGACTAAGTACATTGTGGAAAACATGCAAACATTTCAGTCTATTATAAACACACAACCAAAAGGAAAGTGGAAGTTTGTGTTCGTGACAAAGTTCGTCTCCATCGGGAGTCGAACTCGGTATCCTTGTTCTGCGGAGCGGTACAGTGAACAAATGCGCCGACGCAGTCTACAATTTAACTGACTAAAATTTAGCGAGATAATTTCGGGTGTTATAAATGGTGGTTTTTTTTTTTCAGTATTTCACATAGCGACGGTGAATCCGGCAAAGAAGGACTTCGTCAGAGATTTGTTAGGAAAATGCATAAAGGTTTGTTAAAGCCTGTCCTAGTTATTTTAGTTAGTTAGTGTACAGTACTAGTTCGTTTTAAAGAACATTTATCTAAAAAGAATAAATTGACTCTGCGGTCTTGAAGTCTATTGAAGTACTCGAAGTCTTCTGACTTATGGCTGACTTCAATAACACAGAATTTAATTCTAGCTTGTAAGCTAGAGATTATCTGCGTAATTTATTTATAATAAAAACTATGATGTGATCTCATTTCTAATATAAAATACATAATAATCATATTAAAATTATTTATAGTAGAATCGAGTTCGTAATCATTTTTCATCATGTTTAGAGATAGGTTTTGGTCCGGAATTTACGGACATTTTGAGCAAATTCCCTATAGACGTCCATAACGCCGGAGTAAAACCCATCTCTAATCATGTTACGTTTCGGCAGTCCAATACACTACACTGATACACTCATAAACCCAAAAACTTTGTTTTTATTGCAATAGAAAAGAAATCAGACAGTGTGTCGACCTTCACGGAGCCGGTGGAAGGGCAGGGCATAGACAAGAACGTGCCTTCGGAGGAGCCGCCTTACGTGGACGCTGAAGCGGATCTGAACAGCGCCGTCAACGCCAAAGACGATCCCGCCGACGAGGAGCTGGACGAAACAGAGATGTCAAAGATCAAGGAGTTTCTCGAGGAAGCTGTGAGTATGCAATCTTTATTCGGGATACTATTACCTCGCCCATTATACTAGCTGTTCCCTGCGGTTTCACCCGCATTATTTTCCGAGTTCCCACGGGAAGTGTGGGATAAAAAATATTCTACATAATATGTCCTTTTTGTACCACTGACAACGAATTCATGATCATCGATAAGACAAAGAATTTCTTTCGTTATATTATTTTTTTTCAGCCACATTTATTTGGCATAAAAAAATAGGTAAAATTATAATAAGGTCTAAAAATGAAAAAACATAAATACACACTCTTTAATGAACTAAATTTTTTTTATTGATAAATTTATGTCTTGTTTGCAGAATTAATAATGCAACTCATTAAGTGCAGATGCAGAAATTAAAAAAACTGCTACCTTTGTTTACATAAAACTTGAGTTATCACAAAACTAATAAACATCTATCTAAAACTTTCCAGCATGTGCGTATGTATCAATGGAAATGATACCTACCGTTATGTGTTATGTTGTGTATACCTTTCTTTTATGTCTCCGCACAATTTTCTCTCTGGATCTCATAAAATGTTAGCTACCTTGTCTCTATTAGTATCGGTATCGCTATTCGAGGGCTGTCTGTTGGTGTCTTATCTGTTCAAAATAATTTTGATAATAATACGTCTTTTTTGTGGTGGATCTTTTCCTGTGACCTTCTCGCACCGACTCCAGGAGCTGGAGGCGGGGGCTGAAGGCACGACGGAGGGCGAGTGGAGCGTGCACATAAAGCACTCCAAAGACACACACTTGTACATATTCGCACGCACCGGCCGGGACAAGCACGAGTGGTAAGAGCTGTTGTATTTGACTAGACTTCGTTGTTTAAAAAATTTTGTTTGACGATTTCAAGATTTCCGCCATAATATAGTGCTCACGTTTTCACTGTTTTGAAAACGGCACTAATGCCGTATACTTTTAAGTTAGAATTTTTGTTAAGTACTTATATCAATCAAGTGACGTTTCTGTTCTTCTCAATCAATGGACGCCATGGTTTTTAAGGTGTGGGCAATGTGTTATTTCTTATTTAATGTCGTTGTAGCTTTTTCAACTTACAAATACTGCGTTTTCTGCAGTAAGTGATCTTTGAAGACACACTATTTTATTTATTTATTTATTTAATAGTTTGCCAACAGATTTACATTATAAAATAAACATGTATATAAAATAAACATTGGGACAAATTTCACGAGGCGCAAAAAAATGCTGCACTGTATGTGTCGTGCAGGTTATTTTCTGAATCTACAGCCATTTTTCTATAATAAAATAATATTAGCTATTAATGACATGCTATTATTTTGGCGATCATTTAATTAAAAAATTTACAGAATTATTTTATCTAAACATTTCTTTTTTTTTCGTTTTTTCGCGGGATCCATAAAACTAATATTCAGTATTATACCATAAGAATTTATAAGGTTTAATATATAAAAAGCAGTCATAGTATAAGAAAATACACAATGTATTGAACCCACAATAAGTCGGACAATATATTACGATAGGTTTCGTCGGTTCAACGTAGCGATAATGGAGGCTAACTCGGTGTCCACTGACTCCTCGGTATCGGAGGATAAGACCGCTTCGGACTCTGCGCAGGAGACCAAAGACAAGAAGCAGGAGGGCAAAGATAGTATCGAGATGGCGGTGTACAAAGTGTGCGACAAGGACACCGTCAACTTCTCCAAAACTTCATCGGTGAGGACACAAAATAAGGCTAAAGAATACTAGCTAGTAATAGGTAACGTAAGGAGAGACCCTCTCCCCATGCCCCGCTACAATGTAGTTGTGAGAGTGATTACCTTCTCTCTGGTTTTGAGCCTAGAGAAGGCTTTAACTATGTGTGTATTAGACAATATCAACTTGAATTTCGAATTGGAGAAACTATAAATTATTTTCGAAGTTAAACTTTGTGTTTTGTATATTAGTATAGCATACAAAATCCTAAATTATGATTCTTTGCCATCTAGAGCGTTTGGGATTGTGTTTCCAGTTATAGGCGAAGAACGTCGTTGGTGATTTTCATGCCTGTTGTTGTAGAACAAAACGGCGGACTCGCTCGCGGAGCAGGCGCCGCCCACGCCCACCTCGAGCACGGTCCCCCTCGACTTGAACGCGTACGAGAAGACGTTCTGGCCGTATTTGTATAAAATCATACAGGTACGAATGAATGTCAGGTCTATTTAGAATGTTGTTAAGGTTCAATTTTCAATGGATCCTATTTATTTTAGAGGTAGGTATTCATAATTTAGTCCGAGGAATGATTACACTAATATGTAGGTATACTGATAACTATGTACTGGCTAATCAAGTCTATTGATAAAAACTTAAACTATTTTATCATATTTTTTAATTATTTTTTTATATTTATAGAATAAAAATAAAATGAAGGTATGTACTATCTACATAACCTTCATTTAATTGAGCTGAGGGTTATTTACATGCTCTTAAAAGTTGAATAAATAATTATTTTTTAAATTTTTGTCCGTCTGTCGGTTTGTATTTCCAGACTAATCTTCGAAAAACAGCTGAACAGATTTTTGTCTTAGGTAGCTACACTATCGTTACTTCAGGTTCAAGAACTAAGAAAAATATAGTATTTTTCACTTCAAAAAGTGGTAGTAGTTAGTGGATAACATAATGATACTGATGTAGATTTCCTCGCATGTACCAGACGCATGAGACGCAATTGAAACAGTCCGTCGAGGTGGGCGTCATGTGCCAGATAGAGCCAACGCCACCGGATCGCTCGCGCACCAAAAAGAGAAAGAGAGATGTTTGTTAAGACCACCTTATATTAGATTTGGACAAATTTCATTCGTGACTCGATGATTATTATTCATTAGTGCCATTCTTAATTTTGTGTTGCAAATGTCTAGCTTACGTATCCGTACTTCCAAACTAATAGTATGCGCATTGCGCATAAATACGAAAGTAACTCTGTCTGTCTGTTACCGTTTCAAACCTGAACTACTCAACTGATCATCATGAAATTTCGCATTTTCGTTAGAATACGAATTCATCAATATATTTTTAAGATTTTACTTTGAAGAGTCACGAATGAAAATGAAAGACAACTGTAATTAGTGTTTGAAGAAATTTGTAGTTAAATAGATGTAGGAAAGAGGTGTAAAAGCGAGATCGCGAGTTCTATCCCCGCTTTTCACTAAATACTTTGTGTGACGAACATTTATTTGAGTTTCAAAAATTTGTGATTTATTAGTTTTGAATTTTAATGTTAACTGCATTACTTTAAAGTTTACATAGTACTAACAACATGAAACTTCTCCATTATGTTTATGTAGGTTTCAACTTATCTTACCAATAGCACATCGTATCATAATATCGACGGTTGAAAGGCTAATTGATTTTGTGATATTGTCGTATACAATATTTGGAATTGACAGCGATTTTTCCTCCATTTTATATAGCTCAATTTCCAATTTGTACGAGCACTTCTTTGGTATTACAAACTGGATGTATTTTGAGCTAAATAACATTTATTTCGGATAATTGAGCTCTTATATTTATAAAAAATACCTCAAAAAAAAATTTGTCATTATGTTTTTTTTTTTTAAGAAAAATAAAACTTAAAATTGGCTGACTTGTATCGTGTTTAAACCCAAGCACCGGGCTAATTGCCCATCTATACTTTCAGCCGTCTAATTGGCTACTTGACTAAAAATTTTTTTTTAGTCCGTCGTGTAGATTAGTAGAAAATATTGGACACGTATTTTTTCTTTTTTTACGTAATCAAAAAATAACAGAGATACATTGAGTTGAAATTTCGCGTGACGTCACAACTCGATGCGGTTTGTATGGCGCTTATAATGAATATTGACGTCACGAGCCCCCCACCCTAAACTTTAATGCGCTTTATCTATGTTCATTTTCATTAAATTGAAAAAGCAAAAAGTACGTGTCTATTATTTTTTTATTTTCTAACTGACGGACTAATTAGAATTTTGATTTTCATACCTTGGAGAATACCCAATTGTTACATAATAACAAAATAGTCGCATTGAACGTGCGCGCGCGTGTCCGTATACTTAGAGCAAGTCGGAGGCGCGCGAGTGCGAGTGCCGCGCGCTGCCCGCCGAGGTGACGTGGGTGAACACGGTGCTGGCGCGGCTCGCGTACGACGTGATGCGCGACCCCAAGATCGTCGCGCGCGTGCAGAACAGGATACAGAGGAAACTGCACACACTCAAGGTAGGCACACTACTACATACTACACAGTACACACATCAGCCGTCCCAGCCAAGTTGACAACAACCGACAATGAGGCCCTGAAGGCTGTATATGGGGCGTATAAGTACTCTAAATGCGGCCTTTAGGATCTCAGCTAAATCATATTATGTTCTTCTATATTATGGTGTTTTTAATTTTTATGGACACTGTTGGTTCTTGTGGCCTGAAATAAATATTATTATTATACAATGTCATTATCGTTTTCGCTATAAAAAATTGAGGAAGTTATCGTCTGCGTGTAACTTTGCCACGTAAAATTTTACAATAGTCTAGTTTCCTGGGTAAAAAAATCAAAATTCTATTTAGTCCGTCAGTTAGATAATAAAAAAATAAAAGACACGTATTTTTTGCTTTTTTAAAATAATGGAAATATGCATAGATAAAGCGCATTAAAGTTTAGGGTGGGGGACTTGTGTCGTCACAGCTCGCTATAACGTGCTGTAACGCGTGACGTCATGTGAAATTTCGACTTGATATATCTCCGTTATTTTTTGGTTACATAAAAAATAAAAAAATACGTGTCCAATATTTTTTAATAATCTACAAAACGGACTAAAAAGAAAAATTTAGGAAACTAGCCTATTGATAGGACGAATTTGCGTGACATGACGATAAGTTCCTTAGTTTTCCATTAGCGATTACTACTATAGATTGTCAACTTAGATAAGCGGCAGGGGCCATAGACGAAGCAAGTGAACAAATACCTGATCTGATTATAATTAATATACTAAAATAATACTTATCGCGACTAAGTTCACTAACTTAATCTAAAAATACTTGACCTGTAAAGTTGAAATTTAGCAGGTAGATAGTTTATACGTAAAAGAAGTCAGCTAAGAAAGGGTTTGGCGGAGTTCCCAAATTAGCGCCGTATTCCGAGATAAAAGTACTACCCTATATTTTTTTTTCCACATGCAAAATTTAACGTTTCACCCGCGTTAATTTCGGAGTTGCCGCGGAAATTCCGGGATTAAAAGTACTCTATGTCCTTCTCTGTACCCCTGAAAACGTGTATGCGAAATTAGCGTGCGTTGCGCGCAGCTGCCGTCGTTCATGTCCCCGCTGGTGGTGACGGCGCTGTCGCTGGCGGGCGCGTGCCCGCTGCTGGAGCGCGTGGCGGCGCCCGCGTGCGACGAGCGCGGCGTGTGGCTCGACGCGGACCTGCGCTACGACGGCGGCGCCACCATCACCATACTCACGCAGATCAACCTCATGAAGCTCAAGGAGAAGAGTGAGTTGCGACTCGCGCCCTCTGAAGTAGCGAAGGCGCGCTGCGCTCACTAAGGGTATGTTCCGTTTTTCACTGAGAGCATTGGCCCAGTGCTAGCAGTGGCGAGAAATTCGTTCCGTTATAACTTTCAGTAAACTGCCGCAGTATCCTAGGGTATGGTATGACGTCATAATCGTCGCCAGTTTTCTACTGAGTACTGGCGTTTCCGAGGTAAGGTTCTCTCAGTGGTTTGATCACGTGATCAACCTTGGACCAATGATTGGTCAACCGCGTAGGTCGATTGACATGAGTGGTCGACAGCGTGACATGACAATGACATGGATGCCTGTATACTGGGACTGCGTTCCGTTATAAACAGTTACCAGTATAGCTCAGTATAGCTGACAATAAAGGAACGGCTCTCAGTATACTGAATTGACGTCATACCTTACAGTGCTTGCAGTGCATATCGGAACATACCCTAAGTTCGCTTGTCAGGAGTGTCGCGGTCCAATCGCCCCAGTCCACTACTAACTAGTTTGTTGTCGTTGGCGTAGACGTGACGCTGGAGGACCAGCTGCTGGAGGCGACGGACAACGTGGTGGAGAGCGACGCGAGCAGCACCCCCTCGCGGTCTATATTCTCCGAGAAACAACTCAGGGTACGCTCAGCTGATCTTTTTCACTACCAGCTGTTCCCTCCCCTAAGCTCTGGGGGAGGGGGATCTTTGCTTTGCTTATTTTTGATGTGATAGGCCATGGGGGTTCTGGATGATGATTATGGTCAGAAATATTGATTTAATTTTTCAGATTTCACGAATAATAAAGAAACCAGAATAGATTAAAATACATGTATCCATATTTACGTAAGCACGGGGAGAGGGGTAAGAACAGAGGGTGAGGGGGAGCTTATTTATTTATGTATGTACTTACAATCTACTGCCTTCTACATCTGACTGACCCTTGACCCAACAGCCTAATGCAATATGAGTGATATTAGTCGACCGGTTGTTATCACTATAAACACCCGCAGAGAAGGAAGCCCGCGATATTCGACTCGGACGTCGAGGACTCGGCCGAGTCGAGCAGCGACGACGAGAGCCCGCCCGTGCAGCCCGTCGACAGCGCGGACAACCTGCCGCTCGCCGAGTCGCCGTATGTGTTGCAATGCAATATATACCTTAACTGTATAGCGGTAGCGGGCGTTTTTGGTCAATTTAATTTAAAATATTCATTATGCACAATTAACTGTATACGAATAGCGATCACTTTTTATCTACAAATCTAACAGAGAATTGCGACAATTGATAAGCACCTATCCTAGAAAAAGGAAAAAAAAACACTTTTGTCCTTAACTCTTTATACGTGTTATATTTTCTAATTGTGAATTCCGTGAATGGCTGTTGTCTGCCATTTTATATATTTAATTTTGTTACATTAGCCGTAAGGTTTTCCTTCAAAATAAAATAAAAACAATAAATGAAAACGATTTTCGGTTATCTCAGCTGAAGGACAGTGTTCAAAAAATGAGCGGGGGTTATGGGTATCGGTTCTGACCGATCTGTACTAAGACCTAAAGCTAGTGGCCTAGAGTTTAACACCGCTTGTGACTTTCTATGTTGAACATACACAACTCGCCTCGTCTCGCAATTGAACCTCGGTTCTTTTTGTAGAAATCATATGGTGAAAACTTGCGACAATCCTCCATAACGGTCGTTGTCGTCTTAACTTTTCAGTACTGATCGAAACATCGATTTATTTTGTATTTTACTATTTCTTCCAAAAATTCTACACTTTTTGGAAGAAGTAGTAAAATACAACAATCTATAAAAGTTTTTTTTTTATTGCCACAGGTCTAATACGGCTGAAGGTGGTTCTTCCAAAAAGAAATTCTTACGGATGGTTGATAAAATAGCGACGAACAAATACTTCCAACAGGTGAGTGATAGAACAGTCTTCAGCGGGGTTAGCTACGTGGTCACGAAAAACTAGAGTTTTGATTGGCTGACCAACTGACATGACTATTCGCTACATAAGTTTTCTATGTGTTAACGATTGTAAAATGACAATTGGCCTAACCCCGCAGATTAGTTATTGAGTATAATAACAGTAGACACTACTAGCTGTTCCCGCGGTTTCACCTGCTTGAATTTCGGAGATCCCGCGGGAATTCCGGGATAAAAAGTACCCTGTGTGTTATTCTGATGTATAAGCTAAAGCTATACTGTTAAGTTTCATTAGAATCCGTTGAGTAGTTTTTGCGTGAAAGAGTAACAAACATACATCACTACATCTATACATCAATGACTGTCAGACGTGTTTACGTACACGTATTTAATACCTGCTGGTGTTTGCAGGTGACCGACTACAAGTACGTGAAGCGCGCGATGGAGGGCCTCTCCAACACGGACATCAAGCTGCAGCTGGAGGTGCAGGGGCTGGAGGGGCGGCTCGCGCTCAACCTGCCGCCGCCGCCGCACGACCGCCTGTGGATCGGGTGAGAGCACGCACACGCACGCACGCACACACACGCACGCACACACACGCACGCACGCACGCACACACCCACACTCACACACCCACACTCACACACCCACCCACACACACACACACACACATACATTAAATAAAAGAAATTTCGTTAAATAAAATTGAAGTGTCTGTTTGTAATTCCAAATTAACAAGCTTTTAACTAAATGCATATGAAAGTATATACGGTACTTGCATAAAAAATCCATTTTTAAAATTTTTCCTGTCTGTATGTTTGTTTCGGCTAATCTCTGAAACGGTTGGATCGATTTTAACGGAACTTTCACTGGCAGATAGCTGATGTTATAAGGAGTAACTTAGGCTACTTTTATAAAAAAAGATGTTGCTGCGAGAATTCCGAAACTCACGCGAGTGGAACCGCGGGGCACAGCTAGTTACTTAATTATAATATGTAATACACGAACCGTTCGCTCCGCCTTACCGCGTTATGTTCATTCATCTATTCACTATGTTCGACGACGCGATTCGCGCAGTAGGTCACCATGCCTACCCGCTAATCGAGAAGTTCCGAGTTCGATTCCCGGTAGGGGTGGACTTTGTGTGATGAACACAGGGTTTTATTTTCCAGCCTGGGTGTGTATATATATATATCTATAGTATAATATACATGTATAATATGCAGTATATACAACGTTTGCTTGGTTTCCACGACACAAGCTCTTAGCTTAGTGTGGGATCAAGTAGATCTGTGTGTTGTGAAGTGGATTATTATTATTATTATGTTGCCAGGTTCCGCACGAACCCGCAGCTGGTGCTGAAGGCGCGGCCGGCGGTGGGGGCGCGCGCGCTGCGCTTCACGCACATCTCCAACTGGATCGAGCAGAAGCTGAGCAAGGAGTTCGAGAAGGTGCTCGTGCTGCCCAACATGGAGGACATCGCGGTCGACATCATGACGCCCACGCCCGTGCACTTCCAGTAGGCGGGTCCGGGTGCGGGTACGTGGACTCGCCTTGTCACAAGCGAAATACATTTTAATATTAAAATTAGAGATACGACTTAAATGTTTAGGGAACATACCCATCGTACGTGACCCATTCAGAGGAACTTCAGGTTGTCGTCTCGTAGTCATCACACTTCCCAATCGTGCGCTTTTTCAAGCTATAAATTAAAATATGAATTGCATTTTTATAATACGAAAATGGATTAATGTTTCAAAAATAGGACCCGAGAAAAGCATAATCGTGACAAATGTATAAAAAAATTATCAATATTTTTCAAAATATTGAACTTTTAATTTTGTGAAACTGAACTTCGCAACGAAATACCAAAACACCAATCACAGCCACACTTAACATGTTATGTCACTTAATTTATTTTTATTTATTTATATCCCCCAGATGCTGCTCCATATTCTCTGCCTACCCCGTCTTGGATAAACGTGATCACGTGTGCACGTGCGCGTAAAGACGCCACCCAGGTCGTTTCAGTTTTAATCGAAAAACAAACGAATTAAATACAGAATTAGGTATGTAGGTAATGTATTATACTACCAACTTAAGGTGAATGAACGCAACATTCCACTGCTACAGTCGCCCACCATCAAAGGGACGCACTATGCGGCTGCGGCCTGCGATCGTTTGTAACTGCGTGCTAATGTACGGTTAGCAACGTAAGCAGTCTAATAGTAAACCTTTAAAAGGTACAAATTCCGTAACCGTTACCTTTCACAGAGTAATTCGCCAATTCCTACTTGGTAGTGACGGCCATGCTGCGCCTATTCTCAGCTTCCAAACAGCTTTCTTTTGAACGACTTTCGTTGCTGATTGTACATTATTCTCGCGTAAAGCTGTGATAGAGATTAATCCGGGTTTATCGTCGTTTTAATATTGCATCATCTGCGAATAACTTTCTTTTAGTCTCTCTATAAACATCCTAGGTTTTTATTAACTTTGGCCGACATCGTTCCATAACGCCCATTAGTTTAACGTTCCTTGCCCATAACGCGCGTCCCAAAAATACAAACCCAAACGCTCCAAATGCTAAAGTACTACAAGTTAGTAAAGTTGTAAACGTATTTTTTTGATGTGAAACTGAGCAAGAGGGAAGAACGATAGTTTTGGCGCGCTATCTTAATGAGGCGTGTTATGGTCATAGTGAAAAAGGGCTCGTATTTATGAAACGCTCGAATTACTTTTCGCACACGGAATTGCAAGATTCGCATGGCTTAAAAATGTATGAGCATTCGCAAGTCAATCCGCAATTCCGTGTGCGAAAGTAATTCGAGCGATCCAAAAATACGGCCCCTATTCCTTGTTCTGTATTCTGGTCGTGTACTCACACGAGGTTAATTTTAATGCGATGACGTTTAATTTGTAATGGCGCCGTAGTAAAAAATATCTTCCTCTTTCCATATTATATTAAAATTAATGTGCGAGGAGTGTAAATATAAAAGCAATAACTTACGGAAAGATTTGTTAAGTTTTATCATACTTTGTAATGTGTTTTATTCATAACTACAACAAAGCTGTAGAACAAAAAACATCGTTTCCAATTGTAGATATAAATTATTTGATTTCCCTTTTGCACTTGTGTTTACCGCTCACATTTTATCTCGCAAATAATGTATTCGCATTGAATATGACACATTCCCAGTAAGCACTGTGTCGTTCATTCCGGCGCAAGAAGTAGCACAACACGCGTTTAGTCGTAAAATACAACAAAAAGCTTGTTTCCGAATCAAAATTCTATTTAGTCCGTCTTGTCTGGATTATTAAAAAATAATAATAGACACATATTTGTTACTTTTTCAAATTATTGAAAAAATACTAAGATAAAACGCATTGAAGTTTCGGAGTGGGGCTCTTGACGTCATGACGTGCTATAAACTGTAGCACGGCATGACGTCACGCGACATTTCAACTTAATGTGTTATTTTTTGATTACGTAAAAAAATAAAAAATACGTGTTCAATATTTTTTATTAATTTACAAGACGGACAAAAAATTAAAATTTGTTTGACAAGCCCACTATAAACGAACTTAAAAAGTAAGTGTGAAAATAATGCAGGTTCACTATTGTGTAAAGTTGTTTAACCGCTAGGCTAAGAAACTGATTTGCATCACTACAAATTTCACAATTTATACGCCTTTCGTCATTACGAGTGTCCTGTATCTCGTTAGTGATAATAATAATTGGACAATAAATCCATCACAAATTGTTTTTATGTATAAAAATGACAAATTTTATATAATTATTATCACAATGTTATTAAAAACTAATGCTACGGTCACACGCGCGCCGTGCAGCCCGGCGGGCTGCCTGGCGGGCTGCGCGGCATGCAGCCCGTCCCGGGCCGGCGGACATTCAAGCTGTTTACACGCACGCCGCGCCGTCGTGTCAGTCAGTGCCAGAATAGCGAGCAGCGAGGATCTCGGTGTTGTTGCTGCCATATCCTTTGGCTTAACTTATTTTTATTGGAAAAAGAAACAAAATTATGAATGACGGATATAATATATATAATAGATATAATATCCGATCGTAGCGACTCTCTTAGCAACGTTGAATGAAGATCCACTCGTCGCGAAAGCGCGGGACAGACTGACTGCCCGCGCGCGTGTAAACAGTCACCGGGCGCCCGCACATTCATCCTTTGAACTTTGCCAAAAAACCGACACTTGCCCGATTCGCGGCATTCACGTTCACAGGCGCGTTCACGGGCTCGGGCGTACCGTTTACACGCTCGTGAATGTGAATGTGCACGTTGAATGTAGAGTTGAACGCACGCGTGTGAACCTACCATAACAAGTTCAATCAGAAAGGGGATATCAAACCAAAACGGTGAAAAAGTATAATGAATAAATGATTAAGTACCGTGCTTAAGTACTAACACCATTAAGTTATTGAGACTAACTCGAAATTTCGTTGAATGAAAAAATAATTTTAATTAATGTCTTTTTTTTTTAAATTAATTTATAATTGATCATCTGTGCTAATTTAGACTGACAATCGATGTAAACTTAAAAAATGATACTGCTAAAAGAAGTGGTAATAGGACCCCAGAATATGAAGTTATACTGCTTCGCCGATTGCTACCCCCTTCCTGACTAACCCTTATGAACCCTTAAATTATCATATTAAATTTGTCCTTCTAAGAATGTTCTATGAATAAAATACTATGATCATATTTTTCTATGGCAGTGTAAGTCTTGTACCTAGGTACCAATTTAAATTTTTACACAATATAGTCAAAAGCATTTAAGAAAAAATATTATTATATATCAGTTTATATATTTAGTTGTATTAATGCTTGCTAAATATTTTTTACGTAGATAAATTAATTAAAGTATAGTCGTACTTGAAATACGCACAAGTGAATGACATGACACGTAATATAAATGCGATACCATTATTATAATGTAGTATTGCAAATACTAATTTTTTACAGTATTAATACCGTATAATATGTTTACTTTTCTTTCTTTGGGACCATCCATAAAGTACGTCACACGTGAAGAGGGGGAGGGGATCGATGATGTGGCAGGGGGGTGGGCAAGTTTCGTGACGTCACATTTCAAAATCATAAACATCTAAGTGTTGAAATGCCAAATTTGCCCTAATAAAGAAAAACTTAAGTCTGCTGCTGTTTTAATTTAATAATTTCTAGATGTAAGTTTGCAAAATATGTGACGTCACTCTAGAGGATCTTTCGAATGTGACCAACTGTGACAAGGACGGGGAAGGGTAAAAAAATCACGAAATTAATGTGACGTACTTTATGGATGATGGATGAGCCCTTTTCGTCGTCATTTTGTTTGTGTGCGACGGTATAAAGTGAACCAAAGGCTGAACGTATTTGCTCATAATGTAGGTAATTATATAGTGTGTTTTGAAGAGCTTTGGGAGTGCTGAAACGATTATTGTCCAAAAGTTAATTTCACAAACCACTTTTATACTGATCACAAAACTTCAAGCGACCATTTTTTAATGTAATAACACAAAATAAATAATCTGTTTAAAAACAAAACTATTGAGTTGCGGTGATTATGCAAAATCTAATTGATATAATTTTTAACGTAGTCTTGTGTGTATTTGTGCTTTCGTTCAATTTGATATTGTTTCAAAATATGGTGCTTCTCAGTGTGAAACGACCGCTACATTTGACCATTTGTGTGGTGTTTAACTTTAAACCTTGTCTTATCAATAATGTAGACTGGATGTAGACTGGAAATTCTTCCTAATCTTCTTCTTCTATCCACCTACATACTTCCTATCATCGACATACTGTTTTAATAATAAATAATATACCTACTATTTTTAACGTTAAATATTTTATTTTTCTTGTCATTTCAAAAAGACATATCACAAAAAAATGTGGATAGTAAAAATATTATGTAGGCATCTATAAAGTATTCTACCAACGTTTATCAATTGATATCGACACAAGAATGATTTAATCCTATAATTAAGAATATTGTTTTGTTGCTATTTTTGTTATAATTTTTCGTATCTACGTATTAGTTGTGTTATCATGTTTTTTTTAGTTTATTTGGTTAAGTAAATATAGTATTATATTTTATTTTAGATATTTCAACATCCATTGTAATATTATGTCTTTTTTTTTGTTATATTTTAATATTCATCAGTGGCACCAAAAATAAAAGAAATTTTTATGAGTGTGAACTTGGCACCACTAAAAATTGGTCGTTGCTAAGTAGATAGATCTCGTCGTGTGACTAGGCTACTTTTAGTGGTACTGCAGTATAAACACAACTATTTTTATTGTATATAGTATATGAAATTCTAAATGTTTATGTGATATTATAAATAGTTAAGTGTTAAACCGTGCCGAATAGTTTTTCTATGTGGTATAGTTGTGATTTTATAAATAAATGAATTGCTATACCTATCTACTTTGTTTGTTTAATTTTGTCTTTTCTAAATTATTTCATAACTATTTGTGCCCCGCGGTTTCACCCGCGTTAATTTCAGAGTTCCCGCGGAAATTCCGGGATAAAAAGTACCCTATGTGTTAATCTGATGTATAAGCTATATTATTGTAAAGTTTCATTTAAATCCATCCAGTAGTTTTGCGTGAATGAGTAACAAACATCCATCCATCCATACATTCTTACAAACTTTCGCATTTATAATTTTAGTAGGATATATTTTGTGTTTGTGTCGATGATACCAACAAAACATTTTTATTACCTACTATTCTCCCCGCGGTTTCTCCTTTATTTCGGAATCCCCTGAAAACTCTGCATGCATCGGGATGAAAGTACCTATCCTACCACTCAGGGATACTGTAGTTTTCAAGAATTTTTAGAATCTTCCATACATCCAAAGGCGATCATACCTATTCATCATATTCATATTCTTGGAGATTAAAAAACAAAAATGATATTGTTATTATTTTATTCAACACTTTATAGCTTATTTACAATTTACAATATAATTATTTAGATTATATTAGTATTTATCAAAAAGGCTACAACTAAAATCGTATTTACAATAGGCACTTCATTTTCATAGTAATTTATATCACATAAGAAAAACTTACAGCTAAGTTTCATAATTAATTAATATGGTAAAGGTGTGAAAATCCATTCAAAGGCAAGTCCTTCTGTCTCACTCTATCGGATCACTCAAAACTCTCGAGACAGAAATATAATCACATTAGGTATTATAGAAATTGTTTCACTCGAAAACTCATGTTTTTATTTGTTTAATTAGAGTAGTATTTAACCTTGAAGCTTACCTGATTCACCTGTGAACTTCAATAAGTAGGTAAATTTAATTTATTGGTTTCTGAATCATCATACATTGTGATTCTCTAAAACATCCATTCACCCATTACAATATGCATCACTACATAGTATGAAACAGTCCCGCTGTCTGTCCCTATGTAAGCTTTAGATCTTTGATGCGGTTTTCACAAACATACTCCTGCGGAAACTTTGAAATTACCGCGGTTAAAACCGCGGGGGACAGCTAGTATACCAATAATCTCGAATCTATGAGGCACTTTAAAGATGGGAGTGGCAGTTGGCAGGATCTGTCTCGAAGCAGGGATTCTCCCCGTCCTTACCTGGCATAATACTTTATTCTATAGATATATTTTTTAAAACTACGTAAATATTTCATGGAAGCACCATTATGGCAGTTTATCTGAGAAGTATAAAATGTTAATGGTACCGTGAAATATCTCGACAATTCTACAAGATAGCGATACTCAAAGAAGTGCTCGCCAAGTATTGAAATATAAAGCCCGCTCCACATCCACGAGAGAATCTTACGAGAACGCGAGAAAACCACGAGAACATAATGTGGAACCGATGTTCTCCGCCGTTTCTCGTGGTTTTCTCGCGTTCTCGAAAGATTCTTGGGTGAAACTCAGACGAAATAAAAAGTCTTCGTCTGAGGGCTGAGGGGTGAAAGTGGAGCGGGCTTTAGTGATACTCTGTAAATACTTCGCCAAAGGATTCGATGGTTATATAAATGTGTTACCTACTGCTGCGTCTTGTTTTCGATCTTATTCATCTTTTGTAAATCTAATAATATCCAATAATGTAAATAGATTAGTAGTTAATAAATGAGTAGTTTCATGATCACAATATGAGATTAAAATGAAAATTATGTAAAACAACGCGCAGATCAAACAAACAATAATTATTTTGCAGTTGGGCAAACGGAACGTAAACAAATATTGGTACCATTATACTTCTCACTAAAGTTCTGAGCTACATGTTAGGTACATAAATTATTTGCTGTTGTGTCTGAATTTGGCTTCTTTTATGTTCGCATTATTAAAATTTATAGTAGTGAATCTAATTTTACTGAAAAGAATAGAAATCATAAAGTTTAGATATAAAACGCCATGTTTCTAAAATTCTACATTAACGTATTGATTTAAATGTAAGCAGAGATCTAACAATGGTCTTAAGTGTTTTAACATGTTGGCTGTGTGCTGCATTGGCGTATCTAGGGTTATTTTCAGGGGGGGCCATGCCCCTGACATATCATATTTATACTTACTCGCGGGAGTCGCGGGTGCGAACTTTTAAAAAATTAACGGCCGCACTCAGAGTCGACTTTAATGATTACTTAGTTAAGTATAGATTTTTGAAACAAAACTGCCGCAATCAGAGACGTTCAGTAAATTAATGTTAATTGGCATTTAATGAGATGTAACTTAATAAGTTAAATACCTATTAACATTAATTTATTAAACTTGTATGATTGCGGCAATTTTGTTTTAAAAATCCATACTTAACTAAGTAATCATTAAAGTCGACTCTGAGTGCGGCGGTAAGTCTACAAATTTGAAGAGCCGTCTAAAGTTAGTCATCAGTATTATAGATTTTCCAATCGGTAGCCCAACATCCTAGGGTGGGCCCGGCCCCCCCTCTATATACGCCTATGAAGTGCTGACACGTAGGTACCATATCTAAAACTAAGTGTTACTCTAATTAACAGTTACACAGCTGAGATCAACTTAACAGATACTTACAACGATCTTACTATATAATATTTTGGCACTGCGGACCACATTTTTTCTTCTAAAATCTAATAAAATATCAATATCTAATTTATTATTTACATTTGTTTAACAAAAATAATTGTTATAAATAATTTGTAAACTACTTCAATTACAGGATTGCATGTTTTATGGCAAGCTTTAGGTAGACAATCATAAAATCTATACAATTAAACATTTTTTTGTTACATAAATAACTATCTATTGGAAGTTTGGTGCCACCTTTATAGGGCATTCGTTGAAAAGGTTTCCGAGCTCCAGTTTTTAATTTCACCTTTCCATCCTAGATTTTGTACACCGATCGTAGGTTTGATTCTCACTAAAGACACAGATAGACAGACACCTGAACCTTTGTGTTATTGTCCCTGACCGTGTATAGTCAGTCCCACGTCAGTCCTTGACTAATCGCTATGGCAGACGATATCTTCCTAGTTCGAACTATACAAATTCCGAAAGTTTTTATTCAGTTTGTTATCCATCCAATCGCAAAAAAAAGAAAACAAAACCAACGACTAGAGTCCATCGATTTTTTTTTTGATGTGTCAAAGACAATACCGTACAGCCAGCGTGCACTGCGCAGTGTGCTAATGCTGTAAGAGGCAGTGCGCGTCGCCGTCGGCCGTCCTCCTGTCGACGAGCAGCCGCCACTCGTGCAGCCGCGGCGCGCACACGAGCGCGTAGCGCCCGAGCCGGCGGCGCGCCATCACGAGGAACTCGCCCGCGCCCGCCGCCGCGCCGCACGCCGCCGACACGTGCACGTGCGCGTGCAGGCCGCGCCGCGCGCGCCGCCGCTCGTGGCTGCGGTGCTCCACCGAGTTGTCCATGGCGTACCTGCGGCGATAAACACTCTTATATAAAATAATAATAACACCGCTGGACTAAAACAGAGCTTGCATGTACCTACTGTGGGTACCAGACAGCTATGATGTAATAGTTATCTATATGCTTTTTTGTAAATACATACTATACACCCATCGCACCCATCGCTCATCGCATGAATGTTTACCCTCGAGTTTGAGATCGAACCCGCGACACTTGATACCACCCTACCACTACACCGGCTGCCATATAATAATAGGTACTAGAACAACACACAGATCTAATTGATCTCACACTAAGCTACCTATAAAATAAGCTTGTGTCATGGAAATCAAACAAACGTGGCATTTACTACCTACATACTACAACATACCTACCTATTATTACATACCAGCTGTCCCCGGCCCCGCGGTAATTTCGAAGTTCCCGCGGAAATTCCAGGATAAGAGTGCGCGCAAGATAAGTCTGCGCGTTAATGATGGCGCTACTGGTGGTGAAAAGTAACCAACTGGTAACACTGCAGGTAACACGATTAGTTCCGATTTTGGCCGCGCACAGACTTAACTTGCGCACACTCTAACTATACCTATTACCGTTCAATAATTTTTGAGTTTATCGCGAACAGACAGACAGACTCGCCTTAATTTCGAAGTTCCTGCGGGAATTCCGGGATAAAAAGTACCCTATGTCCTTTACTACCCCCCTGGCAACGTGTACCTACCTATGCAAAATTTCAGGATGATCGGTTGAGCCGTTAAAGCGTGAAAGTGTACAAATAAACAAACAAACACACTTTCGCATTTATAATTGTAAAGATGTAAGGATATACATAATATTATAGTATTAGAGTGAAAATAGCTAGTTGACTAAATTTTTTCTTAGTCCTGTTTGTAGATTAATAAAAAATCTTCGACACGTAAGTATTTTTTCTTTTTACGTAATCAAAAAAATAACAGCGATACATGAGTTGAAATTTCGCGTGACGTCCCTAATCGGTGCAGTTTGTATGGCGGCTCATAGCGGTTAGTGATGTCACGAGCCCCCAACCTTAACTTTAATACGCTTAAATCTTTAAATGAAAAAGTAAAAAATACGTGTCTATTGTTTTTTTTTTTCTGACGGACCAATTAGAATTTTGATTTTCAAAAGTTCACAACCTTTCAACCGTCAGTTGGCATTTTTTTTTCTTTTGGGATATCAAATAATTTATCTCCTTTGATTTAAAGTAGATAGGTGCATGCAATCATCGTATACAAAAAATACATTATAAAGGTTAAACTAAAACGGACATTAAATTTTCAAAGGTCAGTTAAGTTGTTATTAGCGGTAATAATAATACTAACTTAAAAGTAGTACAGCCTTGAATATGGAAAGGTAATTTTGTAGGTATACCTACATCTATACTTGACATACATTTGATATTCGTGGTGGTTTTATGGTGCTATTATAAATATGTAGTTAATCAAACTTACGAATCTAAGGCAGCTGTTGCTAATAATAAACATTAAACTCTGCTCAAGAACCGGTCACCTCTCAAAATATTATATCGACGGTTGAAAGGCTAATTTTTCTAAGCCATATTTTTGAGACATTGAGTTATGGGATCAGCGATGTTTTCCCAATAGTTAAGATTTTAGTTATTGATTGGATGCATTTTGTGCTAAGTAACATGTTTCCAAAAAAATAAGCTCTTATTTTATTTTTTATTTTATTTTTTTTATTAATAATATATATATTTTATATTTATTAAAACTAACTTTAATAACTCAGTACTCTTCGAGTCGGAATGAAGAAGGCAGAGCGTATCCAGGACCTTAATTTGTTCACTATGACCATAACACATCGCGTAAAGATAACGCATCACAAAAATTGTTTTCCCTCGCACTCAAAGAAGTTACACTTAAAAAAAAAATCATCTAAATTAGTTCACCCAGTCGAAAGTTATGAGGTACATAAACATAAAAAAGAAAAAAAAAATACGCGTCGAATTGAGAACCTCCTCCTTTTTGGGAAGTCGGTTAAAAAATAGGTTCACAACGTGTGTTAAAGCACACAGAATATTAATTTTGTAATATTTTTGCGGCTGAAGCGTTTCGGATTGTGTTTTTAGGGCGCGCGTTATGGGCAAATTATTGGTCATATTGAATAAGGGTTCTGTTTAGTAGTGTTTATTAAGACGGAATTAAAGTAGGTACCTAAGTACCAAATACCAACCTATAATAGTCCGGGTCATCGGGTATATCGGTTGTGGCGGGTATAGAGTCGCTGCCCGTCGCGCGGATCAGCTTGGTCAGGCGCAGAGTCAGCTGCGTGGTGTCCAGGTCCTCCCGCTGTTCGCTGCCCACTATCATGCCTCGCGACACTGGATACAATACGTTGACTTTTATATATCTATACTAATTGTAATATTATAAAGAGAAAAAATCTGATTTTTTGTAGGTATGTTAATTGGTTTGTGCCTAATAGACAAACTAAAAAACTACATAACCGCTTACAAGTTCTTTCACATAATATAGGAAGCGACGGTGTTCCTGTTTTATAAAAAAGAACAACTCAATAGATAAATTACTTACTAGATAATAGATATTTAAAATGAAAAACAATAACTTTTGTCGGATCAAACATTATTTTTTTGCAAGTTTTAGTTATTTAAAATACCTGTATCTATATAACATAACTCAAAGATATTTTATCATAAAAAGTTGTTCCGTTTGGTAAATAAGAAACACTTTAAAAACAAATAAAATTATGATAAGAATATAGGCATATTCAACCTACTTACCTATTTTTGGTAAACTAATTTAGAATCATTACCTACCTAGATACCTCAAGATTAATAAGCTGGATATTACTACGTTATTACGTACCTACTAATGTAGAGTTGGTGTCCAATTTAGAATCACAGCACAGCACAAGCGATGCGCTTGCAGTTTTTAAAATGTAAATTTTCTGTGTAATATTAAAAGACATAATAGTTAACTATGCCAGATAAAAATTGTCTTTTAGTACTAGAACATGACTCATCACGTAACCAGACCGATGTATGCGAGTATATTATTCCATTATAAATCCTAATTGCTGCAACTATTCGAAATCATTTTAATCTTCGCCAACGACTGCAACTCTATTGTCGCCCGGAATCCCGGCTATTGTCCACATCGAGTCGCGCAATCAGTTTTTGTGCGCGCCGCGTGAATAAGCGTAAATGCAGATAGCTGTCCATTTTTTCCATTCTAAACCCATCCTTTTGTTTGCCAGAGATAAGTGAGTAGTTACAGAAACTTAGAAAGGCTCGGGTCGTCAACCTGCGCGCCCGACGTCTCTCGCGTCTCCGCCCAAAAACGATAATTACCTATACTGAGGGTTTAAAACTAATGGTTCGGTAATGACCTGTCATTTTCAATACGAAGTCACTATGATTAACATTTTCAGTAAAAAATTTGTAATTTTATATTTATACTAGCTGTCCCCCGCGATTTCATCCGCGATAATTTCGGAGTTCCCGCGGAGGTTGCGGGAAAAAGTACCTTATGTCCACCAGTTCCCGCGGGAATTCCGGGATAAAAACTATCCTATCTTTTAAATTGGACCATATTATGAAGGGTAACAAAATTTTATCAAAATCCGTTCAGTAGTTTCGGAGTCCATCGCGGACAAACAACGTGACACGTGATTTATATATATTAAGATAAAGGGAAGTCACAGAAGGTATAAGTATCTACCTAAAAGAGTTTATGAGGTAGGATTACAGATTGATTTCAAAGCTACAAAACTTGAAAAGGATAATCCCGATTAAAAAATAAATCTCAAAAGACATTATATTCAATGACAAACAGAAATGTCGAAGTCACAATGTGCCTTAGAGGTATAGTTAGCGGCCGCGATCACCGCCCGCGGGGCTCGCATCTCCGACATAACTCTTTCATATTAAAATTATTTATCAAATAAAAGTAAAAACACCATTCCCCGTCGAGATGGGTGCCTCTATCCTTTATTACACTAGCTCCTAATGTAAGGAATATCAATATTATGTAGTGGATTCCGCTCGTCGGAACTATAGGCGGACGGTGAAAGCATACTTAGAATTTCAATAGCAATCTTGATTCAATTAGGCAGGTAAATGTTTAGGCTTCCCTTAACGTCAACTTTTCTCCCATGACTCGCAAAAAGAAATACTATTCGCAAGTTGTTTTAAAAGCTTTTAAAGTTTTAATGGCGCGACATAAAAGAGGCACCGACAGCCGACAGGGAACTTTTTCATACTTTCATGTCGCTCAAAATGAGTAAAAATTTTGAATTTCCATCGAATAACAAGTTTACATACAGAATGATAAATGGTTTATGGGCACGCAGGTACTTAATGCTCGTTATACAGTTATGTACCAACCCATTTACGAAGGAATTCTTGTAAGTTTTGAAAATGTAGAATTTAATTTCAGATAGACGCAAACGTGACGATTATGGCGACAAATTATGGTGCGGTCGGCGTGGCGGCGAAGCGCTCATTAACATTCAGATGGTACTTGTTTCTGATTTTATTCTGATGCGCTTATGCGGTCAAGAAAATGCACTTTCCGTGTTTGTCATGTTCATGTGATGTGTGTTGGCTCACCTAGATCGCTGGTGCAGAATGCGAGCTCGAGCTCAGACTCCGTGCAGGGTCTGCAGTCCGCAGTAGCAGGGTCGTAGTGCCTCCTCACTAGGGGCTTGGCTTCATATCGCAGAGCGGCGACCCTCTTCTTGGGCCCTTGTTCGGGCTCCGCCTCCACATAGAGCGCGGCTCGCCCGTGGCGGCTGCGGAAACAGCGCAGTTCGCGAGGATCGCCGTCGTCTGGCGCGTAAAGTGGAACCAATCTCTTTGTTCCTTCCACGAACAAGCGCACTGGAAAGCGCTCTGCAATTTCTGAATTAGAAAGGATATGAATTAATTGCGTGTTTTTATATTTGTACCTACCACTTACCAGTAAGTGTGTTTAGTTCATAAAGCACAAATAGGCGAACATTAATACTGACGGTATTGATTATAAAGACAGTAAACCCAATTAAATCTACCTGTCTCGTTAAACTGCAGGGTATGAAACAGATCGGGCGGGTCGGGCCGCCTCAACACCCTCACGCAGACTCTGAAGTCTTTCTCCTCTGCTGGCAGGGGCGGCTGGAACAGCAGCCGCAGCGCCCCCCGAGGGTACATCCAGGACACGCTGCCCTCACGACACCGCAGGTACACCGGCGTCACACCTCGTTCCGCATTAGAAGATAACCCACTGCAACAAAGCGAAAATATTTATAAATATAAATAAAATCTTGGAGTGCCTATAATCCCTCCACGCCTCTTTATTACGACATAATATGAGCAAAAGTTTACGCTTAAACGGCCGCTTCTTGTGAAAAAAGTTGTTTAAATCATATTTGGACACATTGATTGGAATAGGTTGAGGCTAAGTTACAAAGAAAGCTCATTACGTATTCCGTATGCGAGCTGCAGCCGCACCGCAGCGCGACGCTGCCGTTCTGCCACCGCCGTCCATTTAAATCTTCCAAAAAAGCAATTTAGTGCATAACCCGTTATTGCTTACCTATAAGGAAGGACACGATAAGATAAATCTAGCATATCTAGATTCCTACTTACCCTAACTTACATAAGTATCTGCTATTTCTAGTTATGTTTAAATACAGTTCGGTATAAAGCTCTATACGTGTCCAACATTGCATACATTTAAAAATGTTTAAAACGATAGAAAGGGGCACGCGAGTCCACCGTGCACCGGTCAGACAACAGTGTTATATATTATTTCTCCACTGATATCTAGTGAAGTGCTTTCATCATAAACAAGCCGCAAGCAGACAATTGTATCTCGAATCTAGATGCGAGCGGCACGTGGCCGTGGGCGCGATTCTGGAGTAGCACCCACGCGCCCCGCCCACTGCACGACATCTCGCTAGTCTTAATGTAAATTACACGACGCCATAAGGCCCGTCCTCACACACTCGTGCAATGTCAGGGACGAGTCCCATCCAGAACACAGTCATGGTATGAATTAAAGAAATCTTTATTCATGTTTGAGAAAAAATCTTCAGCAACACTTTGATATGGCTTGCGCAGCGTTTAATATTCACCGCAGTGAAAGCAAATAAAACACAGATATACATCTTAAGACCCAAATTTCGGTGCCGGCAAGGACAAACGTGTGTAAACGAGACCGATATTCCTGCGGAAAGTCGACGACATCCCTTACACTATTATAATAAACGCTACTCAAACTGGATACGCTCCCAAGTCCTAGTTTATCTTCTGCATTTTCCAGCATAATAAACGGCAAAGGCAATATCTTCAGAGGTGATCGGTTCTTGAGTAACGTTAAGATAAATGTGTGGATTGAGCCTAAAAATATCTGCCCGTAAAATATTTTCGTGGTCGGATTGTGTGACGGTAAAATTTTCATGGGGCTCCCATATTTATATTTTATGACAGAATTTTGTCTAAAATAGAATAATATTTTCTTTGGGTAGGTACATGTAAATTCTAGACTTTAATACTTGTGAATAAATTTAAGTAAATAAGATACATTTATTTATTATTGCTTTGAAATGTCAGTCAATAATTTGTTACCTACTCAAATTATACATCGTAAATATTAAAATAAAATTATGATAGCAAAAAATTTATTGCTATTAAAACATCGAATTCTCAGGTGAGTATTCCTCAACTTAATAAGTGTAGGTTATTATTTATTTAGTTATTTATTTATAATAAGCGCAGGTTGAAATTCAGTTTTTACAAATTCGTCTACAAACATATTATAGATTT
Organism: Zygaena filipendulae; assembly: GCA_907165275.2. NCBI lineage: Eukaryota > Metazoa > Arthropoda > Insecta > Lepidoptera > Zygaenidae > Zygaena > Zygaena filipendulae. Next base: position 8,579,300 of record OU015659.1, read on the forward strand.
ATGACGTTAATGACTGAATGTTGAAATCTGTGCGTGTTATAAATTACGAGCTAATAGCAACAAATGTCATGTTCACATTGTGGTCCCTCCCCCCTACGTCTCACGTCTGGCGCGCCGGGACACACGTCTCACACGTGAGCCTCCGTGAACGGCACTCTACCCTACAACGGCAACGCAGGGGTTAACAACCTGATTTTTATTATTTATTTTATGAATATGTATGTATTTTAATATCCGAAGGATTGGTTTGTTCGACATTTCATATTATCTATATTGAAATGAATGAAAAACACTTTATTGAACACCACAAACAGTACAATAAAAAAATATTTAGAAACAGAAAGTATTAAGTGGCTCCAAAAGGCGGCCTTATCACTATAAAGCGATCTCTTCCAGGCTACCGGGCGGAGTATGAAGATGTTTGTTACAGAAAAGATAGGTAGGTGGTGCAGCAACACAGCAAATTAAATCAAAAAAAATTGTATTATAAGAAATATTAAATGCAATACATAGATAGGTAAAGTGAAGATAAAGAAATAAATAAATAAAAACTATAGAAATATACTAAATACATGATGATGTATACAGAAACTGCAATAACTAAGGAACAAGCGACATGAAATATGCGTGAAGACGTGACTTAAAGATGGATATAGACTTAGAATCTCTTATAGTTGAAGGCAGAGAATTCCATAAAGAGATGGCTTGGACAGTGTAGGATTTTTTGTAGAAGACGGTAGAATGGATAGGAGTGGAGAGAAGATAATTATTACAGGAACGCGGCAGTCTGGAGGAACCCGAAGCAATGAAATTAAAGCGTTCTTTAAGATAAGTAGGGAATGATGGCTTAAATAGGATGTTATGAAGAAGAGACAGCACGTGCAAGTTCCGACGAAAACGAATCGGGAGCCACTTTAGACGTTTACGGAATTCTGTAATGTGGTCATACTTTCGAACACCAAATATGAACCTGATACAAATATACTATATTTTTGTGAGACACTCTTTGTTTGGATAATTATCGAAGAACGCTAAATTTACTGTCATGTCTTTAGATTACTGACACGCCCCTAGTTACACATTGAAGAAACACTTATACTTATAGGTAGGTACTATTACTAAGTACCTACAACGCCGAATATTCGTGTTATAGTGATGAATATGGCCCTGCAGAGGTTAGAAATTATACTCTATTATTCTTCTTTTCTATACTCTAACATAAGTGACGAACTCCTGCCCGACTAGGCCCGGCCCCGACTGCACTCGGCGACACGATGCCTATAAGATCGCGTTATCGGCGCGCGCTTAAACAAACACACAAAAAACGGTGCATAAAAACCACAATTTTTGTTTTTAAACATTTTAGGAGTGTTAATCTTACAGCTAGTCGCTGCTCGTTTATGTTTCAACTTTTTTTTTTTAAGAAAAAACTTTTTTCGAAGAATTTGAATGAAAACAAGCGTAGGTATTATTTTCAAATCAAGTTCCTTGTATATTTTAAAAGACATTGTATTAGGTAGTTTACATAACAAATAAACCATAAGTTGGCATCTTATCGAAATAATATGAACACCTGAACTTATTTTGCCGAATACAAATATAATATTACAGGTAGGTAATTAACTTGCGGAATTTTTTTGACAGAATTTAATCAGAGTTGCTCACGAGCCATTGTAGGTAGGTACCTACAAGCGACCGTGTGTATGCGTGATGCATCAACGAACTAAAATGAATAAAAAAACATTTATAATATTATTATCATCGGTATTCAAATTGAGGTAATCTCCGACCATTACGGGTACGCGGGTGGACGACGACGCGACGCGACGTGGGCTCCGGTGACGACTTAAAAAAGCTCCTTAATGTTCCTACCTACCTAACATCATAATCTCGAATAACAAATTCCGAGGTCAAGTAACTCAAGGTAAATATATATACTATATTATACCGTAACAGTGGATATATCTGCGATATTTTAAAAATATATCTCTGCTCTAGAAATAAAATATTTATTTTCAGAACGACTTTATATGTATTACCTAATTTATTATATACCTATCCTTAAGAGATATACCTCCACCATAGATATATAAAGCTCCAATAGCTTGTCATCAATTTATCACAGGCATGGTATCAACTAAACTTTAATCTCTACAAGTAGATTCCAGTGTGGGCCTTTCAAAAAAATTCCATATTTACCTATATTAATCGTGAATCTAATCGATTCGACTTCAAAACAAATATATTTGGAAAAATCTAGAGTCGTCTCCAATATTTAATAAGGTAAAAATTTTTGTTGGTGCTTTTTAGAATGATTAGCTGTACCTTCTACCTAATACCTACTACGAAGCTACATTAATTTAATGACAATGTAACAGCTCAGGTACTTAAAATATTGGTACGCTTATAGAAAGTTGGTTAACTGCACAGCATTTGTGCGCGATAACAGCTCCCATAAAACTTTATCATATTCTTTTATATGACGTCTCAACGTCCAAATAAAATGAATGTGTATCTCTTCTTAAAACTTTTATATTTTATTCTCGACCATATATATACCAGAGCCCGAGATAACAATGACGCTTCCAATAGCGTTAGGGCCGTGCTTCACGTGCTTACCAATTTCTTATTATCATGTCGACTTCTGATTCGTACCTAATACAAAGTTTGTATTGTTTTGTATTATTCTAATATATAAAAATTTCGTGTCGCAGTGTTTTATATCGAACTCCTCCGAAATGCCTTGAATAATTTTTTTTTGTGTTTTGCATATATTTGGTACATCTGAGGTCGTAGGCAATTTTTTATACACCTAGGTGATAAGGGTATAGCCCTCTCCGGATTTTTTTATTTTTATTTATTCAACGAAACCTTACTTTGAAGTTCCTGCGGATGTAAACGCGAGGCACAGCCAGTTATTATATAATTATTGAAAAGTTACAGAGTTATCGGAGGTTAGGTACTGTTATTGTTGTGATAAGACTATAAGGAAAATACTAACACTCGTAATTTGAATATTCCCTTCAATTGAATATTCGAAAAGACGCATTTCAGTCTCAAGTATAGATAAATAATCGACCGGATTTAAACCTAGTGCATGTTTTAAACATCAACTAAACATCCAGTTTTCTGGGTGTTTATATACGTGAGTGTTTATATGCGTGCGTTTATATACGTGAGTGAGTGAGAGAGTACGTGTTTATCGGGTTTTAATACCCAACCACAAACAACAAGGGTTTAAACTAAATTGATTGCCCATCTAGGTATATTCTCAACGGTAATTGGGCTGAAAATTGTTTAAATAAAAACCATTTTGAGCAACCCTGGATATTTTAACGGAGACAAGTTATCCGCGTCGGTGCGGGTTGCGGGGTCTGCCCACGCGCCGGTATTGTGTCGCTTGTCGCCTTTACACGCACACATACATTTCTCCTCCACACTTTGATCGAAGAACGTTCCACACACACACACACTACCGAAACCTCTCTTAAAGTTGTTCAAGCACCGCGGCCACCGTGACTCACACAAACTTTCGAACGAACGTGCTCGGTTTTTTCATTTCTGGGTCAGACGGAGCAGAGATGACAACAGATTGCTAAGAAATAACGATGCAAAGCGGTTCCCGTTCCATATCTAAATTGTCCTCGTGTTTTTGAACTCGCCACTGACCATACAAAATACAAAAGGATACTTAAATTACGGACCTAATGATGGTGTATTTGTTATACTTCAGTCCTCATTAAAGCCCTAACCAGTTAGGCCAGGAGACGAACTAGCTAGCGCGTCACCTACTATAAAAATATTGCAACGAAGAAATCGATAGCAGAATTACAACATAGTATAAAAAAGTTTAATTGGTGACCTTAACTGACTAGGTATTTTTATGAGAAGAAAACATTTTCTAGACACAATTAATATCCGCGCGAGTTTCTAGACCTAGCAAGGTTAATTGCATGTTTCATAATTTGTAGGTGTTTTTGAATGCGTACTATTACAAGTATAAGAGTTTTTATAGGTATGGGTTTATACTGAGAATGTCTGTCTGTAAAACAATGGTAGATCAGACAATGGACTGTCGGGGAGGGTCTACACTCCACAGGGCGCGAACCGCGAGACGTACCATTGTGTGTGGATTTGTGGACACTCACTTGAAAACCTGTCGACCGTAATCTTCCCAATTAATAATTATATTAGATTGTTTTCAGAATATCATTAATTGTTTTATTGACAATCGCCCCAGTGCTTGAATGGTTAACCGACCACAAAAGACCGTTCACAAAAGGATTTTTGAAGTGAAACTTCTTTGGGCGCGATAAGAACATAATTTCAAGAGCGAATTTTAATGACACGTTTCACTATTCTCACCTGTAAGTTGAAAGCGGTTTTTTGTTAAATTTACTAAACTAAATCCAATTTTTGACAGATACTTTAATTCCGTGATGTCACGTTTATTTTATGGCAGAAAATCAATGACAAAACCTTTTCATCGTAATGTTATCCATAACCTTGCATTCGCTCTACATTTTACGATTGTAAAAAGCTAAGCTAATAATAGCTTACTGTGGAATCAAGTAGATCTGTGTATTGTGAAGTGGATTATTATTATTATTATTATTAAAAACGAAAACGCGCAATTTGTCTTATCGTTAGGTTAGTGGTTATATAATAGGTATTTCAAATTGTACGCTCCCGCCTCTCAATACACTAGTCTTGGATCGTTCGCGATGACATCGTGTTCAATGCGGTATCGGCTTGGTACTGTGTGTGCTGATTCGTTCTGATTGTATAATGGCACAAATGGGCACCACAGGCCACAGAGCGCTCGTGCGATGCGACGCGTGGGCAGTGATTGGTGAGGACACGTGGGCCGCCTCTGTCGCTACGTTATTCATATGAGATTTCAGAATTCTTCACCCAATAAATCCTTTCTAAACCGCTTTTAACGTACTATTTCCAAATTTTCAAATGGCTTAAAGATAAGATTCTCTGTTTCCCAATTAGATAAATGTATGTTAGCCGTCAGAAAATACTAGCCCGATTATAATCTATTTTATAACTGGGGTAGTAAATTACTACGATATAACCTACCTAGGAAGGTTAGTGGGTCGCTTCTATAACCTATGTATAGGTAGGTACCATAAATATATAAAATATTAGAGTTCGGAATTTAGTTAATTTAGAATAAAAACTACCGTCAGTTGTGTGTTAGATAGCTCAACCAGTTATTAGCTAATGTTAATATTAATTTATCCATACTAATATGTATTATTAATGCGTAAATAACTCTGTCTGTCTGTTTGTTAGTATTTACCGCTTTTTTACTCAACCGATCATCGTGAAGTTTGCATACACGATCAGAGTACAGAAGAGGACATAGGGTACTTTTTGTCCCGGAACTCTCGTCTCTCGTGGATACTCTTTTCAGAAACACTATTCAGGATTACACAATAAGAAGAAACTTTAAAAAAAGTAAGGGTTTGTAGCAACAGGAGTTAAAGAACTGTCGCAGGGTGTAAATTTTTAAAAATTTTAAAGATTATTTTTTACATTTTTCTATTAAGTGATGTCACCCAGTTCTGGCTTCACGTCGATTTACGGGACATCCTGTATACATTGTCATGGGTATCTACAGAAAGGGACATACAGTACTTTTATAACCCGGAATTTTTGCGAAAGAAACCGCTGGGTACCTACAGCTAGTCTACTATTACGTTATATACGCAAATATTTATCTGCTGCGGTATTTCTTCGGTGTGCATAAATGCCTTTAAAGTTTAAAGTAGCTGGAAATATTTATTAGGATTTAAACATTATATAAAACTGAATACTATGGAAGTCGTGTGTTTGTTACGAGTAGGTATACCCACCAGTAGCATAACAGCATGATGAAATCACGATCTATGAATGGAAGCTAGCTGACGGTTACACATCTCGTCAGTTTTAATTGATCCAATAAACATGCGTGAAATTATAGCTCTACATTTATATCTCACTACCTAATGAATTTTAAACCGGGACAAACTCGAGCTCATACCAACGTAGCTACACAATACACACATACAAAGGAATAAGACTTTTGGCCAAAAAAGATAAAGGTTTTCGACTGGAGTGTTGTTGTCGTAATTTTATTATGTAAGGCATTGTCTCCATTTTATTAACCGACCATAGCTGTTCCTGCGGATTTACTCGCGTGGAGTTTACGGAAAAATTTTAAATACTTCTTTTTTCGTCGTTCAGTGTCTTTAGTTCTTAAATATATTATATGTATTTTTAGCTTGAATAGTTGCAATGTTAAGACAGTGAGGTTTCTGCTTTAGTTAGTGTATAGTATAGTAGTAAATTTATAGTTGAATTTCCAAAATCACACATGTTGTTCAATGTCGACTTAGCGGAGACGGTGCATTAGTACGCGATTACTAGTGACAGACTGACAGTTGACCCAAAACATTGGCGTATTCCTGTAAACCCCAATACAGCCGTTCGGCCATCTACGAAACTAATTCTACGTAACCGGTTTCGTATAAAAAATTTGTGTTTACACAAAACTACAATGCACAAATAGGACAATGTAGGACTACAAAGACAAATTTATAAAAAAAAAATATTAAAATCAATAAAATAATAATCTACATAATACATATCATAAAGCTATAGACTAGGTATGTTTGTAATGAAAAATCATAAGTCTGTAGATTTATATAATAATAATAATAGGTACATAATATATCAACACAAAGATATTTTTTTGAAAGTCAGTTACTCTATACTATATTATGTGTGTTTTATTTCCTTTTATCACAAAGCTTGGTCGCTGGCGCCTCACCGACGTCATCGATTTGGTGCACAAACACCACATGTTCCTTTATCGCTGACAGACTAGCACTGCTAACATAAATTAAACGTGGTCTAATGAAAACAACGACGTGCAGAACGTTCTTACTGACCCTACGTTTTTGTACAGGCTATCCCATCAACTAGGCGGGTCGAGATTATGATTCTCAAATTACGCTTACTAAATAAAAAAAAAATACCTATAATAAACTTTGAACCTCATTAAAACTAACAATGCCAACGAGAATATTACTGTCGATTACACTGTCATCTATTCTATCTCTAGCATTGCATTTTGCGGTAGGTACCTATAAATTGCTATAGTCTATAGTACCTACTACACTTCTCTGAACTTAATAAATATACATAGTTTATAAATCAATGTCTCTTTTTTTCTGTTAAGTATCGCTTGTTCAAAGCGAATAATTTTATTATTATTACCTACCTTTTTATAAAATCATACACAAACATACTAAACTAAATTATATTTATCTCAAACAGGACAAATAAAACGGAGTTTGTGAGAAAAGACCACACTCAATATTCAATAAAATAACTTACGTGATATGATTTGTATGGGAAAACATTTCGATAAGGTGATAGTGATGTATTCTGTATTTACATAGATTATGTAATCACATGCTTTCACGCGAGCACACCCTCTTATCGTGGGAATCGATTATTGTTTTTATTCAAACCAAACTGTCTCGATTTGACTACTATTCCCCCTACCATAAGCATAGATATATTTTTTTACCTTTGGCTATTTTAGTCTTAAATAATTAAAAAAGAACCTTTACCTGGAATCATTACAAACTTTTGAGAATGTGGAACCCGTTATTTTTTGTATGTCACCTAGATATTACATAAATATAATATTTATAAATGCAAAAACGACACACAATTCTAAACAGATGTAAAACAAAACAACATGGAATATGTTTTGAGTAGAACTACTTAAAATAATATAACAATATTATATTAGTTTTACCTAATACTATTTATACATATAATAGGGTATCATTGTAATATTGACTTTATCATGAAATAAGTCAGTCACTTGTCGGAAACTTTTATCGAGGTAATTTTAAAGTTTATTGACACTATACCACACAGTATATGAACCTAAAATTTTAATTTAAAAAGTGATTTACTTGGACTTTATGGGATTTGAGAGTTCTTAACCAAAATCTTAACATGTCTTTCTTATACGCGGACACCTAGCTCCCCGCACAAATAGGTCATTTTCACCTCAATCCCTTAACTTCAAGTCAGATGGGTTTGATAAAATTTTGGGTACATTTATGTGTGTTATCGTGGTGTTATCTGATAAATTCACACGCTTCTTCTTCTATCTGACAAACGTCAAAACTGTCAGAGTGATTTCATGCGTCTAATAAGGTAAACAAACACTATTTCATCCGGAGCTGACACTCATTCCCAGACTCGCGAATTAATTCTATATACATACTTATGAAAAAATTTGGCTACTTGACAAAAAAATTTTTTTTAGTCCGTCTTGTAGATTATTAAAAAATATTGGACAAGTATTTTTTCTTTTTTTACGTACTCAAAAAATAACAGAGATACATTGAGTTGAAATTTCGCGTGACGTCACAATTCTGTGTGGTTTGTATGGCGCTTATAATGAATATTGACGTCACGAGCCCCCCACCCTAAACTTTAATGCGCTTTATCTATGTTCATTTTCATTAAATTGAAAAAGCAAAAAATACGTGTCTATTATTTTTTTATTTTCTAACTGACGGACTAATTAGAATTTTGATATTCATACCTTGGAGAATACCCAATTGGCTGATTTGCTGTGTTTGTAGTTTGTACATATCATAATCTCAGAATAGGCTTGTTTCCAGGATATGAAAAGTTAGTCCGTCTTGTAGATTAATAAAAAAATAGAGCCGTATTTTTTGCTTTTCAAATTAGTGGAAAAATACTAAGATAAAACGCAAGTTTAGGAGTCATAACGTGCTATAAACGGCACGGCGTGACGTGACGCGACATTTTAACTTAATGTCCGTGATTTTTTTGATTACGTAAAAAATGAAAAAATACGTGTCCAATATTTATTATTAATCTACAAGAGGGATTAAAAATTAAAGTTTGGTTGACAAGCCCATTGTCTTGTTGGTCAATGACAAGGTTTGTGTGATAGAAGATTTTCCGAAACTCAAGTCAAATAAAGTCGCAAAGCGTATTTTGAATAATAATGACTATTATTTGCCACAACTAATAATAAAGTAACAACTGTCTATAGGTACATCGCTACTTGTTATTTGATTTTACAAAAAACGACAGAATTCGACCTTTTTGTTTCAGATTACAATTAATTGTATTACTCATGTTATGCTGTAAATGCTTTTTTAACTGACTCTAACAGTAAAAACATGTAGTATTAAAAATTATGTAAACAGGCTATTTAAGTTGCAGTAACGCAAGAGCTAACTAGAAAAGTATAGTAGTAATGGTATCAATAAATAGAATCACTTACATAATAAAGCAAAAAAAATCAACAAGACATTTTAACGCAATTGAAACGTTGACTATAAGCTTTGAGCTCTACATTTTAAAATCGCAAATAAACTAGTCAATTAAGTATGTATAAACTCAACTATAAAAAAGCCAAAAAATTTATACTACGATTATTATCACTATCGATTATTATTATCGAATGAATTTCCGTTTGAAAATTATATCTTAATATTATCTTTTATCTTCTCACTATGTGATGAAGATATTTTATTTTAATAGTTACACTTGCCTTTAGGTATCTACTTTTGACTTATTCATTAACCCAATGTTGAATAATATTTTATTCCATTTGTATTAATTTATAATTTTGACTTATCTTTTTACACCAATAAAAAAATGAATGTAAGTACAAACACTTAGATATTTGTTTATGATGTCATGCATTAAATATTGATCAGGTCTTGCCTAGGCCCAGGCCTTGCCTTAATGATGCTAAGATGTTAGAATATATGTAGGTATAGATAATGGTTTTAACGGGCCCGCATGTGTTGAGTTTTACGTATAAGTTCTCATAGTTCTCACGGACGACCGCGACTGGAATACGCAAAGAGGCGTGAGAATACTATAGCGCGGTTTGCGAACTGAATACAAACACCGACACTTACAATTTCATTGCCCCATTTACATCATTTGCCAAGATTTACACATCGCCTAGAAAAGTTTACCAACGGAATTGTACTTTTATTTTATTTTATTTTCTTTATTTCGACATTAAGAATTTTTTAACATTAATAGGACAATATGCAATCATGCAATGATCATATGCAGTTTGACATGCACAAAATATAATGTAGACAAGATATACCTACCTACGCATGGCATTAAAAAAAAATTATTTCTAGATATTTATTATGCAACTACATACAAAAGACTTCAACGATATGCTTAAAAAATATAAGTAGGTAAATGAAAGTTTTTAAACCGTTTTTGATCGCTATTCGAGAAAAGAAAAAAATGCGTCACAAATTTAAAGTATTACGAAATCGACAACCACGCTTTAATTTACGAAAGCGACCCGTGGCCTGTGGTTTCGAATATGCGTTGGAATCTATAGAGCAGCGCGGCCAAATGGAATGCTTGACCACCTGGAAGTAAGGAAACCCTTTGCTTGGCTTCCCTATGAGTTAATGAAATTTCCCCTGGATTGAGGCAAAATACTGTATAAGTATAATAGCTTACTCTTAACATCACTTTAAGGTTTCCAAAGATCACGATAATAAAAAATTGTAAAACTTAACTCTACATTTCGACTTCCAACGACTTACATGAAACTTCAGGGACACATAATTTTTTTTTTACCGATGGTACGTACTTCTTTCACTAAACAGGAATTCCTAAGACATCTAGTACGACAACGTTGCGCTCGCGCTAATATGTAGGTATGATGATACTGTCTTCTATAAATCTGGGTAAATTATTTAGAATTGTGAGTTTAAAACAAAGCATTTGTGGTGCTTGTGTACTGTCTGGGCAGTGTTCTTAGGCTGGCAGTGGCGGTCAGCTATGGTATATTTTCCGCATTGAGGTTGCGTGCCGCCAGCCCGCAGGCCTAGCACAATTTATATGGAGGTAGGTACTATTCGAGACCGGAGTGTACGCTTGTTATTATTTAACGGTGGTGCCCCGCCAGTACCAGCGCGGCTTGGACACAGCGCCCCCGGCTATTGGCAGCGCAATCCCACTAAACGTGTACAGTTGGCAATGAAAATATTACTTGAAAACTTTAGAACTTCATTTCGAAACAATTTAATCTGACCTAAAGGTTTAACGAAAATTATGTAGATTTATCTATTGGAAAATTTCTATTGGAAAAGCACAAAAACAGACAAAAGAGTGAATTAGAGAACTTGGTATAAACAAGTACTCAATTCGAATACACGAAATACTTTTTCGAATCATTACGAAACAGATCACTTGTAAATGGCAAATATGTAGGTATTTAAGTATGTAAATGACATAAGCCACATAGCACATAAGCTGTACGAATGTAAAACTATCTGTGCCGTACAAAAAATTTAAGATAACGATTAAATAAAAATACCTATTCAAACACATTATCTAAGCTAATGCATATTCAGAAAAGTGAAAAACCTTTATAAAAGCCAATACACACAACCCAGGTAGGTATATTTAGTACGAACACGTGTCCATCTTCCGCCAACGCACATTTGTATTAGCCACACATTAATACTATCCTTTATTGATATGACAGAGAGCTTATAATTCGAAGTGCCGCAGCAATAATGGTAGATATTCGAAGCACGCGCATGCGCATCTAGCGATCGTGGCAGAGCCGATGACAAACGCTACGTGATTGTCAAACAGCTCACAAGTCGCAACTTACTCCATAAGGTGCCATGAGGTATGGTATATGTATAAGGTGATGCTTACAAAAACATCGCATTTATAAAGTTGAATTTGTCCAGCTGTTATCTTTATACAGTATGATGTATTATTTGGTAATGAAACGAATGCACTTTTAAAATATCTGACAGTCGCGTAGTTTTTGGGCCAAGATAAGACAGTTTTAATAGACAGAGAATCACCGTTCGCGTCAACGAAAACTTGTTGTTTGTTTGACACAGAAAAATAAATCAATTATGGAGTATTTCGTCAACCGAATTAGAGATTTAATTTCGATCTTGATTATAAATCATATAGTAGGTAGATATTCCTCCTCATCTCATACTCGTACGACATACGATATTCGTACAAAAAGTAATTTATTCGGCTCAGTATAGCCGCTGAAAATCATATGTTAACATATAAGGTAAGTTTTTACCGATTTTGATAGGGGCCACTTCAGCATTAGATTAGCATTAGTTGGTACTGTTTTGTCACAAGTTTTTATCACAACTATAAGGAAACGAAGCTAAAACCACATTACAGGAGCACGCCATTAGGTATTATACAACTCGCCATTTGGTAGAAATACCTACTGCTTCGTATATCGTAACAAAAAATGTCGCGCGTGTATAAGGAGCTGTTAGGAGCCTTCAGCATTTACTTTGCTTATAATCAGCGATTGCCAAGTATAGGGACAGCCAGCTCTCCGGGCGAGTGAGTGGGCAGATACGGTAGACTGTAGAGCATTGGCCAAGACATCCGACTCCCTCAGTCACTGGCCTTGCGGCACGCGCCGCGTTCTCCGACCACGCAATTATATATATATGCGTTTACTTATATCTTTGATTTAGCATTTATAAAACATAAATCCACCTATTACAAAGACTCATGAATAAATATTAAGCAAACTAATTATTTTATCAGAATGGATATCTGAATTGTAAGTAAAATAAAATGACCTCGAAAGAAAAAAAAGTTGTCAACGGATGTCGCGTTCTTCGGGCGCTTCGATTGAGAATTTCGGTAAATCAAAATATATATCGTTTTTATTATCTCTGATTACGTAATTTGCGATTTTTATAGAATGGTTTAAAATAAAACTATTCAAAGCTTTATGAATAAATAATTAATAGATAAAAAGGCAATTTACTTATACTGGCTGATACATGGTGGTATAATCAGTCGGACTCGTTCGTCTACATTATTAACTCTAATAATATTTACCTATTGAAATATTGGGTATGAGGTCGTGCTACTAATTTCACCTACTGATAGGAGCACTGCTGCATATAAAAACTCAAGTAAAGGTGAATACTAGTTAAAAGCCAACAAACAAATTAATACTACATTATAGAGTTTCGTGTTCTTAATTATTTCAAAGTTAAATTAATCATTATTATGGTTATGTTTCTTCTCTATTCCTTCTACTTAACCATGGACTAGTTTAATTGGTCCATGTACTTAACCAAACAAATCTTTAACGACTAAATCGGACCAGTCTAGATAAAGTCCGACATAAAGTTTAAAGCATAACAAGATATATCCGAGTCTCAATTTTAAACGAACTCAATAAAAAATAAACATAAAAATTGTATTGTGATTGGTTGGTGCCGTTATGTCGCGGCCATTCGCTGGAGGCTATAAAAAGGTAACTTTGTTTTCAATAGTGTGTGGTATATCAAAAAACACATTTATTGTAGAGAATAAAACACCCACTCTTGTAAAGATAGGGAACCACGTAGATTAATGTTGCTACAGTGTATCTACTCCACGTAAAAGGTTGTTGCGAGAGCTTTACTAACGTGGATACATAGCTATCTATCGAGCGGGCGAACAACGGCGCGTGCGCAGCGTCCACCGGCACCGGCGTGTTACACAACGACCGGTCCGCCAAAGAACTAGTTTAAAATTTCTACCATATAGGATACCTATACCATAAATAAACGCGGTAACTTGTTTGCATTTAAATCAAACTTAGGTGTAACAAAAAAAAACTTAGTAACGTAATAATGTATTACTTCTACGAAATCTCTTTTTATTTTAACGGGAAAATAAGCAATATATCCTTTTTCGACACAATATTCGTATACGATGAATGTTTATTTTGCTTTATATAAAAAAGAAATATACACCGAGTATAAGAAGGCTCTAATAGACCCTAAAGCGCCATTCCTTTGTAATAAATATAGTTATTTAAAAAAAGTCTAAAACAAAGAAGCCAATAGCGACATTGGACTCACGGAGTTCTGACCGCAAGGCTTAAAGATACCACTTAAGAATTTTGGCCTTACAGAACGCCTCATTAGGACGTGAATCAGACAAGTTGTCAACTTTATTGTCAAAGAAAGATTTATCGAACCATAAATTTAATATCTTCGAGGAATTTTTAATTTAACAAACACTTATTTACCTAAACGGTATGTTGTTACCATCCAATTAGAAACAAAGAAGCCATCATTTATAATAGGTAGGAATACAGAAAAATATGCAATACTTACATAAAGCAGTTTTTAAAACTTTTAAATAACCGAACATTTTTTGAGCACAACTGCCATCCGACCATGATTAATGGCCGCTGTCCTCAGACGCGGTCGCTAAAGCATTCCGAGTGTTCTGCAAACAATATCTAGTTTCATATACGATATTGTGCCGCGCAGACCACTGCAGGGTTAATGTACCGCATCTAGGTATGGTAATACATATCATCTAGATAGATGTTATCTTGCCTAGAAAGGATCTTATATTACAAATAGATATTTCAGCGTACAAACCGCACATTTGGTCTACATAAAAGTTGCACAACACTTCCTTTTAAATATAGACAAAGGCTAATCTATACTAATATTATAAAGAGCAAAAGTTTGTGAGTGTGACCTTGTAGGGGGTAATCTCTGGATCTACTGAACCGATTTTGAAAATTCTTTCACTTATAGGAAGCGACAGTGATCCTGAGTGTCATAGGGTACTTTTTATTCCGGAATCCCCGCGGGAACTCCGAACTTCCCGCGGGTAAAACTGCAGGGGAACAGCTGTCTGGATCTACTGAACCGATTTTGATAATTCTTTCACTTATAGGAAGCTAGTGATCTTGAGTGACATAGGGTTCTTTCAACCCGGAATTCCCGCGGGGACTCCGGAATTGGTGAGTTCACGTGTTTGTGAGATTGTAGGGGGTAATCTCTGGATCTATCCATTGAACCTGTTGAATCTGTTGAGCCGATTCTGAAAATTCTTTCACTAATAGATAGGAAGCAAAGGGGTCCTGAGTGACATAGGGTACTTTTTATCCCGGGATTCCCGCGGGGGGTCAGCTAGTGTTATAATGTAGACGATACATTCAACAGAATTACATAATATTTTGCATAATGATATGTTGCAATGTAACTGAACATATAAAATTACCTAGATCATTTTTGCTATCATTTGTTAGTTTGAACGTTATTCGTCTAGTTGTAGAGTTTTTTTCTATTTATCCGAAACCATTAAACACAGAAATACAGATGGTCGCAAAACAGCGATCATTTTTGGAGGGTTGTGCAAATAAAATATTTAGATGACTCGCTCAACACAACGCGCATCCTACGACCTATACACCAACATTTTAAATTCTTTAAGAATGTTGGCATAATATCAGTAAAAGTCAGAGAAATGTAGGTATTCACACCATTCACTATACAGGAAGTTCCGTCTGACTTATTATAGAATATAGGGACACAGCCGTTTGTCTTTAGCTAAACTCTTGTAGGCAGTATAGGTACGTAACGTAATGGATTAAAAATTTTCTTAACTTGACACCTAGCCCTATATACTTTACTGACCACTCGGAATGCGAGTCAGTAGACACTCGAGTCACAAGTCACAACCCGAGCCGAGCACATACAGATAATAGAGCTCGTGTCTCAACTTCGTCCGGTAGTGGCCACTGGGCAGCGTCTATGTTTACATAACTAGTTAGACGCCATACCCGGGTCCCGCCTACGCCTCGAATGGATACATCCAGTTAAGTATTAACTGTAAACATTCAATAATACCCCATTGTACCACCACCTCAGGTGCGCTAACACCAACCGTGATTATCATAATATTGATTTTTGACTTCACAACACACTTTAGTATAAATCGATACTGTACATTGGAATAGGTACATCAGCTATTTTTGTACTTGCTCTTGATAAATCGACATTAATGATTAAAAAGTAGCATGATTGGTGGTACATGGGTGTGGACAAAGTCGTTGGGCGTCGGGTTTTTTGTTAACACCGAGCTCTGTCGCCGCGTCTCGCCTTGCGGTCGGGCTTTGAAGGCCCGTGACTAAATGAAATGTAATGTAATTTTGATTAACTGCCGACCGCGGCAGTAAAATCGCAATTTGTAACCAAGACTATACCTACACGACTCATTGATGTAAACATTATTTGTCGAGACTGTGATATAAAGTAAGAAGTAAGAACAAGTTCGCCTAATAAGTAATACCTAAATGGTAGTAAACGTTATCTATAATGTATATTACAATTCCTATCTTTGGCTTTAGAAACACAACGTTAGAAATCAAAGCATCGCGATCACGGCAGTTGTTGTCGTCCCCGATATCGTTTTCGTAACACGCAAAATGCTCGTAACGTCGACTTTCACTCGAACAATGGATCTCGACTGCTCCTACCACGAGCTGCGATCGTCGCAGCACGACCTCCAGTCATGAACGCGTTTAAAAAAGTAACTCAATTCAATTGAAATTTATCTTAGTCACTCTAATGAGACATGAACCAAGGTATAAATAACTTTTAACTATCCTTTAAAACTTTCCATTATATTCTCAAATCGTTATATTTAAAGCGATGGTAGTCAAAGAGGCCAAGATTAAAGTCTCATCTTCATAGCATACTGTATTCAGATATTAAAATTTAATATCGACAGTTTTGTTACTATAAAAATTTATTGCAGAAGGTTTAATAAGTACCTAAACTAGGGTCCAGTCCTGTTTAACCACCGACCGCCTCGAGAGCTGTGGACGCGAGGAATTCTTGTTGAACATATCGAGCGCATGTTATGTAAAGACGAGGTGCGAACTTTAGGGGTAAGTACACACGAGGCGTGAATGCTAACGCTCGGCTTAAACACGGAGGTGTGAAAAGCGTCGACCGTCTGTAATGTTCTTATTGAAGCGCGGAAGGCGGGCGGCGGGTGGCGGGTCAGTGGGCGCAGCGGCCGCGGCGGCTAAGCCGCTTACTGGAGCCGCCGTAACAAAATTCAAATGGCCACTACACGGTTCCATTTACTACCTCCATAGCAACAATGATATTTCACAGAATTACCGTTAGTAACTCCCACTGTGTAACGTATTTTCTTATTTTCTCTAAATTACTCTTGTACTGTTCCTATTGATTTTTAAGTGGATAATGTTTAGGTATTAATGATTATTATTGTTACCTCCATCCCAAGGACAATAAATATTCACTTGGAGCACGATGTGCACTACTCTCGTCAGCTTAATGTATCGGATGTCACTTCACGTGCTCTCATATTAAGTTACGCGCGCGCGAAGCCTAAACGCATTCGAGTGGAATTAAGTAATTTAACACGAAATCATAAATCTTTCCGTAAACGGATGTACCTAAAAAATATTTGACTTATGTAATCGTAAGGATAAACGTTATTATCTAAATATAATATTAAGAAAATATCATTTTTCTTGAAAGTACAACATATCTACTTGCAGAAATACCTATAGCCAGAAAATAAAAAAGAAACATGCACAAAATTGCTATGGAAAATTCCAATTTTTTTAGAAACTCGACCTGCAATAAATAGTATGACAACCGCAAGATTGTCACTAGTAGGTATGGCAGAGATACTCGTATAGATATACTTTATAACTGTAGCCAATTTAGCCATTATCAGACAGATCTTAAAGGCAATAATATAACCTGTGCGATTGTGTTCGTTGGCAGGCCATTGTTTTGTCGCCCGGTTATGGACCGAGTAGGACTCGTGCCACGCAAACAATCAACGCCCAACACAATTTTATGGCATTCTTTGTTCAGTTTAGAGTTTATGTAGGAATAAAATAAGAGGATATTATACCGAGTAAAAAAAATTCATACACCTAACTAAATATTAGAGAATTTTACGTCACTAATTTTAAACCTAAACGACTAGATGAAGCCTTGGATTGGATATTAATATACCTATTTGGGATGCATGAATTGCAGTAATTTGTAGGTAAAATATTTTACGAGTTTGGTTTCAAAACTTCCAAATCGCATTTTATCTCCATCTAAGTTCCAAAACGACTCAAGTGACTGAGCGGTCACCGATGAAATCTTTGCATAGTCATTTTTTTAGCGGCCGAGATTGCAGAACGCTATAAATGGCGCAGCACAGCCTGAAGCGGTTTCCATTTGCAATCGGTTATGGAACGGTCTGGAACCTCTTTTTACAGTATAATCAGTCGTCCTCGCTCGATTTTTTTTTTGCCGTATCCAGATAAGCAATAATTGTCCTACATGGCTCGAATGAAAAGATGCGAAGTGGTCTTTATCTTATATATTTACAACTCTGCAAAATTCTTCTCAACACAATTTACCATAAGGTTGTCGTAAACTTTTTTGGCGGGAAACGTATGTGTTGGTGTCGTCATTTATTTATATAATAATATTATGCATACACATTTGTGTAAATTAAATTATAGTAGGTAAGTATACCTAATATTACATATATTTATAGTTACGGTTGCCTGGAAGAAATTGCTCTTTAGCAATAAGGCCGCCCTTTGTTGCCTACTCTGGTTATTTTTCTATGTATTTTTATTATCATGGTAACAATAAAGAATATTTGTATTGTATTGTATTGTACTTATCCTTTCGTGATTTTTCCCGTGTATCTAGATATGAATGTTACTAGGTTAATACTACATTAAAAATGCAAGTAGGTATATAACGATTTTTAATAATTAGATATTTTCCAGGGCATGAAAATCAAAATTCTAATTAGTCCATCAGTTAGAATTAAAAAAATAATAGACACGACGGACTAAAAAAAATTTAGTCAAGTAGCCAACTCCTATAAGGTAATTATAATAAAACGCTCCAGTAGTTTTTAGCGGCAGACACGTTTTCTTCCTTCGACCGTTCACCGGGAGGACATATTGATGGATGCACATATGAGTTGACTGATGACACCGAGCATAAACCCACGCACGACTCGAAACTCGTCACGCACAACGCAACGCGGGTCGCAACTTCTCTTGAGTCGGATTACTGCAATGCCTCATTAGCTAAATTAAATAATAACTTTATTGATCTTTATATTAAATGCTGACTTTATAGAATACATTGTAAAATACATAATATATATATTGAATTGAATTGAATTGAATTGAATTGAAATGTAGGCTTTCAATCTACTTTTTCCACTACAAAACTTTTTAGACAAAACACATTTTAAGACGTATCACGTAACACACAGAGTTAAGAGAGGTTCTGGAGGATATTTTCAGATAGATAAGAAATATTATCAGTATAACGATAGGCGGTTTTACGATAATGTAGTCATAACCGTATGTATTTTGTATTTTGTTTGCATTATATAAATTAACATTCTATTTGAGTGTATGGTTATGTATTAACTTGAAATATTGTATCTACTGTAATTCTGATATTACATTGGATTTGTGTATCAAACTCGACTAACATATTTTCGTATAAACTATAGTTTTTTCTTATAGAAACCAAACTAATAAAGCTCTTTCAGTCATGTGTACTGTAAATGACCAAAATATACCAAAATAGCTGTTTTTACGAATTTAATGTTTTATAATCTACTGAAAAGTGATAATCTCCTGAACGATGGCGTTGCCCTTGCTTGTAGGTATATGCTTTTTTCCATTTTCGCATTATACCTACCCACCTAATCAATGTATCACCTAATCAACTGTAATCTTGAGTTGGCCACTAACAAAATTAATATAATTTTTGTTTCATAAATTTATTAGCAGTCCAAGATCAATTTTAGAAGAACTAACGTACCTATTTAAATATGGAATATTTATCGTTGTTTGACAACGTAGTCATAAAATCGAATAGTATTAAAATGCAGCGCGTGCGCCGCGTCGCGCCGCGGTCGTCGGGCGCCACGGGGCTGCACGCTGCACCGCACCACCACCACCCACAGCCTAATACATCAGTTATTAAAGAACAGACACATAAAATGCATTATTCATGATATCCCGTTGTTCTTAAATTTTGACAACACGACACAATAGACAGAATATCTCCACTTCTTTTTCTCATTTTACGCTTTTGACTTAGTGCCGATAGAATCTTTGTGAATCTATCTATATAATAACGACTTAGTATTGAACTCCGAAAGCTCAACACTATTATATTGCAACTGATCATACTAAAACCACTGAGACGATTGCATTGTACGATGTTATCGTAAGTCGACTCTATACAATATTCACACGTGCGTACTTAACGCGTTACTATTTTTAAAGATATTAATTGCTTTCGAAATTGTATAATGATTTAACGTTCGCCGAATCGGTATCGCTTGCTTTACAATTATCGGTATCGTAATTAAGTTAGCCGCAAGAGGCCGCTCGCGCTGTTCCCGATCCGAGCACGAATTGGAAAAATAAACAGCCAACGACACACAATGAATAATGAAAGCCTTCATCTGACCCGCCGACACAATACCGACCTACAATTCGCTGTTAATTAACATAACGAAACACTAGTCTATTCTTAGAAGAACTTGATCGTTGTTCGTCCCACCGGGGAATTACCATATGGGTGGTAGTAGTAGGTATTGGTGGTGGTATAGGTGGTGGTAGTAGGTATTTTTGTACCAATCTTTGTTAGATACTTTATAAAATTACATATAACACAATGTTCATTATTTTCCAAGGACTTCTGAACGTCTAGAACTAAGTGACTGTTTCACACGTTTTACAAATTTTTAACTGCGCAACTTTATTATACATATAATATGACAAGAGTTTATTGAATACCTATACCTACTTTAAGTGGTCACATGGCACTGGAGTTGAATTATCTCTCTAGTGACGTACCTACAAGCCAGCGACCACACCAAGCTTATAACGCTGTGATTGGAGCTCGAAAGCTTAAAACTAATATAGAATAGAGCTAATAAAAAATAAAAATTATACCATTAAAAATATGACAGTACAGGCGCCTAAAAGTTTATCTATGAAAAAACGCTGCTGGTTTTCAAGTGCTCATATGCATACTTAATATGATTCATCAATTTAGTATAGTTAAATTGTGTTTAATGTGTAGTTGTACTAGATTCACACAGATACAACCTCAATCAAGACAATGTGATGGATTCAACGAGCTCAATAGACAAGTATAAGGCGAGCGCCTGGAACGGAACACGTGTCGTTGATTGCCCCCAATTGGCGAACGAATAAAAACAATCGTCGCGTAAAAATAACCGTGATTTCATCTGGCAACATGTGACTCTTGTTTTCTCTGTGTGGAACGGCCCGTGATGTTCCCACCGTCCAGCCCATGTGAAAAGTCCTGTAGCGGCGGTCACATGCCCTGCCGAATAGCTTCTACTCCGAATCGTTAATGAGTAACGACATTAACGAACGTAAGTACCTACGTCTTTGGAATATTTTACGAGAGTATAACAGCTCTTCCTGGAATGATGGAAGCCAAATCTCGAAACATTACGCAGTGTAATGCCCTGAGCCCCGCGACTACGAGGTCATAGGTTTTATTTATCGCAACCAGCACACAGTACCTATCGAGATAGTGACATCCGCACGTTGCGGCCACACTTACTGAAATTGAGGTCTTTTTCAGGAAACAAAACCGCAAGCATCATTGATAATAATATTATATTAGACAATATTGAAAAACATAGTAGTTAAGTATATACTTATAAGAACATACCTATAATACTAATATAATATTCGATTGCCTTATTGTAGGTAATCATCCTTTAAAACTATCTACATAACATAATATGTGGGCGTCCAAGCTTAAAGATACTATATAGTTCTCGGCATTTAGTTTCAGAGATATAGTTACGAGCCGTTTTGTAAGGTTGGGTGAAAAAATTGCGTTCGTGATTTTAATTGATTATTAATAAATGCTCAATTTTCTAAATAATATATAAAAATATAGATATATATCTTAATCCACAATAATATATAAAAATCTATGTAACAAGCAAGTAAAAGTGTGTTTTTTTTTTCACTCAAAGTCACTATAAGTACCTAATGCTTTTTCACAAATCAAGCTTTTTCAGCGTTTCTACTTCAAATATCTGATAAAAACAACTGTGCTAGTTTTTGAATATTTTTACAATCCTTATACTATCAATTGACTATTCTAGATACCGAATCTAGTCTTAAATCAATACCCCACTACTGGTACCTTTTTACGTGATATGTGAGCGTCCTTCGTTAAGATATACATATTATAACATTGTAGAAAATTGAGCATTTATTAATAAACCCGCGGTAATTTTGGAGTTCCCGGGGGAATTCCGGGATAAAAAGTACCCTATGTCCTTCTCTGTACCCCTGACAACGTGCATGCCAAATTTAATCCAAATACGTTCAGCCGTTTTGCGTGATTGAGTAAACGTATGCAAGAATAAGAGCTCGAAAGCGCATTTTCATCAGACTTGCTTCAAATTTATCATCACTGCTCAGCTCCTATGTGTCTTAGCGTTATGTCATATGGCCTATAACCTGCCCAGGAGTATGGACTACAACAGTACCAAGTTTGGTTAAAATCCCTTCAATAGTTTTTGACCCATGCGTGCACATACAGACAGACAGACAGACAGACGGACAGACAAAAAGTTGCTGATTGCATTTTTGGCACCAGTATCGATCACCATTTATCCTCCAATATTAATTTTGAATATATATTCAATGTACAGAATTGACCTCTCTACAGTTTTATTATAAGTATAGATAATAATTATAAACAATTAAAATCGCGGACGCAATTTTTCACCCAACTTTACAAAACCTCGTATATCTCGGAAACTAAATGCCGAAAATTGGTATCTTTTAGCTTGGACGCCCACATATTATGAATATTTCGTAACGTCTTCATAATATTAATTTATGTAAGCACAGTTTATTAGAAGGGGGTAAGTTTTTTATTCTTTTTTAGCTAAGTTGATAATATATCGCGCACATCCGTCGACGTTTTTATTCCGGCACAACGTACTCGTAGTGCGTGGGGCAATACACAGAGGTTTGACGTCATTGATGCAATAAATAAACGTTATTTAGATGTAGGTAAGTGCACACTTGGTAGACGACGATTCCGTATTTTATATTAACACAATACTAAGTTTTTTTAAGGTGACGTTGTTTCCTCATAGAGTTTTTTATGCATTTGGAAAACCCCCAAGAAGATAGGTATAGTCAGTAGTAACCCAAGGCTACTAAGACATTCAATCATAAAGAGAAAATAAGCTCGATTGTCTCTGACCTTAGAGAAATAAAGTGTTGAATATTCTCATAGTGGTGTGAGTGATGCTGACAGAGCAATGAGAGGGTAATCTGTCCCAATCTTGTATCACCGCGAGGACTGGGAGGAGTGTATCGTGCGAACGCGTTATAATCGGAGGATATTATAATAAACAGATCCCGGCCCCTCGCTCGCCGCCCTCCCTAATAAATATTAATGTATGAACTTGAATGGCACACAATGCCCTCCGAGTGATGCTGGTACATTGATACTCAATACGCTTTTTTCCTGCCATTTTACAGCCGATCCAACGATGCATCCTTCGCGCCTTATTTTTGTCTCCAGTATAATTTTCATTGGTGTTCTTTATGACAATAGGCTATTTGACTAATTTTTTTTTTCTTAGTCCGTCTTGTAGATTAATAAAAAATATTGGACACGTATTTTTTCTTTTTTTACGTATTCAAAAAATAACAGAGATACATTGAGTTGAAATTTCGCGTGACGTCACTAACTAGTGCAGTTTGTATGGCGGCTTGTAGCGGTAAGTGACGTCACGAGCCCCCACCCTAAACTTTAATGCGCTTTATCTCTGTGTATTTTCATTTATTTGAAAAATAAAAAAATACGTGTCTAATGATTTTTAATTTTCTAAAAGACGGACTAATTGAAATTTTGATTTTCAAAAGTTGTCAACATCCCTATTGTTATAGAGAAAACATTCTTCGAGATTATGATGACACGTGATCCGCCAATGTATAACTTTATATATAACATATATAGGTTTATCTACAGAATAGCTTATAGTAGATTAGCGTGTACAGACACGCGGTCCGCGGATTCTAGTGTTTTATTATATAGTATCTTAGATTAACACAAATATCAAATTCTTTTGATTGATTACAATTAGATTCGAATCGAGTATTATTTAACACTAAATAGAGCCATAGATCTAGTAAGCACTTTTACAACGCCATTACGAGTTATCTCGTTTGTTTTAGTAGGTTTAGCGCTTGGTGCGAACGACTTGCATTGCGCAAGAGTGGTCGCCGCAAACATTAACGCCGGTAATATTGCCATATATTGTGCGTTGTTTCTCAATCAGACCCAATTTTACTAAATATTTTCCAATATAACAAACATTAAGTTAATGATGATGTCAAAATTAAACAAAAAAAAATACAGTCAAATAGGTACATAAAGTGAGAGAGAACATGGAAGTTTTTTTTTTAAATACAGCGATTTCCGGGTTTTTTGCTCCTCCCGTATAGTTTATTCCGCTGCAATTATGTAGGTACTTTGTTTTTCCGTAGGGCAGCCGCAGTACCTAGTCCAATATATTATTTACTAGTTGTGCCCCGCGGTTTCACCCGCAGTAATTTCGGAGTTCCCGCGGGAATTCCGGGATAAAAAGTACCCTATGTCCTTCTCTGTACCCCTGAAAACGTGCATGCCAAATGTCATCCAAATCGGTTTAGCCGTTTTTGCGTGATTGAGTAAACGTATGCGAGTATAAGAGCTCGAAAGCGCATTTTCATCCGACTTGCTTCAAATTTATCGTCACTGCTCAGCTCCTATGTGTCTTAGTGTTATGTTATATAGCCTATAACCTGCCCAGGAGTATGGACTACAATCGTACCAAGTTTGGTTAAAATCCTTTCAGTAGTTTCTGACCCATGCGTGCACATACAGACAGACAGACAGACAAAAAATTTACTAATTGCATTTTTGGCATCAGTATCGACCACCATTCATCCTCCAATATTAATTTTGAATATAGTATATTCAATGTACAGAATTGACCTCTCTACAGTTTTATTATAACTATAGATAATACCTAATAATAAGTTTATTGGTACCAAAATCATACATCAAGAAAACAGTTTTGAATGTTTTGATTTACATTCCAACAAGTCCAAGGCAATTACTTGTTACTATGTATAGTCATTGTATGGATTCAGCCTTTTTCAATTTGCCACTAAATAATACCGTGACAATTAACCATTGATTGTAACTCTTTTTAAACTTTTGTCGACGACGCAACGTCAAGGGTGGTGTGTATTATGTAAGCGCACCCCTTCGGCTATCGGGCGGGCGGGTCACGTGTCCGTCACCCTCGGGGTTGGCGAGAACACCTCCCTCGTCCGATTCCCACGATCCCACGCCACCCTGTACCGCCAGCCCCAACAGACCACTGGGAAACCCACTTGTTGATTTTGTTCCGTATAATCGACCCCACTTTGATGCCATTTCCGGACTGATTGCTTCACCATCTATTAGGATAATGAGTGTTTTTATGCTGTGGCTTAATGACATCCAAAAACATTAATTAACACCCCGGAGTTTTGTTACTTCTTGTACATAAGAAAATACATACCTATTATATTATTGTTAAATAAACGCACACCTATCATAAATTAGTATCTATAACTAGCTAACAGAAGAAACAAAATGCTTATAAGAAACAGAATACGAAATCTAATAAAAACCAACTACCATTAAGATACCTATGTATGTATAACTCTGTCTATACTTGGACATATAATATGTATGTACCTACGTAAAATATACCTACATAATATACTGTAGAACTCAATTAAGCGAAAAGTTTCAATTACAGATAATTAATTAAAAATAAATCGGACAAAAACAAAAATGAATGTTTGTATGTTTGTCCTCTATAAGATCCTAAACCATTGATCCGATATCATGATAAATCCTTGGCGGATTGTTCTGCCTGCGTCCGCATAGGTTCCTGAATTCCTGGTAATAATAAAGAGTTCCTGCGGGAATTCCGAATCTCACGCGCGGGCACCAACTAGTAGCTGTATCTACCTAATCAATCTAAGGATCGACCCATAACATAACTAGTAGGAGTAGTAGGTAAGACGTAGGTACCTACATAATTATGTAATCATAATTTAAAAATTCATAGAGTTTATCGTATTAGAAAAATAAATTTGATTTCTTAGTAATAGTTTTTAAATTTGATCACGCAAAGCCATAAGCTATTAGAGATCAATAAAAAAAGAGGTTAATTTTTAGCAAATTGCACACGGGTCAGACTCGCGCGGAATGGAATGAAGTCGACCGCCTGCAGGCTAAGTGGAATCGAGATGAAATTCGCAAAAAATTATATTCGCAAGAAAATAAATGGAGGTCGTTAAAAAAATAAAATATATAGTGTTTTAAATTGACCGACATTTTTCGTTATAAATTACAACTGTGACTTGACTTGTGAAGATTTTTAAAAGAAAATTGCCGCAATCAGAGGCCTCCATTAAATTAATGTTAATTGGCATTTAACTGATTGCCAATTAACATTAATTTAATGAACGTCTCTGATTGCGGCAATTTTTTTAAATCTACTTAAAATTAAGTAGGTACCTTATCATTAATGAGAGCGGCCATCAGAGACATTAACCGCCCCGCCTAACCAACCCTACGGAGTATGGGTCGATTTTCGCCGGGTGACTACTGCGACTAGTCGCTGCCAAATCGCCTCACCAAGCCGCCTAGGCAAAACTCAGCCGAATTGCCTAGTCACCCGTGTAAACCCTACTTTTACTCATGTATTTAGTCAAACCTACCTAAGTATGTACCTACTAACTTACACGTTAAATGCTCGCAGTGATGCAAATCGATGGACAAACTAAGTAGGTAGGCACCTAGGTAACAAGTAAATTAATAAATAGATGGATTGACGACCCGATTGGCGTAGTAGGTCACCATGCCTGCCCGCTAATCAAGGGGTTCCGGGTTCGATTCCCGGTGGGGGTGCACTTTGTGTGATGAACACAGGGTTCCACTTTCCAGTCTGGGTGTGATTATATAACTATAGTATAATATATATGTAAGTCTATGTAGTAAGTATAAACACGTTTGCTTGGTTTTCACGACACAAGCTAATAACAGCTTACTGTGGGATCAAGTAGATCTGTGTGTTGTGATGTGGATGTGGATGTAGAAGTAAACTTACGGCCACACTGAGTGCACCCGTTAGTTTACTATTCATGTTTTTTAAAAGTTTTAAAATAGCATTCAAAATAGGTATTTATAAATTAATCAATGCCTTTGAGCTTCTTATGAGGGTTTATTTTCTGAGAGAAAGTTCTTAACCAATTATGTATTACATTATATAAATAAAAAATGTCATAGGTACCTGCCGTTCCAGTCGCACTGATCTCCTATCAACCCCGCCTCCGCAATGCAGATCAAGCCAAAAACAAGTGTCCAAAACAAAAGCTCCATCACATGCATATCGAATAAAGTGTCCGATCACCTTTAAAAGTTTTAAATAGCACAATAAATGCAGTCAATATTAATTAAGTATTCACATCACTACATAATATTATATTAGTTTGCAGTCAGTTTAAAATGAACGTAGACTAACATAAAGCGAACGCGTCAGTACAAAACACGTCAACAACGCACAAACATTCGTACTTTACTAAAACAGTAAAACTGGATTTGATAGAGAAAAGAAATATGTGCCACTGAGATAGCTTGATCGATAACACGTAGGTAGAAAAGAGATGGAGATAATAATATAATATTCACTAGGTAGAGAATGCAGTGACTTATATTGCTATCTCTTTTTGACTGAAGTGATGTTGTTTTAATTTAATGTGCACTTTGGCAGCAAAAGAATAAAGCTCATTATTCTCTTTTTTAAATCTTTAAGCTTGAATTATGCTTTTCGAATTGGCGGGAAAGGACTAGGACTTAGGAGTCAATATTTTAAACTCTAAAAATGTACACTAAAAATGTAAATAAAACTCTAAAAATGTACATATTTAGATAGCTGTTATATAACAATTAATTAAACTGACTTATGTGTTTCGGCTGCTCTACGGCGCAGATAATATAATACTATAACAAAGTAATTGTAGCTGAATAAATTTTACTGGAGGGGTAACAAAAACCGGAAATCGCTTTATTTAAAAAAAATTCCATGGTTTGACGATTTTTAATTTTAATTTAAGACTAAAGCCTTTTTGATGGTTGTATGTAGCAACGTCCGCTAAGCGTGAAAAGTAGAAAAACTGCAAAAAAACTCATTTAAAAAAAAAATTACAGTAGCTTTGTTTTTCCGTAGAGCAGCCATTTTTGCGTGATTTACTAAATATACTAGTTATTAGGTAATTTAATAATAAAGTTATTATACTACTATATATTATAACTAGTTTATTACAAATGGCGAACTTAATGCCTTGCGGTATTCTCTACCAGTTAACCATTGGGTAGACAGAGAGATATAGACTAGTATTAGTTATTAGGTAGGAGTAAAATTTCATGATGATCGATTGAATACCTACCTAGATGAGACATGAAAAGGTACCTACCTAACAAACTGACAGACAGAGTTTGTCACATTCATAATGCCTAAGTACAAGTAGGTAGGTACTAGTATGATATTAAAAAGACTGATAATAAAATAATAACAATGACATTTCCACTAATGTTATTGTTCTTTAATCTTTATTAATCAATTAGGTTTATCGATAACAAAAATGCAGGTAATTATCATACCTACGTATTTTTTATTCTCAAATGCACGACCCTTTTTTTGTACCTACCATCCCTAATTTAATGCGATGCGTTTCATGGCCATCGCTTTTCGCTAAACGGTTAATATTATTTGCGGTTCCAGAAAGTTAAGAGTTAATATCCGTAATTAAGTATAACGTGAGTTATGACTCCGCTGACTTATCTAAGTTTATTGCAAATCACGATAATTCAGAAGACTATTAATTATTATTATGGAACCGAAACTTACCTAAAATAATGACTAGTTACAATATATATAAAATAAAAAACAGCATTTTATGGTTTGTGCACTATCTACTTAGGTACCTCCATTCGAACTTTAAAGCGGATTTGAATCTGAACTGAAATGTAAATAATATTATTATAGCTGATAGTCTGTGTCAGCATAAATCCTTAGGATATGGGTCATATTTCCATTGATATACCACTGGTAGTAAATCAATGCATATTTCCTATTTCTTGTTAAATAATTTATTTGTAATCCCTACTAATATTACAAATCCGAAAGCTACTCTATCTGTCTGTCTGTTACGCTTTCGCGCCTTAACGGTGTCATGTCAGGGCATAGAGTACTTTCCGGAATTTCAGCGGGAACTCTCAACTTATCGTGGGTGAAACCGAGGGGAACAGCTAGTATTATTATAATAAAGTTTTATAAGTCTAATGAAGGATCTTTGTGGAACTCCACTATGTACCCACTCGTAAGGATGTGGGTCAGACAGTAGTCAGTAGGTACTTCTATTCGCTCTCTCTTGTCAATAATTAATTTACTAATATGTAATTTGACAAACTTCACGCAACCTTTAAAAATAAAGCACCCAAACCACACGTCTGTACCTACGTATTTCATATATTGTTCATGATATTATGTTAGCAAGCGTGCGTCTTTGTTTGCAGGCTGCGGACAGATAAACTGAATCAATAGCTAGTGTTTACTTGCCTGATAGATAGCCGCTTTGTCGCCATTCATTCTTGCTTGTTTAGGCCGATAATTCGACCCTCTTTGAATTCGACCCTCTTATCTCACTTCAACGCAAATAAAGCCCATACCAGAGACAATAGTCTATGCCCATACCTACCTACCAAACGTACACCTAGACACCACTCAAAGAATTTGTTTATGTTTCCTGATCGAGACCTAGGTCAACAGTATAAGCTAAATCACTTTCTTTTGCCTAAAATTTTTTTAACTGCTTTCAAAAAGGAGGAGGCACTTCTCTCTGGGAGGAGGTTCTATGTTTGACTGTACCTATGTATGTATTTTTTATTTCTGTAAAAGTTTAATTCAAGCAATAAACGTTATTATAATTAGGCATAAAAATTTGGCTGTATTCTCCGGGCGCGATGCGGAAACAGAGTCAAATTATTTGAATGTAACGATTTATTATGACTTATACGTATTTTGACGAAAAGCGGTTTCATTTCTATTAGATGGAGATAAGATAGTACACAAATTATTATTTTGCAATACTTTAACCAACTTTAACGACTCAAGAGCTCTAGCAACTTATTATAATTATACGTGTAGTAACTACATTGCAGTTAACTCAATCAATAATAGGGTACTTGCATGAAATTTATAATAAGAAATTGTGTCAATATTTCAAAAATAGATCCTTAGAAAAGCGTTCTCGTGAAAGACTTATTTTTATTTTACTAAAAAATTTTCAATAGTTTCCAAAATATTTTGTGAAACGTAACATTGCAACGAAACACCAATCACAGCCAAGCTTGACACATGACGTCACTTTATTTTTTTAGGAAACATTTACCTCATTCAGAGAAGGCAAAAGAAACTAAGTGCATACAGTCAACGCATATTTTCCATTTTTTGAAGTTTTTTACTTTAAAATGCATCGGTAAGATGCATTTCGATTCTTTACTGGAACTTTTGGAAGTAACTCGACACAGTTCATCCTTAATTTCACTTTTGGATATTGAAGTTATCTGTCTGTCAGTTTCACATGACCCTGTCAATACGACAGTGACATTTCTATCACAGATTAATAAGGTGTAATTTTGAACTAGTGACGTCATTCCGCGTTTCGGCGGTAAAGTCTAAAGTAGGAACTTTGAAACGCTCTATTTAATTAATTTATGCTTATATATTTTTTCTTTTTCTTGCTTTGCTTAAGTAGGCCATAAAATTGACTGAAAAAAAAATTCATGCAAGTACCCTATTGTGCAAAAGAATGTATACCTAACTATGTATAATATTTCAGGTTTAAAAAATAAACATTCCGCTTCGTTTAGCAAAGTAGAAAGTATCGGGAGCGCCATCAAGATAATTTCAAAAAGATAAGTGCAACTTCGAGTAAGTACTTACCTACCTACTAAAATAATTTACGCCAGGGCAGTTTTATTTTAACAGTTAATCTATACTCATAAAGGCTAGGTATGTAAAAAATGGTTGGTACGTAGGTATACAATTGAACTCAAAATGTTGGATTGCCTTGTCTCACGATTTGAGAAAACTCACTATACTTATTGTTTAATTTTTTAAAACAAAGGTTCTATAGATTTCACTCCCTATTCTATGAGCTACGTTAACTATCAACATCCTATTTTAGATCCCAAACAATGGTAACCTGTATAGTGTTAGTGTATACTGTATACCTAACTACAACTATCGCAAGTAGCACAGGACTATATATAAAACTGAAGATGATGGGTTGCAGACTTGCAGTATATTTCATTGTAATAGAATAAACATAACTCGCATTATGGTAATGCATAGAATTCTTAAACGATCATGGCTGGTTATTATTTTGCTGTATGAAATTGGAACTCTATATTCAGAGACTCAGAACGCCTCAGTGAAATGCCTTTGGCACAATGGTTCTTGTAAGCATAAAATGCGTTTTTCGTCCATTTTAACTTTTAAGTATTACTTATAACTTTATTACTTATAATAGCCTAAGAAATTATTATCTCATTCTTAACGGTGAAGGAATTGGCAATAGCCTAGCACTATTATTTATTTTGTGTAGTAAACGGTAGTATCTCTAAGTAGGTAGTTTGTGATAATAACATTAGACATAATGCACTTCAAAATTAAAATTTTACCTACCACACATCACAAAATTAGTGCTATTACATATTACTTAATCACCACACTTATTGCCAGAAATATTTATGATTAGGTACAACGTAAATAATTATATTGTACATACCTACATTTTCAAATTTAACAAACGGAAATCTCCAAATGATCCCGCTAAACTTATCATCTCCGCTAGATAGAATTTACCTTGTTAAAAGAATAAGCCTTTTAAATATTTATTCTTATTTCAGGTGTAGACAGTTGCCCAGATTGGCTAGTGCCCACGATAATTAAATGTAACGAAACCTATTGGAGCGCTCAGCGCACCTGCAAGCATCCAGAGCAAAGGCTCGTCGGTACCATCTGCGGTTTCGCTAGGTGTGACTGTCCTAACTCGATGGTACTCGACACAGACACTGGATACTGTTACGATGTTGATAATTGTCCCACAAAGCATTCTATATAGGTTAATGTCTTGGTTGGTTTCTTATTTTTATTCATTTGAAGAAATCAAGTCATAGGCCACAAAACAAGATAAAAATAAAAGTTAGGGGGCTCCAAAGGACCAAAATCCAGAGT
This sequence comes from Zygaena filipendulae, assembly GCA_907165275.2. Taxonomy (NCBI): domain Eukaryota; kingdom Metazoa; phylum Arthropoda; class Insecta; order Lepidoptera; family Zygaenidae; genus Zygaena; species Zygaena filipendulae. The sequence continues at coordinate 8,611,664 of OU015659.1, forward strand.
GCTAAACCGTGAAGGGGGACTTTTGGTGGGATTTTTTGTAAAAAATGCACGTCAGTTTTACGATTGTATATTTTATATATATAAGATATAATATTATCGAAATTCATCTCAACAATGCATTTCGATGTAAATATAACTTCAGAAGAAGAAATGACATATAAGTTGGCTGTATAGACTACATATCCTTTGCGTTCCCCGAAAGGGGTAAAAAAATAACTTTTAACTCATCGGGGACAGGCGCTTTGGCGGGATTTTAGCCATGACGGACGTCAGTTTTATTTCTTTGTTCTGCAAATTAGTTTATCGTGATCAATATTGTGTAAATGTGGTGGATTTTGCATAATAGTGATCCATTAGTGATGAACAGTGTGTGGAAACAGTGAAATATATCGTGATCAATATTGTGTAAATGTGGTGGATTTTGCATAATAGTGATCCATTAGTGATGAACAGTGTGTGGAAACAGTGAAATAAGATGAAATGGGGCGTTCATCGGGAGGGGTTCGTTTTACAAAGCAACTTCCCACAGAACGTCCTATTAAGGTTCTACTGTGAAGAGTTGCTGTCAAAAGTTCCGGTAAAGCATCGAAATGCATCTCACAAATGCACTGATGTAAATAACTTCAAAAGAAGAAAATACCACTGAATTGGCTGTATGGACTTAGCTTCCTTTGCCTTCCCCATCAGGGTAAATTTAACAAAAAAAAATGTCTTTGAGTCTTTGACTTATTTTTCTGAGCTTTGACTGTTGACATTTGACAATCGCAACTTCAAAAGTGTAAAAAAATTAAATCGTGAAAACAGATAGGTATTTCCAGTTTCTTGCGATACGGATTATGATAAAATAAACTCTGAATTAAAATGTTACGTCTCTGTTTCAATAGCACTATTCAGTGCAAAAAATTGCTTATCCAGCCTCATTTAAGCATAAGAATCACGTCGAGTCTCGAAAGTGCACCCAGCTGTAGTCAATTATTTTTAAGACATTTCGCTAGTCAAACAAATGAGAATAATAAGTTAGAACGCATATATTATGGCCCCTTGACTCCACAAATCAGAGCAGTAAAAATATTCTCGCTTACTTCGAGCATAGCAGGTTTATTGGCACAGCCCATAATCATTAAAGAAGCTGCAACGATCGGCAGCACGTCGCTCGTTGTGGCGTTGTGTTCAGTGGTCGGTTTCTTCACATTTGTAACGCCGATATTACTCCATTTAATTACTAAGAAATATGTTACAGAAATTCATTATGATCCTACAACTTCAACATTTAAAGCAACTACCATAAATTTTTTTCTTATAAAAAAACAGGTAAAGTGAAAGTATGATATTCAATTTGTTCTTCATTTATGTACAAAGCGATGTTAAACCACTGATATTTTTTATAGTATTTTGTGCCTGCTTCCTCTATATGCATTTTTTTAATCAATAAAATGTTTTTTTATAGTTGGATTTCAAATCAGATGATGTTATTGTTCCTGACATACCTGGAATGTTCACTACAATGAATGCTAAAGGAAAACCTCTCTTTATAGAGGCAAGACATTTCAATGATCCCCTACACTATGCTAAAATAATGGGCTATGACAAACCAATGGATTTCAAACTTGGCAATACACAGGAAACAAATGAAAATAAGTAGTATTTGTTAGTTTTTTCAAATTTATTAAATAGTGGTTATTTATAAAGTTTTTTATTTTCTGTTATAAAATTTCCTAATAAACTTATGCTTAAGCTTAATACTTAAAATCTACTTAATATGTAGTTATATTATAGTTTTGAATTTTATCATAGAGATAAAGCTTTGTAATCATAGAGACAGATTTTTTAGAAAATTATACAATAAGTAGGCACTAACAGTAATATGAAACAATTGAATTTTTCTGCTAAATGATTAGTTTACAGTTATACAGGGAACAAAAATATATAAAATAAGTTATTAAGAGACTAGACCAATAAGTATTGCTTTAGTCAAACTCAAAATCAAATGGAATAATTATCTGTTCACCAATTATTTATCTAAAACCTAACGAACAATAAAACAATATAGGTAATAAATTATTTTGAGCGATTTATCTATGTACATAACTTTAAATGTTTTAAATTACAATAGAGAACAGAAAATTAGTATTTTTTCAGTAGCAAAAATATTTAAAATATCAACAATGTCATTCATAATAATAATTAATTTTAACCATTTCATTGTGACTAGATATACAAAAATATGTTTTTTTCAAGCACCTAAGGATTGTTTGAGGTGTAAGCTCAAAATTGAAAGACACTGATTTGTTAACAAGTTGGAATAAAAAGATGTCTCTTTTTATAAGTACATCATATTATTTGTCTTCTGTATCACTATGTTTTTTTCTACAAATTAGTAGATTATCTACTTCATTGATAAAAAATTATGTTAATTTTTTTTTCCACTTTTTTTATCATTACAAATTTAATAATACAGGAAAGTCACTTGACCACAATTTATGATACAGAAATACTTGCCTTGCTGCATGATCATTTCCTGTTTCCAATTTATTCAAGGCCAAAAAGGCCGTGTTCCTGTCCTCTAGATTAACCTAGATAGGTAATTTGATAAAATAAAAAGGTATTGGTAAATTTTATGAAAGTAAAGTCAGTAAGTAATAGAAAGGAATAGCCATAAAAATCTATACAATAATAAAAGAGTCAAACCAGCGATTCTGTAGATTGAATATTTTTACCAAAAATTGAGAGATAAATGATGTAACCAACCACAAGAAAGTTCTTAAAATTCTGTTTTTGTATTCTTTCCTCTCTTTTGTTACATATTGTGTTTTAATTTTAAAATAGCGAACTTTAAATCAATTTATTATGACTGCTGCTACCTGATAACTATGTGCACCTTGATAACTATTACATATAGTCCAGGCCGGGAACGGTACACTCGTGTCTATTACACTGCTGTCGGTCACAAAAAATTTAATAAAATAGTAACTACCAACCAGTTCTTTTTTTTTGAGAATGTTAACTTGCACTTGGGTCACTTTTTAACCGACTTCCAAAAAGGAGGAGGTTATTTACCTACATTTTCCTATCTCAGGAAGCAGATATTTTGGTAACCTGTTCGGATCGTCAGCACGTTCGGACTGCGACGTTATGAATTGATTATACGATAAATAACCGTGCGGAATGTGTGTTATGTAGGTACTATAGTGTCGCTCGGATGCGCTCGCAGCGGGCTCAGTCGTAGTGGAGGTCTGCAGCGTCGTCGGCGAGCGCGTGCGTGGCGTTCGCGGCCTTGTTCAAGCGATGCAATATTAGTATTTAGCATGATCATTTTAAAATTTTTAATCTACTGAGCAAAATTTTAATTTTATACTAGCTGTTCTCTGCAGCTTTGCCGGGAATTCCTCGGATTTTCTCGTGGATTACGAAACAAAAGACATATTTGCAATACTAATTCAAGATATATATAGATCTCTTATATAGATATATAAGAGACATTTGTACACACTGTGCAATAAAGAATAAATAAATAAATAAATAAAATATATATAGATCTTCTTCAAATTCCGTCCAACCGTTTCGGCATGGAGTAACAAACATACACAAACTTTCGCATTTGTAAGTGTGATTAGCTGTAAGTACATTTATAAATCCTATTTTTGACCGAATTCAAAAAAGGAAGGTTTTGCGTTCCATAGTGTGTTATATTTCTCAGAAACTACACGATCGATTTTTTTGCTGATCGGTAACTAATAGGCTATTTGACTAATTTTTTTTTAGTGCGTCTTGTAGATTAATAAAAAATATTGGACACGTATTTTTTCTTTTTTTACGTAATCAGAAAATAACGGCGATACATTGAGTTGAAATTTCGCGTAACGTCATTAACTAGTGCAGTTTGTATGGCGGCTTGTAGCGGTAAGTGACGTCACGAGCCGCCACCTTTAACTTTAATGCGCTTTATCTCTGTGTATTTTCATTTATTTGAAAAATAAAAAAATAAGTGTCTAATGATTTATAATTTTCTAAATGATGGACTAATTCGAATTTTGATTTTCAAAAGTTGTCAACATCCCTATTACTCTATGGGACATGGGAACGGTTAACTATTCACAATATCGAGTTACGTAAGCCGGTTTCATTTAGAAAACAAAAGATATTATGTATTTTTTTCATTATTCCTCATCAACAATACCTTGTCGTTAAGATCCCGCAGCGCGTCGGCGGCGGCCTGCGCGGCGCGCTCGCGGCGCCCCGCCCACTCCACGCGGCAGAAGCTGGCCGTGCCCAGCGACGCGAGCACCGCCAGTATCGCCAGCTGCACCGTCAGCGTCGCGCGGGACGAGTAGAAGAAGCACACCGCCGTCGCTAGCGACTGCACACACACACACACACGCAAACACGTACATTCATGTTCATGGACAAATGAATTTTCCGATTTTAAATATTCCGATTGTTACCTGTTTTGTGAGCCCAATAAATAAATAAATAAAAAAATAGTACGGGTGGCAACCCTAGTGTCAAAATACCTGTGAGAGGTCGTTAAATAAATAAAAAAAAAACATACCTGGGTGAATTTGAACAAGGCGAAGGCGGAGGAGCTCTTGTCGGCGTATTTCCCGCCCAGCATGGAGTATATCTGCGTGTTGAAGCACGCGTCCGCGAAGCCCAGCAGGAAGCTGCACAGCATGGCGAGCTGCGGCGACGGCGCGATGTAGGCGGCGGTGGCGGTGTCGCCGAACGGCGCGTCGTTGGGCAGGTTGATGAAGATGAGGAAGAAGCTCAGCAGGTGGATCACGTAGCCCGCGATCACGATCGGGTCGCGGCCCCAGCGGGTCGTCTTCGCGCCGAGGATGCCGAACAGGGCGCCACCTATGAACACGAGTTACACACGGTGTTCGTACTTATATCTTAACTAGCTGTTCCCCGCTGTTTCACCCGCGTTAGTTTCGGAGCTCCCTCGGGTATTTCGAGATAAAAGTACTTACTATCTACTCTATATTTATTTCTGAACCCACCCTGACAACGTGTAGGTAGTATGCAAAATTAAATGTAGTTTCTTCCGCGTTAATTTCGGAGTTCTCGTGGGGATTCCGGGATAAAAAGTAGCCACGCGTATGGAAAATTTCGTGGTGATTGGTTGAACTGTTATGCCTTGCTGAAAGCGTAACAAACAAATAAACAAACTCACTTTCGCATTTATAATATTAGTAAGGATATCGTACACAAAGAGAAAAAAATAGCAAACAATATACATAGAAGCCTCGCCATCTTCGTGATTCCCCCCCGCCCGCTGTAACGTAGCGGCACAGATAATATAATACTATACTAGGTAGCGGTAAGCCGAGCATATTCTCTATTAATTTTCTTACCAAACTATAGCTGTTCCCCGCGGTAATTTCGGACTTTCCCCGGGAGATCCGGGTTACAATATAGCCTATGTTATTCAGGGATAATGTAGCATTCTAATGGTGAAAGAATCGTAATAAACAAATAAAAAATCAAATCTTTCCTCTTTATAATATTAGTGTAGACAAGACTGAAATGTTATTATTGGGGGGTCTCATAAACAGTCTTATTTCAACCTAACATCGTATCCATTGTGTTTTGAACTTTACAACCGACATCCCAAAACTCACCGAGCACCTCGCCCATGCCGATGAACACGCCGGACAGCCCGACCAGCTGCTTGGCGTTCTCGCCCATCTGCAGCGTGAACCCGATGCTCGGGCTGTACACGCCGCTGAAGAAAGACAGCTCCACTCCTGCCAACGACCACATCAACAATCAAACACAAGCCTTCCGACCGGCGCAAGGCCTCCCTAGATGTGCCGCGAAACCTCCCTAGATGTGCCGCGAAGCCTGCCAGATGTGCCGCGAGATTTTATCAGCATTATGTACAATAAATTTGAAACCCCTGACAACTGCTTCCACAATACAATTTGATCATGTCGTAATATCAAGGCCTGGCGCCTACTGCACCCAGAATTGTAAAATTCTCATTTCTTTTCAGAGGTTAGGAGTTTGATCCTAGTCATCAATGGGCCTTTTTTAAATATGTACTAATCAATAATTATCGCCCAAACACACCCACTAGGTAAAATGTGTATATAATGTCCCATTATAGACACTCTTTTATGATAATATGCTGCCAACACTCACCAGTGTAAATAAAAGTAACACTCAACAGAAGCATGTCCTTAGTGCAAAATAGTCTAACCGCGCCTTTGAACGCCTCCATTGGACCTTCAGCTGTGGTCACTTCCATCTGCCAAGAAAAAATATGTTTATGGAACATTTTTATACAAAAGGACTCCCTGTATATGACAATCGAATACTAAATAGGTGGCCAATTTAATCAGTTCTTCATTAAACCTAACAATCTGTATATGAGAATCGAATACTCAATTCAAATATTCCTTCCTTCCTAATATTCCAGCGCCCCCGCTGTACCGGTACCTTGGCGTCGTCGAGGGTGGGCGCGCGGCGCGCCGGCCGCAGCAGCAGCAGGAACACGACGCCGAGCGCGCACACCGCCGCCAGCACGCCGAACACCACGTTGCGCGTCTCCAAGTCGATGTGCGCCTTGCCTTGGAACTTGATGAACACGAACAGGTTGCCGAAGAACATACTGCAACACAAATCAAATTAAATATTCTTTATTGTCACCAGCAACAGAAAATAAAACATATAGTGGGGAATACAGGCAACAAAGGGCGGCCTTAATGCTTAAAAGAAATTTCTTCCAGGCAACAAAAGGCAAAAAGTTACTATAGAAAATAAAAATAAAACAATTTAGTTAACATTATTTCCCATACCATCTATACTGTCTATACGTCTACATCTATGTATAGTCATAGATAGAGATAAAATTGAGTGTCTGCTTTTTCAGCCCGGTGACATTCCATACAAATGAACTGATTCAAGTACCTACTTTCCCACGAGTAAAGACGGCCGGCTTGTACGTACACGTGTTGTGCGTGTATGTGTGTGTGTGTGTATCGTAAAGCTGACAGTAACCGTTATCAGTTGTCAGTGAATAGTTACCACGTCATGTAGATTCTACTTGTGCATAGGCGTTATAGAGTGGGTCGGGCCCACCCCAGGATGGTCTAGTGTCACCCCAGGATGTTGAGCTACTTATTCGAAAATCTATAATACTGATAACTAACTTCAGACGACTCTTCAAATTTGCAGACTTAATTTTTTTTAAAGATTGCATCCGCAACTCCCAGTCCCGCGAGTATAAATATGACATCTCAGGGGCACGGCCCCTCCTGAAAAATAACCCTAGATACGCCAATGTACCTGTGTCAAACTTTCCTAGAATTTTCCGAGAAACTTTCGCGGGGTATGAGGAGGAATGATAATGGTGGGAGCCGGAGAGTGTTGCTTCTTCATATAACCTCTATTCTTTGGCTTTTTACTGAGTGCATGTGTAAGTACGAGTATTTAAAACGGTAGTCGGTACTTACCTATAATAAATTTTCATTCTTAAGAGCCATTTCACAAAAATATTGCGCGCGAGTTTAGGTACAAACTGCGTTATTGTTTATGTGTGCGTAGTTACTCACACGTACACAACGTAAGCAGCGTAAAGCGCGCGTCGAGACTCGAGGTGGACAACGCAATCTTGAGCCGTGGGCAATCGTAGGTATTCTCAGATAAAGCAGGTAGGTATACGACCCTAGCCACGCAGCAATTTATACGAGACAGATGTTGTTTAAGGTTTTACTGGCTTTGTAAAATGAAAAACTGGGTTTCTTTTTTAACTAATATATTAGTTACACTGACCGATAGAATAATATTTTTTTACTTGTATTACAGCTTCAGTGGTGTAGGTACTTATACATATTATGACGATTACAACTCATCCAATATTTTGAATCGTTTATCTCAGAAACGGTGGTTCTCAGGAAAAAAGTATTCAGATGTTTTTTTTATAGATAAATAGCTGTGCCCCGCGGTTTCACCCGCGGTAATTTCGGAGTTTCCGCGAGAATTCCGGGATAAAAAGTACCCTATGTTCTTCTCTGTACCCCTGACAATGTGCATGCCAAATTTCATCCAAATCCGTTCAGCCGTTTTTGCGTGATTGAGTAACAAACATCCAAACATCTAAACATTCAAACATCCAAACTTTCGCATTTATAATATTAGTAGGATAAATTCCATATCAAGAAAAAATCCAGTCTTTTTTAAAGATATATGGTCTACTTAAGCATTTTATGAATAAAATTTTTACCTGAACTAATTTTATCAAATAAATGAAAATATACAAAGATAAAGCGTATTAAACTTTAGGGTGGGGGCTCGTGACGTCACTAACCGCTATAAGCCGCCATACAAACTGCACCGGTTAGTGACGTCACGCGAAATTTCAACTCAATGTATCGCCGTTATTTTTGGATTACGTAAAAAAAGAAAAAATACGTGTCCAATATTTTTTATTAATCTACAAGACAGATAAAAAAATTTAGGTAACATGCCCATTCCGATAAAAATATGCCATGTTACAGGTACATTATAATCCATTTTTCAAATGAAGTACTCGTCAAGACCAAGCTAACGAGCACTAACTCAAGGGGATTGTATCTTTTTTTACGGAGTTCCTATGGCCCCCTTCCAGCTCCATCAGCAGATCAGCTCCATGTCATCATGATATTCCATTGTCAGGCGATATACTTCAGCTAAATCGAAAAAAATTGTAGGTAATTGTATTTACTTTACCTCTGTTGCCTTTTTTAAGGCTGCAAAATTATCACGGTTCCTTTTTTTAAAACAACGGTATACACTATCCTTGCGAGTACCCATAGCTAAAAAATAAAAAAATATAGTATTATTATTAGTAATTTATTAACATATATCTTTATTATTGTTATCATACAAACAACTAAAATAATTCATACCTATGTCGGCGAGAGGGTAGTTTCGTTATCAATAACGTTTCCCGCCGACTAATAGCGGTTGTAGTACGTTCGTTCCCCCGCTCCACTCCATTGCCCGACTCGTCTTTGTTAGAACTTGATATAAAACGCGGGTATGCGTAAGCCACGGTTCATTGTTACTTTGTGTTCGGTTCAGTGCAGTTATAGTGTCGTATCAATCTAATAGTGATTACGTGTGCTGTGTCATCTAGTTGTTTCCAGAGGTTTGCTTAAGTCGGGAGCACGGGCAGTGGAGGTGAGCGTTCATGCATTGTAAAGGGGCCCCATTAAACCTACACCTGGGTCGCAAGTCCCAGGCACTGCTCCGTGTTCCCAACGGATATCTGGTATGCTGTATTATCTATAACTATGTTGGTGCAATTGCCTATGATAGTTTCATGTTCCTATTCCTATCATAATTTCCTACATCAGAATTGGGATATTACTTGCGTCCACATTTCTGCCAATAAGGTTCCTACGTTCGGTTTTACTCGGTCAAATTTTATGTTTCACATTAATCCTGACAACGACGTTGCGAGTTAGATAATAGGCTTGTAGGAGCATTGTCATTACGTCTTTAAGTGAGAAATGTGATTTTGTGATTTCATTTCAAAGGTTTCGATACCATTGTCCATGAATTGTTGTCATATACCTACCGAACTGTTTCGCGATGTGATGTGTACAGTGTTCTTTAAGTGGTATTCCTCAATTTAAAATGCCGTGATCATTACTTACTACTGGTTTTCCAACCACGGAGTTAAAATCTTGCGAGTTTAAACTTTGATCCTTTGTCTAAGGGAGATACTTGTAATCTACCCACAGTAGTTAATTATAGAAATTATAATTTCGATGCGTGTGAAATCTAAAATTTCAAGTTGTTCTAGTAATGATTTGATAACTACCCAGTACCCACGTACCCAGCAGTCGTTATTCAGGTTTTGTCTGAGCGTGAATTCTAGATAATTAAGATGGTTTTAGAATGAATCGTTTTTCTAATCGCAAGGTAGATCATAAACGTCGCTGAGTAGGTATACGGTATTCTGATAAGGTAGTTTAGGGATTCTGTCAAGTTACGTTTTTTTATTAAATTGCGAGTATGACTATTCCCGAAATCAGCGGTTGCTATGTTCTGGTATTGTTAAGGTCAGTTTGTGATAGCGAGGATGGCGTGTCGGCGAGATATGATGAAAGTTGAAAGTTACTCAGTAGTTAGAGAACTCAGAAAGACAAACAAAAAAAAGAAAGAAAAAAAAAATTGGTGATTGAATTTTGTGCTGAAAAAATGTGTGGTGGCTACAGGGACAAAAAAATGCGTTCGGTCTAGCATAGCCCGGAAAAAAGAATGTGTCTGCAGCTACTACTTCGGACTAGCACGATTCAATCCAGTTTTACTTAGATATCATTTTCTAATAGTTAAATTGTGCTAGTGTTTTTGAGTGTTTCGAATAACTAGTTGCGTGGAGTTTTTGAGTGTTTCGAAAGCTAGCTTGTACGAGTGTTTTTGAGTGATGTTGAGAGTGAGATATTATGTCAGGATGAACGAGCGTTCGTATTAGTTTTCTATCTTGGATTTCTTCCTGTGATTTTAGCGCCCGAGGACGTGCGCATGTCAGTATGGCCGTGTCGGCGAGAGGGTAGTTTCGTTATCAATAACGTTTCCCGCCGACTAATAGCGGTTGTAGTACGTTCGTTCCCCCGCTCCACTCCATTGCCCGACTCGTCTTTGTTAGAACTTGATATAAAACGCGGGTATGCGTAAGCCACGGTTCATTGTTACTTTGTGTTCGGTTCAGTGCAGTTATAGTGTCGTATCAATCTAATAGTGATTACGTGTGCTGTGTCATCTAGTTGTTTCCAGAGGTTTGCTTAAGTCGGGAGCACGGGCAGTGGAGGTGAGCGTTCATGCATTGTAAAGGGGCCCCATTAAACCTACACCTGGGTCGCAAGTCCCAGGCACTGCTCCGTGTTCCCAACGGATATCTGGTATGCTGTATTATCTATAACTATGTTGGTGCAATTGCCTATTATAGTTCAATATTCCTATGCTCTAATTTCCTACACCTACATATTTCATAATAAACAAAACTTACCTCGCGAAACAAAACTCGAAGCGGATCAAAAATATTTGGTCGCAGTATAATCACCACTTTACCAATTTTACAATACGAGCGCACGAAAGTCGGGACGCGGAACAAAATGGCACAGGTCCTGCCTCGACGGGCGCTCGCGCCATTCTAATCGGTATCCGGTTGTGTATTGTAATTTATACTGATGTTTAGATCAATATATTGACAAATTATTTGCTAATATTTGCAAAATAACTGTAGAAATCAATTCTCCAAAGAACATTGTTTATTTTGGGATAATTTTATTTTAGTTATTACTGTGTATTTAACCAAAAATCACGATAAAATTGACACTTTAATCTTAAAAATTTACCAAATTATTTCTTTTTTTTATTCAATAATGGTAATGAAATTCAAAAATCTATTACATTAAATGACGACAAAAATATATGTCCGATGATTACTATATTTTTTGAAACTTATTATATCAGCATTATTAATAGATATAGGACTTTGAAATTGAGTCTGCGGCCATTTTTCACTAAAATGGTTGTGGGAGAAGAGGCACTAAAAATTTACCAAATTAGTTTTAGTAAATGTGTTACATTAAATGTCAACACCAAAGATAGACCTATTTTTTGCAGTTATTAAATAATTTTTGGGTGTTACTTAACATAGTAATTTAGGAGTCCAAAATCTTAGAAATTCGCGCGAAAATGTAAGATGGCTCTTAAAATTTTCGTCTCACTGTCTGTCTGTCTGTTTCGACTAATCTTTAAAACGTTTGGAGCGATTTTGCAGAGACTTACCTGGTGGATAGCTAATCTTTTAAAAAGTAACTAAGGCTACTTTTAATCTTTACGTGAAATCCGAAACGTACGCGGATGAAACCGCGGGGCACAGCTATATTATAAAGCGGTAAATCTGTCTCGGAACTATTGAACCGATTCTAAAAAGCCACCACCAAGTCGGGATCTGATGATGGGATCTTGGAGAAATCGAGGGAACTCTTCAAAAATTATAGGCACACCCATAGCGATTTGGGTATTTTTATAGTAAATCGTTCATTTGCTTTTGGAAAGCTAAATTTGAAGAAGTGGGATTGATGATGAAGACCACAGATGGTCATCGGAACTACTCAAAAATAATACGTATTTCACGGGTTCCGATTGGAGCGATTTCAAAATTTTTTTTTTGTTTGAAAGGGGATACTCCAAAATTGATTCCATTGTCACCAAGTCGAGATCTGATGATAGGATCTTAGAGTAAACGAGGGAACTCTTAAAAAATTATAGGTACACCTGTAGCGATTTTTGTATTTTTTATAGTAAAACGTTTATTTAACAAAATTTTAACAAAAAAATTAAAACCGACTTCCAAAAACACAAAACTAAAAATAAAAAGTTGAAAATAACAAAATACCGATTAATTCCAAAAGACAAAAACACACGTAATATTATTATTGGTTTGTGCTACCACTCATCGGTTTGAAGTCGGTGACAAGCCAAATATGGAGGCCGGAGGGGGTAGATGGGCTAAGTCGACTCCCGCCACCAGCTCTTCGTGAGCAGAACAACCCAAGTGGGCAGATACCAGCGGGCTTGTCACCGAATTCAAACCGATGAGTGGTAGCACAAACCAATAATAATATTACGTGTGTTTTTGTCTTTTGGAATTAATCGGTATTTTGTTATTTTCAGCTTTTTATTTTTAGTTTTTTTAGTTTTGTGTTTTTGGAAGTCGGTTTTCTCGAAACGAAGAGGTCCAGCGGAATCAAAATAAATTCGGGTAAAACTTCGGAGGAAACAGCTATTTGGTAAAGTTACGAATAATTTAAGTGTAGAAATAGAGAGACAGTGTACTTTATTAATATGAAGCGGGTGAAACCGTAGGAGGATCAACTAATTGTTTATTTATTAATAGGCAACCGTTCCCCGTGGCTTTGCAAATCCCTACTAATATTATAAATGCGAAAGTAACTCTGTCTGTCTGTTACGCTTTCACGCCTTAACGGCTCAAATGATCATCATGAAATAACGTGGATGACGTTGTCAGAGCTAAAGAAAAGGATATTCTGGGATAAACTACTCGTTTTATACCAGAATTTCCGCGGGGACTCCAAAGTTGACGCGGGCAAAACCGTGGAGAACAGCAAGTTCAAAATAAAATCTACTTTTTCATGTCAGAAAGAGAAAAGTGAGGGAATGATTCGTTTAAGTTTAGGTCTACCTGCACTGTAGCATGGCCCAGAAGACGCCGGAGTTCCTGGATATGGTGTCAGAGTCGCTGTTAAGCGTGAGGTAGTTGCCCTGGCCGGTCCATATAAGGGCGGCACCCGCGCCTATCACCACGCTGGCCACGTACAGCAGCCACGTGCGCGGGAACAGGAACGTTATTATGAAGAACCTGCAATAAAATCATTCACGTAAGACATGAATAATCGTGAATCGTGATCGATGATAATGGGCTAGTTGACTAATTTTTCTTTTTTAATCCGTCTGTGGCGACCCGTATGCCTCAAATCACGAACTACACAAAGCGACGAGTACTGGCTATTAAGGAAGTCCAGAATCGCGCTAACGAAGGTTTTCACGCCGCGCTGCATATATACGACCTCCGACGATCTACAGTCGGAGCCGCGGTTCCCCGGGCATATCTACCACCTCGCCCGGCGGGAAGCTTCCCGTTTGCCGGCGATCGAGCCATATCATCCATTCCGTTCCCAGGGAAGTCCCGAAGACAGGGTCCTTATTTACTATGACCAAAACATGTTGCGTTAAAATAACGCGCTATAAAAATTATCTTACCCTAGTGCTCAAAGAAATTTCACTCCAAAAAAACACATTTATCTACACACATTTACAACGCGTCCTTAATGGCATACAAATAAATACTTCGTAATATTTCGGCATCCGAAACATTTGGGGATGCGCTTTATGGGCAAGGAATGTTGTTGGTCATAGTGCATAAGGGAATCATACTCGTATACTTAAAAATAAGTATATTCAACACCGGTTGTATTTGTTTTATCGCCAATGCGCCGACAAATCACAATATGAAACCAGAATTTTTTGTCAATGGTTTTTCTGTGATTTATATGTATACGTGTTTTTTCTTTATTTATACTTTTATCAGCTACATGAAAGCACGAATTATCGAGGATCTGGATATGACATATTCGACAACGAAGATCGCCCCTCACCTCCTCACCGTTCTAATCCTTCATTTGTCGACGTGTAATGTCTGACGTGTGACTCGCTGCTGTACACTTCATACGCCAATCCGATCGTCAAATGGCGAATTAGAACGGTTTTTGCACCTTGAAGGTCACCGGTCACCGATCACCGCTGTCTGCATTACAACATCCTCTAATATTCAATTAATAAATTATTATTTGGCCCTAAATACTAACAGCAAATATGTCTGTTGCGTCTAGGGTGGTACAAATATTAATGTAAATTTTAAGTTTATATCAAAGGTACAAAAGGTTAATTTGAAACCAGCGTCATTATCAGTCAATTAACCTTCGGACAGTATAGACTATAATTATATAGAATGGGTTTACTCCGGGGCGGGGTGATATAACTTCCAAATAAAGCACCATTAGGCATCTTAGCGACTAACGGCCGCACTCAGAGTCGACTTTAATGATTACTTAGTCAAGTATAGATTTGTAAAACAAAACTGCCGCAATCAGAGACGTTCAGTAAATTAATGTTAACTGGCATTTAATGAGATGTAACTTAATTGGTTAAATGCCAATTAACATTAATTTATTAAACTTGTCTGATTGCGGCAGTTTTGTTTTAAAAATCTATACTTAACTAAGTAATCATTAAAGTCGACTCTGAGTGCGGCGGTAAGCTCTTTAAATAAAGACAAAAAAATAAACTGGACCCTCTATTGCTATTACGAATGCAGAAGGTTAAACAACAGGTTTCCAATGTTACCTCAATACTTTAGTTACTATAAGTACATAATTTTATTTAATTAACCTAATAGTACGGGAGATACCGATGCTAATTCGGGAGCGACTCGAGCGTCGTTGGGACCTATTGGGTTTTGAAGATTAGGAGATATAAACAAAATAAGGTCATATGATATTTTTTCATTCACCGGTGGGTTTAGCTTCTACAGGCTTTCAAAAATGTAAAAAAAAATATTAAAATGGAAATACTCGAGCGCGTCAGATATTGTAGTTTAGATACTCCAAGGTGTCTCTGATATCGAAAATATATTCATCTGCCGATTTGCGTGGTGGGGGTGGCCATCCGGAAGTGGAGAAAATGAAAAAAAAAAACATTTACTCGAGCGCGTCAGATATTCAAAGGGGATGTTAAGTGAGCCCTAAAAATGCACCCCTTCGAAAATCTGCCAATTTGGAGGTGACGCAAGGTAGTAGCGAATTTTTGAAAATGCAAAAAAAAATCTCAATTTTGAAATACTCGAGCGTGTCAGATTATTTTACAGAAGGTTCAGCTTGCACTCCAAGTTATGTTGGCTTAAAATCTGACAATAATTTTGAGGGGTATTATTAATCTGACTGCTAGAAACAAAAATTATGATTTATTTTTAAGATTTTTTTTTCTTTCTGACGTGTAAGTTTAATAACTTTATGAGCTATTTCTTGTTCACAAAAAACACACTTTATATTTCTATGAAATATGTAAAAGCGCACAAAATATTATTCACAAAACTAACTTTAAAGCACAAACAAGCCAGAGCGTTTTACATATAATAACATGAACGCGTTGTTTTGTGATGAGCTTTATTATAAAATATATATAATTACATTAAAGTGAAAGGTTATAGGTGAACCTATAGTTTGATGTAATTCTTACCTTAACTTATTTTAATATGTATTTTAACCGACCAAAAAAAGTTATAATTTGACACGTTTAGCGCCGTGATATACTGTGATAATATTATGGCGACGGAAAGTAGTGTGAGGACGGTGCGAGAGAGTGAGAGATAGAGAAAAAGTAAAAGAGAAAGAAAGACAGAGATATGAATAGGTACATGTTTCACTGCAGCTGCTCGTTCGATTCGAAGACGATTTTTGTTTCTTCGGCTTATGAAAATCGGCAGATTATATTTTTCCCGCTATCCTTGAGTTATTTACTTTAAAATAAAAAATAAATCAACTGCGCTCGAGAATGTCGAAGTTGCGTTTTTTTTTTGCAAGTTTGTGATCCTCTAACTCCCTTACGTCACGTTCAAATGGTCAGATTATTCATATACATACTTCTCACTATGTAATTAACCCACCATATCTTAATCTGACGCGCTCGAGTATTTCGAGTTATCAATTTTTTTTTACTAATCTGATCGGTTATTCTAGACGCACCCACCAGTGTAGAGGGCCTATATTTGGTGGAGGTACTCAACATGGTGCAAGGTACCCCCCTTATGTTCATCTGACGCGCTTTAGCTAATCCACAAATCCCCTCTTGGCGGTCCGTACTATAATAAAGGTTACGCTTTATTAACATCGCGTCAATAATACGAAATAGCTAGTCGGCTACAAAAATGTAATATTATGTATCAGTACATTCTGATACATATTATACCCGTATTGACATTCCTTGCACGCTGGGAGTCTTCGAGTTTTTCCACTAGGGCCTGATAGCTTTGTCGATATTTATTTATTTAGAACCATTTGCTGGTTGAGATAACATCACCTACATAATATTAGTACAATCATTCTCATTTATCAGCCATATTTCTTCTCATTGTAAACAACTGTCGGCAACAAATATGAGATTATATCATAATATCTACGTGACAATCGTACCAACCTTGTAGTCACGTGACTCCTTCAAAATTAATAAATTGGAATTTGTTGAATATGTTTTCATTATTTATTTGTACTCAAGTTTTGAAATACTTACAGTATTACAAAATCGATAAATGTTACGACAGGAAGTCTACAGCCACATTTAAAAGTACACCGTACAACCAATCATCACAGAGAAGATATTTTACATCCTAACTTAGCTCAACTAACAACAAAAGGGATGTTTACGACTTTTGAAAATCAAAATTCTAATTAGTCCGGTTTGTAGATTAATAAAAAATATTGGACACGTATTTTTTGCTTTTTCAAATTAATGAAAATATACATAGATATAGCGCATTAAAATTTAGGGTGGGGGCTCATGACGTCATTAACCGTTATAAGCCCCCATGCAAACTGCACTGGCTAGTGACGTCACGCGAAATTTCAACTCAATGTATCGCCGTTATTGTTTGATTACGTAAAAAAATAAAAAATACGTGTCCAATACTTTTTATTAATCTACAAACCGGAATAAAAAAAAATATCAAATAGCCCATTAGACTAATATAGTCGCATAGTTTCTACTGTACAAAGCCTGAAAAAATTGTTAACTAGATATAGGTAATACGATGTTACGAAAACCAGCGATGGGTTAGACTAGGTTGTTGACCTGTCTAGTGGAGACTGTCACACCTACACCATTGTGCTGAGACTAGACGGTGGACGTTATGTATATTATGTAGATATGTATGTATATTAATAAATAAATTAATATTTAATGATTTTAATTGACACTGCATTGTCATTATAATAACGCTTCTCAAGTCAACACACAGATCACATCCCACACTACATGAATTTTTTAAATTTGTTTCGTAGAAATCAAGCCAACGTATACCTAGTAGATTGGAAAGTGGAACCCTGTATGATGTATCACATATCACTCATCACGTCATGTACCAATATTACAAAGAAAACAAGTTAAACAACCGTATAATAGTGTGAAGACCCGAACGATATTTTTGCGATAATATCACGATTAATCGCATTTCGTTGAGCCAAAGTTGCCCTCTCGCAGTAATCAGTTACAGACGTTACTAGACCCTGAATATTTAGTGAACGAATAAAAACGTCATCTAGGTATTAAAATAAAATCTTCACTAATTTTTCAATCTTATTACATGGAGAAAGTATTCAATTAACTGCTCACTCCGCGGTTTCACCCGAGTATGGTCCTTTTTCATTGTGGGGGTTGAACCACCTACAACCCTGCAATACTTACGTATTCTATAAAGAATAGTCCAAATACCGATTTCCATGACTGCATCAATAGGTACTAATAACTTTCATACAATCTTTTAATCCTTCACTTGTTTTTTTTTTTTAGGATTTTTTTTTAACGCTGCCCAAAAAAATTAATTAATCCATATCCATACTTATATTATAAATTCGGAAGTAAACTCTGTCTGTCTGTTACCTTTTCGCACCTTAACTACTCAATCGATCATCCTGACATCTTGTGTATCTACACATTGTCAAGGGTAGGTACAGAAAATAACAGGGCAAGTACTTTTACCCGAAATTAACGCGGATGAAACCGCGGGAACATCTAGTAGATATATTCATTCATTCGGCTCGCGCCACATCATACCTACCAGAGATGATATTCACGAAGATTGAACAAGTGAAAGTTTTTCCGCGTCGCTTGCGTCTCTAACTAGGTATGTACAATAAAAAGTCATTGTGTTATGTCTACAAAGTACAAATAATAATACCGTTAACTATTATAAATGATAGTTATGTATAAACTCTCCATTTTGCTATCATACATTAACTAGGTAATTTGAAGATTCAAAAGTACCTATCTAAAAAATTAAGGAATATAATATCAAGCTGTATGTGAGCGAGGATTTAAAATGAATAGGTACTTACACCTATACCTACGGAATGTTGTTCACTCCACGAAAATTG
The DNA here is from genome assembly GCA_907165275.2 of Zygaena filipendulae. Taxonomy (NCBI): domain Eukaryota; kingdom Metazoa; phylum Arthropoda; class Insecta; order Lepidoptera; family Zygaenidae; genus Zygaena; species Zygaena filipendulae. The sequence continues at coordinate 8,630,389 of OU015659.1, forward strand.
TTATGCCAGTAACGTGTTTTTTTAAGTTGGACCGTAAAATACAAACTGAGGTAAGAATATTGGTTATTGTTGTAGATACCTATATGTATTTATTGTAATTAATAAAGTATTAAGTATACTTATTCCATAAACATTCAAAATTTTTTTTAGAAACTGGCAAATATTGAGAAACTAGTTACCAATCTACAAGGTGCCTAATTCAGAAATACTACTTCCGTAGTACGTACTATTTATATCTATACTTATAATACAGAAGAGGTCAATTCTGTACATTGAAGATATATTCAAAATTAATATTGGACGATGAATGGTGATCGATACTGATGCCAAAAATGCAATCAGTAAATTTTTTGTTTGTCTGTCTGTCTGTATGTGCACGCATGGGTCAAAAACTACTGAAGGGATTTTAACCAAACTTGGTACGATTGTAGTCCATACTCCTGAGCAGGTTATAGGCTATGTAACATAACGCTAAGACACATAGGAGCTGACAAGTGATAAATTTGAAGTAAGTCGGATGAAAATGCGCTTTCGAGCTTTTATCCTCGCATACGTTTACTCAATCACGCAAAAACGGCTGAATGGTTTTGGATGAAATTTGGCATGCACGTTGTCAGGGTACAGAGAAGGATATAGGGTACTTTTTATCCCGAAATTCCCGCGGGAACTCCGAAATTACCGCGGGTGAAACCGGGCGGCACAGCTATCACTACATAGTATAAAACAAAGTCGCTTTCTCTGTCCCTATATCCCTATGTATGCTTAAATCTTTAAAACTACGCAACGGATTTTGATGCGGTTTTCACCAATAAGTACCTAGAGTGATTCATAAGGAAGGTTAATAACTATATTTTATCCTGGAATTCCCGCGGGAACTCCGAAATAACCGCGGGTGAAACCGCACGGGTCAGCTAGTTATACATAAATGCGAAAGTGAGTTTATTTGTTTGTTTGCTACGCTTTCACGCCTCAGCGGCTCAACCGATCATCATGAAATTTTGCATACACGTTGTACAGGATACAGGGAAGGACATAGGGTACTTTTTATCCCGGAATTTCCGCGGGAACTCCGAAATAAGCGCGGGTGAAACCGCGGGAATCATCTAGTATTTAAATAAATTCGAGATCATTAGTACTCACAAATAAGTGAAAGCGCCTATAACCATAGCGCCTCTTGGACCAGTCAACGAGATCATGGAGGGTGCCAACCAGTTGCATAGAGCGAGGGACGCGTAAATGATGGCCAGGGAAGTGTAGCCATCGCCAGTGAAACTAGCGTCATCCTTCGATATGCTCTCCAGCACGGTTTTCTGCAAATCAAAACTTTATTTACACACATATTCAGTGGAGATTGGATCGCAGTTCAAGGAATCCCGTTAACAGCACTGTCGGTGTAAGCAGGCGCCTGCCCAGCTCTTAATTGGAGGGGGGCAATAAATTATTACTGAGGCTTTGGAAAATAAAAACTAAATACATTGTATTCTTTCATGATACTTTTTACAAACTAAACTCTACGTTAATTTCCACGTTAATTTCAAAAAGGGGACAAAAAGTACCCTATAGCCCCCTATACAACGTGTTAATGAATTAACTGAAAACAAGAAAGTAGTTTGCTCAAAATCAACTAGCGAATCGATCGCACTTTGTTTTAATATAGGTTGTATTTCTTCATTTTTACTAGCCCATGTCTAAATTATTTATAATACAATATTTGGCGCGTACGCCGTCCGCAGCAAAAAATTTCGAACCGGTAGGCGCGGGCGTAGCGCTTGGAATTTTGTAGATAGGTCACCTCCAAGCTAATTTTGAATAACTTTTAAAGTATAAATTTTTTCGACATAAAATATATTTTAATCATATTATTGTTTATTTTTTTAAATGGGGTGTATTAGGTTTTCAGTTAATTCATTAACATGTTGTATAGCCAACCTTCTTGGTACCCCTGACAATGTGTGTGCAATTTTTTTTGATGATCGGTTGAGCCGTTAAGGCGTAAAAGCGAAACAAACAAACAAATAAACAAACTCCCTTTCGCATTTATAATAGTAGGTAAGAATCGACCTGCATCAGAAAAATAAATAAACAACTTCTCGTCTTATTTTATTGGACTGACTCAATATACTTAAACGAGTTAATTAACAATAAGTAATGTGTTTTATTGAGAACACAAGTAAATAGTTACGCAAGTAACGTACATAAGTACTTATTGGTCGTCGATTGGTTACACAAGAGATAAAGATTTAAAAGTAGGTACTACAGATATTGTGAAAGTGATTATCCTAATTAATGCGAGTGTAAGTCTGTTTGTTACGCTTCCACGCTTTAACAACTCAACCAATCATCATGGAATTTCGCATACACGTCGTATAGGGGGTACAGAAAAGGACATAAGTAAGGTACCTTTCATCCAGAAAAATTTAAAATACTACCTCTACCTATTACCTACTGTTTCCGAGGAATATAAAATCGGTTGATTAAATCTACAGTAAAGCGAGCGAAGCCGGGGGCAAAATTTAGGGCTAATTAATTTAATATCTGAGTGTTTCGAGCTTTGATATTAGGCATGGCTAAAATAAAGTTTTACAAAATTTTATATTTTGTTATTATTATTATAAGTACTTTATTGTAACAAATATTTAGGTATGAAAAAAAAGTTGGGTATTTATCCCGCAGGGGGATTCCAGTTAGGGTTGCCACCTTTTAAAAAAATTATGTATTTTTCCTAAAAACTCCATGCAAAAATATAGTAACCTACTTTTGGGAAATGCAGAGGAAAAAACACACAGATGTTTCAACACTCATTATGTTTCGGGCAGCATTCATTGAAAAATTATTGCCAGTGCCAAACTGGCAATAATTGCAGTTGATGTTTTGTTGCCGAGAATACGGTGCGGTCAGACCAGTCTCAGTTAATTTAACAAGCTTTGTTGACAGTTGAATTAGGGATAAATATGTAGTATTTTTCGTACTATATAATACTATATAATATATAATACATTTGACTGAAATATAGTACGATACTAATACTATATAATATTATAGTACGGGTGGCAACCCTAATTCCAGTCAACTTTTGCGTGATCGATAAGTATTTGCAGTAAACATCGATCGGCGAGAAAAGAGATAGATTTGAAAAGAAAGTAAAGATGGTATCTATACCTAGCTATAACACGCCAGATGATCCCTGACTTTTTTATACTTTTACTAATGTCTAAAATAAAATTGCACATAAACATAATGAGTTAAAATAAATCGTGCTTCAGAGCTGGCGTAAACCTGTTTTACCGTTGTTTGAACATAAACTAACCTAGCATATCCCAGTGCTCGAAAGTCGGAACTAAAAACTAGTTTTTCCCGCAATTCTACTCTCGTAAATTCCAGAACCCTCCGAACTCTTCGTTCCAGGACCTATGTATCTAAATTCCTGAGTTAGGGATACTGATTGCTGTAGCTTTCTATCAGTGAAAATAATTTAAGAATCGGTCCATTCATTTCAATGATTACCTATTACCTAAACTAAAGTACCCAATAAACAAAATTTTCCTCTTTATAATATTCTTAATAAATCTGAAACAAAACTGAACCTTCATTATTTTTAATAATAATAAAAATCTACATAACAACACACAGACTAACCAGTGACATAATAATAATAATAATAATAATAATAATAATAATAATAATCATTTATTCCGGGATTAAAAAGTCCCATATCACTATTAATTTTACCAACAAAATATAAAATATAAAATGGCATGGCAATGTGAAATGGAACCGTCGGAAAAAGAGTGCGAAAACAACGTATTTTAGCTGATTTTATAAACAGCCCGTTAATGCAAAATAAATTTGCAAGGCAGTGTTTGTTTATGCAACAAACAAGTATGCGAGAGAGAGTGTTAACCAGTTTTGACCAATGTTTTTGAAAAATCACGTGTTATATATATAAACTTACATTACGTAGCATCTAAAGCAGCGGTCATCACACTTTTTTGGCAAGAACCACTTAAGGCAATGTGGGTTCCTGTTATAGGTAGGTATTATATTCGGTTATGTTATACATATATCCCTACATTACCTTTATGTGACTGTTTGAATCAAGGAGGATTTAGCTTTGAATAGAAATATAAACTAAAAAAGTACACATTTTAATTATTTATTGAAATAAATGTATGAAAATTGTTCCAATAAAAAATATTTGTAATTTAAGAATTATGATGTTGGACTTTTTTAATGATATTATTATTATTGGCATCTTTTGGATTGTATGCAATCATCAAATTGCATCTTCTAAATGTGTGGAAAGACGATTGCGGTAGGTGCTTGTTTTTCAAAAAGATCATTTTTTTAAATGAAGCTTCACAGAGATAATATCTGGAAGGAAATACAGTTAAAATAAATTGTGAACAGTCTCTCAACCATTTATAATTGCTAGGCAAATAAAAAAAATAAAAAACAATTTGTCCTTAAAATCTGTTTCGCTAGTTATTTGACTATTTAAATTATATTATAGCTACTAGCTGTGCCCCGCGGTTTCACCCGCGGTAATTTCGGAATTCCCGCAGGAATTCAGGGATAAAAAGTACCCTATATCCTTTTCTGTACCGCTGACAACGTGCACGCCAAATTTCATCTAAATCCGTTCAGCCGTTTTTGCGTGATTGAGTAACAAACATCTACACTTACACATTTATTAGTACGATGACCAGCATTTTTTTTTTATATCTCGAGTTCCAGATGGAATTTCGAAAAAATCGAAACATAAGTATCTAAGTTAGACCCTTAGCAATACAACAAAAAACCTGCATTCAGTTCGGTGCAGCAGTTTTTGCGTAGCACGAATGCAAACATACAGACGGACAGACAGACAGACAAAAATTCTAAAAACGGTATTTTTGGCTTCTATATAACTCATAGAGTCGCCTAAATTTATTTTTTCTTATTTATCTCCCATGTACAGACATCGGTCTGTTAGAATTTTATTATATGTATAAATGCTGCGGCGGGCCGCACATTATACCGACTGCGGGCCGCATTTAACGACCGCGGATCTAATCATCCAAAATAGTGACCATCCTGATTGTGATGAAACAGTGTCGAAATACTTATTCCAATATGGTTTTAGTTTCGAAAGTTAATTCGACTTTATAAGTTTTGGATTTTTGGTTACATAATCTGCATTTACGTATAGATCATATTATTACTAAACAATTTAGTAGAAATGAAAAAAAAGAGAAAAGAAAAAACATAAAATATCGGGGGAAGAATAAGATGCATATTTTCAACCTTATGCACCGAATCCGGTAGTAAGCGGAACCGGAAGCAAGAAGAGAGAAAACATGAATATTTTTTTTGCAAGAGAAATTGTTCTTTGATGTGATTATATTCTATTTGCATCTACCTATAATTGTTTCTTTCTTTCTTTCTTTGTGTCTATACATATAAAATGCTTTGTCCTGAATGACTGACTGACAATGAACGCACAGCCTAAACCGCTTATTGTAGAGACCTGAAACTTGGAGGATGTGTTCTTTCTATGTCGTAGGCTAAGAAAGGATTTTCCGAAATTCAACCCCCAAGGGGGTGAAACGGGGATGAAAAGTTTGTATGGAACAACTGAAACTGCTGGGTCTAGACCAGTCTAGACCGATGAAATTTTGCACAAATATTGCTTAACTAATGTAGGTGTGCACTAGGAAAGTATTTTTGAAAATTCAACCCCTAAGGGGATGAAAAGGGATTGCAAAGTTTGTATGCAACAACGTGTTTTCTTGGAAGAAATTATCTGAAACAATTGAACCGATTTTGACGGGACTTGAACTTCTAATTAGCCGATGTTATAACGGGTAAATTAGGCTACTTTGGGAGTTTCTGCGGGAATTCCGAAACTCACGCGGCTGAATCTGCGAAACTGTTGGACCAATTTTGAGGAAAGTTTCATTGCTAATTCGCTGATGTTGTAAGGAATTAAGGTAAGGTTTGGAGATCCTGCAGGAATTCCGAAACTCACGCGAGTGAAACCGCGGGGCTCAGCTAATCTATATCTATATCAAACTTATAATAAAACTGTAGAGAGGTCAATTCTGTACATTGAATATATATTCAAAATTAATATTGGAGGATGAATGGTGATCGATACTGATGCCAAAAATGCAATCAGTAAATTTTTTGTGTCTGTCTGTATGTGCACGCATGGGTCAAAAACTACTGAAGGGATTTTAACCAAACTTGGTACGATTGTAGTCCATACTCCTGGGCAGGTTATAGGCTATGTAACATTACGCTAAGACACATAGGAGCTGAGCTGAAGCAAGTCGGATGAAAATGCACTTTCGAGCTCTTATCCTCGCATACGTTTACTCAATCACGCAAAAACGGCTGAACGGATTTGGATGAAATTTGGCATGCACGTTGTAAAGGGTACAGAGAAGGACATAGGGTAGGTACTTTTTATCCCGGAATTCCCGCGGGAACTTATGATTGATATTTATTTATTGAAACGTTTATCTAAACGTCAAGGGAAAATTTATATTGCTCTAATTAGCTATTCTGAAAAAGTACCTGCGTGATTACATGACGGCAGTATCGGTCGTAGGTATTCGATTATTTTATCTTTTCTTTATTTTATTAATTGATAAACTGAACTGAATTTGGTTAGGCTTGATTTAGGTCAAGCGCTATGAGTGTAATTGCTTGATTGTGATTTTTTATTTATCAAGTAGTTAGGTGTATACAGTATACCTACACAAAGTGCGCACTTATAAAATATGTAACTATAGTTCCTCGCGGTTTCATCTGGCCCTGTCGGGGTCTACAAGACCTACATTAGGCCCCGACTCACTTACGCTGCTCCGGCATGGTACGCACTGCCATGTGCGTCCCTGCGCGCGAGCTTGGATTCGCAGCAAGCCATGGCACTGCGTGCCGCTGCCGGAGCTCCGCGCAGTCGAGCCGCTGGGCTCTCCTCCCGGATGTTCGAGCGGGTGGATGCGTCGGACCACGAACACATCCGTGGTCTGGCCCCCCTCCACGCCCGTCCACCCGAGGGGAAGCGATACCCGCGCGAGCTTATCACTCGCGATGACCAGCCAACGCTGCCCACCTGGCGTGGCTGACGGAGCCTAGACGCCGCCCTGACGGGCGGCGCCGGCTCCGTCCCGACGATCCACGCGGTCTCTGACCGCTTCCCCAGTTCCTGTCCGTGGTGGCCGATAGCGCAGGATTACCCACTGCAGGGGGCTCTGCCCCGACGCAGATACCTCTGCTGCCTCCCCGAAGGGGGCAAGAGAAGGCCTACGTTCGTTCATCTGGCCCTGGGTACATTACGCGATTACATCTTCACTTCATTTTTCTGGGGTAAAAACTTTAAAGGTCCCTATAGAGTAAAATAGAACTTTAAACTTAGTAACTTTAGATAGGTATCTTTAATGAAAACCCATTCCATAAATTAAAATTTACTAAAGAGGAATAATATTTTTACAATATGTATAATAAAAATAAATTGCAGTCATAAAATCTGGCCCGAAGACCATTTATGTGAAATGATGAAATATATTTTGTCTTTGACAGTACATAACATAAAAGTATAGTAGATATCTGTGTTTGTCTCCATTTGTGCGGAATAATATTTTGCAATCATACGCCCGCATAAAACCAAATCAAACTTGTGCAAGAATTCCGTTTGTTATCTGCCTTACTATTGAAACAGTTATCACGTAACGAGAGGGGGGGGGGGGGGGGGGTTGGCACTAAACTATACTACGAATACGTTACGAATGTACGATGCCTTTATTTACTGTACAGGTTCGACGAAACAGTAGTCCTAATTGCTATCACGTTCGATCTGTCACTCCAGAACTCAGCGGTTTCACCCGCGGTAATTTCGGAGTTCCCGCGGGAATTCCGGGATAAAGTACTCTATGTCCTTCTCTGTACCCCTGACAACGTGCATGCTAAATTTCATCCAAATCCGTTCAGCCGTTTTTGCGTGATTGAGTAAACATATGCGAGGATAAGAGCTCAAAACATTGATATATTAAAAAAATATATAAATGACTCGAAAGCGCATTTTCATCCGACTTGCTTCAAATTTATCGTCACTGCTCAGCTCCTATGTGTCTTAGCGATATTTTATATAGTCTATAACGTGCCCAGGGGTATGGACTACAATCGTACCAAGTTTGGTTAAAAACCCTTCAGTAGTCTTTGACCCATACCGTGCACATAGATAGAAAGACAGACAGACAGACAAAAAATTTACTGATTGCATTTTTGGCATCAGTATCGATCACCATTCAACCTCCAATATTAATTTTGAATGTACCGAATTGACCTCTCTACAGTTTTATTATAAGTATATACTTCTATATATAAGATATACTAGATATAGGTGATTTGGCAAAATGTGAAGTGCCTACTTAACTAGTATCATTCTACAGACCGGTAACTAGTTACTTAACATTTAACTCTTTATCGTATTGCTAACATTTTACAATCGTTTAAGTAATTAAGTACATTAAATTTTAGTTATCGCCAACTTATTTACATAGAAAATTGTTTGCAATTTTAAGGGAATTAACATTCTCATTCTCTAATTACTAAATTAAAAAAAAAACGCGATTTGCTTTCACAATTACATTTCCGAAATTGTAACCCGGTTGCAAACGCTCTGGCTTGCACTTGATCATATTTTGTCCAAATTTTTTTTTTTAAACAATCCATCATTCTAGAAAGTTAGAAGTAAAAATATGCGATGCGAATGCGATTTACAAATCTTAAATTTCAATTTGAAAGTAGCTCTCGAGGTAAATTAATAACCAAATAAAACTGTTTTCATCTTTAACTTAATCTATAAAGTCGATAATGAACGTGAATAAATTGTTTGTAAGAATGCCGACAGGTCGTAAACATCAGTAAATAATGCACTGTCTTATCGACGACATGGCATAAGGCTTAGGCAAGCATAGGTATGTAGTTTCACGACAGCGAAAATTGGGGAGGAAATTTTATGTAGTTTTAATTTAATGTCATAGAAATTGGTATTTGAACTTTTCGAATACGTACAGTTTCAGGGCATTCGGTCATTCAACCCCATGTTCAACCCTCTTCAGGGTGAAACGAGTGACACGGGGATGAAAGTCCGGGAGGAAACAAGTTAGAGAACCTATACACAACCAACTCTTAAAAGCGATTGCCGATTACCAAACTGCTAATCAGTATTCAGTAATGATTATAATAAACCATTAATCTCATCGTCTCTAGGTTTTGTAGAAAGTTTCCGTTATATTTTTTTTACGACACCAAAATAAAATATTATAAATTTGTTTCTTGAGATTTTGTAGAAATGTGAAATTCTACTTGGCTCTCGCACGATCCTTTATAAGGTCATCGACATAAGTAAAACTGCCGCCCACCTTAGTGTTTTTTTAAGCTATTGGATATTGTGTGCTTTTATTTAAGCGCTTATTACACCTTGCAATTTCAAGACACCAATTTAGTGCTCTAAATCGGATACAATTTAGGGTCGGTGAGTGACAGAGAGAGAGCGAGTAATTTATTTTTATTTATTTAAACTTTATGCACATCATAGTACAAAAGGCGGACTTAATGCCACAGTGGAATTCTCTGCTAATCACACTACACTAAATTGTACTCTAAATCGACTGCTGTAGGGTACATTTTAATGTATTGTGATCACTCGCTCTCTCTTTCACTCACTTCAGAGGTTCAGCTTTCCGCGCATCTGATTTGAGTTGAATGCCTATCTACACCCAACCGGAATGCAGACCCTTTTATCTGTTACTTACGTTATGTGGCAATACTGACAATAGGGTACTTGCATGAAATTTATAATAAGAAATTATGTCAATATTTCAAAAATAGAGCCTTAGAAAAGCGTTATCGTGAAAGATTTACTAAAAAAAATTCAATAGTTTCCAAAATATTCAACTTTTAATTTTGTGAAACCGAACGTTGCAACGAAACACCAATCACAGCCAAGCTTGACACATGACGTCACTTTAATTTTTTTAGGAAACATTTACCTCTTTCAGAGAAGGCAAAAGAAACTAAGTGCATACAGTCAACGCATATTTTCCATTTTCTGTAGTTTTTTAATTTAAAATGCATCAGTAACATGCATTTCGATTCTTTACTGGAATTTTTGGAAGTAAATCGACACAGTTAACCTTAATTTCGCTTTAGGATATTGAAGTTATCTGTCTGTCAGTGTCACATGACCCTGTCAATACGACAGTGACATTTCTATCACAGATTAATAAGGCGTAATTTTGAACTAGTGACGTCATTCCGCGTTTCGGCGGTAAGGTCTAAAGTAGGAACTTTGAAACGCTCTATTTCATTAATTTATGCATATATTTTTTTCTTTTTCTTGCTTTGTTTAAGTAGGCCATATATCTTTAAAATAGACTGAAAAAAATTCATGCAAGTACCCTATTGACTGTATAATATACTATATGAGAACAGTTTTTTTATTTTGTTCCTTTGTATAAATACAATTTCGCTCCATGTTATTTCGTCTGAATTATAACATGTAGATTGTAGGTAGTTAATACAATAATATTATGTACCTACCTACTAATGAAAAACAATATTTTCAAGGCAATCAATTTACGGTAATTTATACAAGGTTTAGATTAGACGTAGGTATTTATTTAGGTACGTAAGTACTGCATATTCTTAACAATTTCTTGAACTTATCAAGCAGTGTTACTGCTACTTTTATGATTTTTCTGCCAATGGAGTATCTGGACTATTCTAAGTAATCCTAACTAATAAACAATATAAATACGAAAGTGAGTTTGTTTGTTTGTTACGCTTTTAACGGCTCAACCTATCATCAAGAAATTTTGCATGCACGTTGTCGGAGGTACAGAGAAGGACATAGGTTACTTTTTATCTCAGATCTTATTAGCTAGCTATCTCTCTTATTAGCTAGATCTCGAAGCTAGTTATTATTATAAATGCGAAAAATTTTTTATGCTTTCACGCCTTAACGGCTCAACCGATCATTACGAAATTTTGGATACACGTTGTCAGGGGTACAGGAAAGAACACAGAGTACTTATCATCCCGGAAACTCCGAAATTGCCGCGGGTGAAAATGCAATAAATTTTGAATAGTGCAGTGTGCACTATTATATCTATCCTTCTGCTGTACCCCTGACAGTGTGTCAGGGGTACAGCAGAAGGATAGATATAGCCTATAGGGCACTTTTATCCCGGAACTCCCGCGAGATTTCCGAAATTAAAAAGGCTGAAACTGCAGGGAACTGCAAGTATTGTAAATAAATACTAATGTTAGGTTATTTGTTTGTTTCGTTATCATGTTTTAACTACTCAACTGATCATCATGAAGTTTTGCATACACATTGTCAGGGGTGCAAAGAAGGACATAGGGAACTTTTCGTGTCGGAAATCCCACGGGAACTGTACCGAACTGTATGTAATTGATTGGTGTAGATGTGTAAGGTGACTGACAGTATGCACTAAACACTACACTATTATTTATTTTATTGCACATGTTTGGGAGCTCCGTTTTATATGTCACAAGTATTCATATGGAATTAACAAGATAAACAATAGTAAAGTTTGAAACTATTAATATTACCGTAATTTACGGCACCAATTTACCTCTAGAGCAAGAGTGTGCACAGATTTGAGAGAGTATACCATAAATAGCAGACGGGAAAAAGATTGGGTAACTAGGATAAGTATACACTTAACTAGGATAAGTGTATACTTATCCTAGTTACCCAATCTTTTTCCCGTCTGAGTGAAATCACTAAATTAATTCAATCGGAATCAGATTGTTATCTTCTCTAACCAAGGACAGCCTGGGGCCGTATTTTCGAATCACTCAAATTACTGAAAAAAGTATGAGCACTTGTATGTAAATTTGCGATTCCGTGTGTGAAATTAATTTGAGCAATTCAAAAATAACAGCCATAACAGTGAAAAGGGCACTCACTGTTGCTCAATTTTTATTGGTTCCCATAGAAGTCACACTTTTTGAAGGCTATTTGACAAATTTTGTTTTTAGTCTGTCTTGTAAAGTAATACATAAGATATTGGACACATATTTTTTTTCTTTTTTACGTAATAAAAAAATAAGGGCGATACATTTCGCGTGATGTCACTAACCAGTGCAGTTTGTATGGCAGCTTGTACGCGGTAAGTGACGTCACGCGAGCCCCCACCCTAAACTTTAATGCGCTTTCTCTCTGTGTATTTTCATTTATTTGAAAAATAAAAAAATACGTGTCTAATGATTTTTAATTTTCTAACTGCCGGACTAATTAGAATTTTGATTTTCAAAAGTTGTCAATATCCCTATTTTACAATAAAGTTCATTAAATCCTTACAATTATTATAAATGTGAAAATTACTTTATTTGTTTGTTTGGAAGTACCACTCCTACCCCTCACCAGTAACTCAGACTCCCAAAACAATTAATAATGATGGTATGGCAAACTGATTATAGAGAACTGCAGAGTTATTATGGCTCCATATTTCAACCCTTTTCCTGTGGCAGTATTTTAGACTATTAGTTTATAAGAATAACCTTGACAGAACTGATAATTATTGTATATAACTAAACAAACAACATACTGTATTTCATAATATAACTTTTGCTGATTTATTGTAACTGAAAATATAATTTATTTATTTATCATTATATTAAAATTAAAATAATTATGTTAAAATTAAAATAATTATGAACTTTTTGAGGGCTACTATGAAAACAAATTAAAATTATTGGAAATTTAATGAAATAACTATCAAGTTAAATTGTATACAGTAATTTCGAAAAATGTGTTGGTTATCAGCAATATTTTATCTCTTGTTTCAAATTTTAAGAAAACCTCAACACTTGTTGTCTATACAATATTAAAATTAAATAAATTATTTTTAACATTTATGTAAATTAGAGTTGCATTTAATAAATAAGTAAAATAAAACAAATTATTTAATAATACAAATTTTTGTATACATACATGCGGAAGACACCACCTCCCAAAATAGAGGTTTTCCTAGTTTGGGAGATGGGCTTACCTACTTTTGTTCATATTGTTGGTTCAATAAAGTTTATTATTATTATCGTGTCATTTAAAATAACAAAATATAGGTATGTGTGCTACTTCACCAGTTGATATTTCCACAAAACATTATCATAAAGTATTACAGGTAACAGGTATGTAGTAAAAATAGGTACTTTGTAGTAATAGCACTTCACTATGAAGTTTCTAAAAATTTAATACTTTCAACCTAGCATTGCTATTTGAGTTCCACAAATAGGTAGGTACATAGTAGGTTACTTACTTCAATGTTTCCCATTGTTTGAAAAGCAGTGAAAACAAACATAAATCCAAATCCAAGTAAAATAACATTTACAAATTTACGCTCCATTGTTATTTTATTATTTATCACCTCTCTCAAAATCTATGCGTTTACGGCGCTAGCTTATTCTTTGCATTAAATGCGACCGATCACCACTCGATACCTAAACACTATGCCATGCATGGCCGATGAAATGTTTTCTCTGTCCGAAGCTCGAAGGCGTCCACGCAATCATGCGTTCTCCAATTCCAATCTTCAACCTTCCTTCCCCCACAACACAAGTCACAACTAATCACAATGCGTAAATTAATGTAGTAAATAACTTAGTTTATTTATTTATGATTTTATTCAGACACGAAACTTATAAACACAATATAAAGTATATATCACAGAGTACTTTTTGTATATATCGTCCAATCGCGTCCAATGAATAACTTATTTACGAAGTAGGTAATCATGAGTTGGTATCAGAGAGAAGGTAATCACTACGTGTTGGTATAAAGTTATTTTAATTGTGGATTTTATTGTTTGTAAACATCACAAATTAACTAGACATATATCGTAGACATCTTTTTTTTCTTCTTCTTCTTTAATAATGGCGTCTATAATATAGAGTCTCAGAAGAATAACTAAATAGCGTAGACGGTAGGGTACTTGCATGAATTTTTTTTTTCAGTCTATTTTAAAGCGTCATTTACACTCGCGTACGAGCAACGAGGCGAACCACGCGGCGAGCCCCGAGCGACTGTTTACATTCGCGCTTCGTCGCTCGCCGCGTGGTTCGCCTCGCCGCTCGTGCCGCTCGCGTCCCCCGGAGCGGCTTTTTTGTCACGAGTCAAAGGGACGAAAAAGGAGCAAGGGGCGCGGGGCGAGGGACGAGGCGCGAGTGTGAACAGGCGCTAGGGGCTCGCCGCGTGGTTCGCCTCGTCACTCGCACCGCTCGCTTCCGGAGCGGTTTTTTGGTCACGAGTCAAAGGACCTCGCGTCAAAGCGAGCGTGGTGTTTACACTCGCGTTCTCGCTTCAGTCGGGTTTCAACTTTGGGCCGCGATGGTTGTGTGCTTTTAAACTGCATAATTGGATTGGTTGTAACTTGCAACAAGAAACGTTTTGGTTTCTAGAATTATTTTAAAAGAAACCGATTTGGGATCCCAAACATAGATTCCACAAAAATAACCAAAAAGTAAACGTTATATGGACTAGATTTTATTAAGAAACTAGCTGTGCTCCGCGGTTTCACCCGCGTGAAAAGTTTTTATGTAACAACTTTTTTTTCTTGACATCCGATTTGAATGAAACAAAGCCTATAATTATGTAGATCCAGGCTAAGCTTAATCTACCTGCGAAAACCGCATGACAATCCGTTCAGTAGATTCAGAGATTATCGCAAACTGAGAGACAGACAGACAGAAAAGATTTTTTAAAACCCCTTTTTTTATAGTTGGTTACTCTTCGTTTATCGTCCCCTGTCAATTTTTGTTAAAAATATTCAATGTACAGAATCGCGGATTCTACTCTTTTATTATATTAGTACTAGCTGTGCCCGCGGTTTCACCCGCGCGAAAAGTTTCTATACAACAACTTTTTTTTATACAACAACTTCTTTTCCCGACATCCGATTTCAATTAAACAAAGCCTATGTAACTCCAGGTTAAGCTTAATCCTAAACCGCATGACAATCCGTTCAGTAGATTCGGAGATTATCGTGAACAGACAGAAAGACAGAAAACATTTTTAAAAACCCTTTTTTTGTGCTTGGTTACTCTTCCCCCCCCGTCCGTCCGCTCCGTTCCGTCCCCTGTCAGTTTTTGTTAAAAATATTCAATGTACAGAATCGCGGATTCTTTCTATCTTTTATAGATAGATAGATAGATATGTAGACCTCCAACCGTACTAAACAATAAACCTTTCGACAGCATCTCCTGCGCAAAAAACAGTCGATGACACCCGGCGCAGAAGAAGATGATATTGACAATTTTATTTATTTTATTTTTTTAAATTATTTATTTAAAGTTAAATTATTTATTTAATTTATTTATTTTACTAGCTATTATATTCTAGCGTTTCCCCGCGGTGTCATCCGCGTTAATTTCAAAGATCCTGCGGGAATTCCGGGATAAAAAGTACCCTATCTGTTATTCTGAATTGCTTCTACTTGAATCAAGATCAAAATATTAGCCTATACATGCATTTAATTTTCGACGTTTACAAAATAATGGTTAACGACATCTCTTGATTATTTCAGGAATAAATGAAATTTTAACCGTCGAGAACCTGTATCACGCACATACAGGCACAGGACAGTTCAAATTTCAAAAAACTTTTGTTACCAATACATAGATGGCGCAATATTAATACAATAATTATTAGCCAAGCTTGGTAAAAAATCCTATAGAGCAGATAGCAGAGTATTATATTATCTGTGGTAGATATATAATATGATAATAGGAATCTATAGCTATTATTTATTTATTTATTTATTTATTTATTTAACAATTAATGCACACAAGGACAACATAAAAAGAAAGAAAGTATAAAAGTAAACATGTACAAGGGTCATGCTTATTCCATACAATTGGAATTTCTTCCAGCAGACCCGCAACAGGAGAACCGGTTAGAATTGGCAGATCTGGTGTGCCTCAATTTGATAGAATATATAAAACACTATACAGAAATACTTAAAAAAAAAAAAAGAAGAATATGAATATTACCTAACAACACACATATTATTTAATAAGATGATATAAATAATAACTTTATATACAATAAATAAATACATAATTACAAATAAATACAAAAATAAATAAATAAATACAATAACTACACAGGCAGAGACAGATAGTGTTCCTTGACTCGCTTTTTAAATAAGGAGATAGGTAGTCCTACAGTCGCGGATTTCATGAGGCAGAGAGTTCCACAAGGCAACTGCGCGGAAAGAGAAAGAAGAGGAAAAGAATTTGGTTCTGTTGGTATTGCCAGGTACAGATAGACGTGTTTTAAGGTGTGATCTACAGATAGAATCTGGTGGTCGGAAAAAGGAAAAACGTTCACGCAGGTAGGGAGGGGAGGTTGGGCTATGCAAGATATTAAATAGTAGAAAAAGGATCCGAGTTTCCCTACGGTGGCGGATAGGAAGCCATTTGAGTTCCTTGCGAAACTGAGAGACATGATCGAATTTTCTTAAGAAACTAGCTTAATTATTATTATTTTTTGATATTTTTATAGCTGTTTTATTGTAAAGTTTCAAATATTGTTTCAAATATTGTAAAGTTGAAATCCATTCAGTAGTTTTTGCGTGAAAACGTAACAAACATCCATACAATCCATACAAACTTTATAATATAAAGATTTTTAGAATAATAAGTAAGGATTTCATTTATTAAAATTAATCGAGTAGTAGTAAAAGCTCAGTAAGCAAAGTCGTCTTGTTGCCGCTAACACTTCGACATCCTCCCTTGTTGCTAGCTCAAAGACAACTGAATTGAACGCACTGCAGGCCGCAGCTCTTTTGTCTCTTTTCCATCGATCGTGCGGTCGCGGTCGCACGCACGAGCGACGGGACGAGGTAGCGTTTACACTCGCACCTCGTACCCCACCACGAAACGAAGCACAAGACGAGGAACGAGGTGCGAGTGTAAACGCCGATAAAACAGCGTTTACACTCGCGCCTCGTACCTGGCCACAAGACGAACCACGAGGCGAGGAACGAGGCGCGAGTGTAAATCCCGTATAAGGATATATGGCCTACTTAGACATAGCAAGAAAAAGAAAAATAATATATGCATAAATTAATGAAATAGAGCGTTTCAAAGTTCCTACTTTATACGGGATTTACACTCGCGCCTCGTTCCTCGCCTCGTGGTTCGTCTTGTGGCCAGGTACGAGGCGCGAGTGTAAACGCTGTTTTATCGGCGTTTACACTCGCACCTCGTTCCTCGTCTTGTGCTTCGTTTCGTGGTGGGGTACGAGGTGCGAGTGTAAACGCTGCCTCGTCCCGTCGCTCGTGCGTGCGACCGCGACCGCACGATCGATGGAAAAGAGACAAAAGAGCTGCGGCCTGCAGTGCGTTCAGTTCAGTTGTCTTTGAGCTAGCAACAAGGGAGGATGTCGAAGTGTTAGCGGCAACAAGACGACTTTGCTTTCTGAGCTTTTACTACTACTCGATTAATTTTAATAAATGAAATCCTTACTTATTATTCTAAAAATCTTTATATTATAAAGTTTGTATGGATTGTATGGATGTTTGTTACGTTTTCACGCAAAAACTACTGAATGGATTTCAACTTTACAATATTTGAAACAATATTTGAAACTTTACAATAAAACAGCTATAAAAATATCAAAAAATAATAGCTATAGATTCCTATTATCATATTATATATCTACTGTCTGCTATCTGCTCTATAGGATTTTTTACCAAGCTTGGCTAATAATTATTGTATTAATATTGCGCCATCTATGTATTGCTAACAAAAGTTTTTTGAAACGTGAACTGTCCTGTGCCTGTATGTGCGTGATACAGGTTCTCGACGGTTAAAATTTCATTTATTCCTGAAATAATCAAGAGATGTCGTTAACCATTATTTTGTAAACGTCGAAAATTAAATGCATGTATAGGCTAATATTTTGATCTTGCTTCAAGTAGAAGCAATTCAGAATAACAGATAGGGTACTTTTTATCCCGGAATTCCCACAGGATCTTTGAAATTAACGCGGATGACACCGCGGGGAAACGCTAGAATATAATAGCTAGTAAAATAAATAAATAATTAAACTTTAAATAAATAATTAAAAAAAATAAAATAAATAGAATTGTCAATATCATTGTTATGTTTCAGTCAATTTATATCAAGTTTATGGCAACACTCCCTCCTCACACTTGTAAAATACTTAAGATAGAATAATGGCGTGATTGTGATTTTGCATGTTCTTAAAATAAAGATTTAATTAATAAATATAATGTAGTTATAATTTAATACATAACAAATACGAGGATGGGATTCTGGTAAAAGTGATGCTGTAAAAGAAAGAACTATTTGAAGATAATAAGGTAAAAGGATTTTCAATTAATAAATAGATTTGTACTGAAAGCAAATGGCGTACTTAGGCATAACCTCCATTGAATACAATGAAGATGAAAAATTCTCAACATATTTGGAACGGTTTAATAACTTTGTTGAAAGTAACGCAATAGAAGAAAAAAGAAGAAAGTCCGTTTTTC
This sequence comes from Zygaena filipendulae, assembly GCA_907165275.2. Taxonomy (NCBI): domain Eukaryota; kingdom Metazoa; phylum Arthropoda; class Insecta; order Lepidoptera; family Zygaenidae; genus Zygaena; species Zygaena filipendulae. Next base: position 8,648,964 of record OU015659.1, read on the forward strand.
TAACAGTAATAGGAGCAAAAAGTTACGCCTTGTTGAAAAATTTATGTATTCCGGAATCTCCCACCGACAAAACTCTTAACGAAATTAAAGATATTTTACTTGCTCATTTTGAACCTAAAGGATCTGTAGTAGCTGACAGATATAAGTTTAATCAAAGAATCCAAAATCAAAGCGAATCAATTAGAGAATATATTACGGAACTAAAAAGACTGTCTGTTAACTGCAAATATGGAGAAAATTTAAATGAGATGATCAGAGATAGGTTCATATCAGGTATTAGGGAGCAAAAAATAAAATTGAGAATATTAAATGAACAAGAGGAAGGTATGACATTAAACAAGGCAGTTGAAATGGCCTTGTCAATGGAAAAAAGTGATAAAAATATAAAGGAGATGACAACTGGCTTTGAAGATAGCAGGATACACAAATTGGAAAATAGATCAGGACATGTATTAAATAAACAAAACTTTAGTAAAGAAAATTTTCAGAGAAAAAATATTAAAGAATTTTCAGGTAGTTCTAAATTTCAGAAAAGGTACTTTGGACATACAAATAGGCAACGAGGAGAGCAGCTAAGAGAAGACAACGATTTTAGGAGAGATGCCAATCCTTCACAGACAAGACACGGTGATCAATATCGCAGACCTCAGATGAACGGACAGTGTAAGTGTTGTGGTAAGATCGGTCATAATAAAGAAAAGTGTTGGTTTAAGGACCGAAAGTGTCGAGAGTGTGGACGAGTAGGACATTTACAGTATATGTGTCAAAAAGGAAAAAGTCTACATTATTTTAACGGTCAAAATAATATGTTCGTACTAGCTGATTCAAACTCACCTTATAGTAAAGTATTAAATGTTAATAATGTTAATTTATCTATGGAAATTGATACAGGTAGTGCTGTTAGTGCAATTAACTTAAATACATATAAACAATATTTCAGTAATATACCAATAATGACAAGTAATTTAAAATTAAGATCATATGATTTGACACCAATAAATCCTATAGGTTACATAGATACCTTAGTGATATATGATGGAAAACATCATAAATTACCTTTGTATATTTTTGATAAGGGGGGACCTCCATTAATTGGTAGAAATTGGTTAAAGCACATTTGTTTGCTTAACTTGAATACATTACAAGAAAATCCTATTGAAGTTAAGGAAAAGTTAAAGTCTATGTTTTCAAAAGTTTTTACTACTTCATTGGGTACATATACAGGTCAACAAATTGAGTTGAAACTTAAAGAAAATACAAGTCCTAAATATTTTAAAGCCAGGCCTTTGCCCTATACAATGAAAGAATTAGTGGAAGCAGAAATAAATAGGTTAGTTAAAGAAAATATATTATCTCCGGTGCAGTCAGCTGATTGGGCAAGTCCTATAGTTCCAGTATTAAAAGATAATGGTAAGTTGCGAATTTGTGGCGATTTTAAAGTAACTATAAATCAATATTTAGAGGATAATAAACACCCTATCCCAAGGATAGAGGATATATTTGTTAATTTACAGAAAGGACAGAAGTTTTCAAAAATAGATTTAGCACATGCTTATCAACAATGTATACTTTCTGATGAATCTAAAAAGTTAGTTGTTATCAATACACATATGGGTTTGTTTGCATACAACAGGTTACCTTTTGGCATTAAGACAGCACCAAATATATTTCAGAACATTATGGATCAATTGTTTAAAGGTTTAGAAGGAAAAGGTATAGCCACTTTCCAAGATGATATTGTTATCACTGGAAAAGATGATAATGAGCATTTAAATAACCTAAAATTAGTTTTAACAAAACTCCAAGATGTGGGCTTAACTGTCAGTATAGACAAATGTATAATCATGGCACCTAGTATCCGTTATCTAGGTTATGTGTTGTCTTCAGAGGGACTTTTGCCTGATGAAAAGAATGTTACAGCTATTTCACAAGCACCAGAACCTAAAAATATGTCAGAGCTAAAATCTTTTCTTGGCATGATTAATTATTATGTTAAGTTTATTCCCAATGCAGCTACATTGCTATCACCTTTGTATAATCTTACAAAAAAGAATATTACTTTTTATTTTAATAGAGATTGTAAAAATGCTTTCCGTAAGGTAAAGGAAATATTAGTTTCTCCTGTAGTCTTGGCACATTATGATCCTCAGGCTGAGTTGTATTTGGCTTGTGATGCTAGTGCATACGGTTTGGGAGCTGTACTGTCCCAAAAGAAAAATGGTGTTGAGAGGCCCATAGCTTATGCCTCACGTACAGTCGCGGAATGAAAAGGTTCGTCACCTTAGAGTCGATATTCGTTTGCACTAGTACTGCAAGAGACCACTAATGCCAACATTCCAGTGCAAGAAACAGTGCTGCTAACATTTAAATAAACATGACGTTTGCTGTCAAATTAGGTTTTGCTTGTTTTTTCTATCTCGTCAATGCAATGTTACAAAATGTAATAAAACCTCATTAAAACAACAACAAAATGACAACTAGATATGAATAACAAGCAAAAGTTAATGAAAACTACGAATAAGTTTAATGACATTTATTTTTAATAACTGGTATAACCACCATTAGCATCAATCACACTTTGTAACCTATTTCTCATGGAACCCACTAGACGAGAACATAGATCCGTGCCTCTAGTGTCTTCCCAAATAATGCAGTGGTTTTCTAAATCCTCCTTGGTCCTTTCATTTCTATTTTCCCATCGCTGTACCATTAAACCCCATAAGTTTTCTATCGGGTTCAAATCTGCAGATCTTGCCGGCCAGGGTATCACCACTATATCGCTATGCCTGTTGAACCATTCATTCACAATACGCGCAGTGTGCGTACGAGCATTGTCCTGGACATATCTGACCTCAGGAACCTCATCAAGTGGATACACGGTACGGACACTTGGTAGCATACTGTCTTCTAAAACAGACAGATAGTGTGTCGCGTTTGCCCTTGAAGGAAGAAGAACGAGCTCGCCTACTCCATCCGCTGAGATGCGTCCAGAACTGAAATTGGGCACTACGTGGTCTTCCGTATATCTCGTACTATTATATCTCCATAAATTAAGCCTCCCATGTTGGCTCGACTTAAAACATTTTTCGTCGGTGAATATAGTGGTACTCCAATCGAAGTTCAAATAAGTCTGTGCAAATCTTAACCGTGCTTCCTTATGACCTGTTGTCAGAGCAACTTTTTTTACGTGTCGTCTATAATGTAATCCCATTGAATGCAATGCGTTTCTTATCACTCTTGGACAAACATCATATAATTGGGCGAAATGATTCGTTGACACAAAGCCGTTTTCTTCATATTGTCTTCTCATGTCTGATTTTTGTGCGGCGTTAAGAATAGGACGGCGACCAGAATTATTGTGACGATGATCGACTAGTGCACCTTCTTCGCCATGTCTTCTTATCCAAAATCTCACACTATCTCTGGTCACATTTAGACGACGTGATATCTCTGAGATGTTGTAGCCAGCTTCATGTTCGGCAATAATTGCTGCTCTTTCTTCAACACTTAAAGGTCTTGGCATTATAAAATTAGGAGAAATTATGATATTTTGCAATTATGACATTAACCGATTGACAATAGTATTAACAGAAATAATAATGTCAGGTTGAACTAACAAGAAAAGGTTATAGTTTATGAGCAGTTTATCCATAATAATCTTGTTGACAAAATAAATAGTCAAACTACCTTGATCTGAACAATTTTGAACTTTACTAACGAACAGTTAAACTTTATTTTCTCTAACTCGAGCCTATTCTGTAACATAGTTTCAAAAAGTAATATGTGCTCGTGATACGTTGAACGAATCAATTTGAAAATTGACGAACCTTTTCATTCCGCGACTGTACATTAAACAATGCTGAGAGAAACTATAGTCAAGTAGATAAAGAAGCTTTAGCTTTAGTATTTGGTGTTACAAAATTTAATCAATATTTGTGGGGTAAACAGTTCACTTTAATTACTGATTCAAAGCCTCTTCTAAGTATTTTTGGACCAAAGAAGGGTATACCAGTTCTAGCAGCTGGAAGATTACAGAGATATGCTTGGTTGTTGTCTGGATATAATTATAATATAGTTTATGTAAAATCAGAAAACAATAATGCGGATTGTTTGTCTAGATTACCCTTGGAAAGATGTGAAATCCCTGAAATATCGGATTATACATACCTTAATTTCATTCAGGATAACAGTTATTTGCCTTTAGATTGTAAAAAATTACAAAAAGAAACTTCTGTAGATCCTGTACTCAAAACTATTTTAAATTACATTTATTACGGATGGCCAAACCATGTAAATAATTGCTTGCAACCTTATTTTAGTAGGAAGGAAAATTTAACAGTGGAACAGGGAATAATTATGTATGGTCATAGAATAGTTATACCTAGTAAATTGATTGGGGATATTTTAAGAGAGTTACACTCTACCCACTTGGGAATTGTTAAAATGAAGTCTTTGGCTAGATCATATTTTTGGTGGATTTCCATCGATAAGGATATTGAATTATTGGCAAACAGTTGTAGTACTTGTGTAGCACAGAGAATCAATCCTGAGAGGACAATGTTGCACTCATGGGAATATCCTAAGGCAGTATGGACACGATTACATTTAGATTATTTAGGTCCTTGCTTTGGTAAAATGTATTTGGTATTACAGTGTGCATATTCCAAATGGATAGAAGTTCCTGAAGTGAGTTCAACATCTGCTTTTCAGGCTATCAATGTTTTAAAAAGAATTTTTACAACTTTTGGTTTCCCGGAGTTGATTTGTAGTGATAATGGCCCTCCTTTCAGGTCGGCTGAATTTCAAAATTATATAAAGAGTTGTGGTATTAGACAGGTCTTTTCTCCTCCATACCATCCACAAAGCAATGGATGTGCTGAAAGTGCTGTTAAAATTGTAAAAAATTGTATTAAGAAAGCGGTATATGATAAAAAAAATGTAAATGATAGTATAAATAATTTTTTAATGTTCTATAGAAATTCTCAGCATTCAGCAACAAATGAAACACCTTCACAATTAATGTTTAAAAGAAATTTAAGGATTAAGTTTGATTTATTGAAACCTAATTTACATGCTAATGTTCAAAGAAATCAGGAAAGACAGAGATTTTATGCAAGGGGAGGAGAAGTGAAACAATTTAACATAGGACAACATGTAGTTGTTAGATCTTATAGGGAAAATAAATGGTTAGAAGGTAAAATAATAAAACAGTTGGGACCAGTTACATATTTAATTAGATTGGTTGATACTGGTATAGTTTGGAAAAGACATTGTGATCAGATGAGATTATTTGAGAATTTAAATAATGATGATGATTGTTCAATTGAAAATGTACCTGTAAAAAGAAATAATGTGATTAGAAATGATATAAATGAAAATGTAATAAATAATGATATAAATGAAAATGTAATAAATAATGATATAATAATTAATGATAAGGCTACATCTAACATAGGATTAGATCTTAGTAGTCCTAATAATAGTGCAAAAAAAATTATTGCTCATAAAGATAGTGAACAGGTAGATGAAAATACAGTAAGTAATAATGTTAGTTTAAGGAATGAAAATTTAAGTACTAGTGGTTTAAGGCGGTCCACTAGAAACATTAAAAGGCCGAATAGACTTGATTTATAAGGGGGAGAGAGTGTTATGTTTCAGTCAATTTATATCAAGTTTATGGCAACACTCCCTCCTCACACTTGTAAAATACTTAAGATAGAATAATGGCGTGATTGTGATTTTGCATGTTCTTAAAATAAAGATTTAATTAATAAATATAATGTAGTTATAATTTAATACATAACAATCATCTTCTTCTGCGCCGGGTGTCATCGACTGTTTTTTGCGCAGGAGATGCTGTCGAAAGGTTTATTGTTTAGTGCGGTTGGAGGTCTACATATCTATCTATCTATCTATAAAAGATAGAAAGAATCCGCGATTCTGTACATTGAATATTTTTAACAAAAACTGACAGGGGACGGAACGGAGCGGACGGATGGGGGGGGAAGAGTAACCAAGCACAAAAAAAGGGTTTTTAAAAATCTTTTCTGTCTTTCTGTCTGTTCACGATAATCTCCGAATCTACTGAACGGATTGTCATGCGGTTTAGGATTAAGCTTAACCTGGAGTTACATAGGCTTTGTTTCATTGAAATCGGATGTCGGGAAAAGAAGTTGTTGTATAAAAAGAAGTTGTTGTATAGAAACTTTTCGCGCGGGTGAAACCGCGGGGCACAGCTAGTACTAATATAATAAAAGAGTAGAATCCGCGATTCTGTACATTGAATATTTTTAACAAAAATTGACAGGGGACGATAAACGAAGAGTAACCAACTATAAAAAAAGGGGTTTTAAAAAATCTTTTCTGTCAGTCTGTCTCTCAGTTCGCGATAATCTCTGAATCTACTGAACGGATTGTCATGCGGTTTTCGCAGGTAGATTAAGCTTAGCCTGGATCTACATATAGGCTTTGTTTCATTCAAATCGGATGTCAAGAAAAAAAAAGTTGTTACATAAAAACTTTTCACGCGGGTGAAACCGCGGGGCACAGCTAGTTTCTTAATAAAATCTAGTCCATATAACGTTTACTTTTTGGTTATTTTTGTGGAATCTATGTTTGGGATCCCAAATTATCGGTTTCTTTTAAAATAATTCTAGAAACCAAAACGTTTCTTGTTGCAAGTTACAACCAATCCAATTATGCAGTTTAAAAGCACACAACCATCGCGGCCCAAAGTTGAAACCCGACTGAAGCGAGAACGCGAGTGTAAACACCACGCTCGCTTTGACGCGAGGTCCTTTGACTCGTGACCAAAAAACCGCTCCGGAAGCGAGCGGTGCGAGTGACGAGGCGAACCACGCGGCGAGCCCCTAGCGCCTGTTCACACTCGCGCCTCGTCCCTCGCCCCGCGCCTCTTACTCCTTTTTCGTCCCTTTGACTCGTGACAAAAAAGCCGCTCCGGGGGACGCGAGCGGCACGAGCGACGAGGCGAACCACGCGGCGAACGACGAAGCGCGAATGTAAACAGTCGCTCGGGGCTCGCCGCGTGGTTCGCCTCGTTGCTCGTACGCGAGTGTAAATGACGCTTTAGATTTTACCACCGAAACGCGGAATGACGTCACTTGTTCAAAATTACGCCTTATTAATCTGTGATAGAAATGTCACTGTCGCATTGACAGTGTCATGCGACACTGACAGACAGATAACTTCAATGTCCAAAAGCGAAATTAAGGTTGAACTGTGTCGAGTTACTTCCAAAAATTCCAGTAAAGAATCGAAATGCATCTTACTGGTGCATTTTAAAGTAAAAAACTTCAGAAAATGGAAAATATGCGTTGACTGTATGCACTTAGTTTCTTTTGCCTTCTCTGAAAGAGGTAAATCTTTCCTAAAAAAAATAAAAGTGACGTCATGTGTTAAGCGTGGCTGTGATTGGTGTTTCGTTGCAACGTTCCGTTTCACAAAATTAAAAGTTGAATATTTCGGAAACTATTGATTTTTTTTTAGCAAATCTTTCACGATAACGCTTATCTAAGGCTCTATTTTTGAAATATTGACACAATTTCTTATTATAAATTTCATGCAAGTACCCTATTATAATTTGCCAATGACAATGTTTCAATAATAAAAATCTCTTCATCTACTTCTTAAATTTTGGCGAAACGCCAGTGACAATGTTAGATTGTTCCCCAAGTTAAAACATGGCTCTCTTGAAATCAAGTTTCCTGCTCAGGATCCAAAATAGATGCTGAAAAGTGACTGAAATAACGAAGACAAACGTGACACGCGTGTTTTCGATACGGCTTTCACTCACATATGTCTAGTTAATTTGTGTTTCACTATCTCTAGTTTGTGTGCTCCACTAGCGTGGTAACGCGTAAATTAGTGCGCTAATTTAGATGTGGCCAACATTTTAACGCGTTAACTTACTAACATTACCACGTTAGACATTAACATCAACGTTAACGTTAACGCAGGTGGAGCAGTAGCATAATGTTTTTTATTTCATTGCTTCTGTAAAACCATCGACCACACAGCCCATAGACGCCTAATAACAGGCGAATGGCTCCTGACAACACATCTGACTTATAGTTCCGATATAAATGTCCGCGCGGAAATACTCAATCAGTGTCGACCACTACTGTGACCTGTCAACACGATCGGAGTGCATAAAGGAAGTGCTAAAAAAAACTCAAAATGCCTCAGTATAGCATTAAATGGTGCGGTAAAAAAAGCAACACATCTAATATGGAGAAAGATGGGATAACATTTCACTTGTAAGTAACTATTATCTTTATTTGTTTATGAGAAACAAGGAAATCAACAAATTTTTTCGCAAGTACGGAGTTCACGGTTCACTGGTCGTGATTTTAAAACAAAGTACTCAACCTATCGTGCCGTCTCATTCTTTCCCGTTGCGTAAATTAATCTATTTCTTTCCAACGTTTCGTGGCGCGTGTAACTAGCGCGTGTGGCCTTGAATTAGCCAATCACGGCGTGTAACTAGCGCGTGTGGCCTTGAATTAGCCAATCACGGCGTTGCAACCCCGCTTCATCTTACCTCAGCTAGTTGCCAGAATGCATTCAATACGCAAAATCAAATATTAGGCGTCTATGGGCTGTGTGGTCGATGTGTAAAACGTAGTGATTACCTTCTCTCTGGCTTCGGGACTTTTAGCGGGATTTTTAGTAGAAAGGACTTCAGTTTTATTTCTTTGTTTTGCAAATTAGTTTATCGCGATTAATATTCTGTGAATGAGGTGGATTTCACATAATAGTGATCCATTAGTGATTAACAGTGTGCGGAAACAGTGAAATAAGATGAAATAGGGCGTTCATCGGGAGGTTGTCGTTTTACTTTACAACTTCCCACGGAGCGTCCTATTATAGTTCAACTGCAAAGATTTGCTGCCAAAAGTTCCGGTAAAGCATCGAAAAGCATCTCACCAATGTATTTCGATGGAATTAACTCCAGAAGAAGAAATTTACCACTGAATTGGCTATATGGACTAAGTTTCCTTCTGCCTTCCCCGAAAGGGGTAAACTTAACCAAAAAAAAAAATCTCTCTGGCTTCTGTTAAAACTAAAACCGTGAATTTCTGTTTGTTCTCTCTGTCAGAGAGAAGGTAATCACTACGTTTTAAGAGACGGGACTTCCTTACTTGGTTTTGGAATCCATTTAGCAGACCCAGCAATACCAACACAGCGAAAATTTAAATGTCAAAATACTTCATAACTCATGGGTACCAACATTAACGAGAACAATAGGGATGGCCACATGTAGTTCCTGATTAAATCGATATCGATAAATTATCATTAGAGCATCGTGGGCTTCATACCAGGTGAATTAAATCTACAACGGGGGAAAACATTTGTCGTAAAATTGAAACAATAAATTATTATTTTTATTTATTTATTATTATTCCAATATTTTAGTTAGTCATGATGATGATGTTATTACATAGATAGATATTTATTTTCTCTTTAAAAATTACATTTACATTTTATGTCAAAATTAAATAACCTATTTGGGAAAGTAAATGATTTACTTCGCAGTGCTTCCTTGTTGAGCCTTGTTTAAATTATCGATAGAAATATCTATCGGTAGAAGTATCCGACATTCGTTCCTTACATCTCCACAGACATATTTTATATCGTGAAGTTTTTCGATTGTAATGTAAGCTAAGTCATCATTTCCAATATTTTTTACCCATTGTCGACATCTGAAATTAAAATATCTATCAATCATGCAAGTACACTTAAAACAAGATAGAGTATAATATAGTTCTTTATACAGAAGACGAGGTTCACTTTATTACAATACGATCATAATACTTAATGAAAACTGCAGTAAGTAATGAAAAAAGTATATGCAGCAGCAGCTATACAAAAATATTCCAAAATATTCACTATAACAGCATCATTCATTAAAGTTTATCGACTCACTTTATCGATAGTGAAGATTTACATCACTATGGTTTACAAACATGCAAATATTTTTTCTCATTTCAAAAAGATAGTGTATTATTTTAGTCTTGCTGATAGCTGAAGAGAACAAAATACTTTATTACTTTACTCAAGCTGTACTTACCGGTCTTCATCTATAGGAAATTTCGTGATAAATTTCCTTTTATTTAAATTTTGTCGACTCTATCTTTTTCTACAAATTACATACGTACTAAACGGTCTAATCGGTGCTATTTCAATACCCAATCACAAGAAAATAGTTTTTAATAGTCACACTGCACTTTTCAAAGCGTAAATCACACAAAATTTTTAAAAATCACACAATTATTTTCCCAAATAACAACATGCGTCGCCATGACAAACAGATGACAGATTGTAAGAAAGATTCAGAGACAAAAGACTGAAATGGCATGTGAGGCCATCTTTGATGCCATGGAAAAAAAAAAATTAAAAAAAAAAAATGAGTGCTAAACACGAACAAAATTTAATTTGTTCCTAGTTGCGTTAGACTGCTCTCTGTGTTTGATCTGTGCGGTGGTAGTGTGGTAGATGTGTTTTTCTTTTTTTTTTGTGGAAATTTCAATTTTGTAAATAATAATTACGGTAGTTGTAAATTTCATTTAAAATTAATTAAACCAAATAACGATATGTAGTGCCTTACTGTGTTCTTTGAAAAACATTTGCATTGTGGAAGGAAATCTTAATTTTTTCGTTGAGGATGATCTCATTGACGTACTGACGTTACCTACGTTCTTTTTAGGCTTATATTTTATTCGTTTTGGCTTTATTTAAGCTAGGTTCTACGACCTTGTAGCTTTTAATTTTAATAGTCATAGTAACTAAGTTAACATGAAGAAACAGTTTTATAAGGTGAAGCAGCTGGCTGATCAGACATTTTCAAGGTACCCCTGTTATTCATTTTTATCATCTAGATTTATCTGATAAGATTTCTCTGTTTCTTCATTATGAAGATTAAGTTGATTTTTATGCCTATATATCTATTTTTAAATCACGAAATCCTTAGTTTACTGGTTTAGTATTAACAAAATTGTTATTGAATGTATATCATAAAATTATATTCAGATCGGGAAAGGGTGAAGCCTTAACTGACGAGTTGCAATCAGCAGACAAAAAGGTGGAACATCTCCGAAATGCTCTCCAGGTGATAAGCAAGCGATTATCCACATGTGCTGGAAATACCCAAGGACAAGATCCCGCAGCTCGTGAGAAAAGGCTTAAAAAACTTCCAGAGTACTTGTTGGGTCTTTCTATGTGTGAAGCCAGCAACTTTGATGATGAAGACAGTATATTGAAATTCATATTATTTGAATGTGGTAAGTTTTATTTACCATCCTACTAATATTATATACCCGAAAGTTTGTAAGTATGTATGGATGGATGGATGGATGTTTGTTACTCTTTCACGCAAAAATTATTGAATGGATTTAAATGAAACTTTACAATAATATAGCTTATACATCAGATTAACACATAGGGTACTTTTTATCCTGGAATTCCCACGGGAACTCTGAAATTAATGTGGGTGAAACCGCAGGGCACAACTACTATATTATAACAATATTATAACATTAAAGATACTAGCTGTTCCCTATGGTTTCACCTGCATTAATTTTGGAGATCCCATAGGGATTTTGGGGTAAAACGTACCCTATGTCCTTCTCTGACAATATGTATGTAGTAAGGATTAGCTTATACATATTTTATAGAATTTATTATTTTATTATAATTTGTATCCTTTAACTTTACTTTTATTTTTATATAATCACATAAAACCTAGAGATAAGTAGGTTCAGTTATGTTAGTTTAGTCTTATCATATTTTACAAATTGAATCTATGTAAGTATATAAAAATGAATCCCTATTTCACTTGGTCATGTCATCACATTGTAGGGAAAAAAGTTTGGAGTTTGTATGGGAATTCCGAAACTCATGCGCATGGAACCACGGGGGACACAGCTAGTTAATTATAAATATTACTACCCTAACCAAGAGTCTACTTGTCTAACTCCAACCTACAGTAAGGTCTAGTCAAAGGTCAGAGGACTCTCCATTACCTTACTATGACTAACTTCATATCACCTTATTTTTTTGTACTTGATATCTTGTTCCTTAAGTCACTTAAGGTTTCATTGAGATCTAGATCTTTTGGAGTGCAAAATTTAACTTAAGTATTTTTGGGATAGGTAAACAGGAAAAAATTCTTGCTAATGAAATAGCAGAGCATGAGCTAAAAGTGGAGCAGCTGGTGTGTAGCCCTTTGTCGACCATTATCGACCAGGACCTACCTGCCATCATGAAAGCAAAGAAATACCTCAGCCGACTGATAAGTGAAAAAGAATCTGCTGCCAACAAGTGTAGTGTGAGCATTTTATAGAGTTCCTTTATTTACTTGGATAATTTGCCTTGCTAGATTATACATAGAGTTTTATGTCTACCTAAACTAATTAATTTTAATGTATCCAAAAATAATTGTGTTGTAAATAGAAAAAGCATGAGTTTAATACAGATCGGTTGGTTGTGGTTATGATATATGAATTTCCTATAGATTTTTACAGAGATTTTTTTCATATTCCTAGTATTTAGAACGGCAAAAAGAGGAAAATCCGACGAAATTAAGTGCAGCGCGTGAGGAATTGGAAGAGGCCGGGTCGCGCGTGGAGGCGGCGCGGGACGCCCTCGCCGCCGACATGTTCGCTCTGGTCGCCAAGGAGGCACAGCTGGCCCACACTCTGTTGCAATACGTCAAACTGCAGAGGGCCTACCATGAGTCTGCGCTGCATTCATTGCAGGACACCGTGCCAGAGCTGGAGAGGTTCATAAGTATGTTGTTTTTTTTATTGTCATAGGGGGCAAACGGGCAAGTGGTATACCTGATGGTAAGTGATTACCGCCGCACATAGACATCTGCAACACCAGATGGCTTGCAGGTGCGTTGCCGACCTGGAATAGGGATGGGATTTATAAAGTGATCGTAGGTGGAACGGCAACGCCGCGATTCAACGTCTCGATAGTCTCGAACGCGCGCGCGGTTATTGGAGTCGAGCTTCTTGAATGCCACGTGCAGTAAAATGAACTCAGCTAGATCGGAAATGTTCAGTTGTCTGAGATTAGACACGGCCGAGCCGAACCTTTCTAGAAAGAGGTCGGCTAACCTTTCTAGAGAGGCTATGCCGGCGCAGACAGCAAAGGTGCGACCGGATAGTTGTTAAATGTAGATGTTCATAAATATTAATTTTTCTCATAAAAATAGTTATCCTCTGGTTTTGGAATTGATTAAATTATACTCTACACTCAAATGCCTCATCCAACTGCAAGTCTTGGGGCAATATCCCCATTCACCAGGCCACGGTAAAAAATTGCTAGTGTGCCAAGTTTGCGTGGATCAGCGACCACACAGCCCAATAGACGCCTCATACAAGGCGAACGCTTTCAGTCAACACATTAGACAAATACGTCTTATTAAAAAAAAAACGAACGCGCGATCTTCACATGGATCAAGCAAAGCTTGACAAACTATTTTTTGGGTTTTATTTTAACTTTCTAAATCAGAATAATTTTGGAATATAATATTTCAATCGGAAAAGTATTTTATATACTAGTTCCCCGCGGTTAGAGCGCTTGTACACGTCCGTTTTTACACCGGATGACGGACCGTCAATAAACGGATTTCTTTGTATTGTTCGCCGGACCGGTGTCCGGTGCGTGTACACACATTCATTATAAACGATACATCACCGTGAATCCGTTAAAAAACGGTCCGTCGTCCGGTGTAAAAAACGGACGTTTACTAGCGATCTGACACTCTCGTTAATTTCGGAGTTCCGAGGGCAATTCCGGGTAAAACGTACCTTTACGTAGTTTGGTTGGTGGTGGTGATGTTGTTGACCGCAGGTAATCATGATTGTCAAATATTGAGCATGGCAAGTAGCATGCTCAATATTTCATAATCCAAGAGGCACCATATTTAATATCCTCGCAAAGACGTGCCAACTATTGTATGCTAATACCTACTAGAGCCGGATTCATTATACATACGTGTTTGTTACAATCGAAATAATATTATAAATGCGAATGTAAGTTTGTATGTTACTCTTTTACGCCTTAACTACTCAACTGATTATTTTCAAATTTTGCATACGTGTTGTCAGGTGTACTGCTGCTACTACTCAACCGACCACTATGAACTTTTGCATAGACGTTTTCAGGCGTACAGAAAAGGACAGGGTAATTTCTATCCCGGAATTCCCGCGGAAGCTCCGAAATTAACGCGACTGAAACCGCGGGGAATAAGCCAGTAAAATATATTTATCCGGTTAAAACCCTTAATAACAACCATTATTTACGATCGATGAATCAAAGCTACGCGTGACAATTTCAAGCTCACCCGGACACGGACCTATCTATTACAAAATTCAAACTGAAAATAAATGTATAAGAACATTATTACAATTAAATAATTTAATAAAAGATGTATAGTGGCTACTCAGAAGAATCTGAGAGTGGCTATTGAATGGAGTTTAATCTTATTAATTTTGAGACAAAAACAATTGTAAGACAAATTGTGTGCTCCATCCATCCAGCCATAAATAGTTGGTTTAGTGCATGGACCAATAAAACTATTTTATTGGTTCATGGTGTAGTGAGACACTAAATAATGGCTCCAATTAAATGAACGACATAATGCGTCTATTCTCGTAACCTATCAATGAGACTAGACGCATTCATACACTACATTTGTTAACTCTTAATTTCTATGCGACCGGTTTATAGTTCTTACTGATGAAGTTTTTTTTTAACCTTTAAAATGGCTTTTTTAAAGATATTTCCATAGTGAATCATAAGTAGTATTATAAATGTTAATTTGTTTGTTTATATTACGTTTTCATACGTCATGTTGTCAGGGGTACAGAAAAGGACATATGTTTGATCCCGGAATTCCCACGGGAACTCCAAAATTGATACGGGTGAAACCGCGAGGCAACGCTAGTAGTCATATTATATCTATATCTATACCTAATTCCAATTTGCGAGCACTCCAACATGTTAAATTCAATCTTAAGGTCTGATTTTTATTCCGGTAATAGCATTTTCCTTGTAGCTCTTCAATATTATTTCTGATTAGATCTCAATTCCACTTGCGCATCCTTACCAAGTAGAAAATATTCAATCGTTGACGAATAGGAAACTAAGAAACGAATCGAAATGTTACGTGGTTTCTTAGTTTTCTATGCGTTTACGATTATAGATTGTCAACTTGACTAAGGGGGCTGATCCACAACCGCTTCGTAAAATCCTCCCCAAATCAATAGGCATTAGACATGTTGCTGAGTTATGAAAACCAAAATTCTTACCTCAGACACGAGTGATAAAAAACAAAAGGCACGGGCATATTTTGCTTCTTCAAATTAATGAAAATATAATCCGATAAAGCTCATTAAAGTTTAAGAGTGGGGGCTCGTAATGTCATATACCTGTAAAAATTGTACCGGATCGTGACGTCACGCGATATTTCGACTCAATGGTTAGTCGTTATTTTTTCACTGCATTTATAAAAGAAAAACATCCGTGTTCAATGTGTTTTAGTAATGTACACGACGACGGTATAGACTTCAAGTGAAATAGCTTATTGAAGATAATAATAATAATCCACTTCACAACACACAGATCTACTTGATCCCATACTAAGCTATAAGCTTGTGTTGTAGATCCGCTGTTGTTAACTTGTTACAGACGACAGCTCCGTGAAGCCGGTGTTCGGCTACCCCCTGGAGGAGCACTTGCGCGTGACCGGGCGCACGATAGCGTTCCCCATCGAGCTGTGCGTGTGCACGCTGCACGAGCTGGCGCTGCACGAGGAGGGCCTGTTCAGGATCGCCGGGGGTGAGTACCGTCCACCGTTATAACAAACAATATAGAGAATAATATAAACAAGCGACACTCTCCGCCTCCCACCAATTTCGTGCTTCCTCATAGCCCGCGGAAGTTTCTTGGGATCACGAAAAAATTGACACAGTAGAATCTACAAGTGAAAATTTTTCACTGACTGCTGACAGTTACTGTCCGCCCTACGCAAACATGCACACCACGTGTACGTAGGAAGTACTTGAATCAATTCATTTGTATGGAGTGTCACCGGACTGGTTATATCAAAGAATCACTACGCAAAGCGACGCTCGCCGCCCCCCTTGTGGTGCGTCCCCACGCCCATTGGCATATCTAGGGTTATTTTTCAAGGGGGGCTTGCCCCTGACATGACATGGCCGATGCGAAATTCTGTAGGTACTAACAACAACAAGCTTCTTTGCAAAATAAATAAGTAATATACTCGGGTGGGTTGCGGGTGCTTTTAAATATTAATTTTATTTTTATTTCATTTTATTTTGGAGGAAAACCTTACGGCTAATGTAACAAAATTAAATATATAAAATGGCAGACAACAGCCATTCGCGGAATTCACAATTAGATAAAAAGTGTAAAATGTTTAATGTATATGTATAAAGAGTTGTGGACATAAGTTATTCTAAGTCTATTTTGAAGAGTCGTCTGAAGTTAGTTATCAGTATTATAGAATTTCGAATCGGTAGCCCAACATCTTGGGATGGGTCAAATGTGATAACATCAATGTACAGAATATTGCATTCATGAGAAGTCGGGGCGAATTGCTGGTGTATAAATGTGTGTGTGTAAATAATATGTCAAATGGGCATGATGACTAAATTTTTATTTATACGCTGTCTTGTAGATGAATAAAAAATATTGAACACGTTTTTTTTTCGTAATAAAAAAATGACGGTGATACATTGAGTTGAAATTCCGTGTAACGTCACACGTAGGTACACTTTGTACTTAGTTATGACGTCGCGAACTCCCACTCCTAAACTTTAATGCGTTTATCTAAGTTTTTTTAATAACTCGAAAAAGCAAAAAATGCGTGTCGCTTATTTTTTTATTATCTAACTGACGGACTAAATAGAATATCATCATCGTGCCCATGGTGACGTTTTGCCGACGGCTGACGTCGGCGCGCCCGGTGCAGGTGCGTCGAAGGTGCGGCGGATGAAGTTGTCGCTGGACGCGGGCGTGTTCAGCGCGCCGCTGCCGCGCGACTACCGCGACGTGCACGTGGTCGCGTCCGTGCTCAAGTCGTACCTGCGCGAGCTGCCCGAGCCGCTGCTCACGTTCCGGCTGTACGAGCACTTCCTGGCCGCGTGCCGCCAGCCCGCCGAGCAGGCGCGCATGAACGCCGTCTGGGAGGCCGTCCACCTGCTGCCCGACGCCAACTACCAGAACTTACGGTATCTCATCAAATTTTTATCCGCCCTGACGCAAAATCAAAGCGTCAACAAAATGACACCGTCGAACCTGGCTATCGTGATCGCGCCAAATCTCCTCTGGGCGGCAGACGAGAACACCTTCGACATGAACATCACGACCGCCATCAACTGCGTCGTGGAGCTGCTCATCAAACACGCCGACTGGTTTTTCCAAGACGAGCTCAACTTTTTCGTTTCCTTCACCAAAGAAGATTTACTACCGGATCAGAACGAGTACGGTTTCACGCCAAATTTTGGACAAGGTTGCAATCAAACCTCCGCCCTGAATCAGGACAACGCGAACGGTGATTTCAGCAGTATGAGCAAATCTATGTTCGATTATGGCAACCAAAGCACGCCCGACAAAGTCCACAAAGACTACTCCGGCCGCCACTCGAGAAGCAACAGTCACGACACTAGTTTAATATTGTTAGATAACGAAATGAAAAAGGCTCAATCCAATAGTTCCCTGTCCGATCAATCTAGTCCACCGCACGGTAGTCCCAAACCCATTATCAGGCGAAAAAACAAACCGCACGCTCCCGTGCCGCCTAACTTCACCCCAGAAAAGAGTAAGAAAGTAGAGGCTCAGACGCAGGTGACGGACCCGATAAGAGAACAACAGACTGCCACGAAGCCGGAGGATAAGCCGGCCAAGCCGCCGCGGCCGGTCATCTCCGACACCGGCAAAGTGATCAGCGGCGTGCAAACCATCAACAGGTCCACGTACCGGCAGAGCAAAGCTCTCAACGAGGGCGCGAGGAGCGCCAGCCGGGAGAACCTGCTCGAGGCTCGTCGCCAGAGCCTGGAGATGGATAAAGACAAGATAGAATGTCTCAAATCAGCTGATAATAAAGGCGACAAAGAGGCTACGCTCATAGTCAAGAACGTCACGGCCCATTCGGGGGTCGTGGGTCGCATGAAAGTAGGAGGCGAACTGTCGAGCGGCCCCGTTTCGATAGCGGGGGACAGGCCTGCCGCTATAGATAAGCCCGGAGCTAGCGTCAGACACAGCGTCGCCAAGCCCGGCGGGCAGCCGCCGCCGCGGCCGGTGGCGGCGCCGCGCACCCTGCTGCCTCCGGCGGCGCCCGAGCCGGACGCGGCCGAGGAGCTGCTGCGCAACAAGCCCGCGGTGCCCGAGCGGCCCCCCACGCTGCGCCCGCAGAGCTTCCGCGCGCCGCGCGCCTCGCTCGTCGAGGGCGGGCCGGCGGCGGCGACCGCGGCCGGCGACGCCGCGCCCACCATGGAGCGCACGCACATGTACTCAGTAGACAAGCAGCACCCCACCGTCATCCAGGTGGGAGGCGCGCCGCCCGACGAGGGGGAGGCGGCGCGCGCGCCCGTGCAGCGCACGCACAGCTCGGGCGGCAAGGACACGGAGCTGGACACCGCTAAGAGTCTGTGCAGCGTGAGCCGCCAGCTATCGCACTCGGAGGGCAGCATCACGGAGACGCCGCAGTCGCCGCGGCCGCAGGGCGCGCGCCCCCCGCGGCCGCAGATGCCCGCGCCGCCGCCGCCGCCCACGCCGCCGCACCACGAGAGCACCGACCTGTAGCGCGGCGCGCGCCCGGCTCGCCCCGCCCCGCCGCGCCGCGCGGCCCACTCGACACTGATCCCCGGTGACGGCCGCCCGCCGTAATCGCTCACGGGGTTTATGAAAATCGAAACGAGACTGACATCTTGTTTAACGCAAGAGACGCCTGAGTAACATTTGGCTATTTGTAAAAAAATTAACATTAAATTATTGTATTTGCCTTTGAGTTTATTTGAAATTTATTTATTTTCGGAACCGATGTAACATTTTCGAATAAGATTCGTGACTAAAAGTCAAACGTATATCAAAGAAACTATCAATTGTAAGTACACTATATCGTGAGAAAGTTGTATGATTCCAATGGGACATATCTTTTAGCTTTTGGCGACGGCGTTTTTATTATTAATAGTCTTAACTTAAGGAAATTGCAATTAATCGATGTGATATTAGGGAGTTATACTACGACAGCCGGCCCGGCTCCGCCCGTCCCGCGTCAGCCGGAGCGGCGCCGGCTCGCGGCCGAGCACAAACTTTGCACGTTACATAACCATAAATACTATAATAGCCATATTTTTTACAATATTTAATCGACGTTGCATTACATATTATTTGAAACATGCGCTGGACAGTGAACGTTTTAGCATAAGTATGTTATGTAGTATTTATTATGTTTTATGTGATATGCATTACTGCAATTATACAAGCTTCTGTTGTAAGGATAATACAAATATTGAATATATATTTTTTTGTTTTATTTACCGAGATATCGAGAAGCAAAATTGGAATAGCTAATCGACACAGATAAATACCACGATAGTTAAATGAGGTAGACAAGTAGATAAATAAAATTTAAAATTGCCAACACTTCCCAAAAAGAGCTAGCACTTAGCAGGGGCCTTATTCTCTATGACTAACAACATTTCTCGGCCATAACGCCGCGCGGCCCAAAAACACAATTCCAAATGTGCCAGATGTCAAAATATTAGAAATTAATATTCTTTATGGCATAAAGATACAATGTGAACGTATTTTTTTGTAGTGAAAGTTCTTTGAGCAGGAGAGAAATGCAGTTCAAGTGGCGCCTTATCAAGACACGACGCGTTATGGTCATAGTGAATAAGGGCCCTGATGTAAGCACTGTAAGTGAACATCAAACTTATTATCTTTTTATGAGCTTCAAGGCTTCACCAAACTATTTTCTAACTCTTTTGTGTTGGCTATTTAATTCTACTTCACTCATTAAGAGCTTAATGTTGTGCGAGCAAAAAGATGAGTGAAGTAGAGGTTTACACTGCCATGCCAGAGACATATCTACAATTTTTTTATTGCAATATAATATCACTGGTGATAATAATGTTATTACACATTGTCGAGGGTACAGGGAACTGAGAAGGACATTAGTTTACACACCGAAATTAACGCGGGTGAAACCGCGGGGAGCAGCTAGTAATTATAATAAAAACCACAGAGTTGCTATAAAATATTTATTACGTCTGCCACTTCACGATGTAGTAGTTGCGTTTGCCCACGCGCAGCAAGGACAGCAGGTTGGGCAGAATGTGCGCAGACTGCGTTATCACCTCGTCAATTTTCTTTATCCTTTGATGGTTGATGTAAAATCCACCTGCCTGAATGATCCTCATGGCGTCACCTGATAACACATTTTATTGAACCTTTTAGAGGATAATTCATAATACAATATACATATAATATTAGATTGTACATATCGACATAAAACATTCTAATTAAGTGGATAAAATAAGTATTAAGCTCGAGTTATATACCTAAGACTACTTTTAACTTCGGTCGCGAGAAAATATATCGATCATCACAGTTTGCACAAGATGATGTCAGCGTCAGATTTTGCACAAAAAAAATGATGCCAAGTCAGTTCTTTACTTGGTGACACTGAAAAGGTGCTCAAGCAGTTTTCGTTTGATTTGCGCAAGCAACGGTACATATTCTTTCACCCTATCAGTTTTAGTGCTACATTCACTTCACTTTTAAATCTGGCTTCTATTCTATCACAACCACAACAATTCCGCCAAAATCAAGTTGTGGACTAAGAGGAGTTCATTTATTCTTGTGTACCTATAGGGAGATGGTGATTCCATATGCTTACTTTCTGTTGGGAAGCACTGAGCTTTCAAGCCGAGCTCCAGCACGGTGATCCCCGGCGACAGCAGCAGACTGACCACCGGAGCACCCTGGAACACTTGTTCCAACTCCGACGAGCTAAGCGCCGTGAGAGACTTCACATCTTTTCTATAAATCGCCTCAGTAGCTCTTAGTGCCCGGTTGAGTCCTTCCGCTATAAAATAAAACATGAAATATTTTTTTATTAGAAAAAGGTTCACTGCACAGCTTCGTTTTTGCAACTACGTCCATTATTTATCATTGAAATTTAGACAATGCAATATATCAACTAGGTAATTGAGCGATGTATGTTCTATCTACAGTTTCAATTTTTGACAGTCATTAAATCTTAAGTGCAATAGTAATTAAGTTCAAGACAATGAACAAACACGTCTTCTGTATAATGGTAGTAGCACACACACAGATGGGCGAAATGCTTAAAGGACACGCCCTGAAATTGCTAAATAATGAGTTCTGCAGGATCGAAAGCGTTTTGGACATCCTATAAGAAATGGGACAGCTGTCCAGCAGCCTGCAGCAGCTTAAAAATGTTTTGATTTCAGTACCTCCATGAACTAAAGTGGTAAGCTGCTCCGCCAAGCACATTTGCGGATATCTCTGCTCGGGATGCTGTGAGTGTTTGTGCATTATATCTTTAATCTCTCCCAATGTGTAAAATGAGAATAGTTTCAACAGCCTTTCCACATCCGAGTCTTTGGTCCTGATGAAGTATTGGTACAGACTGTATGGGCTCGTCTTTCGCTCATCCAACCACAGAGCATTGCCTGCGGATTTGCCGAATTTGTCGCCCTCCTCCGTTGTTACTAGTGGTAGAGTCAACCCTGAGACCAATTAAAATTCAAAAATTCAAATGCCATTTATTACTTTGGATTGCTTGTTACAATCACTTACAATCGTCAGCAGGTTCTTAGAACTATAAATTGCCGTCAGTTCGGAATATGTGTAATTATGTGATATATGATTGTGATATGTGAATGTGTAATTAATATTTTATGATCCATATTTAGTTAAGGCAACAAAATATTGCGACTTTTAAACTGCCTATTATGTATTAGTAATACCAGTAACAAATATTGATTTTAAAATTCTTATCTAATTTGTCCTTGATGTGAAACCATATCGAGTCACAGACCTCAGTGTGGCGTGCGTGCCAGCTTTTTTACTAACTTATGTCTTACCATAAACATTTTTCTTTGCTGTTCTGCTAATAAGCTCATGTCCAGCAGTAATGTTACCCATTTGATCACTTCCACCAATCTAGTTAAAAGAAGCATTTTTTTATATTAACTAGTAAAAAATAAAAATGAATGATATTATAACTCAGAAATATAGTAGGTACCTGAAACCTACAGTCATATTCATTCAATAGATGCAGCCAGTCGTATGCTTGGAATATCTGATAGGCAAACTCTGTGAAACTCATCCCAATTTCTGAGTTGACCCTAGTCTGCACACTCTGCTTGAGCAGCATCGTGCCCATTCTGAAGTTACGACCAATCTCACTCACAAACTGTATTGAGTTTATATTTTTATACCATGTTTCATTATTCACTATCCTAAAATGGCAGAAATCATTTGAAAAACAAAAGCTTTATAACAATTGTACACCTTTTTGATGGCAATAAACAATTTTATTATTATTATTATTAAATTGTTGTTTTCAACTATAACTATTAAAAAGGAAATATTGTATGTTTTCAACTAATAGTAAAAAATAAAATCACTTTCCACTGTCTGTCTGTCTGTCCCTATGTATGCTTAGATCTTTAAAACTATGCAATGGATTTTCATGCGATTTCACCAATAGATAGAGTGATTCATGAGGAAGGTATCTATATTTTATCCTGGAATTCCCGCGGGAACTCTGAAATTACCCCAGGTGAAACTGCGGGAGACAGCTAGTTATAGCTTAAAAATTAATTATACATTAAATGTCTTTTAATAAAAATATTTACTACTGAATATTTGCTTTTAACAATAGAATGATACCTGATTGGTTTTAATTTATCCTTATCATCAGACCAAATATACTTTCTGTGATTCTCAAACACAGTGGTTAGATTATTTCTAATACATTCACTATTCTCCTCAATGATACTATTGTGTAGCGCAACTCTGTCTGAGCTTCGCCCACTAGGATCACCTATATGGCCTGTGGCACCGCCCAGCTGAAAGAAAAAACCAGCCAAGTGCAAGTCGGACTGCGCGAAAAGGTTCCTAGCAAACTTGTAAGTATGATAAAAATATTGTTTTTGTTATGTGCTTGCTACAAAATGGTTTTCAAATTTTTCCTTAAATGTGGTCACTTAAATTTCACTATTCCAGGTCAACAGAAAGTATAGGTTTTGATTCCCATGTGAGTGGAAAAATTTTGAGTTTATTTCACTGGATTAGACCTGGTAACAGAACAAAAATTCTAAATTTTGATTTTAAACCTATTGGAGGAATTTTGCACATCATTGATAAGAGGCTACTATCTTTATTAATTACTAGCTGTGCCCCGCGGTTTCACCCGCGGTGATTTCGGAGTTCCCGCGGTAATTCCGGGATAAAAAGTACCCTATGTCCTTCTCTGTACCCCTGACAACATGCATGCCAAATTTCATCCAAATCTTTAGTCGTTTTTGCGTGATTGAGTAAACACAGGTACTTATTGGCAGGCGTGTAACACCTTAGTTTATATCTTCGCTCACAATCAGGCGGGATTATGGACAAATGTCTGACCAATCAGTTAAAAAAAAAAAAACGAATGCTCGAAAGCGCATTTTCATCCGACTTGCTTCAAATTTATTGTCACTGCTCAGCTCCTATTTGTCTTAGCGTTATGTTATATAGCCTATAACCTGCCCAGGAGTATGGACTACAATCGTACCAAGTTTGGTTAAAATCCCTTCATTAGTTTTTGACCCATGCGTGCACATACAGACAGACAGACAAAAAATTTACTGATTGCATTTTTGGCATCAGTATCGATCACCATTCATCATCCAATATTAATTTTGAATATATATTCAATGTATAGAATTGACCTCTCTACAGTTTTATTATAAGTATAGATATAGATATGTGGGCATCCAAGCTAAAAGTACCAGTTCTCGGCGTTTAGTTTCCAAGATATAAGCAGTTTTGTAAAGTTTGGTGGAAAAATTGCCCCCACGGTTTTAGTTGATTATTATTAATAAATGCTTAATTTTCTTATGTAAAAAGCAAGCAGAAGTGTTTTTTTATTTCACACAAACTTTTAAAAAGCATTTTTTCAAATCAAGTTTTTTCAGAGTTTCATCTTCAAATGTCTGTTAAAAAAACTGCTTGTTTTTGAATATTTTTTCAATCCTTACTATCAATTGACTATTCTAGATACCGAATCTAGTCTTAACTCAATACCGCACTACTGGTACCTTTTTACTGGACGCCCACATGTATATATTATGTATCTTCTTAATATATATAAATCACGAGTCACCTTGTTTGTCCACGATGGACTCTGAAACTATTGAATGGATTTTGATAAAATTTTGTAACTATTGATACTATGGTCCAACTTAAAAGATAGGATAGTTTTAATCCCGGAATTCCAGCGGGAACTCTGAAATTACCGATGATGAAATCGCAGGGGACAGCTAGTATATATATATATGAAGCTAATGCTATTCAAAACCAAAAGAATAATTTTAAACTATCTAAGATACTGTTAGGTAACTTACCAATGCAATAACATCATGACCGCCACGCTGCCAATGCAACAGGTTGATAATAACCAATAGGTTTCCCACATGTAAGCTGTTAGCAGTTGGATCAAAGCCTGCATACACACACTGAGGTGATTTGTTCAGTAACTTTAAAATTTCATTCCTGCAAAAAATTACTATATAAAAACAGTCATATCAGTAGGAAGAGGACAACACTGCTATTTCAATTGTGACTCTGCTTGACTTTCACATTCAAATCAGTGTAACCAAAAAGTGTCCTTTGAAACTTAAAGTAAAGTGTAAAATAAATCCATTGAACTTTTCTAGTAAACAAGTAGTATTTACTTCATTTGATCTCAGTGCCAGATTAAGACAGGATCAGCAGGTCTGATATGAAGTAGTGCTTGGTTTACTTAAGTTTAGGAGATAAAAATCATATTTACAAAAACCTTATAATTGAAATACATAAAATTATATTAAATAGGGTATGTTCAGATTATTGCTTAGCTGGTTTTTCTTGCAATATAACTGCTGCTGCAGAGATACAATACTCATATGAGAGGGCATCACTAAAAGCTGCAAAAACCTGCCTACCCAACCAACATTAACACTTTTTTGCTACTATTAGCAACTTGGAATTGGCTCCCAGAAGTACTTAGTCTTGGCCCCTAACATCAACAACTTTAAAAACAGATTCGATAAATATTTTAAAGCAATTAAAAAATAAAATAATGGATAACTGGATAGTCATCTATCAAATGCTTCAACTGCCTAATCGAATTATAAATAAACTAGCTGTGTCCTGCGGTTTCACCCGCGGTAATTTCGGAGTTCCCGCGGGAATTCCGGGATAAGAAGTACCCTATGTCCCCCTGTACCCCTGATAACGTGCATGCCCAAATTTCATCCAAATCCGTTCAATCGTTTTTGCGTCATTGAGTAACAAACATCCAAAAATCCACTTTCACATTTAGAATATTAGTAGGATAAAAAAAAACTTACGCAGACGTGTTTGGAAACATATCCTGATACATTCCCCTTTCAGCGAGTTTCAATATATTTCTGCTGTGAAAGCGAATGCATGACCACAACTTAAACGTTCTCGGGACTCGTAAAATGTTGAGGAACCTCATTATTACCAAATTGAGTGGTCTCCTCAGCTTTTGACTATTTATAATTTATATAATCCTATTATTATATATTTTCTCTTAGTATAGTTTTGCATGCAGAACACTCGTTTGTCGCCACCAAAGATAATATAATCACTACGTTTGTCGACACAAATTATTAGTTACTAGATATTTCAAATTAACCACTAACCAGGCCTAATATATACCAGAAGAGAACTAAATAGAAACCCGAGAAAACATATTTTATTTGAGAAAACTGCCGCCACACTCCACGGCAACCACAAATTAACTAGACTTATGACACTGACAGTAGCCGGTAACGTCAGTCACTATTCACCACAGACGAATAAGAGAACATCTATTCATATACAAAGGTACTTTGTGATCTATTCACTAACGTGATGCCTGAATCCTCAGAAGAATAACTGTTATTGTTCTGAGCCAGAATCCCTCTGAGCTGAATCCTGATAGATCCGTCAATCGTGATCATCGTCATTCGTCCGTAAATGTCACAGAGAGATGTAAAAAAAACCGATTCGATCGAATCGATTTATTTATTTTTTTAATAATCTACTTTTAATCATCGATATTTTTTTTGTTTTTTTTTACTATGTTACATCCCTAGTTGTAATATTGATTCTCAGAAGAACAATGATTTAGTTATTCTTCTGAGTATTGATTATAATTTAGGGATATGACATTAAGAGAAAAAAATCGATTTTTCTCTCTTTAATAATAATCGATTTTGGATTAATCGATTTAAATGAGGAAAAAAATCGATTTTTAAGGAGTCTACTCTGTAAGTCTGTATTCTAGGGTTGATCCTCAGATTAACTAGACATATGTCTGTTGATCTCTAAGTAGTTTGTGGGTTGTTAGTGATTATATGATCTTTGGGTTGTATAAGGATGGAGGTGGTAACAAATGCACACCTGCCGCGTTATTCGATCACCATCAATTATAATAACATTGATCACAGTCGTATATTTCTTCTATTTAGACCAGAAACACGGAACCCCATTGCCAGTCCCCACGGAACCAGAACAATAGTACATTGTTATCCTAGGGGTGAAAGTAACTTATTTAGTCCCGAGACGGGGTTTGGCG
Source organism: Zygaena filipendulae (assembly GCA_907165275.2). NCBI lineage: Eukaryota > Metazoa > Arthropoda > Insecta > Lepidoptera > Zygaenidae > Zygaena > Zygaena filipendulae. The sequence goes on from OU015659.1 coordinate 8,675,881, forward strand.
CCCGAGCGTAGCGAGGGCGCTAATAGATCGAGGGACTAAATAAGTCTTTCTCCCGAGGGTAACACTGTGCTTTTCATTACGAATGCAAGGAAAGTCAAAATAAAAATAGGAATTAGCTAAAGATAAAATGAGTGAAGATCGGATAGTCGCTTGACACTTTCCCACCTATTTTTTTTTCTTTGGCCGGCTAGCTATTCAGTCAGTATTTTTTATTTACATTGTGGCGACCTAAAAAAAATATTTTCTTTAATTATTAAGTATTAATTAAAGAAAATAAAAAAATATAAATAGGAATTAGCTTAAGAAAAAGGAAGTGAATTATATTTTAATTAATACCTACTTAAACTTTACGTTATTTCAATTTTACATCGCGCTGGCTGTATAGAAAGTTGAAACATGGTTCAATAGAAATGTGAAAATAGACCTAGTTTTTTTTTAATAATTTGACAGTTGTCAGTTGAAAGCGATTCTCCCTAGGGCTGAAAAGGGTTACTTTCAACCCGCTTCTCAGGCAACTTCAGACCTACTTTCCGAGTATGAGTAATGAAAAATATTATTTCACTTCGAGCATCGACCGTCTGAAATCGTCAAACCAAATTCAACCCCCTTTACCGTACCGTATCCCCGGGGCTGAAGATGAAACATACAATTCCATAGTAGAGGACAGAGGTTATTAGATAGGTATCTAAAGAATAATTTATTATTATTATTATTTTTATTATTCTTTCTCATAATTCAACATACTAAATGTTTTATTTTATCTTATTTTTAGATTATGATTATTTGGGTAAAATATTTTTAGTTCACAATTTCACTGGGGCTCCAAATTGACCTTATTATTTCGCACCATTAGAATTAAAGTAACCAACTCAAAAATGAGCTCAAAAATTGCAATTTGTGGGAAATGTGTCCCTTACTTACTGATTATGATGACAGGCTCTTTTTCGACACATGGTTTTAGTTTTTTTTTTTTCATTAAGTTATATCAATATCAGCACTTACAGGAATTTTGAGTTACTTAACTTTAGTTCCAAAGGTGCGATTTATATAAGAACCTAATGTAAATGTGTAATCTTTATATTATGAAAACAAATTATTTTCTCATTACAAAAAAATATTAAATTTGAAGAAATGCGAGTTTATCAAAATGTTCATGCTAAAAGTGGTGGGTGGCTTTGGAAAGATAAATGTCCTTTAACCTGCATTAAAATTATCATTAATTAACAATACTTTTCCACAAATCGAATTATTATTATCAACATAAAACTTAGGCGAGTTATAATAATATGCTTATTTAATTACTCAGCATATTACATAATATTATTATTTTAACTTATTGTTAGTTAACGACACATCAACACATATAATAATAAGGCAATGCAATACTTCATGCCAGGGATGTTGCGGATGCCGATTTTTTCATATCCGCGGATGTGAATGCGGATGCGGATTTTTGAAGGCTCACATCCACGGATGCGGATGTTTAAGATCGAATATAAATCTATACTAATATTATAAAGAGGAAAGATTTGATTATTTGTTTATTTGTTTGTCACGATTTAACTCAAAAACTACTGGACCGATTTCAAAAATTCTTTCACCATTAGAAAGCTACATTATCCCCGAGTAACATGCCATATTGTAATCCGGAATGCCGCGGGAACTCCGAAATTACCGCGGGTAAAACCGCGAGGGACAGCTTGTATAGTATATGAATGAAGATATCACTACATAGTATAACACAAAGGATGACTGGAAGAAATCCCTCGCGGGATAAGTCCGCTTTTGGGCATAAATTAGCTGCTTATTTTAATTTTAGCAGTTTGTAAAAAATATTTGTTCTATAAAGTATACAAACGAGCACAAACCGCTTCCCGCTGTCTGTCCATATGTATGCTTAGATAACTATACGCAACGGATTTTCATGCGGTTTTCACCAATAGATAGTGATTTATGAGGAAGGTTTATGTCTATATTTATCCTGGAATTCCCGCGGGACTTCCGAAATTACCGCGGGTGAAACCGCGGGGGACAGCTACAGAGCAATATTGCCGCCTTTTCTGATTCAATGCGGTTACACAGAGGTTCGTAAATTAAACCCGCGCTAATAAATAAAAACACTGCCTGGTGGAGTGGATAAAAATCTTCGTGCTATGCGTGACATCCGCATCCGCATGAACATCCGCATTGATTATTGCGGATGCAGATGTCCAAATCTATGCGGATGCTCCACATTTGCGGATGCGAATGCAAATATTCGCAACATCCCTGCTTCATACTACACATAAGAATGACCTCCCAAAAGGAGTATAATATACAACGGGTTAATGGATTAACTGAAAACCTGATACACCCCATTTAAAAGAATAAACAATAATATGATTAAAATATATTTTATGTCAAAAAAATGTATACTTTAAAAGTTATTCGACATTAGTTTGGTGGTGACGACGAAATTCCAAGCGCTACTCCCGCGCCTACCGGTTCGAATTATATTGCTGCGGGCGGCGTACGCGCCAAATATTGTATTATAAATAATTTAGACATTGTTTAGTAAAAATGAAAAAATATCACCTATATTAAAACATAGTGCGATCGAATCGCTAGTTGATTCCGAGAAAACTACTTTATAGCTTTCAGTTAATTCATTAACGCGTTGCATAATAAATAAATAAATGAAATTACTGGGGAATGTGGCTACTAGTTGCAGTAACGAGGTATCATTTTCAAAAATGTAATTTGAATCTTATTTTGTTCACTTTGACCACTTTTGGCCCCTCTGGCATACTATAGTTATAATTAAATGCTCAAGATAATTTTAAACAACTTCATTTTAAATTAGGGCTACCTTCCAAAACATGTGCTTCTAACGTGCAAAAGTAAATTTATCATTGAGTGAAAATTCGTAGATACCTACATACTTCACGAAATAATCAATCACATAAAGTATATAATTATCTATAAAAATACTTCTGCTAAATTTGTGTTATATAAAAATATTACTTGATTCCGTAGGTATCTATTATATCGTTATATTTTCTATTTTAGTATAAAATTTGAAATTCAATAATAAAAATCTATCATGTTTTTGATTACAGCACTTACAGAGTATAATATAGGACCGCTCAATCTAAGTAGGTCTCAGCCAGTCACAGTTGATAATATTGGTAATATTTAACATTATTTTTACAAATAAGATGTTTAAGATTAGGTTTGTCAGATAGTCAAGATGCGTAAGACTGCACTCTTTGTACAAATTATGATTCAAGTCAGTAGCCAGTATACTCGTATTATAAATGAGAATGTTTTGATACTTGGACTTACTTATGCATTAAATTAATGGTTGAATGGATGGAATGAAATCTGGCACACAAATAATAAAATTATCTGTAATGTAATGACAATTTTTATCCAACTGTTTTATGATAATGCAGATAATATTATATGGTAATACTGAGATAATAATTTACTTTTCGAATGTTAAAAAAAAAACAACAGCTGTACCCGATCAAAAATTTGAGCCATCCTATATTTTCTTCATCACAAATTTCAATATTTAAAACACACATAATAATGGAAAGTGGCTAAATTATATAATAATTAATAAATCACTGCAATGAGTTGGCGCCTTTCCGTACACAATTTAAACTAACAATAAGTCACCCTCGCATCTGGTAAGTGCGTGAAGGGTACCAAAGCGAACTCGAAGCCTACTCATTAATATCGTGATCATCGGCTAATCTTCGAGCGTGACATTTTTGAATAGATACGACATAGATTCCTTGTTGTGGATACGGCGTATGGCCTCGCTAAGTAGTACCGATATGTCGATGGTTTTAATTTTCTGGCATTGCATTTTCTGCAGCTCGTGCGGGACAGTGTTGGTGACCACCACCTCATCGATGGGCGAGTCCTCGATGAGGCGCGGCGCGTCCGACGACAGCAGTCCGTGGGTGGCGAGCACGTAGATTTTATAAGCCCCACATTCTTTCAACACTTCGGCGGCGGCAACGAACGACTGGACATCGTCGATCATGTCATCCTAAAGCAAAAGTGCATTCAAATTCTGCACCACGGGTCTTTGACGGGCAGTATAGCAGTGGTCTTTGACGGGCAGTATAGGAGCATCGGGGCAGATTAATCGAAAAACGGCTCGATTACATTTACGTTGTCATTGAATAGGGACTTGTATTTTTTAAGAACAAAACCGACGCACGTTGGTGACATCTACGCGAGAAAACGCTTAAATGATATCGAAATACTACTCGAACTGTTTTCCGTCTAGTCTGCGGTGACTCTTACGAGTAAAGAGTCGGAGTCGGCAGTGCAGTGTAATCAAATAAAAATCCATCGCGCTAAAAGGGCTGGACGGATTAGGTTTAGGACGAAAGATTTTCGATCGGGAATCCCAAGGGAATCCTAAATCCACAGGGAATAAGCCACAAGGACCAGTATTTTTTTATAATATTAATACGAAGTACACCAGCGGAACTTGAATGAAAATTTGATCGCATTATCGATTTTTCTATAGAATCATGAAAGAGATCTTTCAATCTATCTATCTCTCTCCTTGTTATGACCAAACATAAAAATTTACAAATTGGCATGCTTTTGATTTAGAGTTAGATTAAGTGTAGTGGTAAGTAAAACTGACTGCTATGCCAGGTGATGCAGGTTCGATTCCCATATCACGCCACAGTAAACATTTGTATTTACCCTGAGCTTGGGTGTTTAGACTGTTTAGTGTGTATCATAAGTATGTATATGTACAAACAAAAAGTATAATATTTATTATACAATACAATAATAATATAATATAATTAATATATTACAAGCTCTACTTAGTTTAGGAGCAAGTAGTGCAGTGTGATGATGTCTAAGCGATATTATAAGTTCCATACCACCATAATGGCGATCCGTCCACCGACATCTCCCACTACGTTGATCGGCGGTTTCTCTTTGGCGGGGTGTACTGGCACTCCCACTGACACATCCATCGTGCGCGACCTGTCGACACTGGAAAAACTCTCAAGCTTCAGAAATCTTTATTCTTCATGAGGCTACAACTGGCGACCATATCACTAATAAGTGATCTCTACCAGGCTACCAAGTTAGACGAGACTTCATGCATTTCATTCATTCATACATTTTACTTGCCAGTTGCCTGCCAATAATGCAAAGTTTTCCTTTAACACAATCCCAATTCTTTAGATCACAAAAAATCACAATTTGGTAATTTTTATGGTAAAAAACATGTTGTCTATGTGTTTTTTGAAATAAAACTTCTCTGAGCAAGAGCCAAACCAATTTTGTGAGAGTGTACACTGTACTGCTTTGAACTAGAGTGTGGAAACACGTGGCGTGATCTATGCGAGCGTCTTACTGAGTAACAACTGTGAAGAGTTGTTGTCAAAAGTTCTGGTAAAGCATTAAAATGCACCCCACCCGTGCATTTCGATGTAAATAACTTTAAAAAAAAAGACAAGAATTGGTTGTATGGACTAAAGTTTTCTTTGCCTTCCCCGAAACGGGTAAACTTAAAAAACAAAGATATATGCGCACAAGATAAAAGTTAGATTTCAATTTCCAACCTTATTACAAACTTGTCCAAAGTGTTCTGCAAAAAGGATTTAAAATTTAAACATACCCAAGAGCTATTCTGCCGTCCTAAGCCAAAAGGCCCTATGTCCAAAAATGACCAAATTCAGATTTTTTTTTTCATTGGATTCCTTAGTCTATAAGGAATAAGATTGTGTTAGCGAAAAAGTCATATTTTTATTAGAAGTGCCTTAAAAACACTTGAGAAAATGGACGTAAGGCTTATTATTCACTACATAACTAAGGGATTCAACATAATGTATAAAATACTTGGTAAAAAGGTCGTAGTTCCGATACGTACTTAAATATGCTTAGTTGATTTAATATTGTTAGAAATTTCTTTGTTGATTTATATGTATTTTGTTGATTTTTTACTAAGCTTTTCTCGTTCAGGTCTTTATTATTCAAATATAACCATTATTTACTACATATTAATCTTATGCTAGTAAGTTGCCATTCCTAACCAAGTTTGCATAAATCATTCACTCAATCTAACAATTGCTTTATTTTTTTTCTTAAAACATCATCATACATAATATTTTTATTTTTTGTTTTATATTTCAAGAATACATATTATGTAAACGTGCAGAAAGGCTTAGCACGCACTACGATTAAACGCCCGCGTTTAACCGCAGGTCTGAAATCGCAAAAAAATGTAACACATAGCTTTCTATACAAGCGCACGCATTAGTGACTTTTTTCAGTGACTGATTTTAAAAACGCAACTTGTTACGTTTTAACCGCGGTTCGAAAACGCGCGGTTTTTTTGTGTCCCATAAAACAGTATTGTGGCGCACGCACGGCGGTTAATCGCATTCGGTTTTTATTCAGTCTCGACTGTGCGAGTGCGAAGGATAGACGTTTTTGCAGAGGTTAAGTCATGTCGTCCGACTCAGAAACATCGAATGTAGACTACGACAATTTATCAAAAAACATTATTATTGAAGTGGAAAAAAGGCCGGCATTATATGACAAATCGTTATATCGCTTTTCAGGTGATATTGCATTACGAAATGAAGTGTCTTTAAATTTTAGATACTGGCCCACGTCATGTAATAATTTATCAAAAGTGCCAATCGACATTCTGTAGTAATTAAAAAACTTATCGGGATGTTGACGCACGTTGTTGTACATTTTGCAAAAGTATCCTTTCAAATGTCTTTGATCAGTTAGTGGATGTACCCAGTACCTATGGCGGCGGCGTTGTTTATGCTTTCTATTTTTTAATTTCAATATCAAAGCTACAACACATGCTGCTCGCGAGAAATCCATGGTGAAATGAAATAAATTTAAGTAAAACGCTAGCCGCAGTGCGTGTTGATGCCCGTTTTTGCGTTTTCAGCTTTTCCTAAACCGCGCGCGTTTAATCGCAGTGCGTGCTAAGCCAAAGAGTTCATTAGAATTGCTCTAAACCTACCTATTAAACCTACCTGCCTATTAAATTAAAATATTTTGCATATACCTTATGAAAAATATTTTAATAGGCAGGTACACAATGAAACATACCTAGTTGAATGTTATAAAAGGATAAACAATTGTGGTAAATTGACTTAATTATATGAGAAGCATTATTTAGAGCAATCCTAATGAACTCTGTGAAACCTCCATTATCACAAACCAAAAAAATAGGTTTTGTTACTTGCTTAATTTGAGTTAGACCCAGTTCACTTTATGATGATTTTTTTCTTTAATTATGAAAAAGAGGAGTTGATTTTCGATATTAAAGATTATTTTTTGATTTTACTGTTGCTTTCCATCCCTGTTCATCCACACAAATATATTATTACGTTAATATGGAAACTTTCATAGAAATATAAATGGCGCATAATACTAACAACTATACTAAATTGCTAAGCAAAAAAGTCATAAGTCCATTTTAAATAATAAATATACATAATTTTGAGTTTAATATGTAAGAAATGGATAGCTTTACTGTTAACATAATCATATCTTTGAAAAAATTAAGAAAAGTTCGATTTTAGGTAGTGCAACCCTAAGAAAACATAAAAACCCATTTTTCTCGAAACCCCAAAAACGCCCATGGGTCCTTTTGGCTTAGGTTGGCAGTATTTGTCTGTTTCTGGGAGAAAATCATCATTAGGTAGTCATTTTTATTGTCATTTGTAACTTTCAGGTGGTTTGCTAGGTTAAAACGGTAACCATAATCATAGGAAAAGTTAGTAATAATAATAATGACAGGTATAACAATAATGAATATCACCTTGGTATACAGGGTGGTGAATATCGGCCATCTACTTCATCACTTTCTGCTTCCTTCTGCTCTCCATGAATGACAGCAATAGCCAGTCGCAAACGTTCAGCATATGACGTCGCTTTCTTAGCTGACCCTGGATTGCGAGCCACAATCACAGAGTTGCGGTAGTCTGGTATCTGAGGGTACATTAAGCCTAATATTAATATGTGTATCACTCACATGAGTTCTTACTAAAAGCTGATGTGATCTATGTGAAAACAAATGTCATAAAAAATTTGTTATAATTTTTCAATATTCACTAAGATCACTTAAAAATTGCATTAGCTGTATTAGCACTAAACACTTTTTTCCTTAACTTGTTATAATATGGACAATAATGCCTGATACTGTTATCCTTAAATATAACATTAATGTACCCGTAAAAGTAACACTATCTTAATGTAAATTAGTTTTGTGTAATAGAATAAAAAAGAATAGTAAGTAAATACCTATGAAATACAAAATGAAAACTTATACTTCTTTTCCAAAGATCTTGTTTTTTTCATGATTAATTTTTAAGAGTGACACTGCTTTCAGTGATTTTGTTTTCTTTTTGTATAAATGTAGCAAATGTATATTTTTATTCTCAAATACTCTTTCACCCTGCATAAATTTTACATTTTTTACTAAACTACTTACACTTTCTTGAATGTATTGCAGCAAGAATGGAGATGCTCTTAAATTGTCCACTGGGCAATCAAAGAAACCTTGTATTTCTTTCTGATGAAGGTCCATTGTAATGATATGTGTTAGACCTGACTTACACATCATTTGAGCTAACAATTTGGTGACAATGCAACCACGCTTCCTCATTTTGCACTGTTTACTATATGGCAAGTAGGGGATCACACCTACAATGGACCTTGCCGATGATGTCTTACAAGCATAGGCCATAATCAGTAATTCCATTATATTGTTGTTCACATCTCTGAAAAAAATTATATAAAGCTTAACCTTAACTGCTATCTACTACTAGTTTTGGAAGGACTGTACAATAAGCACCCTCAATTTTTAATAGTTACAATTTTTTTTTTTATAGGATAGTGTGTTTATAGTGTATTTCTCAAATCCGCAAATTATGGAAATGCATAATTTTCGAGAAAAAAATAATAAAAAACCTTACTCAATTTACGATAATATTTTGACTTTGGCGCATTGCCAGCTGCTACCGCGGCACGCTCGCTACGCTCGCTCGGCTCGCGCGATTTGGTCAACAGTGCAAACCTAACCTAACCAACTCAAGTTTAACAAATTTTTATTTTCATTAGCAAATTATAATAATCACAGATAATAATATAATCACTATAACAATACATGTAATAGGCGTCATCATTAAAGAAGTAGAAGAAGAAGAACAGACAGATTCCAAAAATTAAGTTCCATTATTGGGGGTTGTTAAAAATGTCATATAATTTTTTTCAATCTTAAAGCACTTTAATTAACTATTTATTTACTGTATGTTACAGGTTCTTATGTTTTCATTACAATTATAGCTATCCATAAATAAAAAAGATTAAAACTGAAAAACATTATTAACAAACATTAAAACTTGCTAACACTTTGTCCGAACGTAAAACAAAACACAATTCTTACAAAGTCAATGGCAAATGGTTGACACATCGCAGAGTTTTATATGAAAATAACAAAACTAGTATTTTTTTTTCTCGAAAACGATGAGTTTCCGTAATTAGGGATTTTATGTGAAGTTATATTAAGCAAAATCCCACACATAAAAAATATGAAGCTCGAAATCGCGGGGGCTTATTGTACAGTTGAGCCCTAGTTTTGGTAGTACTAATGTATCTTCCATATTACTTAACACAAATTAGTTCAAATTGTTTTTTAATATAGGATAGTAGGTATGCTTCGATTTCTTCAGTAAATTTGAAAATTTAACATGCATATCATAACTTATTTTATGTAACTTACTTGGTGCCTGTCTGCACTATATAGATGTTTTTTCCACGTATGGAATCTCCAATTTCCACAATGGTCTCCCTGTTGGTTTTGTGGTAGACCGAACACCCTCCTTTGTGGACACCTAGTCGACTATGGATATTACATTAATTTTAAATTCGGCAATCACTGACCACATAATAAAATAATGTACAATTCGTAAACGTAAAAATATGAACTTACTTAGCAATCAATTCTGCTAATTCAGGATGTGAATTTCCACTCAAAATAACAACATCCGACGTGGAGCTATGCTCCATATTGACGCCCCTGCTAGATCTATTGGTAAATCCTACGAGCCTACAAAGCATTTTAACACAGTAAGTTGAAAGGTGAGATTAGCGAATCGGCAAATATAATAACTTCGTAGATTCGGGTTGAAAAATCAATGCACTGAATCAAGAAAGACAGTAGACCTGGTTTTGTTGAGTAACATAAATAACCTGATGATTTTCACTTGGCGTAATCGTATTATTTACAAGTATAAAAACTATTTGCACTTTATGCTCACCCGGCACCAGGGCCACGGTCAACATTCAACAGTTTTAAACAAAATGAAGAGATATGGTACTTGGCCAAAATAAAATACAGCAGAGTTCAGTTTCAGCAGGTGCAAACCTCAGCAACCACAAAATAAGCAAAAATAAGTCTGATAACTGATTCAAACAAATCACGAATCACAAATTAACTAGACTTAATCGCAATTTTTTTTTTCACACAATTTTGTAGGTATTTTTTTTTATGGCAATTGTCATTGATGACATTGTTGCCAGTGTCGCGTTAATTTAATTTTCACGTAGACGGAGAATAGAATGGGCAAGCTATTCGCGTATAGGGTAAGAGCACAGACGAATAAGAGAACATACTGCGCGAGTGCACTCGAACGCGCTCGAGCGCTCGAGCGCGCTCTGGCCTCTGTACCCGTTCTGTGGCTTGGTTAAATTTTACTCTGACAGCTGTCAGAGCGTAGTTTCACCCGTTCCGTGGCTCAGAGTGCAGCAACCAAACAACCATCTCCGGTGTGCGTTGTCTAGAAAAGACGATGGAATGATATACTATAGCTTATTTTTCTTTTCTTATTTTTATTAATAGGGTACTTGCATGAAATTTATAATAAGAAATTGTGTCAATATTTCAAAAATAGAGCCTTAGAAAAGCATTATCGTGAAAGATTTACTATAAAAATATCAATAGTTTCCAAAATATTCAACTTTTAATTTTGTAAAACGGAACGCTAAAACGAAACACCAATCACAGCCACGCTTAACATATTACGTCACATTTATTTTTTAGTAAACATTTACCTCTTCCAGGGAAGGCAAAAGAAACTAAGTGCATAGAGTCAACACCTATTTTCCTTTTTCTGAAGATTTTCACTTTGAAATGCGTCGGTATCATGCATTTCTATTCTTTACTGGAACTTTTGGAAGTACCTAACTCGACACAGTTCAAACTTAATTTCCCTTTGAATATTGAACTTATCTGTCTTTCAGTGTAACATGACCCTGTCAATACGACATTGACATCTCTATCACAGATTAATAAGTCATAAATTTTAACTAGTGACGTAATTCCGCATTTCGGCGGTAAAGTCAACATTAGGAACTTTGAAACGCTCTGTTTAATTAATTTATGCATTTATTTTTTTCTTTTTCTCGATTCGTTTAAGTAGGCAATATATTTTTAAAATAGACTGGAAAAAATAATTCATGCATGTAACCTATTATTTAAAAAGAAAAACTCCCACCATCCTGACTTCTGCCAGCTTTAATTTCACTGTCTATGAAATGTATTTCTTAATCTTCTTCTTCTTTAATAATGGCGTCTATAATTATCATTTGCCATAAAAATCGAATAAATATAAATAAATAAAATTAGAAATGTATTTAAGTAATAAGAAATAATTGATGACAGAAACGATCATATAATTTTGCAGTTTTTTTTACAATTTCAAAATTATTTGTAAAAAAAAATCAGAGCTACCTGAGCTCGCCACCTATTTTTTTTTAGTTAATATATAAGTCCATTACGTCTTGGTATCAACGACGATGTAATTATATACCTAAATAGGGTACTTGCATGAATTCTTTTTCAGTCTATTTTAAAGAATATTTGTTTAATGGCCTACTTAAACAAAGCAAGAAAAAGAAAAATATATATGCATAAATTAATTAAATAGAGCGTTTCAAAGTTCCTACTTAGGCCTTAGACCTTACCGCCAAAACGCGGAATGACGTCACTAGTTAAAAATTACGCCTTATTAATCTGTGATAGAAATGTCACTGTTGTATTGACAGGGTGTGCGTTCCGTGGGTTTGGGCGCAGTTGTTCGGTTAAAATTTCACTCGTTTGAGTTGCAACCAAGCCACAGAACAATCGAGTTGTTTTTATTACCTCAAAATTTTGAAATTTCAGGCGCCATTTGTTTTCTCTCAACTCACATTGCAAATAAGACTGTTTTACATCCAATTATAAACTTTTTGTGCCTACGACAGCTCCCCTTTGTTCGTAAGAACTCCGATTTATTTATTTTTCGATGAATCCGGTTTTTGGCGCAAACTTTGACACTTCTTAAACAATACATAGCTGTCAGAGTGGAAATTAACCTGCTTTGGAGATGGTTGTTTGGTTGCTGCACTCTGAGCCACGGAACGGGTGAAAAAACGCTCTGACAGCTGTCAGAGTAAAATTTAACCAAGCTACAGAACGGGTATCGAGCTCGCTCGAGCGCGCTTGAGTGCATTCGTGCGAATCCACGGAACGCGCCTAGGGTCATGTGACATTGACAGACAGATAACTTCAATATCCAAAAGCGAAATTTAGGTTGAAGCTCAGAACAATAACAGTGTTGAACTGTGTCGATTTACTTCCAAAAGTTCCAGTAAAGAATCGAAATGCATCTTACCGATGCATTTTAAAGTAAAAAACTTCAGAAAATGGAAAATATGCGTTGACTGTATGTACTTAGTTTCTTTTGCCTTCTCTGAAAAAAGGTAAATGTTTCCTAAAGAAATAAAAGTGACGTCATGTGTCAAGCTTGGCTGTGATTAGTGTTTCGTTGCAACGTTCCGTTTCACAAAATTAATAGTTGAATATTTTGGAAACTATTGAAATTTTTTTAGTAAATCTTTCTCGATAACGCTTTTCTAATGCTCTATTTTTGAAATATTGACACAATTTCTTATTATAAATTTCATGCAAGTACCCTATTGCCACCAGCTCCCTACCTAAACTAAAGAAGAAGAAAAATATCACTGAATTGGCTGTATGGTCTTTTCTTCCTTTGCCTTCCCCATTGGGGTAAATTTAACAAAAAAAAAACCTGGAATCCCTTGCCATCTCGAAAAAAAAAAGGAACAACAGCATCTTTAGACATAAGTCTAGTTAACCAGTTAACCATGTCATTAATGACAATTGCCATAATAAAAAAAAAAAAAATATTTGTGAACTACATCACGTAGTCATATGTCTAGTTAATTTGTGGTGATTATCAGAGAGAAGGTATGATGAGCTTTGGTGCACATGGGTCGTGGTTTTTACTTTTGCATAAAGATTGAAAATATAAAACACATAATAAAATGGGTCTTACAAAACAATACCTGAGGTATGCTTCTAGTGGTGTATACAATATTATTGCGAGTGCCGATTGTAATAGCGCTCAAGTGTCTTTAAATGGTGTAAGTGGAAGATACGTAGCGGTGGGAGCGTGTGAACATGTTATTATTTGGGATATGAAACAAGGAGAAAAGGTAAGACAAACTACTTTCATGCTAAGCAAAGAGATTCAGCTAATTGAAATTAAGCTTCAGAATTTTTTAAATAAATGTTTTTAATAAATGTTATTATTATTATTATTAAACCTTATCTTTGTTACTTTTGCAGGCACAAGTACTTGTTGGGGAAAACGTAGTTGTAAGCCAGATAGCAGTAAGCCCATCTGGAAATCACTTGGCTGTAGGCTACATCGATGGAAACATAAATGTGTACGAGCTGACCAACAATGAAGTGATGTGTGTGTTTGCTGGTCACAAGTCTGCTGTCACATGCTTGAACTACGATGAACAGGGCCACCGACTGGTGTCTGGTTCAAATGTAAATAATAACAATTTTATATTTAATAATATGTGTCGTATCTTCTACATACAAATAATTATGAATGTTTAAGCTGTAACTAGAAGCAAATCTATAAATTGACAATATTAATTCTGTAGAAAGAATTTTCCAGCAAATAATGCAAGGACGGAGTGTAAAATTTTAATTATTTGTCATATTGTTTGTACAGCTTATTATTGAATATAAAATTAAATTTATGTTGCAGGATACAGAAGTGATTCTATGGGATGTGGTCAGTGAGACGGGTATAGCTCGTTTTAGTGGCCATAAAGGTGCAGTAACAAGTGTGCTTTTCATTAATGGAAAGAACTGTATAGTCAGCTCATCCAAAGACACCTTAGTCAAATTCTGGGATATTGATACAAAGAACTGTTTCAAAACTTTGGGTGGACACAAAACAGAGGTACATAGATTGCTAAGAAAAATATTTTTACTATTATAATTTTTAAGAGCACTGACCCATATTAAGTAATTTAGTAAACAGGTGATTTTAATTTTTTTCTTAAGTTTCTATTATTATGGGGTTTGGCAAAGTTAGAAACATGGACTCAACTTAAATTACACCCGGGTGTAAATGAAGAAGTTTTAATTTTTCAAATTAAAATAAAAGAAAATATATGGTTGAGTTTTATATGCTCTTATATTATATAATACAAACATACAATAATAACCTTATTTCATAGAAATGTTTTGTTTGTCTTAAGTTTTAGGATCAAAATGACATGTGCATTTTGTATCAAGGTCTATTTCCATGGCTCTTGGGGTTTTATGTGATCAAAAACTTATTTGTAACATAAAATGCAGGTACACTTATTATTTTTACTTAACATCTGTAATTTTTGCCCTAGATATGGGCGGCAGCACTGATGAAGGAAGAGAATTATTTAGTGACAGGTAGCTCAGATTTACATCTGTATGTATGGAAGCTGATTTGGAAAAAGGACATAAAAGATGAAGAGAAGTTAGTCAACCAGCTCGAAATTGTCAAGATTGAAGACTCAGACAATGTTGATGATAGCTCTGTAAGTGAACCCTGTTGCAAGCATATTATTTGTAGATTTACTTGGTTGAGAAAAATGTTAAATTTAAACATTCAATGTCTTACATGTTGGTTTTTTAACTCTTCAGCTCAAGCTCTCTTCCTGTTCTTGCGCATTTCAGTAAAAATTTTTTGGGCCACCTAGAAAATATGTCATTCACACATTATAGTAGACATAGACACACAGAAATAAAATCCCTTATCAAAATGAAGGAGAACACAATCAGAAGTCATCTCATTTGGGCTCCTGGCATTCATAGGCTTTTAGGTCTATAGAACGTCCTAACTATATCACATAAAGAAGAGAGATCGTTATTCAAAATATAGTTAGTAGTTGGTACCTACTTGGTTGCTGTGTTTTTTTTTAGGGTTCCATACCCAAAGGGTAAAATGGGACGTTATTACTAAGACTTCGCTGTCCGTCCTTCTGTATGTCTGTCACCAGGTTTATGTCATGAACAGTGACAGACAGATTGTTGCCGCTAAAACAACAAATACTAAAAAACAAAATAAAATTAATATTTAATGGGGCTGGGAATACAACAAATGTGATTTTTTGGTTGATATTGATAACAGCAATAGGTAGACACTTGAAATATTCACAAAATATTTAGTTAAAAATAAATAGTTAAATTAAAATGAAACAAATATTTAATACAACATACATGACGGAAAATGATTTTCTATGGATAATGGTACAGACCCTTCGTGTGCGAATCCAATTCGCACTTGGTCGCAAAGTACCTTGTCATATATTATTATGAAAATTGATATTGTATCAAATCCGCTAGGTACTGCAATGCCACCAAGTGGGCAAGCTAGTGAGGGACGGAAAGGACCGTGTTGTGGGCATGGTCGCGGACCCGAGCCAGAGCGTGCTGGCATGCTTCGGCCGCGACTCGCTGCTTGAATTGTTTGCCTTTTGCTCTGATGAGAAGGCGAAGGCCAGAATGAAGAAACGTATTAAGAAAACCAAGAAAAAAATAGAGTGAGTACTGTCATTTGTACTCATTTGCTTATGCTATTCTTCTTCTCTGTATAATTATAATTTATACTAAATTATAAAGAGGTAAAGTTAGTGAGGTTGTAGGGTTAATCTCTAGATCTACTAAGCCGATTTTGAAAATTCTGTTTATTTGTGAGTGTCATAGGGCCGGAATTCGCGCGGGAACTCCGAAATTCCGGTAGGGGAAACTGCGAGAAACAGCTAGTAACTGAAAAAAAAGGTAAAATCCGTCTCGGATTTTTTTATGGTTTCAACAAAGACTTTTGTTCCACCGAAATTGTATGACGGGAAAAATGTTAGTATAGACATCATAGTACCTACATACATACCTATTCAAAATTTCACTTTCTTAGCTCCAATGGCTTCGCTTTGTTTTACGTACGATTTTTCAATCCACAAATAAACAGTCATATTGATTTTTCGTTCGATAGTTCATTGAGGATTGAAAAAATGTCATAAATCAGTCTGGCAGCTTATTGTTATTAAACTGAACTTTTTGTTAAACTGTTACATTTTTTTAAGGCAACTTAAAGAGAGCGGCGAAGCGGATCCAGAGACTCCTGAAGTGCCAGAATTGTTGACACTGTCGGACGAAGTGATGAGACTGCCGACCGTTAAACTGAAGGCGAAGTTGAAATCGGCCTCCCTAATAATGGGCACCAACGAAGAGCTACGAGTTGGCGTCACCATGAACAACAACTCGGTCGAACTGCTCAGTGTCAAGTTAGGAGCGGAAGGAGAAGGTATGAATACAC
Source organism: Zygaena filipendulae (assembly GCA_907165275.2). Lineage (NCBI taxonomy): Eukaryota > Metazoa > Arthropoda > Insecta > Lepidoptera > Zygaenidae > Zygaena > Zygaena filipendulae. The sequence continues at coordinate 8,692,602 of OU015659.1, forward strand.
CCTGTACCTACCTAAATGCACAAAATTAACATACTAAAATGCAAGATGCACAGTTCCTTGCGAATAGTGCTATACGACGAAAAAATTATGACAATAGATCACAGAGGCTAATCTAGACATATAAATAAAATTGAAGTGTCTGTTTGTAATTTCAAATGAACAGCTTTTTACTAAATGCATACGAAAGTATCTATATACGGTACTAACATCGAAAAATCATTCTCAAATTTTTTCTCATCTGTCTGTCTGATCGTTCCGGGTAATCTCTGAATCGGCTGGACTGATTTTAACGAGACTCACTGGCAGATAGCTGATGTTATAAGGAGTCACTTAGGTTATTTTTATTCCCGGAATTCTCGCGAAAAATCCGAAATTACCGCGGGTGAAACTGCGGGGAACAGTTAGTAAGGAAAATTAAAGTTAAATCTTGGATGCACGATATAAAACTGTTTTCTTAACATGCGCGGAAATATTGTCATTACTTTTGAATAAAGAACACGCGAAGAATTATATTTACGTAGACTGAAAAACCAAAATCACTTCCCGGCGCGTTCTTTGAATTTGGAACGAAGAGCGCGCCGGCAATGTTGTATGAAATGGTGTGCTGTTCGAATTTAGAACTCTTTCATCTATCGTACACATTGCGTTCTCGTGGCTGTATAGCCACAGATGCGTTTACCTTTCGGCACAAACTGTAAAATAAAAAAAAATTGCCGGTAAAGCGGAGTTCGTTGTTATTTTGTTAATAATAAATTTATTATATAAAAGGCCCTTTTTTATTCCTTGCATTTTTTAAGAAAAGCACTATATATGCCTCGGCCGAAATGGCAATTGCCTGTCTCGTATAATTGAAGTCCTCGCCTGCGGCTCGGCCTTCAAACTCATACACGACCTGCAATTGCTTATTTCGTTGCCTTTGCAATAATGTACTATTTTTAAACGCATCGTTAATACGAACTTTCTAATATGCGATTTAAGACAACACAAACTCGTCCATCTAGCTGTATCCTGTAATTTGAACACTTCATGCAGAGGAACATTAATTTGTGTTATAAACAGAAACAGACAGATGAGGTGATGAGTATTTTGTATAATTCCAGTGAGATGTCTAAAGAAAATATCACAGCAGGGGCACGAGAAGGAACCCCGATGCGTCGCCATTAGCTCCGACAACCTGACCATCGTAACAGCCGCGGCCGACTCCATTAAACTTTGGAACAGGTCAGTATCGATTGTTTTTAGGTAACCTCAACTAACTACCAAATAGTACTTTTTTATTTTGCGCCACAGTTTCGGGTGCAATCAATACTTTACCAGCTGTCCCCCGCGGTTTCACCCGCAATAATTTCGGAGTTACCGAGGGAATTCCGGATTATAATATAGTCTACTAGTTGTGCCCCGCGGTTTCACCCGCGTTAATTTCAGAGTTCCTGTGGGAATTCCGGGATAAAAGTAAACTATGTGTTAATCTGATGTATAAGCTATATTATTGTAAAGTTTCATTTAAATCCATCCAGTAGTTTTTGCGTGAAAGAGTAACAAGCATCCATCCATCTATCCATCCATCCATCCATACATACTTACAAACTTTCGCGTTTATAATATTAGTAGGATGTTACTAAGGGATAATGTAGCTTTCTAATGGTGAAAGAATTTTTGAAATCGGTCCAGTAGTTTTTGAGTTAAATAGTAACAAACAAACAAAAAATCCAATGTTTCCTCTTTATAATATTAGTATAACAGATGAAATCGCTTAGCTTAACATTTTCACACTAGGCCAATACTTTATGATATAGTGTAGTGTGAACGTGCTCATATAAAGTGTACAGGTTGAACGATATTGTTGCGCTATGTCTATATAATATTTGCTATATTAATATACCAGCAGTGGCTCGCGGTTTCACCCGCGTGAAACGCTTTTTCATATAGACAACAACTTTTTTTCCCAACATCCAATTTAAATGAAACAAAGCCTATATTATGTTGTTCCAAGTTAAGCTTAATGCACCAGTGAAAACCGCATGACAATCCTTTCAGTATTTTCGAAGATTAACATGAACAGACACGCGGATTCTACTCTTTTATTATAATAGAGATAATGGGCTTGTCAACCAAATTTTAGTTTTTAGTCCATCTTGTAGATTAATAAAAAATATTAGACACGTATTTTTCTTTTACTAAAGGAAAAATAATGGAGATAAATTAAGTCGAAATGTCGCGTGACGCCACACCACGCTACAGTTTATAGCACGTTATGACGTCAAGAGCCCCCACTCCTAAACTTTAATGCGTTTTATCTTATTATTTTTCAATAATTTTAAAAAGCAAAAAATAAGGGTTAATATAATTTGTTAATTATGTAACTGGTGGAATAAATAGAATTTTGATTTTCATACCCCGGAAACAAGCATAGTATTATAGCGTAGTCTGGAATAGACTTTACAGTGTAGTGTTCTCTGCAGATCGACGGGCGGGTGCATGCGCTCGGTCCAGCTGGCGGGCGCGAGCGCGCCGCGGTGCGTGTGCTTCGCGCCGGGCGACCGGCACGCGCTGCTGGGCGCGGCGGACGGCTCGCTGGCGCTCGTGGACGCGCTCGCCGCCACCGTGCTGGAGACGGTGCCGGCGCACGCGCACGACTGCGCCGCCGTCGGACTCACGCCCGACATGGTGCGCATAACATTACACTGCACACATACGCACACACTGCACGTGATTAACTATGTATCCGGCCGAAGGACTCACATCTATGGCTACGTATTGTATGTATGGATGTTTGTTACTCTTTCACGCAAAAACTACTGAATGGATTTTAATGAAACTTTACAATATATAGCTTATACATCATAATTTTACATATGGTACTTTTTATCCAAATTAACGCGGGAAACGACCACGGCACACATACATTACACAGCACAGTCGTCCCCATCTAAAGTCATAACCATACCTAGTACCTGGTTAGTTTTAGGGTTCCGTACCTCAAAAAAAGGAAATTTTATGTGTATTATGTAGGATTACTTTATGTGTTTCATCATTGCAGCGGGGATGCTACTCGGGCGGCGGCGACAAGACAGTGAAGTTCTGGCAGTTCGAGCTCATACCCGACCCGACTGGAGAGACAAAAGCGAAGGTAAATCATTTCATACCAGTGTAATTGTTATCACAGTCTAGCTAATGACCAGTAGCAAGCTATTATAATATGGACTGACGATCTGATAAAGTGGGTGACGCAGGAGTGGCCATTGTGAAAATACTCGGGGAAGGACCTTATTCAGCAATAGACGTGCTGAGTTTCTTGTCAGTTCTTCTCAGCAGACGACGTATTCCGAACTGACGGTAATTTATAGTTTTAAGAACCTGCTGACGATTACAAGTGATTGTAACCAATCCTAAGTAATAAAGAGCTTTTGAATTTTGAATTTTGAATTTTGAAGGCCGATATTTATATTATTGTACGTCAAATGTTAATCACGAAATACACATTGAAAAGCTCCAATTATGGTTTTCGACAGATTGTGGAAAGTTTAAATAAAAAAAGTTACCGTACGTGAGTCTAAGGTCCGTATTCCAAAAGGTTACTCAAGTCATGAATCTAGTTTTAAAACTTATTTCAAGTAAAGCTTTAATTTTGGAACCTTACTTGAAATGACATTCATCAATCAACAATCAGCTGAGTTATTTCCTTATTCTAGAGCTACGCTTGAGTACTAATCTATACTCAAGTAAAGATTTGATCTTTGTTTACGTCTGTCATGTCAAGACCACTCAACCAATCAGAGTTCAATATCTATACTCAAGACTAGTTTCAAGTGATTAGAACCAATCAGAGTTCAGAATCTCTACTAAAGACTAATTTCAAGTGATTAGAACTTAAAACGCATTCTATAATAAGATGTACGCTTGAGTTATGATGTGAACTTAAAACTAATCTCAAGAGAAACGTGATCTGAGTCACCTTCTGGAATACGGACCTAAGTGGAATCTTCCAATTTTTTTAAGACACTTATATTAGTTTTGTTTTTTTGTAAAAAAAAAACTCAAACTATAGAAAATGAAATAAAATCTTTGAAGTAAAATTTAACCAACTTCTGATTGCCGTATTGAAATGAAACTAATATGTATAATTATGCAGTTCAAATGACAAAACTATAACTTGGTATTGGAGCTGATCTGATGCTGGAGCCAGGAGGTGGATAGTAGAACTCTTCGGTGGCTACTAATAAACCCCTCGAGTTTGGGCTCATATTATTTGTTTTAGTGTGGCAAAAGCGTATTATTTAGTTTCTTAAACTATATTCATTACAGTTTAAAAACTGTGTGTTGTCGTTGCAGGTCCTGTCGCTGCTGCACACGCGGACGCTGGAGCTGGAGGAGCCGGTGCTGGCCGTCAAGATAAGCCCCGACAACATGTTTGTTGCGGTCGCTCTCCTCGACTCCACCGTCCGGTTGTTCTTCGTGGACACCTTTAAGGTACTTTTAATATACACATATATTATCTTTTATTTAACATTCAGTATCGTAATATTATTAAATGGTTTTAAATAAAATAAGTACTTACTTAAAAAACCGTAATATCATAATAGGACATAGATAAGCAAGAGTGTGTTAACCCACACTGGAGAAATTTTGAGTAAATCGTGTTTTAAAAGTAGTAGCGCCATTTTGTATCAACATTTTTATGTTCAATATTTAGTTACATATTTAAGCAATGTAATAAGGTAAAAACATAATTAAAAAACGTTGCCTAACTCTCAATAAATCGTTCTGAATCAATAACTTAATTTTGTGGGTTAACATGTTATTGCTTATCTGCGTCCAATATATTAATTTATAATATATTTATAGTTTGTCTATAAATATTACTTACTAGCTGTGCCCCATGGTTTCACCCACGTGAGTTTCGGAACTCCCGCAGAAACTCCAAAACACCCCAATTTACTTATTATAACATCAGCTAATTAAGTGAAGTTGTGAAGTGGATTATTATTATTACTACTAAAATTGTGACCAGTTTTTTCCACGTTTCGGAATGCGTTATTGGGACCCGCGTTGTGGGTAAGGAACGTTATTGGTCATAGTGAATAAGCGCCCTGATTATAAAAAGGTGTAATAACTTTAGTACCATAATAACAATAAAGCTTTTCTTATTACATTGTTTAAATACTGACTGACTGACTGACGATCACTTTATCCTTTGACATATTATAATTTGATGTAATTTTGAAACTGATAATGTGAAATAAATAAATCTAATCTAATCTAATACCAATAATATGTTAAATATAAAATAAAATATGTTGACACAAAATGGCGCTATAATTTTAAAACACTTTACTCGAAATTTCTCCATTGTGGAAACACACAAATTCAAATTATATTTTGTGAATTACGTGGGACTTGAACGCGATGTTTCCACGGTCACAGGTCAGCCTGTGACCACGGTGTGATGCAACTCAGCCGAAACGTCATGCAAAAAAGGTAATAAAAAACATCGCGTTCAAGTCCCGCGTAATTAACAAAATAAAATGTGCTCGAAACATGGGTTGGTAGTTACAATCACTTATAATCGTCAGCAGGTTCTTAGAACTATAAATTACCCTCAGTTCGGAATACGCCCTCTACTGAGAAGAACTGGCAAGAAACTCAGCAGGGGTATCTTTATGCGGTGTGTGTGTGTGTTGTTGTGCGGCAGTTCTTCAAGTCGCTGTACGGACACAAGCTGCCGGTGCAGTGCGTGGACATCAGCCACGACTCGCAGCTGATCGCGACCGGCTCCGCGGACCGCAACGTGAAGGTGTGGGACCTCGAGTTCGGCGAGTGCCGCCGCTCCATATTCGCGCACAACGACACGGTGACGGCGCTGCAGTTCGTGCCCGGCACGCACCACCTGTTCACCGCCTCCAAGGACGGCAGGATCAAACAGTGGGACGCGGACACGTACGACAACATACTGACCTTGCCGGTGAGATATTTGTTTCATTCTGTAAAAAAACCTGGCAAACATGATCCTATATCCTACTAATATTATAAACGCAAAAGTTTGTATGTATGGATGTTTGTTCCTCTTTCACGCAAAAACTACTGGATGGATTTAAATGAAACTACAATAATATAGCTTAATTATACATCAGATTAACACATAGGGTACTTTTTATCCCGAAATTCCCGCGGGAACTCTGAAATTATCGCGGGTGAAACCGCGGGGCACAACTAGTCGGATATAAATCTTACTTGTGATAGGATATTGCTGTTCTCCGTGGTTTCACCCACGGTAATTTCGGAGTACCCTATGTCCTTCTCTGTACACCTCTGACAACGTGTGTGCAAGATTTCATAATGATCGGTTGAGTCGTTAAGGCATACAAGCCTAACAAACAAACTAACTCACATTCGCATTTATAAGGATTTCAACCAATTTACACAAATCCTTGACATATTATGTTTACAATAGAAGAATTTGAATTACATATTTAAAGCTTCCAAGTTCTTGATGAATCTATTGGTAAAACCGCCTGAAAGTTCGGTCAGCAATGCAGACGTTATAGTAACTACATAGACAGTAAGTGAGAAGACAGACAGACACAGCGGAGAACTTTGTTTTATAATATGTAGTGATAGGTAGGTAACGGTGTGGTCGTGTCGTGTCCGTGCCGCAGGGCCACAGCCGCGCGTGCTGGGCGCTGTGCGTGGGCGCGGGCGGGCTGCACGTGGCGTCGTGCGGCGCCGACCGCGCGCTGCGCCTGCTCGCGCGCACCGACGAGCCGCTCGTGCTCGGCGACGCCGACGACGCCGACGAGCCGCTCGCCACCGGGGAGGACCACGTGCGTACACACACACGCACGCACACACATACACACACACGCACTTTTGGGCTGGTATGGTAGTACCGCCACTGCACACACCGACACACATGCATACATAAACACCAGCGCACGCATGTAAGCACACGTGCGCATATGCACTCAATAAAAGCATTTACAATCGCCGGTATAATAAAATATTATTTCAAAGTTTTAACTGTGTCTAGGTGTTGTTAAGTTACTTTAAACTGTTAAAAGATCCACCTCCGTGGAATTCATTTTTTTGACCTATATCATCACTTTACACGATAAGTCATGCATTTACAATTTAACTAGTGAGATTGAGATGTTGTGTCACAACGCAGTGCCAACGTTGTGGACCTCCTTGTGACACGTGTATTTAGCTGCATGCCATTTCTATTGTTCTTCTTATTCCGTGCGATCGTCCTGTTTTGGCTATTCCTATAAAACTATTTAATTTTGACATACTTATATTTTTTTTTGTTTCCAGGCCCCTGTGCCCGGTCTTCCAGGTCTTAACATGCCAACAAAGAAAACTATAGGCGCTGAGAAAGCCGTAAGTATTATAGGGTAAATACGAAAAAGGATTTTTAATACAGTTGCTCAAAAAGTGGCGTATTGCAGGGACGTTTAGCGTTCGGGATGTGGGCTATTACATACTCGAGCTTTTTGTTTACCTTTCCCGAACTCGTGCGTTCTCTTTGCCAACTGTCAAATGGCGACACGACTTTGACACACTTTTTTGCTTTGCGAAACGTAGGTTTCGCATTACTAATACGACTAGCGCCATCTCTTGATCACAGTTGGAACTTAGTTGAGTTTGTTGTGTTTTTGATATTTTATTAAATTTCTTCATTTTTTTCGCAACTGTATTAAAAATAGTTGTTCAGTACACGTGCGGAACCGTCATTGCAACTAGTTCCGACTGTCAACCCTCACCTTCGGCTGCGCCTCGGCTCGGGTAGACATTTGTCGGAACTCTTTGCAATGACAGGGTTTCCGCACTTATAATGAAATATACTATTCCAAGTGATTTCTTGAGGCATTCTTCTTCCCCTTGAAACTTTTGAAAAGAAGTTCCGGACTCGATTACCGAAGGGGGGGACTTTGTGTGATGAACAGAGGGTTTCACTTTGTCTGGGGGTGTTTATATACCTATCTATAGTATAATATTATACGAGTATATAATTATGTAATATTAACAGCTGATGCCCACGATTTCACCCGCGTTAATCTCGGAGTTCCCGCGGTAATAAATACCCTATCTCCTTCTTCGTACTCCAACGTGTCAGCAAAATTTCATGGTGATCGATTGAGAAGTTAAAGCGTGAAAGCGTAACAAACAAACAAACTCACCTCCGCATTTATAATATTAAGGATATACCACTTGTTGCTTGATTAGGATAGCTTAGTGTAGGATCAAGTATTGTATTGTTTATTCATAAATTGATTATTTACATGTCAAATTATTGAAATCATTAAAATATAAAATTAGAGTTAGCTATATACATATAATGTGTGTATGGATTAATTACATAATTGGGTCCACAGACATAACGGTTCGATGCTGTATTCACCCTGCTCGGCATGTAGCCATCCATAGCCACGTACAGAAATGAACCGCGAGACAAAATATTTTTTCCGCGAATACTGGCTCGTGTCTGTCGGCGTCTGCGCGGCCGTGTTACGATAGATACCTACACCTACGTCAATACGCGCTGTATAGGAGAATATTATTTTGTCTGCCACGGAAGGTGTCTGGCACGCTCAATGTCCGTAGATGTAAACGCATTGTAATAATAATAATAATCTTTAAATCATTACAATTATTAGACTTACATAATATTGTATCCTACTTATATTCTAATTTTTACTGGGAATACCCGTGCCATAAGTACCATAAGTAATGGTGACTGTGTGCGTGTCGGCAGGCGGACGCGATCCTGGAGTGCCTGTCGGTGGGCGGCGAGTACGCGCGCGAGGCGGGCGAGGCGGGCGAGGCGCGCGGCGCGCGGGCCGCGCAGCCGCCGCCGCCGCCGCTGATGGCCGCGTACGGCTGCGCCACCGCCGAAGACTTCTTCCTGGAGACCGTCCGGCGAATACGCTCCAGGTGACGCGGCTACTACAGCTTTTTCCTCTCACTAACTTCCCGTTGAGTGCTTATTACTCGTTGATTATATAGATAAATAAATAATTTTTTATTGTACCCCAAACAAAAAAACGTTATTTAATCGATACCTGAATGACTTAGTTACTTTTGAGATAGAAGGTGGTCAAGCACTAAATAAATTGGTGTGCTAATTTGGATTTCTGAATTTAGAAGTTGAATTCAGAGTTTGTACGAATTGTTTTTTTTCTTCATCACTTTTTGACAATCGTTTTTGCCATAATTCTTAAATTTTGTTAGTTTTTATAAATTGTCCAATATTTTTATTAATCTACAAGACGGACTAAATGTAAATAGAATTTTGATTTTCATACCCCGGAAATAAGCCTATTATGTAATTAATAATTATGTATGTAACGCAATTTCACCATCACTTATGAACCGATTAATATAATGGGGATGTTGACTACTTTTGAAAATAAAAATTCTAATTAGTCCGTCAGTTAGAAAATAAAAAAAACAATAGACACGTATTTTTTGCTTTTTCAAATCAATTAAAATATACAGAGATAAAGCGCATTAAAGTTTAGCGTGAGGGGGTCGTGACGTCACTTACCGCTAAAACCGCCATACAAACTGTCAGAATAGTGACGTCACGCGAAATTTCAACTCAATATATCGCCGTTATTTTTTGATGACTAATTTTGTTCTGTGTACACACGGACTTAACCCATTTTGAAGTCATAGGTGCAAATGTAAATTTTTTACCCATTGCGAAACTAACCGACCAAATATCGGCGATGGGTGTTGATGTTGACTCTTGACCCGCTGCATCAGCGCGGGCGCAAAGATGGTCAACGGACTTAACGGTGTATAATATGGTATGGGCTAAGAATTGGCCAATTCTTACTTAAATCATGAACCGATATATTACCACTAGAGCATCATTCTGGGTTAAGTTAGGCTTGTACTGCTGACCAAGTCGCAGCCGAGTAGGTAAGCGTGCCGTGGTAGCAGTCGGCGATGCGCCAAATACAATTGGTCATTTACTATCATAGATATCTCCATATTTTGCTTTCATATAGTTCATGATGTGGCCGACCATTTCATGAAATAGTCGGCTACGTCAAATAATTGATCAATTATTTGATGTGGCCACGACATATGCATACTGTGCAGCGATCTGGAGGAGGCGCTGCTGCTGCTGCCGCTGGACGCGGTGATGGCGGCGGTGCGGCTGCTGCCCGCGCTGCTGGAGCGCGGCGAGGGCACCGAGCTGCTGTGCCGGCTCGCCGTGTTCCTGCTGCGGCTGCACCACGCGCCGCTCGTCGCCAACCACGCGCTCACCAAGCACCTCATACAGATACAGGCCAAAGCCGCCATGAGGCTCCATGAGCTGCGGGTAACCACTACCGCGCTTATTTTATGCCGCACCCATTCAATATACCGCCGCACCACCTCCCCCCGGCGATACCTGCCGAGGTTTTAGACTAACCCCTCCTCCTACCCAAAATCACGTGTATTTCTTTTGGTATAAGGCATTTCAAAAATGTTGGCAGATGTCACAGCAAGTGTGGAAATCAAGTCAAGTCTAGGTCACGCACTTTTATATGATTTTTTCCGAACCCCCTTTCCCGTTTTTGAGCCTCACGTGATTAAAGACGACCTCAGGCTCATAGGTATATAACACGCAACATACGTGTTTAGATACGTGACAGAAAGAATGTTAGTTGTCTATGGTGAATGAATATACTCGTAGATTTTACTAGATAGAATAGCGCTAGTTTCACCACTGTAAGGGTCATAACGTGTACTCTGTGTCAGGACATGGTGGGTTACAACGTGCACGCGCTGCAGTGGATGCGGCGCGGGCTGGAGGCGGCCGACGCGGAGCAGCTGTTCCGCGACGCGCTGCGCGCGCGCAACGAGCCCGAGCGGCGCCGGCGCGCGCGCCGCCCGGCCAAGCGGCCCATCGTCACCATCACCTAGCGCTATCACACACTGCACACTAAGCGCCGAAATGAAATATTCAATACGATCAGTTAGTTCTGAAACCAAATTCTTACTTTCAATTTTGAAATTAAGATTTTTTTCTTTATAACACACGATAGAAGAATATGTTCCTTAGATTAGGTTACCCGCCTGAATTTTGTTATAGTGTATAGAATTGTGAGAATAGAATTTTAAAAGTTCTAATTTAGTAAGATGCTCAGATTTTGATTACTCAAAATCGACGCAATTGTAATATATTAAGGCGAATAATATTATTGATTAATATTAACTGGTTTCATTAAAAAACCCTTTTCTCTATTCTGCACCTGCATTGAGTCAATTTAACGCAAAACTATTTGAGCTTTTTCGATGTTGCTGTTAAAGAGAACCGTATAAGCATTTTTTCGTGTAGAAAAACACGGTCACTTCAAGCCTCTCTTCTCGAAAACTGATGATGTGCATCAGATTTTATAATTATTTTTTTATAAACGATGCATATAATTTATTGTGATATCTGTAATTTTTGCGTAGGTTTTTTTATATGCCTAGTCATCATTTATCATTTATCAAGCGAAGCATCACAACGAACCGCGCGTCTGTCGCGTGGCTCCACAGTTTGCCGTTGACCATTTTGCAGGGAATATTCCATGGACGCCATAAAGTGACAAATTGATATTGAACCAAACAAAATAAAACACCACAGATAGCTGCTATAATTATTTATTTGTAAAAAAATATTCTACTCACTACATAGCCAATATATCAGTTAAAATTTTAATAATTTAAGTATCCATCCCTGCGTAAGTCACATTATTATTTATCATCTATACAACAATAATAAATGTTTCATATCTTTTTCATCAATTGAGTATTCCGGCGACGTGTAGGTACACGGGGAACGCAACCGTTCCGATAATAATAAATTTAATAATTTATGCTGAAACTCCCTATACATATCATACAATACATAATTTGAAGACAATTATTAACAAATGGTCCATTAAGCTTTCTTTATTGGGAATTATATATTGCTTTTTTATTTCATATCGTTCATAATAACACTGTAACTCTTAACAAAATCTTAATTGCAAACGTGATTGAAAGTTGCGACCTAAATACTTTTTACATAGCTCCACACAGTGTAGGAATATTTGATATAGAAAGAGAAGCTTTATTTCCGAAAATCAGAGTACAATAAACGACTTTTAAACACTATAAATATTTTATACAGAGCTACTTCACAATCAAGATAAAAATATGTTTCGTATATTTGATTTGTCAAAACCAATTACAAAATACGCAGTGACAACCCAAATCTAACTTCACGTTATAATATACAAAAACCCAAGTTGCACAGTTAATTCATTATTTTTTTTTCCTACCAAATAGCACATAAAGAAAGAACATCGGACGTCAGACAATAAAAACAACATTCAGACGAATTGAGAACCTAATCCTTTTTTGGGAAGTCGGTTAAAAATTAAGTTCATCGTGCATGAAAAACTAGCGAAATGAACACTCATTTTAAATTGTGGCGTTCTTTGTGCTGACTTGCGCCGCTGTGTCTTTGGTTTTTAGTATAGGTAGGTACCTATTAATTGTTGACAAGCATAATAACAATAATGAATTGAATGACGTGGAACGAGTTCATGGAAGAGGGATAAATAGAATATTTTTTTAATTTCTGAAATTCAATTATTTTATGTAAAGATCTCGAAATAAAAATCTACAGATTGTGAATTAACTCTATAGTAAAATTAATAGCGGTGTTTAGACAAATATTTGTTTTCAATTACCAAAATATAGTGTACTTATTCGTTAATTGACGATATAGTTAAAATATGTAGGTTATAGTCATACTATTCAAATACTCATAGACCTTCAATGCACTGCTCATTACTATCACAACATTATTGCTTTTAAATACACACATATTACATTTTCAAGCACATTATAATATGGTAATAATATCACATTTGAATTGAAATATTTTTTAAAAACGGCCAATAACCCTATTATGTAGCAGTGTTAAACCTTTAGAAATTCCCTGCCAATTTTAACTCTACGTGCTTCAACCGAAAATTTGGATGCAAATTTAAAATATTGTATTATAACACTGCTATAAGGGATTGTGATAGGTCCTCAAATCGAAACAAATTACGTACTCGGTTAAAGATTAGATCATGAATGAATTTGACATAATCAGTCTTAAATTTTATTTCTGATACATAAATGAGGGTCAAACGAAATCATAAATATCTCAGCATAAATTATAATAGTCTGTACGAATATAAGTTTGGTACTACCACGAAAGGTATAAAATAACACGTCACGCCTGTTAGAGAGAGCGCAAGCACACGACACAACCGGCTTGTTAGTAATTAACTAATCGATTACATTGTTCATCAACTCACAAATTATATCCTACGTCGTAATAATAAATAAACAAATTGGAAGATCGAAATGGATAGCTTAATGTTATATACTTACTGCTGTTTTAAAAACCCGGGGCTTATCAGTTCACCCAAAAATTGTAGGTAACAATGAACATTGGTGATACCTACGCTATTGATATTTCGATATCATAGTCAAGCTGAGCAACTTTATATTGCCTTAAAACATTGGGCCGTATGGATAAAACATAAACACGACGTCATTTTACCTTCACTTTTTCGGCATATGTTCCTTAATTTGCTCGAAAAAGTGATATAATAATATGATTGCGGTAAAGTTTTATTCATACAGTCCCTAGTAATTCCAGTTATATCTACCTATTTTGGGAACCTGCCATAAATATTACATGCTTTGGAAAGTAAATAAATAATAAATAAAATTGAACTGTTTTTTAAAAAAGCGTAATAAAACGCAAGTGGCAGTATAAAATCGAAGACCAAACCTCATTCAAGATGCCCGTAAATAAAGTAAACTAAAAACCTCCTTTTCCTGCAGTCGGTTAAAAATATAAAAATACGCAGAGTTATATGTGGTACCCCATATACAATGGGTTCAAGTTTTGGGAAAAAGATAATTTCTTCAGCTTGACTGTTATCGTTATAATATATGCGTTTGTTACATTTTTATCAATCGTTAACCAATAAAAAAATTTAATTCGGACGTCACTATTTAAAACTAATAAATAAAACATAAACCTAAGACAATGTACAGAGATAAAATTTAATAAAATAATACTGTATCACTACTACCAAGTGCCAGTAGCAAGGTAAGTAAAGACCTGATTGTTTCAATAAAATCAATATTTCATCATACTGGTATGTTCTTACAAAATATAATATTATCTACAGAAGGAGAATTACTATCAAATATATAATAATTCACATACTTGTTAATATCAACACGTCGATAAATGAGATTCTGGAAACGAAAAAATACTAAGTATGTAAGTAGAATAAGGTACGAACACGTTAGAGAGCACAATCTATTGTACAGAGAGCAAAGTTTAGTTGAGATTCAGTTATATAATATTTACAAACGTTATTGTCGAAGTAGAGTGCCACTTAACGAAGAGCGAGCAATATACAATTAAAATTGTTAATAAATAGGTACAACGAAAATTATACAATTTATATAATACCAATAAAATAAAGTATTAAGTAATCTCAATTTTAAAGCTTAAAAATACGATGAATATACGTGGAGAATGTCACAATAACAGAATAGCTGCAAAAAATCACACATAATTATTAAATAAGATGTAGGTACAGTCAGAATTAGAAATATGTGATCAATTTTGATAGTTGTTAAATCTTATTGCAATAGTAATAAAGTTCGACTAGTGACAAAAGTGTTGACATATTCTTAAAGCTGACTGTACAACGCGACGCAACGGTACATATTATATTACTGTAGATATTGCAGATCTCGACGGGTGTCTTCTAGCTAAGTATTATCACAATGTCACCTAGACTGCTATTTACTGGCCCTCGGGGGACTCCGACTAAACATATTAGAGCATTCAAAACTGAAGTAGACCCCGTTTTCGCCAAAATACATAATAATGCTTGGAAACTTGTACTATCATGGGTGCCTGCATACAATGCTGGGTGTTAAGTATGTATTTACATTATTGTAAATACATACTTAACACCCAGACTCAGGGTTCATGTTTGATCTGGGGGGGGATCGAACTCGCGTCATCTACCGTAACAGTCAAGTTCGATCACCACTACAACGAAAGACCTCAATAAGAAAGACCGACTTGTTGTTATACAGACTATAAAGTTTCTTTTTAGAAATAGGCTTGCCTGTGCGTTAGTAACTTACCCACAAATTTAAATCACTGTTTTGTATTTTTTGTGTTCAATAAAAAATATATCAGAATACTATTTCACTAGTATGCTTAAATGTGACTACGAAAACGGTTTTGAATGCTCTAAGCATATTAACGCTAAATTAAGTAGACACGTCGATTTAGGACGGCGCTGAGAAAGTCTCCACTAAAACAAGTCAAACAGAAAGTATATCAACAAAACAGCCTATAATCAGATTACATGTAAATGCTATTAGCGTTTCTTTTTTCTTTCTTTTAAAATAAAATATATACATTATACACTGACCACAATGAGGTGAATTCGGTGAAAAATTAATTCAAAATAATGCCGACAACGTTTTGGTTGAATGTTTTATAAACATCGGAAAATGCTTAGTTATAATACGATATGCACGAATGCAAAATTAGTTTCTTAGGTACGTACACTTACGTACAAACATTATGGGTCTAATAATGTTTAAGTAATACCAAAATATTTCCATATCATCAGTATTAGAAACTAACTACGTACGTAGTTGAAAGGCAACATTTCATAGTTACTTAGGTAAAATATAGAAATGTATTTTTATTTTATACAAGTACTAAGCGCATGGCAAAATAAATATATATAATATTATAATAAAATTATTATTATGTAATAAAGTTATGTAAGATTTTTTGAATTATTATCAATCACTTATGTATACAGGTCATGAATAACGTTAAACGTGCAAATGTAATGTCACTCACCCGGCGGCTTGTCAAACAACAAACTACGGGCGTCGAATGTTAGAAAACAATAAAAACAAATACTTAAATGGTAAATACTGACCGAAACGGGAAATAAATTAGACGACTACAACTAAACGAACCTAAGACGTTAGCGTCACTAAAATTTACAATAACTTACCATAGAGCCTTAATCTATATCAATACTTGTTTGTCGAAGAAATAAGGTAACCGTAAAAATAATTTCTTAACGAGAGAGCATTATAAGGCAAGAGGTCAACGAGCCATATCCGGTGTATTGCCATCGTAAAAAACATGAACTAATAATTTTTATACAATTACATTGGCAACATTGGAAAATGCCGAGAAAGTAACATCACAACTCTACAATTGATACCACATCACATCATATCCCTTAAACGGAATACGTCATCGAAATTAATTTTATACAAGATATACATTCATTCTTTTATAGTAATGAATATATTATAATGAACTGGGTTAGGCTCTCCCTACTTATATCGACGCGGAATTGGCTCAAACAGAACTGAAAAAGTTATGTCCATACAATTAGAGTTTTTTTAACGTTCTACGCCGATTCCGCGTCGAGATATTATGTGAGTAGAATCTTACTCGTACCTCACACAATAGGCACGTAGGCACTAGGTTAATCCATATGACATAGAGTCTTTCATTAGAGATTCTTTTTCATGCATGCCCAGCTAATTTACCTATCTGATCTTTAAATTTAAATCTCAACATAGATCAATCTTTCAATGAGCTTTTCTCAACTATTGTTAAAAATACTGGCCAATTCACTTTTCATATGCGTTATTACTTTATTCTTATTTTAAATACATAGGTAAGTCGTCTACCGAAACGGTAGAACCGAACCGAACGCATAAATACAGAGTTATTGGTAACTCGACAGTCGACGTGTTTTTAATTCCCTCTCCTGACAGGACGAGATACAGTTTCCAAAATGCAACCGTAACCTGTATATTTAGGATGAAAACTCACGTGGCTTTCGAAATTCGATATATTTTGAATTTACCGATTTCCACAGTCACTTCATTTTTAGCCGGAAATGAAAGAATAATTTTAAGAAATGACTTATCAAACATGATTGTAATACCTATTAAATTTCATTTAACTCCATCTCCCGTCATGCCGGGAGTAGGTACACCGACTGCTACCAATAATCCTGTACAATATCATCCTATATTTCTAAATGAAATTCTTTAGGTTCATCTTTGATAAACTACCAGTAGTCGAGCGGGAAATGCCAAAACAGAACGTAATTTTTTATTGCAATCACAAACTTGGGCTTGGCGGTGTGGCGACGTGGCGACGTGGCGCGGCGGCGATCAGTGCGACTCCTCGGCCACGTGACTCGCGACCAGGTTGAGCGGCGCCTCGTCGTACTCGGGCGCCGACCTTCCCACCTGAACGCAAACACACACACACTTCACTACGCAGCACACAGAGTGGATATCGCTAGGAAAATATATCAATCAGCTCGGCGAACGTGAGTTGAGTTGCAAAAGCAAAACACCACCAAATGGCGCCATAATGCGGGCGAAGAGCGGGAAATATAAAATCTGCCGCTACACCGTCAGTTTTGTGCCGCGATCGCCATTTTAAAGTATTATCGCTAGTCGCATATTCTGTATTTGATGTGTATGTAAATTGGTTTCTATCAGCGGAGACCTATAATTAGCTGCTATTTTTGTATTCAAAAGTGTTTTAATCTGGAAAGCTGTTGGTCTTTCTAAAAATAAATAAATAAATAAAATAAATAATAATCCCAGAAAATACGGATTTATCTATATATCCATGCTAGTTCTGAGTAGTATGACTGATCCGCGGAATCTGACACGGCGGAAAATCAGATGACGAAATTGTGTGTGTGTCTCTCTCTCTCTATGTGGGTGTGTGTGCGCGTGCGTGTGCGCGTGTACGCATGCGTGGGCGTGTGTGTCTGTTTGTAGTTAGTCTCTCTCTCTCTCTCCCCCTTTCTACCTCTCTCTGTATACATATATATGTGTGTGCATATGTGTACCTGCGGATGGTGCGGCAGCGGGCGCGTGTGCAGCGCGCGCGTGTTCTGCGCCAGCGCAGCCAGCAGATGGGGCTGCAGCTGCAGGCGCAGCGCCGCCAGCGCCTCGTCGGGCGAGCTGCGCCCGGCTCCGGCCCCGGCCCCGGCCCCCGCCGCCGCCCCCGCGCCCTCCGCCGGCTCCGGCCCCCCACCGCCCCCGCCGCTCCGGCGAGACTCTGTGGACGATGCACCGCTATAGTCATCGATGTAGCTGAAGCTAAACTTATAAGCCGTAATATAAGGTGATCACTCTGATACAAATTAATACCCGTATGCAATACGCTGGCGGATATATGGTCGATCCTCCACCTTTATAAATTACATCTCACATGATAGGCTATTTCACTATCTAACAGATGGACTAAATAGAACTCTGATTTTCATACCCTGGAAAAATTCCTAATTATTTATTTATTTATTTGAAGAACTTTATTGCACAATAATTGTACAAAGGCGGACTTAATGTCTAGGGCATTCTCTAACAGCTATCATCAGCTAAACAAGAAAACGAACGTATCGATAAAATGATAATAAACACCGCTAGTGGTGTGCTGGGTGCGCGGTTGCAAACGTGAGCGAGTTAAGTGTATGTATGTGTGTGCGTGTGTATGTATGTGTTTGTGTGTGCGTGTGTGAGCGCGCGCGCGCGCGTTTGTGTGTGCGCGTGTGTATATGTGTGTGTGTGTGTGTGTGCGTGTGTATGTGTGTGTGCGTGTGTGCGTGTGTATGTGTGTGCGTGTGCGGTCTCACTGTTCCTATTGTGCTTGTTGTCGTGCCGGGGCCGGCGGCGGCGCGTGTGGATGGTGTCGCGGCGCATGGCGGAGGGGCGCGGCACGCCGTGCAGCTTGTAGTAGAGGCCGCACGCATTGCACACCATCTCGCCGCGCGCGTCGCGCCGCCAGATGGTGGTGGTGTGCGTGCCGCAGTTGCTGCACATCGAGTCGACGCGCGCCGCGCCCGCGCCCGCGCCCGCGCCCGCGCCCGCCGCGCCGCCGCCGCGCGCCGCCGCGCCCGCTGGGTCGGTCGACTCCTGGAGCGATAAACGACACGTCTACAATCTTCACATACAGTAAAACTTGCAGCGAGAAGGCGGTATACCACTCGTTATAATGACATCCTCCCTATTTCTAACCGACTTCCAACAAGGAGGTTCATTATTCGGCTGTATGTATGTTATTTTTGTAGTGATAACTTGTGGGAGGGTAAACCGCTTCGTTACGTAACGCGTTACGGCGCCAGTCTGTCTGGCTCCCCTCACGCATACGGCAGCAGCAGGCAGGCTCCTCCTCTCTGACTCTAACCCATAGCGCTAGCCGTATTTCCGGCAGACGCTTCCCCCTCTAGTTCAACTTAGATTAGTTTAAGTTATCACTTCTGTCGGGCGTACCGAGACGCACACATTTTTTTATCACTACTGAGTTCTATTTTGATGTTCGATGATTTAAATTGTATTTTTTACTTTTTTCTATCATTACACCCTTAGACTTATTAATACGTTGCTATAAGCAAAACGTGCCTAAATTATTCGTCATTATAATTACCTATATGAAAATAATATATTCGGTTAAATAACTCCACAAGAACCATTTTTAATTTATCACAACCATCACTGAATCATCACAAGGGTCCCCCCTCACCACCACGTGACAAAGTGTGACTAGTGTTAGTGAATTAACTGAAAACTAGAAAGCAGTTTGCTCAGAATCTACTCGCGAATCGATCGCACTATGTTTTAATATAGGTTATATTTTTTAATTTTTATAAGCCCATGTCTAAATTATTCTTATTACTTACAATAATTGGCGCGTACGCCGCCCGCAGCAAAAAAATTCGAACCGAAATAGGCGCGGGCGTAGCGCTTGGAATTTCGTAGATAGGTCACCTCCAAACTAAGGTTGAATAACTTTTAAAGTATACATTTTTTCGACATAAAATATAGTTTAATCATATTATTGCATATTTTTTTAAATGGGGTGTATCAGGTTTTCAGTTAATTCATTAACACGTTGTATAGTCGATAATAGATTTCTAAATGGGCCGCGTGATAGGTTCCTTAGAAGAGATCTTTGGGTCAACGTGCAGATCTTTCTGCAGGTATCGGGCGCACACTGCACACTGCACAGTCGCTTTGTCTCCTTGTAGGTGATCAACGCACTCGCGCGCACTCACCGTGTCGACGGGCTGCGGCCACAGCTGCGCGGGCGGCGCGGGCAGCGCGGCGGCGGGGTGCGCGGGCAGCGCGGGGTGCGCGGCGGCGGGGTGCGCGGGGTGCGCGCGCGCCGGGCAGCTCTGCTTGCGGCGCGCGGTGCCCGCCGCCGCCGCCGGGGCGCCGCGCGCGCCGCTCGCCCACTCGCCGTTCTACGCACACACCGACGATGGTCAGGTACAGTAAGTGTGAAAAAAGAAGAAATAAATACCTACCTACCCACGTCGGAGAAAAAGAAGTCGGAGTTTTTAAGGTTTGTCGGAGTCAGAATCGCAGACAAGGGTGATAGCAGAAGAGAGAAATGTGTTAATCATCATCCTATCATCTAGACATATAAATAAGTGTAAGTAAGTGTCTGTTTGTAATTTCAAATTCACAGCTTATCACTAAATGCATACGAAATTATATACGGTACCTACTAACATCAAAAAATCGATTTTAATTTTTTTTCTGTCTGTCTGTTCCGGATTATCTCTGAAACGGCAGGACCGATTTTAACGGGACTTTCAATGGCAGATAGCTGATGTTATAAGGAGTAACTTAGGCTACTTTTTATCCCGGAATTCCTGCGGGATCTCTGAAATTAACGCGAGAGAAATTGCGGGGCATAGCTAGTATTATGTATAATAAAAGATAATAAACAGATAATCATTTAATTCTGAAAAGTGGTAAAGATTCGTTTTTATTTAAAATCTAAAGTTATATTTGCATTAAATAACCATCGTAACACATAAAGCCTTTAATTCCCAACACAATACTGCCGCAAACAACTTTAAAAGCTATTCAGACCCATGCGTTATTAGCATAACAAAACTGCGGCAAACACAACAATGGAGCTAATTTGGTTTACTCTGTCATTCGGCGCCAGATAATACAGACGCAGAGGCACTAGCGGAGACATAGATTTTTATTATTACGAGTGATCAGTGAAATAATTCCCAGTGATATATATGGCAATACACACAAAAAAGATTTCTTTTATTATTATGAATTCAACGTAAGTAAGTAGTACAATATAATTTTTAATATAATAATCTTATAAATGTATATCGTTCATTCGAAAACTTATTCACTTATGTGACGCACTAATCTCATCCCAGCCAGTCTATGGCACCGTAAACTGCAATCTCTAACCGCCCAACGACACTAAAAAAATACAATTATTTTTATCAAAACTCGTAATAGCCAAACTACATAAGAAGAAAAGAAGAGTACCCGATTCTATAATCCTGAAATTCAAAGCTTCATAACTTTTCGCTAAACTTACGAAAAAAATAATCGATGTGTGTGTAGAACGACACGAAATTAAATTCTAAAAGACATAGTCATGTGAAATCATATTGTAGATCCTTTGCACTTTAACAATATAAAACGAAGTCGCTTCCCGCCGTAGGTAGGTTTAGATCTTTTAAACTACACAACGGATTATAATGCGGTTTTCATCGATAGATGGAGTGATTCAAGAGGAAGGTTTATAGATACAGTTTATCCCGGAATTCCCGCGGGAACTCTGAAATTACCAAGGTTTCGCGGAAGACAGCTAGAGTATGTCCCGTTATTCTTGAGTAGCTAGTATGACGTCATAATCGTTGCCATTTTTGTACTGTGGCCCACTGGCGTTTTCGAGGTAAGATTCTCTGTGGTTGGATCTCGTGATCAACTTCAGACCAATGATTGGTCAACCGCGTCGGGTCGGTCGTCAATTAGTGGTCGACAACGTGACATGACAATGACATGGATGACAGTGTACTGGACTGCGTTCCGTTATAAACAGTAACCAGTATAGCTAACTATATAGGAACGGCTTCGCAGTATACTAAATTGACGTCATACCTTACAGTGCTATCTGTTATATTAACGGGACTTACCCTTAGTAATCGAATTTAGACATAGACACAGACATAAAAAAAAGAATTTAAATATATACCTATGTAACAAAATTTAACAATAGGGATGTTGACTACTTTTGAAAATCAAAATTCTAATTAGTCCGTCAGTTAGAAAATAAAAAAACAATAGACACGTATTTTTTGCTTTTTTAAATAAATTAAAATATACAGAGATAAAGCGCATTAAAGTTTAGGATGAGGAGGTCGTGACGTCACTAACCGCAAAACCGCCATACAAACTGTCAGAATAGTGACGTCACGCGAAATTTCAACTCAATATATCGCCGTTATTTTTTGATTACGTAAAAAAAGAAAAAATACGTGTCCAATATTTTTTAATAATCTACAAGACGGACTAAAAAATAAAAATTAGTCAACATGCCCATTAAATAAACAATAATCGCCTAGAAGTTTTGGTGATGGCGAAATGGAATTTAAGAGTCTGCATGCGTTGAATACCGTTCTAGGCCTATTAGTTGTATGTATGTACGTAGCAGTTTGTATGTCGTGTATGAGTACCGACGAGCATGTCAGAGCACTGACCGGCGCGGGCGACACCGCCCCGTTGTTGACGTGCCGCGCGGCGGCGGCGTGCGGCGAGGTGGCGCCCCGCAGCGGCGACACCGTCATGCCGAGCTGCTTGCTGTTGATCAGCCGCCGCAGCAGCTGCGTCGCCTCCCCGCCCGCGCCCGCGCCGCCGCCGCCACCGCCACCGCCGCCACGACCTAACCATCAACACGCCATCGTCATCAAAAGAAAATATACAAAGAAGCGACACTCTCCGCCTTGCACCGATTTCACACCTTGTACCCCGCAAAAATGACCGAGGAAAGTTTGACACGTCAATGTAGAATATACTCGTGACAATTTTTCACTGACAGCTGACAGTTACTGTCAGCTCGCTGTCAACCTTACGATACGCACACACGCACAACACGTGTATGTACAAGCCGGTCGTTTTTACTTGTGGGAAAGTATTTGAATCAGTTCATTTGTATGGAGTCTTACCGGGCTGATATTATTATTAATGCGAATGTAAGTTTGTATGTTTATCAGTTTTGAACGCGCATCACATAAAAATTATCGTCGGTATTTACTTAAATGACAACATTTGGGATACTTTTTATTTCGACAGGTACAACAAACATCGTACACTGCACAGTGTTATTCTTACTAGTTAGATTAATTAGGATGCTTTGACGAGCTAATTTTCGAATTGATATACTAGCTAGCGTTTTAGTTAAAAAAAAAAGATTTAGTTTCTATAGACGTGTTTTAGTGCTCACCGTTTTGTCTACTGAGCGCGTGCCACAGTAGCTCCTTGTCATCCCCGTCGGGCGGCTGCGGCGAGCACTGCGTGGAGCGCGCCGACTGCGTCTCCTCGGGGTCCTCCTGCACCGAGCCGAGCTACATTCAAGTATATGTTTAAAGCCACCGTGCATCGGTAGCAGGACAGCAATCATCCCGTCTAATGAAAGTGACCATATGCAAATGCCACATAATGCCTAAATAATAACATTATCACACATTGCTATGGATTATAAAAAAAAAAACAAAATTATTTAGTCCCAGTCACAATTGATCTAATAATTAAATAAAATACTAACGGCCGCACTCAGAGTCGACTTTAATGATTACTTAGTTAATTATAGATTTTTAAAACAAAACTGCCGCAATCAGAGACGTTCTGCAGTAAATTAATGTCTGATTGCGGCAGTTTTGTTTTAAAAATCTATACTTAACTCAGTAATCATTAAAGTCGACTCTGAGTGAGGCGGTTAAAATTGTTCAAGCAAAGATAATAATAATGTCTAAACATTATCACACATCGCTATCTAGCCCCAGTCACAACTAATATAATAATTAAATATGATACGTAAGATACATACTAGAATACAAAGATGGTACCTCAGTCTCTATATGTGCCAAATTAACAGCACCTCTTGTCTAAAACCATCAGAGCTGGAGTAAAGCTCATCCGATTAAACAACTGCATTAACTGTTAAGGCTAATCTAACATTTGAAATCTTAGTTCCCGTTAAATGTAGGTGAGCGATCGTTAAGAAAGGATTGTATGTGAAGAATCAAAATATGACGTGAGTGAAATCATTCGTCAATGAACTTTCTTCGGACAGTGTAAGATAAAAACTTCGACATTATCGTTACTGTCTACGTCAACTGTATTCATGTCTTACACGCTTCATAATAAAAATCTCTTGGTATATCAATATCGCCGCTTGTCTGCTAATAAGATTAAGCTTCTTTGTAATATCAGGGTCTCACCTGTGATATATCCATTTGCAATCTCTCCGGATCGGAACCGCTACTGCTTTGGCTGAACTCCTCATACACCGAGTTCTCTTTTGATGGTTTCGTTTTCATAGCGTGATCATAAAGTCGTTGGTAATATTCATCAGAATAACTGTTGCTTGACGCTTCATTCAGCGCTTGGTTCCTATTGACGTATGACACTGGTTCGTCTTCCTGCTGAGTGTGTAACTCCGGTTCGTTCTTAACAGAGCCATATAGCGACAGATCCATTTCTTTATGTTCCCGTTCATCGTTACTGCTTGGGCTTGCTGCGTTTTGCGACGCACTGTAGGGGTTATACTGACCCTCCGTATAGTCTGCGTAACTAGCTTCGTTCAAATTTGTCCTGTTCAGCTTCCCGCTGCCGTAGTTATGTGGATATTTCTCCGCCTTCTCTTGTTCCCGGGACTGCGCCACAGCCACCGCCTTGGTTATGATGTCGATAACGTTCTTGTGGTGCATAACTTCGCGGGCCCTATCCGCCGGCGGTAAACTTGGCCCGTTGTTGAACACTATGTGGGGGTCCTCCTCCGTTTTGACTGTGTACTTTGTGGGATCGTAGTTCTTTATCTGCAGCAGAGTGGCCGCCGCTTGCCTACTCTCGAGATTCTTCATCTCTTCCGTCGAGTCCGGCGACCCGGTGTCCGAGTATTTACTCTTGTAGTCTTGCTCACGATCATGGCTGTCATTTGTTAATGGCTTTATTATCTCCTCCAATTTAGCGTTTGTGATTTGCAGGATTTCCTGAAAATAAAAATAGAACATTGTTTGTGAATTCGATTACACTTTATTATAATCACACGATAACGAATATGCCTTAACCAATGAAGTTCCCGCCGTCCCGTATCATGTACTGATATTTGACTTAGCTCGAAACTGATAAGATAAAAGCCGATTTAGATTGAAGAGTGTTTTTGCAGTATTCCTTTGAGAGCCGGTGAAAATGTACCTCATCGTAGGTAAAGTACGTAAACACTTGGTCTATATATTCGTTGTTATTTTTACTGCTTAGGGTTTCTTGAGTTTAATGTTAATAGTTCTTTCGTTACAGGTGTTAGTGATACTGTGTGTGATCGCATCAAGTAATTCGGAGAAAGCGGTAGTGAAAAGCAAACCCTGTGATATATCAATACAAGATATAGACCTAACGGTGAACTGCTCGCGGCGTGACGCAGTAGCCGTGCCCGATCATTGGCCGGCCCGAGTAAACAATGCAGACGATGGTAACTTATTACATTACACATTATCGAATTACGTAAGCACTTCTAACTAATTGCAATCTATTATAATCCTTACTAATATCATAAATGCGTAAGTGAGTCTGTTAGTTTGTTACGGTTTCACGGCTACACGGCTCAACCGATCACCACGTTTTCCATACGCGTTGTCAGGGGTACAGAGAAGGACATAGGCTACTTTTTATCCCGGAATTCCCACAGGAACTTCGAAATTAACGCAGAAGAGAATACATTAAATTTTGCATACCTATACTGCCTACACGTTGTCAAGGGTAAGTAAGAAAAAAATATAGGGTATAGTAGGTATTTTGATCTCGGAATACCCGCGGGATATCTCCGAAACTAACGCGGGTAAAACCGCGGGGAACAGCTAGTATTATAATACTCAAGACGCTCCTCCATCCAGCAAAATCAATGCTTTATTTTGAATGATATCAGTAGACCTAATGGTTGCTTAAAATGAGGTCAATGCGCATTTACAGCAATGACAACGCAAATTTGCTCAAATATTGGTATTCGTTTAACTAGACAGATACTAATATTTGAGTTAACTGGTTCAAGAGTTAAGAGAGAGTGTAAAAAATATTATGTGAAAAATTGTACATCCGAAATATTGTATGAATGATAAACATTAACTGATAGCGTCCGTTTCACGTTTTTATATTAAACAAACGCGGATTTCTTTCTCGTGATAGATTGAAAATGTCAAGGTTCACCAGAGACCAATCGGGTCACACAATTCAGGCTCTTGTTGATGTAAACATCCTGACTAAAGCCTACAAACATCGACACAATCTTATCTTTTTTGCGGGTGTGGAAACCGCGGAGCTTACCCCGCCAGTTTTACTGACTTGGGACCATATTAATAAACACGTACCTACTCAAGGGCAGGGCAAGCAGGGCACAAGAATCCTTTGTCTCGCTCATTTAGCGGACACACGAAGATAAACAAGGATTTGATGGTGTTTCAAAACTTAATAAACTGACATTGATTGACACACAGGAGGAAGGGACGATTTTATTTCCCAGTATAAGTAGAGTAACTAATGTATCTATAATTATGTTTTATCCCCAGATGGGCACGTGTTGATAACATTCTTCAACAACAGCATAAGGAACGTGACTCAGCTCTCCCGTATCCCTGGGAGCCGGGTAGCGATCAGTTTCAAGTCGAACAACATCGCTGACATAGAGGACGACGCGTTTAGCAACGTCGAAAGATTAGTCTATTTGGATTTGAGCAACAATCATATATCTGGTAGGCAAAACCATGTAAAAATCAAATCTCTTCGCTTGTTTTTCGCTGTTTTCACAACACTTTTACATAATATACATAGTTTTATCTACTTCGGTTTTAATGTACGCAATATAAAAAGTATATGTATATAAAGCAGGTTTTAAGATATAAGTACAGTCATAATAATATTACTATTTTATAGATACGTACTTACTACGACATACCTACAATAATACGATCATCATAACAGGTGCGTCATATACTGAGTTGCTAAATGCCAGTTAGATAAAAACACCTTTCTATTAATAAGAATGGGAAAATTTTATTTGGTCCGTGTCTATTAAATTATTTATCTATCTATTTAAAACAAGCTTATGATTTAGAATGCGATAATTTTATTTGGCCCCTGTCTATAATTGATCTATCAGATATCTAAACTAAAACAAGCCTGATTTATTACAAAAAAAAAATTACGAGTATTTTTTTAATTTTCGATCTTAATAAAATAAAACCTATTTTTAAAAGTAGGTATTTAGTCAATTAGCGTATAGTAAAATTAATTATTAAGAATATCGAAAATAAAAAAAAAACTTGTAAATTTTTAGATATACATAGGTAATAAAATATCATAGGCTTGTTTTACGTCATGTTTACTATAATAATAAATATATGACACGTATTTTTTCTTTTTGTACGTAAGTAAAAATAATGGCGATACATTGAGTAGGGGAGACCGGGTACAAAAGTAACATTTTGTACTTTTGCTTTGATTCCTGGTTAGGTGTTGTTATTTTATTGAAATTAATATGGCCTTAAATAAATTCCATTCATGTTAATTACATTAGTATCATGATTTATCTTGTTATTGTGTATTTTTTGTGAATCACAGAGACTTTAAAAAAAATCGTCATTTGTTACTTTCGACCACGTAGCGAGGCCGAAAGTAACACGTTGTGGGTCGAAAGTAACAGTACAGGATTTTGTTATGGATTAGGTTTGTTATGAATATAGTATCAGATATTAAATCAACAAACTATTTATTAAACACAGTATTGATAACAAAAAAATAAAAATTTGCATTTTGAGTGCTAAAAAAAACATTTTAAGAAAATAAAAAACAATACAAATTATTCTTAGATTAAGTAATGACGAGATCAGTTATTATTAGGTATATGATAATAATTTTTCTCTAGTTAGACTAGGTATTCAATATTTGGCCACTTTTTAGGATTTTTTTTTTCCATTTTTTGCCAACTCGTATGCTAGTTTACGTACTTCAGATGGAGATAACCCAAAATAAACTCCAGAGCATTCGATTAAAATAGTCCTGGAGATTCTTTTCCTCATCAATAGTAAAAACACGGTTGACGCAAAGGTAGCCCACAACTGCGCTAGTATTTGCTTTTAATTTTATTATTTATCTGTATAATGCTACATGGCAAACATCATATTTTTTGCCAGGGCTCTAATTTTTATACCATCATTGAAATGATTTTCAGCCGCTTTTCGGTACACTTCCATGTCGGTAGTTCCTCCTGTGTTAGCTATTTTACGTTGTCGCGGCATGCATGCTGTCCAAATAAAAACACACATTAAATTATCACATAAGTAAATAAATACGGGGACAAAAGTAACATGTTACTTGTGTACCCATAGGGCTATGTTACTTTTGTACCCGACCAATTTTTTGTTAAAACATGAAAGATTACCTAAAAATGAAACGTGCTAGACAAAAACGAATTAAAACACTGTATAATCACTTTAATCAAGAATTAAATATGCAAATATTCAGATTAGTGTCATGTTTTTAAGACTGCGTAAAACAAAAATAAAAAATTGCCAAAAAACTTACTTTTGATTTGTGAAACCACGTATCGTCCTCTCACACAACCTAACAGCATGTGACGCGCGTTACGACTGAATTCAAGTGAGAGGGGGGGCACAGGCTATCACCTTGACGGCAGCAAAATGGTATTTGGCTACTGGATAAACTTACAGGGCATTTGTTATTTTCGACCCGCCGTTACTTTTGTACCCGGTCTCCCCTAGAAAGGTCGCGTGATGTCACGTCTTCGGTCTTGCTACGGTTTATACGTAGATCTGATAGTTATGACGTAACGAGGCGCCGCGCCTAAACTTTAATGCGGTTTATCTAAATAGTTTTTAATTTATTTGAAAAAGCAAAATATACGTTTGTATAATTTTTTTTTTATCTAACTGACGGAGTAAATAGAATTTTAATTTTCATACCCTACTTGGAGACCCGGACCACAATATGCCTTTATTTGAAACTAGCTGATCCCCGCGGTTTCACCCGTGTTAATTTCGGAGTTCCCGCGGGAATTCCGGATTATAATATAGCCTATGTTACTCAAGGATAATGTAGCTTTCTAATGGTGAAAGAATTTTTGAAATCGGTTCAGTAGTTTTTGAGTTAAATCGTAACAAACAAACAAAAAATCAAATCTTTCCTCTTTATAATATTAGTATGGATGAGCAATAAGTATAATGGTAATAGCTTCAGAGGCGGTAGGTATTTCCAAATAATAGTCTTCTATCTGTAGTTTATGTATTCTACGAATAATCTAGCGGTATCAGTGCGTACACAGCCTAAATATAGAGATAACATCACTGCGATTACTGACTAATAGTAAATTAAATGACAATATCAAGTCTGTATCATTATACTCACTAATCAATCCTCGCAAAATTGGAAGAATTACTTGCCACATAATCCAATAGAATCATGTAATATTATGTACCTACAAATATCAAATGTTAATTAATAATCAGATTTATATTTTTTTAATGTGAAACCGTAATGTCTACAAAATAAAGAAACCACTTTAGCATGTCGAACCTCTTCACTTTCAGGTGACGTTTTGAGAAGCGAGATATTTCAGGGTCCCTACAAAGATGGAGTGTACGGCAACATTGCGCTGGAAACACTGAACCTTGGCTACAATGAGATACATTCTCTGGACCGATACCTGTTCAAGTACACGCCGAATCTAACTAGACTCTACTTGAACAACAACCCAATAGAAATACTCGACCATGTAACAATAATGGCACTATCTAGCGCCACACAACTAGAGGTAAATTTAACATACAAATCTATACACATAAAAATTGTAAACATGCAGTCTTACATTGAATACAAATGAAAAAGGTGAGTGAAGGAGGGTGCAAAATACCTGACTTCAAATAAATAAATGGGCTTCATGGTTTTCAGAATTTGTAATTTTGAAGGTGCATCACGCAAGACCTAACTACTTTCCTACCACTATCTCCGAAACAGTCTTATAAGCTTTATCGAAACGTCATTTCGACTTTACGAACAAGATTATAATGTCGAAATTTCAATTAACCAAATTGCGATATAATACTATAAATAATATGAGACGGTGGTACAAAGGAAACTTGGTATGTACTCGTATGTAGCCATGGGTAGCGTCAAGTTCTTTGGCATTGTAGGCACAATATCCACCACCAATATACCAATAATCACGCGAGTAGAACCACGGGTACACCTAATATCACAAAATCAGTTTACCCAATATTTTGAACATTTAATAATTTTACAGCTAATTTAAATATCTGTGTTGCACAAGAAAAGAAATCTGATGTTTCGATAATTTTAATCATGAATCATACTCAATACCGGAGATGCGGAGAAAAATATAGTTATATAACTTTCCAATGACGAGTAAGAATATGAATTAGGTAGCGATAGTGAATAAGAACTTGTAATCGAGGTATTGACATGGACACTTAACTAAGCCCCAAAATATAGGTACGATGGTTACCTCGACTGGACCAACCTGCTACGCGAGCTCATTCATCCAGGACATTTAAATTTAATTTTGGCTAGCATTATTTAAACAATTTCGACATCACTGCACTAATATCATAAATACGAAGTGTGCATGTGAGATAGTATGTTAGTCAACTCCTTCACGCTAGGCTACGCACGCACATAGGCTACCTTTTATTCCGAGTTCCCGAGAAACTCCCGAAAATCATGCAGGCGAAGCCGTAGTATTATAATAGTAATAATAATAAGCACAAGTTTTAGTTTAATTGTGGACTTATAGTAATTAAAAAAAAAGCCGGCCAAGTGCGAGTCGGACTCGCGTACCGGGGTTGTGTAAAAACTTGCAGTTATGTCAATATGTAGTTCGCCCATCACGGAGATGTGACTACATTTTTTTCGGATTTTCGGATTTTTCCCTGTACTTGCGCTAGCAGCTAGCTATAAGCATTTATTGCTTCTTGCCATATTTCATTATTACATAGTTTTATACGATTCTTAGGATTCATAATATAGACGAATTGATTATTTGGACATAGATAAGCAATAGTGTGTTAACCCACACTGGAGAAATTTTGATTAAATTTAAGTTTTAAAATTATAGCGCCATTTTGTGTCAAATTTTGTATGTTCAATATTTAGTTACATATTTAAACTATGTAATAAGGTAAACACATAATTAAAAAACGTTCTCTAACTCTAAATAAATCGTTCTAAATCAATAACTTCATTTTGTGGGTTAACATGTTATTGCTTATCTGCATCCATTTAAGATTAACGTTCTAGTCGAGATGAATTGCTTACATGAAATTTGACCTCAGTTCAGTGTGACCTTTTGAGAGTCTAAGGGCGGCGCCACAGTCTCGGCGGCGGCGGTGGCGACGGTGGCAGCGGCAAAAACAAATGGTAGACAACATAAGAAGTAGGCCACTGCTCGCGCCGTTGATAGCTGTGCCCACTTCGTATGTTGTCTAGCATTTGTTTTTGCCGCCGCCGCCACCACGGCTGCCGCCGAGACTGTGGCCAAGGGGTAACAGCGTGACGTAATTCCAGGTGTTGGATTTATCAGACACGGACATCGACAGCATCCCATTGGACGCTTTTCGCGGATTGTTGCGGCTGCAACAGATCGACTTGTCGGGTAACAGGTTCTCGACCGTGCCAGAGAGCCTGAGTCTGCTCGGCGCCACATTACAGTACTTGACGTTCAACAACAACCCCATAGTGGAGCTCAATGACGACAGTTTCGTGGGTAATGCAAAATTCACCGGATTTTCTGGTAGAAGTACGCTGGAGAACATGAGCAACAACAACAACAGCTTAGTGGTTTTAGTTTTGGACCCAATGTAGAATCGAGACAAGAGTGGTGTTTTCAAAACTTGTTTAGATAAAAGTTGAAGCATAGAGTTGGTAATAGGTATTTTTGGAATACAATATAGTAGGTATACCCTTATCCTGCACAGTTAGGTTGTATGTGCAATGTCGTAAACCGCGCCCTGGAAGAGGTTGGCGCTCTGCGTTGCCACTACATTTATATACTAACTACATAATATATAATCCGATCTCACTAATTATCTTCGTCAATTTGATGAAATTTAGTAAACAAAAAATACGGAGTACTAATGATCCTGATAAAATGGATTTACGGAGGAATTCTCAAGGTAGTTAATTTTCTTTAGGCCGTTGTAATTTATTATTTTACTAGCTGTTCCCCGCGGTTTCACCCGCGATAATTTGGGAGTTCCCGCGGGAATTCCGGGATAAAAAATATCTTATGTCCTTCTCTTTACCTCTGACATGTATACAAAATTTCATGATGATAGGTTGAGCCGTTATGGCGTGAAAGCGTAACAGACAGACAAGCAGAGTCACTTTCGCATTTATAATATTAGTAGGAATATACTGCCAACTATTGTTGGAATGATTATAAAAACCATTAATTTAACTAATAAATATATGTTTATATTTTCTTTTCCTTAGGCTTGAATAATTTAATTGAATTGGAAGTTGGTGAAAATGGTTATCTAGAGGAAGTCAAGCGTAGTACGTTCACTCCGCTCAAAAATCTGAGAGTGCTCCATCTGTGCCACAATCCGAACCTGAGGTATATCAGTCACAACGCTTTCCGAGGGTTAAAAGATAAATGGACTTTGAAGGAGGTAAGTACGAGAGTAGGAGGTACGAGATCACAATACAAGTTCAAGACGATTATGCAAATAAGGAAAACTCAGACGTAGTTAATGGACTTACCAACAAATTGTTGTTATTGGAATATCTTTGCTTATCAAGTTTATGATATCAAGGTGCTGTATGTAGGTACATTGTTATAAGCTACAATCTAGCTGTTGCCAGCGACTCTGCTTGGCGTCTTAGTTTTTTGTTAGTTTGTTACGATTTAACTCAAAAACTACTGTACCGATTTAAAAAAAAATTCCCCATTAGAATACTACATTATCCCTGAGTAACATAGACTAGATTGTAACCCAGAATTTCTGCGGGAACCCCGAAATTACCGCGGGTGAAACCGCGGGGAACAGCTAGTATTAAAGAAATCGATAGGTATATTTGAAAAATGACCCCAAAAAAATTATACTAGAGATATGTTTTAATTTCTTATTAGAAATGTCAAACGATGACTTAGCATCGTGTATGTTATGTTTGGTGAAAACCTTGATGTAATCACACATAATCACGTTATAAAAGGTATGCAATCGAATTTGCCCTAGATTTTGTCTGCTTACTAGACAAAGTTAGAAGTATGTCAGCTGATTAATGATTTTAATGTTATGCATAGTGTTTTGATATCTATCAATCACTAATTGCGAAATTATTCTCACAATAACTAGGACATTTCCTAATTTACTTATCACTTTGAGTAAAATGTGTATTTTTCTTTTTTATTCAAAAACAACTTTACATTTCATACCTATACTTAATTTTCAATACTTTATTGTCTTCTTGAAACTGAAGGTAAGGTAAACATCCACATTAATCAGCCCCTTTATAAGTAGTGATTTCTACGAAGCTGGCCTAAGTTGGAGAAGGTAATTAAAGTATAGGTTCTTATATGAACTTCATATACCTACATAAATATGAGATCATAAAATAAGGGTGGATGTTGGACATTTTTATGTCCTCAGGTGTATTTAGATGATAATAATTTGAGTGAGCTCTCTGTGGACCTGATGCCATGGAGCAGGTTAGAAGTGCTGGGCATGACCGGCAATAGCTGGCTGTGCAACTGCGACCTTTCCAACATTGTGACCAAGCAGGGAGCTGGTGCCAAATTTAGACCTGATGAAGTGCCATTGTAAGTTTACTTAAAACTTGTGATAAAATTACTTTTAATTTTTCTGTGTAGGGATTTTATTTAGAAATCTTTTTCACATGTATGTAATGTTAATTTTTATATAGTTTTGATAAGTTTCAATCATTATTGATATAATATAAATAGATTGAGGTTGTCTCACAAGCACCACACATTCGTAATTGAATTCATATGGTACCACAGTATAGCTGACAATGCTTATTTTTATCAGGAAGAAAAAAATTATGATGTTTTAATAGTAATTTTCCTCTGTTCTAATAATTTCAACCAACAATTTAGTAGTCACTTACAATGTTTTATTACCGTTTACAATGTATTTTATTAAATTCTTACTCATAACTTTCATATGCTAAGCAGTTTTTTATTACTAAACTTTATAAAGTACTATATAAAGTACTATATAATATTTATGAATATTATGAACAAGTGAACATTTAAAAAAAGTCCAATTAAAATTTCCAACACAGATTTTAAAGAATGATCTTTAAATTTTAATTGTACTTTTTTTAAATGTTTACTTGTTCATAATATTCATAAATTTATTTTTAATTTATCAAGATTAGGTATGTTGAAAGTATGTTTCATAATATTACTTGTACTTAATTTAAATTTACTTTGACAGAATATTTATCTATTCAACATGAAGAGATTTGTTAATGACAAACATCAATAACAAGATACTTCTTACTCTTTCTAATACAAAGTTAGAGATATAAATGTCAAACTGGTTTTAATTTTAAGCATATGTTTTCAGCTGTGCAGCTCCAGTGAAATTCAGTGGTTCATACATAACCAACATAACTATTTCTTACTGTCCAACATTTGATAACACATTCTCAAAGAAAAGAGGATTCAGCATAACTGATTTAAAACCCAAACATATTTTATGGAGTATTTTTGGTGTGGCTGCAATTGTAGTACTTGGAATGCTTATGGGGCTGCTAGTTAATGCATCTAAAGCTTTCTATAAGAAAGTTACAACTCAACCAATTCACTATGTTAACATCAACTCTGACACTAGTTTTGCATAATTTTTGTTGAATAATTAACATGTTTAAACTTATCATGTTTGCTAAAATTTAAGAATAAATTTGAATATGTACTTAGTGTGTAAAGTGATCCTAAAAAATAAATAAACTCATGTTTTAATTGAATATTATTTTCCTCACCTCTTTTGGTCCAGACAAAGAATTGGCATATTGCAAGAATTGTTCCAAGAGTCTCTCAGATTTGTGTGACAGTTCTCTAAATGTGTGGATTTCATCAAGTTTGTTTGCACACCTCCCACACACTACTTGTGGCAGCAAATCAGCTTGGGACACCTAGAATAATATCATAATCTTAACAATACCTTGCATATTTACTTACTATTCACTTATTATTTGAGTGATTGAAATTAATTAATAGACTACAAAGGTTGTGGATATCAGTATAAGATGATTATCATCTTTCATTTAAGTTTATCAATGTTAGTACCAAAGGGAAAGACAACCATCAGTCCCCCTGAAGATTGAATCCCTTTAAATAAACATAGCTAAATTTAGAATATATTAAATTCTCAAAATAGCAGTGCACTGTGGATAAGAGGGGCATTCAGTGTTGTTGTTTTATAGTGTAGCAGGAAGGCAGGGGCGCGAGCGCCAGCGTGGGAGCGGCACGGAGTCGCGAGGAGAGGCTACCTTGGTGTCGCGGCGCGCGCTCCTTTGTTATCAGCGGTATACCTGACTACACACAGAGCGCCTACTCGACCACCCGCCTTGTCTATCATTTCCACGAACGACATTAGTCATCCGCACGAACACTAAACGCGTGGGCAGTAATATGATATCACAATGCGAAAATACCCAACACCCGCGAGAAAGTTAATGGCGCTTATCAGTATCCACAATCTCGTTCGCCTAAGATGAACTTTCACGCGATCGAAATACCACTTCCTGACGTTAAAAACAACACAAAACAAAAATAATATTACCGTCAAAGATAAATATGTCATTATCATCTCGGAAAGATGTGATTTATCCTTATCATCACGGTCGAATATTGAAAGTTTAACATCACTGCAATTATCGCCACAAAATGATAAACAAAGGCGACACACTGAATGGAACTTCGGCGGCAAATTACACATATTTAGAAATCAAAGCTGAGAAAAGTAGTCACAACGAAAGAGAACATTAGAAATGAATCGACTAACTAATATAATAAAAATTAAAAGATTTTGTTTAAAATATAACTCAGCGTGCGATGATGTAGAATACATCACATCGCGATTGTCAACGAAACGAAGCAAGCTACGCACACAAATATACCTGAAGTACCTACTTTCGTGTTGATGCACATTTACGATAGTATAGGTGTGTAGGTATCGGCCGTATCGGGATACCTACCTGATAGAGTGATAAAGCTGATACCTACGTAATCAAGACGTTATCTGATTGCTTTTATTATATAGGTACCTAAGTAGTTCTACATCAATACTATATGAAAATTTAAAAATCTTTTTTTTTTATTACTTAAATATTTTTTGATAAATTAAAATTTAATTACTGTATAATACCTACGTTTTATTTGGCAAAAAAGCTAAGCCCATCCCCTCATTTGCCCTAAAAAACGACAATTGTCAACGTCAAATTTTAAATGTTCATTAGAGGTGCGTTCCGTGGATTCGCACGAGTGCACTCGAACGAGCTCGAGCGCGCTCTGTACCCGTTCTTCTTCTTCTTCTTATTTAATAATGGCGTCTATAATAGGCTAGTTTCCTGGGTAAAAACATCAAAATTCTATTTAGTCCGTCAGTTAGATAATAAAAAAATAAAAGACACGTATTTTTTGCTTTTTTTAAATAATGGAAATATGCATAGATAAAGCGCATTAAAGTTTAGGGTGGGGGACTTGTGTCGTCACAGCTCGCTATAACGTGCGAACAAACTGTAGCGAGACGTGACGTCATGTGAAACTTCGACTTGATATATTTCCGTTATTTTTTGGTTATATTAAAAAAAAAAATACGTGTCCAATATTTTTTAATAATCTACAAAACGGGCTAAAAAGAAAAATTTAGGAAACTAGCCTATTATAATTTGCCAATTACAATGTTTCTTGATGATAACAATCTCTTCATCTACTTCTTCAATTATGGCAAAACGCCAATGACAATGTTAGATTGTTCCCCAAGTTAAAACATGGCTCTTTTGAAAGTTAGTTTTTAATACAGTTGCTCAAAAAGTGGCGTATTGCAGGGACGTTTAGCGTTCGGGATGTGGGCTATTACATACTCGAGCTTTTTGTTTACCTTTCCCGAACTCGTGCGTTCTCTTTGCCAACTGTCAAATGGCGACACGACTTTGACACACTTTTTTGCATTGCGAAACGTAGGTTTCGCATTACTAATACGACTAGCGCCATCTCTTGATCACAGTTGGAACTTAGTTGAGTTTGTTGTGTTTTTGATATTTTATTAAATTTCTTCATTTTTTTCGCAACTGTATTAAAAATAGTTGTTCAGTACACGTGCGGAACCGTCATTGCAACTAGTTCCGACTGTCAACCCTCACCTTCGGCTGCGCCTCGGCTCGGGTAGACATTTGTCGGAACTCTTTGCAATGACAGGCTTTCCGCACTTATAATGAAATATACTATTTTAATACAGTTACTCAAAAAGTGGCGTATTGCAGGGACGTTTAGCGTTCGGGATGTGGGCTATTACATACTCGAGCTTTTTGTTTACCTTTCCCGAACTCGTGCGTTCTCTTTGCCAACTGTCAAAAATGGCGACACGACTTTGACACACTTTTTGCATTGCGAAACGTAGGTTTCGCATTACTAATACGACTAGCGCCATCTCTTGATCACAGTTGGAACTTAGTTGAGTTTGATGTGTATTTGATATTTTATTAAATTGCTTAATTATTTCTTAACTGTATTAAAAATAGTTGTTCAGTACACGTGCGGAACCGTCATTGCAACTAGTTCCGACTGCCAACCCTCACCTTCGGCTGCGCCTCGGCTCGGGTAGACATTTGTCGGAACTCTTTGCAATGACAGGCTTTCCGCACTTGTAATGAAATATACTATTTTAATACAGTTGCTCAAAAAGTGGCGTATTGCAGGGACGTTTAGCGTTCGGGATGTGGGCTATTACATACTCGAGCTTTTTGTTTACCTTTCCCGAACTCGTGCGTTCTCTTTGCCAACTGTCAAAATTGGCGACACGACTTTGACACTTTTTGCATTGCGAAACGTAGGTTTCGCATTACTAATACGACTAGCGCCATCTCTTGATCACAGTTGGAACTTAGTTGAGTTTGTTGTGTTTTTGATATTTTATTAAATTGCTTAATTTTTTCGTAACTGTATTAAAAATAGTTGTTCAGTACACGTGCGGAACCGTCATTGCAACTAGTTCCGACTGTCAACCCTCACCTTCGGCTGCGCCTCGGCTCGGGTAGACATTTGTCGGAACTCTTTGCAATGACAGGCTTTCCGCACTTATAATGAAATATACTATTCCTGCTCAGGGTCCAAAATAGATGATGCTGAAAAGTGACTGAAATAACGAAAAACGTGACAGTGACACGCGTGTTTTCGATACGGCTTCCCGTTCTGTGGCTTGGTGAAATTTTACTCTGCCAGCTGTCAGAGCATAGTTTCACCCATTCCGTGACTCAGAGTGCATCAACTTAACAACCATCAACCTGCGTGATGAACAATGTGTGGAAACAGTGAAATAAGATGAAATGTGGCGTTCATCGGGAGGTTGTCGTTTTATTAAACAACTTCCCATAGAGCATCCTATTCAGGTTCAGCCATTAAGATGAAATGTGGCGTTCATCGGGATTCGGGAGGTTGTCGTTTTAGTAAACAAAATAAGATGAAATGTGGCGTTCATCGGGAGGTTGTCGTTTTACTAAACAACTTCCCACAGAGCATCCTATTAAGGTTCAGCGTAGTATATTTATTACTCTGAGGTTCAGCTGTGAAGAGTTGCTGCCAAAAGTTCCGGTAAAGTATCGAAATGCATCTCACCAATGCATTTCAATGTAATTAACTTCAGAAGAAAAATACAACTGAATTGGCTGTATGGACTTAGCTTTCTTTGCCTTCCCTATTGAGGTAAATTTAACAAAAAAAAATGTCTGTCTGTCTGACAACTGACAGTTACTGACAGCCGACGGTTTGTTCAACTAATTCACCCGTTCACCTCAGAAGAATAACAACGATATTGTATTAACTAGGTTGTGGTTGCTTGCAAGTTGCGAAGTTTGACGATGTTGTTTTGATTTGATTACCTATTTTGTTTTGTTCAATGCAAATTGCAAAGAGTACTATAATAAAACCAGATAACCACTACACTACGTTCACTTCATTTTGAGGAAGTTGTAAATGGTTTCTATGCGAGGATATCAGAACGAAAGCCGTAAATTTTCATAGTTCAATAATAATAAGTTCTTTACTAAGTTTTGAGCAAAAATAAATTTTGCATGCGAAATATTCCGTGTCATGTTGACTTGTCTCTTGATAGCTGTCGTGGAACATGATTTTATTTATGTTTAGAAAATAACAATAAACATGAGTTCATCACTAGGCGGCGGAGAGAATAATAGTGGAACCGTATCTGACACAGCACATTTAATTAATGAGGATGAAGAAGCTGGCACTTCAAATAATTTTTCCCAGCAAAGCCAACCAGATGGTCGTGTATGTATTCTGATGTACTTAAATTTCTTGTCTTTGATGTGTATTGTGATTTGTGTATAGTGTAGAAATAACTCCCATGTGTAAAACATGGGGTATAGTAAGGATTGTGTTTTTACTTTCAACAAAAGTTTATAATATTGACAGCTTACATTATTACTTATTATTATTATTATCCTACTAATATTATAAATGTGAAAGTGTGGATTTTTGGATATTTATATGTTTAGATGTTTGTTATTCAATCACGCAAAAACAGCAGAACGGATTTCGATGAAATTTGGCATGTTGTCATGGGTACAGAGAAGGACATAGGGTACTTTTTATCCTGGGATTCCCGCGAGAACTTCAAAATTACCGTGGG
Organism: Zygaena filipendulae; assembly: GCA_907165275.2. Classification (NCBI taxonomy): domain Eukaryota; kingdom Metazoa; phylum Arthropoda; class Insecta; order Lepidoptera; family Zygaenidae; genus Zygaena; species Zygaena filipendulae. The sequence goes on from OU015659.1 coordinate 8,732,696, forward strand.
TGAAACCGTGGGGCGCAGCTAGTATTATATACATATATCAGCATAAATTATAATCTATGTCATAATTATGCTAGTGTACTTTTAGTGTTTTTATAATTTTATAGGTCCCTTGTTTGACTGAAAATAATATTTTAATGGCATAATTATCAATTTTTAATTAGCTTCAGGTACCTACTATTTTTATGATTCCTACAGTTCAGGTATTCCTTAGTGTCTGATCACAACTATTCAATTCTGATCACAAATATTCAAAATATCAAACTTACTTTGTAGATCTCAAAAGATGAAATTGATTTGGGCTTTAAATTTTTATTTTATTTTTAAACCAGAGTACCACTGACGGTGAACTAGAGGCTAGTCATGGGGTGAGACGCAGACAGCCTGTGGAAAAAGTAGAGCCAGGCTCTATGAATATTCTTTCAGCTAAGTATGAGGTAAATTGTGTGATATGTCATCCAATTTTGTGATTTTTTGACCTCTTCCCCATCCTTGTTACAGTTGGGAGAGGGAGGGGGGGGGGGGGGTGATCATATATGTGACCCCCTCCCTTGCAGTCACATATTTTGCAATTTTTTATCTAGAAATTATTGAATTATAATAGCAATTTTGATAAAACAATTTAAACCTTAATAAAAATAATTAAAACATTGAGTTTTATTTGTTGACGGGCTGGCTCCCGCAACTCGACCTCTGAGCGCCTATTTTGGGTGTGGTTGGAATTCATACCAACCAAGCTCAGCAGTTTTCCAATGTCACAGAAGGCTTCCAGAAGGGACCTTGGTGTTCCTAGGTACTTAGCCTTGTATGATACCACTCCATCACATTCAAGTAACACAAGAACAGCAGTTTCTATTTATTTATTTTTATTTATTTATTTTCGTCTGCCCTCATTCCTTATGAAATTGTCGGAAATAATGATAGGAATAGGAAACTATAATAAGCAATTGCACCAACATAGTTATAGATTATACAGCATACCAGATATCCGTAGGGAACACGGAGCAGTGCCTGGGACTTGCGACCCAGGTGTAGGTTTAATGGGGCCCCTTTACAATGCATGAACGCTCACCTCCACTGCCCGTGCTCCCGACTTAAGCAAACCTCTGGAAAGTATTAGATCACACAGCACACGTAATCACTATTAGTTTGATACGACACTATAACTGCACTGAACCGAACACAAAGTAACAATGAACCGTGGCTTACGCATACCCGCGTTTTATATCAAGTTCTAACAAAGACGAGTCGAGCAATGGAGTGGAGCGGGGGAACGAACGAGTTACGACCGCTATACGTCGGCGGGAAACGTTATTGATAACGAAACTACCCTCACGCCGACAAAATCTTATGCCCATGTTGGCAATATTTTTAAGTTATTTGTTAATAGTTCTTTGACATTTTGAAACAAATGTGACATCACGAAACTTAGGACTCCCACCCCTTGTCATGAAATGTCACACTTCATGGTGAATTTGCAAAAAATCATAATGCTTGTTCTTTACAAAGAGAGTCAATGTTTTTTTTTTCTTTCCAGAGCTTAGACTATGATACGTGTGAAAATCATTTACTGCTAGATGAGGAGCGTAAAAGGGGTTATCCGTTTATTGTTTGGAAAGGAATATCAAGGTGGTTTATATTCCTGCTGATTGGAGTCATAACAGCCCTTATAGCCTTTGTAATTGACATCTGTATAGAAGAGTTCTCAGAAATCAAGTACAGGGAACTTAAGAAATGTATCCTTTAAAAAATTCTCCTTGGAGAACTTACATATAAATAAAACATCAAACTTAATCAAATACATACTTTTTTAATAATAACTCGTTTGAACATATTATTATTTCAAGTATAAGTGGTCATTGGTAATTTGGTTGTGTGTGGGGCACAGTGACCTGTGACTGATACGGCTAGATAAGTATATTGATTTATTTGTTTATTGGATATCAGGGTGATTGTATGATTGATGTTGTGGTCGGCACGGGACGCGGCTGGCGAGCCGATTCGTTTGTTATTAGATGTATGTTCTCTTATTCGTCTGTGATTAGATGATAATGGATTAATTGATAGTCTACCGACGCCCGTGACCGACATGAATCGACTGCCGCGACCGGGCCGTAGGAAAGCGGCGCGATCGCGTAAATCGCTGTCGAAAGCAGTGTTCGGTTTCACGCAGTGGACCGAATAGGTTGTATTGGGGATTTCTTCAATGCAAATTTGTACCCAACACTAATTTGAATTGTTGCACAGTATTGAACTCCAACAGGATAGTTATAAAGTTGATGATTCCATGTAATTTTACATGTCAAATGATTTTGGCCTATAATCTCATAACTCTGGTACTTAGCTGTGGATAAGTATGTCTTACATGACAAACTATACATTCCCTACCTGCTGTGGGTGCTATCTAACATATGCATCGTTTTCATCGGCTCTGTATTGGTTGCTTATGTTGAGGTAAGTTGTATTTATTTAGTTAATACTAGTTGTGCCCCGCAGTTTCACCCTCGTTAATTTCAGAGTTCCCGCGCGAATTCCGGGTGTTAATCTGATGTATAAGCTGTATTATTGTAAAGTTTCATTTAAATCCATCCAGTAGTTTATGCGTGGAAGAGTAACAAACATCCATCCATCCATCCATACATTCTTACAAACTTTCGCGTTTATCATATTAGTAGGATTATAAAGAGGAAAAGTATATTTATCTGTAGGCTCTCCGGAACTGATTCTGAAAAACGTCCAGATATTGGACTTACGGCCGCACTTAGAGTCGTTTTAATGATTACTTAATTTTAAGTAAAGATTTTTTTTAACAAAACTGCCGCAATCAAAGAGGTTCAATAAATTAATGTTCATAAGTTACATTTAGTTTTGTTTTAAAAATCTTTGCTTAAAATTAAGTAATTAAAACGACTGAGTGCGACCATTATTAGTTAATATGGCAGCATGTTATAACATAATGGACCTAGAGCCACAGAATAAATAATACTACTTATCGTTATTTATACTTCAAATTATCTAAAGCTATGTGCAACCCACAGTTCCACCCATGTAAATTTTAAGATTAATTCTGAAACTTTACTTTTGAAATTGTTATTTCCTGGTCTTCCCAACTATCTCTATGAATCACGTTGACCCGTTGCCAATATGCGGAGTACAATACGAAACGAATACAGACAAATAACACATTGCCAAAATATATTATCTTTGCTTAAGTTTATAATAGGTACCTACCTATTTACATTATGTAGGTTAATAATTTTGTTTTTATGTTTAATAACTTAATAAGTCCTTGGTCTCAACTCAACAGGCTAGGCATATTATTTCATTAAATAAAATTAATCATTAGATACGTAAACAAATACATACTAAGTTCCTACCTATATTATAATAGATAGGTCTAGGTATTAGGTACATAATATTATTTGTTATAAAATCAATAACAAGTTTTATGTAATCTGCTGCCCTAGTATTTCACGATAGCTGGAATGTAGGTATAGGTATGTGTATGTTCTTCATCACTTCGTTGTTCGTTGCGTTACGTGTTTATATGTGATGTGTCACTTCACTACATAACACGCACTATAATTGCCTACCTATTATGAATTATGATTCATAAAAATAGATAAACGGACCTAACTATATGCAGCATACTACAGCACATCCGAATGGTATTTCCCCTAATAATTTAAAGGTTCAATATCTATCTTGATATCATAATAATTTTTTTTTTGTTTTTTTTTTTGTTTTAGTTTGTGTATTAAGCATATTATTGAATTACCTACGTATTATATGTAAGTATTGTGTATGGTTTGTTTATGTTTTAGTTTGTTTATTGTGTATCTATTATCTAATTATCAAGAACTTACAAGCATCACCAAACACACTTTCTGCAGATCTTGAAGGTTGACTGGCAGAGAAAGCCACAATGGCATTAAGTCCGCCTTTTGTACCATAATGTGCAAAAAGTTTAAATAAATAAATAATATAACGTAGGTAGTAGGTACCTAACCATGAAGGTTTAAAAAAATACGTCGACAGCGTGTCTTATCTATATCTATTACTAAATACTATTAATAAAACTGTAGAGAGGTCAATTCTGTACATTGAATATATATTCAAAATTAATATTGGAGGATGAATGGTGATCGATACCGATGCCAAAAATGAGCTCGAAAGCGCATTTTCATCCGACTTGCTTCAAATTTATCGTCACTGCTCAGCTCCTATGTGTCAGCGTTATATTAAATAGCCTATAACCTGCCCAGGAGTATGGACTACAATCGTACCAAGTTTGGTTAAAATCCCTTTAGTACTTTTTGACCCATGCGTGCATGCACATACAGACAGACAGACAGACAAAAAATTTACTGATTGCATTTTTGGCATCAGTATCGATCACCATTCATTCTCCAATATTAATTTTGATTATAATTATATTCAATGTACGGAATTGACCTTTCTACAGTTTTATTATAAGTATGAGTATAGATATAGATATCTACTATAACAATTTATGATTTTTTACCCATCTATAGAGAATGTTGTCGGTAATAGCACAGCTAATATAATGTTACTAGCTTGCCCCGCGGTGAATTTCGGAATTCCCTCAGCATTGTTCATCAGCTAATTAGCAGTGAAAGTCCCATCAAAATCCAACCTTTTCGGAGATTCACCCGCATGAGTTTCGGAATCCCCGCAGGAACTCCAAACTTTTTTCATAAACAAAAACAACTTCTTACATTATCAAACAACAAAAAAAGATTAGCGAAATTGGTCCAGCCGTGCACGCGTCATGCTGTGAGTGTGACCAAGGGAAATAGAGATTCATTTTCAAGTATATAGACTAGCTGTCCCCCGTAGTTTCACCCGCGTTAATTTCGGAGTTAGAAAACGAAGGAACGTATCGTCATGTGACATGTCACGTGGTCATGAAAAATTGAACTTTTGATTAGACGATTTTACGTGATCTATGGCGTTAACGATCATAGATCATCGTCAACTTAGTTAAGGAGCCAGGCTATTCGTACAAGGACGTGCCATTCAAGAAATTAACGCTCTCGCGCCATATTATTTTCAGCCAGTAGCGGCCGGCAGTGGCATACCGCAAGTGAAATGTTACCTGAACGGAATCAAGGTGCCGCGGGTGGTGCGCATCAAGACGCTGCTCGTGAAGACCGTGGGCGTCATCAGCGCCGTGGTCGGCGGGCTGGCCGGGGGCAAGGTGAGCTCCGCATGCAAAAATAATAGCTGTTCACATGCGTTAATGTCGGAGTTCCTGCAGGAATTCCAAGATAAGTACCCTATGTCCTGTTCTATATCCCTGACAACGTGTATGCAAATTTTCATCATGGCCGTTTGAGTAGGCAGTTAGGCGTGAAAGAGTAACAAACAAACTCAGATTCGCATTAAATAATACTAGCTGTTCCCCGCGGTTTCGCCTGCGATAATTTCGAAGTTTCCGCGGGAAATCTGGGGTAAGAAGTACCAAAATATCCTTTTTGTGTATTGCTGATAATAACGTGTAAGCAAGATTGCATCATGATTGGTTGTGTAGTTAAGGCATGAAAGTATGAATAACAAACTCTCGTTTGCATTAAATAATAGGTATTTTGCAAGACTAACATATCCAGTACCTTGTTCTTTAACAAGCGCCTGAAACTGCCACTTTTGGATAGGTAAGTATTTAACCTAACCTAAGTATTTCAAATAAATTCTACTATCGTCTTTTTTTGATATGAAGGAGGATAGTTTTATTTTTAATAGCGAGCGGAGGGCCTAAACGTGTTCGGGTTGTTGAGAATCTCCTGTCAATTATCCAGGAAGGTCCGATGATCCACAGCGGCGCGGTGGTGGCGGCGGGCATATCGCAGGGCAAAAGTACCACTTTCAACAAGGACCTGAAGGTATTCCAGTACTTCCGCGAGGACCACGAGAAGCGAGACTTCGTGTCGGGCGGCGCCGCCGCCGGCGTGTCCGCCGCCTTTGGGGCGCCCATAGGTAAACAGAAACACATTGTAATTATAATAATAATAATCCACTTCACACAACATACAGATCTACTTGGCCCCGTAGTAAGCTTGTGTCGTGGAAACCAAACAAACGTGGTAGGCATATACATACATATATACCTACTGCAACAATCGGGTATGCTTTAGGAATTATCGAATGATGCAGATTTCCATACTAATATTATACTACTATATTATAAATGCGAATGTAACTCTGCCTGTTTGTCTGTCATTATGAAATTTAGCATACACGCTTTGTCAGGGGGTACAGAAAAGAATATAGGGTACTTTTACTCCGGAATTCACGTGGGATCTCCGAAATTAACGAAGGTGAAACCGTGGGGAACAGCTAGTTCTCAATATAAGTAAACCTACATTCAACAACTATCTGAAATCTGACGTCATTGCCAGGTGGCGTGTTGTTTTCGCTGGAGGAGGGCACCAGCTTCTGGAACCAGGCGCTGACATGGCGCACCTTCTTCGGCACGGTGGTGACCACTTTCACGCTGAACATAGCGCTGTCCGCTTACCACGGACACCCGGGAGAGCTCAGTTATCCAGGTAAACAGCATTAACGCCCTTACAGTAGGGAAACCAGCACCACCTGCTATGAAAAACCACACTTTAAGGTATTTCATTAAAAAAAAATCGTTGGGTTAAAAAATATTTTTAATGATATTTCTGCAGAATTTAAACTTAATATCAAAAAAAAATCATTTTTTACAATGATATTTATTATATAGAATGTCTTTGATTTTTTATATAAAGGTTAAATTATTATTAGTATTTTCTCTGTCAATCTACTATCAATTCTCTTGAATACATAATAACATTAATGAACGTAGAAATTAATTTTGATTCCAATTAATTTACCAGAAAGTTGAAGGTGTGTGTAGTTTTAGCCAAAAAATCCGAAAGCAAAAATCTAATTACAAGTTTGACAATTAATATTTATTACATTGGAGAATGTTACAGTCTTATAACCATTTGTACATTTTGCAGGTCTTTTGAATTTAGGCAAGATGGAACCGTTTCCGTTTCAATTCTATGAGCTGCCGGTGTTCATGTTTTTTGGAGCCGTCGGAGGCCTGCTGGGCGCTCTATGGAACTACATCAATTACAAATTAGCCGTGTTTCGAATAAGGTATCTGTACAACACATAACTGTTAGTACTCGAATTTAATAATAACTAGCAGCGCGCCGCGGTTTCAACTGCGTGAGTTTTGAAATTTCCGCAGTAACTCGAAATTCCCTGAACTTCCACAAATATTTCAAGATTAAAATCAGTCTAATCGGTCCAGCCATTCTTGAAATTAAGATTAATACATCCTATCCTATATGGATTTATATTTACTTTGGCGGTAGGGAATCCTGCGGTTACAAAGGAAGTTAGAGCAAATGCTCTAACTTGCCCAAAACTTCTTTTGCTAGTATCCCATTCCACAATATTCCCAAAACTGTAAATTTTGAAAACAGTGACTCGGTAAAAACGTAACCAAAAAGCATTTAATACATTTCTTTACGTTAATGAATGTTTAAGTGCGTGATGAATAGTTTTAATTGCGTGCGAAAATCACCCGGCACTGGTTTTCACCTGTTTTCATACTAAACTAAGTTGATGTCCCTTCTATCAGTTATTTTCTGTTCTGTGGACGTGGTTATAGTGCGCGTCGCCGCTGTGCAGGTACATAACGGCGCCGTGGCTGCGCGTGGTGGAGGCGTGCCTGGTGGCGGCCGCCAGCGCCACGTGCGGCTTCCTCATGATGTTCCTGCTGAACGACTGCCGGCCGCTCGGCGAGGACCCCACCAAAGTGCCCTTGCAGGTTGCACCGCACTACCGATATTATCTCTACCTATCTATTATGCACAAATATTGCTTACATACGATGTGATAAAAAAAAAACTATACACTACGTCATCGTCAGGATAAAATATCCCCCGCGGTAATTTTGGAGTTCCCGCGGGAATTCCAGGATAAATTATATGTATAAACCTTCCTATTGATTCACTCTATTCATTGGTGAAAACTGCATGACAATCCGTTCAGTAGTTTTTTATTTTATCGCGAACAGACACAGTCAGACTCGGCGGAGGACTGTGTTTTCTGATAATATGTATTGATAGATAGAATATTCTAATATGATTATAAACTAGTTGTGCCTCGCGGTTTCACCCGCGTGAGTTTCTAAGTCCCGCTAGAACTATTTTTTTAAATAAAAGTAGCCTAAGTTACCCCTTACCTTACCCACAGATAATATAATACTATACTATACTATACTAGCCTTACCCCTTATAACAAGAGCTACCTGCCGGCCTAAAACCGGTCCAGCCGTTTCAGAGAGTAGCCGGAACAAACAGACAAAGAGACAGACAGACAAAAATTTAAAAAATTGTTTTTTTTGTAAGTACCTACCTACTTTCATATGCATTTGATGAAAAGCTGTTAATTTGGAATTACAAACAGGCGCTTTAATTTTTTTTATATGTATAGATATATTGTATAGATATAGATGGAAAATCAACCCGGTGCTTGGCTTTAAGCCCGATAAAAGCCAGCCTTTTACGGTCTTTTTCGTTAGGCTTTGATCGTGTTTAAAGCCAAGCACCGGCTCCGGGTCGATTGCTCGATGCTCATCTATAGATACTCAATGTGTCGTACTGTCGCCAGCTGTACTGCGCGGACGGCGAGTACAACGCGATGGCGGCGGTGTGGTTCCAAACGCCCGAGGCGTCGGTGCGCTCGTTCCTGCACGACCCGGCCGGCTCGTACCGGCCCGCGTCGATGCTGCTGTTCGTGGCGTGCTACTTCCTGCTGTCCGCGTGGACCTTTGGGCTGGCGGTCTCCAGCGGCCTGTTCATACCCAACCTGCTCACCGGCGCCGCCTGGGGCCGCCTGCTCGCCATCGGCATGCAGTACTTGGTGCCCAGCTGTGTGAGTACACTGTATACAGTGAGTATACACGCATCACTGACGAATGACGACCCCATTGGCGCAGGTTACTACCGCCTCTACCTGCTAATAAAAAATTTTCGGGTTCGACCGCTTTCCAGTCATAGATTCATTCAAATCCGTTAGAAGCATGAAACCGATCACAAAAAAAAATTATGTACGTATACGCCTTTTTAGCCTGAATTTAAACCACTGTCGTTCTATGCCAGCCTCCTTAGCCAAATTGACAATCTATAATCGTAATCGCTACGGAAAACTAATCGAGTTGAAGTCAAGTTTTTCGTGATCACGTGACAAGACGATGGGTTCCTTAGTATAGCCTGTCAACTTGGCTAAGGGGGCTGTTATTTCTGTGACGGTGAACGTGTGCGTGTGCGCGTGCGCAGCCGATGAACCCCGCGAAGTACGCGCTGGTGGGCGCGGCGGCGCAGCTGGGCGGCGTCGTGCGCATGACCATCTCGCTCACGGTCATCATCATCGAGACCACCGGGCAGATCTCCAACGCGCTGCCCATCATCATCACCCTAGTGGTCGCCAAGTGGGTCGGGGATTTCTTCAACGAGGTACAATAACTTTTTTAAGCGTCAAGTTATGGCGTGACCGAGGGAAATAGGGATTCATTTTTTGGATATATCTATACACTAGCTGTCCCCCGCGATTTCATCCGCGGTAATTTCGGAGTTCCCGCGGGAATTCCGGGAAAAAAGAACTCTGTTGTGTCCTTCTTTGTACTCCTGACAGTAGTTTACGATGATAAGCAGTTCCCTGCATTAATTCCGGAGTTTCCGCGAGAATTCCGGAATAAAAACTATCCTATCCTTTAAGTTGGGCCAAATTACCATAGTGACATGAACATATTATATAGTGACCCATCATTATCGATTCAGCAGTTTAGGAGTCCATCGCGGACAAACAACATGACGCGTAATTTATATATTTTAAGATATAAAATGCTTTGTTCTGAATGACTGACTGATGTATCAACGCACAGCCTAAACCGCTGATCGTAAATACCTGAAACGGAGGGTGTGTTCTTTGTATGACGTAGGCATCCAATAAGAAAGGGTTTTTGAAAATTCAACCCCTAAGGGGGTGAAAAGGGGTGGCAAAGTTTGTATGGAATAATTCCGAGGGAACTCCGAAATTATTGCGGGTGAAACCGCGCGGGCCAGCTAGTACATATATATACGAGTATATTTGTGTATGTCTGTGGCCGGGCAGGGCATCTACGACATCCACATCCAGCTGGCGGGCGTGCCGCTGCTCGCGTGGGAGCCGCCGCCGCTGACGCACAACATCTACGCGTCGGAGGTGATGGCGCACCCGGTGGTGGCGCTGCGCACCGTCGAGAACGTCGGCCACGTGGTCGAGGTGCTTCGCCTCGTCACGCACAACGGGTTCCCGGTCGTCGACCCGCCGCTCGCCGACGATGTACCGATACTTTTTTTTTTCATTTTAATCGTGAAAGGGTGCGGCCTCATGCAGCCGCTCGACGCTCGTTTGCAGCGGTAAATCTGGTCACTAATGATCGAAAATGGTGAATTCCTAACCTCGTTTAGTCGTGGCAGTGAAAATATTAACCTGGCCTGAATGCATTGTTTACAACAATTAAAGAAGTTGTTGCAGCACCACACATATGTCGACTCGTCTCGCTCACCCTTGATCCTTTCCCAGCGACAAAGCTCAACATTTTCACCTATAACGTGAATAGACTTGTCGCTGCAAACGAGCGTCACAGATAATATAATCGAGCGTCGAGCGGCTGTATGAGGCCGTACCCAAATAGGTACTTCTCAGTTGCCACTTGCCAGACCGGTGTGTGGTAACCCATATCGCACTAGGCATGGATAAAACCCGATCATGATTCATGATTTTTGCTTAGTTTGGTACCAGACGGCGTTATATGCGTGTTGCAAGCACGTTAGCGTGTTAGCTGACGGAGAGTCGCGTGTTCCAGACGGAGGTGACGACGTACAAGCGGCTGCGCGGGCTGATCCTGCGCTCGCAGCTCATCGTGGTGCTGCAGAACAAGCTGTACAACGAGAACGCGAACACCACGTGGTCCAACGTCAACGTCGACATGAACATGTTCCGCAACGAGTACCCGCGGTACCCGTCCATTGATCAAGTCAGTATTATCAAAGATTCGAGACTATACCTACTCTGCCTCCCACCAATTTCGTGCCTCCTCATATCCCGTGAAAATGACCTTGGTAAAGACCGAGGAAAGTTTGACACATAAAATCGACATGTGACAATAATTATTCACTGACAGGCGACAGCTGACAGTTATTGTCGACTCGCTGTCAACCTTACGATACGCACACACGCACAACACGTGTACGTACACGTGTGCGTTTCGTGGGTTTGGGCGCAGTTGTTCGGTTTAAATTTCACTCGTTTGAGTTGTAACCAAGCCACAGAACGATCGAGTTGTTTTTATAACCTCAAATTATTTGAAATTTCAGGCGCCATTTGTTCTCTCTCAGCTCACATTGCGAATAAGACTGTTTTACATCCAGTTATAAACCTTTTTGTGACTACGACACCTCCCCTTTGTTCGTAAGAACTCCGATTGATTTCTTTTTCGACGAATCTGGTTTTTGGCGCAAAATTTGACACTTAAACAATACATAGCTGTCAGAGTGAAAATGAACTTACGGAGATGGTTGTTTGGTTGCTGCACTCTGAGCCACAGAACGGGTGAAACTACGCTCTGACAGCTATTAGAGTAAAATTTAACCAAGCGCGGGTAGAGAGCGCGCTCGAGTGCATTCGTGCGAATCCACGGAACGCGCCTCAAGCCTGCCTTCTTTTCTCATGGGAAAGTATCATATTATATGATTCAAGATCATTTGTATGGAGATTGGAGTGCCACCGGTAGGGAGAGCCCGAATTTTTTCGCTCTCGTCCTTTCGATATCGAGCGTTTTTTTTTGTATGGAAAATGAACAACGCCATCTATCCAGTGTTGTTCATTTTCCATACAAAAAAACGTTTTGACATTACGAGTTACGACGATATCGAAAGACGAGAGCGAAAAAATACGTACTCCCCTACTGGTGGGTATTATTTATTTATTTATTTTTTATTTATTCTTGCACAAAATAGTACAAATGGCGAACTTAATGCCTTGCGACAATCTCTGACAGTTAACCATTGGGTTGACAGAGAGATAAAAGGGATGGGGTGTGCAACCTACGGAAAAAACTAAAAAAATAAAAATAATAGTATTAAAAAACTAAAAACTGTTACAAACTAAGACATAAATAAGGACTGAACATATAGATAATATTACACAACATAAAATACGTACTTAAATATTTAGGTATTATAATAATATTATCACACATGTTCCGAGGGCCGTCGTACGATTCATGCGCACTTTGTTAATGTGAACACTTTGTATCGGTGCGCCGGCAGCTGGAGATCGAGGACTGGGAGAAGACGTGCACGGTGGACCTGCGGCCGTTCATGAACCCGTCGCCGTACACGCTGCCGCACAGCGCCTCGCTGCCGCGCCTCTTCCGCCTGTTCCGCGCGCTCGGGCTGCGCCACCTGCCCATCGTCAACGACGTCAACGAGGTAAACACAAAACACAACCACAATTCCTGGATGATCATCCAGACCAGACTCTGGCGACCTCTCAAGAGCTAAGATAGCAATGCATACAGCCGAAATCCTGAATCGCGCTAACGCACACACACTTTACACACACGTCGTAAAATCGTTGAAGAATGACATGAAAATAAAAGCCACATTAATTACTATCTAGGATAGGCAAGTAGTGTACGCTCTGTACTATCTGAAGGATGACTAGCGTAGAATGCTACTATAGCATTAAGTCCGCCTTTTGTACCTGCACAAAAAGTTTAAATAAATGATACTAATCTGGTGTGTTCAGGTTGTGGGCATGGTGACTCGCAAGGACATAGCGCGGTACCGCGTGTGGCGCCACCGCGGCCACATGGGCATGATCGAAGTGCTGCTGTCCAACGAAATTTAGTTATGGCAGTCATCAGAAGAAAAAAATCTTCAATAAAACATTCATCTACTGCCACAGACTGTATTTTTTACTTTTCAGAGGAAGAAATCCATGTTTTATGGCAGGTAAAGATTATTATGGTTAAATATTTTAACAAAATTTGTTATTTGCTAAATAATGGATGATTGATAGATATAGTTCTGTAAATATTATATAACATTAAGTAGGTACTATTATCATATAGTTATTTATTTTTGACAGTAGTGCTATGAATGGAAGATGCCAACAAGATGTCATCTGTAGACTGTACAATATATAAAACTAACTAGAATAGAATCTGTACCTAAATAAATCGGGGTCTTAATATAATTAGTATTCAACTAGTAGAATCAAAAACAATAAGGATTTCTATCATCTGTTTCTCTGTAATTTGAGCTTAAATCATAATATGTAAGTACTAGGTTGCCTTCCTTAGAGCCAGTGCACTTAAAAATACTACGCAAATGTGGCTACAGGCTAGTCCTTAGTAAAATTTTTTGTTCATTCAAATAGGTAGCCAAAAACACATTTAGTACCCACAAAATAAACTATAATTAATCTTATCATACTTATGCACTATGTTTAATCCTAACTTCCTAACTAATATTATTATAAATGCGAAAGTGAGTTTGTTTGTTTGTTTGTTACGCTTTCATAGTTTAACGGCTCAACTGATCACGACGAAATTTTGCATATATGTCAGGGGTATAGGGACACAGGGTACTTTTTATTCCCGTGGGAACTCCGAAATTACCGCAGGGAACAGCTAGTAACTATATATTATGCGAAATTATTAATTTCTATGTTACCACCAAAGTTTTATGTCTAGAAAGTAATTATTAGAATTAAAGTAGGTACTTCACAAAGTGACTAATAAAGAAAGTGACATGTCAAAAAGAGTCAATTATTTCATATATTTCGACTTCAATATGCTTCTTAATCCATGTAAATTTCTTTTTATACCTATTTTATTTTTATTTTATTTTGGAGGAAAACCTTACGGCTAATGTAACAAAAATAATATGTAAAATGGCAGACAACAGCCATTCGCGGAATTCACAAATGTTATAATATATGGAATTATGTTATAATATAATATACGGAATTCACAAATGCTATAATGTATATTCAAATCATATAAGAGAACAAGTATGATAAATACAAAGAATTAGCCATTTTTGACATGTCCCTTCATACGTACGTACGTCCCAAAATATTTGTTGACACATTAATAAAATATATTTTATATGTTATCGAAACTTTCTCTAATTTTAAGTTAAAACGTGTAAACAACGTGACCGATTTTTTAAAAAGGTGTGACTAGTTGTCCTAAACTTATATCCTCCTTCTATGACTCATTCCCAACAAAGATTTCTCGCCCTACCAACATGAAATGTCTCCTTACTCTCACTTTCTCCCCATTGGTAAAGAAACTAACAATCATCCCCACCGAACAAACTTGTACTCCTCAGAAGAATAACTTTGTACTCCTTTGTTTACTTTCAACCACGGTAGTATCTCTAAGTAGTTTGTGCTTTCAACTACGTGACATTGGCGGAGTCACTATGGTACTCAGAAGAATAATTAAAGCATAATGGTATCACACTATGGGTAGAGCAACACAGTGGAAGCCATATTAAAAAAAAAAAAAAGATTGGGATTTGTTTTTTATCCTTGGCAGTGAGGGTTCAACCCTTTCTCTGCCCCGTTTTTGTAGTCAATAAGTTTAGGTTACAAGAACATGGCCATTACCTCTAGACCACACAGTTTTGGCATAATCCCCTAGTGTTGGGAATGCTTATCTATCTATACTAATATTATAAAGAGCAAAAGTTTGTGAGTTTGAGTTTGTGACGTTGTAGGGGGTAATCTCTGGATCTACTGAACCGACTTTGAAAATTCTTTCACTTATAGGAAGCTACAGTGATCCTGAGTGATATAGGTTACTTTTTATCCCGGAATTCCCGCGGGAACTCCGAAATTACCTCGGGTAAAAGCTATCTCTGGATCTACTGAACCGATTCTGAAAATTCTTTCACTTATAGGAAGCTACAGTGATCCTAAGTGACATCCGAACTCCGAAAATCACCTAGTTATTCAGTAAAGTGGTTTGTTAGTAATGTACCTAATAAAAGGTTTCTGGTCCCAAGATCACGTCTTTCATAGATCGTGATATTAAGTACAAGGATGGTGGTGAAAGGGTTAATCAGTGGGAATGATTTGGAATATAGCATCTATGTTAGAATTCTGATAAAAACATAGTAGTTATTCTTGGTTTGTCATTGGTGAACAAACTACACACACAGAGGCGTCTCTAGCCCATGTAGCGCCCGTGTGCAAACATTACCCTAGCCCCCTAGAAGGTAAGCGCGTGGTTAAAATGAAATAGGTATAAAGTACAAGTAAGTAAAACATCAAGTTAACACAAACTGAAAAACCCCAGCGGATAATAAAATTTATTGTTTGGAGATTTTTGAAGAAGTAATTTCCGCCGAGTTTTCGTAGCGAGCGGCGCTCGGCGCCCCCTAGGACTTCTGCGCCCGTGTGCAACGCACACCCTGCACTATAGGTAAAGATGCCTCTGTACACACACATCAAAATAAAAGTGTCTAGGGATCAAGTACATTTTAGAGAATTGCCGCAAATTGGGATTATTTTTTATTGAATTATATTTATATAGAATTTTATTGAAATTTTGTTTAAACTTTTAAAAATACCTGTCATTAAAAATCCCTATGAAAGCGTGTGATGGCGTTTTTACAAAAACATTACAATTTTTGCATCGTAACCATATCGTAACTGAAAAAAATTGCATCGGTATGGAGCGACGACATCATATGCCTCGAGAAGAGATGTTGAGAGCCGTTGAAATGTTGGAAGCTGGCGTCAGGCTACGCACTGTGGCTGCTGCTGTTGGGACAAGGCAGAGCGTCATAAGCCACCTATGGACATGCTATCGCATCACGGGCAGTGTGGCCGAGTGACATGGAGGGCGAACTCGCATCACCACTCGAAGACAGAATCGGTATATCCAGAATACAGCGCGAAGAAATCTTACTATGACCGCCGTGATGATAGCTACGAGGCTTCACATCGCTTCAGGCTTACTGATAAGCGATCAAACCATATGTAATCATTTACGAGAAGAGGGTCTGCGGTCCCGAAGGCCTCTGAGAATTCCACCAATAGCGCCCCGCAACCGTAGAGCTCGTTTACAATGGGCTCGCGAACACAGTAATTAGGAAGAAGACTGGCGTGGTGTTTGCTTTTCTGATGAATCTCGTTTCGGTATGAGGTCGGATACAAGACGTACATTAGTTTGAAGAAGCCCTGGACGTCAAGAACAATTGAAGTTCTATCAGGGAGTTCATCCATATAGAGGGGGAACAATTATGGTTTGGGCCAGTATGTCGATCGGTGGAAGAACCGATCTCATTTGGATCAGGGGCAACCTTAATGCTCAGATTTGTGCGACGAGGATTGTTTCAGACGTAATTATCCCTTTACGAAGCCAGTTGGGTGATTCGTTTCCACTTATACACGACAATGCACGTCCACACACCGTGGCCTGTTCAATCACGTACGCATGGGATATACTCCAAAGAGGTCTGCCGAGTATGGACGCCGTAAATACCCCACAACAACTTTTTGACTTGTTACAAAGAACGTGGGTGGCCATTCCTCAAAGCGATTTTGATGAACTGATTTTAAGCATGCCAAATTGCTGCAGATCTGTGATTCATATCAATGGAAGGAACACAGAGTATTGATTTGTTTAGTCATCACCTCAGACGAAATAAAATTTCGTAAAATTGGTTCAATTTCTCACATCTTACAAAAAATGAAATTTTTCTTAATTTATTTAAAATGTGGGGATGAGTTGTTAATTTAGATATGGGAAATAAGGTAGGCGGCCAGTCCAAAAGATTAAACTAGATTTAAATTTATTGAGTTTCGTTCTATAGCAAAAACTGTACCTACTTGATCCCTAGACACTTTTGATGTGTGTATTTCTCACATGTTGTAGTGTCAAAAACTGTTACATTAGGTAAGGTACCTACCTGATGCTAAATGTGATATTAAAGTTGATAGGTCCCTGATTAAAGTTAATAATACAAAAAAATATTTGTTTTATTTTTTATTTAATTGTTATTAGGTAGTTATTCCGAAGTTATATTCCAGATGAATTAGAAAAAGCGCGGTACTCAATGCAGTACCCTTTGTAGTTAAAAAACAATTGCATTTATCAATTCATATTGATGATAGGTACCACAATATCTTTATTTACTCTCTATTGCTGCTCAGCTGTTATCTAGTACTTATTAGAGATATTTCTATACGAACATGATTACCTATTTGGTCATAAAAATACTTTTTATTTCGTCGAGTTGGTCATATTTTAATTGTTAACAAATAGTTCCCATCCTATGCCTGCCCATAAATTAATAAATAAAAACACAGGTAGTATGATCAACAACAGTAAAATGTAATGTATAAACTCGTCCATTTTGGGATGAATGGGATGAAATAATGTTTTTCTAGTCTGCACCAGTTCAGTAAAAGGTGTAACAATTTGACTTGTAAAGGACGCACAAACTAAATAAAGTTATTTTAATCACTACCATTTAATTGGTTCATGATCACTACGGATGCCGGATACTTTTCTCACCCAAAAAAAGCGGAATGCAAGTTTTGTTCCAGCCACATTACAGCCACAGACCAACCACAGACTTTAGCCACAGACTTAAACTAGTAACAGACGACCCAACTTGGTTGGATCCAACCGCCCGACCACGACCAAATCGGAACGTGTATAGGGTAGTTGGTCCAACATAATTATTATTAATACCGGTTGGACGTGGTCGGCTCGCCGACGCACCCGACCAGCCAACCGTCCAACCAAATTGGTACGTGTGGAGGCAAACGATCCAACCGATGTGTCTCAGTCGCATTCGAAACGCCGCCGAGCGCTGACGAAAAGTAGGTAAAAAGTAGAAACCATCGAAATGATAAGTACTACGTACAACTTACAACTACGTAATACTTATTATTTCGATGTTAAAAACAAACTTAATATACACACCGGCAGAATTAGCGGAACATAAAAAGGCAGAGTATAGAAATAATTACGTATATATATTAAAACAAATAATAATTAGACGTGAAGTAATAAATTAATATACATCTTTTAACACTTTAAAAGTTTGTAATTAAATTATTAAATTTTATTTAAAATAATAATAAAAAATAACACTTTTTCTCTAATTTGTGGGCACACAAATAATGTTGCAAATTAAAGATTACTGTGATTTTAACACTAAATAAATGAACGATAAATAACGTGTGTTTCCCCCCTACGTCATTCAACTTTTATTTGCAACATTGTCTGTGTTCTCACAAACTAGAGATTTTTTTTTTAATTTTGATTACTTTTAATAAAATTTAACTAAAAACTTCTTAAAGTCGATGTTATAAGATGCATATTAGTTTATTACTTCATGCCTGATAATAATTTGTTTTAATATATGTATATACGTAATTATTTCTATACTCTGCCTTTTTATGTTCCGCTAATTCTGCCGGTGTGTATATAAATCACGTGTCACGCTGTTTGTCCGCGATGGACTCCCAAACTACTGAACTAATTTTGATAAAATTTTGTAACCTTTTATAATATGGTCAAACTTAAAAGGTAGGATAGTTTTTATCGCGGAATTCCCGCGGGAACTGCGGCACTAATGCGGGGAACAGTTAATCACTGTGAACTACTGTCACGGGTACAAAGAAGGACATAGAGTACCTACTATTTCCCGGAATTCCTGCGGGAACTCCGAAATTACGGTGGATGAAATCGCGGGGGACAGCTAGTATTATTATAAATAAGTACGACGCGACGACGATGGAGCAAAACTCTGAACGCGACATAACTGTGAAGTTATTAGAACTATATAAAGACTTTCCCTGTTTGTGGGATTTAACAAATAAAGATTACTTTAATAAAGAAATGAGAAATCAAGCTTATACAATTTTGTTTGAAAGTTTTAAGAGCAGGCGGCATGACGTCCGTACCCTTCTTCAGTGCATAGGCAAATGACGGTTGGATGCCCAACCGTCGGTACGTCTGTAGCAATGTCGGAACGGCTGGCACGACGGCGGTAATTTGGTTGGATCCAACCAAATTGGATCGTCTGTTACTAGTTTTATGGATTATGGAACAACCACTGAGCAAATAATCACTAATCACACTAGGCACTTCCATACTAATCGCTGATCCAATCTATGAAAGCATGTAGTGCCAACTATACCAATGCAATGTATGACGCGGTCATATAAATTTGGTTAAGTATTCCAAAGTTGGTAAAAAAGTTCGCGCATAAATCCATAGTAACTTTTGGTTCAACGGAGTGTCGCTGGCCTGGGAACAACTTCCATCAGCCGTCGCCGTACGATCTACGAACGGACGGTTACGGTTGGCCGTTCGGCGTTCCCCAAGCGACTTGTCTAGTTGACACACTACAGAGTACTTTTTTTATCTCTAGTTCAATAATGATTAGGGTACTTGCATGAAATTTATTATAAGAAATTGTGTCAATATTTTAAAAATAGAGCCTTAGAAAAGCGTTTTCGTGATACGGGATTTACACTCGCGCCTCGTACCTCGCCTCGTGCTTCGTCTTGTGGCAAGCTTACTATGAGCTCTTAAAGCAGGACCTAAATTGAATTGCTCTGCTTTATCGTACTATCACCACATTTTAGCAGGCCTGCTACCGGCCTGTTTACGTTGACATCTAGAAAACCGTTCACTTTTTTTTTGTATGAACAATTCGTACTACGACCACTAGTTTGACAGCACGAAAGCGTCGTAAAGGCGTCTAAAATGTCAAATAAAGCGATGGTTAAAAAGTTGAAAAGTAAAGTTAAAAAGTATGATGAACTTTTTCAAAATTGTTTTGTAAATTGGAGTGATTTTCGACGGATTTTCGTATGAATCAAAGTTTTTTTATTTTGTTAAAGTGTGAATCAGAGATAATATAGTTTAAACACTACTGCATTTACAAGAGATAAGAGAAATACGAGAAATTAATAACAAACATGAATTTTGTCAACTGTATTTTGGTGGATTTTGATTTTTTGGGCCATTTTCTACCTTACTTCCGAGTCATTGGCAGTGAAGAATTAATTTTAATGCAAAATAATGCCCATCTTCCCATAACACGTTGCGTTGTTGATGATTTAGGTATTCATTTCATTCTTGAATATTTAATCCTTCCCAAACCTACGTGTAAAGAAAAATAATGCAATAATTTAGATGACGCTTGAACTAGAACTGCAAAATAAACTATCTACAAAACTATCGATAGTTTATTTTTGCAAGCACTATTGCAAAAATGTATATGCCGATTTAAAATTTATAATTTGCATATAATTGAACTATTTAATTGCATAAAATATTGATTTCCAAACACTACCGTGTACCTCAAATAATTTGAAAAAATGTCAAAATAACCTAAAATGAGAATGCAAAACCGACAAAATGACCATATTTGATTACTTACCGATGGAAGCTTAAGATTTCCGCATTATTTTATTTGCGGGATGAATGTGATTTACATCCCACTATAATGCAGGACATTATTTAATCTTTAAGCTTTGCGATTTACACTAAGTCACTGATAATTTTGTAGTATTTTTATAAAAACACGTAAAATGAACGAAGCACTTCAAGTCGCATGCGGGCATAAGCATTAAACGAAAAATGCGATGAACAAAGTTATAGACAAAAACCCTAGACTATTAGTAGTTTTTAAATTTAGTATCATAAAGGTAGCCAAGGTAACCAAATTGACGTTTGCTTGGCTACATTTTGCATTTTGAGCAACCTATATCTGTCTCTTTCTAGTGCTGTTATGAGTGTATAAGAAAACAGAGACGACTATATTAGTTAAATTTAGCCTCCTTCTATGCTTTAGTTATTATTTTGAGGCTCAGTGGGTCCAGTCCATAGATAATACAATATGTCGGCGAGAGGGTAGTTTCATTCAAAATAACTGTTGTTTCCCGCCGCCGGTCTCCGATAAATAGTATATTTCATTACAAGTGCGGAAAGGCTGTCATTGCAAAGAGTTCCGACAAATGTCGACCCGAGCCGAGGCGCAGCCGAAGGTGAGGGTTGACAGTCGGAACTCTTTGCAATGACGGTTCCGCACGTGTACTGAACAACTATTTTTAATACAGTTGCGAAAAAAATGAAGAAATTTAGTAAAATAATAAAAACACAAACTCAACTAAGTTCCAACTGTGATCAAGAGATGGCGCTAGTCGTATTAGTAATACGAAACCTACGTTGCGCAATACAAAAAGTGTGTCAAAGTCGTTTCGCCATTTTTGACAGTTGGGAAAGAGAACGCACGAGTTCGGAAAAGGTAAAGAAAAAGCTCGAGTATGTAATAGCCCACTTCCCGAACGCTATACGTCCCTGCAATATGCCACTTTTTGAGCAACTGTATTAAAAAAAAATTAAAATGGCGTAAGTGTTGGTTATAGGAGCCACATCACCACTGCCACTAATAAACGGAAAAAAAGAATGGGCAAAAATCTATCTAAGAAATAGACAAGAGTAGGTATAGCAATATGAATTATGAAACTTATTAAAGACTAGCTGTGCCCCGCGGTTTCACCCGCGTGCTTTTCTGAATTTCCTTAGGAACATTTTTTTTTAAATAAAAGTATCCTATGTTACTACTTACTTATAACTGCTATCTATCAGTGAAAGTCCCGTTAAAATTGGTCCAATCGTTTCAGAGATCAGCCGGAACAAACAGAAATATGGGATGGGATGTAAATCACATTCATCCCGCAAAGAAAATAATGCGGAAATCTTAAGCTTCCATCCATCGGTAAGTAATCAAATATGGTCATTTTGTCGGTTTTGCATTCTCATTGTAGGTTATTTTGGCATTTTTTTAAATTATTAGAGGTAAGTGCACACGGTAGTGTTTGGAAATCAATATTTTATGCAATTAAATAGTTCAATTATATGCAAATTATGAATTTTAAATCGGCATATACATTTTTGCAATAGTGCTTGCAACAATAAACTATCGATAGTTTATTTTGCAGTTCTAGTTCAAGCGTCATCTAAATTATTGCATTATTTTTCTTTACACGTAGGTTTGGGAAGGATTAAATATTCAAGAATGAAATAAATACCTAAATCATCAACAACGCAACGTGTTATGGGAAGATGGGCATTATTTTGCATTAAAATTAATTCTTCACTGCCAATGACTCGGAAGTAAGGTAGAAAATGGCCCAAAAAATCAAAATCCACCAAAATACAGTTGACAAAATTCATGTTTGTTATTAATTTCTCGTATTTCTCTTATCTCTTGAAAACGCAGTAGTGTTTAAACTATATTATCTCTATTCAAACTTTAACAAAATAAAAAAACTTTGATTCATACGAAAATCCGTCGAAAATCACTCCAATTTACAAAACAATTTTGAAAAAGTTCATCATACTTTTTAACTTTACTTTTCAACTTTTTAACCATCGCTTTATTTGACGCCTTTACGACGCTTTCGTGCTGTCAAACTAGTGGTCGTAGTACGAATTGTTCATACAAAAAAAAAGTGAACGGTTTTCTAGATGTCAACGTAAACAGGCCGGTAGCAGGCCTGCTAAAATGTGGTGTACCTAAGTATTTTTTGTCGATGATAAAATAAAATATCGCAAAAATTGTTACCAACGTCAATTTTTGATAATTTACTCAAACATTCTTTCGATAATGATGTATTGGGTGATCATAGAAATTTTTTGCTTGAATTGATTACCGCCGCACTCAGAGTCGACTTTAATGATTACTTAGTTAAGTATAGATTTTTGAAACAAAACTGCCGCAATCAGAGACGTTCAGTAAATTAATGTTACTTGGCATTTAATGAGATGTAACTTAATTAGTTAAATACCAATTAACATTAATTTATTAAACTTGTCTGACTGCGGTAATTTTGTTTTAAAAATCCATACTTAACTAAGTAATCATTAAAGTCGACTCTGAGTGCGGCGGTAAGCAAAAAATATTTAACAATTAGAATTCGTTGTATCGCAAAATAATTATCTTCTCCTGTAGAAAAAGTAAGGATGTTTCTAAAAACCTATAATTTTTAAAGGACAGTGATTTACATAATCTAAACCTAAGAAATAAAAAAAAACTCGCTGTGCCCACTACTAGGCTCCATAAAATTTCTAATTCTTTCAAAGGGCAATGTACCTATACGCTTTTACAACAAACTGCCTAACGATATCAATTAATAAATTTAAGAGCCTAATTATAATTACACTTTGGGCGATAAAACCTATTATAGTGTAAAGGATTACATATTATATGATACAAAAGTTTGGTAATGAATCGCTCTTTTCTATTATTGGGTTCCTATTATTATTTTTATTCTATTTTATTTTTTATTTATTTATTTATTTATTGAAAACTAACTCTACAGCACATTAAGAAAACGATTAACCAATACAAATAACTCACAATAGTGCCAATGACAGGTTAGACTAATCTTAACGAAATAGAGAACTGACAAGTTAATAAAATAAATTAAAAAGTTAATACAAAAAAGAAAAAGATTAAGAAAAAAAAAAAAAAAAACGGACAAAACAGATGAGAAATGTGAGGTGTGTGGTGTGAGGTGAGTGGTGTGTGTTTATGCGTGCGTGTGTATGTGTGTGCGTGTGTGTGTGTGTGTATGTTTTTGTATGGGTTTTTGTGTGTGTGTGTGTGTGTGTGTGTGTGTGTGGGTGTGTGTGTGTATGTGTGGGTGTGCATGCGCAATATCACAACTCGCTTGACTTGTGTACGAATTAAGGTTTAATTTGACAGGCGAGGTTAGATTGTAGATTACAGTTGTTAAAATATTTGGATAAAAGTTGTGTGCGTGCTGTTTGCCGTTAACGGTCTTATGTGATATTATGTGATAAAATAGTGGCTTGATATCGGTATTTTGTTATTTTTAGCTTTTTATTTTGTGTTTTTGGAAGTCGGTTTTATATTTTTGTTAAATTTTTTTTTATTTAAAACTCGTTCCGGGGCCAATTGCTCTTGTCGTTAGCGCTTTTTTGCGTTTTCTTGGTAATTTCAATTTGTGAATAATTTATCCTGTGTTTATAAATAAATGAGTTGATCAGACAGAAGTGAGTTCTTTATTTTACCTTAGCATATTTTGATTTATTGCCAGATATTCCTATTTCTTTGAATTGAAGGCGTTACGTGCAGCTAAATAGCGCGCCATCTTTGAAAACGTAATTTCTCATAAAGCAATTTATCAAAAATATGCTTACTTAAGATGAAGATTTTCCACCCTAATTAGCTAGGGAGCTGGTGGCAATTTAGGTATATGATTTCATCGTCCTTGATACCAAGACGTAATGTAGTCTGGACTTATATTGACTAGAAAAAATAAGTGGTGAGCTCAGGCAGCTCTGATTTTTAATTATAAATAATTTTGAAATTGTAATTAAAAAAAAAACATATTAAATTATATTATCGTTTCTGCCATCAATTATCTAATATATATAAATCACGTGTCACGTTGTTTGTCCGCGATGGACTCCGAAACTACTGAACGGATTTTGATAAAATTTTGTAACCATTCATAATATGGGCCAACTTAAAAGATAGGATAGTTTTTATCCCGGAATTCCCTCGGGAACTGAAGGACATAGAGTACTTTTTTCCCGCAACCTCCGCGGGAATTCCGAAATTACCGCGGATGAAATCGCGGGGGACAGCTAGTATCTTATAAAATACGATTCATAGATAGTGAAATTAAAGCTGGCAGAAGTCAGGATGGTGGGATTTGCACACTGAATCATCATCAAAACGGTTGAGCTGAGGTGGAAATGAGATTTCGATTTGTTTCAAGTTTCATTTGATTTACAGAATATTATTTTGTTTTTTATTCATTTATACAACCTTGCCGTATCATCTCTTAGATAATACCACTCAAGTCGAAAATTGTCGGTTTTCACATTTTAAAATTAAGTAAACAAGTTAAAGTAAATGGTCAAATAAGTATAAATAATTTCTTAACCGCTAACTAGGTAGTAGTAACAACAGAAAAATTCCACATTTTTAAAATACAGTTTTTTTCGTCTGCTCTAATGCTGGTAAAAATGACTTATGCAGTGTTGTTAGCTAAGGGACAATTATAGGCGATCGTCAAGTGAGATTCACATTGCGTAGGTAGATAGTTAGCAAACGAAACATAGGTAAATACACGAACCGCAAATTGCAATAACGATTGATGATCACCTATCCTAGAAATCACTAGTGCGTCAATGGCTAGAGATTTCATAACGCTTAAAAGAAATATTGCGAGTGACATTTTGCGAAAATTGACGAAAGTGACCTTCGGCGAAAGGACATTAATTTGGTGTTTTGCACGTGGTAGAAATTTTGAGTTACGAACATTTTTTGCCTGCCATCTACATTCGCATAGTAAAAAAAAAACAATATTTAAAGACGAAACAAATACGAATATTAAAATTAAAACGAGCATTCATACCCTAATTTATAACTTAAACGTTTGGAATAAACAATTAATAGCTTGTTGCGCATCTTCGAAATATCTAGGCTTGTCGGATCTCATGATGCCGTAATCGGGATCCAGTGCTGGCAGCATCAGGCCAGAGTTGCTTGCACTGCCCGTATGCGACACATGCTTGTGCGACTGAGACGTCAATATTTTACTTCTGGTCGACTTATTTGTCATTCTTTTCATTCTGCTAACATTTTCCTTGGTAGTCGTTAGAATTTTAAGATTTTCCGGTAGGTGTAGAAACTCTGTTAAATCCTGTAAGAGGAATATACTTTTTTAAAAGAATCTTCATACAAGAACAAATGACCAGGAATAAATGCAGAATATTAGGTACCTCTTTGATATCAACGTATTTTGAAAACAGCCACAAGTAGGTCGACAATATGCAGAATAACTGGGTTTCACTGTTGCTAAATCGCCACATGAACTTCAAAATTGGCGGTATACGATCTCTCTGAAAAATTTGTATTAATAATCACATAAACGTGAGCATCTTTGTAAATTTACGGCTCTGTATCATCTTTTAAAATTATTAACTGCTTGACGAACAACTCGCAAAAACCGTCAAGAAGCTCGAAATTTTGCACAAAGATTGATTCTTTATCAAAGGATGATTCGTATATTTTAGTTTTAAGCTCCGCGAATGCGGATTTTACGAGACAAATTTATTTAAATAAGTTTAGCGCGGATAGAAAAAGCAAACGGTAAGGTACCTGATAAATCCTCGGTCCCGTAACTTTATATTTAGTTAAATTGACAAGCACAGCAGCAGCGGACTTCAACACTTCTATACTGGAAATGGACCTGTTAGTCGCCATCATGTAGATATACACGCTTCGAACGACCGTCGGCGCGTCGTCGTTGTACATCATTGGGAACACTTCGGTAAGTAACTCTGTAGTTGAAGTTACATTGAACATTTTAAGAATTGTCACCAGGTTCTACACAGGTTACACAGACAGAAATCAACTCACCTAAAGACTGAAAAGCTTTTATGACAGTGTCGATACCAGAAAAATTTAGGAGGACCTCCATGGCTTCCATGTTACGTTCCTTTAGAGTGTACTGAGTGGATTTCAGGGCTCCTTCCCGCCATCTTCGTCTTATTTCTGCTACACGTTTATCTCCAGCGATTTTGGTCCGAGCCCTATCACCTCGGAACAAAGCCTATAAATATCATAAAATTTGCTCAAAAATAGAATCCATTTGCACAAGTAATTTTAGAATATTTGGAAGAATATGTACAGTGTAAGTCCCTACCTGAATTATCGAGGCAGCTCTGTTGCGCTTCTTTTCTTCCCTAGCTTTTTGAATTGTTTCTTTTTGACACTGAATCTTTTTTCGCACCAAGTATCCTCTGATTACTGCTTGCAAATTTATAATTGTTCTCTTCTTTTGCATAAATTCACAGCGTATTAATCGTGTTAGTAGTTTTCCCTTCCACATTTTCTGTATTAATACCAAATGTTTAAAAAAGCGGCAATACCATTTCTGCACCAGGTATCGCCTAACGTTCTTTTGTATACACAATGCTGCTTTTTCCCTGCGTTCTTTCATAAGGATCCTGTGTTTTTTCTTCCTGTAAGCTGCTTGTACACAAACCGCAGCTGAGCGTATTTGCAAGAATCGTTTTCTGTACAAATAACATCTGACATACGCTTGGAGCTTCGTAACAAATACTTTACGTTTCAAAAAGTTTTGTCTTTCTTTCTTAGCTAATTTATATGAGCGGTAATATCTCTGAATGATAATGGTAGCACTCTTAATTTGTAAGTATTTTTTACGCATGACGTGCATTCGGAATGTGGATTGTATGATTATGATTTTTCTCTTTAACTCAAGAAATTGTTGGCGGCATTTATCTCGTGTTTTAATAGATCTAAACCATGCTTGTATTTTTTTTGTTGCTTTAAGTCTTTTTATTTCACGTGCTATCTTGATTGCTCTAAAGCGTCGTTGAATAAATATAACAGCCTTTTTTATATGGGTGTATTCATTGCGTAACCGTCGAGTTTCTCTAACTGATCTGAATTTCTTTTGAATTAATATAGTGGCAGTCTTCAGAGTTAAAAACTGTTTCCTTTGAGTCTTACCTAAAACGTAAGCTCTGTAATGTATTTGTATTGTTTTAACAGCCCTTAGGATTCCAGAGAACTTACAACTTTGTTCCACCATTAAACGTTGAGCTCTATACCTTCTCTGAATAGTAATACAGGCTGATCGAAGAGCTACATAAGAGATTTTGGCTTTTCTCATAGCAAAAATAGCTTTGTATCTTTGTTGTAAAGTTATACAAGACTTCCTTAATTTTAAGAACTCAGATCGTAGTTTCTGACTTAGTTTAAAAGCTCTATAAAATCTCTGAATGCAAATACAAGCATTTAACGTTTTAAGATATTGACTTCTATCATGTTTCATCAGAGCATTTGCTCTAAATCTTTTTTGAACGGTGACGGCAGCAGCAAATAACCTAAGATAAGCATGCCTTTGCATTCGCATAGCGGTAAGAGCTTTGTATCGTTTTTGCATAGTTATCACAGCTGCTTTAAGTCTCAAATATTTTTCTCGTTCTATTCTCATGGCACAAATGCTTCTATATTTTTGTTGCAAACATACAGCAGCTTCCTTCAACTCACAGTATTCGTGTCTAACTCTTTTACTCTCTTTATATCGTTTAAAATAAGTTTGAATGTTGATAACTGCGTTTTTGACCAGCAAATACTCATTTCTCTGCCTCTTCATAATTAAATGTGACCTATAAAACCTTTGAATTACAACAGCAGCGACTTTCATATTAATAAATTCCTGTTTAACCTTTTTCATGTTAATATAAGATCTATAGTATCTCTGTACTGTAATCGTTGCTGTTCTGATTTTAACATATTCAATTCTTTGTTTTCTGCCGAGAATAAACGCCCTGTAAATTGTTTGAATAACTATACAAGCCCGTTTCGTTTGCTGATATTGTTGCTTTATTTGTATACATCGTTGGTAACCTCTAAACCAACTTTGAATGTTGACTGCAGCTTGTTTTTGTTTGAGGAATGTTTGCCTTTGTCGTTTTCCTAGAGAATATGCTCTATACGCTTGTTGTACTGTTATGGAGGCGGATTTAAGCTGTAAATATTGAGACCTTAGTTTACGCATTTGTATCTGTGCTCTATATTTTTGTTGGACAACGATGGCGGCAGCGCGAAGTTTCTGATAATTTTGCTTAACATCTCTCATCTGCAACAAAGATCTATAACAAGCCTGAATTAACAGAACGTTTCTCCTCAACGTTAAGAAGGTGTGTCTTTCCTTACGCATGTTTAGCAAATTTCTATAACGAATCTGGATAGTAATAACAGCGTTCCGCAAACTTAGGAAACGATTTCGTTGAGCTTTAGCTATTTTATATGATCGATAGTATCGTTGAATGATTAATGCAGATTTGCGTAAAGCTGTGTATTGGAGTCTAGTGTTCTTCATTAGAAAGTATGATCTGATTCGATTCTGTAGTACCAATGTAGCTTTTTTCAGTATCAAATAGTTCACTCTTTGTTTTTTCATGGACAGATGTGCTCTTATCTTATTTTGTAACCTAAGAATTAAATCTTTTTGCCTTAAATAATCAGTACGCGTTTTTTTAGCCCTGCATAATGCTTGCAACTTGATTACTGTTTGCTTCAGTTGAAGGTACGACTCGCGCTCATTCCGCATTATTAATATAGCTACCCGACGTTCTTCAATTACATTCACGGAGCTTTTAAGCTTTAGGAATATTTTGCGCTGTTTTTTCATTCTAAATTGACTTTGAACAATAATAGTATATTTTCTTAAATCATTCAGTTTTTTCATTTCTATTTTCATCAATAATTTACTTCTATACTTTCGCTGAACAGACAAAACAGATTTTTTATATTTTAGGTAAAAATTTCTAATAATGAATCGACGTATTAAACTCTGAATAAGTATGATTTTGTTTCGTGTATGTCTATAATGTCTGATGCATAGCCAACGCCTAACGTAACTCTGTAATATTACAGCCGATTTGCATTGTAATTCTTGTCTTTCTAATCGTAAGTTTTCTAGTGTCTCTTTAGCATCCCTTATTTTCTTCATACATAAATACCATTGCTCGAGTTTCAATACGCTCTTTTTATATCTTCGAAGACGACTTTGACATAACCATCTACGCCAGCACTTCTGGATGATTATTGTTGCTATTGTAATTTGTTGCATCTTCCATTCAACGTATCTATTGTATTGAATTCGTCGCCACCATAACTGAATTTTACTTGCCGCAATATTTTGGGTATGACGAACCTTTTCCTCTTCTTTTTTTTTTTCAACGATCACTTCGTATTTCTTTCGCCACCAGGTCTGAATTACGTTTGCTGCTTTAATAAACAATGGTGCTCGGAAGACATGAATCAATTGCCATAACAAAGACAAGGTTTTCTCTCGGTGACCATCAGCTATATCGACAGCAGTTATGTTACCAACGATCACAAAACCAGCCTCTTTGAGGGCGTTCAAAGCGACTTGCACGTTATGTATTTTTTGAAGTCGAGAGATAGCGGGCGCACGGAGTTGATTTAATAAGCCATTCTTCATCAGAATTATCTCCATTACCTTAACCAATCGAACGCCATCTCTGATGTCTACTGCTAAGTTATGTACGGAATATTTAAATTCATCTAAATAAGATTGTTTGTGAGTCACAACGTACCCGAGAGGTCGAAGATGCTTTGTAATGTCACCAATACCAGCTATAAGTTCTCGGGTGAATCTTATGATTATTTCGCGACTTTCTTTACATACAGCGTTTCTACAGAACAAACAAGGATCGTGTATAATTAATTTTTTTTGTTTAGCTTGATCCAAAAAGAAAACGAGACTGAAGAACTTTTTTAAAGTAAACTTTTTAATAGCTTCCATGTAAGCTGGTAGCAACATGTTTGGTGCACTCGATTTGGAATGCTTATTTTTCAAATTGGGATTTTTAAACATTCTTTGTACAATAAACACTGTCAAGCTTTCAATATCGCTGTTAGATTTCATGGGCAAAACAGTTCCGTAAATAGTTTCTAATCCAATACGAAGCCAAAGTGGGTTGTAGGATATGAGCAATTCCATTATCACTTTTTGTAAACCAACGTCCAAATGCAGGTTTCGGTCGGTGCGAATCGCAATTATCTTTTTATCAATCTGAGCATAAAGTTTTTGGAAGACCAGCTGCATTTCAGGGTTTAGCAGGAAACTTCTAGCAGACCTACGGAGACTCTCGAGCCTGCGGCTATTATGGTATACAATACAAACTAGCTCTTTGGTGGGAGCTGCGGGTATTTCCTTATTCCTACTCTCAATCCACGCCTTGCCAACATCGACTTTTTGATCAACATTACTATCTAAATCAGCAGGTGGAGTAAGTATGCAGTTCAGCCACCTCTTAAATTCCATTTCGAATTTATCTACAGCTTCTTCGTCATAGAAATATGTTGCAGATAGAAAAGGGTCTACAGTGAAGGATTGTGAGTAAACATTTCCGATGTGATTCAGTGATATGTTATTGGTAGTTTCGTTGATATCGCGCGACTTAATTGACAGTGAAGACGATGAATCACGTTTTGGAACACTTGTTCTTAGTTTTAACGTTTTCTTAACGTGTGCAACAGGTACTTTCCAAAGGTCAGGATCAGTTTTCACAGCCTTTTTTGACCACGAAGTTGGCTTGATTGTAGTCCCGTCGTGGGTTTTATCGAACGTGCGGTTAATGGTGAAAGTATTTTCTTTAACATACTTGTCAATCACTTCTGTATCATAAAGATAAGTGCTCTCTTCAGGAATTGATTGTAGTGGCGGAGTCAAAGAGCGTGGAGATTTTATGTCAGCTCGGAGATTGTTTTGCCAAACATTATGATCATTATGACGTGTATTAGAATAATTTCGTTCGAAGTACTCTCTTTGCTGCTGCTGTTCTTTGAACAACGCTTGTCTGCACATTTTGGGCTGTTCCCTCATAAAGTAATGAGGCGGTTTATTTTCCATAAACATAAGATTATTATCCATTGGAGTGTTAGGCGAATCTTTCGTGTACGTGTCAGAGCTAAGCTTAACATTCGAATTAATGTCATCCATTAAGTCATGTAATTCACAGTTTACTTTTTGTATAAGTTTTCGTTCAGTTGAATATCTTTGTGGAAAGAAAGATAAGTCGCTAATTCGCGACAGTTCAGTGTTGATGGAGAAATTGGGGCTATTAAGCTCCTTTGGAGACGACGTGTTCGGAACTTTCTTGCCCAGTAAAGTAGGTGTTTCTATATAATATTGATTGTCAAACTGAGTGTGGTTCACCGTTAAATAGTTATTTGGTGGCTGAGTCGAAGTTATGGAGATGATGGAATGTGTAGCATTCTCGTCATTGGTTGGCTTTATACTATCATCAAAGTCACTTTCAGAATTTAAACTTAAGATAATTTTTGGACCTTTTTCTAGATTTTCCTTCTTCGATGGTAAACTTTTAAGAGGTGTAAAATTAAGATTATCAAACATATCTGCATCAACAGTATTAAGCTTATTGGATGGTTTTAATACATTTAGAGCTGAGGGTGTGTTTAAATCACCACAATTAATATAGGATTTGTCATAAGTTTCTTGTAAACCTTTTTGAGTTTGGGGTCTTCTGATGTTTGAAAATATTTCAGAAGTGTTGAATTCAATATTTACAGGAGAATCAAATGGACATTTGTCAGGACGACTTCTCATTGAATAGTCCACTGTTGATGGCATATTCTCTTTATTTGATGGTTTATATTTGTCATAATGGATAGATGAGTCACATTCAATAACAGATTTACTGGTTTTGGTAGTATTACGTATTGTATCAACTTTTTTTTTGTAAACAGATACAGGAGATTTTTTATTTTTTTTCTTACCAACTTTTCCTGGTGATATTTTGAATACTTTTGCTTTTGATTTTAGGTTCTATAACAAAAAATAATTTATAAAGTTAGCAAAGTTGATTTGTTTTTGCTAAGCACACATAGAAGACAGACACTGTACCATTTACAAGTATTGTTTTTGGGCTTACACACAAAAACCATGTATGTGATTGGCACTGTTTCAACAGTCTGATTGATACATAAGGTCTATTGGCAATACAAAATTTTTTAAACAAATGATACCTAAATAATAAAAAGCTTTTAGTACACACAGTTGTAGTTTTGGCCACCAAAAATGTAAAATAACAAGCAGAAACGTTTTTAACTAGATCTGATTTGTAGAAGTGTATAGTGACACTGTCTATAAATATTATTAGTATGCATGCCACAGTACTTCTTCACATGCAGTTTCATGTTTTTGACAGTTGTAAACCTGTGTATGCCTTTTAAAAATCAAATCAGATGTCCTCAAAACTTGTGTGCCAAATGTCTAAAGATTAGGTTAAAGATATTTTGATACTTTTATGAAATAAATTTTACTCACCATAGTAGACTTAAGAACCACAATAACATCATATCTGCCCCTGTTTTCATTGGTGAAGTGAATGGTCTCTCTTAGAGCTATTGGTTGAATTGGAGTCCATTCTAGTATCAAATTGTAACATTTCTCAGGCTCCAAGAACAACCCGTCATGAGGTAAATGTATTATAAGACCAGGAGGAAGTGTACGGCCCAGTGCAATCTATTAGGAATAAAAAAATATAGGTGGACTATTTAATAACATCTTAAAATGTAAATTTTATATTTTATTATCTAGTATATTTAATCAATAAAATGGGTAGGTAGTCAACTAAATTAATGAAGCAATCAACATAACAAACAAACAATTATGTAGGTAGTAGGTAGGTACCTAATAAGTTTATAAGTAGGTAGTTGTTTAACATAAATAGGTACAAAAAAAAACAATCTTACATCTCTAGGTCTTTTAAAGTCACTTTACCTTTTGTATCTGTTTTGATGGATTATATACTTCCAGGATTTTTTCACACGAAGACCCAATAAGAACGTCTTCGAACACAACTTGAGGAGGCTTAGTAAACGGTGCTAGGACCAACCGAGGGCAATCTTCTTTGGGTGTGTCCTTCCTTGCAGCTTCAGCTCGACGAGCTCTTTTGATGTGCTCCGGCGTATTTTCTATCTAAAACATGGAAACAATCGTGAAATAGAGAAGATAAAATACCGAAAAGTACGCAAAACCAACACTGATTTTCACTAACTTCAAAATACATCTCGTCACGAAAAATCGCATTGCGCTTTTACACAGAAGTTAGCTTAAATATGTTGTAGGTATAGACACAACAACAAAAAGTTCTATTATCTTAACCGGTGTACCGACTGCCGGGTACACTTTTCAATTTCAAAATTTAAACTTTGAAATTCTGCCGTCTGCGGAATTCAAATGTCAACGCCCAACGGTAAAGAACGTCGGTCCAGAGAGATTTTTTTTTTCGTTTATTTATCCTATATAGGAAAGGCTAAGAGTACAAGGCCCATACTGCCAATTCTGATGTGTGATCCAGAGAGAAGGTAATCACTACGTTTTTTTCTTCTTCTTCTTCTTTAATAATGGCGTCTATAATTATAATTTGCCAATGACAATGTTTCTTATTATAAAAATCTCTTCATCCACTTCTTCAATTATGGCGAAATGCCAATGACAATGTTAGATTGTTCCCCAAGTTAAAACATGGCTCTCTTGAAAGCCAGTTTCCCGCTCAGGGTCCAAAATAGATGCTGAAAAGTGATTGAAATAACGAAGACAAACGCGACACGCGTGTTTTCGATACGGCTTTCACTCGTACGTCGGTCGTCGAACAACGGCCATTTTTTTTAGATTTACCCCTTTTGGGGAAGGCAAAAGAATCTTAGTCCATACAGCCAATTCAGATGTTCTTTTTTATCTGAAGCTATTCACATCGAAATGCATTTCGATGGTTTACCAGAACTTTTGAAACCATAATAGGACGCTCTACAAGACGGACGACCACCTTCCGACGATTACCCACTCAATCTTATTTTACTGGTTCTGCACACTGTTCATCAGGAGCACTATTATGCAAAATCCACCATATTCACTCATTAATCACGATAAACTAATTTAAAAAAACAAAGAAATAAAACAGACTTCCATTTCTGTAAAAATCCCGAGGGTACTTGCATGAATT
Organism: Zygaena filipendulae; assembly: GCA_907165275.2. NCBI lineage: Eukaryota > Metazoa > Arthropoda > Insecta > Lepidoptera > Zygaenidae > Zygaena > Zygaena filipendulae. The sequence goes on from OU015659.1 coordinate 8,767,431, forward strand.
TTATTTCAGTCTATTTTAAAAATATATGGCCTACTTAAACAAATCAAGAAAAAGAAAAAAATATATGCATAAATTAATTAAATAGAGCGTTTCAAAGTTCCTACTTTAGACCTTACCGCCGAAACGCGGAATGACGTCACTAGTTCAAAATTACGCCTTATTAATCTGTGATAGAAATGTCACTGTCGTATTGACAGGGTCATGTGACACTGACAGACAGATAACTTCAATATCCAAAAGCGAAATTAAGGTTGAACTGTGTCGATTTACTTTCAAAAGTTCCAGTAAAGAATCGAAATGCATCTTACGGATGCATTTTAAAATAAAAAACTTCAGAAAATGGAAAATATGCGTTGACTGTATGTACTTAGTTTCTTTTGCCTTCTCTGAAAGAGGTAAATGCTGAGGGTAAATGTTTCCTAAAAAAATAAAAGTGACGTCATGTGTCAAGCTTGGCTGTGATTGGTGTTTCGTTGCAACGTTCCGTTTCACAAAATTAAAAGTTAAATATTTTGGAAACTATTGAAATTTTTTTAGTAAATCTTTCACGATAACGTTTTTCTAAGGCTCTACTTTTGAAATATTGACACAATTTCTTAGTATAAATTTCATACAAGTACCCTATTATCCAATTAAAGTAGTAGCAGTAGCATTGAGACTTAAGTCCTAGGATCGAAAAAAAATCACATTACACATTAGAAGAAGACTCGCACTCAAGATAAAGTTCGAATAGGGTACTTGCATGAATTTTTTATTTCAGTCTATTTTAAAGATATCTGGCCTACTTAAACAAATCAAGAAAAAGAAAAAAATATATGCATAAATTAATTAAATAGAGCGTTTCAAAGTTCCTACTTTAGACCTTACCGCCGAAACGCGGAATGACGTCACTTGTTCAAAATTACGCCTTATTAATCTGTGATGGAAATGTCACTGTCGTATTGACACGGTCATGTGACACTGACAGACAGATAACTTCAATATCCAAAAGCGAAATTAAAGTTGAACTGTGTCGATTTACTTCCAAAAGTTCCAGTAAAGAATCGAAATGCATCTTACCGATGCATTTTAAATTAAAAAACTTCAGAAAATGGAAAATATGCGTTGACTGTATGCACTTAGTTTCTTTTGCCTTCTCTGAAAGAGGTAAATGTTTCCTAAAAAAATAAAAGTGACGTCATGTGTCAAGCTTGGCTGTGATTGGTGTTTCGTTGCAACGTTCCGTATCACAAAATTAAAAGTTGAATATTTTGGAAACTATTGAATTTTTGTTAGTAAATCTTTCACGATAACGCTTTTCTAAGGCTCTATTTTTGAAATATTGACACAATTTCTTATTATAAATTTCATGCAAGTACCCTATTCAAACATTAAATTGAGATGAAGCCAAGTTGAGCCGACATGTCGAAGTCGAAATTTCTCGAATGAAAGCGGTAGAGACGTAAATTTCGAATTTGAATCCATCGAAATAATAACGAACGTAGTAAGTACTTTGATGTTCGAATCTTAAGCGCTTATTACACCTTGCAATTTCAGAACACCAATTTAGTGCTCTAAATCGGATACAATTTAGGGTTGGTGAGTGAGAGAGAGAGAGTGAGTAATCACACAACACTAAATTGTACCCTCAATCGACCGCTGTAGGGAAAATTTTAATGCAGTGTGATCATTCGCTCTCTCTCTCACTCACCGACCCTAAATTGGTCCCTAAATTGGTTCCAATTTAGGGTCGGTGAGTGAGAGAGAGAGAGCGAGTGATCACACTACATTCAAATGTAACCTGAGTAGTCGATTTAGGGTACAATTTAGTGTAGTGTGATTACTCGCTCTCTCTCTCTCTCACTCACCGACCCTAAATTGTATCCGATTTAGAGCCCTACATTGGTGCTCTGAAATTGCAAAGTGTAATAAGCGCATTACTCGTACGCGAGTGTAAATGGCGCATCAGAGATGTCAGTGTCAAAATCAAATAGGTACCTACCTATTTTCACATTCACACATTTGGCATTGCATGGTTTTTATTTCGTTCGTACTTTGTAATCTGAGGTACTTTGTTCGTGGTTGGGTTTCGTCGTGAACGTCGAGAAATTCGTAAATACGTGCAGCGGACTGTCTCGATTCATCAGTGCTGAGAAGTATAAATCCTCCATTCAAGTCTTAGTCTGTAGGTACTTTCTATTGAATAATACAACGCAAACTTTATGATAGCTTTTAAATTTCGTGTTTCTGATTACAGAAATCAATCCCTAAGTCCAGGTTGCGCGTCAGCTGTCTGCAAGAGATCATATTGCACCACTCATTACAATGGCAGATTCACTGGCTAATGAAAACAATACTTGTGTGGTGTGTTTCAAGAACGTGTTATATTTCTCTATTGGCGAGTGCGACCATCCTGTCTGCTTCGAGTGCTCCACTCGGATGCGCGTGCTGTGTCAGCAGAATGAATGCCCCATATGTCGACATGATCTTTCAAGGGTAAACCATTTTATCTTTATTTCTTAAAACCTACTTCTTTTATCTCTGAGTTATAAAATGCCTCATCATTAATTTTGTTTTCTTACTTTATTTATTAATATTTGAATTTATATTTGTCAAACAAAAGTTCAGATGTCCCATTAAAAATTATGAATTACATTAATATTCCCAAGTGTTGAATTAAAAACTTATTTATCATCATATTCTTTTGACTGTGTGAATATTTTCGAATTTGTCATCCCTACATATTATAAAACAAAGTCCTCCACCGCATCTGTCTATCTGTCTGTCTGTTCGTGATAAACTCAAAAACTACTGACAAATTTTCATGAGGTCTTCACCAATAGATAGAGTGATTCATGAGGTAGGTTTATATGTATAGTTTATCTGGGAATTCCCCTGGGAACTCTTGAGTCACTGCAGGTGAAACTGTGGGGGACAGCTAGCTTATTCCAAAGTAATGGTTAAAATAGAAACCCATTTTCTGACTTATTTTTGTGTCTTTGCATTTCAGGTTGTATTTACAGATTCCATCCAACCATATAAGGAGCTTCGATTGAAATCTTTTTCTGATCGGTTGTTTGATAGGCAGTACAAAATTGGGTTCTGCAGTGAAGAGATTAAGGATGCTTACAACACACTGTTAGAGCACTGTTGCAAGATTTGCACCAACACACCACCATTTCGTACTTTCAATATGCTTAATGATCATGTACGGAAAGTTCATGAGAGGTTCTTCTGTGACTTATGTGTCAACCACTTAAAGGTAATCTATATTGTGTTATCTTAATACTGTAGATCATAACACTACTGCACTCCAAGGTGTATTACAATAATAAAGGTTAAAATAACTATTATTTATTTCCCAAACATAAACTGTGTAATTTTGAGTAATCTACAGCTATCTGTGGCTGATATAATTTGCATATAGCAACATTTGCATCAGCAAATGAGTCAGTTAACAAAATCCCCTTGATAAACATACTCAAAAAATTTCAGATCTTCACTAGTGAAAGAAAATGTTACACTCGTCAAGAATTAGCTCATCATCGACGGAAAGGTGACCTTGATGATACATCTCACAGGTAGTCTTCTTCTTTATAAATAAAAATGAATGTTTGTATGTCTGTCCTCTAGGTGTTTTAAAATCATTGGTCCGATTGTGATGAAACTTTGGTAGGTTGTTTTGCCTGTGTCCGCAAATGTTTCTGATCCCAAAACTGACGCGGGTGAAACCGCGGGGCACAGCTAGTAGCAGTATTAGTATTGGCAGATTTATAAAAGCCAAAAGGTTGACTGGTAGAGAATACCTTAGGCATTAAGTCCGCCTTTGGTACGAAAATGTGCAATAAAGGTCTTTAAAAAAATAAAAATAAATAAATTTATTTAACTCAACAGTATAGCAAACTCAGTAGTCAGGATAATAATCCCTTGTTTTCCAAAGTATAGACACACTCAAGTCCACAGTTTGAATAGTTTAGATGTGAATGAGTTTGTGATATATATTGTAGCTGAACAAAGTAGGATAGGTAAAAAGATACTTTTTTCTTTATTCAGGTTGAATATTCCCAGTAGTAATCCTGATTCATAAATGACTATTTATAATCTTATTCACTTACAGAGGTCATCCTTTGTGTGAGTTTTGTGAAGAGCGTTTCATGGACGCCGATGAATTGTACCGTCACTTGCGCAAGGAGCACCTGTACTGCCATTTGTGTGACGCTGACGGTAAAAACTTGTATTACGCGTCGCATTCAGCGCTTGCTCACCACTTCCGCACCGACCACTACTTGTGCGAGGAGGGTGAGTGCGCCGGTCAACACTTGACAGCTGTGTTCAGAAGTGAAATCGATCTCAAAGGTTTGCATATTCCTTCTTTAAAAATTATATATTCTATTTTTTATTCATTACGTCTTGGACATTTCTGTTGCTATCAGGGATGTTGCGAATGCTGATATGCGGATTCGAATTTTTGAAGGTTCACACCCGCTGATGCGGATGTTTAAGATCTTATATAAATATAGTATATGAATGAAGAATTAAAACAATGATAAAGTATTTATTAACATTTTTAATAATGGAAATTAATATTAAGAATTAATGCTCCTATTTTTTTTTTACTTGATTCACATCCACATATGAACATGCATGCATACAGATGTCCAAATCTATACGGACGCGAATATTTGAAACATCTCAGTTGCTATATTGTCTAATAAAATTAAATTCAAGTTAGGAAAAGCAATTAGCAAAGCCTGTAATAATAAAAATTATCTATTTTTATTACCCGTGATAATAATATTTCTAAATATTTAATCAATCCTACTTCTTGGTAGGTATTTAATTTGATACCTACCAAATTTCACTTTGCACACAGCTTCAGTTCTGTTGACATTACAATTTTTTTTTTAAATAAAGACGTAATATTATTATGCTGAGTGGAACCCCTTTTAGCAAGGCACTGCAACCTACCTTTGCTTATGTTGTTTTTTTGTTATTTGTTTTTTGTGTCTGTACAAGATTTTTTCTACATAATTATCTTATCAATCTTCACTTAAACATTCTTAGGGAATAGTCACAGATTAAAATAAGAACCAGTAGGTGGGCGCCTGTGCTCTTCCGGTTGATAAAAACAACTTCGTTATTGTCCGATACAGAAAAGTCTATTTTTATCAACACAAAACAAAAGAAAAAAATAATAATTGACAAAACCGCCGTTCTCGATTCCCGCCAAAAACTCTTCACTTGTTTGGTCCTTTTATTTATTTATTTATTCCGCGAGGAGGGAAAGATCCCTAACGAACCCCTGCCCCCAGTCACCACGTACTGGCAGGGAGTGACCGACTTGCACAGACTAAAAACCTCTCCTCCAGGCCACTCATTGCGGCGATTGCCCGGAGCTATTTAATAACACATCAGGCACGCATCAGGCAACCTCTGAGCGCTTTATAGAGCCTCTCTATCCACGCTCTCAAGGCCACACTCCGAGTCGTTTTAACTTAAGTTTTAAGTTTCATTGAATCATAAAATTAGGAGGCATTCAATAAATTCATGTTAATTGGTATTTAACTAAATTTAACTCAATTACCTAGTTAGTTAAATTTATTGAACGTCTCTGAGTGCGACAGTTTTTGTTTTAAGAAATCTTCATTTAAAATTAAGTAATTATTATAACGACTCCGAGTCTGGCCGTAAGTCTCTTTCCCAGGCCTCCTTAATTTCATGATAGAGATTAGGAAACTTCCTCGGCCCTTGCAGGCCACAAGGCGACGGTGCACGGGCGCGGACTGACGCGCGGCGCGGCGCGGCAGGCGCGCACGCTCGAGCTGCAGTTCAACATTACGCCACACCCCGTCGCTCAGCGCGCGCCCCGCGACAGGTGACCGCCTCGCGCCGCGCCATACCATTTTCACAGTTGAATTAATGTACCTAGTCGGCTGTGCACGGTGACGGTGAACGAAGAAACATAGAACTCGTGCTTCATGTAGTACGTCGGAATCAAAAACAAATCGAAATAGTAGGGTTTAATCCCAAGCCCGTGGTGGCAGGCAGGTTTCCATTGGGTTTCCATTAATTTAGGAGTTCCTGCGGGAATTCCAGTATAAAATTCCCCTATGTTCTTTTCTATATCTATCCCTAACTTGTATGCAAAATTTCATAGTGATCGATTGTGTAGTTAAAGTGTGAAAGTGTTGCAAACAAACTCACATTCGCATTTATAATGTTAAAGATATAATACGATTATACCTTAGGCACGTAATCAGGGACTTTTTTGTCAAATTTGTGTGTTTGTGTGTGTGTCTGTTGCACAATAAAAGAAAACAAGTCCAACCGGCGCCGCACTACCACGAGATGAAAGGCGTCGGCTTACTGTGCTACCTCTTGACACCATGCCTATAGCCAGCCCAGCGACACTGCCTTGAAGCAAAAGTTACCTACTGTGGATCTATGCAGTAACTTCCTTACCAACTTTGGAATATCTAACCAAATCCCCCTGACTGCGTGTTACATTGGTAAGATTAGGGTGGCACAAAAGGCTTTCATAAATCGGTTCAGTTAGTATGAAAGTGCCGGCTCTTAAAATGTAGTGATTATTAGCTCAGTGCCTATAGCGTGTAGTGTCGTTGCGCGTGCGCAGGGAGCGGGACCGCGAGCGCGCGGCGGCGGGCGCGGGCGGCGGCGCGGCGGAGCGCGCGGGCTCGCCGCCGCCGCCGCCGGCCGCGCCGCGCATCGACACGCGCAGCGACGAGCAGTTCCCGCGGCTGTCGGCCGCGCAGCCCGCGCCCGCGCTGGTGCTCGCCTCGCAACCACCCAACAGGTTCTACAAAGGTGATTTGTTTATTAATTAATTATTTGTTTATTTACTAGCAGTTTCATTTGCGTTAACCACGGAGATCCCGCGGGAATGGGCTAGATGATTAAATTTTACTTTTTAGTCCGGTTTTAGTTTTTAGAATAATAAAAAATATTGGACCCGTTTATTTCCTTTTCAAAAAATAGTTATTAAGTCGAGATTTACTAGGTACAATTTTTAAGTAGTTATTACGTCCACTTCTAAACTTCAGGCGTCATATCTAAGCAATTTATGAATAATTCAAGAAAGCGAAATATACGTGTCTATTATTTATTTTTAACTAACTGACGGACTGATTCAGATTTTTATACACCAACATAACCTCATATAAACGGTATTAATTCGTGACGTTGCACTCGACATCTCGACTCAATTTATCGCCGTAATTTTTTGATTAAATAAAAAAAAAAAAACCCGTCCAATATTTTATAAACCTTAAAGTCACCTAACCTATAGTCCCGGAGTAATAATGATAAAGTTTTTGCAACCTCTTGCAGTCTTATAATAAGAATGAAACACTGTTGAAAACGACTACCGACACCATCTGGTGTTTTTTGTTTTAAATATTCTTAAAATAGGGTTTCGTTTTATCCACAAAGTCAACGAGAGAGCCACAATTAATATACCAAAATTTTATGACTCATTAATTTATTTGACCGTCATGGTCGACGCGTTTGTCGGCACCGGCAGGCTCCGAAGGTCTGAAGCGCAACGACCGCAACTTCCCGGCGCTGGACGGCGCCCCCTCGCGCCCCGCGCCGCCGCCCGCGCCCGCCCTCCGCCCCGGAGCCCCCGTCGCCGCCGCCGTGCTCAGGAATTGTACGTTTCTACGCCACGTGTCTATTTTTAAGATTCCGTAGACAAATGGCAAAAAAGGAACCCTTTTGAGGTTGTTATATTCGTATTGCCTATGTCACAGTCATTTCATTCAGACTATTGTGACTGTAAAGGTTAAAGATGAAGGAAGATACTATGGACCAGTAGTGAAATTATGAAAAAATAAAACTAAGGCTGGCACTTCACATGTTACTGAGGGATGAAACAGAACGAAAACAGTGCATATAAGATTAAATAGGTTTAAAATTTAATTGTAATAATAACATTAGTTAAAATTGGATTGTTTAATTGAGTCAATTGGTGAGATAAACCTGAATCTGCAGTGGTACAAAAATAAAAATCAGGCCTGTTATCGCTATAGAAAACTGGGGAACGTATCGTCATGTCGCGTGATCACAAAAAATCGGTCTATCGATCGGATACGACGATACGGACCACGACCACGTGATAATATAACGATACGTACGTAGTTTTCTATAGCGACAGCAAACAATTTGTGAAGATAAATAAATGAGGCGGCCGGTGTGTTGTCCGCGCAGCCAAGCCGAGCGTGTCGATCCAGCTGCACGGCCAGCCGGCGAGCGCGAGCAGCTTCCGGCTGACGGCGGCGGGCGGGCAGCGCGTGTCGGCGCCGCCGCCCGCGCCCGCGCCCGCGCCCGCGCCCGCGCCGCAGCCGGCCCGCGCGCGCCCGCGCCCGCGCCCGCAGCCCTGGGACGATGGCGACGAGTTCCCGGCGCTGGGCGGCGCGCGCGACGACCACCCCAGCCTCGGCGCCGGCACCGTGCAGCCGCCCAAGGTGAGCGCCACTGCCACTAAGCAAAGAAACGACACTCGCAAACCGAAGAAGGCGTTATGTGTACACTGTACATTACTTCAAACCTTGTTCTTCACGTGGCGACTCCTGAGCCCTTATTCACCATGACCAACAACGCGCTTCCCAAAAACGCAATCCCAAACGTTCCAGGTGTTCAAATATTAGAAAATATTATACTGTATGCCATGAGGTATGCCATTAGAAACGTTGTAAATGTGTTTTTTTTGTGAAACTTCTTTGAGAACGAGGGAAAGACTATTTTTGTGGCACGTTATTTTAACACGTCGTGTTATGGTCGTAGTAAATAAGGGCCCTGTTGCGTAAATACCTATATTTATCTATAAGCTGTATCTCCGTTTTGTAGGTGACACTAATCAATAGCCAAGAGATGTCCGCGTTAAAAAACAACAACTCGAGCTCGCAAAAGAAGAAGCCGCAGATGAGCAGCGAAGCGTTCCCCGCGCTGTCGGCCGCCCCCGCGCCCGCGCCCGCGCCCGCGCAGTGGATCACCGTCGCCAAGCCCAAGCCCAAGCCCGTCAAGCTGGAGCCGCCGCCGCGCGCCCGCGAGCCCGCGCTCGACGACGCCGCCGACTTCCCCACGCTGCCCATCACCAACGCCAAGGCGAAACACAAAAAGACCCCCCAGCCCCCGCCCCCCGCTCCCGCCGCGACGACCGACAACGCCAAACCCACCAAAAAAGAGAAGAAGAAACAAAACAACCCAAAGCGGGAGACGTTCACCGAAATGAATCACGTGAACGGCGGCGCCGACCGCCCGTGGGAGGACGCGGCGTACCTGACCGCCAGCGTGGCGAACAACAACCAGAGCACCGCGGACGACAGGAAGCTCAAGACGATCGAGCCGCCGCCGGCCGCCGGCAAGGAGAACGGCAATAGGGGCAACGGCGACTTCGCGCTGGCCGCGGCCGAGTACCCGCCGCTGAGCGGGAAGGGCGGCGGCAAGAAGCGGCCGCCGTGCGACGGGATGACGTTCACCAACTCGGCGGGGCAGACGTTCCCGGCGCCGGTGCACGCGTACATACCGCCGCCGGACTTCGAGCTGCGCAACCGGGCGCTCGTCGACAAGTTCGCCGCCGCGCTCGCCGGGCCCGACGCGCTCGAGAACTTCAAGGTGACGCATTTGTATTGTACTAGAGTCTAGAAGTTCGGCGCGGTGATTTCGGAGTTCCCGCGGGAATTCCGGGTTACAATATAGCCTATTACACACAAGTAACGTGGGGTTCTATTGGCAGAAGAATTTTCAAAATCGGTTCAGTAGAACCAGGGATTGAGTACAACCTCACAAACTCGCAAACTTTACCTCTATATTATTGGTAAAATTTAGCTCGCGGACTTTTTAGTTACAATACCAGTTTTGACGGTAGCTTTAATTTTGTCAAAATCGATTGTCCGTTTATCAATCGTCGGATAGGTCGCGCATGGATCATTTTTAACCGACTTCCAAAAAGGAAAAGGTTCTACATTCGGCTGTATGTACGTTTTTTTTTTGATGAAGGACCTTTTAGGACGGCCTAGCCGTGATATGGGTTTGTAAATAATACTAATGTTTAGACACTATCAGAAAAATATAAAAAAAACTAATAATATTGCGCTTTGTGTGTATAATACTCATACTTTAGGTAGGTACCTAAACATATAAAAGTGCCCTATGTGCTATTCTGATGTATTAGCTATATTATTGTAAAGTTTTATTAAAATACATTCAGTAGTTATTGCGTGAAAGAGTAACAAACATCCATACAAACTTTCGCGTTTATAATATTAGTAAGGATAAGTGCCATCGTGCTTAACAGTGAGACCTTTGCGCATGCGCCGTCCAGGTGGCGTCGCGGGCGTTCCGCGACAACATCGTCACCGCGGACGAGTTCTACCACACGTGCGCGGCGGCGCTCGGCGCGCAGCTCGACGCGGTGTTCCCGGAGCTGGTGGCGCTGCTGCCGGACATCGGCAAGCAGCAGGAGCTGGTGGTGGGGCGGCGCGCGCGGCTCGCCGAGCGGCTCGACGTGTGCCCCGCGTGCGGCCAGCTGTGCGCGCCCCGGGACCGCGCCGCGCACCGCGCCGCGCACCAGCCGCCGCTCGCGACGCGCTGACTGCGCGCCACCCCCACCCCGCCCCGCGCCGCGCCGTCCCGCCCCCTCGCCCGCACACACGGAACCGATAGCCATACAGCGGCATGGAATTGAACGTTTTTGTGTTTCAATTACGAACCGAATTTCTGGACATGAAAAGCATAAGGTCGGATCTCAACATCTGACTATATTTTAGTACTTTGGTGTTAAAAAGTAGTTTTGGTCTTTAACACCAAAACTACTTTTAACATTAAAATACATACTAAATATTTTAGTGTTAAAAAGTAGTTTGGTCGGATGTTGAGATCCGACCTTATGCTATGTGTATTATGAATGCTTATGCTTTCATGTCCAGATTTTTCAATGAAACTATCGCTGTGTGTAGTATCTCTATTCTCCCAGCGATACTTTAAAACTCATTATATTTCCTCTATGTGAGTGTGATGTCATAGGTCGTCCAATGAGGACATATAGCGGCCGGCCCATCGGGAGCGAGAGAGTAGGATTGCAATGGAACGAGCCGTAAACAGCACTCGCGATTGCGTTACTACGTTGCCCCTGTTGATATTGTTATTGTAAATTCTATTGTTAGGCTGTGTTCACACCGGGCTCAGTGGCTTGGTCGAGTTGCGAATCGGCCAGAGCAGCACGCTCACCAGATACGTCTTCGCTCTATGCGCACGTCTTGGAGACGGGACGTTAGGTACGGTCACAAGACGCACACTAGATACGCCTCCTTCCGGCCGAAATTTTCACTATATAATACAAATTGTCGTGGTGCTACTGGCTACTTGGCCGTCCTTACGTCTCTGCGATGCGACGGAACGTATTTGGTGTGCGCTTGTTCATAACAATCCATATAAAGCAAAGCAAAGATCTGCGGATGACGGAGACGTGCGCCGGAGTCATGGTCCGTAATGTGGAGTATTTTCGCTGCAAATCAGCCGCCGACAGAACACGTTAGCGAGCAGATTAGCTCCGTTCCAAGCTGCGCTATTAGCTGCCGAGCCCAGCGCGAACATAGTCTGCTGGGGAGTAGGGGCCGCGGCGCGCTGTCGTTGCGTTCATGAAACTTGTCGCTTGACCAACATTGTATCTTACTGACTGCACCGCGGCTCTTTCTAGTCTAATGGTATGTTAGTGCTTCAATATAAAACACTGTTCAAACTGAAGTGAATTTCGTGTCTCGCTTTTTACCCCGTTGGACTACGTTGGGCTATCGTACCAAGGAGGAAGTAAATTGTTATTTTATTTGGCGCATTATAAGTAGAAACTCCCAATTCCGTGGATTTAATTCGTTCTTTTTTTTTAGTAAAAATTATGCCTTTGGGTGTTTGTCTCGAGCTGATTCCTTTGCTGCTCGCTAAGACCTCCAAGATGAATGTCGCTCCATAAACTAGTTTCTAACGACAACAATACAACGTGGCTTATAGATACTTCATTTTAACTTAAGCTAGTGTTCCATTCCAGGAACAACTTAATGACCTTTATTACTTTCATTCGCCAACGCCTTCGACGGTGCCCACACTATATTTACCGCACAATCGTCGCGACCAATGCGGGCTCGTTCCTCGCGGAGTTCGCTTCAGTTCGGAGAGTCCTTAAAGTTGTCGCTCTCCGTTCTTGTTTATCAGTGCATAAGGAATAATAAATCATATTGCTCTGAGGTCCGAATTGTAAATTGAATCAAGTGGACTTGATTAATGATTATACATATTATAGATAAATGATGGTGTACTATAATTTAGATACTTTGCTTTTTTAGAAATTTTAACTTTGGATTATAACGTAGGTTGTTGATAAAAACGAATCGGATGATTTGTGATCACACGTAGAGTTCATAACTTTATTTCAACCGATGTGCAAAGATGAAAACATGACAAATGTTGTTTAAATTTATAAATAAAAAAAACCTTCAATATAATATTGTGTGTCGCGCGCGGTCGAGTTGCAATCGCATACTTACGAACAAAATGTATCGATGATTGTTCTACAATTAGGTACTATTAATGCAGCTACCTACGTCGTTGGTATCCTGAGATCGTACTATGCTATGACTTTAGACAAACCTAATTGCCAACTTGGCTTCAAAGTCATGTTATGGTCGCCGTTAACGCCACTTTTTTATTGTAAAACTTTTGTACATAATAATAATGAGGAATCAGATATCGCGCTCGCTACGTTAATCACATTTTGAACACTTTGTGATAACACGTTTTTTTTTGTTATGAATGACGACAGTATCACAATTGGGTAGGTCAATGTGAATACTTGATATCTTAATATATCTGGTTTATAGTTACAATATTGTATAATTTAAAATGTATAAATGTTTATTATTATTATAGAATACAAAATTCTATTATATTTTTGTACTATTCAAAGATTTAAAACCTTTTTTTTTTTCTTTGAAATCGAAAAGGAGTTTGTCACCGCGTGTGAAGGAGCGCTCCTATTTTGCAGTGAGAACGCGAAGGCATCCTTTGTAATGTGCTAAGCTGTTCCCCGCGGTTTCACCCGCGCTAATTTCGAAGTTCCCTTGGGAATTCCGGGATAAAAAGTACCTACCCTATGTCCTTTTCTGTACCCCAGACAATATAAATAATTATGCAAAATTTCATGATGATCGGTTGAGCCGTTAAGGCATGAAAGCGTAAGGCCTTTTGCACATTATGAGAAAATTTTCTTGTGCCTTACATGCATCCGACAAAAATTACTATGCGCGTGTCTTATCCGACATTTCTTGTAATATGTATAGTCCCATATAGCAACCAAAGCGACTGAATGTCTTATTAGACATTTCTTACAAGACTCAAGAAAATTTCTTATAATGTGCCAATGGCCTAACAAACAAACTCACTTTCGCATTTATAATACATAGTAAGTAAGGATGCACATAATAAAGTTATCTACCTATATAAAATTTTCAAACCAAATTAAATGCACCAAATTATCGCAGTAAAGTACGAGAAGGTACTGATGGTTTGGCAGATAAAAGGATTAGCTAGGGAGCTGGTGGGAGTAATTTTTATATGATTTCATCGTCTGACAGAGATTGACAATATTAGAGTACTAAATAAAATAATCATTTTAAACAATTTCTGTCATTCATCAATAAAATTGCTGCAATATCAAATAGAAGCTTGCAAAAAATGTTTAAAAATATGTCTTTAACGATATAGAAATATTCATTATTTATTTAATCCTTTATTGCACATAAAATAACAATATTACAGTACCTAAAGAAAAGGACAAAACAAATGGCGGTCTTACTGCATAGTTGCGATCTCTTTCAGACAACCAATTATGCGAAAGGACAATCAATTAATATTATTGAAACTATATTATAATAGATAAAAAAAAATTACTTCTGCCACTATGATGACGTTGCATTAAAAAATGAAAAATTCCGTATTGTTGAAAAAATCTTTAAAAAAAAAATAAAACAAAAAATTATAACGCTTTCTGCTTTTATGTCTAATATTTATATTAGTTAGGAGAAGCATAAAAATAAAAAAGGCAGAGAAAATCGATACTGTCTTTTCGAAGGCAGAAGTATTTTACTACCTGAGGACAGCTGCAAGGGAGTACAAAATTACACTCACTAGTATTATTTGTGTATATTACATTGGTTCGCGTGGAAAAGAAAGTTAGAAAAAATAGGTGGTTTAAAACCGCGAATGAAGGTCACAGAGAGAAAAAGAGAAAACAAGACGCCCCAAAACACGTTACAGACGCTCCAAAACACGTTAGACGCTCCAAACAATGTAGTGCGTGGAGGTGGTTTGTCATCGCATTTTCGAACGACGAAACTATGTCCGTCCGTTCGTCGTCATCGAATAGTAAATACATGTCATATTTGTTTTTTTATACATTTTATACATTGTACATTATACATTTTATACATTATAAATAGGTAGATACATTTGTCATTTATACATTGTATTACACCTAAAATCAGAGTTTTCGATCTCTGCCACCTTTTTCTTTTATTTACAAATAATTTACAAAACAAAAAAATATAACTATTGAAAAGACGGTAGAATTATATAGTACTAACTACTAATTATTTTTTTTACAGTTAATAATTATTTTATTATTATTTTTATGAAAACTGCCACCATCCTGACTTCTGCCATGTTTAAATTAACTATTTACAAAATGTATTTAATAAGATATAATTGATGACAAATATGAATGAAGAATTAAAATAATGATAAAGTACCTAATTTTTAATAATGAAAATTAGTATTAAGAATAATGCATTTTTTCTTAACTTCACTTACTAATTTTCATTCGCCAATTCCACCCAATTTCTTGTCGCAACTTGTATTATATTCGGATCCGCATGAACATCCGCATTGATTATTGCGGATACGGATGCAGATGTCCAAATCTATGCGGAAGGTCCGTATCTGCGGATGCAGATGCGAATATTCACAACATAGAGTCTTGGTCCAGACTACATTACCACCAGCTCCCTAGCTAGATGAGTTGACCGTCCGGTTTATGCCAGACTTAAAAAATTGAAATTGACGAAAAAACATGACTTTATTATTTAAGCGACTAGACAATTATTCGTACGGAACCCTTAAGGTGCAAGTCCCTCTCGTATCTACTTGTCGCCATTTTATTATATTTCTTTAGCCTTCCTTCAGTCTAGATGAAGAGCGAGTGCAGCTGAGGTGACAAGCATCAAAAGGTGTTTTGCAGTTTGTTTCATAGTTAGACGGCGTAGATATCTAATAGTTTTTGAACTTACGGGTATGTATGGACTCACCTATCTAATAACGTGTATAGTTATACAAGTTACTTACACACCCGACAGCCGCACTCAGTCGTTTTAATGATTATCTACTTAATTTTAAGTAAAGATTTTTAAAACAAAATTGCCGCGATCAGAGACGTGCATAATTGGCAATTGACTAATTAGAATAGAATAGAAAAAAGTTTATGATACCATAAAGATAAAATAAGTACAAGCGTGAGTCTTAAACTAGAATAAGTTAAATTTAGTAACGTTAGTTTCATGAACGTCTCTGATTGCGGCAATATTGTTTTAAAAATCTTTACTTAAAATTAAAGGAAAAGTTTCATTTTATTGTACATTTTACTATAGGTTTATAGAAATTTATTATATTTTCTTTTATCTATTTTTCAATTCGCATGCCGCGCATCTAAATATAATAGCAGTGTACCTACAAGTAAATTGTAATCAATAACACGAAATTTTAAAAGTAACTAAATTATCTAAGTAATATTAACTGGAATAACCACGCAACGGGATTATATTGAATTAACCATCTTTTTGTATTATATAATTATTTTTTTAATTTCCGTGCGTCGTCAATCATTAGGTACCTACCTACTCAGTTATCTAGTTGCCATACGATTAGATTATACGGTAGGTATGTATTGTAAGGCGGCGTACGATACATTTATTGTTTACTAGCTGTGCCCCGCGGTTTCACCAGTGTGAGTTTTGGGATCAGGAACCTTTGCGGACGCAGGCAGAACAATCCGCCAAAGTTTCATCACAATCGGACCAATGGTTTCGAAACGCATAGAGGACGGACACACAAACATTCTTTTTTATTTATAACTAGCTGTAGCCCGCGGTTTCACCCTCGTGAGTTTAGGGATCAGTAACCTTTGCGGACGCAAGCAGAACAACCCGCCAAAGTTTCATCACAATCGGATCAATGGTTTCGAAACGCATAGAGGACAGACTTACAAACATCCATTTTTATTTATAATAAACAAATTTTTAACAACAAAATTAAAACCGACTTCCAAAAACACAAAACTAAAAATAACAAAATACCGATTTAATCCAACAGACAGAAATACACGTAATACTATTATTGGTTTGTGCTACCACTTTTCAATTTGAATTCGGTGCCAAGCCCGCTTACTTCTGCCCACTTGGGTTGTTCAGCTCACGACGGGACGTTAATTTTTGAGGAGTTCTGGTACTACATCACCATCAGTTCCACTTCACCATATACATTGTGACGAACATAAATTGTTTAGAAACCACATTCAAGTTAACGAATCAGAATCTGTGAAATACCTATTATTTACTAGTTCCGATGACCATCTGTGGTCTTCCTCATCAGTTTCACTTCTTCAAATTTTACTTTCCGAAAGCAAATAAACAATTTACTATAAAAATACCCAAATCGCCATAGGTGTGCCTATAAATTTTGAAGAGTTCCCTCGATTTCTCCAAGATCCCATCATCAGATCCTGACTTGGTGACAATGTGACTAATTCGGAAGTATCCCCTTTCAAACAAAAAAACAATTTTCCAAGTCGCTCTAACTGGAACCCGTGAAATACGTATTATTGTTGAGTAGTTCCGATGACCATCTGTGGTCTTCATCATCAGTTCCACTTCCTCAAATTTTGCTTTCAAAAAAAAGCACATACATACAATCGAATGCATAACCTCCTCCTTTTTGGAAGACGGTTAAAAAGAAGATATCTATCTATACATCTATATTCTATACATATAAATAAAATTTAAGTGTCTGTTTGTAATTCCAAATTAACAACGTTTCACTAAATGCATATATGAAAGTATATACCTGTAGTACTTACATAAAAAAACAATATTTAACTAAATAATATTGCACGTAATATTGCGCAATATAATTGATCGTCTAGTTAGAGCCTAGAGGTCAACTAGAGGTAGAGTTGGTAGAAGAGTAAAAGTTATCTTACAGCCGATAATGGTGAGAACTGAGAACAATCGTAAGGTCACTTAACGAATCTACAGTATCTGAGGTTATCTATCGAGAGTTTAAATAAGTCCTTGGTTTAAAATTACACCCTGTAGGTATGTATTTATATTGACGACCCTATTGGCGCAGTAGGTCAAGATCATGCCTGCCCGCTAAGCAAGGGGTTCCGGGTTCGATTCCTGATGGGGTGCACTTTGTGTAATGAACACATGCAGGGTTCTATTTTCCAGTCGGCGTGTATATATATATATATCTATATTATGATATATATGTAATAATATGTAGTATATAGTATATACCACATTTACTTGGTTTCCACGACACAAGCTTATAGCTTACTGTGGGATCAAGTAGTTAGATCTGTGTGTTGTGAAGTGGATCATTATTAGTATTGTAGTCGATAAAATTGCTAGAAACACTCGTGTTTGTTTTATATAAAAGATATACATACTTTTATTTTTTTTACAGGAGTTCCCAGAATAGTAAAACAAGCAAGGAAAAGCGTCATGCCGATATCACGTAAATATGTCGTAACAAAAAATTTCGATGGCCTACCGAAAAAAAATGACTTTGAAATAGTGGAGAACGAATTGCCACCACTGATTCATGGTGAGATTCTCGTCAAAGCGCAATGGATAAGCGTGGACCCATATCTATTTGCTTACAATGCTTTCCTCCGAAAAATTCCCTACGATCAATTTGGTTTCCAAGTGGGAATAGTCGAAGAAAGCAAAGATCCTGAATATCCTGTAGGCACTAAGGTGGTCACTCACATGGGTTGGTGTGATCGGTGTATTGTGAATCCGTCCACGTCAGTTTCAAGTTTTGAGGTTTTAAGTATCGAAGAGCTGGCCAAAAAATCATTTTTACTATATAAACTGCCTGACTTACCTGAGGGCCTGTCGCCATCTCTGGGGTTGGGTGCTGTGGGGATGCCGGGGGCTACCGCATATTATGGGTTTTTGGAAGTCTGCAAACCGAAGCCCGGCGAGACCGTGGTGGTTACCGGAGCAGGGGGAGCCATTGGCTCCCTGGTGGGACAGATTGCTAAGATAAAGGGCTGCAGAGTCATCGGATTCACTGGTTCAGATGATAAGGCTATGCGCCTAGAAAAAGATCTAAAATTTGACAAAGCTTTCAATTACAAGAAAGCGAATATCGCCGAGGCTTTGAAACGTGCAGCACCAAACGGAGTGGACTGTTACTTTGACAACGTCGGCGGAGAGATTAGCAGTACGATTATGTATCACATGAATAAATTTGGTAGAGTTGCAATCTGCGGCTCGATGGGTTCATACTTCAACGGGTTTGAGAACATGCCGAAGGTGACGCTTACACAGCCCGCGATTGTATTGAAGGAGTTGAAGGTTGAGGGTTTTATGGTATCGAGATGGAGAGATTGGTCGCGGGCATTTGAAGATATCACTAAGTGGATTCAGAACGGAAATATCAAGGCCAGTGAGCATATAACGGAAGGCTTTGACAATTTATTAGACGCACTCAATGGATTGCTAGCCGGCGATAACTTTGGTAAAGCTGTTGTTAAAATTTAGGTGTCATAATTACATCTTTTAATGAATTTTACATTGCGGATCAATGGTTTCCCAATTTTTGTCATATTTTACTCTCAAATAAATAATAAACTTACTTTTTATGGCTATTTGAAATCTTTAATCCTCACACAAAATATTGCATCTTTTTTCACCATATGTATGTACCAATAAAGTTAAAATAATTACTATGGTATCGTCTGGTAGAAACTAAAATTATTTATTATTTTCTAGTTGTTTCCCGTGGTGATTTCAGAGTTCCCGAGTGAATTTCGGGATAAAAGTACCTACTCTATGTCACTCAGGACTACCGTAGCGAATAAAGAATTTTCTAAATCGGTTCAGTTGACCCAGAGATCACAAGTCAACCTCACAAACTCCGGAGTTTCCGCGGGAATTCCGGGATGAAAAGTACCCTAGGTCACTCAAGATCACTGTAGCTCAAAACAATTTTCAAAATCGGTTCAGTAGATCCAGAGATTACCCCCTACAACGTCACAAGCTCAAACTTTAGCTCTATATAATAAAAACAAACCTACATGAATCGCTTGGGATAAGTCTCGTGCCGTCAGTGTGCGGCGCACGGTGAAAAATGGATTGAACGAAATTGCCGGTACCGACACAACACCAAAGAATTTGCCAAGCACAACCCTTCTCATACCTTGCATGTGTTGTGGGCACACGCACACACATAGGTACCTACACCGCCATACAAGCCGATCTGATTTATCTACCTTCTGCTATTGATACTACAGGCGCCCGACTTGTTCGCACACGTACAGTAGGTATGTGTGTGCTTTGCTGTAGGGCCGCGGGCAGGCGACCTGGTAATAGTATCGCGACGTTAAGACGACCTGTCTTGATTCCACGCAAATAACAACTATTCCTATACATTTTGAAATATTTTATTTTAAAATACATATTGCCAATTGCACAAGCGTGACTATAATAAATATTTATTTATCGCTTTTGCCCCACCCCAAAAATCCTTTCACGAGTCCGGTGATTCCGGCGCCCTGCTTCCTGCTGTCCGCGGCGCCCGTCTTATCGTCCAAGTTGGGGAACTCCACGAAGTTGCACGCCAGGTCGAAGAACAGCGGCTTGCACGGAATAGCTTCCATGGAGGGAGGCATTTTGTAGATGTTAGGGTTCTTGGTGAGCACTTGCGTGTCCTCGCGGTACTCGTCCAGACGCTCCACGAGGGGTTTCTTGTCCTTGTACGGCTTCCCGCTCGACGTGTACTTGGCGTCCTCGTCCTGATCCTCGTCGTCTTCCAGCACGGAGTCGGCGTGCACCTCGAACTTGCAACTCTCGATGTCCTTGTCCAGCGTGCGCAGCTTCTGCAGCAGGCGCTCGTCGCCTAGCTCGCTGGCGAGCGCCTCGGCGGTGTAGCCGCTGCAGCGCTCCAGCATAGCGAGCGCCTCCCTGAAGCGCCGCAGGCCGGTCAGCACCTGCGCGATGTAGTAGCAGCGGAACGCGCGGTACGCCTTCATCTGCAGCTCGATCTCGCGCTGGTACGCCGCGTCGCTCTCGAAGCCCGGCAACTGCTGCAGCTCGGTGTAGTTCTGCAATATTATCTCATACAGTCTGGTCAGGTCGTGCGGGCGCACCTTCTTGCCGTCGATCTGGCCGTTGTTCCTGCGAGCTTCCTCGGCCTGCTGCACGAGCAGATTGTTCCTCTCGATGGTACGCACCAAGCGCAAGTACATCAAGTAGGCGAGCAGATAGTGAATGCCCGCCGTTTGGTTCTCCGGCGCGGCCTTGAGTTTGGGATCGTTTTTTATTTCGTCCTTGATGGCCAGTATGGCGTCCTTGCAGTCCATGAGGATGTTCTCCAGGATGTCGATCTTGCCTTGCGGCGAATCGGCGCCGGCGACCGACTTGTCCAGGTCCTGCAGGGCGATGAGGAACAGGCGCACCTTCTCCGGGCGCACGGTGACGCGCCGCCCGCGCCACTCCACCTCGTGCATGACGCCGGAGCGTGACTCCCTGCAGGACAACAAAACGAAGACAAAGTTTGGACTGTGATTCACTTTATATTTGTACTAGCTGTTCCCCGCGGTTTCACCCGCGTAAATTTCGGAGTTCCCTCGGGAATTCCGGGACAAAAGTACCCTATGTCCTTCTCTGTAGGTACCCCTGACAACAGGTATGCAAAACTTCATGATGATCGGTTGAGCCGTTGCGATGTGAAAGCGCAACAAACAGATAAACAAACAAACTCACTTTCGCATTTATATGTATGTATAGTAAGGAATAGTATTATATTATCTGTGGTAAGGATAACTAAATGACCAACTCCTAAGGATTTGAGATTTTTTTAACTACTTTTAGGGCTCATACCCACGGGACGGTTTTAACACGGCCCGGTTTTTTTTTCCGGCGCCGGGTATAAACCGTCCGAGCTTGCACACAAGACGGTTTGTACAGTTTGTGCGGCGAGCACCGTGCCCGGTGGCGCAGTGAGCCGGCGAAGCGCCGGCATCATGTGCTTGGCTTCATAGTGTCCCATATAATACTGAAGACCGGACGTAGACACGGTTTGACGCCGGGCTTAGCTCCGGCGAAAAACCGTCCTGTGGGCATGAGCCCTTAGTGTTTACCTAGTTACAAAGATACATTCAAATTTTGATTGGGTATACACTTACTTTGCCTGAGCCATCAAAGTATCCAAGTTCTCGATGAGGCCCTGTCCGCGCATGGCGACCAGCTCGCCGGCTGCAGACTCATCGCCTATGTTGTACGCGCAGTAACGGAGACTGGGCTTTAACTCCTCCACCTGAAATGATCAGTGTCTGTTATGATACGTCATACGGCCATTTGACTAAATTTAAGTTTTTAGTTTTAAAACATTTGAAGAAACAAAATATACGTGTCTATTATTTTTTTATTACAATATTTAACTGACATGCTAAAATTTAGATTTTCATACTTCGGTAACATGTAACATGCCTATTCGATCACCTTCGTGTTCGTTTGTCAAAACCACTCGCGAATTCAAAGTTAGAAATTGATTAAAATTCCTACTCGAATAAATAACTAGCTGTCTCCCGCGGTAATTTCGGAGTTTCCGCGGGAATTCCGGGATAAAAAGTAACCAATATCACTCAGAAACACTGTACCTCCCTATAAGTAAAAAAAAATTTCAAAATCAGTTCAGTAGATCCAGAGCTTACCCCCCTACAATGTCACAAACTCACAAACTTTACCTCGTTACAATAATAGGATAGATAGAATCTCCCTTTAGTAGTAGACAGTCCCTTTAGCACTACTTTGGTTTGGTGATTACTCAGGTATGGTGCGCGGGCACACCTTTTGTTTGTAGAGCAGCCTCTCGTCGTCGGGCAGCGCGGCGCACAGTTTCTCGAGCACGAGCTGCGCGCGCTGCAGGCTCTCGGCGGCGGGCCGCCACTGCTGCAGCTCCAGCAGCAGCGCGCCGCCCAGCCACGCCGCGTACGCGCCCGCCTCCAGCTGGGTGCGCGCGTCGCACGCGCCGCTCTGACCGCACAAAACAACTGTTTGTTGGATCTCAACCACCAACCACGGTACTTTGACGGTGACCGTGACTCGTTCTCCTCAATACAGACAACAATGGGTAATTTTACAATTTTCTGTGTGAACATTTGGAAATATTAACATTACTCTTAAAAGACTATAAGAAATTGAAAGATTATGTGAGACTTGCAGGATCGTATTAAAAATGCACGGGCCTGAAATCCACTAATGGGAAAACAGAATTAGTACTATAATGGGCTAGTTTCCTGGGTAAAAAAATCAAAATTCTATTTAGTTCGTCAGTTAGATAATAAAAAAATAAAAGACACGTATTTTTTGCTTTTTTAAAATAATGGAAATATGCATATATAAAGCGCATTAAAGTTTAGGGTGGGGGACTTGTGTCGTCACAGCTCGCTATAACGTGCGAACAAACTGTAGCGAGGCGTGACGTCATGTGAAATTTCGACTTGATATATCTCGGTTATTTTTTGGTTACATAAAAAAAAAAAAAATACATGTCCAATATTTTTTTATAATCTACAAAACGGACTAAAAAGAAAAATTTAGGAAACTAGCCTATTACACTGGTCAACACAGGTTTTGTTTCCTTTGTTTTTTTATCTGTTACTGAATATTTCTACGGCCCTGACTATGGAAAAAATACTGGGAGATTGCTAACAGCTTTACTTTTTGAAATATACAGTTTTATTATTTTGACAAAATATACAAAAAAATTCATACATTATGTTAACAAAATTTCTATTGAACCCTATCAAATGATCTTTTATAAGAATTCTTTGAATTAACAACTTTAGGAAGATCTCGTTGCAAACTCCAGCAGTAGCCTGCCATCATATGTGAGTCCCATCCGCCCCTGATAACGCTCTTCCATTGTCCGAAGATCCTGATGGAATCTTTCATCCTGCTCCTCACTAAAATCACCCAGATTTTGTGGGAATCGGTCTAAATGCGAATTTATGAAGTGGATTTTTATAGCTTATAGCTTGTTGCACCCTAGCTCTTGCAAGTTCGATAGCATGGACTCAACAAGCTCGATGTGGTCATCAGATTTTGCCTAGGAAATTACTCATAACCAAAAAATATGAATTCCAAAATTCGGATTCGACTTCAGTCATTGATTTGATGAAATTAGGATCTTTCACGAGTTGCCTAATCATCTGTGGCCCATCAAAAATATCAGCTTTAAATTTTTCTGTACCTACTTAAGTAATCCTGGAAACTTGCGTGAAAGAAAATTCAAACATTCGCCACTTTTTTAAGCGCTTTCACAAACTGTTTCATTAGGCCGCGTTTAATATGAAGTGGTATGGTGCGGTTTTGGCTACCTAAAAGCTCTTTTTCCACTGGACCATGACCATGGACATACCATACATTTCTGGCATACAATACGAGGAACCCATGGCTTTTCTTGATTACACAATTTTATTTTAAAGTATTGGAGATACGCAGTTTTTACAAAGTCCTATATTGGTTTTCGATATTTTTAAAATTCGTATTCACCAAAAATATACCAATAACAGTCTGAATTAAGCACAAAACATCTTCTTGACGAAGCCATACCGATAATAACAACAAAATATATTTCAGTGTCCAATAAAAAACTCAAATCTAAGTAAAAATAGTAAATGAGGGTAGTTAGCTATAACTCAAAAACAAAAGCTGTTAGAGAAAAATTGTTGCCATATTTAAAAAATACGAGTCAATTTGAGTTAGAAACAAAAAAAAAATCACAGGAAACAAACAACTTTATTTTTTTTGTTGACCAGTGTTATTTATTAATGTGGTCATCATTGATAGTATTATTTAGACTAGCTATCAGCACAACCTACCTCACACAACTGCAATAAGGTCTGGGCGTGGGTGCAGGCTTTCCTCAGGCGCGCCACAAGATGGAACTTCTTCCTCGGCTCCGTGTTTGCTTCCTGGCGCAACTGCATCGCGTGCGCCCACGCGCGCTCCGCCTGCAGCAGCGGCACGCACAGCAGACGGTTCTCGGCGTTCGATGTCGACAAGTGAGACGCCGTCACGTCACGCCGACGGTAATGACGCCTATCGCCCTACAGCAAATTTTTAATTGACTTCTAAAGAAGGAAGGCCATCTCTTCTCTACGTGCCATTTTTACAGAAAATGCTTGTGACCAATTTTTATGATTTTTTTACCTGAATAAACTTATAGGGTGGGTTTTTAGTAAATAAAATCTAGAATATCTCCATTACACAAGTTAAAATAATGAAAATGTTAAGTGTTTTGTATTAAATTATATGACTAACCTGGGGTATTTTAAGCACTTTACGAAGGCGTCTCAGACGACGTGAGCAGAAGCCGCGGTACCTCTGGTAATCGCCATGACGTAAGCCATGCTGTTGTTGAGCATCCTTTATGATCCGAAATACTGATAGTGTATTAAGGATTTGCTTCAATAAAGGAAGAACTGTTTTTAAAAAGGCAATTTCTTTACAATATTATAAATAACATAGCCACTGTGTTATGTTTTTTTAAACTATAACTGTTGAAGTTCCTTGTGGATTTTGGAATTCCCACTAAAGAAATTGGGTAACACCTAGCAACATTAATAACTAAACCTTACTTAATTTTATCTGCATCAAACTGCATCTATATTCTATACAATTACTAGCTGTGCCCCATGGTTTCACCAGAGTGAGTTTTGGAATTCCCCCAGGAACTCCAAAGTAGCCTAATTTACTCCTTATAATATCAGCTTTAGCATTAGTGTGAAAGTACCATCAAAATCGGTCCAACCATTTCGGAGATTCACCTGCGTGAGTTTCAGGATTCCCGCAGGAACTCCAAACTTCTTTTATTCCTCTTCTCCTTACAATAAAAAGTAAAACACAAAAAAAAAGGAATTAATGAAATTGGTTCAGCCGTTCATGTGTGATGCTATGACCAAGGGAAATAGGGATTCATTTTTAAAGGTCTATATAGTTATTATATGCATCTTAGTAATTAAGCTGACTTGTTTAATTTTTTGAAAGTGCCCTGGTGTCATTGTCACATCCATAAACAAATGCACTTTCACTTTACTCACAAATTGTCATTTATTTATTTATTTTATAAAAGCAATTGCAACAATTAAATTAGATAGGTTAACTTATAATAGAAGACACTCTCGCATACTTAGCCTCACAAAACCTCAAGCATGCCATCATTATCTCATGCCATGCATCCACAAACAGATCACACTCAAGTTCAGCAATGAGAAGGGCATTGAGAGCACCCAGGGTGCGATACACTGGGGATCCAGCTCTGGATACCGTTCGGCATACAGGTCGTGCAAACAAATTTCATATAGTTTGTCAGTGTTCAGTCATAACATTGCATTCTGTGAACATTCCATAGTTTTTCCCAGTAGAAAGGGTTACAGAGTTTTAAGGGGACACACAGACAAACCACTCATTTTTATCTATACTACATCTATATACCTATATAAAATTTAAGAACTAAATGGTAGTTGCCGATGTCTATGGGCGGCGGTAATCACTTACCATCAGGTGTGCCACCTGCCCCTTTGCCAATATTCTATAAAAAAAATAATTAGACATTCTTTAACTTTTTCTGTTTACTCCTGCTAATCCTAAAATTTTGGACTGATTTTGACGACTCAGTGGCAGATAACTGATGTTATAAGGAATAATAAGAGGCTCTTTTTCGGACACTAACTGGATTAGCCTAGTAAGACAAAAAATTTAGGATTTTTTAATTTATCCGGTAGTGCGATATCTTGAGTGAATTTCGTTCCTGCCTGGATGCGATCCCGTTCTCGCGGTCCACGAATCCACTTGTGACAGATCAACGAAACATCGCAATTTCCTACTAAGGAGAACCCAAAAATTGGTAAAAGGATACTTTCTAGTGTTAGTTGACGTGTTTTGGATTCTTCCTTTTCTGTCTCCTCTGTTGATGCTGGGATAGAGTCCCCAGCTTGGACTTCTAGGACTACCATTATAAATCACACTTCTCCCAAAAGTTATCAACTTTATGAAAATTTAAAATAGAAAGGTTTCCTACTAGCCAGAACGATCAGCGAAGGTAGTCTAGTTAATTTGTTCCAACTCAATTTTTCGTCACAAAAAACTGTCATCTGTCAATTTGACAGTTGTGACTTTATTTAGTTTTTTTCTTCTTTTTTATGGACTTTCACACATTTAGCCAGTTTCAAGTAAAATTAATTAGATGTGTTTTCTATTAAAATGCTTCGTTGTACGGTTTGAAATTGAAAGCCACAGTACAACATGACAATGACGTGGGTGACAGACTGCGTTCCATTTTAAATAGTAAGGCCCGCCGCTGATTGTGACTTTTTGTCGACGTGACTTTCTGTCACTTAGTCAAGTGCAATGAAAACTATACTGAGTGCGCTCATTATGGTAACGTGATAATACGGTGACTAAGTATAGTTTTCATTGCACTTGACTAAGTGACAGAAAGTCACGTCGACAAAAAGTCACAATCAGCGGCGGGCCTAATAGTCTCAGTAGGTCGTAGACGGAGTAGTAGGTCGTAGACGGAGAATGTACGATAATTTTGTTTCTTCGATATCATTGTACAGTTATGTTGAGATTAAAGTGTATGTCGAACCACACTTTGTTAGCAGTTTTATTGTCATATTAATCCCATCCTAAACCATTGGGTGCGAGTTGTGAGGGGTGCAGCCTAAAAAAAAAAAAAAAAAGTAGAAATAATAATAAAAATATTTTGTAATTATAATTTATAATAACTAACAGTACTAATATAGTAATTAAGTCAAAATAATTTTTACTAATCTGATACTAATAATCTATGGATTTTCATATCTGAAATAAAATTATATTATTATTATTATTAATGTCTCAAATTAATAGCTGCTTTCATTTTTTCTTATTTTGTATTATTAGCAAAAATCAATAAAATAACATAATAAAGTAATAAAATTATACTTGTAGTAATATGTAAATCAACTTCAAATTTACTATATTTCTCCTAAAACTGCCTGGTTTTCAATTTGCACAAAACTAGAAAACAGTTTAACTAGAAAAAGTAGCGACAAGTCGCAGGTAGTGAGCCGGCGACATCGCTACTTTTTGGAATCTCGGGAAATTCAAAATAGGGTCACGTAACCAGTATTTGTCGCTGCAAACGAACGTCGAGCGGCTGCATGAGGCTGCACCTTAAGGCTTTACCGTTTTACCTTACCTTCTCTCTGGTTTTGACGATAATAGGGTACTTGCCCGAATTTTTTTTTCAGTCTATTTTAAAGATATATGGCCTACTTAAACAAAGCAAGAAAAAGAAAAAAAATATATGCATAAATTAATTAAATAGAGCGTTTCAAAGTTCTTACTTTAGACTTTACCGCCGAAACGCAGAATGACGTCACTAGTTCAAAATTACGCCTTATTAATCTGTGATAGAAATGTCACTGTCGTATTGACAGAGTCATGTGACACTGACAGACAGATAACTTCAATATTTAAAAGCGAAATTAAGGTTGCACTGTGTCGATTTACTTCCAAAAGTTCCAGTAAAAAATCGAAATGCATCTTACCGATGCATTTTAAAGTAAAAAACTTCAGAAAATGGAAAATAAGCGTTGACTGTATGCACTTAGTTTCTTTTGCCTTCTCTGAAAGAGGTAAATGTTTCCTAAAAAAATAAAAGTGACGTCATGTGTCAAGCTTCGCTGTGATTGGTGTTTCGTTGCAACGTTCCGTTTCACAAAATTGAAAGTTGAATATTTTGGAAACTATTGAATTTTTTTTAGTAAATCTTTCACGATAACGCTTTTCTAAGGCTCTGTTTTTGAAAAATTTCTTATAATAAATTTCGTGCAAGTACCCTATTGTTCAAATTATCCTCAGAGTTTTATTGCTAAAAGCATGCAGATTTTCATCGTAAAAAATCGATTTTATATTAAAAATCGATTTTTTTCCTCATTTAAATCGATTAATCAAAAATCGATTATTTTTAAAGAGACAAAAATCGATTAAAATAAAAATCGATTTTTTTCTCTCAATGTCACATCTGTAATGAGCATATGACAGCGTAAGCTATTAATCGGTTGGCAGGAAAGCTAGCCATTTCTTAGCTTTTATGACCTAAAATTTTTTTTTCAAACTGTCATTGTGCAGTTCTCTCTAAATGACACTGGCATAAATATTAAATAGTGCGCGTTTTTAACTAAGGCGCCTGTTGGTGTTGCCAAAACGAAAATAAAACGCTGTCTCTTCTTTAGTGTTTTTTGAGCTGTCAGCTGCGTTTAGGGTTGGTATTTTGTTCATTTTCCGAAAATATCGTTAAAATCTTGTTATTTTTATTGAATGTATTTATGGTATATTACAATTGATATTACCATCGTTATTGTTCCATAAATATTTATTGCAGAAAACCTAATTTAGCGAAATGGCAAAGTCAAAGAATCACACGAACCACAATCAAAGTAAGTTTATGTTTATTTATGTATGCTTCTCGTGAGTGAAAGTGGATTAAAGTTACCATAATATTGTGTTTTTATTGCTAGGCATTAACGTGCTGTCCCCGCAAGATTCCGTAATAATAAATACCTATGATAACCTGCTAATCATTCACTTCCAGATCGTAAGGCTCACAGGAATGGCATCAAGAAACCTAAAAAGTTTAGGCACGAATCCACACTTGGTGTAAGTCTTACAACATTTACTAGCATATTAGGTATCAACTAAGTTTATGTGATGGGATTTAAAAACTAAACAGTAAACAGTTGAATCGAAGAATACTTTTTAAATCTATTACCTACCATGTGGTGAACAGCATTTTTAATTCTTGTATGCTCCAAAATACGAATGTGTGGTGTTGAATGGTGAACTGGTGGTTCAATGTCATATTAAATTGTGAATAGCTTAATAAATATTCAACAGATGTATTGTTTACAAGCCTAAACAATTTGTTTCAAATTAGCTTTCTGAAGCAATGTTGAAGCTTGTTAACCCCACTGTATGTTTCCTAGTATGACAAAAGAATAATATAACATAATATTATTAACAGATAACTTAAAAAATAATTTTGAAACCTGTAATTATTCCTTTCTTGTTGCTAGGGGAATGAACAACAACAGAGAGAAGAATGGAATATACTGAAGCAATTCCTTATTAGTGATTTATTCCTTGCTTATGTAATAGATAATGCAGGTCATATTCTTTCTCTATCATTTCATTTATTTTTTGTATGGTTTTATCAAAAAACACTAAGAATTAATTTATCTTACAGTCTATAATATAGATTACGATATACTATACATGCCATTGGGCTTGGGACCAGCCCTACAAAGATACAAAGCTCAATATTTATCAGGACAGACAATAGATAGCTATAATTTAATATTCTAGTTTGTAATCATCACTACAATTATTATTTAGTCATGTGCTCATCACAACAATTTGTTATTTTCAACCAGTCTTCGATAACACTGTTACATACTTTGCTATGCATAATGCCAAAAGTTCCACAATGCTCATTTTGTTTTTCGATTTAGTCATAGACCATTGCTACTACTAGATAGAACTGTCCAATTTATTTGTTTTTCATTGTTGACAGATGGATCCTAAATTCTTAAAGAATCAAAGGTTTTGCAAAAAAGGCAACCTAAAGCCTGCCAAGCAATTAGCGCGTGCTGCTGAAAGGAAAGAGAAACGTGAAGCCAAGACTAAGAAATGAATAGTTTTAGGACAATAGAAGTATAAAATCTATATGAAATTTTTTATTTATACCTACCTAATGTTGAGTTTTTTATCTAATATAATCACGTGTCACATTGTTTGTCTGCGATGAACTCCGAAACTACTGAACGGATTTTGATAAAATTTTGTAACCATTCATAAAATGATCCAACTAAAAAAGATAGGATAGTTTTTATCCAGGAATTCCCTCGGAAACTGAAGGACATAGAGTACTTTTTCCCGCAACCTCCGCGGGAACTCCGAAATTACCGCGGATGAAATCGCGGGGGACAGCTAGTTATTATTTATGGAATGACACTGATACAAGTAACTTTTATACATGGATAGGTATTCTTTAGATAAGAACAACTTTTTCAACATCCTACCCAAATAATAATATGTCAATGAATAGCACTGTAATATAAGTAGCAATAATGGTAAACAATGCGCATCTTAACTAAAGCGCTTATTACACTTTACAATTTGTCAGACACCGATTTAGGAAATCGGAAAGAGTAACCTTTGCTTTCAAATTAGGATCAGTGAGAGAGAGAGGGCGAGTGATCATACTATCGTCTAAATTGTACCGTAAATCGACTACTAAATAGCGTATAATTAATAGTGTGATCACTCGCTTTCTCACCGATCCATTGGGCACCTTCCGATTTCTGGTGTCTGACAAATTGTAAAGTGTAATAAGCCTTTATATGAACCGATTTTTATTTTCGTGTGATCACTTCCAATTTAAATTTCAATTCCACCTATATTTAAATTACAATTTTAGGACCATTCGGGTCATTCTCAGTTGTCTGCTTTGAATATCCCCATTCCCCAGTGGTGGGAAATTGTTACCTACTCAACAGTGAATGGAGTATTTTGAGTAACTTCAACATATCCGATCATTGAAGTTAATACAAAATTTCATATCATAATAATTGTCATTTAATAATTCTAAGCTTAGAAAAATATAAATCACTCAAGTATCACATTTATACATGACTAGCTGTTCCCCGCGGTATCACTCGCGTTATTTCTCGAAGGAATTTCAGGATGAAAGTAACCCTGTTTCTATACCCCAATGATATAAGTATTATTAAAATAAGTATTCCAAGTGTAAGATATGAAGCAGATATATCAAGACATAGGTAGGTACCTATCTGAATTCTGAAATCCGATTTCATTCTGAAATACCTTCGTTATCGTATCGATATCCA
The DNA here is from genome assembly GCA_907165275.2 of Zygaena filipendulae. Lineage (NCBI taxonomy): Eukaryota > Metazoa > Arthropoda > Insecta > Lepidoptera > Zygaenidae > Zygaena > Zygaena filipendulae. The sequence continues at coordinate 8,798,722 of OU015659.1, forward strand.
AACTAGAACCCGTTTTCAGAAACCCAAATCTACATAGGTAGGTATAGCTTGTCTAAACTAAAATTGTGCGCCCCACTACTTAATTAGCAGTTTCAGATGTGCGAGATCATGAGGTATTGATAATAATATCTCTTTAATAATGTGTTATGTGAGTGCGGCGACAGTATTGTGCACAGAGCCTACTTTGGTATTGCGCGTCGTATCGATATTTCGTCAGTCACGTGTCAGTTTAGTTTAGACAAGCATGAAGCAGCTATACCTACTACCAAAGAAATTTTAAGAGAATAGACGAACAATACAAACTTACTATGCAATCCACGTCAACCAATTTTTGCGGGGGGAATGATGAAAATAAAAACCAATCACATCGTTGCGACGCAATCAAATACCAGTCACCAAAAAGTACATTTCAAATAGCCGTTTTCCGTCAAGTGGTATCTATAGACAATAATCTCTGCTAGCCAACGGCATTTTGTTAGCATGAGATCATTTGACCGCTGCGTGGTTCAAGGGGAAAGCTTAGCGGCCGAGCGTATTGTCAATCTATTCTCTTTCAAAATCTTTGCCTACTACCATCGAAATATTAAGTACCTACTAGGTACAAGTACAACTGGAATGTGCACTGTGCACCTAGACGGAGATTCAACTGTGCATCACAAATTAACTAGACATATCCTGTGCAGTGTGCAGGAAACGAGGAAAAACGATCCGACAAGAGATAAGTTTCTACCCCAGGGTAGGGTTGCCACTTGCCAACCATACTTTATATTAACGTATCCTACTTTATTTTTGCCTCTGTCTACGGTTTTGGTTATTATACTTCATACTTCTGTACACAAATAAAGTACAAAACGGATGAAGGAATCTACATATTTATAACTAACTGTTCCCCGCGGTTTCACCCGCGGTAATTTCGGAGTTCTCGCGGTAATTCCGGGATAAAAAGTACTCGTGTCCTTCTCTGTACCCCCCACAACGTACATGCCAAATTTCATCCAAATCCGTTCAGCCATTTTTGCGTGATTGAGTAACAAACATCCACACTTACACTTACATAATATTAGTAGGATTACGGAACGAAATGATGACTGTGAATGTGACAGGATAGTCATAAAAACATAAAAGTCACTGTGGATGGCGGTGGCTAAAACGTAGTGATTACCTTCTCTCTGGCGGTGGCAGCACATAGTGCCTGAACCATAAACTAAAGAAAAAGAAGAAGTAAAAACAAAATGAAAAATCCTTTTTTTTAATACTTTATATTTTTTTCCTATTCAAACCACGTAGTGATTACCTTTTCTCTGTTCAAACCTTTAGACATTTATGTCTAGTCAAGTTAATTTGTGATTCAAACCAAACCTTTCTGAGAACCAAACCATTTTAAACATTTTTTTTGTCAAAAAAAGTTAGCAAGCCTATCATAGGGTGATCATAGGGTGATTTTTGTTTCATTTTATTATTTAGTAGTACTTACCTACCAAGTAGGTACCAACCCACCAACTACTAAATTGGTACAATACCAAATGTAGTTTGTAGGTACCTCAGACGAAATAAAATATTTCGTAAAATATTTCGTCTGAGGTACCTATTGTACCAAATTGGTACAATAAAGTAGTTTGTGGGTACTATTAAAACGTACCTTGTGATTTTTTATGATTTTTGCAAAACAAAAACAATACCTATCGTGTTCTCAGACGAAATAAACTTTTTATTTCGTCTGAGATCGTGTTGTGCATTCGTGGTTCCCTCAGAAGAATAAGTTATTCTTCTGAGGTGGTTCCCTTTCCGTACCACTAGACTTATGAGTAACTTATAAACTACCTACTATGCATTTGTTTTTTGTTTTATTAAAGAACATCTCTCTTAATAGTTCACTCATTATTCAGGAATAAAATTACTAACTTCAGCATGAATGAGGCTGCGCAGGATCTCTTAGCTAAAAAGTTAAATATTAGCGAAATGAAAAGCAACCCTCAAATATTACTTGCTCTCATTGATCAATACGTAAAAATTGATCTGATAAAAAATGTTTCATACACAGGGTTCCTACATTCTATAGATCCAGTGACATGCAGGTAAAAGTGTTCGTTTAATTTTATAATTTTTTTTTTTTTATTTATTTCAGAAAAATACAAATACATTAACAACATTATACAAGACACTTAAATTAAATTAGTAGTTAGGTATGTTGATATTCAATGTGTGCTTTCTTTCAATGTAACATAAATGATATTGTAACTTTTTCAGTATTATTCTTTTAATACCAAATGAAGATACATTCCACACTACTCTGATACCAGGTCTTGCAGTCTTGGAAATAAAAAAAACAACACCAGGCATGAACATTATTCCACCAACAAGAAAGCCCTTAGATACATATTCAAATGATGATATTTTAACAAGGAAAGAAAAGGTTATGACATGGTTCAAAGCTAACTTACTAACAGTAACAGAGGATGGGGATAATATAAAGTTTGGCAATGTTAAACTATTACCACCTTATGGTGTAACTGATATTTCCACAGACAATCCTATAGTTGCTTTACAAGTGAGAAGAACGTTGGAAAGTTTACCTGACAATTTTGAGCCTAAATAATTAGTGTGGGAAGATGTATGTGATAATATTGTTTTAATCATAAGTCAATGATGAGAAAATTGTTTTTTAAGTTCAATTAAAAAAATCTATCAAATCAAAGTTGTTTATTCTTCAATTTGAATTTTGTCATTATTTTTCATAAAAATACCTACACTAACTTTATTTATCAAATTCATTTAAGTCTACCTTGAAAACTTAGGGCTTTAAGGTCTGAGATAAATACATAATATAAACTGAATTAGATTCTACCTCAATGATTCTGTAGGTACAGTAGGTACTAAAACTATGGATTCTCAGCCATGCAAACTGTAGTTACTTAAACCTGTTACTTATATAGCAGCATCATTAAAATTTAATAGTTTTTGCCGCACTAGCGATCTCTTCGAGGCTACCAGGTGGAGTATAGAAATATATTATGTATATGTCAGTAAAACAGTAGGTAAGGTAAACTATTAAAGTTTACCTAATAAGTACTATTTTTGGGGTTCCGCGTCTCGAAGAGGACAAAAATGTAACCTTAGGTATAGAATCACAATGTTGTTACACAACAACATATTATACTATATAATATAGATATACTAGCTGTGCCCCGCGGTTTCAGCCGCGGTAATTTCGGAGTTCCCGTGGGAATTCCGTCCAAATCCGTTAGCCGTTTTTGCGTGACTGAGTAACAAACATCCAAACATCCACACTTTCACATTTATAATATTAGTAGGATAAACACGCCCAAACTGGAAAGTGGACCCCGTGTTCATCACACTAAGTCCACTCCCACCGGGAATCGAACCCGGTACCTCTTGATTAGCGGGTAGGCATGGAGGCGCCAATCGGGTCGTCGAAGAAGAAGCAATATTTCGTAAAGCACAAGGGAAAATTCAAAAACAGGTTTTAGTTTCATCATTACATACCTATAACACAGATAATTTTGCACGGAACCCTAGGTGCACGAGTCCGATTATCAACTGGTCGGTTTTTGTATATCAATCCTGCAGCATTTAAACTTGACAAAAAAAGTAAATACATACCTACGCATACCAAATCTGCTAAACACGGCTACTTTAGGAGGAAGCACACAAGTATGTAAGTACCTATATAAAGGGTCTTTCAATAGGGACGGGTCGATGTTGGCAGCCTGTGGCGGCCATGTTGTTTTAACGTCGTCTTTCTAACCTATATTTTTTTATTCAGTTAGTAATGCCAAATCACCATGGCAAGTTACACGGTTGAGCAACACGTCCAAATGTTAAAAATGTATTATCAAAATGAGTGTTCGTTAGTGCAAACGTTACGTGCATTGCGCCCATTTTACGGCAGACGGTGAGAGGTGACGTGAATTGGCCACCGAGATCCTGCGACTTATCACCTTTAGACTTTTTTTTGTGGGGTTTTCTTAAGTCGCAGGTCTATACCAATAAGCCACAATCGACCGATGCCCTTAAAGTCAACATAGCTCAGGCTATCGCTGAAATTCAACCCGAACTATGCGGCAGAGTTGTTGAACATTGGACAACTCGAATTCGTGCCACCGTGAGAAGCCGCGGCGGACATTTAAACGATGTGATTTTCCACACATAATGGCATATATAGCTCTTTCAAATAATAAAAAAAAATCGTTAAAATCTCACACACGGCCTTTTTTATTTCATGTCAAAATCGACCCGTCCTTATTGAAAGACCCTTTATAATACAACGTGTTAATGAATTAACTGAAAACTAGAAAGTAGTTTGCTCAGAATCGACTTCCGAATCGATCGCACCATATTCTAATATAGGTCATATTTTTTCATTTTACTAGCCCATGTCTAAATTATTTATAATACAATATATGGCGCGTACGCCGCCCGCAGCAAAATGATTCGAACCGCTAGGCGCGGGCGTAGCGCTTGGAATTTCGTAGATAGGTCACCTTGAAACTAATGTTGAATAACTTTTAAAGTATACATTTTTTTGACGTAAAATATATTTTTATCATAATATTGTTTATTTTTTTAATGGAGTGTATCAGGTTTTCAGTTAATTCATTAACACGTTGTATAAGGTTGATTATAATATGGATTATATCATAATATTATAAGTACCTAGCTACCTACATAATTTTTACCTACATAGTTTTATTCTACTTAGATCACAATGAGTAAGTGCACTCATTATGACCTGTAGAATAAAACAGTCACACTAGGCATTCAGGGCGACCAGCCTTCCACCGTATTTTAAACAATGTTGTTTCAACAGTCCACTTTACATTGATAAGGGCGGCGCGCGGCGCCACAGTCTTTGCGGCGGCGATGGCGGTACGTGCCGGCAGCGGCAAAAACAAATGGTAGACAACATAAGGAGTAGGCCACAGCTCGCGCCGCTGATAGCTGTGGCCAACTTCATATGTTGTCTATCATTTGTTTTTGCCGCTGCCGCCGTCGCCGAGACTGTGGCCAAGGGGTAAGTATTTCAGGCATTGAAACTTTTCATTGACTTTTCATTACTCATACTCGGAAAGTAGGTCTGAAGTTGCCTGAGAAGCGGGTTGAAAGTAACCCTTTTCAGCCCTAGGGAGAATCGCTTTCAACTGACAACTGTCAAATTATTAAAAAAAAACTAGGTCTATTTTCACATTTCTATAGAACCATGTTCCAACTTTCTATACAGCCAGCGCGATGTAAAATTGAAATAACGTAAAGTTTAAGTAGGTATTAATTAAAATAAAATTCACTCATTTTTTCTTTAGCTAGTTCCTATTTTTATTTTGACTTTCCTTGCATTCGTAATGAAAAGCACAGTGTTATCCTAGGGGTGAAAGTAAGTCTTTGTGAAGTGAAAGTAAGTATTACAGACCTTACAGTTGTAAAGTTGAAATTCTAATAGACATTTCAATGTAGACGACCTACAGTTCGCCGCTATATTCCGCCGCCGTTCGCTATATTCGCTGATTCGTGGCTCACGCCCAGCGAGAGTGGCCGACAGGCCGACTGAGAGTCGGCCGGCAGACAGTAGGTACCTACACCGTTCATTGTGATCTAAATGAACATACCTACACAGAAATTGAAAATAAACACGTCTGTAGATAAACACGTCGGTAGGAGGTATAACGACCGCTACGCTACGTACGTGACGGGTTTTCATATGGCTGGACGGGAAGTTTCGGAAATATCTTTCATACAAAATGTATGAAAGAGCATAATATGTCACGGAGACAAAGACGGGACGGGAACGTGGCACTCACGGGACGAGAAAATTATCGTCGCCGACGATGTTTAGCCATACCACCCGCGCGTGCCCCGTCCCGTCCGTTTCCGCCACGTATGCATCAGCACTCCGTTCGTTCAGAGAGTAATGACGCCTTGGTGATGCAAGTGTAAAAAATTGACGACGAAAAACTAATCGAGTGTGTGTGTATGCATTTACACCATGTTCCCGTTTTGAACGAGGCAGTCACGTGACACGTCTCCGTCCCGATCACGTCCGGTCCGAGGTATTATCTCGTTACGTATGCAGCGACCTTGTGTGAGTGTCAGATATTTTCCTACCGTCCCATCCCCTAATAATTTATATAATTTTTTTTTTGTATTTTATTTATGTAGGTACGTACCTACCTAGAGATCACGCCACAGAATCAAAAATACTGACGCAATCTTTCTCTACTCTTAGGTAGGTAAATATTCTAGTAGTAGGTAGGCAACAGCACCTGATAACACGAGCTTATCTTTTTTAGGTGACGAACAATGACGATTTTGACGTGACTAAATATCTATCTTGTCAGTGTTTCGACCGTAACGTTACAAATTTAATAGTACAATAGTAAGTGATAAGTTGGTACCTATTTAAAAATGAATATGAATTTACAGTGGTTCGCACTTCGGCACTCGCCGGGACTGTAGCATTAATGGAGGTCGCGACACAATGCATTAGAATGGGTAATTCGGGTCGCAAAGTGCAATACTTGGCTGGTATCTGTGGTAAGTAGGAACACCAATTCGCCAACTACACTTAAACATAGACTATGCTTTTGTTGTTGCTTCTAAGATAAAAATAACATACATAATTACCTACTCGTACTCACTATTTGGTTATGGCGAAAACTGGATTCTTTACAGACTTTTGTCTATTAAGTCGTTGGCATACTATATTATTGAGTTTATCCGTTTAGAAACAGCCGTTCTCGTTTTAAGACCATTTACACATGAGAACGGATACTTTTTCATAATATACATGGGATGCATCATGCACGTAAGTAGGTAGGTAGTTAAATCCCAGAAAGTGTAGGATGCTCAAAGAACAAACAATTATTCCTACGTATGGTGTGAATACATTTCAACAGTAGTATCCTATACGAGCAGTTTTACCTATATCTTGCCATACTAATATTTTTAATATTGTAGTTAACTTCGAACCAAATACATAGGTACGTTAGGTATAGAAACCGGCTCAACTGGGCAGCGTTTAGAAATGTTTGTTTGTTCATCCCTGGGTTTTTTTTTCAGTGTCCCTAACGTTTATTTGTACGGGTGCTTCTCAGTCTTGGCCGTCCCCGGCGATTCCAAAATTAAAAAATGGCGATGCACAAATAAATATTACTGATGTAAGTTAATAACGTATGCTATTAAATCATAACTCATAACAATAATGGAAACATCTCAAATATGACTAAGTAAAACACTTCAAATAAGAGTAAGGTCACAGAAACAGTTACGCCACGCCCATATTTTTTATACAACTCAAGTTTACTCTCTTGTAGAGGTGAGAGTGTTAGGTATGTTTAGAATAATTTGAATATCGTAGAAAAAAAAGTAAGGAATAAGAAAATTCCTGTCTTCAAGGTTCGCTTTCACAAAAACGAACTGATAATTTTGAATCAATAAGCCCGGCCGCACACCAGCAGATCGAGCACCCGAAGGCTATTCTAACTTTATGGAATTAACGGCGGTTGTTATTAATTGAGAGGCGAAAAAGACACAAAAACCGTCCGTGTGCAGCCGGGCAATTACTCAATTGTTTCTATGACATCGCTTTCAGGAGCAATTGTCATGGGTAGTTGCAATGCTGTTAGTAGGCGCATTACCGGGGTGTTATTTGGGGCGGTTACTGAGTGAGCGTATCGGGCGTCGAAGGACCATTTTTTGCAGCGCTGTGCCCGGATTCGTGGGTTCGGTATGTTAGTATACATATCACTGACCAATTACATTTTCATAAGACTTCCTTTATAGGGCTATATAGAACATTGTTAACTTACTATTTCAATATTCAACGGGTCTTAACTCTAAGCTACTGATGAGGGCGATCGCACTATTTAATATTTTCGTTTAAAATACATACCTAGGTATTTGATAGAATGCCTTCTAAACTAACCGAAAGGAATGTTGATAACGAACCAGGAAATCGGTGAACTGAAAGTAAATGATAATAAAAGAAGATTCGAGAGAAAAGATGTTATGAATTTCAGTGTGGCATGGGGCGAGTACTTCTAAAAACGCTGCAATGGAGGAACCACTAGCTACTGTGATAATAATTGGCTGATTTGTATAACATTTCTTAATCTGACTTTGAGAAATAAAATGCAGATTGGTTTCAGCTTATAATACTGTTCACAAAAATGCCAAGCCTTATGTACGTGTCGAGGTTTTTGACTGGGATTTCGAATGGCGTTGTTGCAGTGGTAAGCACTTGTTTAACAGCACCAAAAAGAAATTTGGATAAGTCGATATTAGTTATTGAACAGGTTTTTTTGTGTTTTCAGGTGGTAATGATATATTTAACGGAAATAGCTGACAAAGAAATCCGTGGTCAACTAGGCATGTTAGTACAAGTGATGATGAATCTGGGCAGTCTTCTAGTCTTTGGCATAGGACCCTTTGTGTCGTACACCGCACTGAACTCTTTTATATTATCTCTGCCTATAATTTACACCTTGGCTTGTCTATGGATACCTGAAACACCCCACTACTATATAAAGGAAGGAAGAATGGACGTGGCTAGAAAAAACTTCATGATGTTAAAAAGTACAAAGAATGAAAAGGTATACTTATTATTTGCGGGTTCTCTCTCATTTTGAAAATAATCATATACCAATACTGTGTTAAAAGAATTATTAAAGAGGAGTTTGATTAGTTTCAGAATAATGTGAAGGCAAAGGGGTGTAAGTGAAGGTTAAGTGGGGTCTAAAGTCTTTATCCACCGCAAACCGATTTCATACAACCATTTTATAATTACAGTGGACAGATGAACAGTTAAAAAACATACGGATACATACAGAAGAAAGTATGGCGAACGAATCTACATTCAAAGAACTCATAACTAATGTTAAGTATAGGAAAGCGCTATACATCGTCGCATGTGAGTATCCACAACATATTATATTTAAAAAAACAAAAAAAGTATAACTGTATTCCTATAAAAATGTTACCTAAATTTTGTGTTGTATCTAACGCCTTGTAATCTTACTCGGAATATGCAGAAGTTAGTCCCGAATTGAAACGTAAATCTTTTATTTGAAGGGAACATATTTGTTTCCAGGTCTTAAAGTATTGCAGTATATGACAGGGAGTTTAGCTATACAATCCTACTTGGAGATGATATTCAGACAAAGTAGCTCTGTATCAGGACCACACGCCAGCATTGTCTATGGATTCGTGCAATTAGGAGCTGGTATTTATGACTTTCTTCATTCTTATCTTCTCTATTATAATTTTTTAAAAATCGTTTACTAAGTCGGGTCCGTTGTAAGGCAACAGCGAAATTCCCATTCAATTCGTTCAGTAGTTTTCATATTATGTGCGCACAAACAGACATTCTAAAACTAATTGTTTTAGAATACTGCTAGTGATACTAAAAAAAACCTATAAAACATATAATTTATCGTCAATGTCAAGATTTGTATTTAGTTCAATAATTCAGCATTTTTCTTAATTCAGCATCTCAGCTTATTTTTCTTACAGTTATTTTTATAAAAACTCCCACCATCCTGACTTCTGCCAGCTTTAATTTCACTATCTATGAAACGTATTTAATAAGATATAATTGATGGCAGAAACGATAATATAATTTAATGTTTTTCTTTTAAATTACAATTTCAAAATTATTAAAAAAAAAATCACAGCCACCTATTTTTTCTAGCTAATATAAGTCCAGACTACATTACGTCTTGGTATCAAGGACGATGAAATCATATACCTAAATTGCCGCCAGCTCCCTAGATATTAGATTGATTTAAATAAATAATAATTAATGCCATAAAAAGAAGTAATGATATTGTTTTTTTTAGCATTTTTATCGTTACAACTACCGCTTGACGTCAAAATACTATTTACATAGTTAAGTGGCTTCCTGCTGTCTATCTGCTTAAATCTTTAAAACTCTGCAAAGGATTTTCATGCGGTTTTCACCAATAGATAGAGTGATTCATGAGGAAGGTCTATAACCATATTTTATCTTGGAATTCCCGCGGGAACTCCGAAATTACCGTGGGTGAAACCACGCGGGTCAGCTAGTTATTACTGCAATACAGTCAACATACATTCCAGGTGTCGGCGCCACATTCCTTCCCGCTTGGTTCGGCAGGCGCGTCCTGATGCTCACGTCGTGCCTCGGCGTGGCGCTGTCTTTGACCATAGTCGGCGCCTATTTCTTCATGCAAGACTTCATCAGAGTTCCACCTGAGACCCTCCTGACTATCAGTTCGTTGCCTCTGATAGGTATTTTGGGCTTCAACGTTTTGTACGCGGTCGGCATTGGCAACTTGCCTTACGTGATGCAAGCCGAACTATTCCCTATGAACGTCAAAGTGATCGCTTCCAGCGTGGCGACCATGATGTCGTGCGTTTGCAATTTCATAGTAGCAAAGTGCTATCAAGTCGTTAAGGACGGGCTCGGCCAGTACACTGTGTTTTGGTTGTTCGCGGCCGTAGCGTACTGTGGTGTGTTCTACATTTACTTTTTCGTGCCGGAGACTAAAGGGAAGACGCTGGAGGAAGTCGTCGATGATATGGAGAACAGAACGCCTGAAGTGAAGCCGTTACGACGCTAGTCATAAATCTGCAAAGGGTGCGAGTAATAGCAGAGACACGTGATCCCATTGCCGAGTACTTGCCTACAGGTATAATGTGATAATTTCGTTCTTTTTAAAATTAAATTAAAGGCAAAAATTTCGTCGAAAAATTATAATTCTATATTGTAATAGGAAAAACAAATACATAATGATGAATATATACGATTATCTATCTATACAGAATTAGATATTAAGTATTATGAATGTGATATAAAAAAAGGTGTTTACGACCCTATAGTGTTTGTGACAAGGTCTAAACTCTCTTGGGGTTACCGTAAGAGTAGAGAGGCGCGAAGGGCGTGTCGGCTTGCTCGTCGCCGCTCTCCTCGGACGCGTCCGACTCGAACGTGTTGTCCGGGATGTCGTACAGCCGGATCAGGGGCTTGTTGGGGTCCTTCATGATGAGGTATTTACCTGCGAACACACGTCGTAATGTCACTGAACATTCTACAGAAGGTCTGAAAGCACTCGTTTTTAGTTGATACTATTTTATTTTATACTAGCTGTGCAATTTCGGAGTTCACGCGGGAATTCCGGGATAAGAAGTAGCTCGGGGCTACCGTAGCTTCCTATTTCACCGATCTACTGAACCGATTTTCAAAATCGGTGACAAAAATTTCAAAAGTTGATATTTTGAATTTTTTATGCAAGTTATCGTATATACTTTCATATGCATTTAGTGAAAAGCTGTTAATTTTGAATTACAAACAGACATTAAACTTTTATTTATATGTATAGATTTTTTAATAAACCTTTCAGGAGTGTGCTTTCCTCGGGTCCTATTATTGAAATATTGCCCCGATTTCTAATTCATGCAAGTTTCCCATCACAATCCGCCCGCAACGGATGCCGGTTCGCTCACCGTCCTTCTGCTTCATGCATATGTCGATGATGCAGCGGAGGATGCCCCACGCGTTGTCCATGGACAGGTTGATCTGCGCCGCGAACTCGTGCGGCTTGAACTGCTGCGTGCCGAGGATCACGTGGCGCGAGTTGTCGCGCACCTGCACGCGCGACACGTACCCGAACTTGATCTGGTCCGAGCCAGCGAGCAGCGCCTGACACACACACACACACACACATTTTAGTATTATCTACACCCATGCTATAAATCTTTATAAATAAAAATGAATGTTTATATGTCCGTCCTCTATGCGTTTCGAAACCATTGGTCCGATTGTGATGAAACTTTGGCGGGTTGTTCTGCCTGCGCCTGCAAAGGTTCCTGATCTCAAAACTCACGCGAGTGAAACCGCGGGGCACAGCTAGTCCTCTATAGTTTCTGAAACAGTTAACTTATTGCCAAAATTAAAACATAGTAACCATTATTAATATCGTCGACTTGAATGTAAAAAAAAAACCGGATTGTAATTTTCTAAACATTCAAAAGTTACAGTCCTATTCTATTCTTAAATTAACTAGTGCGTCTCTGGCGCCAGCAGCCATTTTCTTCAGTCATTTTCTCTCCCGTGTAAAATATAATAGGCGTGGTGCTGACCCAGGTATTAAAATTATATTTAGTTCATCACATAGATAATAATTAACAGAAGAATAAAAACACGTAGAGCTTATCTAAACTTAAATGACACGCCCTACTACTCAATAAGCAGTTTTAGATATGCTATATCATGTATTGATAATATCTCTTTAATAGTGTGAGTGCGGCGACACTATGCGGCAACTGAGGACTAATGGCAAGACTAGATTTGTATGTGACGTATCGATATTTTAACGGTTGTGCGTGTGCGTATGCCCCGATGGAGGGGCGCGTCATTTTAACTTTGATAAGCTCTACCTATATTTTTTTAAATTATTAGTAAAATTAAATTAAGCGCATGAAAGTTTAGGAGTGGCGGTTCGTGACATGTCGCCTCAAAATGTATCATCGCTATTTTTTGATTACGTAGGTACAAAGAGAAATGTGTCCAATATTTTTAAATAATCTATGGACTAAAATATAATCACGACCTAGCACCAACTGTCTTTTGATTGCTCATTTATTTTTCGACATAGGTTTTATTTTAAAGCATTGATCGTCACTAATGCTGCATTCATGTCGGCAACGCACCTGCATGCCCTATGGTGTTGCAGGTGTCCATGGGCGGCGTTAATCGCTTATCATCAGGTGTGCCACCTGCCCGTTTGCTCTCTATGACATAAAAAAAAACATTATGGAGTATGTATCACCTGAACGGTCCACTTGGCGAGCTTGCACGAGTTGTTCCGCAGCTCGTTGGCGAGCACGGCGCCGCGCTGCGTGTCCAGCTTCTGGCGCCACTCGACACCGTTGGCGACCTTCGAGTCCCACTCGTTAAGCGCCTTGATGGACAGGAACTGGGTCTCGTTCTGCGGGCCCTGCATCACCGCGTCGTGCTCGCACCGCGCCACCAACACCTGGCCGATACACACACACATACATTACAAAAATATGCTATTGGATTTTTTGTTTTTAGTCCGTCAGATAAAGTTTAGGAGTGGGGGCTCGTAACGTCATATACATGTAAAAACTGTACTTGGTTGTGACGTCACGCGACATTTCGACTCAACGTATCGCCTTTATTTATTGATTACGGAAAAAAATATTTGAGGTATTTTATAGGGTTTGTTTAAAAATAGACATAAAAACTTAAAGGATAAAAATGACTTACCACACCGTTGTTGAGGTTCCACTTGCGGTAACGATAGCCGACGGAAGCGACTTCGCCCTCCTCCTCTTCCGAGACGAATGGGTTCGGCTCCGGGAACTTGTACTTTGCCTCATTCGAACCTGACTTTAGCACCTAAATTGGAATATAGATTTTCAAAATTTACAATATACCATGCCTAGGTACTTCCAATACTTGTGGTATCAAGCTCGGTCGGCAAGCTCCTTTTATTTGCAATTTTATTTATAGGACTTACATTAAGTAGGTATGTAATCGAATAAAAAAAAACATCAAGAGATAAAAAAAGAACAGTAGAATTAATCTCGAATTAAGAATGCTTGATGAATGCCACACCCACAGTTCCCGGAAAGGCTATAATTTAAAAATAATAATCACTGTAATCGCGACCCTGACTAGTAGTTTTTTTTTCAAATTATATAGGTAATCAAGATGTTACTTAAATTAAAAATTTAGTGAGACATTAATGCTATTCACGGTTGTCAGGAATGACACAACACATTTCGGATTCTTCCACTACAATATATTGCGGACTCGTCCTATATCAAGGGTGAGTCTGATCTCCTTATGAATGACCCCGTAGACTGTAGAGTGTCAGGAAGGTTTTACCTGTTGGCTGAAGTTATGATTGATGAACGTGGCCTCCAGGGCCAAGTTGCGCGGCGAATTGATCGAGTTGCCGTCGTCGGCGGGCGGCTCTACCGACGTCTCATTGACGGTCAGCAAATCGAACTCGGTGTTGTCACGCTTGTCCAAGAAAAGCTTATCGCCTGTGGAAGAAGACATAGGGAAGAGTAGAGTTGTCTATTGTGAGCGTGAGAAAGTGACTAACAGCCGTACAACGTTTTAAAGATTACTTAATTTTAAGTAAAGTTTTTAAAACGAAATTGCCGCAATCAGAGATGTTCATTAAATTAATGGTAATTCGCATTTAACTAAATCTTAATTTTTCAAATGCCAATTAAAATTAATTTAGTCTCTTTTGCGGCTATCAGAGACGTTCGAACGACAAATAAACCAAAAGTATATTTATTTTATCAGACAGAATTCAGCATTCAATCCTAAAAAGTTTAGTAGTTTTGCTCTTCATCCATTGAAATGCTGCTTATTTATTTCTTTCGGTCATACAATTTGCACTAAATATTCATAGTAATCGGATGAATAGTAAAAAATAAAAACCCATAGCGGTCATAGCACACAAACAAACAAACAACAATCGCAAAAATCAAAATAAGGGTTGTGCAGTTTTTTGTGCCAAAAGATTGTGTCAAGAGTGGTTTCCATAAATTTTTCATTCACTCATCGTATAATATTTGACATACCAATCTTCTCGATAACAATGTCCCAAGAATAGTTAGACCGAGTGCAGCACATGATGGTTGCGAGGATGGCATCTGTGGCATACACAGTGCCAGTGGTTTTGCTGAGGCGGCGGATCACAGGGTCATCAGTTGTTGTTACCTAATAACAATGGATAGTACTTATCAAAAAGGAAATTAGGGTGCTATGACTCTAGGCTAGTATGAATTGACATTTAAGCGTCATGTTATTCTTGTGTTGTTATTCATAATCATATTAAGCTATTTTTACTCTTAGCTATAAGCCTTGAGGAGCAGCTCGTTTATATAAGGTGTATTAAAAAAAAGGATTTGAAACGAAATATAAACATTTAAAATTTAAATACACTTGTAGACCTTATATTTATAAAGAACTGCAGTTTTACTTGCACCAGCGTTAATTTGGGAGTTCCCAAGGGGACTCCGTGAAGCCCCTTCATAACTGACGTACCTATAAACTATATACCTGCTAAATTTCAATTTCATAGGTCAAGTAGTTTTCGATATTTAGTTTTTAGTCAGTGACCTTTCACATTTATTATAGACTAGCTGTATTTCGTGGTTTCATCCACAATAATTTCGGAGTTCCCGCAGGAATTACGGATTAAAATATAGCCTATGTTACTCAGGGATACAGATAATATAGGATTCTAATGGTAAAAGAATTTTTGGAATCAGTCCAATAGTTTCTGAGTTAAATCATAACAAACAAACAAAAACCAAATCTTTCTCCTTTATAATACTAGTTTACACTATGTTGTTTATTGACTGACTGATTCATTAACCTATAGCCTAAACTGTTAGGTCTAGGAACATGAATTTTTATTCAGCTTCAAAGGTGAAAAGGGTAAAACATAAGTGTAGCTACAGAGAAAACGGTAATGTAATAGTTAGTCTTGCACCTCATAAGATAACATTCCACTTGCGTAAATCTGTTTCATTTTCTTGGTACCTATATACTTGGAGGCTTACCGTATGAAAGATTCTGTCAATACGCTGCAAAGGTTTCTCATGCTTTACATTGACACGATCATAGGCTTTGTCATAGTATTCCAAAGTACCACAACATACAATATCTTCACCTGAAATGTAAATAAACATTAAAATTAAATCTTCATCACAAAGATGAATAAGGTTGGGTAAAGTCTTTTTAGTGTCAGTTATTACCCTCCTTAATGCCAGGCAAAGTCAGCTTAGCAAGCCTAGGAAAGTCCATATCCTCAATGGTGGTCCATGTTGGTCTCACAGTGACCGAGGCATCTCTTATTTTCATAGGTGCACCACGTTGGCCCCATCTCTTGCCCATTTTACGATCACGTTGTTGCTAAAAAATTAATTCTCAAAATTGAATGAAATTGTCTTGTCTTAATATGATGGCAGTTTTAAACCCTAGTTTAGCTTGGACTTCTTTGTTGGATCAGTACTATTTACTAAAATTTGGAATATGCAACTGTACATTAGATGCATATTAAAATAAGCATGTTTATTCGGTAAGTCCTTTAGTACTAAACATTTTGAAGTATTGAATACTCTTATTAGTAAAATTATTAATGTACCTAATAGTTTTACTAATAAGAATGTATTTACTACTTTCAATATTTTACATCAAACCTATGTAGTTATATTATCTGATCCAAGCATTTATTGTGTGGCACCACAGCTAGATTACAACAACTCCAATTAATCTTAAAATCATAAAAAAATGATATTCTTTAATCATAATATGTATTTAAATAGAGTAGTACCACCTTGGATAGTGCTATAATTATAAGACCCATTGTCTAAGATGCAACTTAACTGCAATCAAATAGGTTCTTAAGTTTGTTTTAAACATTAATGTTTTACATAAGTACATAATCAACATTGGTAGTGATTTGTGCCACGAAAAAGACTTATTTTTTCTTTACCAAACAGAAAAACCAGCAGATTTTATTTGTAGTTTGAATTTGGTATTCCAAACTTATGGTTGCGAGTTGAATCACTTAATGATGAGCCATAATCACCTAGAGGTGTTTATTACCTTGCTCAGAGTAGTCATGCCACCAGGTGTGCGAGCTCCCCTGGCACCGCGGCCGCGCTGACCGCGGGCGCGACCGCGTTGGTACGGTGGCTTCTGAATGCGCGTTGTATCCACCAGGTGGAACGTAGATTCATCTTCGTCATGATAGTATGCGTATGACGAGCCAGCGCCAAATTGAGACGCGTATTTATCTGTTGAAGGAAAGGAATACTAGGTAATTATCATACGCTTAAAATGTTACATTATTAGCTAATGTTTGAAGTTTATAACCTAAAAATATTGAGATTTATTTTGACAAAAATTGTTTATACAACTCACTTTGATATTTCTTGTCTTGTACAACAGTCCAATCACTAATTTTGCCCAAACGATCGCCTTTACTAAACGGCTGATAGGGCATGTCCCTAAATTGATCGGGCATTTCACATGGACCCCATCCTGTAGGGTTGTCCTGTATTATAGGAGCAATAAAGTGAACCGGCTCTTCAGCCGGTAGAACGTGTTCCGACATCACAAATTCGATGTAGGTAATTCGGTTATATTGTACGAATTAGGTACAGATTTTGAGGTAAATGCCACACAACAAGACACGTCTAACGCCTCAACAGCTGCGCCTCAATAAAAGTAGGTAGCAGTGTTGCCGACCCTCAAAAACATTTACCCCTAAAAGTTAAGTCAAAAACCCCTAAATCCTAAATATCCTAATAAAATCCTAAATAAAATAATATTACTATAAAGTTTCATTTCGAAGTTATGAGGGTGATAATTATGGTAAAAAAAAATTAATCAAAAGCAAAAATATTTAGGTTTTTTTAGGACCAATATTTAATATCAAAAATTCGACAACATTAATAATTATTGTTATTTAAAAATTGCGGCAAAAACCCTGGCTCTGAAAATAAATCCTACTAATATTATAAATGTGAAAGTGTGGATGTTTGAATGTTTGTTACTCAATAACGCAAAAACGGCTGAATGGAACTGGATGTAATTTGGCATGCACGTTGTCAGGGGTACAGAGAAGGACATAGGGTACTTTTTATCCCGGAATCCCCACGGGAACTCTGAAATTACCGCGGGCGAAACCGCGGGGCACAGCTAGTTAATAATAATTTGTAAAAAAAAAGAAATAAAAAATAGAAAAAACATAAAAAGCAAAAAAAAAAACCCGAAAAATATAATACCCCTAAAAATCCGTCTTTCTTGGCCTAGTTAGCCCTGGGTACGTGCCCTTTGGAGCCTTTGGATTAGGAACTGTTGATAGTCTTAGCATCTTCTCTTCTGAAGTTCGCCTTGCTTTCTCGCGAAATGAATTTATGGTGGGGGTCTTTTCAGACGTAGCATCTGCGTTAGTTAATACCTCAGAGGTTAGTTAATATAATTTGTAATATTTTTTCTGAAAGATCTATTTTTGTACGTGTACTTGGTTCTCACCAATATTGTCAAAAACTTCTCTATAACGCAATCGTTCGTAGTCACTGTGATTATGGTTTATTCCTGTTTGACCCATGTAACTTATCTGGTACGTCTAAGCTGGATAGGGTTCAATCTAAATGTTTAAGGGTTGTTGCAGGAGCCATGAAATCGTCCCCCATAAACACCCTTCAGTTCGAATGTGTTGAACCCCCCTTAAAATTCGTAGACAACTATCAGCAGATAAATTTTTCTTAGAAGGTCACGTCCATTCCACCCTTTAACCCATTTACTTCAGAGTCTCTCTAACTTGATCTCCTTCCCAAAATATTAGAAATTCAATGAGTTCCCTTTTTCTTTTTTCAACTTTCCTTTTTCTAGACGGCACTCACATATTAACTTTATTTTTTTGTCTGTTTTAATGATCTTACTTTTAGTCCTAAAATTATAACAAACTTTGGGGTTAGATTTTCTGATGGCTGTTCATTAAAAAACTTTTGTTCTTCTAGAGAGTAGACTGTTACTTGCAATGATGTGCATACCTCTAATTGGTATGCATATATGTCACCAAGACTCAAATTATGTAATTTCTTCAACATAATACTGTAATACATAATGCTGGTGGTGTGCCAATAAATAAATCCTACTAATATTATAAATGTGAAAGTGTGTGTCGGCGTGAGGGTAGTTTCGTTATCAATAACGTTTCCCGCCGACGTATAGTTGTCGTAACTCGTTCGTTCCCCCGCTCCACTCCATTGCCCGACTCGTCTTTGTTAGAACTTGATATAAAACGCGGGTATGCGTAAGCCACGGTTCATTGTTACTTTGTGTTCGGTTTAGTGCAGTTATAGTGTCGTATCAGTGTCGTATCAATCTAATAGTGATTACGTGTGCTGTGTCATCTAGTTGTTTCCAGAGGTTTGCTTAAGTCGGGAGCACGGGCAGTGGAGGTGAGCGTTCATGCATTGTAAAGGGGCCCCATTAAACCTACACCTGGGTCGCAAGTCCCAGGCACTGCTCCGTGTTCCCTACGGATATCTGGTATGCTGTATAATCTATAACTATGTTGGTGCAATTGCTTATTATAGTTTCCATGTTCCTATCTTTATTTCCTATATGTGGATGTTTGAATGTTTGGATATTTGTTACTGAATCACGCAAAAACTGCTGAACGGATTTGGCTGAAATTTGGCATGCATGTTGTCAGGAGTACAGAAAAAAACATAGGGTACTTTTTATCCCAGAATTTCCGCGGAAACTCTGAAATTACCGCGCGTGAAACCGCGGGGCACAGCTAGTAAATAAATAAATAAACTAGCAAAGATTCTTCTTTTGCTAACCAAACTTATCTAAATATTATAGGGAGAGACTGGAAGGACTGGATTTGCTTATATACTGATGCGTCAAAACCGTCGGACACGGGTAAGGTCGGCATAGCAATCTGGGTCCCACTTCACAAAATTGTTTTAAGTTTCAAATGCCCTCCCTTCTCCTCTGTTTTCACCGGTGAAGCAATAGCAATCCTTGAGGTCATCAAATTTATTGACGCCAATAGTTTCCCTAGGTTTATTATCTTTTCTGACTCCCTAAGTTGTCTCCTAGATATCCGCAAAACCCGCTTCCACGCTACAGATAACTGTATATTCACTTTAGAAATTTGGGATCTTTTATTTAAATGCGCTTCTTTTAACTGTCAAATAGTTCTGGCATACATTCCTAGCCACTGTGGTATTTTTTAGGCAATGAAATGGTGAACACTAGACATGTATGCCCAAAGATGGAACTAGAACGGGTTCCGATACTAATTTTTTTAGCTATCCTCGTGTTCACTCGCTTCTTCCCAATCCTTGAATCATTGGAAAAGTAATTGGACTCGATCTAAGGCCCTTAAAGGTAAACAGTACGGTTCTCTTCAGGTTTATATTCCTACAAACTACAAAGCCTTGATTTTTTCGTGTGCATCACTTTAGCAAGCAAACAACCTCTACAGTAATTATTCGGATGCATCTGGGTCATGTCTGCTCGCCTGTGTTCCTAGCAACATTGAGAATTAAGGACCACTCCTTGTGCGAGTGCGGCTTGGAAGTTGGCTCCCTGGATTACATTGTATTTTACCTCCCTGAGGTTGATTCCTCCCTATACGACCTGGTTCCTCATTCTACCCCCCGCCCTTTCAACTTTAACTATCTCCTGACCTTTCCCAATAGGCGCACCATTATCGCTAACTGTAATCTTATCATCTTTTTATTCTTTTACATTAACCTCATTGTTTATTATTTTATAATTATTTTGTTTCCTGCTCCTAGAACTTCCTTTAAGCCTCTCGTCAGAGAAAATTATTTTCTTTGAAAGAGAAAGAAACAGTAGTAGCAGATAACAGCAGAAAGTTATCTGCTATTGTAAAGATAGCTGACTAACTGATGATGACAACATAACACAACGCAACTGAAGGCAGGGGTAGGTATGACCGAGACTACTAGTTGAGTGACACATCTAAAGAGAACTAGAAATCGTTTCAATTAATTGCACCAATTAGAAGTTGTACACCATACCAGATATTCGTAGGGAGCACGGAGCAGTGCTTGGAACTTGCGACCCAGGTGTAGGTTTAATGGGGCTCCTTTACAATGCATGAACGCTCACCTCTACTGCCCGTGCTCCCGACTTAAGCAAACCTCTGGAAACAATTAGATGAAATAGCACACGTAATCACTATAGCCACGTAATCACTTGATACGACACTATAACTGCACTAAACCGAACACAAAATAACAATAAACCGTCGCTTACGCATACCCGCATTTTATATCAAGTTCTAACAAAGACGAGTCGGGCAATGGAGTGGAGCTGGGGAACGAACTTTCTACAACCGCTATTCGACGGCGGGAAACAACAGTTATTTTTAATGAAACTACCCTCTCGCCATAATAATCACTGCGTGTCATTGACTGTTTCTAATACAGCCACCTACTGTTTCTGCAGTAGTTTTTCCACGTTTCCCAACTTAGGGGGTTTCCCCCTAAATGTAGGGGGTAAATGAATGCGGTGGGATTTTTTTAAGGGTTATTTTATTTTAAAAGGTTTTTTCTTCTTATGTTTTTTTTTTATATTTCGTATTTTTTATGTTACTAATTATTATTAATTTATTTTTAGGGCCAGGTTTTTTGCTGCAATTTTTAAGTAACAATTATAAATGTTGTCAAATATTTGATATTAAATATTGGTTTAAAAAAAAATCTACACATTTTTGCTTTAGATTAATTTTTTTTATAAGACCAATATTTTCGCCCTAACAATTTCGAAACTAAGGCAAAAAACTAAGGCAAAACTTTTAAGCAATATTATTTCATTTAGGGGGATTTAGGGGTTTTCGACTTAACTTTTAGGGGTAAATATTTTGGAGAGTTGGTAACACTGAGATTTTCTTATCTCCCCGGCTGAAGGACTAGCTTCCATGGCCATGTAATAAATTATAAAAAATCTCATTAGGTAAAATCTACTGTAAAAGAAATATGAAAAGAAGACTTGCCTTCGGCCTTTATTTTTTCCCGGACATTCAACTATAAAAAAAAAAGAAAAGACAAGGCTGTATGGCTTAGCTCCTTTGCCTGCTCTCCGGAGCGAATAGTAAAAACAACAACAACAACAAGGTTCCTATATTCTCCGTCTACGCCTATAATCTTTCAGTTTCAGAGGTTAGTATTATTATTAAAACTATGATTACAAGTAAATTGATTATCTATCTTCTAGTGCAAAAGTAGTATATTTATTAAATAAAAATAAAATTGATCTA
The DNA here is from genome assembly GCA_907165275.2 of Zygaena filipendulae. Lineage (NCBI taxonomy): Eukaryota > Metazoa > Arthropoda > Insecta > Lepidoptera > Zygaenidae > Zygaena > Zygaena filipendulae. Next base: position 8,820,582 of record OU015659.1, read on the forward strand.
CCAAATAATATGATGTACCTATAATATTACGATGTTCTACAAGTGTGTACCTATAATATTTTTGTGTGATGTTATTGTGTGTCGTTACGGTGCCGTGTCGGTTTAATTTTTGGCGGCAACAGAAAATATCAGTAACCACAACGTGCCTATTCTTCTATTTTCTAACTTTCTAACTTTCTAACATTTATTTTTGTATTGCACATAAAGTAAATGGATTTGTCAATAATATTTAAACTTTATAGTGTTTAAATTTAAAATGCATGTTTTTTTCAGAGAACATAAAATTACGCGACGCGAAGTAAACGCACTTAGCTTAGGTCACAAACCTCACAAACTATTTAGAGATACTATGGCTTAGGTGCACGTAGGTCGTAGTGTATCTTAGCCCTTAGGCAGTATAGCTATAGGTAGCAAGCGCGTGCCCAGCCCTTAATTTTGAGGGAGGGTCACCAAATAAATTATTACTGAGGCTTAATAAAAAGCTAAATAAATAGTAGATTTTACAAGTGCACAAAATGAACTTGTTTATTTTGTGGGCATTTATGTCTTAAAAAACACATAAGGCAAATAAAGTAAATATTATAAAATAACAAATTCTATCTATGAACATCTTATTGTGTTTGGCTGTATGGCTCATTTTCTTTGCCTTAATATAGATACATTTATGAGTAGATACGTTAATGCACTTGTGCACAAAATTCGATTTTGGGCAGCCTAGATCCTGCACAAATAAGCATTTTCAGAGCATGAGAAGTGAAAAGCTATTAATAAAATATTATCCTTTATATTATTTCATGAACCTTCTTACAAACCAAACTCTATATTGCTTGGTTTGTAAAAAGATGCGCCGTGCGCGCTTACGCGCTTGCATGAAAGTGTTCTTTTACCACTTTTCTTTAAAGTTTCTTTGTTCAGAATGCTTACTCAGACTGTCTGGGGGGGGGGGGGGGGGTTCTCATGACCCATATGACCCCCCACCCCCTCTGTGGAAGCGCATGGTAGGTACTTATATATTACATAAACCTTTTCGAGATATTTTTTATCACCTTCATAATTTTGCTCTCCTTTATAATAGTGACTTATTAGTCCAGTCATGTATACAATTGAAATTAAAACGAAACTAGAAAGCAATTAGTAATATCTGGATATGGACAGGACTTGAAAATAAAGATGCCCTTCGTCCATTTGAAAAAAGGACTTTATTGGTTTTTCTCGATAACATGGCTCTTCGTTACGAATTAACATACGAAAATTGTGATCATGTAATTTTTTGTTGCTTTTTTTTCGCTCTAGGTATGTACAATTAAAATAAAAAAAATTTTTGAGCGCGGGCGCGAAAGTAAAAAAGACCCTTTTGCATTGATTCTCGTAGTTTTTTTTACTTTATCTTTATGATAAGATTACTCGTGGTTGCAATAATAATTCTGTTCCTTTTTGTAGCAATTCACCCAGTTGTTTAGATACTTTAGGACCGAACGTGAGTGTTCAAATAAAAGTTTTAATATACCTAAATATTTTAATATACTTAATATTATTTTTCACTCTAAGGAAACTGAAAAAATAAGCCTCGAATCTAGGATCTCATAAAAATCTTAATCGAGAGCTTAAACTTTTCATTTCTGTCCATCAGTCTGTCACATAAATTGTTTATTTATTTCATCAACAATATAATCCTTTCAGGCTAACTTGATGACTGAAGCGATAATATAATGGTGGAGTTGGACACATGGTGAACATATTATACGTAATAATAACGTAACTATTTAACTATAGTTTAAATTATTATTTAGCTTCTGTCTTAAAACTTACATACAACTTACCTCAGAAGAATAACTGAGCAACTTACAAATCAATGACATTAAAAGCAGAGAGAAGGTAATCACTACGTTTTAATTAAAAGTAGGTATATAGCTCAGACGAAATAAAGTTTTTATTTAAAAGTTGAAATAAAGTTAAAATAAAAATAAGTTGAAATAAAGTTTTTTTTTCGTCTGCGGTATATACATGGAAGTAATAAGTAACGTTGTACGTAGTAGGTACTTATTACTTCCATGGGTATGTATGTATATGTCGCAGTCATCTGGTTGAATCTGCTATTTGACTGTATGACTAGCGCGTTCATTGAATGACGAAATTTAATTGAATGACTAAAGGACGATAGGATAGGTAGTGCACGATAGGATAGGTGCACGCATACAAAACTTTTTTCTTTTTACTTTGGCGCATCGCCGGCCGCTGCCGCGGCACGCTCGCCACGCTCGCTCGGCTCGCGCGACTTGGTCACCAGTACGAACCTTTTTTTTTTTTTTTTTTTTTTTTTTTTTTTTTTTTTTTTTTCCTGAGAAGGGCGGGAATACTACCCACTAAAAACCCTGGGGTGTTCCTCCTCAGCGCCACGCGTCAGGGCCGCGGGAATCGCTAATTGCATGCTCCGCGGCCCCGACGGCGCTAGCCCGCACGTAGCGGGCTCCTTCTCGGGGACCCGTTAGTTTTGTGGGTCCCCTCCTCCTACAAACTGCTATAATAAATTAATTTAGTGGCGCGCCGGAACACCTAACGCGCCACTTCCGCCCGAGGTCCTCATTCCGACTGGCGGCAGAGTTACCCCTACTCTGCCGCCCGGAGGACCTCTTTATGGTGGGTGGAGGCGGACCGCAGCTCGCCTCCTACCCCCCCCTCTGGGGCGGCGGTTGGGAGGGGCGGACGCCGACTGCTCCCTTTCCCGCTCCGCAGAGAACCGCCGCCCATGCGCCTTCGCTGCCCACCATGGCCGAGACGACCGTGGGCAGCGAAAGGTCGCCTCCTATTGCTGCGACGAGGGCACGGCGCTGCTCAGCCCAGGCTGAGCACTCTTCTAGAGTATGTTGCGCCGTGTCCTCGTCGCAGACTCCGCAATGATGGCACGAGGCCGTCGGCTCCCTTCCGGCGATTTTGCACAGGTACTTTCCGAAGCATCCGTGCCCGGAAAGCACCTGCGTCAGCCGGAAGGTCGTGGCGCCCTGCCGCCTGTCCGTCCATTCACGCAGAACCGGACGGACAGCTTCGACAGTCCGTAGGCCGGCAGATGGAGTGGCCAGCCTACTCTCCCACTCTCTCATCAGGGACTGCCGAAGATGAGATCTCCGCGATTCAACCGCACTTGGCGGGGGGTATTCCCCCCGGGCACGGCACTCCGCTCGCCACGAATACAGCGACGAGAGGAGGCCAGCCTCCAGGTCCCAAGGGGGGACCAGTACGAACCTAACCTAACCAACAAAAGTAAAAAAAATCATTCAAATAGGTGTCATCATTCAATGAAGGCGCTAGTCATACAAATCGCAGATTCATCCAGATGACTGTACATATATAATTGCATATTATCTCAAGCACTGAGCAAAATAATCACTACGTTTTACATAGGCACAATCATAAAGTACACAATTAAAAAAATAATGGTAAGTTTCATTTTAAATTCCATTCGAAATTGAAATAAAAATTCCATAATATTATGATTTATGATGCTACAATATTATTATTATCTACTAGCTGTGCCCCGCGGTTTCACCCGCGGTAATTTCGGTGTTCCCGCGGGAATTCCGGGATAAAAATTACCCTATGTCCTTTTCTGTACCCCTGACAGCGTGCATGCCAAATTTCATCCAAATCCGTTCAGCCGTTTTTGCGTGATTGAGTAACAAACATCCAAATGTCCAGCATTTTTTTTTAATATCTCGAGTTCCAGATGGAATTTCGAAAAAATCGAAACATGAGTAGGTATTTAAGTTAGACCCTTAGCTATACAACAAAAAAAAACCGCATTCAATTTGGTGCAGCAGTTTTTGCGTAGCACGAATACAAACATACAGACAGACAAAAATTCTAAAAACGGTATTATTATTATTATTATTATTACAATTTTATTATATGTATACATACCTACTTACTAATATTATAAAGAGCTAAAGTTTGTGAATTGTGAGTTGGTGATGTTGCGCGTTGTAGGGGGTAATCTCTGGATCTAGTGAACCGATTTAGAAAATTCATTCACTTATAGAAAGATACGGTAGTCTCGAGTGACATAGGGTACTTCTTAGCCGGAATTCCCGCGGAAACACCTAAATTACCGCGGGTGAAACCGCCGGGGAACAGCTACTGATGTATAACTTATAAGTTTCAAGAGTGAACATTTTACTACTCATTTCAAAGCATTTCTCTTGAAGGTTCATTAGAAAGATTTCTATTTTTGTATACCTATTCGTATGTATGTTCATAATATTATGATCGTCCTCTAAATATGTTTAAATTACATACCATTATTAATTAAAAATCAGCCCAAAGTTCTTGAGGCGATCAAAACGATTCGGATAGGGTTGCGTACGCGCATACTCACGTAGCTCGTAGGTACCGTCGCGCAGTGTTCGCAACCTGAAGCAAGCTTATCATCGTACCAAGGGCGTAAAATTATCGTACATACACCGAATTATGGTCAAAATTATCGTATAACCACAGACATCTGATAATTAACATCAGAATAAAATATATTAAGCTTTTTTTGGCAAAATTAAAACTTCTTTCGGGGGAGGCAAAGGAAACTCCATACAGCCAATTCAGATGTTTTTTTTTCTCCTTTTGAAGTTACATTTTTAGACATTTTTTATAAGACACAAGAATATTTCTTATAATGTGCAAAAGGTTTTAGGTTAGCCGTAGGTGTGCTTGAAGGTCTGACGTGATCCTGTTAAGCTGCTGTTACGATAAGGGCGTACTCAAACAGACTCAAACATACTCGTGTCGCACTAGTGTAGTGAGGGGGAATGCTTATCCAAGCGAGGCTCTACGGCTAGACGGAAGTCAGAGAAGTGACTGGAAGACAAGGAACTTGCTGGCGCATGCGGTTCACGCGGGGAATAAATTTTTTTGTGAGTCTTTACACCAAATGATTTCGAGGAGAGTATTCCGTATTATTATTATTTGTAGTACCTAAAGATTTTTTTTTAGTTATAAAGCAAGACTGATTTGTTTGTGAAATTGCGATCGATCTCGCTAGTGAATAAAAATGGAGGAACTACGAAAACGAAGAGCCCAATATATGGTGGTATTGTGCGGTAAGTTATTTTATATTAGTTTATTAAGTAAACTTTATTTCAACTTTTATACGAGTAGGTACCTATTTCGAAGAAAGGTGTAACTTCTTTCCACGAATATGGTGCGAATTCAATAATAACACAAAAGCACAGAAATTTTGCATAAAAACATATCTAATACTAAATCAAAGAACTTTCACTTTAAAAAAATACATTTACAACGTGTGTCATGGTAGGTATACAGAATATTAATTTCTAGTAAGTATTTTGGCATTTGGAGCGGTCGAATTGTGTTTTTAGGACGCGCGTTATGGGCAAGGAATATTGTTGGTCATAGAGAACAGGGCCCTTATTCACTATATGACCATAACACCAAGAAAGCGCCACAAAACTGGTCTTTTCCTCGTGATCAATGAAGTTTCACTTCAAAAAAATACATTTACAACGTTTCTTAGGGCATACAGAATAATAATTTATAATATTATGGCATCTAGAACGTTAAGGAATGCGTTTTTTAGATCGCGACAACAAACGAAGATCGCGTGTCTAATGGCGTATAAATTTATATATTTCAGCCATTTCAGCTTTTGTGAGTTGTTGCATAGAGCGAAGATTGTGTTAGGTACAAATACATGCACACGCGTTATGGGCAAGAAATATTGTTGGCCGTAGTAAATCAGGACCCTTGAATGTTATTATCCTTACATCGAAACACCTAATGAAAGGAGTAAAGTAGAAATTATAATAATCAAAATTTAATTTCATTTATGCCATAATTTAACTAAAAACTTATTCATGTTTTGGATCCTTTTGTTTTCACGTATTTTTTAGATGCACGTTTCTAACATTTAATACTCGTTTGAAGTGGTTGGTGTTCGCAGCAAATCGTTATATCGTATTCGGGGAAACACTTTAATACTGATAACATCTTTGGGGAAACACCCAAAATTGTTGCAAAAACTCAACTCTTACAATCTACGTAGGTACTTACTTGCAAATTAGGGGAATAGGTACTTATCTAAAGGTGTGATAAAAATAGCTAGGTGATTCCCTGAGGTGATTCCAAGAAAACAACGAAAAGTAAGTACCTAAATAGAGATAGCGGGTCCGCCGTCCGACAATAATAGACACGATACCATATTGGCGACGTTTAGAATTAAAAAAAGTTTTATTTTAGAAATTACTAAAAAAGTTGCATTTATCTGTATTTAAACATAATTTAAACGGTTTTTTTTTTTCTGTAATATTGTAACAAAAAAGATATTATATTGATAGGCACAAAACGCGTGAAAGTAAATAGTACATAATTTTATTATTTAGGTAATTGCTAATGATTGATTCGGACTAAAAAAGCTGCAAGTTGTTATTTTCCAAGATTCGTTTCGCCATAATTGAAGAAGTAGATGAAGATATTTTTATTATTAAGAAACATTGTCATTGGCAAATTATAATTATAGACGACATTATTAAAGAAGAAGAAGAATTCGAAATGTATAAGACATGATGTAGGCTATTTTTTTAGATACCTACTAAATTTACTTTTACTTAGCATTATTTATTACATTAAAATAATATATCATTTACACTATTTTGGACCACATTCAGACATTACATTACATGATCGTTAATGATGACGTTACATGATCACTGAGATAAGACATAAGAGAAAACGGTAACGCTTTATCTGCAGACAACAGCTAATCTGTGCGTTACCAAAAAACCTGAGATTATCGTAGAAACCTCATTTTTACAATCATTCTGCGATAGGTACTATAAAAGCACGGCGTATCTTTACGCCTAAATTGAAAACGTCCAAAGATCAGTCCAACGAAGGACACTTCTTCAATTCAGTAAAAATCTAAATCTAATCGAAAAATAATAAATAATAATCGACATTATAGAGCACAATTTGGTTGAACCAAAAATTGTAAAAATATACCTAATACCTATTAAGGTTATTATATATATTATTATCACAGTAGTATATATATTATTCATCACATGCAATGATCACCGAGATGCTTATATATATTTATCCTATTTTACGCCGTTTCATGGTGCTAGAATCTAGACCCAGCGGATTCAGCTGTGCGTTGAACGAACAGTCACTAGTCAGTCAGTTTCTGCATTTTAATCGATTTCCAAAAAGGAGGAGGTTCTGTGTTCGGCTGTTACGTTTTTTATGTATATTCATCGATTACCCGAAGACTGTTGGACCAAATTGGAAAATAGTTTTTTTTTTTTTGTTTGAATAGGTATATACCTACTTCCAAGTTGGTCCTATTGTCACCTAGTCGGAATCTGATGATGGGATCTTGGAGAAATCAAGGGAACTCTCCAAAAATTACAGGCACACCTATAGCGATTTGTGTATTTTTTATAGTAAGTCGTTCATGCTTTCGGAAAGCCAAATTTGGAGAAGTGGAACTGATGATGAGGTGGTCATCGGAACATACGTATTTCACGGGTTCCGATACGATTACTTTAATATGGTTTTTAAACAATTTATGCTTGTCACAATGCGTATGGCGAAGTGGAACTGATGGTAAAGTACCAGGAGAACCCTCTTCAACATTTAACGTCTCTACATCGGGAAAAGCAATATTTTGTGAAAGTGAGCAGTTAACATATGGCTATTGTAACTTACTTGTCTTACAAACCGATTCCTTTAAAACTTAAAAGCGAGAAATACCTTAACTAAATTTTAACAAAAAATTAAAACCGTCTTCCAAAAACATAAAATGCACTATACAAAAAAGCTAAAAATAACAAAATACCGATTTAATTCAAAAGACAAAAATACACGATCCTAGGTAATATTGGTTTGTGCTACCATTGATGGATTTGAAGTCGGTGACAAGCCAACTGAGGAATTGTGGGTAGATGGAGTCAGTCCACTCCCGCCACGAGCTCGTCGTGAGCATAACAACCCAAGTGGGCAGACACAAGCGGGCACAAACCAATAATAATATTACGTGTATTTTTTTTCTTTTGGATTAAATCGGTATATATTTTATTATTTTTAGCTTTTAAATATTGTGCATCACTACATAGTATAAAACAAAGTCGCTTTCTCTGTCCCTATGTCCCTATGTATGCTTAAATCTTTTAAACTATGCAACGAATTTTGATGCGGTTATGTATGCTTAAATCTTTAAAACTACGCAACGAATTTTGATGCGGTTTTCACCAATAGATAGAGTGATTCATGAGGAAGGTTTATAAGTATATTTTATCCTGGAATTCCCGCGGGAACTCCGAAATAACCGCGCGTGAAACTTCGGGGGACCGCTAGTTTTTATATATAATAATATATAAACATAAAATTTCAGTGTCAATAGGGACGATGACCCTTGGCGCAGTAGCTTCCTGGCCGAGCCCTGCGTTCATCAAATTCAGCAAAAACGAAACGGGATTTATAGTTACAGGAGTAAGTAGCTATAGTGTCTACATTTATAATCTCGACATTATCCTTACTAATATTATAAATGCGAAAGTGAGTTTGTTTGTTTGTTAGGCTTTCACGGCTAAACGGTTCAATCGATCACCACGAAAATTCGCATACACGTTGTCAGGTGTACAGGGCTACTTTTTATCTCGGAATTCCCACGGGAATTTAGAAATTAACGCGGAAATACTTTTATCTTGAAATGCCGGATATGCGGGATATCCGAAGCTAACGCGGGTGAAACCGTGGGGAATAGCTAGTAGTATCATATTATCTGTGTTTCGATTAACTGTAAGTTTGAATCGAGTGTTTGATCCTTGTTAGTAATGGTCCTTAACACAAAAAATGTGAATAGAACAGACATCTTCATCATCATGACAATGATGAAATCTTCATCTTCGGGGACCAACAAATGAAATATAATGTGGATTACCTGCCTAAAACGAAGCATTCAGTGAGAAAAACGTCTTTTTGGCATACTCGTAAAATATCGTGAACTTCGTCTATAACCGACCGTGCGTTGGTATGTAATTGTAAAGTAAAATTAATATTATTACTTATGTTACAATTAGAAAATATATAGATTTAACGCATGCATTGTTCACGTTGTATACTTTTTGGTGATATCACTTAACTGTTTACTTAACGACCTTAACGTGAATTCATCATAACTTATGATGAACAGTTTTCTCAGTCAAATCCGGATAAATTCGACGCAGCAGTAATAAAATTTCCAATTCCAGGAGGACATATCATGGATAGTGTCCGTGAACAATTTCGGTTTCATTGCCGGCAGTTTGGCGACTCGTTATACATCCGACAGGCTCGGCAGATGGGCCACAATCATCAGCAGCTCCTTGCCGTACATCATTGGCACGGTACATTTTAATACTTATAATATCACTCGCCGTTGCCCGCGGCTTCACTCGCGGTAATTTCAGAGTTAAAACCCGGTAAAACCGAGGTAAAAACCCACCAATAGATCTTTAGTAGCGGAGATTTTATGCAATTCTATTGGACATTGGTGGATTTTTACCTCACTCACCGGTCCGCCTACTCTCTCCACTCCAGTGGACAGGCAGCCTTAGATACTGGTACACTTATAGTCCATAATTTTATGCTTGTGCGACAAACTACCTACATAATAATGCAAAATATCAGGCAATTATCAGCTTAGGTACGTTCGGCGATAACCGCATTAGTCATTACTCATTACCAACTCATTACCCATCTAGGTAGGTAGGTACTTCAATGAACGAAACCACTAAAATAGATTTTGATACAATGTTGTAGTAGGCACAATAATAAATAATAATAATTCCGATCAATGGCGATGTTTATACTTACATTATATTTGTGGTTAGTAGTTGTAAAATAAAGGATGTTTGTAATTAATTTTGTTTTATACCTATGTACGTAGACTTAGGTTAATTCGTGCCTATTGTTTATTCTTTAATTTAGGTAGGTACCTAGACAGAAAAAGAATAATTAACTCAACTGTATTTGTAGGTACCTATACATGGGCTTCATAGCACCTGTAGTTTGATGAATTTTAATTTCGAAGAATTTTTTTGTGTTTACCACGTACAGTCAGCATTAAAAATATGTAGGTAAACATTTTTGTCAGTCGTTGTAGGTACTTTATTACTATTGCAATAAGATTCAATGATTTTCGAATGTGATTACCTACGTATATTCCAGGGGCCGATTGCGCTATTTTTGAACGATATCACGATAAAACAAAACCTTCAAATGTCACATAATCCTTATACTAATAAATCCGCTTGTGAGTTGTTTGTTCGTTTGTTTATTTATTTGTTTGTTTGTTACTTGTTTGTTACCAATGCTCAATCTATTGTAGATTAGGTACTTTCCGAATGGAACTCTCGAAATTAACTCGGGTTTAGACCACGGGGAGCAGCTAGTATAACCTTACAAATCATTGTTATAGATGCGAAAGTGAGTTTGTTTGTTTGTTACGCCGCGCTTTCACGCTCTAAAGGCCCAATTTGTCGTCATGAAATTTTGCATATTACACTTTGTCAACAATTTCAAGAGTATACAAGAAAAGGAGATAGGGTATTTTTTATTTCGGAACTCCTGCGGGAACTCTGTAATTAAGACAGGTCAAATTAAATAAAATTTTGCATAGGTACTACACATTGTCAGAAGTACCTACAGTAAAGGAAATAAGGGGTACTCTTACTCTACTCTTATCCCAGAATTCCCGCGGGATCTCAGAAATTAACGCGGGTGAAACCACGGGGAACAGCTAGTAAATAATAAAAGCTCTATTAATTATTTTCAGATGATCGTGGCATTCGGCTCGGAGGCATGGCTGTTATACGTGGCGAGGATATTCTGGGGTTTTGGTACCGGCATGATGGCTACAGTGAGTATGGACCAAACTTAATTTCGCAAACATAATAGAATAGAATAGAATAGAAAAGAATAGAATAGAATAGAATAGAATAGAATAGAATAGAATAGAATAGAATAGAATAGAATAGAATAGAATAGAATAGAATAGAATAGAATAGAATAGAATAGAATAGAATAGAATAGAATAGAATAGAATAGAATAGAATAGAATAGAATAGAATAGAATAGAATAGAATAGAATAGAATAGAATAGAATAGAATAGAATAGAATAGAATAGAATAGAATAGAATAGAATAGAATAGAATAGAATAGAATAGAATAGAATAGAATAGAATAGAATAGAATAGAATAGAATAGAATAGAATAGAATAGAATAGAATAGAATAGAATAGAATAGAATAGAATAGAATAGAATAGAATAGAATAGAATAGAATAGAATAGAATAGAATAGAATAGAATAGAATAGAATAGAATAGAATAGAATAGAATAGAATAGAATAGAATAGAATAGAATAGAATAGAATAGAATAGAATAGAATAGAATAGAATAGAATAGAATAGAATAGAATAGAATAGAATAGAATAGAATAGAATAGAATAGAATAGAATAGAATAGAATAGAATAGAATAGAATAGAATAGAATAGAATAGAATAGAATAGAATAGAATAGAATAGAATAGAATAGAATAGAATAGAATAGAATAGAATAGAATAGAATAGAATAGAATAGAATAGAATAGAATAGAATAGAATAGAATAGAATAGAATAGAATAGAATAGAATAGAATAGAATAGAATAGAATAGAATAGAATAGAATAGAATAGAATAGAATAGAATAGAATAGAATAGAATAGAATAGAATAGAATAGAATAGAATAGAATAGAATAGAATAGAATAGAATAGAATAGAATAGAATAGAATAGAATAGAATAGAATAGAATAGAATAGAATAGAATAGAATAGAATAGAATAGAATAGAATAGAATAGAATAGAATAGAATAGAATAGAATAGAATAGAATAGAATAGAATAGAATAGAATAGAATAGAATAGAATAGAATAGAATAGAATAGAATAGAATAGAATAGAATAGAATAGAATAGAATAGAATAGAATAGAATAGAATAGAATAGAATAGAATAGAATAGAATAGAATAGAATAGAATAGAATAGAATAGAATAGAATAGAATAGAATAGAATAGAATAGAATAGAATAGAATAGAATAGAATAGAATAGAATAGAATAGAATAGAATAGAATAGAATAGAATAGAATAGAATAGAATAGAATAGAATAGAATAGAATAGAATAGAATAGAATAGAATAGAATAGAATAGAATAGAATAGAATAGAATAGAATAGAATAGAATAGAATAGAATAGAATAGAATAGAATAGAATAGAATAGAATAGAATAGAATAGAATAGAATAGAATAGAATAGAATAGAATAGAATAGAATAGAATAGAATTATTTATTTCATATTATCAATTTCATAGTTAATTACATTTTTGACGATCATAATTCATAATTATTATCCGTGGACATTTTTAATTTTTATTTATTGTAAGATTTTAAACAATAAAATTCGCAATCCAACAAAAGATTAAGTTTTTTAAATTAAGTTATATAATTTTGTACGGAACGGCATGATGTTTGCAGTCTTGCTTATCCAGGCTTGTGAGCCCCAAGTAGGGTTATTATTAAAAAAACCAGCTAAGTGCAAGTCGGAGCCGCGCACGAAGGGTTCCGTACCATTATCTATAAACGCCAAAAAAACCTGTCTGTATGGGAGCCCCCTTAAATATTTATTTTATTGTATTTTAATTAAGTATTAATTTATTTTTAAAGTGAATATATAACTAATTATGCTGTGAATATTTCAAGCGTCTATACATGTTGCCGTTATCAATATCGAGCAAAAACGAGCAAAAAAATCACGTTTGTTGAATGGGAGGCCCCATAATTATTTTATTTTATTTTTTAGTATTTGTTGTTACAGCGGCAACAGAAATACATCATCTTTGAAAATTCAACTGTCTAACTATCACGGTTCATAATATACAGGACAGACGGACAGACAAACGGATGGACGGGCGGAACGGACAATGGAGTCTTAGCAATAGGGTCCCGTTATACTCTTTGGGTACGGAACCCTAAAAAGTATGATCACGCTATACGCAAAATGTTAAATGCTAAATTTGCATCAGCCATTCCATATCAGAATTTGGGGTTTTACCACAGAGAAAATAAATAACTAGAGATGACTGTATCTATAGGTGGGGCAGGCGCGCCACGGTTGCTAAGGAAGTAAGAGCAAATGCTCACTTTCCAAACACTTCTTTTGTTGGCATCCCGAATATATTTTCCACAATATTCCCGAAACTGTGAATTTTGTAAACAACGACTAAGTAAAGACAAACGGCGTTATTTATTTATTTATTTATTTGCAAGAATATGGTAGGTACATAGTAAATAAATAAATTTCGTTACGTTAGTGAATGTTTTGGTGCGTGATGAATAGTTTTGTGCACTACAAGCACCCGGCGACACCGGTTTTCGTTTGTTTCCATACTAAACGGAATGGATGTCACTTCTATCTGTTCTGTGGGTTTTACCGTATTACATAATAAGTTAATAATATCAACTTATTTTTCAGGTAGTTGGCATGTATGTGGCCGAAATAGCAGACAAAGAGATCCGTGGCCGTCTCTCTGTATGCACAAAGTTTATGACCAACTTAGGCAATCTCTTGACAATGAGCATCGGGCCCGTGGTGTCATACAGAGCCATGAATTATATGCTTTTGGTATTGCCAGTGTGCCACTTCCTAGCTTGTCTGTGGATACCGGAATCCCCGTATTACTACTTGAAACAAGGGAGGGCTGATTTAGCTGAAAGAGAACTGATCAAATTAAGAGGATATAAAAATAAAGAGGTCGGTGTTTCTCTTAATATTAAATAAATAGATAAAGATAAAATAAAAATAATAGTTAAATAGATAGATAAAGATAGATAAATAGATAGAATAGTGGGTCGCAGGATTTTTTTTAATTGGTTCGTCTATAAACGCCTGGAATTTTGTATAATATATACATTATATATCGTGTTAATGAATTAACTGAAAACTAGAAAGTAGTTTGCTCAGAATCAACTAGCGAATCGATCGCACTATGTTTTAATATAGGTTCAATTTTTTAATTTTTATTAGCCCATCTCAAATTATTTATAATAAAACATACATACAATCGAACATAGAACCTCCTCCTTTTTGGAAGTCGGTTAAAAATATTAGGCGCGTACGCCGCCTGCGGTAAAATAATTCGAACTGGTAGGCGCGGGCGTAGCGCTCGGAATTTCGTAAATAGGTCACCTCCAAATTAATGTTGAATAACTTTTAAAGTATTAATTTAATCATATTATTGTTTATTTTTTTAAATAGGGGTGTATCAGGTTTTCAGTTAAAACACGTTGTAGGTATATGTCATTATAATTTGTATTGAGGACAAAAAATGACGGTGATTCAATGCATTATAAGTATTAAAAGGTGCTAGGTGAGGTTCTGGGATTACCACCGAGTCAAATGGTAGGTACCTATCGATTTTTCAAGCGCGAGCACCTACCAGTTACCACTACGCATTTTCTGATCTAGGCCTCAGATCAAATAAAAACTAAAGATGGAACGCGTAGAACAAACAAGTAAAGTGAAGGCAGGAAAAATACACCATCGCCGTCCACGTACACAGAAACACATACACACTTACAAGAAAAAGACATCATAAATCCTAAGTAAACTTTGCAAATCCATACACTTTCCTAATCACCACATGCATAAGAACCGGCTTCACTTCGTTGTTCGAGACGTTCCGTCTTTAGTTTTTATTTGGTCTGAGATCTCGGCATTATATATACTTATAGGTATACCCTACAAAATGCTGGCCATTTGTAAGCGGACGAATTAATTATACAGTATGAAATGTAAATTCTTCTTTTTAATTATTTTAACAAATTTTAAGTTTGTGGCGGGAATCGAAGAAAGTGGTTCCGTAAATTAATTTGGTGTCGATAAAAAATGTTATAAGTGGAATTTGCTGCATTCTATGGTGTTGTTTATGGGACAATAATTTTCGCAGTGGTGGTTTTTTTTGCTGTGTGCAAGAATTAAGTAGACTTTTTGAGCAAATTTTTTTTATGTCCTCCAAGAGCTTCGAAAAAGATTTTGCAAACTATGGCACCACGGATTGCAATAACAAATCATACATCGATGCTAAAATACAAATTAATTTTACATAAAACTGGCTGCAATGCATTATGTATATGCAAAAGTTCATAAGAAGAAAAAGAGGAGTGTGGATAAATTGTTTAAAATCTTCGTTCGTCGAGAATTTGTAGCACATTATGTAAACACGATGCCTTTATTTTTTTTAATATTGAATAGGAGTTCAACGAAGAGTTGGATTCTATGAAGAAGGCAGTGACCAGCGAGATGCGTCGCGAGAGCTCCACCAAGGAGCTGGTCACAAGCAGGCGGTACAGGAAGGCGATAATCATTGCAATCGGTACCTATAGCTAATAGCTATATACATATTTTTGACTTTTGTCGCCTATAGAATAGCCGTTTTCTGGTACCATTAAACCTAGATATACTTACAGAAATATCATATTTTAACAATATTATGTAACAATTTAGTGTCAGATGTGACACGAAATAAACAAAAACGTGTTTTGTAGAAATTATATGGATTTAAATTATTATTTTAAGAATCCAAGTATAAAAACAATATTTACGCATAAATTTTAAAATTGATTCTCAATTAGTTAAAACTACAGCAGCCGTTCTAATAAGTTTACATTCATTCAACGGAAATCGTACTTCGTGTTTCCAACTTTATGGGTGTCACTTCCGTTGCCGTTTATTTTTTTCTCTCAACGTGCCACAAGAAGTACTTACCTGCTTAGATCTTAAAAATGATTAAAAAAAAAAAAAACTAGTTAACCTAATGGTTGGATGTATTTTCTAGGTTTAAAATTCACGCAAATAATGACTGGAGCGGTGATCATCAAGCAATATTTGGGAATCATCATGCAAGAAGCTAGAGTCAAAATGGCAGTTGAGCATGCGCTGCTAATCTATGGCCTGACGGAGTTTTGTGTCAGTAAGTTCACAGAGATGAGAAATAGGCAGTTTTCAATATTTTTTCCTAATAAAAACAATTGTAATCAAGTAATAGTTACATAATTAATAATAAATCTAGATCCGAAACTATATTGATACTAATAGTAGAAAAATTTCTTAGACGGCTAAGGGCGGCGCCACAGTCTTTGCGGAGGCGGTGGCGGCGGCGGCAGCGGCAGCGGCAAAAACAAATGGTAGACAACATAAGAAGTAGGCCACAGCTCGCGCCGTTGATAGCTGTGGCTAACTTCGTATGTTGTCTACCATTTGTTTTTGCCGCCGCCGCCACCGCCACTGCCGCCGCAAAGACTGTGGCCAAGGGGTAAGGATCTCCCCATATAAATATATTATGTAGTATTAACGCGTAATCGGCTTAAGCTATGTGCCATTGATCTTTTTTAGCGAGTGAAAGCTTATGTCTACAGTCTATGCAATAAAACTTTTTCTGACGGGGAAGGGATTTCTTTAATTCAAGCATGCTTATAGCCAGTACAGCCACTAATCGATGAGTGTCAATTGTTATTATTCTAATAATATTCATTATTTTTGCAGGTATTATATCGTCAGTCTTGGCCGACAGAGTGGGACGGCGTCCGCTTCTTTTCTGGTCCTACTTAGGCACTGCCCTGTCTCTTGGTTTGGTCGCCATCTATTTCTTCTTCCAAGAGGTAATCAATCTCAACGAAGAATCACTGAGATCTTTTGGCTTTGTCACCCTCCTAGGCGTTATTCTAGCCAACATAATTTCCACCATCGGTTTCAATTCCGTAATCTACGTGATTATAAGTGAAATTTTTCCATTGAACGTGAGATCTGTGGCGATGACCTGCCTCAGTATATTGGGCGGGATATTTGGGTTTGCTGTCTCGAAAGGGTTTAAAAACGTTAGAGATATTTGTGGTTTGTTTGGTGCATTCACTATATTCACATTGGTTGCTGTTTTTGGTGTTTTCTTTGTGTTAATGTATGTACCGGAGACGAGAGGTAAAAGTCTGACGGAAATACAAGTAGAGCTACAGGGTGATCTGTATGACAGCCGCGGTGAGAAATGTACGACAAAATCAAATGAAGATAGTCACGTCCTTTTACACATTGAAACTAAAGAAACGAAGTCATAGCAAAAGTTGTGCCTGGCATTTATTTATCGTTGTAAGCTTGTATGATTAGTTCTCAGTTAAGAATAAGGAGGCTATAGTTAGGATCCTAACGCACTTGAAGATTACACTACAGTTGCATTGTAACTACTTAAATGGAAACTCTATACATTTCATTAAATATACACGTGCAGAATGGCTATTTATATTCTGTCACTGTTTTCAACGAATATCAGTGGTATTAATAGATTATAATTTTTTGCGGTAGTTATACAGTGTAAAACATACCTGTTTAATATATTACAATATTGTATTAGTAAAAGCGTATTCTTATAATAAACTTTGAAATATCAAAGACAAAACTTTAAGATAAGATAATTTTTTATAATTTTTTCGAAAATAAAAAACTGTCTATTATACTTTTTTTTCCCCTGTATCTAAAATCCCCTTCGTGAAGGCAGTTATAGCGTGGTTCCAGTTGTTATACAACGTGTTAATGAATTAACTGAAAACTAGAAAGTAGTTTGCTCAGAATCAACTAGCGAATCGAGCGCATTATGTTTTAATATAAGTTATATTTTTCACTTCTATTAGCCCATGTCTAAATTATTTATAATACAATATTTGGCGCGTACGCCGCCCGCAGCAAAAAAATTCGAACCGGTAGGTGCGGGCGTAGCGCTTGGAATTTGGAACTTCCAAACTAATGTTGAATAACTTTTAAAGTATAAATTTTTTCGACAAAATATATTTTAATCATATCATTGTTTATTTTTTTAAATGGGGTGTATCAGGTTTTCAGTTAATTCATTGACACATTGTATATTGAAATGAAATCTACATAATTCGAATTTTGAAAATTTGAGTTGCAGACTGCTAGAACACATTTTGTTACATACCATTATTAGGTATCATTCAAATTTCAAGCTGTTGTTGTCAAATTGCTCATTAACTTGAAGTAGGTAGACTAGTAGTTAAATATTATTTAGTAAACGTAACTGCTTTATAGGACGTATCGACTCGATCCTCATGTCAGGGTAGATATTTATGTGACGAAAATTTGTTTTAAGCTTAAATCAGGATGTTTAGCATAATAACAATGTACCTACCTACATATTTACAAAAAAATAAAAATATAAGAACGTATAGTATCGTATACATGGTTCAAGCTCCGTATAGTTTCGAACTTGGTTTCGAGCCAGGTAGCTCTGTGTGATAATGTCTAAGCACAATTAATATGATGTTGTTCTTGTTCCTAAATATCGTTAGTTTGACATCGATAGTTTGTGCACCCTTTAATATTACAAGTGGGAATGTGAGTTCATTTGTTTGTTTGTTATGCTTTCACGCCTCAACTACACAACCGATGATCACGTCATCAAGTAGGTCATAGGTTGCTTCTTATCCCGAAATTCCTGCGGGTGAAACGAGGGGGAACAGCTAGTCATTACATAAAAATCAATTAACGAATATGTTCCAATGATACTTTTATAATATCATTGACGAATATCGATAACACTGAACGTGGTAATCTCTCATATTGATGATGCTTAAAGGGAGACCAAAAAATGTAAAAGCTCTATGCACGTGAGTAGGTACATATTATATAAACAAATACGAATTCTAATAGATAGGTACAACAAACTCCACAGATTCTCTGTTTATCTAAAAATAAATTCTGACTTGTCCAAGCTCAAAAGTTGTCACGTATTTTGTGTGTACCTCTACCTACTCGAGATTCAGTAGCTCAGTCGTCCGCCGCCCACAGCCCGCCGCCCACAGCCCGCCGCCCACAGCCCGCCGCTTACAGCCCCCACTTGTGCTCACGTAATACAAAACAGTAAATACCGCACCGCTTTTGTATCAATAAAGGTCCTGCCACGTACACCCCCCGTAGCGACGACCAATCGACTTAAAACGAGTGTGAGGTTATTGATATATGTGAGGAGACCCTTAGCGATGCAGGAGCGGTTCGGTTTTATGATATTCGTGAGTAGAGTTGGCCCTTAGTACGTAAGGAGCATTTGAGGGGCTTGTGTTTCTATAATTTTTCGGTTGCAATCATAATTATGGCGGTTTTGAGATTACAATATGAACGGCTGAACGGATTTGGATGAAATTTGGCATGCACATTATCAGGAGTACAGAGAAGGACAAAGATTTTTTATCCTGGAATTCCCGCGGGAACTCCGAAATTACCGCGGGTGAAATCGCGGGGCACGGCTAGTATAACCATAATTATTTCCCCCCTGTTTTGCGCGTATTATCCTTATTCCCGCTACAGTGATTTTTACAGATATTTCTCGTTAGTATACTACGTACCTATATATTATTACGTGATAAAATAACCAAAACATAAACCAAATGTAGGTAACAAGTATTGGAAAATCCAATAAGATTGTATTGCTTATCGCAAATAATCTTGACGTTAGACATATTATAGATACGTACCTTGTTACTTAATCGAAAAAACGCGATATATGTCACATTTATAATAACATAACATAATTATTTTGGATAAGCAATAAAATCTTATTGGGTACCCCGTATTCGCTGTGTAGGCAGCTAAGCTCTACGTAGAGAACAGATCGGCTGTGTAGATGTCATTTAGCTTTATCCGCGCACATACCTAGTACCTACGTCCTACATGCATGCGAAACCTGCGTATAGCGTGTAAGTGTAGATTTATGTCCATTTCATACACAATGAAAAGGTGTCATATCTCAGAAATATCTATTTTTGGAATGTATAACAATACCTACTCGCTGTGCCCGCGGTTTTATCCGCAAGAGTTTCGGAATTGCCGCAGAAACTCTTCATTTTCTTTAAGACAAACCCTGTCCTTAAAAAAAATCAAGTTTTTGGGAGATATAAGCAGCATGACAATTGATTATATTTATACCTATATCTATATTAAAAACTCACACTAATAAGTAAACAATTTTTAAAATATGCTGCGTATAGGTAGGAATCAGTGTTTAATACACGTGCAATATGTGAAACTTATAAAATACAATAAGTTTTTAGAAAAACTGTGGTGTTTAAAACGGCGCCCAAGCTAACTACGATACGTAGTATTATTTAACAACAAGTATAAAGAGTTATTGAAATAGTTATTGCCACAAATTAATTACTATGTAAATTAATTTAAGAAGTATAATAAAATCTTACATGATAGCTCAATTGCACTAATATTTTTTTGAGTACCTACAATAAAGATTGATCTATTACAAGCTGCGCCCGGTTTCACCCGCGTGAGTTTCGGAATTCCCGCAGGAACTTTCTAAAATAAAAGTAGCTTAAGTTACTCCTTATAACATCAACTATCTGCCATACCAGTGAAAGTGATTCATATGCATTTAGTGAAAAGCAGTGGTGAAAAACAGACACTTCAAATTTATCAGTAGGTATCTATAAATGTACCTATATAAACACATTATGTATATATTTCAGTGCGGTACATCCTAATAATATTATAATTTCGGTAATTTCGGAGTTCCCGCGGGAATTCCGGGATAAATTTTATATTTATTTGATTTTAGATTTTATATCGTTATTAAAATATTTGAATGCAAATGGAACAAAAAAAAAATTCCTGCCGTAGATAATACCCATAGAAGTTTCACTTCGTTCGTTTTTATATAGGTAACCGAAAATGGCCACTTTTTGAATTATATTCTTTTTCCCGTTATCACTAATACCGCGAGGTGTTGACGTAGCTCACTGAATATTGTTCCTGCAAATCCGATTACTATGGGACAATATTATTATTATAACCTACAAATAACGTAAGTAGTGGTTTTATTTAGAGCTTCTTATAGACTTAAATGTTTCTAAACAATAAGTGAGATCAATAAAGGGTGTGACTGTGACCGCATCTAGTATAAAAACTAGGTCACACGGTTCCGAACTTCAGTAACACTACCTAACATCGGAACTTTAAAATAAGGTTAAAATGGCGTCTTTTAAAAGTTTTGAGACCAGACTGAGTAAAGGTCGTGTTAGATTTTCTTGCTGCGGCAAAACAACGGACATCAGAGTTGAGTGGTTTTATTATATAAATAAATATATAGGACTTCAATCTTCATCGATGGCCCAGTAAAAGATAAATGCCTTCATCACGCTGATAGGTAGGTACGAGTATCAAAATTCAACTGATTTTAGATCTTTCCCCGCGTAAAGTTCGGGACTTTTTTCGGGAAGTTTCACGTGAACTTATAGAAGCATCCTATGACACTATATTAGCAAAATTAAAACCGACTTCCAAAAACACAAAACTCAAAAAGCTAAAAATAAAAAGCTAAAAATAACAAAATACCGATTTAATCCAAAAGACAAAAATACGTAATATTATTATTGGTTTGTGCTACCACTGATCGGTTTGAATTCGGTGACAAGCCCGCTGGTGTCTGCCCACTTGGGTTGTTCTGCTGACGAAGAGCTGGTGGCGGGAGTCGACTTAGCCCATCTACCCCCTCCATATTTGGCTTGTCACCGACTTTTCAAGAATTTTTCAAATCGGTCCACCCGTCTTCGAGTAATCGGTGAACATACATAAAAAAAAACATACATACAATCGAACATAGAACCTCCTCCTTTTTGGAAGTCGGTTAAAAATAATTTTAACGTCCGTTCAGTAGTTCCAAAGATCATCCTTTATATCTAAAGTCTATAGAAAATAACAACTTTTTTCTCTATAATATTAGCAGAGAGTATAATATATATGTATAATATACTATAATATTAGTAGATACCTAATGATTTATAAAAGCTTCCAAGTCCATGTTGTACCAACAACAGGTTTTCTGACAGAGAATAATCGGTTATTTATTCAAATATTATAAAGAGAAATTGTTTGGTTTTGTTTATTTGTTTGCTGCGAATAACTCAAAAAATTCTGGATCGATTGCAAAAATCTTTCATCATTAGATTGTAACCCGGGATTGTATAGGAAAAGTATAGGTAGGTATAACTAATTTATATTGAGTTAAGACTAGATTCGCTATCTAGAATAGTCAATTGATAGTAAGGATGGAAAAAATATTCAAAAATTAGCACAGTTTCTTTTTCAGACATTTGAAGTTGAAACTCTGAAAAAGCTTGATATGAGAAAAAGCATTTTAAAAGTTTGTGTGAAATAAAAAAACACTTCTACTTGCTTGTTACATAGATTTTTATATATTATTATAGATTCAGATATATGAAATTAAAAAAAATTGAGCATTTATTAATAGTCAATTAAAATCGCGGACGTAATTTTTCACTGAACTTTACAAAACTGCTTATACATGTACCTATCCCGGAAACGAGCTTGGACGGGCACAAACAAACGATTAGATATGCCTTCTATGGTTTGCAAAAAGAATAAAAAAAAATTTAAGTCAGTGCGATTGCAATGCCCACATACCTACGTCTAGACGTATTTCTTCAGTTTTGTACACGTCGTATAGAAATTTCTCTAAGGTGCGACACAATACGGCCCTAATCTATATTCGAAAAAAAAAGAAGTCTTTTGATCCCTTCATTCTCAAGATATTTCATTTCACAGATCATGTTAGGAATGGGGTCAGCTGCTTGCTAAAACCGTAAAGCACTTTTAGTGTTAGGTATCTGCAACTACGAGAGTGTTTCACGAGTTTTACCCACGCAATTTTGGGATTCATCGAGAACTATATAAGTATTTTATGTAATACTTACCATACAGAGTAAAGTTTAAGCGAGGGACGTATTGAAGGAGGATGTTCAGTATTCGATTCTAGTCTCATTGTCAAATATGTACCTATGTAAGAAAATCCCATTACATTACCATTTATCGTAAAAAATAATCACAAAAAAAAACATACCTACATACAACCAATTGCATAACCTCCTTCTTTTTGGAAGTCGGTTAAAAATTTTGTGCTCAAGTTATCGACGCGCTGATAGGAAGAGGTCATTTTGTCGTTGGCAAAATTAAATGCGATAAATCGCGATGGAGGCCATAAAGAAGAAGAAGAAAAAGAACGGATCATAATTATTATAGTTTAGGGATCTTTCAAAGCGCCTTCTTTTGTGTCGTTGCTGGCGCGCTGACAAGTTACCTATAGGTTTTTACCTAAAGTTTTCTTTGTGATTTATCAGTTTTTCGGTTTTGGTAATTATATATTTTTATTAGTTACACGTACGCATGAACTGTCGAAGGTTTGAACAAGTCCCTCGTTTATAATTACACTCTATTGTATACTGTATAGGTATACCTACGTAATTTGTCTTGTACCTATGTATATTAGGTAGGTAGGTACCTACCATGAAAAAAGTTTTCAGAACGATATAGGTAAATAGGGATTAGAGAAGTATATCTACTTGTATGTACCATACTGGTATGATCTTAAAAAAAATCTTTCTTGAATGAACTAACGGTAAGAATAAGAAAAACATTTATGTAGATAACTTTTTAAACCCTTTCCGACTACTTATACCTAAACGTAACAAACCGCAATCCGCTATCCCTACTCTATTTTAATAAGGAGAAAGTTTCTAAAAGGGCAAGTAGATAGGTCTAAGTAAGTAAAATAAATGAGGGTTTCACTATTGCATTTCACTAGTTTTACGTTTGTTCAGAGAAAATTATATTAATCTTTTGATGCTGTAAAACCTTTGTACAGATTAGGTAAATAATAACATAATAAGGTGTGTGGTGCTGCCAAATGACACTTTTTTCCAACATTGGCAAAAGATATCGGATGTTAACAGTTACCTAGCTATTAATGGCGCGGCGATTTCAAAGAATACAACTAGGATAGCATGGAACAACTTAAAATACATGCAGTTTTATCGTCCCCTTCATGGCTGATGTCTATAGATAATTTCACGCGTTAAACGTAAAGGATATCTGCTCTATCTCTCTAGTTTCCAATTAAAATCCAAAAAGCATATTCGCTTTGGGAGTTGGACGCTACGGAGTAAAGAGACTAAATTCGTAGATACCGCTCCGAGTGATCGGTCGAAAGTTGAACTACACTATCTGAGCGCTCTGCCGCATAAAACGTTCAAAAAAGGGTTTTGACTGCTTCGACATTTTTTAACTGAATCGCGAGTGTTCAAAGCCAGGGGCCGTATTTTGAATAGTTCGAATCACTTTTGGACACCAGATCACAAGATTCGCATGCGGAAAATATATTCAAGAACTAGCTGTGCCCCGCGGTTTCACCAGCGGTAATTTCGGAGTTCCCGTGGGAATCCCGAGATAAAAAGTACCCTATGTCCTTCTCTGTACCCCTGACAACAGGCATGCCAAATTTCATCCAAATCCGTTCAGCCGTTTTTGTGTGATTGAATAAATGTATGCGAGGATAAGAGCTCGAAAGCGCATTTTCATCCGACTTGCTTCAAATTTATCGTCACTGCTCAGCTCCTCCTATGCGTAATATAGTCTATAACCTGCCCAGGAGTATGGACTACATTCGTACCAAGTTTGGTTAAAATCCCTTCAGTAGTTTTTGACCCATACGTGCACATACAGACAGACAAAAAATTTACTAATTGCATTTTTGGCATCAGTATCGATCACCATTCATCCTCCAATATTAATTTTGAATGTATATTCAATGTACAGAATTGACCTCTCTACAGTTTTATTATAAGTATAGATATATATAGATACGGCCCCTGAAGAGCAGTGTTAAATACGACTTAAATGTGATTACTAATTATTCAGTTTGTAATTGTTGCAGATTATAATTTAACTTTGAACGAGTTGATACGCTTTGCTTTACTCGCGTAGATGTAGGATTTTCGCGGAAAATGTTTGTTAAGCTAACATAAGTCACTCAATTAATGTCGTTCGAAGTCGTTCGTAGTGCATCTACAGTTGAATGTTACAACATTGTTTTGCTGTAAAAGTACCTATTTTGTTTCAGTCTCTTTGTATTGAAATTTGAATATATTTTGACAGACACTGGGATGCGAGCAGCTATTTATGTAAATATATTCCACATGAATCTGATTTCGATATTTTGACATTTCCAACTAGATAGGTATAGGAATACTATACATGAAATCTTTGCATGAAATGTTAAAAATCCCGTTTACCAGTTTTTATCATTTTTGTATCCATATAAGGTTTCCTCATATTCTGTAAAACTACCAAACTTATAATTAAGTAAGTATATAATTTTTTACTTATCTTGTTTGTTATAACGTATACTTTCAACCCTGTAAATGTTTGAAGCTAATTTTGCCAGACCTTATATATTATATAATATAATATATATATAAAAAATGAATCCCTATTCCCTTTGGTCACGGCATCACGCGTGAACGGCTGGACCAATTTCGATAATGTTTTTAGTTGTTGTGTTTGTTATTGTAAGATGAAGAAGAATATGAAAGAAGTTTAGAGTTCTTGCAGGAGAATCTCCGAAACGGTTGGACCGATTTGGTCGGGACTTTAACTGCTAATTAGCTGATGATATAAGAAGTGCATTGGTGAAGCTACATTGGTGTTCATACGAGAACTCACGAGAGCGAAACTACGAGGCACAGCTAGTACATACCTAATACTATATTTTGGGAATGCTTTTTTTTTAAACTTTAACACTGGTTTACTGCAGTGACTCTAGGTGGAAGATTTATTAAAGATATAAATATTGACGGTGTCTCTCCGTAGATACCGATTACAATGTTAAAAAAGAAATTAATGTTGACTTATCATTTGAACATGAAAGCCCTTAGGACTATATTTTTAAGCGATCAGAAAATTTTCCAACATAGCCTATACAAAGGTTATAAACAGCAGAGTTCCTACCTAAACTTCAGTTTCGCATAAAATTGATTCCATAGAAAATTACGTTGGCTTAAGTACACACCAATGGTTAAAAATTGGATCGGTTTGCTTAGTTAATGTACCTACCCGTCTAAATTCGCTCGCCTTAATCCGGGGTCGCGCAAGGCTTGGTAAACACTAATCTTTGACTCACGCTATTTGTTTCATAGACTAAAAATAATCATTAATCATCGGGTATTTGTTGTATTTATTTTAGCATTAACGAACTTTCTTCATTAGAAATGAATTAACCATTACAAATTCGTAAAAAAAGCTGAAAAAGTTGATTATGCTTTTATCCTTTTAAATTCAGGATTTGAATTGAAAAAAGAGCTCTAGAAGCTAAGAGGTGTTGCATACTAATTTATACTCTTCTTTTCACCTCTTTAGGGGTTGATTTTCAAAAATCCTGAAGTTTTTAAGTTTAAATTTTTTTTCCAATGTTGATTTTCATGACTCTACATAGTATTATATTATCTGTGACTCTACCTTCGAAACTAATGATATTTACATAGTTTCATCCCCCTCAGGAGTTGAAGTTCTAAAAATTCTTTGCTGTTGTTAGTGCAGGCCTATTTAAAAAAAGGAGCGTTGGTGCCAAAATTTTTACACTCAACAATTCGGTCTGATTGTTAATGAACCAATAAGTCAGGATAATGTGATATTATTGATGTGTAATTTTCTACTAAAAAGTTTTCTACTCATTCATCCTTTTAGCATTACAATTTCTAGGTACATATTTAATGAATGTAAATAATTGTATATAAGATGTGGCAAAATTAACTGCAAATATTTACAGGACTAAAAGTTTACGTTTTAACAAACAGGATAAGCGAAAAAATTATATAAATTTGGTAGTTTTTCAAAATATGAGGAAAATAAATTCATTGAAAAAACATTACAACTACATTCACAAGATTCACAATATACATACATAGTTTACTAATACGCATACAAAGCACGCACCACGCATACAGCGAGCGATGTATCGATCGAGGTCATTTATCTGAAGATACCAGCGCGCGGTGATTTGTGTGTAAAGCGATTCAGCGGCGAGCGCCTTTACAGGTTTTCTTTTTGATTGATTTATTTTGTTTGAAAAAATAAATCTATTTTTAATATCGTTTTTAGTTTATGAACATGTTTATACTTTCAACCCTGTAAATATTTTCAACTAACTTTACCACACCTTATATACATGGCAACCAATAAATATAGCGGATTTTTTTTTCTAAGCAGTTTCAATATTAGAAGCAGAGGTGCTAGTTAACCTTCTGGCATTTTAAGGTTTTGACTAGCGTAGTTTTGTACAGTACATGAACTGGGTTCATGTTTTGTTACCTTATCTTTATTTTCATCAATTACCCATATCAAAGACGTGCCTTGTCTACCTTGATAATTATTCTCAGGGCTCGTTGAGAGGAATGGGGCGCCTCCATCCAGACTTATATCCGGGACTACTCGTCTGGAATAAACAAACAACCTGAGGCTTCAATATAGATGAGTTCCGATTTTTCCTTGTTGTGGTCGTCACATTAATCGCTTTCTTAAGACTTATAGCGTAGGACAGAGAGATGTTTACATAAAGTACCTATATTTATTTGAACATCTATACTAACAGAGCACATCTTTACAAGTACCAGAAAATAGGCAAATTTCCCTCATCATTCTGTAACTGTAAAAATAAAAACAATCACTTCACATGTTCGTGTGGATCTTTTAATTTAACGAAAAAAGTGAAAAGCTAAGTATCATAAAATCATCAATTTTATTCTTGAATGATATAAAAAAGTTTACACAAAAAGTGCCAAAAACGACAATCTTTTTCGTTGGTACTTAATTAAACCTTTTGATAATCAGTAAAAATTTTGCAGAGTTAAAAAATATAGTAGGTATATAGAAATACATAAAGCTGTTTCTCAGAAGCATTTTTTTTCCAAGTTTTCTAACAATAATAATAGCGTATCTAACCTCTACAGGTAGGTATACCTATACTACCTATTACGTATATTAAGTGGCTGAGTTACAATTTTTTTCTGTTCCTACTTTCAATCTTTTTTGGAATTTTATGGATTAATAATCACATTTACAACAGAAAAATCCAATGAGATCTTCAATGCCAAAAATAATTCAAAGTAGCGGGAGAAAAGTTAGCCAATTTTATAAAAAGAATTGCAAACGAAGCTCAGTGTTCATTAATTTTGATTTCATTATAGAACTTTCGCAAGTGTTGTAATCGTTATTTATATTTAGTTGAAGCTTCTTTGGAATATGAAATTTGGGCTTGCAACTCAACGTAATTTTTTTTTTATTAATGTTTACATAAGGTACCTACTGTCAAAATTTCGTTGAGAGTAGGTAATAATAATATTGTACATTATCACTATTGGCTTCATTATCATCTTCATTATCATCAAAAAATCTTACTCATTCTGTCTTCGTCACTTTGTATGTATATTTAAAATAACAATAATGTTGTGTCCTTTTCATTTAACTATCTTTTCCCGTGGTTTCACACGTTTTAAACCTTTTTGAAAATGATATTGAAAACATCATCAAAATCGTTTGCATGGTTTATTAGAACTAGAGGGCAATTTTGATTGATAATTTTTTATGTTTTTTATATAGGAGTTTGATTACCTAATATTTATAGTTCACATGATGTCAAGAGACGGTGTAGTCGAAGATCTGTAAGTACCTATCTACACAGACTTACAAATGAGGCTGACGGAATACTCTGTAAGCTTTGCGACAGATTTTCAACTGGAAAGTGGTAGCTAGCCAGCTAGGTACTGAGAACCACTATGCTAAACTAGTAGTTATATACACCTACTAGCTGGTTCCCGCGGTTTCACCCGCGTTTAATTTCGGAGTTCCCGCGGTTCTTCTAAGATTAAAGTATCCTATGTCCTTTTCTGTACCCTTAACAACGTGTATGCTAAATTTCATGTTGAGTAGGTCACACGTGAAACGTAACAAACAAACAAACAAACTCACATTCGCATTTATATTATAACTCGTAGTAAGGATTTAAGATTATATAATTTAATCAGGGTAGAATTTGTTAAAAGAATGGATAAACTAGTTTGTGCAACAGTTATAGGCACGAAACAAACATGATTACAACGCGCAACGGTGACCTCGTTCTTCTTCTTCTTTTTTATTAAATGGAAACTTTAGTAGGCTGTGTAATCGCTCTGTTTATCTGTTAGGCTGTGACATTCACTTTTTTCGTTTACTCAACTTTTTTCGTTTTCAGCCAAGAACTTATACGCAAACAATTTCGATTATAAAAAGTATATAAGTGCATGAACTTTTAAACAGCGGTTGTGAGGAAATTGTGTACCTCCTTAAAAATGTTATTTCATCATGTTTAAAAAAAAACAATATTCCTTACGTCAAATATAAACCCTGGCTTAAGCGCAAGTACCTACTTAAAGCACTTTTGATCGTTGCGTCAACATTTTTCACCATTTTCCCCTATAAAACGTTACTCTTAACATTCACTTTTCCGTTATGTCTAATGGCCGCGTAATGCCTAATAACAAGGACTCCCAGCTTTCACGCGGTTACGGAAAAGGCATTTGGATTGTTAAGCATGTAAACAACTGTTTCATTGATGTAGATTATGTAGAGGCGCTTTATGGTTTTCTAAACCCGCTAGGGGAGATGATAGCTATTTAAATTCGCACGGAATATTCGCAATTTGAGATAAGAAAGTAATTGCCGGCGATCTTTAGGGAATGTCGAGGGAAAAATTTTGTAACTTGATTTTTTATCGTTTTTTACTAACTCGTCGATGACCGCGGTTCCACTCGCGTGTTTTTCTCTCTTGGTTGTACTGGAATAGAAAATGTTATGCCAAGACATAATATATATATTTATATATAAAAATTAATCACTATTTACCTCGGTCACGGCATCACGCGTGAACCACTGGATCAATTTTGCTTATACTTTTTTTTGTTGTGTTTGTTATGTAAGGAGAAGAAAAATATGAAAGAAGTTTGAAGTTCCTGCGGGAATTCCGAAAGTCGCGCCGGTGAAAGCTATTAATAATATAAGTTAGGTACATAGGCTGCCATGCCAAAAATTTCATTCAAATTCGGTCAGCAGGACCATTATGTAACTTTTGTTGCCATTATATTTCAGTTTCAATTAGCAAAATAGCGATTTTGTGATTAATTAATCATGTTTAGACAACTTCAACTTTTGAAGTACTTACCTACTCGTGTGTTTATTTTGGTTGATTGCTAGATATTGTGGGACGTGGGTATCAAAACGTGCATATTGTAATCGCAAAATCACCATGTTTTTGATTGCAACCGAAAAATGATAGAAACAAAAGTTACTACATAATAGCTCCTCGATAGTAACTTAAATTGCGAGACGCTCGTCTATTTTTTATTGACTGGTTGCCCAAATTGGTAAAAAGATGGACACGGTGGCTTCTCTGTCAGTTGACTTTTCGCTAGCTTTCGCGAGTTTCAATATGACAAAATAGACAATTTTATTTTGTTAATTTGTATTTTATTTATTTTCAATGTACAGACAGACAATACAATGTCTAGAATATAGGTACGCATATTTATAAACAACGGTTTTGGTATAGGTATCCGACATATTTTGTTTGATTCTTTACTTAAGGTTGATCAGCTTGCAAGGCCCTTTTCACCTCTGATACTTTAATACTGTTGAGTAACAGTGATTCGCATACCTACCTTAATACTTATCAAGAGAGCCTCTTGGTTTTAATGAGTCCTCATTAAATGGAATCCAATTTTTATGAAAAAAATTAGAGGAATGAAAGCCACTTGAACGTCGACGAAAATTCCGATATAGAGTCTCATCACTCAATTAGATTTTCTATTTAAAGTGATGAATGGCGTTAAGTCCGCAATGTTATAAACGAATAAACTTATAGAGTACCAATTAGTGAAGTGTCACCAGCATGCGGACTAATTAGGAACCCCAGAACATTAATAAAATCGTAGGCTCGAGGAAGCTTAGGTACCAACACTCGGGCAGTTTGTACAGTCTCACTGAAGTAATATAGATGACAAAATAAATAATTCTCAGAAAAGGAAGGGATAAAATAAGTAAAGAACTTAAGTATTTTACTAGTAGATAAAGACTAAAGTATTTTACTAAATTAAGAGAATTTTTAATGAATTTGTCAGGATATCTCTTATTCAAAGAGAGGCAGGGGAAGGTTGATTGCATTTTAAAGTGTGAGATCAATAATAAAATTGTCTTGTATTATAATAACTAATTGTAACGTATTTATAACAATAATAAATGTATTATAATACAAGCTACAGGTAGTTAAGTATATACATATGTATGCTGTATTTTAGATTCATAAAATATATGTAACAATATATTATTATGTACCTACCTGCCTGTATTTTTACGTCTTTTGTTTGCAGCAATCTAGCCAACATCGAACTGCGGAGTTCGACAAATCGATCACAATTCACAACAAGCCGAAGTGGCTTACCATCTAGTACCCATCTACCAACAGCCGACGATACTATATTCACTATTATTACTATTGCAATTCGCGAACTGATCCAAAGACAGTTGAACGTTTGTTTTTACTGTCTTTATTTTATGTTAACGTTAACGATGGCTTTTTTCTGTCAGGGCCCGTGTTTTATAGATCTTATACACTTTGAAGTTTGCTGAATATTTGACTGGTGCTTCCTTTTTATGGGTACGTTGTTGTCGAATGTCGTCACGACTCACGATTGATCTTTTGTTTACTTATTTGCTTCCGCACGTGCACGTGTTATCAAAAAGTGGAAACGGCAGTAAACAAGTTGGTTCGAAAACGGATCACAGTTTTTGTCCTGACGTCGAACAATCTGGGTCCGAATCTTTCTTTTTAATGGCATGAGAAGAAGAATTTACTTACATTTCTCACAACAGTATTCATTCAGATGAGACTAATGTCTCGTAATAAATTTAGTTTTAGTGTTTCTCTATCCAAAACTAACTATTCTGATAACGTACTTCTTCCCCAGGCCTTGAACTGTATTTAATGTTAAATAGCGCAAGATAGACGTTTGTTGGTGGGATTTTTTTGCGACAAATTTTTTTTATTGTTGAGAACACATTTACCAACTAAATTTTCCTCTTTTGTTTAGATTCTGAGTTACGAAATTTCGAATTTGAAAAATGTGATCACAATTTCTTTATTATCATTTATTAAGTTGAGCTCTATTCATATAAAAATCTATTAGTATTACGTATTATGATAAAAAATCAGGTTGGTATCAAGGACAGTTAAACCTGCTAAAGATCCGTCCGTGATGAGGATAACGCTCAAATTTTTAGTCTAGGTATACGTATACTTGAAAAGCATTTTTAACACTCCAACGGCGGCGGCCCGTCCTCAACCCATTGATCATGGACTACTGGATTTCTGATAATAAATTTCTCATTCACAGCTCATCAATTAAGTTTTAATTTGCTTTAATTTTTGTCGCCGTCGCGTCGTGTCGACCCTTAAAATTGAATTTCCACGATATTGCCAGCGTAAAAAGTTGATAGGGAAAGGTAAGTGAGTAGGTACCTGTTTATAGCTACGCTACGTCAAGTATTCATCACGTTTATCGACACTGATTTGCACCCTACGAACTACGAATTAATTTTGTATAGGTAGGTTTCAAAAGTACTCTGTGAGGTAGGTAATATGTACATCCTACTAATATTATAAATGGACGCAGATAAGCAATAACATGTTAAACCACAAAATTAAGTTACCTATTCAGAACGATTTATTGAGAGTTAGGGAACGTTTTTAATTATGTGTTTACCTTATTACATTTTTTAAGTATGTAAAAACGGCTAAATGGATTTGGATGAAATTTGGCATGCACGTTGTCAGGGGTACAGAGAAGGACATAGGGTAATTTTTATACCGGAATTCCTACGGGAACTCTGAAATTACCGCGGGTGAAACCGCGGGGCACATCTAGTATTTAAATAAAAAAGGAAAACAGATTTTCACGCTAAAAGTTTTATGACTCGTACCTAGTATTTTTAATAAGTCTATTTTATTATATAATATTTAAGTGATTTTGTGTAATACTTGTGAGACACTACATTTATAAGTGAAATAACTTTGTACTTAAGTATAATGAAATTTTACTTACTTATAGATAATATGTATTTAATCATTTATGATGATTTGTTTAAATTAAGAACGAATTATTACGAGAAAAAAGTAGGTAATAGGGATGTTGACTACTTTTGAAAATCAAAATTCTAATTAGTCCGTCAGTTAGAAAATAAAAAAAAACAATAGACACGTATTTTTTACTTTTTTAAATAAATTAAAATATACAGAGATAAAGAGCATTAAACTTTAGGACGAGAAGGTCGTGACGTCACTAACTGCAAAACCGCCATACAAACTGTCAGAATAGTGACGTCACGCGAAATTTCAACTCAATATATCGCCGTTATTTTTTGATTACGTAAAAAAAGAAAAAATACGTGTCCAATATTTTTTAATAATCTACAAGACGGACTAAAAAATAAAAATTAGTCAACATGCCCATTAAGGTATGTCCACTAAACCATAATATTTGTAAACTTCTGGAAATTATAGTAGTCATAAATCTTGATTTACCACGTCACTACACAGTATAAAATAATGTCGTTTCCTGCTGTAGGTATGTATGCTTAGATCTTTAAATTATACGCAACGGATTTTCATGCGGTTTTCACCAATAGATAGAGTGATTTATGAGGAAGGTTTATGTTTATATTTTATCCTGGAATTCCCGCGGGAACTCCGAAATTGCCGCGAGGGACAGCTAGTTGCTTATAAATAAGAATATCTACATAAGAGTCAAGACATTTCATTTTATTAATTATAAATGAAATTAATAAAGTATATTTATTTAATCACTCATTTTCTTTTATTTACCAATTTAGTAATCACCTTCCTCATTTCTAATACTTACAGCAAATCAAATTGTTAAAGTCAAAGACAACATTACAACTCTAACTCAAAACAGCTAAAGCTAACTAGTTGAAGTTAACACAAGGCGACGCTACTGTAAGCTCTAGCCATGGAAGTATGGATCCAAAATAAATGTCCAGCTTACTCGTATTTTTAATGGATAGTCA
Organism: Zygaena filipendulae; assembly: GCA_907165275.2. Lineage (NCBI taxonomy): Eukaryota > Metazoa > Arthropoda > Insecta > Lepidoptera > Zygaenidae > Zygaena > Zygaena filipendulae. The sequence goes on from OU015659.1 coordinate 8,854,695, forward strand.
CGTGTTGACTCTATAGCGGTTATTTCGTTCATAGAAGTAGCTGTCGGTTATATTTCTGATGTCTCCTAATCATACATACCTACTAATATTATAATAATCATACATGACTCTTGCTCACGTTTTGAGTATTGTACTTTTAAGGGTATGAACGTACCTATAGATCTAAAAAAATATCTTAATATTATAAATTCGAATATGGGTTTGTTTGTTTGTTACGCTTTCACGACTAAACTAATCAACTCATCATCATTAATTTCGCACACTCGTTGTCAGGAGTAGGTACAGAAAACGGCATGGGGTACGTTTTATCTACACATAGCAGTGCCGTTCCCGAGGGATTGAAATTTATTGACAAAATCTACATTAACGCGAGCGAAGCCACGGACTCAATTAATCTATTCTATAAAAACATTGTCAAGAGAAAAGATTAAATTTTTTGTGTTTTTGTTTGTTTTTAATGGATAAATTCAAAAACTACTGAACCGATAAAAAAACTCTTTAGTTTATAAGAAACTGCAATGTGACCAAGGAAATTTTTGATTACGGAATTCTCACGAAATCTCTCTGATTAACGCAAGTGAAACCGCGGGTAATCGACTAGTCAATTATAAAATTATTTCCTCAGCACTCAGCAGCTATGTCGGAATAGCGAACTTAAATCACCTGAGGCGAGTTTCCATATTTAACTAGGAGCCCATAGTCTGCATGCCGATGTCAAATACGTACGAGTATAATTATGCTAGCGTCTGTGCGTTGCTTTTGCATAATATAATCCGTGTTTGCTTTTTACGGTCTACCACTATATTTATTTTTAACTATAGCTGTACCCGCAGTTTCACCGGCGTGAGTTTCGGAATTACCGCAGTAATAATTATTTTTTCTAAAATAAAAGTATCCTAAGTTACCTACTCCTTATAACATCAGTTATTTGCATGTAAAAGTCCCGTTAAAATCGGTTCAGCCGTTTCCGAGACAGAAAGACAGACAAACATAATAAAAATATTTTTTTTTATGTAAGTACCGTATAATATACTTTCATATGCATTTAGTTATAAGCTGTTAATTTGGAATTACAAACAGGAAACCTTACTTCAATTTTATTATATGTATCTACCTATATACGCATTTTTTTTGTTGGTTTTCTTTAAGTATTCCATATACCTACCTGCATAATTGACTGGAAAAAAAATCCATGCAAGTTCCAGATCGTATACAAAAAATGAAACCTTTTTTCTGTATAATATTAATAATGACAACATACTCGTAGCATACTCGTAGCATACTCGTAGCTACTCGTAGCCATTGAAATGTAAAAATTGGATGATCTTAGGACTAACAGTATTCACAGTCCATCGAGTTCAGAACATAAACTGGCAATTCCCGGATAGTTTGTGAGCAGAGATAAACTTATCGAAAGTTCTCGAGTTATCGTTTATCCGGTAGCGATAAGCGATGAGTTGAGAGTTCGTAGAACAAATGTTTCTGTAAAAATAAATTCGCAGCGCTACCTTTAGGTGTAATTTTTTTTGTCTCACTTATTGACTTAATCATTTGATTTATTCATTAAAATATATAATTACTAGCTGTCCCGCACGGTTTCACCCGCGATAATTTCGGAGTTCCCGCGGGAATTCCGGATTACCATATAAGCTATTGTTACTCATTGATAATGTAGCACTTCTAATGGTGAAAGAATTTTTGAAATCGGTCCAGTAGTTTTTGAGTTAAATCGTAACAAACAAACAAAAAATCAAATGTTTCCTCTTTCTAATATTAGTATAGAAATAGGATAGTCTAACCGCCGCACTCAGAGTCGACTTAAATGATTACTTGGTTAAGTATAGATTTTTAAAACAAAACTGCCGCAATCAGACAAGTTTAATAAATTCATGTTAATTGGCATTTATAACTAATTAAGTTACATCTTATTAAATGCCAATTAACATTAATTTACTGAACGTCTCTGATTGCGGCAGTTTTGTTTTAAAAATCTATACTTAACTAAGTAATCATTAAAGTCGACTCTGAGTGCGGCCGTAAGACGGCATATTGTGCTCTCTCACATTGTGAACACTAACTCATAGTATAATTTAACATAAAGAAGATCCTAGTAATCTACTTAGGCGGTTGTTTGCAAATATATATATTTTTTTATTTATAGGGATTATAGGCTATAGGTATTTCTATTTTATTTTAGAACAGTATTTAATATTTTATGTTCCTTGATCGATTGTCGATTAATGCGCTTGCGATGACGTTTATTGAGGAGGATTCTGAGTGCGGTCAAACAAACCGAGCGGTTCGAGGGTACTCCACGACCGTGCACGATGCGCGGGGCAGCGGCGGGGCGCGGGGTGCGTTGAGGACACTTCAGCTGATGGACTAGTAGGCCTGCGAGAGCGGAGTCGGTTGATTTTTCCATTTAAAACGCCGACATCGGACGCCACTCAGTTTAACCTCTTTGGCGCGGTTCAAAGAGAACGCAACACAATGCAGTCGACTCTATATGTACACCTACAGTTTCGTAAGTGAAAATCTTATAACAAAGATGTAAACTCCACTTTGAGGTTTTTATTGAAACTTTAACTAGATATTTTTCTGCTTTACATCAGCTGACAAGGTAAACTGCTTTCCTATTGACGTTGTTTTTGTTAGTGAAAATGATAGACACTAGTTTTTTGTTGCCCGAGATTTAGTATAGATACCAACATTACTATATGAAATTGATGTTGATATAATTTACATCAATAAATAATAGTAGATATTATGAGGATTTACAGTTTGTATGATTGTAATCTCTATTTACCTATAATCTAAGCTCGGGAACTTCGGAACAGATTTGGAAAAATATTTCACTGATAGAAAGCTATATAGTGATAGGAAGCTACTCTTGAGTGATATTGAACACTTTGTACAATCCTAAAGAAGTCCAAAATTCAGGCGGGTGAAAGAAAGCTAGTGTATGTAGTAAGAAACAGCTAGTGTGTAATATTAAATCCATTGAATCGATAAACACTGAGAAAAATTTATGAAAGAATCTACTAACGTAGGTACCTAACGATCGCAAAATAAGTACCCTGAAAGTACAACATCATATATCTATATGTAATGAAATTTGGGAATAGGCAATCAAAAAGTTTAAAGCCCTTGTAAAGTTGATCGGGAGCTTTTGTTTCATTTCAATTCTGTGGGTAAAACGGCCATATTTCAGTGTTTACTAGAAAGCTTCAGTAGAAGTGAAAAAAAATGGTGATGAAATTGTTAAAGTTATCGTGGAAATTATCGTGAGATGGCTCATATTACCTACCTATCTATGTTACATATCAAATAAATTAACTAAACGTATCACACAATATTATAAAGCCCCATGTAGGCACTTGTATAATACAACTCTATAGTAGGTATGTAAATAATAAATGCCGTAATAATTCTCCAATTCCCCTTTAATTTATAAAGTAGGGATCTTCAGTGTTGCCCGCTTTACAGTTCGAAGTTATACATCATGAAGAGCTAGTGCCCCGCTTATAATTTGTCAGTTACAACCTCATAACTTAAGCAGTTTCTCTTCCGCGGGAGTTATGTTTTAATTGTCCTTTATTGGGGAACGGAGAGAAAGCAAAAGGCGAGCCTAGGGCGCAATGCGGTTAATTACAACAAGTTGATCTATATAATTATCATGATCAATTTAATAAGTAAACTTATTTTATTTTTGTATTAGCTGACCCGCGCGGTTTCACCCGCGGTAATTTCGGAGTTCCCGCGGGAATTCAAGGATAAAATATAGTTATAAACCTTCCTCATGAATCACTCTATCTATTGGTGAAAACCGCATCAAAATTCGTTGCGTAGTTTTAAAGATTTAAGCATACATAGGGACATAGGGACAGAGAAAGCGACTTTGTTTTATACTATGTAGTGATTACTAATCGCAATTGGACGAGATAAACAGAAACGATCAAACGACAAAAAATAAATTTATATTTTAGTATTTTTCTTTTTGATTGATTGCTGGCATCAGTATAGGTTTTGTGTTGTTGAAGTTACATTAGCTGTGGTATTTAAGTATTAGTAGGTACCTATTGCTAGTTCCATTTGGTTGGAAACTTAATTATTTTAACAAATAGTTTCGTTCAATATCTTCTATACTATAATAAAAGAGTAGAATCCGCGATTCTGTACATTGAATATTTTTACCTAAAATTGAGAGGTGTGATAAAAGTAGAGTAACCAAGCCCAAAAAAAAGTCTGTCTGTCTGTTCGCAATAATCTCCGCATCTACAGAACCGATTATCATGCGGTTTTCAATGGTAGATTAAGCTTAGCCTGGAGCTACATATAGGCTTTGTTTCATTAAAATCAGATGTCGGGAAAAAAAGTTGTTGTATAAAAACCTTTCGCGCGGTTGAAACCGCGGGGCACAGCTAGTAAATAATAAAAATCACGCATGTACCAAATATTCATGAGGTAAAAAAAACCGTAGTAAGTACCTAAGTACATAGGATTTGCTTATCTTAATTTAGCTAAAAGGCAATCTTTCTCGATCACCTAACAACGCAACCGTAAAAACTGAGTTTACGCACATGTACCGACTACCGATATAATATTTACGACTCGTACAGCGGCGGAGGCTGGCACATATTCTGATAGCAATATAGTAGATATAGTAGTGAGGCCGCGAACATCGATGAGCGTTGTCCCTCCGGGCATATTTCGGTTGACGACTCTGCAGACAGTTCGTTTTATCTGGCCAACGTTTATTCCCCTAAGGTTTTTCTTTGCGTAGTGACAGTATAACATCAGACACTATAACTATATTAATATTACGACGGACTCAGAAGAGCTTTTCTTTAAGTAAACACGCTAATAAAGAGGAATGTAATGTATTATATCGTTATTTACTTTTCTTGTCAGTCTGTTATCTTATCTTGATAATTTTTTTCGGATACGATATTAGATACCCATATTCTATGTGTGTGATTGAAACGTCATAAGTTTTATTAGATGCTAGCTGTTCCCTGCAACTTCGCTCGCATAAATTTTTGATATTATTCGAGAATTTTAAAATAAGTGTTCTAGATGTGTTAGGTTAGATACGTATATTATTATCTGTGTGCTAAATTTCGATGTAGTTAATCCTTAATTGAGTAACAAATTTCCAATAATCTAAACATAAACCTCCAGAAGTTCGCCATTTTCACACTTTTATATTTAATATTAATAGTAGGCTGTAGGATGCTCAAATTACAGAGCTATAATTTAGAAATCTGTTAACCCGAAGTATCAAGGATGTTAACAACAATTTCTCATTAAGGAGTTGTCGAAGTAATTATTTGTCGAAGTACCGATATTACACTAATGGTAAGGTACTTAATGGGTCAGATTATAATTATTCAAACAATGTGTTGAATACAATATTATTGTATCTTTATTATAAAATATGTATATCTATACTTAATGCTTAAACGTATGTCATTCATTCGAAATTTATAATTAATACAATACCATAAAATAAATTTTAAGTGCTGTTACGCGAATAAACCACCAAAACAGCTGTTCATAGGAACATAATATTTCCTCTGAACAATGATTCGACATTAAGTATTTCATTGCTAAAACAAAAAAAGACGTGATCCTGGATTCATTGATTGTAACTTGATTTTTCTTAAATGCTTTCTACGTATTCTTAAACTGTCAGTAACACATGAACGTTAGGTTAGTTAGTTACCGAAGTAGAGTTGGTTGAGTTGCTAACGAGTGGTCATCTGCATATCGGGCGTAGGAACAGAAATCCAATTGACGTTTGTCGACTGAAGCACGGGCGCCATGCGCATGTACAGATACGGTGGTTAGAAGCAGCCACAGAGAAAGTAATAGATAGATTAACAGCTAGACAGGCAATTTAGGCCGAGCACGAGCGCTTTGGTCACAAAGGAAGTTAGAGCATTATAATATTATATTAGAGCTCCCAAAACTTCGTTTACTTCCTTTCCTTTCCCTCCAAGTATCTTTTTCACAATATTCCCAAAACCCTCAATTTTGTAAACAGTGTAGACAAGTAAGTGATGATTTCGTAAGGGAAGATCGGGCAGCCTTTTGATTTGATTTGAGTCTCCTTGCACTACACATTGACTTCTGATCTAAACATATTAATAAGGAGGTTAAAACACCAACCCTTACAATTTTTTTTTGTAGGTATGCGTATATCTTTTATCTGTCCACATATCAGACGAAATCTACTGAATATACTTAAAATACGTCCCATATAGGTCCCAAACGAAAAAAGGAAATTTTAAAATTCACGCGGACAACATTACTATTCTTAATACTCTATGTTAGTATTATTGTTTATGCTCTTCATGTCTAAAACTCGAACTTATAAATAAACATACACAGCATTTTCTTGTTCAATGAAAGTGATGTTGAAGATAATAGGTTCGTTCATTCGCAAAACAAACTTTGACGCCGGCATCCCGGGACTGAGTTCGGTTTCGGATGTTTGAACCAGCATCAGTTTCTACAGGCTTCGACTAGTTTGACAGGTACCTACCGATTTAAGGATATTCTGTTGCTGGTAACTGTTCACCCATGAATGAAATACACAACGAATGAAACTGGATCCATTCGTGTAGATACTGTTAGAATTCGCGATCCATTTTGGAGTCAAAAGCAGAAATGGTCGAAATAAAAGTTGGATTCAATGGAAAAGAATCTACAACGATAGGTTTAAATTCAGTTTATTGCCTCAGTAAATGCATACACTTGGGGATTGCCAACAAATCATAATAACTAATATATGTACATAATATATTCACCTGGAATTAATTTACAACATACTTACATATCATATCTTTTGAAGAGTCCAGACCAAATGAAAAAATCAAAAGGATCTGAAATATCTTTTTCAGTAAATTATTATTATTAGTAGTAGTAGATTTTTATTTGGATTAAAGTATGATTTCGTGATGAGTTACCGCAACACCCACGAAGTTCAATCGTAGGCGAAATTACAGACGACATTCCCGTTTCATTAATCAAGTGCGTAGGTATGTTTCTATCGATCCGCACATCAACGATTACATAAGAGTGTGCTCGATATAACACCGCGTGTCGCCTACTCCGAGTGCAAAGAGATCGAGACAATTACACAAAATTACTGTTCCGAGGTGGTTTTACTCGCGTATGAATAAATTACGTTTTCTCGCTGATAAAATGTTGCCTCTTTTCATCTCGCACCGCACGGAGGTGGCGGTGTCTCGACAAACAATTTCAGAGAAATACGCTAGCTGAAATCTCGTAGACGGTGTCTCTTCGCAATTAATTAGCTAAATGTAACGTAGATGTTGTAAACGTAATACTCGAATAATCATAGTCTTGATATTATTTTAATAAATTCTGATAGGTACCTACAAAAATAATATTCTGCAAATGAAACGCTTAAATAAATGAGATGACCTGAGGTATGTACAAGTCGATGCCTGTAGTTTCAACCATATGATTTGGGACTGCCTCGGGAACTTTTTCATGTAAGGAGATAAAATGTTTCATATGTGTATATATGTGTACAAATATATAAATATCTACCTACTTATTTACATTCCAAGTTTTATTCAAATCCGTTGGGTAAGGTTAGGTAAGTCTTTATGCGCGTTCAAACAAATTGACAAAAATAAAATGCTCTAGCCGTAATAAATTGTATATTTTAAATATACCAATAAATTTCAATATGCAGACAACATATAATATGACAAGTTTACAGTTTTATTATAAGTTGTAATTATGTTATTTATGTAGTTTACTTAATATTACTCGAAATCAAATTTACTGCTACAGGCTTCTTCAATTCTATGCTTAAACTGCCTTAAAAACTTTAAATGTGTAATATTCTAGTTTTGCAAGAGAGGGTATAACCGGAGTAATATCATTGACTTCCGATCGGTAAATGCGGCATTGGGCCCGTCAGACGACACAAGACGTATGGCAGGCCGTCGGGGAATACTCGCCGGGAACGATGTGGGAATAATATGTCAAATAAATCTACCTACTGTTACTACTTACTGTACGAGCAATGGAATCCAGGATACGTCTCGGCGAACGTGATAGCTACAACGAAACGAGTCTCACTGAAATATATAATGCACCTGTCTAAAACACGCTCACCGCGTATGTGATGCGAAATCTATTTCGATTTCATTGCATGAAAGCTCTACAATTTTTTTTATTGTTCAGATTCAGATACGGTATCATATATTAATGAATAAATAATAAAATCATTTATTAGTACAACAACCAGATGTACATAAGCGTTTGGAATGATAATACCCAATTTAGTAAAAAAAAGACACCGTGTTCCAGATATTAACGCTCATCCTTGTGACAATAACACAGTCTTTTTTGCTTAAATACAAGGATAATACTGTTATTACATTTGAAAAATCAACAATGGAGATTATGGACAATAAGGTTAGGTAAAGATAGAAAAAAAAGCAAAGAAAAAAGAGAGAATTATTACATTTTGCAATTACAAAAGCGCGTTTGTATTAACTTTATAATATACCATAATAACAGTGTAATTATAATATACTAGCTATATCCCGCGGTTTCACCCGCGGTAATTTCGGAGTTCCTGCGGGAATTCCGGGATAAAAAGTACCCTATGTCCTTTTCTGTACCCCTGACAACGTACATGCCAAATTTCATCCAAATCCGTTCAGCCGTTTTTGCGTGATTGAGTAACAAACATCCAAACATCTAAACATCCACACTTTCACATTTACTTATAATATTAGTAGGATTATAAGTAATTTAAGTCACATTGTTAGATCTATCTATGCGGAAGTCTTCAAGAGATTCTTCTCTTGGTGCGATCAAGACCTCAGAACAGATGGGAAGGGCTTCGATTCGGTTAAATAAACAAGAAAAACCAGAGTCGTAATTTGACACACTTTAAACTTAGTCGCACAAAGTGCTAAATTCTACTAATATTATAAATGTGAAAGTGTCGATGTTTGGATGTTTAGATGTTTGGATGTTTGTTACTCAATCATGCAAAGACGGCGGAACGGATTTGGATAAAATTTGCCATGTACGTTGTCAGGGGTACAGAGAAGGACATAGGGTACTTTTTATCCCGGAATTCCCGCGCGAACTCCGAAATTACCGCGGGTGAAACCGCGAGGCACAGCTATAGTAATAAATAATTAATCAATCATTTATCACACAAACATACATTCACTGAGCCAATTAAATGTATCAAAGTATGTAGCCAAAGTTCCCGAGCAACTAATTATCAACTTTTGGTAAGTTATAAACATTTTGCTCATAACCATGGGACGCGTCTGGTCCACCTATCTATATAGCGTCTCCAGTGAATATATTGTGTTCTCTGTGATGAAGACCTTCTAAAATAGATAGGACTATAAATTAAAGTTTCACGACTATCAGATTAAAGAATTGGAATTTCCGTCTATATAGAGATAAACAAAAGAGACAGGCATCAATTAAGAGGTATCCTAAATGAAAATGAGCACAGCAACCTGTCTATTTCAAATTTACTATGGAAATTATAAGCGAGGAGAGAATAATGGCGGAGGAAAATTAATAAACGAGATTACAAAAGATCTTATTACGGCCACATTGCACAGCGCCGCCTTCACCGGAGCAATAATTAGTAAAAGAAATGACCGGGAAGATTTTAGGGAATCGGCCCCCTAAAATCTGACAATGCAGGATGTAGGCTACGGCCTACGGTACGTACCTACAATTGTTATGAATTATCAATTCATTTCTAATTGTTTCTAGTGAAATTACAATCTTTTGCTTTCGTCTAAAACTGGGTAGCAAAATCATTGTAATTAACTTTAATCATCCTTGGACAATATCAAACTAAGCAGGGTTTGTTCTATGGGTACCAGACCAACCAACTATAAGAATAATAATATTCATTATAAAATATTGTTAAAAATCTAAATTTATGATTTACCTACTACTTTAGTATTAATATGTAATAATTATCCACTTCACAGCATACAGATCTACTTGATCCCACACTAAGCTATAAGCTTGTGTCGTGGAAACCAAGCAATTGGGTATTATATTTTATTAGGTATATTTTATGTATGTATATATATATATACAAACACGCCCAGACTGGAAAGTGGAACCCCTCTGTGTTCTCCAAACAAACTCCACCCCCAGCAGGAATCGAACCCGGTATCTCTTAATTGCTATTGTCGCTAAGGTGCTGGACAGTGTGCTGGACTCGCAATTGGCTAAGCATGTTAAGCTACACGACGCTCAGTTTGGGTTTAGGCCCGGTCTCTCCACTGAAAGTGCTATTCTTAGTCTGAAGCACACTGTACAGTACTATTCTGAGAGACGTACGCCTGTGTATGCATGCTTTCTTGACCTTTCAAAGGCCTTTGACCTTGTGTCCTATGATGTGCTGTGGGCTAAACTATAAAGGACGGGTGTGCCGACACAAGTTTACGGATCTTTAAGTACTGGTATGCTAACCAGATTAATAATGTAAGATGGGCCAGTGGGCTTTTTGAGGACTATAGATTGGAATGCGGTGTGAGACAGGGGGGTTAAGTTCTCCTAAGCTCATCAATCTATACGTTAATGACCTGATCGTTGAGCTAAGCAGGCGACATGTCGGATGCTACGTTGATAATTAATGTTTGTGTAAACAATATTAGCTACGCTGATGACATGGTGTTGCTTGGTCCCACGGTCGGTTCAATCAGAAGACTACTGGTCATATGCGAAAAATATGTGGGTGATCATGGGCTGGTGTATGACGGTAAGAAAAGCGAGTACTCGGTCTTCAGAGCAGCCGGCAGGGTGCCACAAAATGTGCCAAAAATTTTACTCAACGGCGTTGAACTGAAACGGGTTAACCAATTTAAATATCTGGGGCATCTTGTTACGGAGGATCTGGACGACTAAGTCGATATGGATAGGGACCGCAGGGCGCTGGCAGTTCGATGCAATATGCTGGCGCGCAGGTTTGCGCGGCGTAGTAGACAAGTCAAAATAACGCTCTTCAGAGATTACTGCCAGACATTCTACACCAGCAGCCTGTGGGTCCGGTATACGCAGCCAGCTTTCAGCGCCTTGCGGGTCCAATATAATAATGGGTTTCGTATGCTGATGGGGCTGCCTCGCTTCTGCAGTGCCTCAAATATGTTCGCAGAGGCGCGAATCGATGGTTTTCAAGCTATCATTAGAAAGCACACCGCGTCTCTCCTGAAAAGGCTGCGGGGCAGCCCTAACAGTATACTGCAGGTGATTGCGGGCAAGTTTGACTCGCCGCTCAGTAAGGCGTTTGTACATGCGATGATGCGGTGAGTGAAGTTGTCTGCAATTTCGATGTTTTTGTTCTGTTTTTATGTAACTTTTTCTTGTACTAACATAGCTTGTAAGAAAAATTGTTACTAACACTATTGAGTCTTAGTTACTTTGAATAAATAAATTTATTATTATTATATTATTAATTTAACGGGGAGCAGGCGGAATACTACTACTCTAGGTAGACAACACTATTGAGTCTTAGTTACTTTAAATAAATAAATTTATTATTATTATATTATTAATTTAACGGGGAGCAGGCGGAATACTACTACTCTAGGTAGACATAAGAAGTAGGCCACAGCTCGCGCCGCTGATAGTTGTGGCCAACTTCGTATGTTGTCTACCATTTGTTTTTGCCGCCACCGCCGCCACCGAGACTGTGGCGACGCCCTTACGGTGCTGTCATATGAAATCACATAATATCCCGACTGATAAGATTGATTGATTCATCAACGCACTGCCCAAACCGGTGGTTCTAGAAACTTTCAACTTCAGAAATTTAACCCTTAAAAGGTTAGAAATAGGACCCTTATGAGAGTGAAAGTTTGGAACTACCGTTATAGTTTTGAAGTTTGTATAAGTGTGCCATAACACAAGCTCCGCTTAGTTTGGGTTCAGGACTCAGGTGGCGCTGTGTGTGTATTAATTTCCAAGTATTAATAGATACATATAATACTAATACCTACAGCAGCCAACTGTGCACTTTACGCACACATGAAATATGGAACTCTTAATTCTTCTTAATGCTATAAGGATGCTGTAAAATGGAGAATTAATTTTCAAAAAGTATAACTACCTACTTATATAAAATGATCGCTATTTCCCTTGGTCACGGCATCACATGTGAACGGCTGGACAAATTTCGCTTATCCTATTTTTGTTGTGTTTGTTTTTGTAAGGAGAAGGTTTTTATGAATGAAGTTTGAGGTATCTACCAGCGGGAATTCCGAAACTCACGCGGGTGAATCTCCGAAACGGTTCGATCGATTTTGACGGGACATTCACTGCGGATGCGCTGATGTTATTAGAAGTAAATTAGGCCAGTTTGGAGTTCCTGCGGGAATTCCGAAACTTACGCGGGTGAAAACGCGAGGAACAGCTATTGTAAAATAAATCTAGGTACTTGAGTGTTTCAGTAGACGTGTAAGTATAGTTACAAGTATCCATAGATAGTTTGTGAGCAAACAATTCATTCTTTGTGATTGACAAAGAGTAGAAAAGTAAACTCGATTTGTTGCCGCACCTTTACATAGTGGGAGGAATGCAGAGCTTTGTGTGTCAACGTGAGTTCAAACAAAATCAGATTTACGCAATACCTATAGGTACATTTATACTCCTTTATATTTTTTGATATTTACCTACTCACTATTCGCTGTTATTGTAATAAAAGTTGCTTTTTCATTACTCATACTCGGAAAGTAGGTCTGAAGTTGCCTGAGATGCGGGTTGAAAGTAACACTTTTCAGCCCTAGGGAGAATCGCTTTCAACTGACAGCTGGATACTGCAGAAACTCAAGTTTTTTTTTATGTCATAGGGGGCATTTTGACTTTCCTTGCATTCGTTATGAAAAGTACAGTGTCTCGGGGCTAAATAAGTTACTTTCACCCCTAGGATAACAATGTACTATTGTCATGCTCACTCAAATGTCCCGCTGGCGGTGGCGTGTGTGTCGGGTCGCTTGGTTCCCTCTAATATGGTTGAGCGGGGCGGGGCTTACGAGCACGTCATACTCGTGAACGGGTGCCGTCAGTTGGTACTGGTCATGTCTGGTCTACCATTATAGATGCTTAATCCTAAATCCTAATGCAAAAAAAAACCTTTACCTGCCGTACGTAGTTTAATGCTGGTTACGGCTCATTATTCTCACATAATTAAAGTTGGGTTACCACTAATATTATATATATTATAATTTTAAACTGACAGCGTGCTGCTGTAGAGTTTGTTGCGCAGCTTCTTCTCTTCAGCCATAGCACTAGGAAGCTGTGAAGGGTGGATATTTTATGGGTGCTGTCTACTGTAAACTGTAATTTTATTGACGTCAAAAAGAGCCACATTATGGGCCTAATTTGAATAAATGATTTGACTATTGACTATTTCTAAAAGGTAACAAACGGCACGAGAAATTCGATGTTCACGCTAAAGATAAAAGTACCTAAGTCAGACAATTAATTAAAAAAGTGAACGGATTCCACTTCATATTATAAACTCTAGAGTTTTAATACTACGTACCCGTACCCGTACGGTAGGTATACTACCCTAATTAAATAAAACTTAATAGTTTTCAGGTTTACGTTCCAAAATATGTTTGCTTACCGCCGCACTCAGAGTCGACTTTAATGGTTACTTAGTTAAGTATAGATTTTTAAAACAAAACTGCCGCAATCAGACAAGTTTAATAAATTAATGTTAATTGGCATTTAACTAATTAAGTTACATCTCATTAAATGCCAATTAACATTAATTTACTGAACGTCTCTGATTGCGGCAGTTTTGTTTTAAAAATCTATACTTAACTAAGTAATCATTAAAGTTGACTCTGAGTGCGGCCGTTAGTGGCACTGCATGATAGAAAGTTAAAATTAGGTAGATCAATGAGATTTCTGTCATAGTAATTGAAAGAGGTTTAATCATTTAGTGGAGGTGGATCCCGTTGAAAGCGGAATGAATATTAAATGAAAGGACTTACAAAATTAATATTCTAATACTTTTTCTTGCTTACATTTGGATGATAGCAAAAATCTATGATCTAGACGCGCCGTTTTGAAAAAATAAGTGAAGTAAATAAAAGTCCAAAGCTGTAAGTTTACGCATTTAACTTATTTGAAATTCCCACGCTTACCTTTAATTTGTTTTCGGTTTATAAATTTTCTTGTGATGGATTTTATTTTATTGTAAGACAATTTACAATATTTACAATTGTCTTCTTACAATTTACAATTTTTAAAATTATGGGTACCTAAATGCGTACTTGAGAACTTCGCGAAGTTGAAATCCCGGGGAACAGCTAGTCTATACTAATATTATAAAGAGGAAAGAATAGATTTTTTGTTTGTTCGTTTGTTTGTTTGTTTGTTACGATTTAACTCAAAAACTACTGGACCGATTTTTGAAATTCTTTCACAATTAGAGAGCTACATTATCCATGAGTAACATAGGCTATATTGTAATCCGGAATTCCCGAGGGAACCCCGAAATTATCGCGGGTGAAACCGCGTGGGATAGCTAGTACCTACCTACCTAATATAGGGCGACCATGAATATGTGTTAATTATTTATATCGAATTACAAGTTGTATATTTGAATGTTCGATAGTTTTCGACGTTTTGTTGTTGATAGATGTGTGTGTTTAATTATAAAGTGATTAACCACAGCGGTGCGGGCGGCGCGCGGCGGGCGGAAGAGGCGACGGGTCGCGGTCGTGAGCCGGCGGGCGGTGCCCAAGTGGAAACGTTAAAGTATTAAACTATTTACGCTTTTAAGGGTACATTTAAATAGTTTACGTTACTTTGCGATCGAATGTATCATGTAATAAATAGCCTGTTCCCCGCGGTTTTACGCGCGTTAACTTTGGAATTCCTGCGGGAATTCCAGGATAAAAAGAACCCTTGTTTTCTGTACCCTTGACAACGTATCGGTTGATCCGTTAAGGCGTGAAAGCATAACAAATAGACAGACCGATCGAGTTACTTTCGCATTTATAATATTAGTAGGGGAGTAGGGATAATTGCACATAGATAAGCTATACAGGAAGTTAAATCCTAATTAATATTATAAAATGCGTATGTGAGTTCGTTAGTTTGTTTATAACGCTTTCACGCTTTAACTACTCAACCGATCATCATGAAATGTTGCATGTACCCACGTTGGTACAGGAAAGGACATAGGGTACTTTTCTTCCCGGCATTTCGGTGACAACTCGGAAATAAACGCAAGTAAAAACGAGGGGAACAGCTAGATAAAAAGTTATAGGGCCATTCATTTATTACGTAAGACTATTTTCGCTAGTTTTTGACCCCCTCCCCCCTATTGTAAGAAAAAATAAGAATAGGCCGACCCCCTCCCCCCTTGTTTAATATTTATTACGTAAGAATATAAAGGAAAAAATGAATACGTACGTGTTTGGTATGTTCTAATGTTTATTTTTCAAAGTAACAAATTTTAGAAGCGGGGAGTTCCCGGGAGGCGCGGATGGGTGGCGCGGGTCCGTTGCCATGGAGATTGAGCGGTTGCCCGCGCTTTTTCAAAGTATAATTTTAACTTTCTTTGAAAGCATCTGATCGGGAAAACACTCAACAAGTCGGTCTTGCATACACCACATAAAGCTGTTTTTTTAAACGAAACGATATCCGAGAATTGTAAGTACAATATTCTTGCAGGCTAATTTCGAATTTTAATTCTTGCTTCTTGCTTTTGACGATGTTTTTGAATCGTGACCACAACATGCCATTTGTACCATGATCAGGGGCGGATCCAGGATTTGGTTGAGGGGGAGGCAATTTGGTTGCACCATGAAATTTTTTGAATTAACAGGATAGACAAAAAAGTCCATTAATAAAATTTAAGTGCTTCATATTGAGAGCATCTGAATTGAGCTTATGTATGTATTATATTATCTGTGTGTATGTTTCGCGATTTTTTAACCGACTTCCAAAAAGGAGGAGGTTACGCATTCGGCTGTATGTTTTTTTTTTTATATTACTCGAAGCTAGGGTTGGAACGATTTCGAAAATTCATTTTTTGTTTGAAAGCGTATACTCCCAATTAGGTCCTATTGCCACCAAGTGGGATCTGATGATGGGATCTTATGGTTTAAGAATCTTTATTATCCTCAAAAGATCTTGGGGAAATCGTGGGAACTCTTCAAAAACAATAGGCACACCTATAGCGATTTGGGTATATTTTATAGTAAATCGTTCATTTGCTTTCGGAAAGCAAAATTTGAAGAAGTGGAACTGATCATGAAGACCACAAGTGTTCATCGGAACTACTCAACAATAATACGTATTTCACGGGTTTCGATTGGACCGATTTAGAAAATTGATTTTGTTGTTTGAAAGGGTATACTCCCAAGTTGATCCCATTGTCACCAAATCGAGAACCTGATGATGGAATCATGGAGAAATCAAGAGAACTCTTCAAAAAATACAGACACACCTATAGCGATTTTTGTATTTTTTATAGTAAATCGTTTATTTGCTTTTGGAAAGCAAAATTTGAAGAAGTGAAACTGATGATGAAGACCACAGATGGTCATCGGAACTACTCAATAAAAGGTATTTCACGAGTTCCGATTCGTTAACTTTAATATGGTTCCTAAATAATTTATGCTCGTCACAATGTACATATATGGTAAAGTGGAACTGATGATGACGTACCAGGAGAACTCCTCAACAATCAACGTCCCTGTCGTCCCGTCGGTAAAAGCAGTATTTTGTAAAAGGCGATGAGCAATTGACATTAGGCTATTGTAACTTAGATAAATTTAGAAACGGACTCACTTGAAAGCAAGAAATAAACAAAATTTTAACAAAAAAATTAAAACCGACTTCCAACAACACAAAACTAAAAAGCTAAAAATAACAAAATATCGTTTTTATCCAACAGACAAAAATACACGTAAGTTTATTTTTGGTAGTTATTACCAGTAGTTATTATACCAGTACCAGTAGTTATTATTGGTTTATTCTACCACTTGACTACTATTATTATTTGAAGTCGGTGACAAGCCAAATATGGCGTAGGTACATGGGCTAAGTCCAGTCCCGCCACGAGTTCGTTGTGAGCTGAACAACCCAAGTGGGTAGACGTAAACGGGCTTGGCACCGAATTTAAATCAAAAAGTGGTAGCACAAACCAACAATAGTATTACATGTATTTTTGTCTGATGGATTAAGTCGGTATTTTGTTATTTTTAGCTTTTTAGTTTTATGTTTTTCATATTTAAAAAAAATGTGGTGTCGAAAACGATAGAGCTTAGGTAGGTATAGCGGTTTTTGAGTACGATTCTCTGTAAAATCAAAGTTTTTTTAGTATTTCATTATTTTCAACTTGTACTTTCATGCATAAAATAATAAATAAAAAAAAAAAAAAAAATTTCTTTCTTCTTCTTTCTTTACATGGAAGCTACAGCCTACAACAGATAAAAGTAAAAAATGAAAAATTTACGTTCCAGCGAATCTGACCTGAATTAACAATTTAAAATTAAAATTTTGTAGGTTTGTATCTATAAAGTGATAGGAAAATAATGGGAAGTGTTATGGTTAATAGCGATTTTTTTACTAAACTGAGAAAAAATACCATCAGAGGTGCACATGTGATGTGATAAAAACGTGTTTCGTGATCAAAAGAACAAAGAACTACCTAACTACCTGACGTAGCTTCACGACCGACATAAAGCAATCTGAAACTTTCTTTGAAGTAAGTCGGTGATTTGGGATCCCTCAGCACTTTAAAGATGGTACAAAGAATATGTGTAGTGCGCCTGGCGAATATGTAAAGCACACACATTTTGCAGCCGCTCCAACTTATCGCGTTACTATGTCTAGTTGTTGTATACGTATGCTGTAAATCTTTGTGTTGTGTCAAATAAAGTTTTTAGTTTTTTCAATTTCAATTTTCAATTTCAATTACTCTTCTGTCAGATTCATACAGCACACATCGGCGTAAACAAAAAGGAGAAGGTTACTCCTTGGATTAGTAAAATGAGGAGAAAATTTGGGAAATAACGCAGAAAACTCAGAGAAGTGAATAATTTTCGTCCAGATACGGAAAAATAGGTACTATTGAAACAAAAAGATGTTTTTGACCATAGAAGATTTTAAAATTTACAGTCAACAGAAGAAAAATTTGATAAATTTTGGAAATTTGCCCAAAATTTTTTCCAAATCCGAATTCATCGCGCACCGCACGTGATAAAAGTCGCCGACTATTTTTTGAGCACAGAGGTACAATATGACGGGGAATAAAAATCGAAATTCTATTAATTCCATTTAGTTCGTCAGTTACATATAACATAATATAAATAAATAATATGGATAGATTTGCTTTGAACGTGGAAAAAGTAGAAGAGTTAGGTACCAACTACTTTTGGGAAGTGAAATCACAATAGCTTACTTCCAAGTCTCAAGGATGTTGGATGAAGTTAAAGAAAAGGGATAGAGAAACTACATATATAAGGATAATTGTAAAAACATATATACAGCCAAACACAGAAACTTCTCCTTTTAAATGAGAAATATACCATACGGCACGTAGTTTCAAAACAGAAAATTTGTTTTAACGAGAAAGAATTGACAGATTTTGTGTTTGTTTTACAATAATAGATACAAACTTCCATAGGGGTTCGTTACGAACTAATAATTTATAGAGTTTTAAAAATGAATATTTGTTCGTTCATTCAGGTTCATTCGTATATTTCTATTCAAATTACGATGAAACTTTTGTGAAAAGCCACAACCTTGCGAAGATTTTTCTAAGGTCTAATTAAAGTAGGTACCTATTTAGGTCTTCAGGGGGGGCAATTGCCCCCAGTGCCCCCCCCCTGGATCCGCCCCTGACCATGATGTGCATAAAGTTTAAATAAATAAATAAATAAATAAACATGCAACAGAGTCAAATGGTAATTGGTAACTACGCTAAGGTACGATGGTAACAATGCATGGTATTATAATATGGTACAGAATGGCGGCAGTTTGTAAATGGATGAATTATAAAAAATACAGAATGTTGATAAAATATAGGTAAAACAGAAATTAACGCGAGTGAAACCGCGGGGAACAGCTTTATTATGATAAAACATAGGATTTACTCAAACAAAACGTGGTAGGTGAATAGTGATAGTGAACTGCGAACAGAGGAATGCCTCTGTGATTGTTGTCTTTGTGTTTTAGATTTCAACAATGATAGGGCTCGTATCCCAACAATTTTGCTGTTGGTATTTTAAATGGAACGACCAAAAATTACTCACTATACCGACTGGATTAAATATTAGTATGATTTAATGGATTTAATGCTAAATTATCAGATTTACTTGTAGTATGTTTTGATGATAAACTATGGATTTCGGTTTAGATATTATTTTCTTTTGTTTACATGTTATTTACAGTTAAGTAATACCTAGATAATGTTGTAGAGAAATAAAAAGTAATGTTTACTTCTGAAAAAATAACAAGCGATCGGAAGAGTACGACTGATCTACGTGTACACACAAGAAACTACCCTTTAGGTAAGTAGCTACTAGAAGATTTATTTTATTTTATGCTATATTTAATATCTTCTTTTCTTGGACTATTTCTTATGATTTTTCTTAAAAGTTTTACTTCTTGCGTGTACCCTATTCATGCTGCACACACCCGTTTTTTAACAACAAAACAGGCCCCTTTGCCATGTTGATAGTCACTACATAATATTATAAAACGAAGTCACCGCCGCGTCTGTCTGTCTGTTCGCGAAAAACTCGAAAATTACTAAACGGATTTTCATGCGGTTTTCACCAATAAATAGAGTGATTCAAGAAGAAGGTTTAAATACGCAGGTACCTATAGTTTATCCTGAAATTCCCGCGGGAACTTCGAAATTACCGCGGGTGAAAACTCGAGGGACGATTAGTCTATTATTTATAATCTTTAATGTATGGAAAACTAAGGAACGGATTTTCATGTAAACCGGTCACGTATAAAATCATCCGATCGAAAGTCCAGCTTGCGTGACCACGTGACATGATAGTCCGCTCCTTAGATTTCTATGAGTTATCGATTACCTGCAGATTTTGAACTTGGCTGAGGGGCTGACCAAGAACGCTTAGGATTTAGTTTTTAAGAAATTTTTATTTTATTACGATACTATGCCCCGCGGTTGCACCCACGTTAATTTTGATGTTCCCAGGGGAATTCCGGGATAAAAGGTAGCCTATAATATGTCCTTCTCTTTACCCCTGACAACGTGTGTGCAAAATTTCGTGGTGATCGGTTGAGCTGTTAAGCTGTGAAAGCGTAATAAACATACAAACAAACTCACTTTCCATGTATAATATTAGTTAGGATGCAAATAGGTATAATTTATTATAATAAAATGGTAATTCTTCAAATTTGTCAAAAGTCCACGAGGCCTGTGTAACTAGCCGTGCGCTTGATTAAAACACCCACACGAATTTAATTTTTAATATTCGCTCCGGACATCCGGAACATTTTGCGGTTGCGCCTACGAGAGGCACATAATGTTCAGTCGTTGGCTCATATAACATAGGTAGGTAGGTACCTACCTATTTTTTAATTTTCCAGCCTGTATTTGTGTAGACTATAGGTAATAATGTTCTATTTTTAAATTCATAGATAAATACAATACAATATTCTTACTACCTGAGTTTTTTGGCGGGAATCAAAGATGGCGGTCGCTCATTTATTTTCATGCCGATAAAAAATTGTTAAAAATGGATTTTGTAGTGTTATAAGGTGCTGTGTTGGACAATAATTTTCACAGGGACGGTTTTTTATGTGCTCAAGAAGAGATATTATGACATTTCGAGCTGATTTCTTCGGTTTCCTCTAAGAGCTCCGAGAAAGTTCATGCAAGCTATAGGTTTCAAACCGTACAACGAAGCATTTTAATATGAAACATTGATTTAATTAAGTTTACCTAAAACTGGCTAAATACATTATATGCGAAAGTCCATAAAAAAGAAGAAAGAAAAAAATATACCTTGGAAATCGACAATTTACTTCATCAAAGAATAAAAAATTTGGAAAAACCTATTAAAAAAAATATTGTCCAGAAAAGTGGAAAAAGCCCCCGTCAAACTCTGTGAGCTAGATGAACGTGAAGATCAAAACAAAGCCACAACCAAATTACGTTATTTGAACAATAATGTTGGTTCGTTTCACTGGACTCGAACGAGCATCGGAGATAAAAGTAGGTAAATTAAAATCAAATACGTTACGTTTTGCGGTTTTCTTTATGGTAAAGTTCTAAAATAACGCGATCGGCTATCAGCTCTATCCATCACATACTTTTTAACGCGTAGGTAAGCTGATAATAATGTAGAGAATGATAAATTGTTAAGTTGCCAAAACCTGCAATAGAGGGACTCGCAAGTTGGACTATAAAACTACCATTGCTGACAGCCGTAAGAAATATCGCCCTATCTAAAAACCTTTCTTCACGCCCACCTCAGCAATAAACTGGCATTATATTACTTACTGTAGGTTTTATTCAAGACGTCACAAATGATGTATGTAAACGGTTTGAACTTGACTGCCTCATGTAGGTATATTAGAGTCGGACGTTTTCATATTAAATTCGGTGTAGTTTAAAAAAAGGAATTTATTCAAATCCCATATAGTTCATGCTTACATGTAATTAATTAAAATATATTATAATTAATACTACTAATAAAAGAAAACACTGACAAATTATAGAGACAACTTTAAATATTAACGTTGGTTTACGTGCGTGAATGACCTTATACATTAGACTTGTCGGAGTGCCAGCGGCAATACAACGAAAGAGGCGTGGAATGACCCTTATCAACTTGCGCGCTAAATTTTCGTGAATTTTTTTATGCCAAAATTTATTTTATGTTTTTTCTAGATATTTGAGACTAGTATCGAATAGAGTAGAATATAGTTTATTTGATACCAAAAAAGAAGAAATACAGAGGTGTTACTTAAACTAAAAATGGAGAATTATCCATGGTACCAAAATGGCTACCACTCAGCTTAAGCCGTGAAACTAGACCTGAACTACTGAACAACCTCCTTCAATACATCTGACGCGACGTTTAATCTTACACCGTGTATAAGTTAAAAGATTTGGTTTTCCAGAAAGGGCTAGCTCTAACCTATTGTTGAATTGCCAAGTTTATCTAGATAATAATATAATAGATGTTATCTATGAGAACATCGTTCTACTCATATTGTTTCATGTAGTCATCTGTTTTGTCGGTACTGATGGTATAATATCCGTAAGTTTGTTCTATAGAAGCAAAAAATTGACTTTCAATTAAATAAAAGTGAATTCTCAGGACAAACTCCAAAGATACCGTGCTTGGCTCGGTCGCCCAGATATTAGGTAGATAAGATTAATATTATTTATCTAATAATATAAATTTGTTTTAATATAGCACTACTAAACAATGAATCTATCGTCTACATGGCATTAAGTAGTCTTCAGTCGCATGCCTACCGCGCGAGTAACATTCAAAGGCTTTGTAATCCAGTTTCTAATTTTACTAGTGCGGTCTCAACCAAGTTTCCACATAACTAAATAACAGAAGATTCAGTGTTCAGTTAGCTAGCTATACGTAGTACCTACAAGTTTGTCTGAATAGTTGTCTGTGGTTAAAATTTATTGTTACAACCGCATGGTTGCCTCTCAGATTTCAAGAATAGCGGAGCTTAAACGGGACTTAAACAATTAGATCTCTCTGTAATATACCTACCCAGTAGGGTTGCCACCCGTACTATATTATTTAGTATCGTACTGTATTTCAGTCAATTGTACTATATGTATATGTATTATAGAAAAATAATATGGTATGAAAAATACTATATTTTTATGCCTAATTCAACTGTCGCGCTTTTTTATATTAACAGCTGTGACTGGTCTGAAAAGCACCCGCAGCGCAGCACGGGGAATTTCAGAGCGAAACGCATACCTACCCGGCAACAAAACGTCAACTGTCAAACTAGCAATAATTTGTGGATGAATGCTGCCCGATACATAAGGATAACAAAATAATTTAAAAATACTATATTTTTGCACGTTTTTTTTAGGAAAAATACTATATTTTTTCCAAAAAAAGGTGGCAACCCTACTACCCAGTATCCATAGATACAATATGGTTGTGGGGATTAAAACCTGGTTTTCATTACATACATACCTACCGAGTACACATTTGTGGCGGTTAAAACCCGGTTTCTAAACCGTCAAATATACGTAATAGACTGTAGTTGTAATGACCGCTCTTGATTTTATTCACATGCTCTTTTTTTTTGAGAGTGGGATGATTAACCCGATCGTGGATGCAAAAATTTGTTGATGCAAAAATCTCTATCTACGATTCTATTTATCGCGTGTCCGTTGAGGATCACCTTGAAGGCACAACCTTATAGCTCAAGTTAGTCCAACAAAAAGTGTGCGTAAACATTGATGAAAATTATTTAGTTTGATTTGTGTTGATGATTCAGTCTTACTTCTTTATTCTTCGTCTATAACGATGTCAATAGTAGGTATAGTTAGATCAAGGAAAAATTGTAAACAACTATGAAGTCTGTGAGAGAGCGCGTGTTTGCACGTACGTACGTACGTACGTACGTGTGTGTGTGAAGTAAGTGAAGGTAGTTACAATAACTTTGCTCGATCCGACCATTTAAAAAAAATCTATTAAAGTTACGTGTTCAATATATTATGTACTATGTATTATGTACGACGTGTTAATGAATTGACCAAAAACCTGATAACGTACTTAAAAAAAAAACAATAATACCTATGATTAAAATATAAATTATGTTGAAAAAATTAATACTCTAAAAGTTATTCAACATTAGTTATCCTATCAACGAAATTTCAAACGCTACGCCCGCCCACGCCTACGTGTCAATGACCGATTCGATTTGTTTGCTACAGGCGGCGTACGCGCCAAATATTGTATTAAGTACAAATAATTTAGACATGGGCCAGTAAAAATGGAAAAATATAACCTATTTTAAAACATGGTGCGAACGATTCGGCAGTCGATTTTGAACAAACTACTTTCTAGTTTTCAGTCAATTCATTAATACGTATGTATAAATAAATCCCTATTTACCTTAGTTACGCCATAACTGGGAAACGTCTTGACCGATCACCATTAACTTTTGCATAGATTTATCCTGGAAGTCCCACGGCAACTCCGAAATTACCGCGGGTGAAACCGCAGGGAACAACTAGTTGTACATTATTTTATCGTTCGTAAAATAAGTACATACGTTTATAGGCAATTGTTGCTTAATGATTTTTGATAACAGCTGAATTATTATGAATTATTTTATGTAGTTCCAAGAATTAATAAAACAACTACAATAAAATTCGATGACCCATAAATGTTATAGGTAGGTAAGTGTCCGGTTTGGAATGGTAATCATGGCACAAGGGTTTGTATCCACGGCTTGTCATTGTAAACTTGATGCGTTTTCCCCAAAAAATCCTTTTTCCTACCTACCGCCCATTAAAGCAGGTAAGAAGAAAAAACCTGTCAATGACGTTGATACGACCAAAGAGTATAGTAATTATACCAATACGACTCCGTCGCGCTCGGAATCAGTCGATTTTCATCAAAGTCCCATAAGCTCAGTACATATTCGCAACAGTCATTGATAATCAAGGGAAAGCACATCAATGGCTGCAAGGAGTAAAAAGTGGATCTTGTAACGGTGGTCACCAATATCCAGACCACCGGTCTGTTACGTGTGCGAGAGGAAACCAGCGCACATTGTTCGCACAGATAACCCGCTTTTTATCCCGACGTCTAATTCAAACAATAAGATATTTTCTATATATCTTATTTACAAGTATTACTTACTAAATTTACTACCATAAAAGTAGCTATTATAAAAGTTAAAAGATAATTTGGCAGTAGTTATAAGATACTTTCGACGAGATGGAAGAAAACCTCTTTAGAAAAGTAGAAAGAAAAATACAAATCTTTTTTAAAACAGATTTCAAATCGTTGATGGGATTTGTGTGGGTAAGGTCGAGACAAGATAACTTACTGCCAAAATTTAGGTCCACCCGTCGAATCTGGTTCGTAAGCCACATAGAAAAGTTTCTGAAAGTTTATCACGAACGTATGCAAATATAGACGACGATTTGTCTACGTCGTGCCAGAGGCGCTGAAACTTTTTGCATTGGGATTCCCTCTAACGGGGTGCTAACATCGGCTTATTTCACGACGTACGTCCTTGCAGCTTTCAAAAAAACCGCTGACTGAAAAATACACATATATCTTTGCTTCTTCCCTTGCTTTTTATACTTCAAAACTAGTGATGGCTCACAACATTATCATTTACCTACGAAATATTCTGATTCAGCAACGTCCTGCAAAACCAAGACTTCTATTAATTATAACAATATGTAAGAAAGAGTTTTTGAAAATGTGTGTGTTTTTTGAAAAGTGAAAACACGGGTTGAAAGTTAATATTGTATAACCATAAATCACATAAAGCTTTCATGCCTTAATTGCTTAACCGATCATTATGCGCATATACACTTTGTCAGAGGTATAGAAAAGGACATAGGGTACCTTTCTTCCCGAGGGAAAGAAAATTGATTGACAAAATCTACACTAACGCCAGTGGAACTGCAGGCTCTAGCTAGTAGTAATATATTTAAGGCAGCGCGCGGCGGCGCGCGTTAAAGGTAGGTAGGTACACAGCTTATTTGGTGACAAAGTGTTGCACTGAAACGGTTTGTTTGTGACAATAGAAACTGGTTGAGATGATGAAGTAGGTAATATCGTTACGAGAGGAAAAATGAACCCTCCCCTCTTTAACGCCACAAGACGTCTGAATAATAGTGAATAATTTGTTCTGACAAATGGTGGCCCTATACAAAACAAGCGGCCTGCAAGCCGAGATTTATGTGAACTTTTGTAGGGGGTAACGGTGGAGCGATTCTTGAAATTCAAAAGACATTTCTTTCTGCGTGTATAGGCAAAGGCAACGCAGAATTTAAATGTCGATGTTTTATTGCGAAGGATTCGGGCTAAGCCCCCGCACCAAACGTTTCTTTTTGCAGAGAGTCTCGGGATATATTTTTTTCAATTGATAACATTACAGCCACAAATTGTATTATTTATTTTATTTCTTTTGAAGTAGCATAATACATTTCAGATGAGTTCAGGGAACTATTTAGAGGACGGTAGGTACACCAATACTGTTCTATTATGATACATAAATTTTTAATAAGAAAAGGTATAGGTTTAAGTGTAGGTACTAGGTAGTGTGTGGTTTTTAATGGTTATTATTTATTTATCTAGGGTAATTCCGGGGTAGTTGGCCATAGTTTTTTCTAAATGTTGTTAAAAAAAAACCTTACATATTATTTTAGAAATTTTTATTTTTAATTAAACTTTAAACAATTAACTTTGGAATTATGGAAACAAAAATAACAAATTCTTATGAGAACACGAAAAAAAAGTTTTTTTTTTAATTCACGATTGACCATCTCTCCCGAGGTGTCCGGGTGTGATGACCATGGCAAACGAGGTAAGATGGCCATATCCTTAATTCTAATTGTAAAATAGTTTTTGGTATTGTTTCCTATTTTTTGACAGCCTTTTTTTCTCTGCATCTCATTTAGAGCACTTGTCTTCAAATTTAATACAATTTTCGTGTACCCAAAACTGGTACATTGTGCATTGAAGCCAGTCCGCGAAAAGAAGAGTTTCATAATAATTTTCTCCACACCCGCGACAATTATCTCTTTCATTTAACTTCTTTTTCTTATTCTTCACTCGAATTGCATCTTACAGCTACTGCTTTCCGCTTGTATTTATTAGGCATCTCAAAAATAGGGAAATGATGATGTTTTTTTAATAAGATATAATTTCTGTATCCAGTGTAATATGGTCATCACTTACCGACTGACACAGGCCATCTCTCCTTCTCTTCCGGGAGAGATGACCACACTTAAAAAAAAAATAAAGTCATAACACGATGCGAGTAATTTTGAGGTTAGGACAAACTGTACCTCGTACACTTTGCAACCAAATCAAAAATTATCATTATTTTACGAAACTAATATCATAACAACCTAAAACAAGAACCCTCTGAAAAATATTTCCACTACACGAAACAAATAACAAGGATTTTACTTACTTTTTGATTTTTTTTCGCCAAAAAGTGGCACATCTACTTGCTCCCACGCACTTTGCGAAGCGAACTAGACTATTACTAGCACTATCTACCTAACCGTTCACGAATTATTTCGACGGGCCATCTCTCCCTTATGGCCATCTACCCCGGAATTACCCTATATGGAGAAAAACAAATACAGTAGGTTTTAGTCATAAGAAAACTTTTGCTATATGGGTATCAATTTGCACCCTCAATATTATTAACCCTTTAAGGATACAAATGTACTATGAAGCTATAAAGATTGGTTAAGTACTTTATATAAGTACCTATCTCTGTTAAATCTGGTCTGATTTATACCAGGAGTTCCATGGTTTTAATATATAAACATCAGTTTGTTTTGACAGGCAGTTAAAAAGATAGATCGCCGGACTAATAATGGTTTCAGATAGAGTGGCCGAAGGGACTTCTTTCTTCCGTTCATTTATCTACTTCTTACCTCGCCTGATGACGTCTATCGAATAATGGTAGCAATTGACGAGTTTTATTTTTCTTTTGATCTCTACGTGGGGCGCACTATAAGTTTCCGGAATGAATATGAAAAAATACTATTAAAGGTACAAAATTAATTTATTGTTTTTCAAAATAATCTCCCTTGGCGTCTATGCACTTTTTCATTCGATGAAACCAGTTTTGAAAACTTTTGTGCCACTCCTCTGTGGTGACCTCTGAAACGTGTTTTTCATACTCCTCGACAGCCTCTTCTGGTGATGAAAATCGTTGACCGCGTAATTGGTTCTTAATTTTTGGGAACAGAAAAAAGTCACAAGGTGCCAGGTCGGGACTGTATGCAGGATGACTCATGAGTTCTACATTTTTCGCCTTCAAAAAGTCGTTTGTCTGTCTGGCCGTGTGAGAACTAGCATTGTCGTGGTGCAGGATGATACGGCGTTTACGGTTATTTTTACGGAGTTCGTCAATAACTTCCGGCAAACAAATGGTCGTGTACCAGTCACTATTCACTGTACGACGATTCTCTAAAGCAACAGTAGCCACGTGTCCAGTTTTATTAAAAAAAAGAAGCAATCATCCGCTTAGATGCACTTTTCACGCGCGCCACTTTGGTTGGTTTCGGCTCATCTTGAAAGACCCATACGCTCGATTGCTGCTTTGTTTTGGGATCGTAGCAATAAATCCATGTTTCGTCACCTGTTACTATGTCCCACACCAAATTTGACGCACCTTCGTTGAATCTGGTAAGCATGGCACTGCACCAAGTGACGCGGTCCGTTTTTTGAGCCTCGGTCAAGTTGTGTGGGATCCACCGCGAGCACAGCTTTCTCACACCCAAATGTTTGTGTAGGATTAATTGTATTTGACTCATGCCTATTTCTAAGGATGCGCGAATTTCATGGTAGGTCACATGCCTGTCTGTTTCAATCATACGGCGCACAGCATCGATGTTTTTGTTGGTCACAGCGGTGGACGGTCGACCATCGCGAGATTCGTCACTGAGATTGATACGATCACGCTTGAATTCTGCAAACCAGCTATAAACAGTTGTCTTGCATGGTGCTTCATTGCCAAAAGCTGTTTCAAGCCGAGCGATGCTCTGTTGAGCTGTCAAATTACACTTAAAATCGTAGAAAATCATACTACGAAAATTTTCCCGAGTTAAATCCATGTTGATGCAGACACACAATTTTTTAAGTGGCGCCACAAGGTAAAAACAAAAGACAGTCAGATGAAACAAACTGCATTCTACAGCCAAAGAGTTCTATTTTCAAATGTTGCAATACATTTTTAAATATTGTTTATGTAAGTGGCCAGTTCCGGAAACTTACAGTGCGCCCTATGTATCAAAAAACTTCAGTTAAGTGGATTATAATAATTTTATTATCATCCAGTTTAAAGTATAATTTTAAAACATAGATAATAAATAAATAAACAACTTCTGAGCGATGTGTATGCTTTCCTTTTTGTTCGGAACCATCGGATAAAGAGTTTTAAAAGTTTTATCAGCTGCAATCCAAATTTAAGTACCTACATATACAGTACGTAGGTACTGCGTGCGCTACGTTGAAGCTTGTACAAACGAAACGCTTTCGAAAATTGACAATAAACTGCATGTATATACTATATAGGTACCTACTTGTCTTTGTTACCCACGGCCTCGTCAATTTTGGGATTCCTCGAAAGCTATTTTTGCCAGATAAAAATTTATAATTTATTATTATTTTATAACCGGCCTCCAAAAAAGAATTGCAAAAATAAAAAAAATATGTTAGCGACTACATTCGATTTTTATGATTCTTGGAGTCCATAAGTATGTACTTATGGAAAAGTTTAAATATTATCGTCAAAATTAATAAAATACACAGCGAGTGAAGCCGCATACTATAGTTATTTTAATAATGTATACGAACGTATGTACACTTGTACAGTGTATGTATGTTATATTTTCTTATGTGTGAGGCTTTTTAACACTTGCTTTTTGCGTGTTATCGACTTTGATTTTGCAAATTATCTACGAGTGTTTACTTTGATTTTGTAGACGTAAGTTTATTAAATAAGGAGCCTGACGGCTAGGTAGTTGTTATCTAACATTTGGGGTCCATTTTGTTTACACTATCTGCCTAGTTCATGTCGTCTAAAGTAGGGTGAGTGTTTGCTACGACCTCGTAAGGGACGCCTCGAACCTACCGTTAAAAGTTTATTATCCGTCCTCACCGCAGTCTTTTTCGTCCTGCATAAATTATAATACTTCAACAATATGAATTTAAATAAGTACCTACCTACTTACACGAAAAATACGAAAAAAAACACGGTTTGTGTGATGAATGAATTTTTTGCGTAAAATCATAATTATTTATTTGTATATACCCTTTTTGATAAACAAAGTGGGTGAATTATTTTTATAGAAAAATTGTAATGATATCCGGTGCCGAAGTGTCAAGCCGTATGTGCATGATTGCTTTAAACCTAGGTAGGTGCCAAGTACACTTGAAATTTACTATGGACACATTTTAGAGCCCGTCTTTACTAACACTATTGAGAAATTTGCTATGGCAATGCCTGTTATTGCCATAGTAAAATTCTCAATAGTGCATTAAAGACGGGCTCTAAAATGCTTCCATATATACCTATAGAAGCAACTAATTTGTTACGGAAGAGTTGGTTGGTAATTGCTACAACTAAATGCGTTGAACATATTAACAGTAGGTATTAAACTATTTTTCAACTATTACATATCTAGTAACTTTAAAGTGCATTAGCAAGTGGAGGGTCATAATACTTCTCTAATAATGGCGTCTATTGCATACTTATTATAATTCTGCTAATGACAATGTTTCTTAGTTATAAAAATATCTTCTACTTGTTCAAATATGGCGTAACGCCAATGACAATGTTAGGTTGATCTCCAAGTTAAAACATGGTTCTCTTGACATCCAGTTTCCTGCTTCAGAGTTTATAATAGATGCTGATGCAGGAACTTCAAAACACCCTAATTTACTCCTTATAACATCAGCTAGAGCAGCAGCAGTGAAAGACGTCCCGTCTAAATCGGTCCAACCGTTTCGGAGATGCACTCGCGTGAGTTTCGGAATTCCCGCAAGAACTCCATAAACGAAAAAAAAAACTATTCATTTTCGTGCAGTCGTTTAGAAAATATGCTTTCATCTATATTTCGGCGATTCATTTTATTTATATAGATAACTACGTATTTGTTTACTTCCTTAGTAGAATTTGTGCATTACTAAAATTTGCCCCCTGGCTTATACAAAGAGCCAGTAGTCGTAAAACATATTTACATTTTTAAGTACCTAACGACTGAAGTTATGTGAGAGCGCCTGAGCTTTTGTGCGGTTATTTCGTGCATTTAAAATGAACCAAAGTAAAATGACATGAAACGGGACAAAAGTAATAAATAAATAAATAAATATAAACACATTGATTTTCTAGACTTTATAACAGTTTACAACAGTTTTTAACCTTCTTATGGCTATTAAACCCGTATTTTATCCATTCCAGGTATAAAACCTCTTTCTTACTGGTTGCCCATTTCGTATTATTAGTCATTCCCCCTTGTGTTTTCACCTGCGTTGCTCTCTGTTCACCTTAAAGTTTGCATTATGAAATCCTAAAATACATTGAAAAGTAGGTTGTGGCCTTTGTGGTTATACTTAGATATTTAGTCCATGTTTCTAATTCAAAATAAACGCTATTCCCACACGAACACTCACCCCTCCTTGGGTTAATTTCCCAAAAGCCTTTCATAAAAAAAATAAAGCCTTGTGCAACAGTCTAAATTTGAAGATCCAGGTGTTGGTTTGGGCATTAAAGAATCTGTCAGTTAGTACATGTAATTTTTTAGATTTCTGTGATTGCATATCTGTCATCTAAATCATTCATTATATGATCAACAATAAGATTCTGTGGAAAATAAAATTTTTTCCATGATGACAAGTAGCTAATGCGTAATACCCGTGTATGAGACATTAGATACACGATACCTACAGACACTGGCGTTCCTTCCATACAAGCCCAAAAGCCCGGCCTGCCTAGCTGAAGCGCTTGCTTGTAGGGTATCAAATATTTTGCTAAGTATTTATACTTATATACTTTTATTTATACTTATTAAAATATTGATATTCTGTGGCAAGTCTTTTGGTTAGGCTTTTGGGCTTGTATGGTACGTACAGACGCAAAGAATGGGCATGATGACTGAAATCACCTTTTTATAACGCAGGTACACGTCTTCAATTCTTCAAAACTTCAAAAAATTCATTATTTCAGCATTAAACTAAGTTTTAACGCAAATTATTGCATTTTATTTTATCTACTTTGAATTGTACGCGAAAACACTCATGAGTGTCATGGCGTCCGCTTATGACATCACACCTAAGTTCATATAGCATTGTGTGTATGCCCGACGAACCAAGTCAACCATATATCGTATTTTAAAAATGAATTCCAAAGTTTACTAGTGGTCTGCGGTCCCTATCTGCAAAAACACATCAATAGCAACAGCTGATAAATTGTTTCTTTATGTTCCTAACAAGAAAAAGTGAGAAATAAGTGGTTAAAGCTCGCAAGGCGAGACCCAGTAGATGTAGTTACGAATTCGCCAATCTATTTTTGTAAAGATCACTTTGATGTATTTTCTGTATAGATTGATAGATGTATAAATCAAAAGCTAATGTTATTAAGGAGTAACTTAGGCTACTTTTATTTTGGATTTTTTTTTTTCCTGCGGGAATTCCGAACCTCACTCGGGTGAAACCGCTAGTAAATAAATAAAATGTTGATAGTAAAAAAATAACTGAGTGATTTTAAGAGTACTTTCTACATACATTTTTCTCTAAAACCATTTTATCTTTGATTCTTTAATACTGTCATCATGCCCTATGCTGAATTTCACGAAAATCCATTCACCTATTCCAAAGCTAAGCTTCGGACTAATCTAATCCGAGTTTACAGGCAAACACAATTTTGTTTACCTATTCATGTTTTAGGAGCATGCAAATAAAATGTTGTGACCTCAAAAGAAGGCAGTTAATTTCATACTACAGATAGGCTTTTTTAATTTGTTTATTGTTATGTATGTACCTACGTAATTCTTAAGAGAATCTCTAACTTCTAGAAATATTTGAATTAGATGGATGCAGATTCAGAACTTTAATGTGCTATGGATTCTGCCGTGATGATTATATTAGTGTCAGTTTGTCGGCAAGTTTTGCTTTTTAAGGCTAAAAGTACGGTTTGTAACTATAATATATATTTGTATTTATAACACTAATAGTTATAATGTCAATTTATTTCACTCCATATAAAGTTGTACGCAGGTATACTCGTACCTACGTTGCGAAACTTGTCATATTATCTACCTTTGTAAAGGTAGTAAAAAACTAACGCTAACTCACTCAGTGCCTCAAAAGATAATGCCAGTCATAATAATTTGTATTTAAACTTCAGCAAATAGCGTAACATTAGTTGTGCATGTAGGCTTCCAAGCCAGGCATTCTAAATGAAACAGTTCTAGGTAATGGTTCCTGGCGACACACCCAACACCCGTACATTTGCGTCTATGTTTACAAAGTCACACCCAAGTCTATATTCTAGCTATCGCTTGGTTGGTTGAAAAATTTAAATTCATTTTTATATAATTTATTATTATACACTAGCTGTGCCCCACGATTTCACCCGTTGCGGAAGTTTCCCTGTGGTAAATCAGAAGCGTGAGTTTCAGAATTCCCGCAGGAACTCCAAACTTCTTTCATAAGAACCTTCTCCTTACGAGAACAAACAACAAAAAAGAATTTGCGAAATTAGTTCAGCCGTTCACGCGTGGATGCTGTAACCAAGGGAAAGAGACTAACTTTTATATGCAGTATAGATTAATCCCACCAGAAACATTTTCATGTAAAGTGATGCCAAGACGAGTCCACTGTCAAAAAGTTATCAGATCTCATGTAGAGCCGAGCTTATAACTCTACACACCCTAACTCTACAAAACTTAACTTTTCAAACTCTACACCTTATTCAGAATATGTGGCGTGCCCCTAGATTTATTAAAATTATATTGATTTTCTGTCTCTATAAAATTACCGGGCACAGCCTTTCTCTGGTAATTGTCCTCTTTTTTCTTTCTTCTTTTTATGAATTTTCGCATGAAATGCATTTAGCCAGTTTCAAGTAAATTTATTTAATTTAATCAATATATTATTTTCTATTGAAATCCTTCATTGTACGGTTTGAAATTGCAAGCCACGGTATTTTAGCTTACAAGAACTTTCTCGGAGCTCTTGGAAGAAACCGAAGAAATCAGCTCGAAATGTCATATCTTCCTGAGCACATAAAAGACCGTCACTTGCCGTCACTGAAAAATATTGTCGAATACAGTACCTTATAACACAAAAAAAAAATTCATTTTACCAATTTTTATCGACATGGCCCCACCGCCATCTTTGATTCCCGCTCAAAAACTCAATTATCCTCTCTTAGTACATATAATTTACAGTCTGTAACCACAGACAGTTTATTAAATTCGCCGTCCATATGACATAATTTCTCCACGTAGTGATTATATTATTTTTGGTGTTGAAGGTCTTTTAATTTTTCTAAGAAATCCTCCACAATTATTTCTCTATTTTGGTTATAGAGTAGTTCGTCGTCATACAGATATTTATTACAAAGGACGAAACCTCCATTCAAAATTTTGTTCGGAATTGAAACACAAATACAATGGGGTAGAAAACTGTCAATTAGTTCCAACCTAGAGGGCGCCAAATGTTTGTTACACAAGATCTGTCAATCTACATAGAAACTGAGTATATTTTTGCTGTTTTCACTAGTTAAATAAATTATGGGATGTAGCTTTTGATTGTGATGAAATAGGTGTACACCAATTCCCAAGAGATTACGTGACATTAAGGAAATAGTGATAAATAAATCAAGGGAGTTTTTGAGGTTATGAAGGAAACATTTTAAAGATACTGATTGTGAGACCACGTCTAGAACATACTTACAAATATATCACGAAACTAATTTAAGGCTCAACAAAGCTAAAAGTAGTGCTTAGAAATTCAGAAAGGCAATAATCAGTTGTTTTAAAAGTGTTTTGACAGGTAACAAACACACGGCGCCCTCTGCTTAAAAGCTTTGCGTTTTCTTCCCCATTGAGGAACGGCGCGATATTACGTCTCTGCCAAAAGACTTAGTCATGTGAACTCATGTAGGTATAGTTCTACTACACTTTCAATTCCATGACTCTGCGTGCGCTGAATGCCGTTCTATATCTATCAATTTTATTCTATACTAATACTCATCGTATTTAATTTATTCTAATACCTACTATAAAATGACTATAATGAGTATAAATAGAAAATAGTCTATTTTTTGTATACTGGTTTGTAATGGATAGACTCTTTTCTTTCGTCTTCTTATTGGCTTTCGCATATAATGCATTTAGCCAGTTTCAAGTAAAATAAGTTAGTTAAATGCACAAATTAGCGTTTAGCATCATTGTACGGTTTAAACTTGTAGGCCAAGGTACTGAATAGACTACAAGAACTTTCTTGGAGCTCTTGGAGGATACCGAAGAAATCAGTTCGAAATGTCATATAAATCTTCTTGAGCATTCAATACAGCACCTTATTACACAACAAAATCAATTTTTAACAATTTTTTATCGACATGAAAATATATGACCGAACTGCCATCCTTGATGTCAAAAACCTATGGATAAACTCAAAAACTATACTTAATCGTTTTAAAAACATCTTTTACATATAGGAGAAGAAGAAGAAAATACATTTATTTCAGCACCAACTCTACATGACTCGATTGAATAATTTTTTTCTCTTAATTTTTGACACTTCCGTACGGCAACACCCCACAATGTAAACCGGCAGATTAACATACCTCCATCATCAGAGACATCGTAGGGCATATACACTATGAATATCTGACGCTCTGGAGTATGAATGGGACTGGTTTTTTTTACATTTTTGAAAGCAGAAGTTAAACCTACAAGTGAAAGAAAAAACATCATATAAACTTATTTTTTTCCTACCTCCTAATCTTCAAAACCCAATAGGTCCCAACCTCAGACGAAAGTTTTTATTTCGTTTGAGGTCCCAACGATGCTCGAATAAATCCTATTTATCATCGTCGGCTTCTGCCCTATTAGCTAAGTGTGGGTACACCTAGTGTTGGTTTTCAGGTTGGCATCCACAGATGTCACGCACGGTCAAAAATTTTTAACTTATAAATGTAAATAGAGCAACTAAACATAAAAATATAAAAGATGAATTACTTACATTAAAAATACAAGTAAATTATTTTTAATTAAATAAAAATTACATATAAAGTATAAAGGCTTCAGTGTTCTCAAATGACAAAATTAAGTACTTTTATCCCAGAATTCCCACGGTATTATAATAATGTAATTAACTAGCGATTCCCCGCGGTTTACCCATGTTAATTAGGAGTTCTAAGGAATTCCGGGAAAAGTACCTCATGTCCTTATCTGTACCTAATAATGCATAATTTCATGATGACCAACTGGTCCATCGAAAGGTAACAGACATACAGAGTTGCTTTCGCATTTATAATTCTAGTATGGACTATGGATCAATGCCTCGCTCGCTCGTGTTACGCAAGCTACGACTTAACTGCCTTTACGGATGATAATACAAATACCTATCTACGTCTATTGTTTTATGTTAGTGTCTTTCAAATGTAAGAAGCGATAAGGACTTTTTAAATTCATTTTAATTACTGCATTTTTGTTGAAACAAAAAATAATAGGTTATGTAAAAAGGTTTTGATAATCGCCAATATTAGGTGTTGTCTATTAGAGACTGCTTTTCCTTTCAGGTTGATGATACTACATCGTTTAAAGTATTAAGTGGAAATCAAAGTGCACGTAAGGTACTTGTATTAGTAACTATCCTACTAAGTCTAGACAAACTTTGTAGTCGGAACTGCTTCTAGACACGAAATAGTCATAAAGGTGCCACTTAAATAATGAATCGTGATAAAAAATATTACACAATTTAATATTTTCATGGAATTAGTTTTTGAGAACTTCTCGATACGTTCCAGGCGCGACGCCACCAATTATGTCTTATAAAAAAGGTATAACCTACACAGTACGCAATCTTGATGTTTGCATCTCATAAGACGTCTTATTGAGGACGTCCCGATGTAGGTATACGTTGTAGCCGTCCCTACCTACTGTATATTAGTCTTGTCTGTCAATTTTTAATCCGTCACGTAGATTATAAAAATATGTCGCGTGACGTCGGAACGTGCTATAAACTGTAGCACGGCGTGACGTCACGCTACATTTCGACTTAATGTATCTACGTTATTTTTTGATTACGTAAAAATGAAAAAATATGTGTCCAATATTTTTTATTAATATACAAGATGGCCTAAATAGAATTTTGATTTTCATACCGCCTTGGTTAAGTAGGCGGATTATTTATCTCAGTATCAGAGAGAAAGCAGTGACCACTTAGGAAGTATGATTTAAGTTTGTTAAGATGTTTGATAACACGTAAATATACATGAATAGGTGCTCGGGATATTATGACGACGCATCTAAAGCGTCGCCATATTATTATCAAAGATATTATCCAAATTTAGGGACATTATAATAAAATTTTTATGGGTAGCAGCTGTCGAAAACTCTCAAATTGTGTTGAGTCGTAAAATTATTATGAACGCTCACAAAACTCCGTGGTTCATTAAAAAAAAAGTTTTTCTCGATAAAGATTTATTTTTTAGATATGTATAGGGGTAGGTAAATTTTTTTTTTATAACTTTAAACAACTTTTTTGTACTAATGTAAGTATATTGTTTCGGCGTTCGGAATATAGTATATCCGGTTTGCTCTATAGATAAAATTATTTTTATTTTTTCAGCCATCTGTAATCACTAATGGAAATCCTGTATTCAAATAGGCATACCTAAGTTTTTAAAATAAATTATGTATTTAGACCTTGTAGGTAGGTACTTGAAATACGAAAAAAAAATAAGAATTCAATAGAACACGTAATTTTTTTTGCGTATGTGGTGTCGACATCCAGACATAATGTCTTAATTTCCAAGTTTGCGGTCACCTCTCGGGTTGGTTCTTCGTACCACCACCCCGCTCAAGAGAATCGTGGAGAGAAGCTGTACACTTGAGAAAAAATAGATTAAATAATATCTATACTAGCTGTCCTCCGCGGTTTTACTCTCATTAATTTCGGAGTTCCCGCGGGAATTCTAGGATAAAATATATGTGTAACTCTTTCTCTTGAGTCACTATCTAATAAAAAAACCGCATCAAAATCCGATGCTTAGTTTTAAAGATCTAAGCATACATAGGGACAAACAGACATCAGAAGCGACTTTGTTTTATACTATGCAGTACCTTTGATGTGATTTTACTGCATTCAAAAACTTTTTTAACACTCC
The DNA here is from genome assembly GCA_907165275.2 of Zygaena filipendulae. Taxonomy (NCBI): domain Eukaryota; kingdom Metazoa; phylum Arthropoda; class Insecta; order Lepidoptera; family Zygaenidae; genus Zygaena; species Zygaena filipendulae. The sequence continues at coordinate 8,892,846 of OU015659.1, forward strand.
TTTTCTAAGACGAGAATAAATTCGTTAACAGCTAATGCACTAATTAAAAAAAAATATTATTGATTTAAATTTTCTTTCATCAGTTTCTAAGGCTTCAACGTATTTTCTCTTTGCCTCCACCGACCACCTATTTTCTACGTACCTATATGTTACATTTTTAAGTTTTCTTCTCCCTAATTAATGTTTAGTGTTCGAAGAACCTATAAGATTATTGAAGTAGGTGTGAACACGAAATTCATTTAAAATATGTAATTAGTTGCTACATGTATAGTTTAATCCTCGTGTAAATTCTTTTAAACGACTAATTATTCCACCATCCGATTTCAATGAAACGAAGCGAAACGAAGGCTCTTACCTTACTATAATAAATCAGAATGTGAGTTTGTTTGTTTATTTACTTGTTTATAACGCTAAATTTTAAATGGTTCCCAGCTTTTGCTGAGCTGTAGCCTATTTGTGGCGATACGTTGTTTGTGCTACTTTTTGTTATTGCATTTTATTTAATTATCGCAACGAATAAACTTGATTTCATTTCATTCCTTAACGGCTCAACCGATCACCATGAAATTTTAACTGTGCCAATGTTAAGTTTTGAAATAGTTTCGAATACAATTCAGAAAAAATAAACAAATTTTATTTTAATATGTAAACCAAGTATTTACATACTCCTCTACCTATATCAATAACAGGAAACATAATACATATAATATAAAAACCTGAACCATCCTGATCTAGGTTCGTATCTTTAACCTCAATATTGATTAATAAAGGTAACGCGTTACTTAATTCATGTTAATATAAGCAGGCAAATTAATTTAATAAATATAGATATTTAAACTAACACACAATACACGTGCTGTTTCGTTTTAAACTTGTTACCGCCCAAGGGTAAGTAAGCAAATAAGGGTAAGTAATAATAATCCGGACTCTATATCAAAATTCAAAAGCCCCAGCAACAAATCGAGTTAGCAATCACAATTGCCCTACGTTTTGATAGCTTTTAAGCAAATCTCGCGTCGTAAGAAAGGCCCGACCCATCACATTAGTACCTACCTACCTTCATTCGGAAACCCAGCGGGAGAGCGCGTCCCGCCACATAATAGAATAAATATAAACTACAAATACAGTTACAACACAATAGATTGTATTGTAACGTTTATTGAGTAAGTATATTGGATTGTGTTTCGTTTTGTTATTAAATAGTGAATTGGATTAACACTTTTATTTATTTATTTTATTTATTTAACAATTAATGCACACAAGGACAACATAAAAAGAAAGAAAGTATAAAAGTAAACATGTACAAGGGTCATGTTTTGTGATTTTTGGGAATTGAACACAATGCGCCCAATCGAAGTCGATGTCTAAAACTAATTAGGTACCGTTAGGTAAGACTTAGAAATCTCTTGCAAACATCTCTCGTGTACGACTTTCAAAGGAAATTTAATAAAGAGGTAAGTAAAGTTTGCAGATGTGTAAATTTGGATGTAGGAAGTAATCTCTGGATTTAAAGAATGGATTTCAAAGAATTTTTCACTGAAAGGAATTATCCGTATGTGACATAGGAATAGCATATTTTTAGACTACCCGAGTGTGTCCCCAAATTCATGCGTGTGAAACCGCGAGGGGATCAAATAGTTTAGCATAAAAATGTAAAATTTATTATATTTACATGTTTTTGTAAATCGATGTTAAAAGTAACTAGATACATACCTATCTTTACTTTTTTAATGACATCGCACCACAGTTAATTTTCAATTGACGTCATCAATGAAGCAGTAATAAGGAACCAACATAGTTTTAGGTACCATGATTTAGGGTTTCTGTCAGGTGGAAGTGTTAGGTATCGAGTGGCCGCGTTCATTGCTCCAGTCTCTTATCAGCAGCCATTTTGTTTGCCCTGGGAATAATTTGGTCCAGGAGTTAGAACCGTAATTTATCATGGGAAGCTTATTAAAGCAAAACTTAATGTTTGTTGAAAAATATTGATTAATAACAGATTCCATAAATGATGGAAGAAGGAATAACTGTAGGTACTTTCTTTAGAGGATTTCATATACTGAAACATGAAAATTGATGGTTAATGAATCATTGAATACCTACTGAAAATTACGTTTAATTCGTTTAAAACTGGACATAATATTACAAAGTTATGGGCAAGTTTTAATATTACGAGTACCTTTATAGTTACGGTAATTTCCACAGTTTCACGTCAAATTTCCACTTCGTTTGCGTTTTAGAGGTTATACTTAATAACGCAGTGTTTTGTTATTCTCTAGTGAGATTCGTTAATGAAGGTGCGTATAATTTCGTAAGTAATTTGAGCTTTCACTTTGTGTACTGTAGGCACAGTGTGCTCTTATGGCACGGCTGACGTTGAAACTATTATATCCTAAGCAAACATATTTTAAGAATCCTGGTGAACCTGCGATAGCGTATGAACACGAAATGGTACCTAAGTATTCAACCGTATTTAAACTTACGCAGGTCCACCTTATAAGCCCTCTATAAGTTCTTTAATGCCCTGCATTTTGTCTTGTATAGGTAATTTTTATATAGGTACTTATCTAATATAAATATAAATATCAAATTTGCATTTATAATATACTAATTTATTTTTTAATTTTAATTATTATAATTAATTAAAATTTAAAACAAATCTACGTGTCAAACATTAAAAATAATTTATAATATTAGGATATTTTACTCTTCTCTTGCACCAGGTAGCCTGGAAGAGATAGCTTTTTAGTGATAAGGTGCCAAAATATTCTTAGGTAATTTATTTGGTACTTACAGATAAAACAAGAAATTATGGCCATTCACTTGTCTATACTAATATTATAAATGTGAAAATTTTCATGGATGTATTGATGTTTGTTACCTACTCAATCACGCCAGAACGGCTGAACGCAATTGGATAGAATTTGGCACATAGATAGATTTATAGTCTGAAACTGGAAAATAGGGACTGGAAATAAATTTAATACCGAAATTATCGCGGGAACTCCGAAATTGACGCTGGTACAGCCACAGAACACCAGCCAAGCCAGCTGTTCCCCGTTCGTATATGGTTAGTATATCTATTGCCGCAGCGGCATCGCCTCACGTCATCTTTCAATAGGTTCCATGTTTCGACCATTATTATCGTGTAGATGTGTTTGTTGCAGTTAGCGCTATAGGTCATGAACTCATCACACATAGGGTCATTTTGTGATGCAAATATTTTACAAATATATATAAAAAAAAAAATTTTACTTAGTTAAGTGGTATATGGTTGGCGTCGTTTGTCCGGCTAATTTTATTATGAATATAATAATAAAAGAGAAGAATTCGTGTCTCTGTCATTGAATATTTTTACAAAAAATTAGGAGGAGGCGATAAAAGATCGTTTTTAAAATTCTTTTTTGCACGTCTGTTCACGATCATCTCCGAAGCGACTGGACGGATTGTCATGCGGTTTTCACAGGTAGATTAAGCTTAGCTTGGAGCAATATTATGATATAGGTTTTGTTTCATTTAAGTCAGACGTTGGGAAAAAGTTGTTATAGTAAAGCGTTATAAAAGCGCTTCAGGCGGGTAAAATTGTGGGGCACAGCTAGTAATTACAGAGTTTTGCTATGGGAAAAATTAAGTTATCCCCGAATAAAGGGTTTTCGTGTGACATTCACAAAATTTGGGCATAGGCACCATATTTCAAAGGATGTATTTAAATTTCCTTGGCTTGCTAATCCTTTGTGATCTGTTAACTCCACTCAGGCAAGAGTTAATAATTAAATTATAATGAAATTACGACGCTGCCCCTCTTTGCGATGTTACCGCAAACCTAAGACCCGGCTAATAAATTATAACACCGGACCCGTTGCAAAATTTTCATCAATATTATAACTTTGTTACGTAGGTACAGTCGCCAAAGAAATATGAAAAGTTTCACAGCAGGTACCTACTGTAAAACTCTTTAGTCTTTCTTATTCTTTCATCGACGGAAAAATCATAATTATAAGTAGATATATTATCTCTCAAAGGTGTTTTTTTTGTGACACACGCCATATCTTCTTTATCAAAATTAATTAGTGTTCCTCGCTATTGACAAAAACAGACAAACAGTTTAAAATAATGCATTTGTTTAAAATAAATTACTGATCTGTTCATGGCATTCCTTATAATCAAAATATAATAAACTTATATATAGGAGATTCCATCTACATGTTCAACTAGATAAACAGAAGGAATCTAAATCGAGGTATATTATCAAGATGCTTTTTGTATATGACGTAACTAATTGGACTTTATTAAATTGTACAGTTTAATTGTTATTTCCAAGTAAGGTAAATAACACGTCATATTCTGTCAACTACTCGTATATTAATAGTTTACATTCTACATGCAAGTGTAATAATAATAATCCACTTCACAACACACAGATCTACTTGATCCCACACTAAGCTATGAGCTTGTGTCGCGGAAACCAAGCAAACGTGGTATATACTACATATTATATAGGTATATTATTATATATATACGCGCAGACTAGAAAATGGAACTCTGGACTATGGTACGGAAGGGAACTCCGACATTGACGCGGGTGAAACCGCGCGGGACAGGTAGTACTATACTAAAGCTAAAAACCTACAAATAGCTTGGAGTATTTACCCAAAGAAACGCCAACAGCGCCGAACAACAAATTAGTTCACTTTTACCTATGTTGAGTGGGGAGTTGAACCCGGAGCCCTCTTGGTTAATCAGGCATGGTGGAGGTGGTCACCAAGCCAACCCGGTCATCAAACCAGGTAGGTATACTTTATGAAAATGCTTATTATGTTTCCGTTAAAAATCCCGTATGTGTGTACAGTCAGCAAAAAAATATGTACACCCGATGACAACTTCATGCGAATTTATTCCGTTGATTGAATGTACAAAATTTTTTCTGTCGACTAGGTACTGAAATTATTTTAAAAAAGTATGAGAATGATAAAAAATCATTATTATGTTTTTTAAACATTAATAATTGTACTAATTACAAAAACAGCTTCGTTTAGGTAAGGTTGGAATGTAGGTGTATGTGTAGGTACCTACCTATGTGTTTTATGATAGGATCAAAAAAGTACGTATGATTTTAATCTTAGAAAGATATTTCAGGATTTTTTTTTTGGCTTTTTAGAAAAAAATTAAGCAGAAATTACTTTTCGTGGATACTGTTACACCCTTTTCCGACTAGCCGTATATCCTAACTAATATTTTAAATACGAATGTGAGTTTGTTTGTTCGTCATGCTTTCACGTCTTAACTACTTGACCGATCATCATGAAATTTTGTGTAGGTAGGTACACGTTGTCAGGGGCGGAGAAAAGGACACAGGGTACTTTTATCCCATTTACGCGGAAACTGCTAAAGTACCCGCGGGGAACAGCTAGTCAATAGATAAAATATGATGCCGAGGTTTATCCACGGAGTGAATTACAATCCCGGAAATAGCTAAATTTGGAAAATGTTCTCACCATTTGTCCTGCGTTTCATGATCGATGTGACGACGGAAAAAATACCGGTGAGACCTCATCCCCACACAGCGCAGTATGCACATGTTATATAATAATAGCAGACTGTATTGCTTAGAAAATAAAGTTTTATTTGTTGTGACGAACGTAGAAATCGGAGCAGAAATACTTTGGTACCGCGATCTTCATTATTCGTCGAGCATTTCCAGGTTAAATCAACTGTACCGAAATGTGCTTCCCTTTCCATTCCATTATTTACATGCCTTGCTGAATGAATGTCATGTCAGAACTTTGTACTATCTCTACGCGTTCTGGACGCAATTGCTCAATGTAAAAATTCTCGTCATCCCCGTTAAAAAATTCTTAAAGTCCGCAAAGGATTTTGATGCGGTTTTCACTATCAATGACAATAACAGAATACGCTATTTGAGTTATTCTTCTGAGCTATTTGACTATTTTTTTTAGTCCGTATTGGACACGTATTTTTTCTTCTTTTACGTAATCAAAAAATAACAGCGATACATTGAGTTGAAATTTCGCGTGACGTCACTAACTAGTGCTGTTTGTATGGCGGCTTGTAGCGGTAAGTGACGTCACGAGCCCCCACTCTAAACTTGTACGCTTAATACGCTTTATCTCTGTGTATTTTCATTTATTTGAAAAATAAAAAAATACGTGTCTAATGATTTTTAATTTTCTAATAGACGGACTAATTAAAATTTTGATTTTCAAATGTTGTCAACATCCCTATTGTTTCAAGAAGGTTCAAACTTACTCATAAAAACGGTCTTGATGGAATCCCAAAATTCGCAAGGAACAGCTAGTGTAGTGACAGATATACAGATATCGTTATTACAGTTCTGTTGTGGTCCAATGGTTGTTCTTGTAATATTGACGAAGCTAGTGTCGGCTCGGGCCGAGGGAAAATATCACGGTTACTACTACTAAAAAAAATATTGTGTGCTCTTACACGTCAAGATACAAGGTTTATTTTTCTCAGCAAGTGCTAATTCAAATAATTTTCCGTATTTTTCCAGGATGAGTTTTGTCTATTCTCACATCCTAATAAGAGTAATTTTAACAAGTACTTAGGTAAATTGAAAAAAATAAATATACATATATAACGCCAGACAGTGAGAAAAAGCAGTAGGTAATATTCTCGAAATCTTCCTAGAATGCGAGCTACATTAGCCATAGCTAAATTGCCAGGTTGTTCAATAAGTTTTATTTATTTGTTTATTTATAAATCATTCAGGCAGCAGTTTTTTTGTTAAATTTTTCTTTCGCCGTTGAATTTTTCGAAAAGTATTTTCTTACTACTTTTTAATGAACATAATATGTTAAGTTTCATGGATCGATCTGTCAACTTATTCGTATATGGTAGGTACATATTAAATGTCATGCTAGTGTACTTATGCTCAAAAGAAATATCCAACACTTAGGTAGATAGGTACCTGTATACATATATATACAATACGTGACCTTTCCCATTTTAATAAGACCTTTGGTCTCAGCTGCTGTTGTAGTATGACCAGACATTAGGGTAGGCTTCGGGAAGATTTAATAAAAAATGTACACGCAGCGTGCCCAGCGATGATATCTGCATAACCTGTCATTATAAATTAATTTATGGTTGTTTGGTAGTTGTTGCATATTTTACAGCCTTTAAATCATAACCAGTAGATGTACAATTGAAAATTAAACAAACGTGTCCAGTTTTGTCGGCTTTCAACTAAACATTTTTTTCTCGGGGTGATCGAGCTTCGCTCTTAGCGCCGTCTGTCGTTAAGTAGAAATCAAACACTCATTTTTTATTGCCTGAAAACTCGGAGAAAACGAAGTTTTCTAAAAATAAAACCTAGCTAGATCGAAACCCCCGTTTCCGAAACTCAGATTATTATGTATGCACATATATAATATTTATATACAATAATTGCTCGTTTAAAGATAGTATATTTATTTATTAAAAATTACTATAAGAAAGCTGCATAATGGGCTAGGGCTAGTTGACAAAACTTTATTTTTGTCCGGTTTGTAGATTAATAATTGAATTGAATTGAATTGAAAAAACTTTATTTGACACAACACAAAGATTTACAGCATACGTATACAACAACTAGACATAAAAAATAATAATAAAAAATATTGGACACGTATTTTTTTCTTTTTTTAACGTAATCAAAAAATAACGGCGATACATTGAGTTGAAATTTCGCGTGACGTCACTATCGGGTGTAGTTTGGATGGGGGCTTATAGCGATTAATGACGCCACGAGTCCCCACCCTAGACTTTGACACGCTATATCAATCTAGGTATATTTTCAAAGCCAAAAATACGTATTCGTTTCTTTTTATTTTCTAACTGACGGACTAATTAGAATTTTGATTTTCAAAAGTCGTCAACATTACTTTCCGTCGAATGATTTTTAAGCAAGCTTTTCCTGGCAGTTTCACCAGAGCTAATTTCGGAACCCCGTGGGAATCCCAGGATAAAACTATCCTATATCCCTTTCTGTATCCCTGACAACGTACCTAAATGCAAAATTACATGATTATCGGTTGGGTCGTTATGTAACGCTTTCACGCGTAAAAAACAAAGAAACTCACTTTCTTAATTTTATTCTTTTTTTTATACTTAACTAGCTGTCCCGCGCGGTTTCACCCGCGATAATTTCGAAGTTCCCGCGGAATTGTTCCATACAAACTTTGCAACCCCTTTTCATCCCCTTACGGGTTGAATGTTCAAAAATCCTTTCTTATCGGATGCCTACGTCATACAAAGAACACCCCGTCCAAGTTTCAGGTCTCTACGATCAGTGGTTTAGGCTGTGCGTTGATCTATCTGTCATTCAGGACAATGCATTTTATATGTAGGTGTAGATAGATGATAGTGAGATGAAGCTGATCGCAGAATGAAAGCAGAGGGGCTATTATGTAACTTTTATTTCTATAATTTTCCTGTTGCAATCAAAAACATGGCGGTTTTGCGAATACAATATGCACTTTTTGACACCTACAATATCCAGCAATTAAACCAACTAAACATACTTCAAATGTTGAAGCTATATATACATGATTAATTAATTACGAAATCGCAATTTTTATGATTGCAACTGAAATATACATGTCACAAAAGTTACATAATTTTTTTGTATAGTTGTCCTGAAGGTACCTATCCTATTTCTCTGCTACCATGCGACCAGAGAAAGCCAGTAACTCTATAGAGCTTACCCCAAAAATTACCTCAATCGTGTTTTCTACGACACGCACGTAATTTCTTACTGCTGGCATGTGTCTACTGAGTGATATGGCGAAAGTGTCCGTTGGTAATTGGTAACTAAGTAGGTACATATTGTGGTCGTTTAATTAATGGTAGAATATATGTAACTTGTTTCATCGTAACTGGTTCGCATAAAGAGGAGTACTGCAATTATGGTTAATTTTAAACGCAATTTTAAGCTTCATTGCTGCTGCAGTTGCTGTGTAAAAAAAAAATAACATCTTAATTTCTATATCCAATCGGGAAAGACGGCAGCTGTTGATGATTTACTTAAAACCATAATTACCTTTATAGATGGACATAGATAAGCAATAGTGTGTTAACCCACACTGGAGAAATTTTGAGTAAATCGTGTTTTATAGCAATAGCAAAGCAATAACGCCATTTTTTGTCAACATTTTTTTATGTTCAAAAATTTTTTAGTATTTAAACAATGTAATAAGGTAAAAACATAATTAAAAAACGTTCCATAACTCTCAATAAAGCGTTTTGTATCAATAACTTAATGATGTGGGCTAACATGTTATTGCTTATCGGTGTCCATAATTGTCATTAGGCGTTGAAGAAAGTTGGTCTAACTAAACGTATCCAGTTTTTTTAATTTGGGCAAACTCTGTTGAGTTTACAAATCATCATGTCAGCCGAAAGACATCCGCTACTGGACATGGATCCACCAAGGATCGCCACAACGACCGGTCCTGCTGATCCAATGGCGTCCAGCGATCTTCACCAAGTCGTCGGTTCACCTTGTGGCGGGCCTATAGACCCACTCTGCGTCTTCTGATTCGTCATCGGTGAGTTTACACAAACGATTTAAATTCTACTCAGGTGCATTAACTAGTATCATAAGGGTCACTTCATTAACAACAGAAAGTGGTTTACTCCAATCAGAAATCTCAGAAATCAGGGAATATAGTTTTTCGTATGTACTATTTACATAATTTATTTTGAACCAATTACTCTTTTGGTATAGATTGCATTTACAGAGCATTCAGGATAAGATTTTGACTTAGGTACTGTAGATAGGTATACATATAAACCTAGTTGATGTTTATCCTGACTAGTAGCCAATAAGATTTTAAATAAGTACCACAGCCGCAGTTATTTAACTACTCAAATAACCTGACCTTTAGTGAGATAAGAATGAATATTTAACTTTTGAACGAAATATTTGGTCTGAAAGCTCTCACGAAAACTTTTTGTTGTTGCATGAACTTTAGGGCGTACCTACTCATGCATTCAAATTGAGTTTTAACAGATACTTATCAAACCTCATAAAATGAACTCGGACTCTCTTACACTATTAATTTCCTATTTACATTAATGAAGTTCTTATCTTAAAGAAATGCGCAATAAAACTCCCCTTACGGTCATTTGCATTATTAAGTAACTCAGGGAGAACCGAAACATTCGTTTTGCTGCTCTACACCTACTCAGTATTCACCAGCTGCTTTATAGTATGTAGGTACATTCAGCATTAGTCCTTAGGTACTATTAGTATTATGTCACAACCAGGCGCGGATCTACGGTCGGTTCAGTTGAGGGGGGCAATTTTGGTTACAAAACGAAATTTTTAGAATTTACAGGGTTAGAGATTTTTATAGTGTCTGATTAAAGTACCTGATTTAGTCCTGGGGGGGCAAATGCATCCACTGTATCAGTAGATCCGCGTAGATCCGCGCCTGGTCACAACTCACAAGTGATTACATATTTCTGTTGTTGACTGTAATTACACAAACTAAAACCTGAAATGTACTCTTGTCATTGAGAACATTAGCTGTATTTTTATATTATGAACTAAATTTTCAAACCGTAATAAACGAAACTACAAGTCCAGTAGAGCCACAGGATCCGTTGAAAAAAAAAAACATGGGCTTTTATATAAAATAAAAGATATACCTACTTATAGGTCTATAGTGATACCATTATATTATTACGTTTAAAAGAGGGGTACCTACGGTAGATACGTTGCATTGCAACCGTCGCGTCGATGCGATGCGAAGTCAATTTATGATTGAGGAGATAGTAAATACGAGTTACGAGTATTGTATTGTTTTTGTTTTGGTATCGATGTTCAAGCAAGAAAATTTCTGAAAATCAAGACAATTCTGTCTATTTTTAAAATATGTATTCGAGGAACGGCAACTACAACGTTTTATGAATGTTTCACAAGATCTACGTATATAAATCCGATTGCAGCATATGAAAACCCACAAATTGTATTGAATTAGAAAGTGGCCGCTCATTAAAGCCTCGATGCGTATAGGTATCCCTTATATTGAGAGCGTGGCGAAATCAGTTTATTTAGGACTGTCCCCTGTTTGTTATTCATTCATACAACCTTTTGACCTTAGGACATAATATAACCTACATACCTACTGTACATCTATATAGTACCATAGGTAAATATATTGATGATATATGTACATAAAACACTTCGGCGCGTCCCTTTATTAAAGCGAACGTGATTCCAATCAACCACCCTTCATTTTGTGTAATGTTTACATGAACACTTATCTCTATATACAACGTGTTAATGAGTTAACTGAAAACTAGAAAGTAGTTTGCTCAGAATCAACTAGCGAATCGATCGCACTGTGTTTTAATATAGGTAGGTTATATTTTTTCATTTTTATTAGCCCATGTCCTTAGACCTTAAAGAAGCTCATCTCGATGAAGACATAGCACAAAACCGTGCGAAATGGAAATTGAGGACAAGAAAGGCCGACCCCAAATAAATGGGACAAGGTCTAGCCAGAAGAAGAAGATTAGCCCATGTCTAAATTATTTATAATCCTCAATATAAGGCGCGTACGCCGGCCGCAGCAAAAAAATTCGAACCGGTAGGCGCGGGCGTTGCGCTTGGAATTTCGTAGATAGGTCACCTCCAAACTAATGTTGAATAACTTTTAAAGTATAAATTGTTTTAAACATAAAGTATATTTTAATCATATTATTGTTTATTTTTTTAAATGGGGTGTATCAAGTTTTCAGTTAATTCATTAACACGTTGTATAGACAGCATTGGTCTAGTAACTAGCGAACTTGACCACTACGTCAGGTGCCAGTGCCACAGGTTCGATCCCCGAAACATTGTAAATATGTGAAGAATATATTTTGTGTTCACCATAACTGGGTGACACTTTGCCCAAAGATAATAATAATCACTGTATTCACAAATTAGTAAGTATTGCTTATCTATACCGACATATAAAATGCTTTGTCCTAATTGACTGACTGACGGATCAACGCACAGCCTAAACCGTTGATCGTATAGAGACCTGAAACTTGCAGGGTGTTTGTATGACGTATCCAACAAAAATAAACCCATTTTTGTAAATTCATACCCTAAGGGGATGAAAAGGGGATGCAGAGTCTGTATGGAACAATTCCGCGGGAACTCCGAAATTATCGCGGGTGAAACCGCACGGGACAGCTAGTATGTATATATAAATTATGTAAGTTCAGCTGTGGTACCCTATAGTACAAGTGCTTATAGTTGCAGTATGCTTATAGTTTGGGATCTGGTGACGTTGCGCGTCGTGCATAATTATTGTTATTTTTTATCTTTATATTAAAAAAAAAAGTTAAACAGAAAACAAAATAACTAATCATTTATTATTATTGTATTTTAGTATAATTTTCCATTTTATATTGACTATTTTTAAAATAGATGTTCCTTTTTTTGAATTTTTGGTAGGTACCTACCTAAAAGCTTAAAATAATATAATAGTTTGCTTAATGCACGATCTACAATTCTATATTACTGAATCCATTTAGTTCTCATTCCTCAACGTTTCTAAGACACCGATTCCGAATGTTTTTACTTTTTTTCCTTTTTATACCTACCATAGCAATAAAATCCATAAAAACGTAATAGTACATTGTTATCCTAGGGGTGAAAGTAACTTGATCAATTGGCGCCCTCGCTACGCTCGGGCGCCAAACCCCGTCTCGGAACTAAATAAGTCTTTCTCCCGGATAACACTGTGCTTTTCATTACGAATGCAAGGAAAGTCAAAATAAAAATAGGAATTAGCTAAAGAAAAAAATGAGTGAATTCTATTTTACATAAATCAACCATTAGGTGTGCTACTGGCCAGTAAGTATGCCCTCTATGACATAAAAAAAAAAACTTGAGTTTCTGCAGTATCCAGCTGTCAGCGATTCTCCCTAGGGCTGAAAAGTGTTACTTTAAACCCGCTCGTCAGGCAACTTCAGACCTATTTTCCGAGTATGAGTAATGAAAAGTATATAAATTAACACTTAAAAACATAAGTTACTTATTGTTTATACAACAAACACATCGTATCATGAAAGAACAGTGAAATTAAGAAATTTAAAAAAAAGTTTAAGTATACTGAAAAACACGCTATTATTAACGCCGAACTAGAAAGTAGAAAATAATTTATAACCTTCTATGTTTTTAAATAACAATGAGTTCGTTCTAGCCTATTATTATTATTAAAACATTTATGATAATCTATAGGTATACATCTTCTACTTCTTCTTCTTTCTTTATAAATAAAAATGAATGTTTGTATGTTTGTATGTTCTGAATTCTGATATTAACAAAATAATCAATTTGATTGTAAAAAAACGCGGGGTGCCTAACATCAAACATTGATAAATATAATTATTTCATACTAGTTGTGCCCCGCTGTTTCACCCGCGTTAATTTCAGATTTTCCGCGGGAATTCCGAGATAAAATTACCCTATGTGTTAATCTGATGTATAAGCTATAGGTATAAAGTTTCATTTAAATCCATCCAGTAGTTTTTGCGTGAAAGAGTAACAAACATCCATCCATACATACAAACTTTCGCATTTATAATATTAGTAAGGATTATTATCTAAGTAGATATAGTAAAAGCACCAGTTGCTGTTTCAACTGAAACACGTTTGGAATTGTTCCCCAGCTTCGACGTCATTATATGCAATCTTCTCGCAATTTCCTCGACCACTGGCGGAGTGTCGAATTCATGGGGACAATTCTGCTATATTGTTAATTTTATAGAGACAGGTAGGTACATACTACAAATGTATGTACATGGTATTATTATTGAGGATGGGGTTGTTGCAGAGGAGAGGTAATAGTAGGCAAGGTTCGATTCCCGGTAGGTTCCCGGTGTGTCACTAGCCGCGTTCTCTGATTTAACTGCGTCAATATTCATACTTACTCGTAAACACGTATAGACAAAAACTGATAATAATGAGCGTGCCATGTGACGTCATCCAAGGCCCGCGAAATATGGCGGCGTTCATGCAGGCCAAACTTTACCGACGTTTTAAATTTTATTCTAAAAATTAACTGTGCCCCACGGTTTCACCCGCGTGAGTTTCGGAATTCCCGCAGGTACTCCAAAATAGTCTAATTTACTCCTTATAACATCAGATAATTAGCAGTGAAAGTCCCGTCAAAATTGGTTCACTTCAATCGTTTCGGAGAATCACCCGCGTGAGTCTCGGAATTCCCGCAAAAACTATTTTTTTCTAAAATAAAAGCAGTCTAAGTTACTCCTTATAACATCAGCTACCGCCAGTGGAAGTCCCGTTAAAATCGGTCTTGCCATTTCAGAGATAGCCGGAACAAACAGACAGACAGACAGACAATAATTTAAAAAAATGCTTTTTTTAATGTAGGTGCCGTATATATTTTCATTTAGTGAAAAGCTGTTAACTTCTAGAATTACAAACAGACACTTCAATTTTATTTATATGTAGTATAGATTTATTTGAACATTTCCAAGAGTATTTATATTTTTTAATATATTATAATGATGTGTCTAGTGAATAAAAAAAAATGGGTGCAAATTCCCTATTGACGTGACACTTTGATAACCTATTACAAGGTATTATAGTTGATCTCTCCCCTTCGATGCGACATTCAACAATATCGGTGAGTTGAAATCATATTGTAAACAACTATCTTTTTATTGCCGTTTACTAAGAAATAAATATATTGAGTAGGCTGTTTGTTCCCCGCGGTTTCAGAGTTCAGGGGTAAAATTTGGTTCCCTACCTACTTATATCCTTTTCTGTACCCCTAACAACGTGCAGTATTATGCAAAATTTTATGCAGTTTCACCCGCGTTAATTTCCGAGTTTCCGAGGGAATTTCGGGATAATGAGTGCCTCATGTCCTTTTCTATACCCCTGACAATGTATATGCTAAATTTCATGATGATCGGTTGAGCCGTTAAGGCGTTAAAGCGTAACAGACAGATAGACAGAGTTACTCTCCCATTTATAATATTAGTAGGGACTGAGGTTACCAAAATATATTATAACGTGTAAATAAAATTACTAATATAAGTTAGGTATTATAGTTCCACTAATGTCTTTCTTGCTAATGTTTTTCTTTCGGTGTTGTTAAAAGTACGGTAGGTACCTACCTCTTTTCGTTAATGTATTTCTTTGACCATTTCTTTGAAGTATCTTGTTCCATCTTGTTCCATGAAACAAATAATAATAATTAAATCCTTAATTTCACTCTCCGCAGTTCGCAACAAAGAAACCTTAATACATAAATACAAAACGGTGATATTTTGTAATCCTAGCCCTAGAGTTTCCACTTCTGGGGCTTTACTCTTGAAAATGATTTGAGGCTGATTCCGATTTTGATTTGACTTCAAATTGAAAAATTATTTAGAATCGTATTAATGTCTAAACATGACGTCCGACAAGTCAATAAAAATGGATTGTTTTCGAAATCAAGAAATATGACAAATATATTCCAGCTTCGATAGAGACGCGATCTCAAAGCTTCAAATTTTGATTTGATCCTTACTCGATTGCGTCAAGAGTATGATCCCTATTCGATTCCGTCAAGATTAAGGCGGCTAATAGGGCAAAGTATCGATGTAAGTCTTACTTATTGTTATAAATGCGAAAGTGAGTTTGTTCGTTCGCTTTCACACCTTAACGGCTCAACCTATCATCTTGGCATGAATGTTGCCAGGGGTATGGAAAAAGACTGAGTATTTTTTATCACGGAATCCCCGCGGGAACTCCAAAATTAATGTATGTGAAACTACGGGGAACAGCTAGTTTAATATTATATTATACCGACAGTTAAACCCTTCATTAAATAATTGTTGAAAAATTTACAAATCATATAAAATAATTTATCCAATTGTGGTTATAATGTGCATACATACCTACATATTAATATCCTATTTTTTATTTAAAATATAAAAACGTTTCCTTACTGACTGATTAATAACCATGTCGAAACTAGGAAGCTGCATGAGCCTTCTTTTTATAGTAAAGCAGTAAGGAAGGATTTTTGGATCCTCTAAAGAGGGGTGTTTTTATGAAAGTATCGTTAGTTTTGAAATCTGTGTCAATGCAAATCGGTGTTCGGAGTTCGGACTCTTTTTTTTAAATAAAGTAACTTGTATACAGGAAACTACCGCCACCCGCCATAAAGATATATCTTCCAATCGTAAGATATTATATTTATACCCAGCTGCCCCCCACGAATTTACCCTCAGCAATTTCGGTGATTCCGCGGGAATCCCAGAATAAACTATACGTATCTTGAATCACTCTATTTATTGGTGAAAACCGCATGAAAATCCGTTTGCCGGTTTTGAGTTTATCGCGAACAAACAGATAGACAGACGCAGCGGAGGACTTTGTAGAATATGTAGAATACCTAGAATACAATATATATAATACGTTAATAGAGATTTTGACGACTTTTGAAAAGTAAAATTCTAATTAGTCCGTCAGTTACAAAATAAAAAAAACAATAGACACCTATTTTTGCTTTTTTAAATAAATTCAAATATACAGAAATAAAGCGCATTAAAGTTTAGGGTGAGGGGTCGTGACGTCACTAACCGCAAAACCGCCATACAAAATGTCATAATAGTGACGTCACGCGAAATTTCAACTCAGTATATCGCCGTAATTCTTTGATTACTTAAAAAAAGAAAAAATACGTGTCCAATATTTTTTAATAATCTACAAGACGGACTAAAAAATAAAAATTAGTCCACATGCCCATTAAGGTACAAATTTTTAAAGTAGGTAATTCTGCAGTATAAAAGTTTAATTGCCAATCGCCAATAATGGCCGTTTTTAGCACTTATTTGTTTAAACTTAGCGAGTGCGCTAGTTTTACTCCTGTATGCACTTTAAGGGTTTCTAGTAAGTAATTCAACCTTTTAGGGCCAAAAAGGTAACACATGGGTGAAACCGCGCGGGCCAGCTTGTCGGAAATAATGAAACAAATTGTATTGGGGATAGGGATTTTTTAGGGTCGAGTATTCATAGCGTGCTCTTTAAATAAGTATGCGCTTCCATCCAATTTCTTATTTATCTAGGCATTGTCCTCCCTCGCTTCGAAATGTCCGTTGCATTGTTACTAATATTTCACATAACTGACGATAGTTTACGGCCGAATACAGGGTGGGGTGGCACGGTTAGTACGGGTACGGTTGACATACTAAGCAATAAAATTATTAACTTTGGAAAGTAGAAAGAAAAGGCATTTATTTGGAAACTACCTGTTCCTCGCGATTTCACCCGCGTAAATTTCGGAGTTCCCGTGGGAATTCCAGAATTCTGAATGCTGATGATCATCATGAAATTTTGCATACACGTCAGACACAGAAGGACATATGGTACATTCATAGATACAATACATTCGCCAAAACAGTTTCACAAATAATTAATACATTTAAATATTGATTATCTGCTACCTTCATTTAGTTTAATTCATCCAGATGGCACTATGTCTGCCTACTATGTATCTCGGCGACTCTGCAATGTCACGACAAACTTGCTTAAGTTTAGTGACATACAGATTGCGAATGTTCTACCTTTTTTAAAAAATAAAATAAATAACGAGATTGTCTTTATTTTTCTTATTTTATAGAACTTTATTACACAAATCGTTTTGGTATCTTTCCTATTTCATTCCTCACTTAAGAATAGCTGTTCATTAGCATCGTGAAACGGAACATTAAAAACTAAACCCATTTCACAACTTTTACTGCTGACTCTAGCACGTAGCGGCTAACGCTAATGTCATGTTTAGTTGTAATAAAATAATGGAATTTCGTCGTCGCACGCTGTCCCTACTTTGTTTATACACTGACTCGAGTGAACGGTAATTGCAGAGTTCGTGCAATGTAAAATAGACTTTAAATAAATGTAATGCAAGACTAAAATTTATTTTAAGTAGTAACATTTACATATACGGATGTAATTTTTAACTATGTAGTTGCCAGTCTCGGTGAAGCCGGGTGCGGCTGACACGTTTCTATATTCTGTCTGAGACAATTATTTATATTAGTACCACATGTCATATTTAAATCAGCTTTATGTCTGTCATGCTATGAAACCTACACATGAGTAGACTGTAGAATGTGTTAGATTAAAGCTGAAATTATTGGTACTTTTGAGGGGAAACTTCTTTGGGTAGGTCAGTTGATGCAGTCATATGTATGCGGTCAGGGCAACCCCGTCAGATACAAAGTTCCTCAAGTATCTAATTCAACTCCGAATGTAATTTGATATAGTTATTTTAGTAAGATTTAACAAAATTGTTGGTTATTGAAAAACAATTTTTTTAGGAGTACCTATCCTCGACCATCGGAAAAAAGTGACACTAACTAACATAACATTTAAATAAGCATGAATCTTCGGAATCATGACAAATATATTTTACCTTTCATGAACATCAGAGATCATGAACGTCTTGGCGACCAACAGCGCTGGAGTAGCTATAACTATATATAAAAAAAAAGAAATAAAAGGATGTAATACGATACTTGTCTTTCATACTAAAACAAAATCTAATAGGTAAACTAATTTCAATAAATTATTATAATCTTTTTTCTTAAGAAATCCTCTCTACATGCGACGTCTGTTTTCATCGCGCAACCAAATCTAATTTAGCCACTCCTTCCGACGCTGGAATATTTGCCTACGTACGAGTATATTATGTAAGATCAAGTGAAGTTGAATATTTTTGCTTCGTTAGTAAGCCCGCGTTCAAGATTCGAATATCCTTTAGACTTCGTTCGGTAAAGGCGAACCGGAAATTGGCAAAAGGGCTTTGTCATTTGTATACCGACATGTTGTACTCAGACGGAAATCGGTGTTTGTTCACTAGTTTTTTTACGCGGTTTTACCCGCGTAGAGTTCGTTTAACCTCTTGAATATCCTAGGCACTACAGTAGTCACAAACTTTGAAAACCGCTTTCATTCCCTCAGCGTTTGGATTTTGAACCAATCTTAATTTTATTGAGGAGTTTAATAATATATCAGGTGACTTTTCTTAAATCTTAATACAAATGTATTATACATAATAATGAACAAAATAAATGGCAAAAAATGGAAATTATACATAAACATGAGAATCTTAATTCATATACGTAAAGTAATGATTCACCGGCATGCTTCTATAGCAGTGATTGGCTTAGTAATTAACAGGTGAATGTATACGGTTAGCTTCATAGAACGAAGCTATTAAGTCTATGATTAGATAGTATTTCGTCGACTTTCTCACAACATGTTTACACTTGGGTATGTTGAGTATTTTTTAAATCCGTTTTGTAGATTAGTATAAAATATTGGACACATATTTTTTCTTTCTTTACATAATCAAAAAACAACGGCCATACATTAAGTTAAAAAATTTCGCGTGACGTCACTAACCGGTGCAGTTTGTATGGCGGCTTATAGCGGTTAGGGACGTCACGAGCCCCCACCCTAAACTTTGATGCGTTTTATCGCTTTAGTTATTCTTCTGAGGTTTTATCTCTGTATATTTTCATTTACTTGAAAAAACAAAAATACGTGCCTATTGTTTTTTTTTCTAACTGACGGACTAATTAGAATTTTGATTTTCGAAAGTCGTCAACATCCCTATTCTAATGACATAAAAAAAGACACGAATAATGCTTGCTTTTATTCACCTACATACGAACGTACAGCAAAAACTTTTCACCCTAACGCGTCTAACAGAATCCAAAGAGCTTCCAACTTCAGCAATCACGGTATCAAAACAAAACCATACCACTCAAATGTTTATCATATGCGCATAATATGCGATGAGGATAAATACGAGTATACCCAAGATATCAATATACGATACAAAACATCTGTGTTGAAGAGATATTGTTGGAAAATCTTTTTGCTTGTATGCGGGCGTTATTGAGTACAGTTGGACATAGATAAGCAATAGTGTCTTAACCCACACTGGAGAAATTTGGAGTAAATTAAAGTTTTAAAATTATAGCGCCATTTTGTGGCAACATTTTTTATGTTCAATATTTAGTTACATATTAAACAATGTAATAAGGTAAACACATAACTAAAAAACGATCTCTAACTCTCAATAAATCGTTCTGAATCAATAACTTTGTTTTGTGGGTTAACATGTTATTGCTTATCTGCGTCCAGTTATTCATATTATGGTAGAGACCCAATGACATTCTAATATCATTGTAGAGATCGAAGAAATTTGCAGCAGTGTTGTCCTGAAATGTGAGTATTTGAAAAGAGAGATTTAGAAAAACACAAGTTTATTAACCTTTAAATACCATAATTTGTTTCTTAAATGCTTAGGTAATTAACGAGTTTGGATCATAAAACTCATGACTCCTGCATATTGAAGGTGTTAGAAGATTTTGCCTCTGCAGTTTGAGAATTTTACTAGTTAACGTTAGAATCTCTATTTTATTCATATAAGGTGTAACTGCCTTCAAGCTCAGAAAATGGTAAGTCTACCTACCTATGTATAACATAACATTAACATTATCACCCCTTTAATTTCCATTTTAAGAGTAGGTACATAGCGGGCTTGTGAGTCAAAGTTCTGTGCTGATGGTTGGACTTCACAGAATGAACTTCACACCCGCTTTTTAATAAAAAAAAATGAATTTAATATCTGTGGCCTAACCGCGGGCGCAGTTTTCCTTTTGATTTATTTCTTTAACAATTTTAATTCTGTATGTAGGTAGTAGGTAATAGTTTTGATTCTTATATAGAACAACAAAGCCCATAGGTATTAGGTAGTCTTGGAACTCCGGCCCTCTGAACAAGAGGAGAGAATGCTACAGCTTGGCTACCGTGACTCAGTTAGATCACATGAGCACTTCGGTCTATGGTAATACTTTGATTTCTGCGGGTTTTGTATTAAAATAAAAGTCTTCTTATTCTTTGTATTGCTGTATAGCCAACTAGGTGTTCCCCACGGTTTCACCCGTGTTCATTTCGGAGTACCCTATGTTTTTTCTGTACCTATCTCTAACAACAAGTAAAATTTTATGGTGATCGGTTAAGGCGTCAAAAGGCACTAGACAGAAAGACAGAGTTACTATCGTAAATATTATTATGGATTTTTTTAAAATTAGCTCAGTTGACGAGGCACTCTTGCGCAGTGATTGCACTCAGTCGGTAAGTACCTAGGTATGTGTAATTTATGTTTTTGAGAATTTCCTCGACCCCCCCCTTTTAAGCCTTTAGAAATATTTCTTTAATTATATCATTATGTATTTTAGAATTTTTATAAGATAAACTTTTTCCGATAACAAAATCTAATGGAAGCCGAAGACTTCCTAAAACACAATAATTTTATATGATACCTATGACAGGTATAAAATTACAAAATAGAGGTAGGTACAACGAAATAAGCCATTTTATCTTCTTAGAATGTAATCCATCTGATCGGTAGGTATACTTCAGTTCTCCGTTGGGAATTATTTTGTAGCAGAATATTCTCTATATCCTTCTCGAAAAGTTAAAACAGTATTTTTTTGGAAATTTTGATTAATATTAATACCAATATAGGATATATTGTAATATTGGTAATTACAATAGATTAAAAAAACTGTTAAAATTTACATTTATGAACTTTCTACGATACAATAATAAAAGGGTTGCAAAGAATAGTAACATAAAAAAAAACTATACATACATAAAAATCACCTAAAATATGTAAAAAACAAGTTAAGTGAGAACTGCGTTTTTCAAATTTTGGAGTCCTTTAATTAGCTATGTTATGCGTAAATCACCATAGTGACTGCCACTTGCGCGCTTTCAAACGCGAGAGGAGCTGCGGGAAGCAGCTAATACATAATATCACTTAATGCTGTCATATTTTATTCCGTTATCAATAAAGCCGGAAAATTACATTTATTTTATTCGTACATTTCCGTTCGTCGCCGTCAAAGGGAAAAGGTTCGTGATGTTTTTTATCGGAATGTACTTACATCCCAATTTGACCGAATTCGAAAATTCTTAGTATAAATCCTTTGACAAGAAATGCCGATGGAATATTTCAAATAACATTGACATGACAATTCTCTTAGACTTTTTTTATAAAAACAAAAAACAAACTAAATTTAATTTTTCATTTGGTTTCTGTGACAGTCTCTCTGCCTAAAAAATGTTAACTTAGGCATAATATACTTTTATTTACTGTTTGTCTAAATAGTGAATTTTTTATGAATCATGTTATTTTAACAGGTATATTATTATACACACATCAAAAGTGTCTAGGGATCAACATATATTTTTGCAATAACTTTTCTCCTGATTGATATTAATTAAAATTTTCTTTAAGGATTCATCAAATAAAGTGTTTTCGTTTGTCACAGTAACGATAAACCAAGTCACCTTTGCATTAATAAAGAAATTTGCCATTTTCCTAATAAAGGGATTTTGACATTTGAACCACTAACATTAAAGTTCGAAAAAAAGACTGAAATAACAGTTTTCTTTAAAATTTTATTGGGTAACTTAAACAATTAATAATCCGTGTTTCTACCGCGAACACTAACAACACAAGAACATCGGTTTGGCATACTCAAAATGAGTTCATCCAAATCACGCTGTGGAATGGCCGCCCATGTTCGTTGCAACAACAAAAAAAGGTCTTCTTGCGACTGGATACCCTCCATATTCGGCAGAGCTCTTCTCTGTAGCATATCCCATGCATGCTCAATCGGGTTCAAGTCTGGCGACTGAGCAGGCCAGGGCAGGACATTGATGTTAGCTGCGGCGAGAGTCGGTCTTACAACTCTTGCGGTGTGCGGTCGTGCATTATCATGCATTAACTGAAATAAGGGACCGATTTGCACTTGTGGAGGAACGATGACGTCTGATACAATCGTCTCAGCATAAATTTGAGCGTTGAGGTTGCCTCTGATCCAAATCAACTCAGTTCTTCCGCCGATCCAAATACCCGCCCATACCATGATGGTTCCACCACTATAAGGATGGACTTCCTGGCAGGATTTTAATCGCTGTTGGCGTCCAGGGGTTCTCCAGTGTCGTATACGTCTTGTATCCGGTCTCATACCAAAACGAGACTCATCAGAAAAGCACACGAAACGCCATTGTTCTTCTGCCCAATTTCTGTGTTCAAGAGCCCATTGATATCGAATCCTACGATTGTGCATTGCTTATAGGTGGTACCCGTAGCGGTCTTCGGGAATGAAGGTTCACTTCATGCAAGCGGTTTCTGACTGTTTGGTCGCTAATTAAGTTCCCTGAAGAGTGATGAAGCCTCACGGCTAACATCATGGCGGTTATTGTTGGAGCTCTTCGAGTTAAGATTTGAATGTATCGGTCTTGTCTCCGTGTGGTGCAGCGATACCGTCCTCCATGGCGCTCAGCCACGGTACCAGTGCTTCGGTAACGTGTCCAAAGTCGACTGATAACACTCTGACTTGTATTCAGAGCTAAAGCCACAGTACGTTGCCGGGGACCAGCTTCTATCATTCCCACGGCTCTGAGCATTTCTTCCCTGCTTAAATGACGTCGCCGCTCCATAATAACGTTGGTTTTAATCAGTAGTAGGGAAACAGTAGCACTAATAATGTCTTCAATGCGTTGTATGTTTTTATAGGGAAAATATTGACAGCTGATTTTCATCTTTTACTCGAATTTGATTGACAGTTCCTGATTCAAATTATGTAATGCACCAAAAAGGATCCATATAAATTTATAAAATCATAAATTTATTACAAAGCCACATCTCAATCTCAAGAAATCCGCATAAAAATGCTTGATCCCTAGACACTTTTGATGTGTGTATTTATCAAAGTCAAGAACAACAATTGTAATTTGGTATAATAATATGTAGATGTGTTTGATAGTGCTCGTGCGTAGGTCTATACCAGTCTTTCTCAAAGTGGGCGATAACGCCCCCTTGTGGGCGTTGGAAACCTAGAGGGGGGCGTTAAGGGGCCCAGATAAAAATGGGGGGCGTTGGCGTGGTTTAGGGGGGCGTTTATTTTATATTTTAAAATTCACTAAAATGAAAACTTACCTATTACTCAATATCGAATAATTAGTTATTAGTTAGCTGCTTACTAAAAAGAGCATGTTACCGAACGCGGCGGCGACTTACGACTGTTTTTGAGTAAAATCGAACCTGATTTCAACAAACTTGTTAAAAATCATCAAATCCATCCATCTCATAAGATTAGTTTTGAAACTAAAATTTTATACCTATCTACAATATTGTTTTTTTAATTTGATAAAAATATATTCTTAATATTATAAAATGCGTTTTAATTGCTATGACTGGTAAAAATGTCTAGTTTAGAATGGAAGTTTAAACACCAGCACCGACTAATATAGCAAACTATAACTAAATTATATAAGTAATGAAATTATTTTTTTATTTTAGTTTGAGGAGTATATAGAAAATTGAGGGCGCTGAGTAATAATTAATTTTCAAAGGGGGCGGTAAAAGAAATAAGTTTGAGAATCTCTGGTCTATACTAACCAGGCAACCTACTTTAGGTTGACAATACTTATATGTATTTACAGAAGCTAGAAATTAGGCATATTATTATCAATGGGCTGACAAAACGAATTGGCAACAAAAATAACTCTTTTAATTTGTTTTACAAATCGTTCCAGTCTCGCGTCGGAACAGATTGTCGTCTCGCAAACAATCATTTTTAACTCGTCGTCACGCACTTAATTCACTCCAGTGCGAACTTCCCTAAGTCGCTGCCGTTCGTGAGCGATGTTCATTTTTTAATTAGCGTCGCAACTCCTTAACAATACTCCAAGGGAAAGGGGTTTTCATTAAAATGTCAAGTCAAATTGATGGGCTCGCTCGCTTTGAGCGGTGGCCCGTGAGTTCGTGACCAATAGTCTAGGGGCGGTTGGGACGTGTAGCCGCGTCAGTGAAACGTCCGAAGTCAAACCGCTCACACGTACGTGCATTGTGTACACGTCACTTTGTCACGTGGCTGTGGCCGTGCTCACCACGTGACACGCCGCGCTTCGGGCCGCGTGCTCCTGACAGTATTGTTGTGTTACCAGACGGCTGACCTCTCCGTAAACTTTAGCGGGCGCGAGGCACAATACGTTCTTTTTGTAAATAAAACTTTTTTTACGTGAGGTTTCACTGTCAATTAAAAAAAAGAAAGTGTTAATTATATTTTTAAAAGAAAGCTCTTCTTTTGTTATATTATACTTTTAACATTATTTGAACACGAGTGAACTGAATTTTCATTCGTTTAATCGCTAAACGAATGTGAAATTAACTATGTATACCAAATCTTTCGCGCTGGTGTTCGTTTTCCTGACGCTCCGGGGCCCTTCCTGCACCAACTCCGATCATTTAGGTCAGTGTGAGATTTATAGCGCACATAATTACAGTGGGCTCATGGACTCCACGCTAATGATGTTTACCCAATGGCACCCTCTTGACATTCATATTCATCTTTATGATAGGATTTTTAGCTTCATTTAACTCAAGTTATTTGGGAAGATATTATGTTAATTAATGAGTGTCACAGACGTTATTCATTAATGCGATTTTTCAAGCACAATTAAAAATATGTATAATAGTTTAGCTCTAAACCAATTAAATTTCACTAATGTTTTTATTCTCATCCTTAAAGGAAAATGTAAAGATATCTAAAGTTATGATGATAACGTTGTTTGTGCTGAGTCATGTTTTGCAGCATGATATTTTACAATCTACAACACATAATATTATTGGCATATACATATTTACTCTTTAATTGTAAGTTAACCATGTCGCGAATAAAATTTGCATAGTTATTTAACGTTAAATTCAAAATTGTTGACGCTGAAGTTATATTATAACTGTTTAAATTGAGGGATTAAACGTTATCAGCATTGGACATACCTCGTAGCGGTCGTAGCGGCTGTTTGCATGCGCTAGCGTCAGCAGCCACTGTGGCGCTGCGCATAGTGCGTTAACGCTACGCAATGCTACGCAATGCGTCGTGTCGTAGCATTCGTAGCACAGTTTTGTACACGTTTTCATATTTACGTATACAAAAAGCGTTGTGAAAAATAAAACTATGTAATAAATTTTACTTTATGTGCACTCGTATGAAAATTCGCGTTTTAAATGTTCAGCTCACAGGTCGATTGCTCGTAAAAGTTTTGTTAGTGAAAAGTTTATTTAGCATACTTTTAAATACGTATACATAATTATGTATAAGTTGTAGATGGAAATTTTCATTCGGTACATTAGTTAATTATTTATTAATTAACCAATTTTTCCTCTTATTTTGCCTACTATAAAAAACTAACGCAATGAAGTAGCAACTAGAAACATTAAATGGCATATCTAATGGCCATCTTATTCGATCGTATCGGGTATTTTTTCTTCGTTTCGTACCTACATAGATTAGAAAAGATCTATTTACTATGGACCTGTTTGCTTAGGTATATTTTACAAAAAATTATCCAAGAAAGTAGTTAAGTATTCGTATAGGTTCCATTAGGTATATTAACGATATTGTGAACAGGTTTAATTGCTTTGAATGTATACAAACATTTAGTGAAAACGAAATCGGTGCGGCGGCGTTAACAACTTGTTCACTTGTGTTTGGGAACTCGACTCGACTCGTGCGAAGTTTACCAATACTCGATTCTCATAGTTGTTTAACGACTTAGCAATAAAACTTTATGTGCTTAATGATTTTGTTATTTTATTATTATTTTATGACCTTATTATTTACTACTGTTTGCGGTTTTAACTGCGGCAACTACAGAATGTAATTTGGTCCTTAGGTTTTATCAGTGAATCGATTAAAAATATTTAAAAACATATTATGTAACTTATGTTTCTATTATTTTTCGGTTGCAATTCAAAATATGGCGGTTTTGCGATTACCTACAATATGCACGTTTTGACACATACAATTTCTAGCAATCAACCAAAATAAACATGCTTCAAAAGTTGAAGCTGCCTAATCATGGTTAATTAATTACAATATTGCTATTTTTCTGATTGAAACTGAAATATGATAGCAAAAAGAGTTACATAGGTAACTGCCCTGCTGATTTATCTAAAGTAAGTAAGTGTCTTATTTGCGATCAAATTAAAGGTAGACATGACTTCGTTTCACAATAAAAAGTTTCCGTATTAAATTATCGGTAGGACGGACTGTACCTATGACCCGAACACGTAGTTTTACTTTCCATTTGTAATAAATAATAATTTCCTACGATAGATAGTCTACGAACTTCATGATCTAACTTCTTACGAAATTTCGGGGTATGCTGCTAAGCTATGGCTTCCACGTACGATAACCACGGTCACTAGGGCTGCCAACGAAATTTATTAGTATATAGTAATACTGTTTCCAGAAGTTTCACCCGCTTGTTTTAGGGGAATACGTAAGGAACTCTCAAAATCTATCCTATCTCTCAAGTTGGACCAAGCAAGACACACGTGCAAATGTCATTATTATTATTATTGGTTTTTTATTATTATTATTAAAATTGTTTCAACAGTTGGACTATCGTGGAAGAACATTGTGACACGAGGTTTCTGTTATATAAGAATTATTTACATGCAAAAGTAAATCTACAAATCTATTTGACTGATGATACTTCTTCATTAAAGAATGACAACTGGTTTTTTTACTAGAAATAAAAGTTTCTGAGGGAAGCGCGAAACGAATGTGGACGAAGTCACGGGGACCAGTTTAAGAAAATACATATATAAATTGAAAATTGTAACTCAAATAACGAGAGAATTAATACCAGCTGGTATCAACACGAAACAGCGGTTGATATCTATGTCTATATGTTGGTATCTAACGCGAACCTAAGTGTGTCGTGGCACGGAAAGGGCTAAATTCGCGATTGTCACGTTTTTAATTTATTTACGAGTGGGCGAGGCCTCATTTTGTGTACATCCACGCGCGACCTCTTTGTTCTGCGTCATGCACGTATGTAAAATTCATCAATTAGCGTTGGCTTAACGCGGCGAGCCCTTTTTTACGTGAGTACTCGCAGATGGCTTTTTAATAATTCAATTTGACATCGGAACTAAATACAAGAGTAGGTGCTGATGATTCGATTATTTTGTACTACCGGGATCAAGTACGAATAGATTACAAAAAAAGAAAAAAAAAGGAAAAAACAAATTTATTGACATAAATTATTAATGTTAAAAAAAATTATAATGTTATTATTAGAAATATCTCTGAATTATTTTAATATTTATAGCGTACTTAAGTGCAGCGTGAACAAGGTTATTAGCGGTGATAACAGCCGCGTGAAATTAGCACCATGCTCCATTAGTTATTGTTAACAGGTCGGGATTTGACGCTCTGGCCGTAGACGTATCATGACCCACTCTCCCTCCATAATTGTGTGACCCACTTGCACATTTATACCTATTAATAATTATAAAAAAAAATTAGTTTCAATAAAAATTGACAATTTTATGCTGTTAACATAAACAGCTTAGTTATAATTAATTATAATTAATTAAATAGCTGAAAGTAATAAATATAATCAATGGGTGATATTTTTAACTAAGATAAGAGAACCGAAACTAATTTCAATATTGGATTATTTATAAAAAAGCAATGATATTATTATGTTAATATCATTGAAAAAATGTTAGAGATTTGTGAGAGAGTTTTTATCGAAAAAAAAAAAAGACCCAATGTAGCTAAATGTAGCTAACAAAATGCGACTGTATTGATGAACTTAATAGTAAAATTATATAAAAATTAAAATGTGGAACGTTATGATACGAATTTTCAAAGGAAATAAAATCACTACGTTTTACATATTTTTATCAAAATAAAACTAGGAGTAAATGACCGATCTCAGAGGATTGAAATGATTTATAAAAAAGAAAAAGATACAAAATATTATACTAAAAAAGTTCGCAACATGGAAATTACTGCAATGTTCTTAAAGATAAGGAAAACGATGTATTTTATTATGTATTTTATTAATTTGTATACTAGCTGTGCCCCGCGGTTTCACCCGAGGAAAAAACAAACTAAAATATATCCCAAAGCTAACCGTTAACGCAGCGTACGCACTGGAAGTTCTCAAAAGGAATATTTTTTACCGTTTTAGCAATATTTATTATTGCTGCTCCGCTCCTAGTGGTCTTAGCCTGATGATATTATAGCCTATAGCCTTCCTCGATAAATGGGCTATCTAACACTGAAAGAATTTTTCAAATCGGACCAGTTATAGTACCTGAGATTAGCGCGTTCAAGCAAACAAACAAACTTTTCGGCTTTATAATATTCGTAGATATAGATTACGTGTTATCCTCTTAATAGAAGAATGTCAAAATAAAAATAACTTTGCACGTGATCCCTTAAAAATCCCATAATAAGTTTTTACTACCAAACAATACGATTTCTGACCTCATGTGCAAAATTATATTTATTTACTTTTACAAAATGGTTTTGAGCAGTTCAGTGTAGAACAAACTTGGTTCTTACTCCTTAGAATTTCTTAAGTAGGTATTTGACGTTTTTCTAAACAAATCGTAATAAATAATAATTCTTAATTTTAAAGTTTTTATTAATATTACCATCTTATTTTAAGTAAAAAAACTATTGGTAGGTACTTTTAGTACCTAGTGTAGTTCAGCTAAGATAATGAATAATTAATTTATCTCATATCATAACTTCTAGTGTTTAAAGTTAATATGAGGGCTAAAGCTAACAATGTACCGAGGCATATTATCTTCTCAAAGATTCTTCGCATTCGGCGATATACTCGTACCTACTACGCACTGTCAAGTTCTGTAGGTGGAATCATTCATCTTTTGCTATCTGACCTACTTGGGAAGAGCCATCTATTACAGCTTGTACCCTATTACCTACCTATTGCCTGCAGAGTTTTCTTACGCGGCTTTTGGTTCTTGCGATTCTTTTTTCACCTTTTTAGTTCTTTTCTGCATGTTTTAATGTATACATATAAAATGCTTTGTCCTGAATGACTGACTCACGGATCAACGCACAGCCTAAACCGCTGATCGTAGAGATCTGAAACTTGGAGGGTGTGTTCTTTGTATGACGTAGGTGTAGGCATCCGATAAAAAATGATTTTCCGAAATTCTACCCCTATGGGGCACACCCCAAAAAAGGAGGCAAAGTTTGTATGGAAGAAATCTGTGAGAACTCCGAAAGTATCGCGGGTGAAACCGCGCGGGACAGTTATAGTAGATGAAATTAGTCTATCTAAACGTGTCAATTTTGGCAGAGGTTGCGTAACGTCGACTAGTCAATGCCAGACATTATTTAATATTTAAGAGTCCGATCGTGTATGTTCTACGTTCGTGCATAAAAGAAAAAACTGTCTGACTGACATGGCGCAGCCCAAACCACTAAGTCTAGAACCTTGAAACTCATCAGAATTCTTTAGGTATAAAGCGTAAGCATTCTTAAGAATGGGCTTAAATAAATAACACCTAAGAGAGTGAAATGGAAGTTATTTTTTTATGGAGATATATAAACATGGTCTTATGAAGCTTCTTCATCTTCTTATTTAATGAAGGCGTCTATTAATTAATTTGCCAATAAAAATCTCTTCTTTTACTTCTTCTTATAAAGTTCCAATTTGACAGTTGATATCCACACTCCCTAAATTAGACTGCTCTACATAAATAACATGCACATCTGCCAAATAATTGAAAATTCCTTCTTAGTTGACTTGAAAAAATATTTTTTTCATTACGGAGTTTCCAAGGTGATCCTAAAACATGCTGGGCTCAAACCACCGGTAACAGCTACCATAGTTGAAATATAAATTTAAATCTACTTACCAAAAAGAAAGTATGGTATCAAATTTACAATTTACACATTTGTTTCTTAATTAAAACAATTCAATATACGTGAGTCATTACAAATTAATCTGAAATATTTTTAAACCTGGTTTAAATCAAAATCAAAATTTTATCTTCTTTATAAATAAAAATGAATGTTTGTATTTCTGTCCTCTATGTGTTTCGAAACCATTGGTCCGATTGTGATGAAACTTTGGCCTACTTTTAAGAATTTAATATACTTGGGCCATATTATGTGATAAGAGTTCACTCCTACCGGAAATCGAACCCGAGACCTCTTGATTAGCGGTAGTCATAGTGACCTACTGCGCCAATCGGGTCGACGAAATGTGCACATCATCTAGATTTATCAATTGTATCATTATGCCAAAAGTTCCTACGTTTCAAGTTTTTTTAGAAAACCCTTCGTGACAGACGGACGGCCAGGGGAGTGATTTTATTTGGGTACCCTTTTCTTCTTTTAAGGCACGGAACCTTAAAAACTAACAATAAAAGCCTTAACGTCATGTAACCTTGCCTTTACGCGCTCGTAGCAACTTCTTCAAAGCACTCTTCAAACAACATACACGTGTATTCGCATGATCAGTTAACTTATTGTTTTTTCCATTCTCCTTACGTCAGTCAGGTTCTTATATATTGGGTGCGACGGGTTGATATTTGTTTTCCATTTTCGATTAAATCGCCTCATTGCTACAGCTGATAACGCTCTTTTTGTATTGGCAGCACCTAATTATATAAGGTTAATGAAAAAAATATATATTATAGAAAAATAAATAAAAATTAATAATATACTAAACTTTTTGCCATAATAGGAATGAACAACTTCTAGCACCTTCAAAGTTACCTGACCTAACTATGAAAAATGATCATGGGCATTAGTGGGAATCACAAATCAGGGCGTCAGGGGATTCTAAAACCTTAAAAGAGGGTGACAATTGAACTGAAAGAAAGTATGTATGTATGAATTTCATACATAGGTAATACCACAGTTATTAATAATATACTAGTAAAAAAAACTGAGATATATACAGCGTATATATTATTATAGTGAATCCGCGGGGCACAGCTAGTTATGTTATAAATAAAGGTTACAAGCGGTTGTTGGGACCTACTTTTAGGAATTCCTACTACCACCATGATGAGCGATTTAATACCTAATATTATATGTGATTAGAGTTCACCCCCACCGGAAGCGGGTAGTCATGGTGACCTACTAACTAACTTACTACCTACGTCTCTCGGCGCGAACGCAATTTCGCGCCTTCCACCCACACATCGATTGTTTTTATGCTGCCTTTTTTGAACGACTGAACAAAACTACGTAGGTATTATCTCCGTGTAGGTTTATTATAGCATATTATAATATTTTGTCTGTAGCTCTATTTAACTTGTCAGCATTGTCGACACAATGTGCGCATTGATTACATTGATTTCTTTTGGATTATAATGACATTATTTTTGACAAACAAAGATAAACAAGGTGACGTATACGTTTACTGTTTTATATTATTACTCAGTCATTTATTTTCTAGCTGTTTATACAAGGAGAAAAATAATGAAAAGGAACATTCCTTTTATTTTCGTTGATGAAATTTTTATTCGGATTATTAACGATTCAATATTATAAATCGCAAGCCTGATAATTCCATTAGCGTGGGTTAGGAAATGAATTTATGCCGTATGTTTACTTTGTCACCTTAAAAATGGTCATCTTTGACTCAATTGCGTGTAAGATGGCTAAGATGTTATGGTCAATTTATCATTAAACTTCAGTAAACGAATCCGTCTGTAACCTCTTGCGACAACTCTTCCTTTTGCTAGAAGGTACCTATACCTAATCCCGAATTAGGTTGTGGAAGCCGTAACGAAAGTTTGTGACTGCAAGCCACAAATTTGTTTTTTTGATAATATACTGTTCACCGAGATTTCACCCGCATTAATTTTGGGATAAAAAGTACCCTATGTCCTTTACTGTACCCCTGACAACGTGTTTGCAAATTTCATGATGATCCGTTTAGTAGTTACGGCGTAAAAATGTAACAAACTAATAAACTCACAGTCGCATTTATGATACCTACCAATTAGTTAGGATATTTATAATATTGCCTTATTTTTTTCCTGCAGAGTTACTTATGAGCACATTGAAAACTATGCGAACGGCTGCCTGCGACGATGAAATCGTATCCCTGTACTGTCCCAACGACACATCGATCAACATCCAAAAGGCCCGGTACACGAAATCCACTTCAGCACCCTGCCTAGCTGATGTGATGATCTCAGACAGAACCGGCGAAGTGTGTGAACTGACTAACGCTCTACAGGTTAGTTTTCAGAATTCTTTTTTTTTTGTTAATCCTTATTTTTTTTGTTTTCTTTCCTTAAATTCTTATGGTTAGGTTTTATACCGATTTCAATTGGTATTTTTTCACTCTACGAGTGCTTTTTATATAAACACTAGCTGTCCCCCGCGATTTCATCCGCGGTAATTTTGGAGTTCCCGCGGAGGTTGCGGGAAAAAAGTACTCTATGTCCTTCAGTTCCCGCGGGAATTCCTGGATAAAAACTATCCTATCTTTTAATTTGGACCATATTATAAATGGTTGCAAAATTTTATCAAAATCCGTTCAGTAGTTTCGGAGTCCATCGCGGACAAACAACGTGACACGTGATTTATATATATTAGATTAGATAAGATAAAATAATGAAATAAATGAACCCTACTCTAAAAAATTACCCTTTTCTTGTATTTTTTTTAAATAAGTGTTCACTGTTTTTTAAAAATTGCTTGTAGCCGGCTAAATAACGAATAGAGTAAAAATAAAGAAAAATAAAGAACTGTTGTACTTTTTACTGTACCAAATAATAGGGTCAATTATAAGGACCAAATCACAAACCATAAATAACCATAGACCATCTTAAATTTAAAAAAAGACTATGGAATCTAAACAGATAAAGTTTGTGACATTGTTTAATTGGATATAAGTTATTTGGAACTACTGAACCGAGTTCTCGAGGTAATCCCGTAATTAACGCGGGTGAAACCGAGGTGGAACAGTGAGTTTTCAATATTTATGATACTTTCCCTCTAAATAATGGTTCATTTTTTACCATATAAAAAAAAAAACTTTTGATTTTCTACGTAAAATTTAGTTTTTTTCATTAATATCTATAAGCTATGACTATGATTGTTAAATCAATTTACTTAGGTACATTTTCTCACACTACTGCAATTACTTTTCATAATATAAGAGATTAACTGCATCCTATTATTTTAAATTCATATCTAAAAGTACTGATGATTTCCCGTAACTTCATGAAAGTGTTTTTATTTAACGTGAAAATGGGTAGGTATTCTTAATTGATATGAGTTATACCTACTTGTTCTATATTCGCTTAAAACATCGTGTAACTTGTTCAATTTAATTAATTTCAACTCTAACGAGCTTTTTTATGCTGTGTGTCTAGCTCCAACATTTTATTAAGTATTTTATAATAATAATATTTAATTATACATCATTATTGAAATTAGATTGAAAGATTTCAAGTTGATATTTTCGTACGTTGTTCGTTTTCATCAGTTAGGTAATTCTGTACATATACGTATACGTAGGTATGGACTGAAAATTGGTTTTTGTGTTAGATAATAGGCTGTTGTAAGAGGTTAATTGAAATTGGCAATATATTAAAAATGCGAATAAAAAATTGTGTGTTACAGACACGAGCAGCATTTTGTTATTTTCGAAAAGAATAAATCCCACCAAAAACATTTTCATGTAAAATGTTGACAAGACGAGACCTTAAAAACTGTCAAAAAGTTATCAGATCTCATGTAGAGCCAAGCTTCGAACTCTACACGCCCTAACTTTACAAGACTCATACACACTTCCGTTCCCTAATTTAGGGGTTGGGGGATAAAAGTTACAAATTTTATAATACTTTGTTGTTTGTGTACTAACACATTAGGAAATACCCTAAGAATTTTGATGATCATCAGTGAGTCAGTGACGAAATCAGGGTTTTTTAGATGTCAATAAAAACTAAAGCATAAGAGCTATGCAATTAAAACTTTACACTATGTTTAATAAGTCTGCTATCGACAACATATCCCGAGAATTTTGTTTATCTACTGATAACTAAATGTTTTTCTTTAAAATTCTGTAATGGTACGGAACCCTAAATTTGCGAAGTCCGACACGCACTTAGCCGCTATTTTTTTATTGACTTCTTCGAATACAAACTTAAAAGTTTGCAACATAGCATTATAAGATAATATGTCTTTTCCTATTTTTTTAATATGACGTGTCAACAATTCACAAACAAATGAATGGGAATGCGTTTTTTTTGTTTAATTTATTAAGGCTTGGCAACTAGGCCTTTAGTCATAGCTTACATTTTATTTATTACCATAGTCTTTAAAAGTAAGTAATAGTATATACACTAAACACACACTTGATACTCTTTAGACAAATCTAGTTAATTTGAGCTTGGTAGTATATTTTTTACAAATCAAAGTTGGTTGTGTTGCCATAAACACATCTACTTGAAAACACATATACCTACTCCAATTAAAAATATTTGTGTTTTGCAGATACTTATTAACAAAAAAGGTTTATTAGTATAGGGATGTTGCAGACTTTTGAAAAGCAAAATTCTAATTAGTCCGTCAGTTAGAAAATAAAAAAAACAATAGACACGTGTTTTTTGCTTTTTTAAATAAATTAAAATATACAGAAATAAAGCGCATTAAAGTTTAGGGTGAGGGGGTCGTGACGTCACTAACCGCAAAACCGCCATACAAAATGTCAGAATAGTGACGTCACGCGAAATTTCAACTCAGTATATCGCCCTTATTTTTTGATTACGTAAAAAAAGAAAAAATACGTGTCCAATATTTTTTAATAATCTACAAGACGGACTAAAAAGTAAAAATTAGTCAACATGCCCATTATACGTACTATATGGTATCACTACTTAGTTGTTTTGTAGCCTAAGTATAGATACAGAAACACTCTGCTTAGTAGGTGGCGCTGTGTGTCAGATAAAATGAGCAATAATTATTATTTGTTGCCAGTATATGCTGCTTCAGAAAGTGGTGGAAAAATGTCAAAAGAAGCCTTCTTGCGCGTTCGATATAAAGCTCAATCGATCGCAAGTGGATCCCTGTCCAGCGTCCAAAAAGTTCGTCGAAGTAGAGTACAAATGCCGTCCTAGTAAGTACTACGTTTTTCTATTTTTTAATATAACGCATTACTCGTCCTATGTGTCCGATATTATAGTATAGTAGCTGACCCCCGCAGTTTTACCCGCGGTAAATTCGGAGTTCACGCGGGAATTCCGGGATAAAAAGTATCCTATGACACTTAGGATCACTGTAGCTTCCTATAAGTGAAAGAATTTCCAAAATCGGTTCAGTAGGTCCAGAGATTACCCCCTACAACGTCACAAACTCACAAACTCATAAACTTAGTATAGATAACTATACACGGTGAAATTACCTGTTGTAATTTATTATGGACGCATTTTAGAGCCCGTCTTTAATAACACTATTTAGAATTTTACTATGGAAATTACATTGGCATTGCCATAGTAAAATTGGCTACTTGATCAAATTTTTTTAGTCCGTCGTGTAGATTAGTAAAAATATTGGACACGTATTTTTTCTTTTTTTACGTTATCAAAAAATAACGGCGATACATTGTAATTTCGCGTGACGTCACAACCCGGTAAGTTTGTACGGGGCTTATACTGAATAATGACGTCACGAGTTCCCCACCCTAAATTTGAATGCGCTTTATCTATGTTTATTTTCATTTATTTAGAAAAGCAAAAAATACGTGTCTATTATTTTTTAATTTTCTAGGAGAGTACCCAATTCTAAATAGTGTTACTAAAGACGGGCTCTAAAATAAGTCCATAGTAAATTTCAATAGGAAAATTGCATTGTGTATATTGTGTTGTTACACTTTTCTACTGGACCTAAATCATCACATAAATGAAACCTACCAACCAGAAACTCCTTAGGTATAAATGCTGTGTCTATCTTTTTGATAACCTTAATATAGTCAAAGCTTGTTCGTTCCTCGCGCATTTCGTATGTCATTCAAATTCATAGACTTTTATTTATGGGGGCCGTACTGGAACAGTCTCTACCGCATGCATTGTTATCTTTGTAGCTCTGTTTGCCAGTTGCTGTATGTCAGTTTCCTACTTCTATGAAATCGAAATAATGCCTTTCTCTTGCACTGCGGTTTTTCTTGTTTTACTGGAACTTTAACAACGAACCAAAATAACTGTACGTTACTTCCGTTTGTTATTTTTTTTTTCAATGCAAAGTTAAGACTATTTATTTGGAAGTTTCTTACGTCTATTTTATTGACAGAATATCCCGAGAATTTTATTTATCTGGTATAATCCAAACCCAAGTTATGAGTTCAAAAAACGACAAAGCGCTTTGAAAAAAGGTAGGTAGTGCCCTTGCGCTTCGTTTGACTCGTCTTGGCTTTAGGTCGTTTGGGAATAACATTATGTTACCATAACTTATAAATATAAGCAATTAAAGAAGAAATAGAATTTGTTTAGAGAACGAAATTTTATAAATATGAGAAGAATTTTTAACTACTAACTAGAAATTATTTCTTCAAAGGTTTCTTAAGTACCTACCCAAAGGCATCGGACAAGTAGGATCTAAACTATAGACACGGTAATATAATATTACATTATAACGTCGCCGGTCGCACAGTAGAATTTATGGTCGAACAAAGGTATCAATGTGGCTTCTAAGCATAAAGATATTAAATTATTTAAGTTATCGACTCATGGTCCGTCAAACTGAATATGATATATATATATATAGTTATATCTACCTTCAGTATCATTGATTCACGATAAAATAATTTACCGATTCCAAATAGGAATATAATAATATATAAATTATATTACATTTTATTTTTTAACGAAAAGCTATGACTTCTAAATAATTCATCAGTGATGATATATATAGTTCATACCGATTCGGAGGATCGAATTGAGTTTAAAAAAAATATTTAAATTTAAATACATAATCGTATGATACATAGTATTTAGATTTTAAACGAATAAAAAATTTCCTTAAAGTACGAAAAACAACTGAATATAAATAGCGTAGTAATTGAACCAATGTGAACTTTATTGAAAGCGATTGTTGGTATTTTTGCATACCTACCCATTCACTTAAAAGTATACGCACGTACGACAGTGTGCACATTTTATACATACATACATTTAGATCCAATAAAAGAGGACAAGATAACACTTTTTCGGTGCTCTCACCTACTTTTCGATATTGTTACTTGCTGAATTCGCCCCACGAAAACATTAGAGTGAATAAATGGCACAATACGCCCCTTTTATGAGGCTCAGTCGTCAGGGCCATTAGGTGGAAGTTATTGGATCCTTGCTTTGTTTTACTTAGTCCTGGAGATTTTGCAGAGCCTGCCCAGATCCAACAACAGATTTATATGCGCTTTCTTTATGAAATTTTACAGTCAAAACTACGGTGTGCTTTGCGAGCATTCCGTAACGCTTAACTATTTTTATACAGTAGGGGGAGCACGAATTTTTTCGCTCTCGTCTAGTCGATATCGAGCACTTTTTTTGTATGGAAAATGAACAGCGCCATCTATCCAGTGTCGTTCATTTTCCATACAAAAAAACGCTTTGACATTACGACGATATCGACTAAACGAGAGCGAAAAAATTCGTGCTCCCCCTACAGTTCTTTCAAATAGTTTTTAACCCTTCCCTGGAACAATATTTTAAAATTGTATAAAGTTACCATTATTACCTATGTATGATAGTTGGTTATTATTATGCCGATTAATATTTGTAATAATATAGTCAGTCAAATTCCGAGATTTTCTCGATAAATTTTTGATGTTACCGCAAAAGCATTTTATATGTTACTCATTGAGCTAGGAAATGTACGTAGTATATTTATTACTCTGAGCTAAAACGTTGTAACTTGAAAACGGATGATCGAAAGTCAGTGCTTTCTAAAAATCAACCAAACGACACAAATCTCTATTTTTTTAGGTATCTACTTTAATCTGGTAACCACTTAATATTATAGATGGGTACCTAGATAGATACATAGATATAATAACTCTTTAATGTACACCAAATAAAAAAGTTTTTACAAATCTAAAATTTAACTTAATAGGTAGGTATACAAAACGGCTTTATCGCTTAAAGCGATCTCTCCTAGGAAACTTTATACTTCCCTTATATTAAACGCTGTCATGGTTTTATGGTTTCATTTTTTTCATATATAAAATCAGTTTATGAAATTGACAAAAAAGAATCAGTTACGATAAAAGCAAGTATAGAATGATTTATTTAATATCAATAAACAAAAAAGGGGCTAGGGGATTCACTAATCGCGTGCTGCCACAATTTTTACGAGGGTTCTCTGTACATGTATCGATGTGATTTGTATGATGTTAATAAATTTCTGAACGAGGTCACTGCCCGTCTCGTGTGGGAGCGCCAGGAAGCGCGGGAGCGGCTTGTAGGTGTGGCCAGTGGCTCATTAGTCTAGTACCCAAACACATATGGATAGGCGGTTGGAACGCGGCGTTTTTTTATTATTCTAAAATTGAATGCTAAAAATTAATAATTATAGGTACCGTGTATTATTGCACCAATGTAGTTTCAGTTGTAAGAATCAAAATCTGAGAAGTGATGCTATAGGTGACAAACTAACACAAAAACTATTTTTTGAGAAAACACTACTATTTCAAACTTTTTACATTCTGAACAACTAACTGATCGGCAAAAGTTAAGACATAGTAAAAAAAAACCTTTAGTTTGACATTTGACTTTACTCCCCAGAACTTTAAACTCCTATCTGAAACTTTATTGGCGCTATAACAAAAGCGCTAAAAAACACCTTGTATGCAGATACAAGGTGTTTTTTCTTTCAAAACAACGGGTTTTGAAAATAGTTGACTTTTCTAATCTGAAAAAAATTACAGTTAGTCCATATCAAAGTCGGCCCCGAGAATCCTTTGGGCATTATTCGCTATTTTTCAGTGTCGGATTTGACCATCCCGATTGAAAAATGTACCTACCTACGTCCAGTTTGAACCGACACTTTAGTTAGAATCTGATGAAAAGATATTTAAAAAAAAGTTTTTTGTCTTATTTACAAAAGTTGACAAAATTGTCAAAGCGGATGCATGAGATTAAATGACATTCGACGTGAAATATGACTAGGTAGGTATAGGTATATAATTTTCCAATTCGAGAATCAGAAAAAAAATAAATTGTGTGAAATATATCAATAAATCTCGCTACCACAAGGCTTCAGAATAATAATGATTATTTTTATTTTGTATCTTACCTATTTCTTTACGAATATCAAATTTCTTTTAGAATCGACTTACTTAAATTATTACGCTTCGGTAAGTTAGTATTTGAAAAATGTGATTGAAAATTTATTTCACTTTCTTAATTTATTTATTCTTCTGGATATTTACAACAATATTTGCTTAATAATAAAATGCTTTTCTTTATAACAAGCCGATAAATGGTGAGGAAAATACATTGCGATTCTCTGAATACATTTAGCTATGTATTGTTAAATAAGTGCCTAACTGGATGTAAATACAAATAGGTACTCAAAACGTATTATTTTATAATTATTATTATTTATTTAAAGTTAGAAAACGATATAAACGTAAAAATAGAGTAAAATTGTTGCAAATCTATAATAAAATTGTAGTATCTTCGAAACTACTGAACAAATTATCATGCGGTTTTGACGAGTAGATTAAGTTTAGCTTGGAGCAACAAGGATATGTTTTATTTAAAACGGATGTCGGGAAAAATTTTGTACAAAGGCTTTTGATGCGGGTACAGCCACGGGTCACAGCTATAGTTAGTAAAAAATGCAGCATTAGAAATAGAAAAACGTGTTACGTTCTTTAGTAAACGATTGTCTGCGAGGCGCTCCTACATGTAATTTACTCTAGAAGCATCCATTAGAAGCAAACGCCGAGCACTTGGACAATAGCAACAATAGTGCTGTGCCATAGGTAGGTAGGTACTACTGTTTATCGTATTGCCTACATCGGTAGTGTCAGATTACCGTGCTAATGGGTAGGAAAGGGTTGGCCTATAACTGAGCCTATAACTAATGTTTACTTTTAATTATGAAATAATAAAAAAGGTCATAATATTATCTACAGCAAATAAATCACCTTTAGGGGTTTCATACAAAGGGGTTTTCAAGTAAATATCATGTCAAATTGACAACATTTCAATTTTTTTCCCTTATGTTTTTTCACGCTAAATAAATAGTATTTAGAAAACACGTATTTTTTCTTTTCCCGAAATTTTCATTCTAAGTTATTCAAAAATTAATTAGAAATGTTGAAAATTTAAAAAATTCATGTCAGGATGAACATATACATTTCCTTGGCCCCACTTGACATGACAAAAAAAAATCCAGACTAACTTTGTCTAACAGAATAACATTGACACTTAATTTTTTAATTTAGGTAAATACGGTGAGCGTAAAGGTATTTACGGTGTAGGTACATCCTAACTTTGGACCTCACGAAGTTTTTGTTGAATATTTCGTTAAATAAGTAATAAAAAAGGTCTAAAAATGTGTACGGTGATATTTAAACAAATATCTCGAAATGGTTTTCTATTTAAAGTACCTATTTAAAGTTTGAATGTCCGGTATGTTAGTATTTAACTTATATTTATATTAGTACTAACTGTTCCCCACGGTTTCACCCACGTTAATTCCGGAGTTCCCGCGGGAATTTTGGCAAAAAAGTGCCCTATGTCCTTCTCTGTATATCCCTGACAAATGTGTGTGCAAAATATCATAATGATCGGTTGAGCCGTTAAGGCGTGAAAGCGTAACAGACAGACAACTGTTTCCTACTGTGGTCCGAATCGACCCATTACAAAAAAGTTCTTGGGCGCAGGCTGCGGCCCGAACCGCTCGCGGTGCGAAAGACTAAAGACCCGACAGACAGACAGACAGAGTTACTTTGGCATTTATACCTAATATTAGTAGGGCTTTATTATGTATTTTTATTAATTTAATCAGGTGTCAATTCATTTTTGAGGTTGTAAGGGCCGCGTTTTGCGGTAAAAGCTACCTGCGTAATGTAATTAAAAAGAAACTTAAAGGATATTTACCTACTTTATATTTTGTTAATAACGCGGGACTTGAACGCGATGTTTTTTATTACCTTTATTTTGCCTGACGTTTCGGCTGAGTTGCATTATGTCAGCCTGTGACCACGGCGTGATGCAACTCAGGCAAAGACAGGTAATAAAAAACATCGCGTTCAAGTCCCGCTTAGTTAAAAAAATATAATGCGCTCAAAACGCGAAAATCTAAAAACTTTAATTACTTAAATTGTTGAAGAATTTATTTTTTAATCTTTGAATGTTGTTAATGATTATCAATTATTAGAAATATTTAATTTAAGTAAATTATAAGATATCTATATATACTTTTCCTATGCAACTCCGCTGGACTCTGGATGTTTTTTTCTTATCTTGTACCTACTTAAATTTGTTCAAGATACATATGTACAATGTACATTAAGTGTATGTAATAATGATTAATTTCCTTTACAGCCGAATTCCTCAGTCTTTTAAGATGTGAGAACGACATACTCGAGTTGAGTTGTAATCCCGACTTTAAGATAGCTATCTTCAAAGCAGAGTTTGGACGCACTCCGTACGAGGCTTTCAAATGTCCTCAATCACAAAGCCTTGAGTACAAAGGTAATTGTTCATGATATTTTTTTTATTTAAGGATTTATTCAGGGATACATAACTTTAGCCAGCCTTACATTTCACCTTTGTTGATGACAACGGAGAATCAGTTTCAGACTTAAATCATATATCAAAGGGAAGTAGGCAAATATTATATAAGTAATCTTTTTTCTTCAATTTATTTATTTATTTGGCTTGACGAGAAATTTAATGAATAGCAAATTACTTCAACTCTTAAAACTAGATTCATAAAAGGTATTTTCATTTAAAGGTAGGCAGTCTATCAAACTTTCGGTAAAATTATTCGGTACAGGTTCTTTGTTGTTTAATATACAATAGAACTTACTCTAACGTCAGCTGGTTTTGACATGCGTTACAAAGTCGAGAATGATCGAAAGGGTTAGTATACAACGTGTTAATAAAATAATTGAAAACTAGAAAGTAGTTAGCTCAAAATCAACGCGCGAATCGATTGCACTATGTTTTAATATAGGTTATATTTTTTTTTTACCAGCCCATGTCTAAATTATTTATAATACAATATTTGGCGCGTACGCCGCCCGCAGAAAAAAATTTGAACCGGTAGGCGCGGGCGTAGCGCTTGGAATTTCGTAGATAGGTCACCTCCAAACTAATGTTGAATAACTTTTAAAGTATAAATTTTTTCGACATAAAATATAATTTTAATCATATTATTGGTTATTTTTTAAATGGGGTGTATCAGGTTTTCAGTTATTTCATTAACACGTTGTATATGTATGTTTTACAATATCATCCTTATTGGATAAAAATATTACCATCTAATAATTGCAACTAGACGAATTACTATTTATCATTGAGTCCAACAAAAAAAAAACTAGGTATATGCTGGTACTTAACGAAATATATGCAGATTATCGGAAAAAACACCGCCGTTAAAACTCCACTCGGTTTTCTATCGGTACAAAAACATACGAAGTTACTCCTTCACACCTTTAATTTAATAAACAAATTAGTAAAATAAAATAAAAATTAATAAACAAAAATTAAATCAATGGAAAGAAAGAAAAAAAGATTTA
Source organism: Zygaena filipendulae (assembly GCA_907165275.2). NCBI lineage: Eukaryota > Metazoa > Arthropoda > Insecta > Lepidoptera > Zygaenidae > Zygaena > Zygaena filipendulae. The sequence goes on from OU015659.1 coordinate 8,936,539, forward strand.
TTGAAGCAAAATGAGACACCCAACACAAATGAACATACAGACCAACACAAATGAAAACTATTAAAGATAGTTAAAAAGGTATGTCGTGAGTGTGGGGACACGCTGCACGCTGGTTTTCAGTCAGACCACTGACGCACGAAAACCGCGCAAGACGGACAGGCGCACACAAACCATACACATAGTACATAGTAGGTATTATATTATCTGTGCTTTTACTAACAAACTAATACAATCATATATCATTTACGTTGAAGAAAATAAAAATGTAAGCGGCCAATAATAGTGTGAGGTTTTTTTTATTATTTTCTAGCTTGTGAGGCGTCGCATGGAACAGAAACTGTTATAAAAGTATGCCACGGAAAGCAGCATTGTCTTGTGCCAGTTGACAGCAAAGTCTTCGGTACACCTTGCGAGCCGAACATAAGCCCCTATCTTAAAGTCACCTATGCCTGTGGTGAGCTCTTTTTATACATTCCTAACAAATTTCTTTAAATTTCAAGTTAAGCGTCTATTATAGTGAAAAACCTTTTAATTAATACTTTGTCTGCTTTATGGTGCTTTTAAGCAGTGAAAAAAATTATGTTTGTTTCAGTTCCTCAGGGAGTTCTAGCGCCGAAATACGAGTTAAAAGTCGGAGAGACTGAAATTTCAAATAGCAATGAAATTGGTCGGAATAATAGACACGAAACAGGTTCACAATTACTATCGTTAAAAAAACTAACTTTCTTTTTTCATTAAATTCACTGTATATATAAGATTTTCTTGCATAAATTTTCACTTGATTTGAACAGATCGAAAATGGAGTGGAGGTGATCAGAACCAGTCTCCGCCAGTCGCTGATCGACCTCTGCAATCTACTAAAGACGGCGGTATGTAAAGAATTGACACTCATTGCGGTAAATCGCCGATTAGTAAAATAAATGGTACCTACCTACACCTGCTATATAATATAACTACTTATATATATAATAATCTTTATATCTTTATGATATTATGAATGCGAAAGATCCTTAGTGTGTGTGCTGAAACCAATGGAGAGATTTAGATGAAATGTGAAATCGAGATATCTTACATTCTTAACTCTCTTAAAATGCTTGTTTGGGACAGGTCAACCCAAACAATTATTTTAGTTTATTTTTATTATTATTATACTTGCTAACACTAGTTTTAAGTCAAATATATACTACTAACAAAATATGGAGATTATCTGAAATAAAATCATTTAATATTTTCTATTTTATTTTATTTTTAAATACGATTATTTTTTTATAAAATTTATGCCTAACGTAACGTAACGTTTTTTTAACGTAATATTATGTGTTAGATAAATATACATTTACAATTACGAAGCATTAGATACCTAACTACAAAGCATAAATGGTAAGCTGCTAATTGATTTACTTAGAGAGCAATTAATTATGGTCTTCAAATTAAATTGAACCGCCGAGATAGATACACATAATCAGACTGTAAACTGTGTGCTGAATGTAAACTCCAGACAGCCACATTATAATATCTTAACTCAATCTTACTCAATAAGTCTTTTTAAAATGTTCATACAAGGTTATTTTCAATGTACTTACATTAAAATCGATACATCTGAACGGTAGTTTTATAAGAAAAATAAATAATTAAAAGAAATTTATTAAAGCAGATTTGTAATGTTATCTTTATTTATTTATTTATTTATATTATCTTCGCAAAATGGATCAAATTTAGGCAATCGACGTTTTCTGTCCCTGATTTAGTTAGGATTTCAAAAGGTGCTCGTTGTTGCAATTTTGTTGTTACATTTTCTTTCCTATGAAAATAATCTCTGCTGTAATCTTGTAAATTTTTTGCAGAACCATCAACCAACTCAACTTTATATCTCTATATCGGAATAGGATTAGCGGTGACCGTCGTCATAGCGGCGTCAGTAGTCGCGATCCGATGTTACATAGTACGAGGATCGTCGAAGAACTCTAAAACAGATGACATGTTCAATGTAGAAACGCCGAACGTTTTCAACGACAACACATCCGACATCGACAACGATATAGACGTGAGCCACATATCTGGAACTTTCTACGATCCCATGCATCCAGATATGATTCTGTATAGAGACATTCCAGGCAACCGAGGCACATTGAGGGCAATGAAACCGCTATCGACGATCTATCCAACAGCCTCGAGTGCTTATGGAAATGATACAGTGCCATATGTGAGGAAAATAACAACCGATGTGTTCAGGAAAAGTGTCGAGCACGACGCGGATCCCGATGCTTTAGTTAGTCCGAGGAGTTTGAGAGGATATTCAAATTCGCAGTTCTACTACGGCTGACGATGAATCTTATTGTGTGGGTAATGAATGAAGAAAAGTTTCCGTTGAAGAATTGGTGCGAAAATAATAAATTTTGGAAATTAACATCACGGTTTGTAAAATCTATTTGTTTCCGTGATTGTTAGTCATTTGATTGACGTTGGCGCAGGCGTGGTAGATAAATCACCACAGTGGAGAGTAATGGAACATACTGTTTTATGTAATATATAGAGCAATTCCTTGAGTTTCCATCAATATAGGTACTTAAGGCTGTCGGTGAATTTAAAACTTTAATACAGCTTCAGCTCATAATTAAATTTCAGTTTGACTAATTGTATTTGAATTAAATACTATTTAATATAAAATAAAGTTAAAGTTTATGCTTAAACTAAGCTAGGTCCGAATCCAATTTTCACCTAAACGAGATTTAATTATTTATAAGTCATAGCCACCTTAAATGCCAGCTTAAAATGATGTCATCAGGGACGATATTATTTATTATTTAACAATAAGTAACACAGGCTATATATATATGTATATAGAAACGGCAGGGAAAGATGTATGACCGGAAAAGATTTTTATTCATGTTATGAAAACTGCTGTGCTTTAAAAAAGAATGCGTTATTTTATTATGGATACTGGATATATAGACTCATATTAATTGATAATGATATTATGATTATGATGTAATTAGTAAATAATCCTATTTCAATTAAGTTTGGGTATTTGGATATTTAGATGCTGGAATACTTGGATGTTTGTGTTTCAATCACGGCCGTGTGATTAAGTTGCGTTAATGCCGTAGCAGGAAAACTGCCAGACGAACTTTTTGACAGTCGGTAAAATTGACAGCCACTTTGTATTGACATAACAAATAAATTTTTTCAATGGAATCCCATGATTGACGCTAGATATACTGCGGAAACAGTTAGTAAGTAAGTAATTAAGGTTACAACACCAAAAATAAGAAGAAAGAAAAATTAGAAGCCAAAACAGGCTTGTCATAAACAGAGATTTGAGACAAATTACACAAAAATGCGCAGAATGCATGAATGGTATTTCTTTTATGCATCCATGCATAAAAGAGATAAATGTACCAAGTACTTTATTAACAACACGGGATTATAACACCACAATTTTTAAACACCATAACATTTTATTCTGGTATTGATATAATGGTGTATTCATGTATATAACTTCAACTACATTTTTCCAATACTTAAATAATGTCATGAGTACAATAATATTTGTTTAAGAGCACTAAGTTATAATTTGTGATTTAGCACCTTTTCTACATGTTTCTGAAATATATTTCCACAATTTATGTAAAAAAATGCTTAGCAAATTTTATATAATAATGATAACAACAATCTGTGATTGTAAATAAATTATAGTTAAAATACCTACTTAGTTAAAACTATACCAATAGTTAATGATTAATTAGTTTCGCTTGCAATAGGCTATTTAACAATTTTTTTTTCAAAATTCTATTTAATCCGTCAGTTTGATAATAAAAAAAATAATAGACACGTACCTATATTTTGCTTTTTCAAATTAATGAAACTATACTTGGATAAAGCGCATTAAAGTTTAGGAGTGGGGACTCGTTCGGTACCTGTTTGTAACGTCACGCTACATATCGACTCAACGTATCTCCGTTATTTTTTGTTTACGTAAAAAAAGAAAAAATATGTGTCTAATATTTTTGAATCTACAGGACGGATTAAAAATATTTTTTTTGTCAATTAATAGCCTATTATGGTAGTTATGTATAATATAATATATAATATGCTTTGGTAAGTATGTAAGACAAAAAAAAAAGAAATGGGAAAGGGAAGAAAAATACTATTTATAAAAAAATCTATTCAAGAGCGAGTCAGGCTCGCCAAACAGGGTTCCGTAATAAAACAACATAGAGCAGAACTCGCTATTTTTGTCACGCAGCATATACATATAACAACATTTACATATTCGGAAAAAAACCACAGCTTTCCTGTAATAATATGTACTCAGTTAAGATAAAAAATAAGGGATATAGACCAACAGAGGAGGAGGGAATAATTTTTTTCTGTTCTTTCGAATGTTGAAATTTGATGATTCTCGCGCGCGCGTATATCAATTAAAAATAATGGTTTTACTTATTGACGCGCCATATACACGCATATCATTAAGATCTACCAATATTACAAATTTCATCTTTCTATGTTAAATACTTAGTTTTCGAACAAAACTTCTGTGACAGACGGGCAGGAGAGTTCTGTTCTATTTTTTAAGATACCGAACCATGGAAGAGGATGTGATGACGACTTATTGTGAATTACTCTTAGGGTAAAACCAGGATAGTTGCCCTGGGGGTATAGTTGCCCCGATCGTAATTACTCTAGTTTCGCAGATGAATCGCGTGCTATTTTATTTATCTATCAAAAGACTTTCCAACTACTATTAAGTGGACTGTGGACCGCGTCTCATGTCTCTGTGCGATTGCACGGGAACGCAAGTTGCGATCAAAGATTTTTCGGGATAGATGCCTTGTTTCTCGACGGGTCGTCTATCCTAAATGTAATTTATATGAACTAGGCAACTATCCCATATATGGGATAGATGTCACAAAAAGTAGAGGTCCGTAGAAATCGCTAATACTCTGGAAATTTCAAAGATAATGTCTTTTACATTTAATAAATTTGTAGATAAAGAACCAAAGTACTTGCCAGTTTAAAAAATAAAATATTTTGATTTATGTACCGGGAGATATAAAACGATTTCGAAAAGTGTGGCAACTATCCGGGTTTTACCCTAAATCTTAATGCAAGGGTATCGCCAGCTAATGGACCAAGTAGGGGGAGGGGAACAGATAATGATAGGATACAAAAAATTTTTATTCCAACGCTCCGTTAAGGGATTTCATGACACTTTTGGACTTTCCTACTTTTGCGTTTTTTTGCAAAGTTCTCGATTACGGATCCTTAAAATGCTCTAGGCTGCAAATATAAATAATAATTAATAATGTGTGAACATTTCTCATTTTGCAATTATCCTAACATTATAAATGCGAATGTGAGTTTGTTTTTGTTACGCTTTCATACCTTAAACACTCAACTGATCATCATGAATTTTGCATACACGTTGTCAGGGGCACAGAAAAGCATATAGGGTACTTTTTTACTCCGAAATTTACGTGAGTGAAATCGCAGGAACAAGCTTGCATTACAGAGGTATTTTTGTTGAATTACTAGAGCTCTTCTTAGCAATACCTACTCTTGCCACTCAGTTAGATGAAATTGCTTGATTCTGTAAACTCATTCGCATTCACTCACTGTTATTGTAATGCGTATTATTATAAACTTGGTCTCTTTTCTCTCCTGTAATAATATAATAATATGTTTATTAAATATATTTCATAAAAATGTTGTTGTTAAAATACGTACCTACCAACTAAAATAAATACGTATCTACTCGTACTTAATCATGCCAATTTTTTATAACATTTTTTGTAAATAAAAAAATTCACAAATTGTTTTTTATTTGATGTTGCCACCCTGATTTGCAATAAATGGACGAGTCATTAACCGCAGTGCTGAGACGAATTATTTTCGAAATAAAAAATGCAGTAATGGTTGCGTGGCTTGGCGCCATTATTCATGAAAGTTAAGGGGAGACATTCTGAATGATAGCCATATAATTCAACGAGCAAAAATGCTAATTTATAATGGAATAGGTAAATGACTTTAAGTGGAAACTTTTTGTAAGTATTTATGTAATGGATATTTTGATAGACTTCACCACGGAAATGGTAGGTACTCTGCGTAATTTCTGCGAAGAACTTTTTTGTTGCAAAACTTTCACTTACAGCGGTGAATACTTATTCACAATAGGTATTTACTGAAGAAAATGGCATGCCATTAATTTTTCTGATGATTCACTTCTTAATTTTTCAACAGAAGAGGATAGCCAAGAGGTATCAAAGATAAGAATAATGTAAATGTAGAAACGTAACTTTTAACAAGGAACCATTCAGCATGCTTATTGCTGAACTCATTTCTTATTTCTTTGTCATATTTTTTGTAGTGTACCTAGTACTTACCTACCTATTTACAAACCCGCAGCAAAATGAAATGCTTGCTTATATTTCACTAAGTAAGTCGTATCCCTTGGAAGATTTGAATATAATTTACATAATTTTACATTTCTAATCTCCAATGCTTACAATTTAAATCTGTGATTAATTGAAGGTATTAGAAATGGGAGAGTAAATTCGGAAATGGATTTAATATTTAATATTAGGGGCTACATGAAGCAAAGGAATTAAGTGGAAAAAAAAGAAAGGAATTCTCGTCTATCAAACGTAATCAAGTATAGTTTAAATAGATACTATGGCTATTAGTTTTGTGACAAATTGCAAAACTTCAATCAAAATCAACGGATCCCAACAGTGTACAAAATGGGTAGGCACTTAGCTACTTAAAAAAAAAGGAAAAGTCAAACAAGTTTCGTAAACGTAAAAACGAACAAGGGAAATCGAATGAAGACAATTTATTCCCAAATTCGATTCAAAATTCGACTCCATTTGGCCTACCTTCTATGTCGTTAAGGTAAGTTATATACCGCTACGGATGCTATTTCTTTGTTAGTCGGTGCCCCGTTTTATGTCTACGGTGAAATGTGAATTTGAATTGAGAATTACAAAACGACTTTCCAATAATACTTTTTTGCACTTAACTTATTTTGTTGTTTCTCAAATATCTTTCACGCAAACACTTCTTGTGTTCGACGAAAATATACCTTATTAGTGATTTTTACTTTCATTACTTTCAAATACACTGTTTAAATCTGAATCCTCACTATATTTAGCGACTAAGTGATAAGTTATGTTGCCTAATATTGTAACAAGCATAAAAAAACATTGATGACTGAAATGAAATCCAAATCAAAACAAATCGTATACAAAAGGTAATTTGTTGAGTGATGAATAATGTCTATAAAATTAAAAATAAGTATTTATAAAAAAATATTAAAATGATTGGCTATGATTTATTTATTTATCCACATTCATCAGCAATATGGTATCGTGAAAATACAATATCAAGCATTTTAGTTTCTTTGTAGGTATACCTACCTATTTGAGGTATATTATCTCAAGAACAGATGAACAGATTTTGGAAATTCACAATTTCAAGTTATAGTTTCCCTTTATTTTTTTTAATTAATTTATTGTTAATTAATCAATTAATTCAATGATTGGGCTTATTTCATTATTAATTTTTTCATTATATATATAATACAATTACTATTAAATTCAACAACAGAATGTAAACAGAGTTGGTACATAGATTTTTAGAGAGTCTCAAAGAACTTACAACTCCACTCACGTTCTCAGAAAACTTCCTAAGTCATAAGCTTTTTTGAAAGTTGTTCGACAAACGATAACGTGGACGGAGACGTGGTCTGGTTTTAAGACAGACATTGTTACATTCCCAATAGTTTCGTACCTGAAACAAAATCCAGCTTTGATTTGAGGACTTCGTTACGCGGAGGTTTTCACCCATAACCCAACATAATATTATATTATAGTACTAGCCTTTCTCCGCAGTTTTACCCGCTGCAATTTCGGAGTTCCTGCGGGAATTTTAGGATAAAAAGTATCCTATGTCCTTCTCTGTACCCCTGAAAACGTGCACGCAAAATTTCATGATGATTGGTTGAGCCGTTACGGCGTAAAAACGTAACAAACAAACAACCTCACTTTCACATTTATAAGATTAGTAAGGATAACATTTTTAATCTGACGTATGCATTTAATAGGCATTTTTAATCTGCGTAGGCATTTAATTTTGACTGCTAATAAACTTTAGAGTTTTGTAGATAAAAATGCAAAGCTAATATATTTTATAAAACAGAGAAAGGAGCCATTTGTCCTTGGGTTTGTATACGAAGGTACGTACCTACATATTATATTACTTATTATTATTAAATTGATTATTAAATTTTATGTATCAATAGAAAAACATCTTTTATCGTAGGTAATGTACCATCATTTTGATCTTCATAAATATAGTACCTACTTAATATACTTAAAACAAAGTTGGTGGCTTTCCGTATGTTCGTCTGAAGGTTAACAAAGATTTCTCACATAAAACAATGGGTTTCTTATGCGCTATTAATTTTTTCGGAGAATTTAAGGAAATAATGCCCAAATATTAAATTTAAAGTAAGTAAATTTAGGTGAATGTATTTGTAAGGAAAAGCTAGTATGGTATACGTATTATAATGATTTTAATATTTTAAAAATAATAATAATCTACTAACAGCAATCAACCGATACACACTACTGTCGCTTAAATCACCATTCGTACTTACATAGGTACCTACTTACCCTGAGGGTAAAAACATTAATATTAATTTAAAATCCTGAAACACTTGCGAGTGAAACCGTGGACATTTGCTATAATTATATTCACAACATTTATGTCAGTTTAGGTTTTTTTTACCGATTGGTCAGACATTTAATGTCCATAAAGTTAAAAAAGAAATCACAAAACCTAGACTATATAGATGGCGCTGTGTTAGTGATACAAATAACAATAATAGTTTACAAGCACAAATCACAATAGGTACCGAGACCACAGAACAGATACGAAGGACATCAACTCAGTTTTGTATGAAAACAAATGAAAACCAGTGTCGCCTGGAAATTTTCGTACAAACTTCATCATGCTCAAAACATTCATTAAACGTAACGTTAATATTACGGAAGTCAAATTTTGAATGAAATAGCTACGTTCCGTATGTTATTCGAAAGGAAATCGCAAGCAAGTCATTTTGTTTTAAATCTCAGACGAAATAAATAGAGCCATTAAGGCGTGAAAGCGTTACAAACAAGCCCACTTTCGCATTCACAAGGTAAGACCATTCCTTTTTGCTTGGCACAGTTATATATATATTTTAATAATTCGTATAATAAATAAACGTAACTCTAAGCAGTTGTTTGATGTAAAATGAAACAGTTTTTTTTTGCTTTCCCGAAAAGTTGCATATTTTGACATCCGTGGTGTTAGAAATTAAGCGACTATTGTTGTATTGAACGCCATTTTGTTACGTTTTTACTTAGTCATTGCGTTCAAAATTCGCAGTTTTAGGAATGTTGCGGGAAATATACTTTGGAATGCGGACAAAGAAAGTTTTGGGAAAGTTGGAGCGACAACCGTGGCGCGCCAGCCCAACGTAAATAGCCTCTCTAGCTAATGTATTATATTCTCTGTAACCGAGACGATGGTCTTTAGTTATTTTAACAGTTCCCGAGGATATTCAAAATATTACACGCCGCAATCCGTCAGGTTCGCTAGTAGTATTTTTGATATGTTGCAATGTCCATATTATATTATTACAAAACTAAACGCAATTTATAAACCGCACGAAGGCTTCGCGTTTAGCATAATGTATTCAGGGATCCGATGTTATGAACAGGATAGTTCGAACGCTAGTGAAATTCGACAGTAGAAAGTTAATATAAGAGACAACTTCATGCCAAGTCAGACTCAGCCTTATTTATATGTACCTACTTACCTAGTTGTTGATTACTTATGAAATGGTTTCCCTTTTTAAATAATAAATATCTCTAGCTGCGGGTGCCCGTGTAAACACGATTCCCTCGGAAACTCTTAGAGAATATGATATAAGTTTCATAGACTCACTACATATCGTAGGTATCTACATATATTGAGGCGAAAGAAAAGCTTATACGCTCGCTCTTATTGCATGGACATGCACACTGACGTCGCTTCACGTCGACCGAAGTCTTTTTCACCCTTATTGCATAGACATAAATTTTTTTTGACCGCTTTAAGCCTATTCCCCATCGTTATATTATGTGAGAAGACCCTAATACCGCAGAGGTGTGCATCACGTTATTCATCATTAAAGAAAGTTGAATTAAAATCGAACAAAAGTAATCTAACTTTCTTGAATGCCAAAGACATGGTGGTATTCATTCAGTCGTATAATTAGTAGGTCGGTACCTAAAAAAAATCTAATTTGAAATCGAAATGAAGGTCTTTTGAGGGCCTATTTTATTCCACGTAAGCGTAAAAAATTACACGGTCAATTAAAGTATCGGAAGTTTTCCTATAAAAAAGCAGTTGACAATGTTTTTAGAAAGTTAACTGCGTCTGTGAAAAACTTACAAATGTGGATGAGCCGAAGGATTTAAAGGATCGTGCTAGCGGTTTCTGCAAATCTTCTATATAGAGACAGGCGTGTGCATAAAGCAATTTATATGGGGAACACATATTCCGAGAACTATCGAATCAGAATAATAATAGTAATAATCCACTTCACAACACACATACTACTTGATGCCACACTTAGCTATAAGCTTGTGTTGTGGAAACCAAGCAAATCGCGATAGATTGCCTTAATTGAAGAAGAAGAAGAATAAAAGTCTAGTGACCGAGCCTGAATAATCAAGATGATTATTTGTTTTACAGCGATTATACGCCTCCATCTTATACTATATTATACTATAGCTATTATATGACGCAACTTCTGAGCTAAAATTTTACAAAAATCCATATCTATCCGTATAGAGACAAAAATTCTATAATCGGATATATAACTAATAATAATAATAATAAAAGAAATGTGTATTGCCATCAGAAAGGTGTACAAAAAAACATGACAATTTTATAGGCAAAAGGAAGTGATTCAGCGTAAGCTGCTCGGGACCTAGGTCACGCTGGTTTTCAATCACTCCCCTCTGGAATATGGCCCTGGCTCATGCAATTCAGAACAAATCTGTTAAAATACCAACATAACTAAGGGGATTAAAATAAACTACAGTAACAAAGGAATTAACTAAATAATTTTTTAATAAAAAAAGACTATGTGTATGTGCGTGTTTGTGTATGTGTGTGTGCGTGTGTGTCTCTGAGTGTGTGTGTGTGAATGGTCGTTTACGATTATTTGTAGGGTTTATTATTTACTTGTAAAAAAGTCTTTAACGCTTAAAGTATTCCAGTAAAGTATTCCAGTAATATCCATGTATACAGCACGCAATTAACTCCCCGAGTTTAATAGAAACTTTTCATTACTCATACTCGGAAAGTAGGTCTGAAGTTGCCTGAGAAGCGGGTTGAAAGTAACACTTAACAGCCCTACGGAGAATCGCTTTCAACTGACAGCTGGATACTGCAGAAACTCAAGATTTTTTATGTCATAGGGGGCATACTTACTGGCCAGTAGCACACCTAATGGTTGATTTATGTAAAATAAAATTGACTCATTTTTTTCTTTAGCTAATTCCTATTTTTATTTTGACTTTCCTTGCATTCGTAATGAAAAGCACAGTGTTATCCTCGGGAGAAAGACTTATTTAGTCCCTCGATCTATTGGCCAAACCCCGTCTCGGGACTAAATAAGTTACTTTCACCCCTAGGATAACAATGTACTATTAACTCAATAGTACAGACACACAATAGATTTAATAGTACATTGTTATCCTAGGGGTGAAAGTAACTTATTTAGTCCCGAGACGGGGTTTGGCGCCCGAGCGTAGCGAGGGCACCAATAGATCGAGGGACTAAATAAGTCTTTCTCCCGAGGGTAACACTGTGCTTTTCATTACGAATGCAAGGAAAGTCAAAATAAAAATAGGAATTAGCTAAAGAAAAAATGAGTGAAGATCGGATAGTCGCTTGACACTTTCCCACCTATTTCTTTTTCTTTGGCCGGCTAGCTATTCAGCCAGTATTTTTTATTTACATTGTGGCGACCTAAAAAAAATATTTTCTTTAATTATTAAGTATTAATTAAAGAAAATAAAAAAATATAAATAGGAATTAGCTTAAGAAAAAGTGAGTGAATTTTATTTTAATTAATACCTACTTAAACTTTACGTTATTTCAATTTTACATCGCGCTGGCTGTATAGAAAGTTGAAACATGGTTCAATAGAAATGTGAAAATAGACCTAGTTTTTTTTTAATAATTTGACAGTTGTCAGTTGAAAGCGATTCTCCCTAGGGCTGAAAAGGGTTACTTTCAACCCGCTTCTCAGGCAACTTCAGACCTACTTTCCGAGTATGAGTAATGAAAATACTTATTCGTGCGTGTCAGTGATTGTGTACCTACCTTCTAAACGATTTGATCGATTGGGGTGGTATCTGACGATATAGTTCGAGACGTTAGTTCATGGCAATGTTAGGAATTCTCAAGGGAATTCCGAAATGCACGGGGATGGAATGACGGGGAATATCCAGACTATGTAATGATTACTGTGATGGGGTTGATATTTTTTGTACCTACATTTTTTGTATTCCGCAGGCACCCGCAGGTGTCGGCATCAGAAATTTAAAAATTAGAATTGTCTTCATGTCTAGGTTCTCTTCAAATTTTGTTCTCAAATGTAAAATTTATTTCCCTGAATGCAGGTGCGGATCTAGGATTTGGTTGAGGGGGGAGCAATTTTGGTTGCACCACGAAATTTTAAAAATATACAGGGTCAATCAAAGATTTTTCTAAGGTCTGATTAAAGTACCTAATTTAGTTGTCTGGGAAGGGGGAAAAGTGCACCCACCCACTGCCCCCAATAGATCCGCGCCTGCCTGAATGAAAACTATTTTATAAGCAAGCCGTTTTTACCTACACCTTCTGTACAATTAGCCTGAAGTTATTGTTACAGACATAAATGCATTTAATGTACGATCGTTCATTAACCAAATAAAGAAAATAAAATAAAACAGCTACTTAGTTGTATGAAATTGTCTTTTGAACTTTTGTATTTTGAGCTTTATTGTGCACTAACCAAAGTCTAATAGGCCACTCCGCCTACCGTAGTCTTGACGAAATAAAGACGCAAATGATTGCTCGGTTTATATGGCTGCCTTGACCTCACCCTTTTTTTACGCAAAAAAGAAAAGTCTCGTGTTATATAAGTGTAATGATTCTAATGATCTAAATGTTATGTGGTTAGAGAAAACAATAATCAGTTGAATGCTGAAGACGTGGAAGCGTAGCAAACGAGTAATATAAAAAAATCGAATTTTTAATAATATTACTTAAGAGTTCGAAATAGTTTTTGGTATTTCACGATCCGCGATCGTGCCAAAAAATTCCCCCCCTGTCAACAGGAGCATAATGACTACGTCTCTGGGTACAAATAACTATAAAATCATAGAATGTGTGTTTGTGTCTAGACTAAGTAAAAAAAAAACTATATACTTTTCTAAAAAAAATGCATTTAATGCTGCTTTCAGACTACGCGTTAATATATAACAGTTACTAGCTGTCCCCCGCGATTTCATCCGCGGTAATTTCGCAGTTCCCGCGGAGGTTGCGGGAAAAAAGTACTCTATGTCCTTCAGTTCCCGAGGGAATTCCGGGATAAAAACTATCCTATCTTTTAAGTTGGACCATATTATGAATGGTTACAAAATTTTATCAAAATCGGTTCAGTAGTTTCGGAGTCCATCGCGGACAAACAACGTGACACGTGATTTATATATATTAGATAGATATAGCAAATATTATGTAGCACACCAATATAGTTTATCATACATTTCCACACTAAGACTTCATACTTTACAGTTTACTAGTATAGTATAGCATATAGTGTGAACGTGTTCATATAAAATGTATGCCGAGCAATATTGGTTTGGTATATAATATTATGTGCTATAATTATCTTATATATAAAAATCTCAGTGTCACAGTGTTTGTTATCGAACTACTCCGCAACGCCTCGACCGATTTTTATGAAATTTTTGGTGTATATTAAGTTAAAGGTCTAAGAATAAGTTGTAGGCAATTTTATAGGTGATAAAGATGGCTAGTGGCTACACAGAACATGTCTTTTGGACAATATTTAAATTTTAATTCCTACGGGAATTCCGAAAATCACGGGTGCTGGTGCTATAATATATATTATAGCGTAGTCTGAATTTCTGAAAGCAAATTAATAGTTGAGTACCTAGTATAATAAATAGAATGAAACCTTACGAATAGCGCGAATGAAAAATATTATATAGGTATTAGGTATTTATCGTTTTCTTATTGTAGACGTTATTATTTCTACGAAATTTAGAGAAAAAGCATAATAGCAGAACAAGTCTCGTCTGTAATGGCAATTAATTGTCTGCCTCGTTAGACTAGCCCTCGACCTTCCAATTTCACCCTGCTCCTTTGGCAGTTATGTTTTAATTACTGTAAAACCTAGAAATAAAAGTTTATCTCCGCTATTGTTTTTAATTACTACAATATAGTATAAGTACATCGTGTATGTAAAATTAACTGAAAACTAGAAAGTAGTTTGCTGAGAATCGACTTTCGAATCGATCACATCATGTTTTAATATATTATATCTTATCTTAATATATATAAATCACGTGTCACGTTGTTTGTCCGCGATGGACTCCTAAACTACTAAATGGATTTTGATAAAATTTTGTAACCATTTATAATATGGTCCAACTTAAAAGATAGGATAGTTTCTATCCCGGAATTCCCTCGGGAACTGAAGGACATAGAGAACTTTTTCCCGCAACCTCCGCGAGAACTCCGAAATTACCGCGGATGAAATCGCGGGGGACAGCTAGTATGCTTATATTTTTTAATTTTTACTAGCCCATGTCTAATTTATATAGTTGTACCCGCGTGAATTCCCGCAGGAACTAATTTTTCTAAAATAAAAGTAGTCTAAGTTACTCTTTATAACATCAGCTATCTGCCAGTTAAAGTCCCGTTAAAATCAATTCAGCCGTTTCAGAGATTAGCCAGAACAAACAGAAGAACAGACAGGCAGACAGAGAAAAATAAAAAAAAAAATGTAAATACCGTATAATAGTTATATACCTGCCTACCTAATTTCATATGCATTTAGTGAAAAGTGGTTACTTTGGAATTACAAACATACACTTCAATTTTATTTATAATATGTATTATGTAGGTATAGATATAGATACAATATTCACCTCCAAACTAATGTTGAAATACCTTTAGGTAAATAGGTACTTTAGTTTTAATCATATGAGGTTGAGGTATGAGGTTTTGGATTAATTCATTACTTGTATTTATAAACCAACTATCTATAGAATATATTATTATACATACAGTTTTCATAGAGTAAAGTACATAATAATTATTGGTAGTAAAAGTAGAAACCAAATAAGACATTTAATGCCCAATTTTGGCACAGCAAGTATTTGTAAGCTTAGGTACTTACTGTATTATAGTTTTACGAGCAGCAAATGGCTGAAACACCTCTAGGTAGTTGTGACCCTGTTAACTTGACTGGGACGCCGAATAGAAGAGTGGAACACTACAACAATTTTACATCCACTCTCGCGCTCATAACTTTTGGGAGCTTTTGTCAAAACTTATCACTTGCGTAATACCCACGTGATGAATACGTGTTATTCAACTATGCATATAGTATAAAACAAAGTCGCTTAGATCTTTAAAACTACGCAACGGATTTTGATGCGGTTTTTTAAATATGTAGATAGAGTGATTCAAAGGAAAGGTTTATACGTATAGTTTATCCCGGAATTCCCGCGGGAACTCCGAAATTTCCGCGGGTGAAACAGCGGGGGACAGCTAGTTTACTATTAATTAGTATTCGTGGTTTTACCAGCGTCTTATGTGTATGACAGCCCATCGGATTTTTTTAGAATTGCCGTGGGATGAAAAACTATTCGCAACTAATCCTTCTTTGGATTATAATCGTTTTGTATTCTGGAAAATTCGTGAAGTTTTAGGGATGTTTGTTTCATTAATCCTACTAATATTATAAATGTGAAAGTGTGGATGTTTGGATGTTTGTTACTCAATCACGCAAAAACGGCTGAACGGATTTGGATGAAATTTGGCATGCACGTTGTCAGGGGTATATAGAAGGATATAGGGTACTTTTTATCCCGTAATTCCCGCGGGAACTCTGAAATTACCGTAGGTGAAACCACGGGGCACAGCTAGTACGCATATAATTATGGTTAAAGGGATTTCGATAAAATTTTGCACGACTAAAGTCGCCGGGAACATCAAAATCATGTCCACGTAACGTCCAATGTGATCGTATCAAAAGAATAAAAATATTAGTTTAATTTTATTTAGGTTGTATTATATATGATATGGTATACTTTGTATTAACCAAAAAGTATTTTAATTTAATCTCATTGTTTGTTGTTGGACACGATTATTCTTCAAGATGAAAATCCTTTTCCATAATTTTGAAAGTATAAGTAGGTGCTTAACATCTTAATGATTTAAGACAAAAGTTAAAAAAGAATGGAAAAGTTTAGGATACCGTCATGTTCGTACCCGCAGCGGTGAGTAAAATGCTTTAAAGTTATGTCGTCTGAGCAAGTTAGGTACCTAACCCAAGGTTTTATAATATACAAAGGAAAATATTTCTGTAGAAAGTACTTAAAAGTCAACTAAGTTAAATACATATTATAAGCTTGTGTCGTGGAAACCAAGCAACCGTGACATACCTATTATCTACTTATTTCATTTTTTTATGTATTTATTATTTATTGCAAAGTATGTACAAATGGTGGACTCAATGCCTTGCGGCATTTTCTACCAGTTAACCACTGGGCAGATAGAAGATGGGGTGAGGAAACAAAACAATAACTATAATAAACTTAATACTAGATACTAATAATTAATAACCAAAACATAAAGACGCAATTTACTCAGAATACATACTATAACACATACATATCCTACACATACCGATACAATAAAATACATACATACATACATATACCATACTTATACTGCATATTATTACCTACATAGGTAGTTATATAAAGTGTTCCAAAATAGCTTCAAATATTTACAGGGTTGAAAGTATACACCATTCAAAACATGTTCATGAAAAAAGATAAAAAGAATAACAAAAAAAAAATGAAAAAAAAAATCAAACAAAATTTATCTATACATCTATACCTACATAATAATAAAATTTAAGTGTCTGTTTGTAATTTCAAATTAACAGCTTTTCAGTAAATGCATACGAAATTAATACAATGAAGTTAGTAAAAGTGCCACAACTGTTGTCCTTTATGATTTCTTCTTACGCTAAACCCTAATATTTGGTCACAGTCCAAGAATTTGCTTGACAAATGTTTGTATAAATTATAACTAAAAGTCTTGTTTAAAATTCACATAATGTATTCTTAACAACTTTTGCGGCGTAAATTGAGATTTTATTGCGATTCATAATAACTTTAGAAAATTATTTGTAGGATAACGAAGTTGTTAACTTCCAATATTATAACAAACACCAGTGTGCCTATAGCACTTTAGTTTTGCTCGTGGCCTGGCTAACTTTGTGTTTAAAAGTTAAGATTATAATTACAGATATAGATATACGTATATATTTATTTTTCAAACATGATTTAGTATATTATTATGAAGAAGCATTAAAAACGGGTCAAAATTAAAACCCCAGAAAGCGGACACACTTAATTTATCTAATTGTGGTGCTGGTTGTATATAGAATTATAATTATTTTGTAAGCTAGATTAAGTAATATTTTGTGTGCAATTGTTTGGTGACCCAAATAAAAAAAAAAAAACGCCTATTTGGAATTCAATCATGTGCAGAAACAGGTAGGTATGTATTTCAATGAGATGGTGATTACGTCAGCAGTAATTATTTACATTTTTTTAAGTATGGCAACCCACACATTGTATGCTCGAAAACGAAATGCATTTACGGGAATTCTTATAAATAATGACCTTATTTCTAGACTTATACCTAACTGCTGCTCATCAATCAATTAATTGTACCAATGCTTACGTAAGCATGGGGGGAGGGTAAGAGCTTTGCTTACTTTTGCTGAAAAGGGGAAGGGGTGGGTTAATAATTGCAAAAAATCCCATCCTTATTCCAGGTCGACAATGCACCTGCATGCCTTCTGGTGTTGCAGTTGTCTATGGGCGGCGGTAATCACTTACCATCAGGTGTACCACTTGCCCGTTTGCCCCCTATGACATAAAAAAAAGCTGCTTACGTAAATACTCGAACAGCCCCTAAGCTACAACAACCGGTCTTGCACTACCCGCATCCAATAGCGTCCAGCAATCTTCACCAAGTCGTAGCTCCACCTTGTAGCGGGCGTACCCAGGCCGCGTCTTCGGTTAGTAGTCGCCACTCGAGAACTTTCATGCTCTATGGGTCACCAGTTCTTCGAGTGATGTTCTTCGAGGTATGCCAGTAAACTTGGTTAGTGAGGATTTCCTCGTTTCTGATTTAATCACGCAACGAAACTCCGAGCATAGCCCTCTGACTACCTTGCACCATTAAAAGCTAAATCTAGTGAAAATCGGCACCGTTATCGTTAGTCGTTATCGATCGTTAACTAGCGAGACTGCTGGTTAACTTTTTGATTTGCTATTTTGTTAATGTACATTTGTTGCTTTAATTAAATAAAAAAAACTAGCGGTGCCGGACATTGTCTTGACTGCCGCGGCCCATCCGGGCTAAGATGCGCAACACGATAAAATTTTATCGAGCCATTTTATCGATTCTCGTCGACATATTGTATGGCTTTGTCGACGAGAATCGATAAAATGGCTCGATGGAATTTTATCGTGTTGCGCATCTTAGCCCCCCAGGTCTAGTAAGTGAATACCTACATTATTTTTCACCCCACAGAGTGGTTAACTCTAACATTTTCCATGATCATCTATACTTTAGATATTTCATCAAATTTCCATTTTTATCATTTCCCTGTGACATATACATATTTTATTAGACAAATTGATGCTAAGTTAGAGGTTGGTTATTGCGAGTAAGTTATTGACTTGTAACATATATATTTTTCATGTCATCAAAAATAAGCAAAGCAAAGACCCCTCCGCCGGGGTATAGTGCTTACGTAATACTTGAATGGCCACTTGTCCAGCAGTGGACGTCTATAGGCTGATATGACGATTATTTTGTCATATCACATAATCTTTTTAGTGTCAAAGAATACGTAATTTTTAGCCCATAGAGTAAATTAATGATCATTGGTAATGTGTCCACTTTTATTATTTGTCTGCCACATATAGATTTACTCCAAATACCAACAGTAGTCCCGAAACTATCCGAAGTCATTACAAATTCGTTCACACATTCAGGCCAGAGTATAAGCGCTCCGATAGTCCTTTCGTTTCCTTCCGTATCATTATTTATTGTTATCGTTTCCATCGGCCGCTGCTTTCGGTTCCGATTGTACGATTCGTTGTTTATTTTAGTTAAGGAATGATATTTGACATTTATGTGGAACACAAAATCCTGTTTCGGCTCCGTTGAATTTGTGGAAGTGCCCAATCGAAGCTGTATCGATACTCGCTTTGCATTACGACCTTATGTTAGAAGCAAATAAATGCTATCGGTATTGTTATTGACGGTAAAGAATTGACCTATAAAGAGGTAGGTACAAACTACAAAAAAGAATCATTTATACTGAGAGGGAGTTATTGTTTTCTTATTTTAATAGCAGTAGTTAATCCACTTATAATATTAGCGTGAAAGTAACTGTCTGTTTGTTACCTGAACAAAAGCAGACAGGGTACTTTTAATCCCGAAATTCCCGCGGGAACCCCGAAATTTTATCGTGTTTTACCTTTGTCGTAACGAATAAAGTTTATTTCATTTCGTTCATTTCATTCCCAGTTAATGCAGGTGAAACCGTGGGAAATAGCAAGTGTGACAAAAGAACGGGCGTGATACTCACAAGAAACACTTTCTTTAGCATAAGTAGTTTTTCTCTCTCTCTCTGACCATACCTGTATTCTATCCTT
Source organism: Zygaena filipendulae (assembly GCA_907165275.2). Taxonomy (NCBI): domain Eukaryota; kingdom Metazoa; phylum Arthropoda; class Insecta; order Lepidoptera; family Zygaenidae; genus Zygaena; species Zygaena filipendulae. Next base: position 8,956,626 of record OU015659.1, read on the forward strand.
TATAAGTCAGAAAAATTTCATTTAAATCGGTACACTTCAGTTTGACTTTCAAATTATACTTTAAAGATAATAAATGAGGATTACTTAAAAAAATAAGAAATTTAAATTGTTCTAAAAAACCCTACACAATTTGACCTGCCGAGATGACAACACCTAGGTAATAATAGACAATACGTAGGACGAAGTAGGTACGTTTTATCAAATCAATACAAAAAGTTGTATGTAGGTATTATATCTATTGTATGGTAATTTATTTTTATACCATGTCTTTATTTTACTAGCTGTTCCCCGCGGTTTCACCTGCGTTAATTTTAGAGTTCTCGCGGAAATTCCGGGACAAAAAGCACTCTATGTTCCTTTCTGTCTACCTTTGTCAACTTGCAGGATGCATTAATGCACTTTTTGCGACATATCCAAAAATTATCGTTATATTTCAACCAATTTACACAAAACCTTTGATTCGAAACTTCTTCATGAATCGCTCTATCGATTTGTGAAAACATGAAATTCCATTCAGTAGTTTTTGAGTTTATTTATTTATTTATTTAACATAATCCACAGCACTTAATACTATGTACATATTTATTAAATTAAACCTACAGTTAATCGCGAACAGACAGAGAAACGCGAATAAGGACTTTGTTTTATAATATGTAGTGATTTAACAGAGTAACATATTATAGATTTTTCATTAAATCATTAACGGCCGCACTCAGAGTTGACTTTAATGATTACTTAGTTAAGTATAGATTTTTAAAACGAAATTGCCGTTATTGCCGAATATGTTTACATAAAATAAAGTGCTTACAAAGAAATGCCGCCATTAGTACGGACAAAACCGCAGGCCGCAGCTATATATAAGCTATAAATGTCAGTCAAGATTGTTCGTAACTTGGTAATGAATGTCACCTCTGATATTAGAATATTATCTCTAACGTGGAAAGGACGCTAAGGGAAATAAAGGGTTTCTCTACCTGATGTGAGGAGACAGGCTATCAGGGAAATTGTATAGATTAGCATAATAGTTGCGTCCTTATATTGCGTAGTTATATTTATAGACGTTAGTAATACGAGTCATTGAGGTTTATACTGGCATAGCTAGGGTTACTTGTAAATTAAGTACCTAATTAGGTACATAGAGTACCTACCTAGGTTAACGAATGCTCGTAATAAGTATAAAAGACTTTTTGAGATTTTTAGTCAAAATATATTTGACTAAAAATTTTCACAGGGAAACCATTGTATTATGTATTTCTAAGCTTCCATTCACAACTGTTCCAGATTCTATCTTTATGACAACTTATTTAAATTCGATTAATACCTATATAAATACTTATAATTAATACTTACCTGTAATATTAAAGACAAAAGTCTAAAAATAAAACAGCTCTGATAACTCTTCTTCTGTTTATTATTTAGTCACCGACAAAATACCTACGTATTTTTTTACTTCTAAAAATTTTTTCCACAGATATTTTTTAACTATTCTAATATCAAATCCGATACCCGTTGGGAACTTTTTAATCAAAGCTGTCGAACGCGTTGATATCGTCACAGCGCGCTGCGCAAAGGTACTCTCGGGTAGGGCGCCGCGCCGTACAAGGACAGCTGTGCGACGACGCGACGGCGCAATCAATCACGACTCGATGATCCCGCATCACTAGCCGCGACACGCCACATCATCAATCAAGCAGGTTCTACCAGACAAAAACTAATCATTACTAGATAGTTTCTAGAAATTTATTTCAATTTTTGAACACCAAACATTCTATTTGATTCCTTTGGGGCTAAGATGCGCAACACGATAAAATTTTATCGAGCCATTTTATCGATTCTCGTCGACAAAGCCATACAATATGTCGACAAAATGGCTCGATAAAATTTTATCGTGTTGCGCATCTTAGCCCGGCTGGAAGTTAAGAAATAGCCACTCGTTTGGATTTAAAAACACTACCACATTAATACGGGTCTACACAAGTGAATAAAGAAAACAGTTAAATTAGAATTTTGTTTTTGTTTCTTGACCTCGATGTAGTCTTGTCAATCTTGTCAAATTGACATTGGTGTCTTGGTAGGTCTCAGAAGAATAACTAAAGCATTATTCTTCTGAGTGGTAGGTACACATCCTCGAAATCAAAACTCTACCATTTTTTGGATTGTTTATAGTGGTTTTGACGTCTCCAACCGAATTCACATGTTAACAATCAAAGGCCGCATCTATGTCGCATTCATTTTTTCTTGGAATTTCTTAAACGAAAAATCTCAAGCAAAAGATGTGTAGCCCATAATCTAATATATATAAATCACGTGTCACGTTGTTTGTCCGCGATGAACTCCGAAACTACTGAACGGATTTTGATAAAATTTTGCAACCATTTATAATATGGTCCAACTTAAAAGTTAGAATAGTTTTTATCTCGGAATTCCCTCGGGAACTGAAGGACATACAGTACTTTTTTCCCGCAACCTCCGCGGGAACTCCGAAATTACCGCGGATGAAATCGCGGGGAACAGCTAGTTTTAAATGTATAAAGTTAAGTGGAACAAATATATAGTATGTTATTATGCATAATATGAACCTGGCAATCGCAACTCGTGTATTATCTCTGCATTTTATTTTTATAGAGTGAAAAGTTAGCCTAATTGTGCCAATTTGCGTGTAAGGTAAGAATATTACCTACTGAAAAAATGTTATTAAAAAAAAATATCCCAATTCAGATGAACAAACACTGAAACAAAAATGATGATTTTGTTTTTGGGCGATTCTGTGAATGTCTAATTTTTGACTAATCCTGTGTTTTAAAATATCTGTGTTTACATACTTTTTGGTTTTATAAATTGAAGTTTTGTTCATAGCACATCCAGTAAATAGTTATGTAGCTAGATCTGTGGGTTGCTTCGTAGATTAAGCCAGATACATTGTCACAATCTGATGATCCCAGGGTGTTCGACTTTTGGTACCTTTCTAGTACACCTGCGATCATAGAATTTTATCTAGGTAAGTTGGTGTAAAGACTGATTGGTAGATATTAAACTTTGATAATTGGGGGGCCAGTAGGCTCAGTAAGGACGACCACGAGAGTATTGTGTCGTGGATTTCTTTAATTTGCAAAAAATGAAAAAATTTACTGAACTCATTTACTTTTTCAGAAATGATTGCCAACGAAAGTGATTCATAGACCATCCATTCCATCTTAGTAGGACTCTTTTCTTATATTCTTCGATTATTTTAGTCATGAATTATAATTTAATATAGTATTACCTAATATAGGTTATTTTACCAAAGTAATAATAATATTATTTGCTTATCAAATCGAAAATTCATAATAAAATGAATTTGGAGTTCCCTAAACCATCCATATTGGTTGGGTTTATTATGGAAAAGATTAAATTGGGAATACACAAGGACCTAAGGAGGTCGCAGGTGCCTCTCCGACCTTTGGGGGCAGTTGACGAGAATTGAAAAACTAAATGACGGTCAGACAGCACTCACACTTGTCGTAGAATCGACCTGAAATTGTAATCATATGATGGTAATATATTGAAACGATTTCATGGTTACGATTTGTTTTTAGGGTTCTGTTTCCAAATGGCAAAAATAAAACTATTATAAATTTACTAAAGACTTGTGCCCGTCTGTATGTTCGTAAATCACAGCTATTTTAGGCTAGGTGTATAGGTACCTTTATTAAGAGCATTAAGTCGTACAAAGTATCCCCTCCCCCTCTATTTTACTCGTATTAACAAGCGGGCGGTAAAAGAAAAAATCCATGAAATCAATTAAGCAAGAAACCGTTATTCTACGTATTTTTTTTTGTATATGAGTAGCGTTCAAAGTCAGCGATTTTATTTAAGAGTGTACCTATCTAATAGTATTTACGTAACTACCTATTCTAATATTATCTATAACATAATGATTAAATAATAATTAATTTGTGGTATAAATAAGGACGCAGTTGACAAAAATGACACATATATTTCTTGCAAACAGGTCGAGGTACAGTAACAGGTAGGTATTTCTATTACATATAACATGTAGGTACACATCAGGGCCCTTATTCACTATGACCATAACACGGCGTTAAGATAACGAGCCACAAAAATTCTCTTTCCCTCGTAATCAAAGAAGTTTCACTTCAAAAAAATACATTTACAACGTTTATCATCTAGAACGCATCTAGAACGTTTGGGAATGCGTTTATTGGACGCGCGTTATGGGCAAGACATGTGGTTGGTCATAGTGAATAAGGGCCCAGACTTCTTCTAGTGAAATAAACTTTCACTATGTACCTATTTACCATAGAAATTACTGTACTAGTATTTTTCCTGTTTGTGTTAAAACTTCTATTTGTAGGTGTAATAATTACCTCTGTTATTTATAATTTGCGGATTAATAATAAAGTACGGTACCAGTCCCAGGGCGAAGTGGCTCAAAAAGTATTTACATTTCCTGAAAATTGAAATAGTCTACGAACACGGAGCGGAAATATCCAACGGAAGCTGACGTGAAATAAGGATTAATGACAGTAGAAACTTATTAAATTTATCACACTTCCACTTTTGCTTCTATTCGAAGCTGTAGCTTTGATAGGTACTCACAAATCTTTAGATATACCAATGGTAAAGAAAATTTGAATGAGTTTTTGGCGGGAACTGAAAGCGTCGGCTCTGTCATTTATTTTTGCATTAGCTGTTCCCCGTGGTTTCATTCGTGACAATTTCGGAGATTCTGCGGGAATTCCGGGATAAAAGTATCCTATGTCCTTTTCCTTTGCGTAGCGGTTCATTGAAAGAACATTCCATAGGACAGATACAGAGGCAAATAACGAAATCATAACAGTGTCGTTTTTTACTATTTGACTACGAAACCATAAAAATACCTAAACTACTATATATTTCAATCTATATTTATTCTATTATTTTTTTGCGTATAGATTTGGCATTGCATCAAATGCCAAAGGTATGTATACCTAATCTGTTTTTTTTTGGCACAGAATTGAAGACTACTTGGTACCTACTGTTTACAACGTAATGATTAATGATTAACAAAAACTGTACGTTTAACAAGAGTAAACTTAGGTAAAACGAAATCCTCAAATCAAAGGTAGATATTATCTTGCCCTTGGCTTGGGCATTTATATGTTTCACATAAAATAAGCATGAAATAATGTAATTACAAGCTGCTAAATAAGTTATTTCGTTATACAGTGTTATCAACGCGAGGCAGAGCTGAAGAGAGTTGAACAAGATTAATTAAAGCAACAGGCCATCAATCATTGTACCGAACATTCGAGAATTTCGCACACTAAGTGAGTATTCACATTTCAAAGGTTCATTCGACTGGTTACTTATGAGACGAATCATATGTTCAATAAAGCAGGTGGTAAATATAAATGGACGCAGATAAGCAATAACATGTTAACCTACAAAATGAAGTTATTGATTCAGAACGATTTATTGAGAGTTTGAGAACGTTTTTTAATTATGTAAACACCTTATTACATTGATTAAATATGTAACTAAATATTGAACATAAAAAATTTGACACAAAATGGCGGTATAATTTTAAAACTTTAATTTAATCAAAATTTCTCCAGTGTGGGTTAACACACTATTGCTTATCTATGTCCAAATATGATATAAATAATTGAATAACCCATACTTCCAGGGTCAATGTCAAGTGATAGCAGCAACACACAGTAGCAACAGGTTTACACCAAAGAACAGAAAATATTAGATAGAAGGGACGTCAACTTAGTTTCGAATGAAAACAGATGAAAACCAGTGGAGCTGGGTGATTTGATTGAACACAAAACTATTCATCACGCACTAACACATTCATTCGTAAAGAAATGTATTAAACGCTTTATGTTAATCATAAATAGATGGTAAATAATTAACTCTGTATGTTTGTCAGACCTAATGATGTCTATAAACAAATGAAAATAAATAAATAATGAAAATTAAAAATAGAAAATTTATTTATTATGTACTCTAACATATTTTTAGATTTCACGGTTATGTTTTGTTAATATCTTATAAAAAGAGCGCGAATAGCCTTCGAGTTATACAATTTACTTGTTCTTATCACAATTCCAACTAATATTACAAATGCGAATGTGGAGTTTATTTGTTACTTTTAACTAACTACTCAACTGATCATCATGAAATTTTGCATACATTTAACATTGAAAATATCTATTTTTTTGTTAGTAGGACCCGATTTCAGTTTTGTAGGCTGCGTAGTTTTTAAGAATTCGTGCTTAGTCAGTTACAATCAGCACAATGACTAAAAACTTATAAAACAGAAAGTATTAAGTGGCTTATCATTATAAAGCGATCTCTTCCAGGCTACCAGGTATGAAGACATTTATGTGGTCTTTTACTTTTTTTGTGATCTAGTACTAAAACTAATGAATACCAAAATCATTTTTTTTTAATGATTATTGCAAACTAAATAGACCAATATTAACAACATATTATTAAGGAAGACTTACCTACTGTCTTCTTAAAGTTCACAATATTAAACTTGGTGTCATTGCGGTTAGTTTAAATCTAATCCATCGGTGGGTTCAACCGTCGTCGGCTGAAGTTTGCTTGCGATCGCTGCGACCGGCCAAGTTCGACCATTGACTTTGAATTAGATTCCTATTCGCACACCCTCGGGATCAAGCGGATAGGAATTTAAATCAAATTGAACTATCACGTTTCTATAACGCCGCCGTAATTATTCAACTTAACTTAATCAAACACCATCTTTTTAAGAGTTGTTAGCATCGCGAATGTGGGGCATTGAAAGATGTGAAATGACGGGATTGGTGCAGTAAGTCACCATGCCTACCCGCTACTATAAGGTTCCGGTATCGATTACCGGTGGAGGTGGCTTTGTGTATCTAATGAATAAAGGGCTCCACTCTCCAGCCTATATCAGTTTAAGTATCTATGCCTACCTACTATTGTATAATATATTATTATATTTGTAATGATGTGTAATATAAATCTCGTTTGTTTGCTTTCAACGACACAAGCTTCTAGTTTGGTGTAGGATAAAGTAGGTAGATCTGCGTGTTGTGAAGTGTTATTTTTTTTATTTATATTGTTATGTAGGTGTGAATAATATGTATAGCTTAGGGATTTAACAAAAAACTGTTGTATGTATTTAATAAGAACAATACAAAAGATACAAAAGTCGACATATTTGTAGATAATATTAGTAAATTAATATCAATATTAAGATTGTATATGCTATAGTGTATGTTTGTTCTCAACAACAATGTAACAAGAGAGGCGATTTGGCGAACACTGTAAGCCTTTCTTGTTTTGAATAAATAAATAAATAAATAAATAAAATATAAAAGCTGATTATCACCTATACCCACTTTTTTTTGAGAATCGTGTTCTTTATCTCTTCTTACACAACTTGTCTGTTCTGGGTATTGTGGTTCTAATGATTATGAAAGCTTTGTGCTGAGATTTTGCCCGCGTGACCTTAAGGATTCCCTCGAGAATTCTTGATATAGGTATGAGTCATAGCCCATGATATGTGTTGACGTAGAAAATATTGTATCAATACGACATTTTTCTCGTTTACTTATCTCACTATGATTAATTATTAATATCTAGATAAGGTAAGATTTATTAGGCTGCATGTGTTATGTATATTGGAGCTTTTAATTATGTATATCTTCGTTTAAATTAGTTGATAAGGATTTATAGTTTCCATTCTCTTACTTTTTTGATCTCATAAACAAGAAGCTATATACCAATGTCTATATAAAGGTATTTACCTCTATTATAATATTTAGTGTTTCGTAACACTATCTAATACATAAAGCAACACACATACGTACGTATAGAGATACTCGAAACAAAAACACATTTTCGCTTGGCTGATCGCTTAATATTATTATACCTAGGTGCCTAGTACTTGTGTACCTACTCTGTCCACAGAATAGGTATAAAGAAAATAATTATTAATTTAACATTGAAAATACTTGAACATCAAAATGTAACTGTAATTTAATGTTATCTATATAGTTTCAAATTCAACTGCTATTCAACAACGATGCTACAAAATCAGAAACCCCATTTTAATATTTTATTGACAAACGCACTTCGTATATATTATGATACATAAAATTAAAGCAATAATTTAACTTAAATATGCGAGTTTGCGACGTCTATCTTTGACATTCCGTTTCAATTTACCATGGATTAGTGTACTTTAGTGGTTTCGTTCACCAGATTATGTTGATATCCCGAACCCCTTCAAATATATCTTTACCACGATCGAAAAGGGTCTGCGTGCCGTTAATTTAGGGGTCACGATGTACTGGATTTGTTTCTAGCGATGCGTTTAGTACAATCTGTTTTCGCTAACAAATTCTGAGACATGAGATGGCGCGAATAATGTTATATCCACTTAATGCTGCCTCTTAAGTTGGCGGCTTTGGGAGTTGCTAAATAGGTGCCTATCTCAAGGGGAACGGATTAATGATGCAAATACTTACTTAAATTCAGGAATTGAAAGGATTTTCCGGTAACTACCTACATACAGGTATAAAATATATCTGCATTTGAAGAATATTTACCTATATATAATGCTAATCTGTGTGAATTTCCCCATTCTAGTTGCTAATCCAGGATTTAGTTGATTTATCCGACAAGTTTTATTCGAACCCATTCGACTGTTACTATGCTATAACTAAAACCCACATTTAGAACAAATTCCACAGCTAAAACGAAATAACTACTTATACTTACCTACAATTTGTGGTCGAGACATTAACTTTTGAAGTTTTATAAAAATATAATTTTGAAAATCTTTTCTGTAGATCCAGAGATTACCCCCTACAACGTCACAAACTTACAAACTCACAATTTACAAACCTACAAACTTTTATTCTTTATAGGTAGTATTAGTAGTATTAGTACTTATAGATGAGTACCTATATTGTATAGGTATGTGTCTGATAGTCGCATGGTTATAATATGTAACGTTCTGCGAGAACTACTGCCGGCAAACTGCTCCTATCTAGATACAGTTTGGCAGACCTTTGTAACATGCCATGTATTAAAAAAAAAAAAAACATTGTAAGCTCTCCTTTACGAAAAAACACGTAGACGTAGACAAAGAAAAATATTATTAAAATAACAATAGCAATGTAGAAAATATTTCACATTTACCTAATGTAAGGCAAATGTTAACAATTTAAGAATGTTTGCACAGGTGTGCCAAGAAATAAAAGTTATCGTTTCTAAGAGTATAGAGACATTCGGCGAAACCAAAGAGAAAAAAACCATACCTAACCTAAAGCCCGTTTACTTACTTACTTACACTAAATTAATAAGGGCTAGTTAAAACAGTGTTGTTATTAGCGAATACCTATATTCTGCTAAATGACCAAACTAAATAATATAGGTAGTTAGGTACCTACCTAAGTAACAAACAAAAGCTAGAGAGGGTATCAAGGGGGGCTCCCTTAGCCAAGTTGGCAATTTATGATCGTTAAAACCTTAGGAAACTAAGAAACGTGTCGTCATGTCACGTGATTACGTAAAAGAGTTCAATCAAAAGTTCAATTTAGTTTTTTTAACCGAAAACTATAAATTGATGAAAAATCTGTGAATAAACATACAAAACTACATACACACACTCATACAGTCGAACATAGAACCTCCCCTTTTTCTAAAATCGGTTAAAAACGACTACGCCACACGGGCAGTTATATCGGATAAAACTGAGTTTTATATTTTCTGTGTATTAGGGTTCCGTTATTACCATTTGGCTATACGGAACTCCTAATAGGTAATATACTATGTATAAAAACACTTTGTGTAAGTATCATGTGTTTCTAATTTAGTGCCAGTGTTGTGTGTTCCCAATTGAACGAGCTATCGACCTTGAGCCATAAAATTGAACGAACTAGAATTATTTTTACTAGCTGTTCCTCGCGGTTTCACCTGCGTTAATTTGGGAGTTCCCACGGGAATTCTGGGACAAAGGACTCTATGTTTTTCTCTGTACCCCTGAGAACGTGTAGTATGCAAAAGGTGTTATCGTTATATTTCAACCAATTTACACAAAACTTTGACAAATTAAACCTTCCTTGTGAATCACTCTACCTTTGGTGAAAACTGCATGAAAATCCGTTCAGTAGTTTTTGGGTTTATCGCGAATAGATAGACAGATGCGGTGGAGAAGTTTGTTTTATAATATCTAGTGATGATAAGATAATTTGAGAATAGCGACGATACGAAGATATTATAAGACACCTAACTGAGATCAGCGACGTTATGACGAGGGTTGATTTAGATTACTCTGAAATTAACGCGCGTGAAATTGAATTAATTATTGCATACTACACGTTTTCAGAGCTGTACCTCAGGGCGTAGGGTACTTTTTATCCCGGAATTCCTGCGGGATCTCCGAAATTAACGCAGGTGAAACCGCAAGGAACAGCTAATTATCTATATATATGTACGGCCAGCAGCAGAAAAATGTAAACTGTTACGTAAGTCTTTGAACATAATTACTATTGCAATACGGTTCAATGGCTATTAAAAGTGCTTACATATTACTGCTGATAAATTAATAAGGATATATATTAGAGATAATTAGGTACTTATGTAAAACAAAAAAAAATACCACCATCTTTTCATCAAAGTTTCGTCCGATGTAATTTGCATTTTTTTACTGATTGTTTTAATACATAGTTTTAATATATGGGTATAAAAATCAATATTTTATTTAGTCCGTCAGTAAAAAAATAATAGACAAATATTTTTTGTTTTTTTCTAATTACTGAAAACTTACGAGTTCAATATTTTTTATTAATCTACAGGACGGACTAAAAATTAAAAATTTGTCGTTGTTTTACTTTGCATCTGTTGATATTAGATATTTATATTTAATCATTAAAATATGAGATCGATAACCGCTCTTTGCTATAACGTTTCAATGAAATAAAACAATTAAATATTACATTGAGTATTTATTATATCTATTAAAACAAACCAGCAGCCAAATACATAATTAAATTAAAAATACGAGAAGGAACAACAACTACTAGGTAGGTACTAAAACATGGGCTAGATTACAGGGCTTTTATTGATGGATATATGGACCTAAATTTAGTTTTGTGGAAATATAATATGGTATGTATGTATATGGTATGTATATGCCATTTGTACTTACTGTGCAAAATAAATAATAAATAAATAAAATATAAACTTTAAGTCCCAAATATAAACTTTATCCTAATAAAAACAAATTTTTAACAAAAAAATTAAAACCGACTTCCAAAAACACAAAACTAAAAAACTAAAAATAAAAAGCTAAAAATAACAACATACCGATTTAATTCAAAAGACAAAAACACACGTAATATTCTTATTGATTTATGCTACCACTAATCGGTTTGAATTCGGTGACAAGCCCGCTGGTGTCTGGCCACTTGGGTTGTCCTGCTCACGAAGAGCTGGTGGCGGGAGTCGACTTAGCCCATCTACCCCCTTCATATTTGGCTTGTCACCAACTTCATACCGATTAGTGGTAGCATAAATCAATAAGAATATTACGTGTGTTTTTGTCTTTTGAATTAAATCGGTATGTTGTTATTTTTAGCTTTTTATTTTTAGTTTTTTAGTTTTGTGTTTTTGGAAGTCGGTTTTAATTTTTTTGTTAAAAATTTGTTTATTTCTCGCTTTTAAGTGACTTAGTTCGTAAATTCTCTAAGTTACAGTAGCCCAATGTCAACTGCTCATCACCTTTTACAAAATATTGCTTTTCCCGACGCAGGGACGTTAATTGTTGAGGAGTTCTCCTGGTACATCACCATCAGTTTCACTTCACCATATACATTGTGACGGGCATAAATTGTTTAGAAACCATATTAAAGTTAACGATTCGGAACCCGTGAAATACCTATTATTTAGTCGTTCTGATGACCATATGTGGTCTTCATCATCAGTTTCACTTCTTCAAATTTTACTTTCCGAAAGCAAATAAACGATTTACTATAAAAAATACAAAAATCGCTATAGGTGTACCTATAATTTTTGAAGAGTTCCCTCGATTACTCCAAGATCCCATCATCAGATCTCGACTTGGTGACAATGGAATCAATTTGGAAGTATCCCCTATCAAACAAAACACAAATTTTCGAAATCGCTGCAATCGGAACCCGTGAAATACGTATTATTGTTGAGTAGTTCCGATGACCATCTGTGGTCTTCATCATCAGTTCCACTTCTTCAAATTTTGCTTTCCAGAAGCAAATAAACGATTTACTATAAAAAATACCCAAATCGCTATAGGTGTGCCTATAATTTTTGAAGAGTTCCCTCGATTTCTCCAAGATCCCATCATCAGATTCCGACTTGGTGGCAATGGGACCTAATTGGGACTAAACCCTTTCAAACAAAAAAAGAATTTTCAAAATCGGTCCAACCGTCTTCGAGTAATCGGTGAACATACATAAAAAAAAAAAAAAAAAAAAAACATACATACAATCGAACATAGAACCTCCTCCTTTTTTGGAAGTCGGTTAAAAAAAGACAATTTATACTATTAATACCTACAATCTATTTATCTATTAATACAATTTATTTATATAATTATATTATATAAAATTATAGTATATTTTATAGTAAAATGATTACAATAAAACGTAATTATTAACTTTTTTAGTTACATTTTTTTTATTTTACTCCAAAAAATCTATAATAGGTATCTACATATACGTATCAAGTATGTTAAAACTGCTGCAAGATACGGTCTACTACATTTTTACGAATACTTTTTAAATTGTGCTAGTAACATAATGGATGATCGTATTAATTAAAATGGTGGCCAAAACGGTTACGTTTATAATTGTCGTCCGTCTGATTTTGTACGTATTTGAATAAAACTTTAGGTATAATAGTTAGTTTGTTTCCCCATTTCCACATGTGAAATACTTTTTTTCCTAGGTTAACCTAGGAATGAAAAAGAGTTAACGAGTTGAAGTTCACGCGAGTGAAACTGCGGGCATCAGCCAGTATGAGTAGTATAGGAATGGAGTTGACATTTGACAGTAATATTTCTTTATATAATCATTACACAACGTGAAAAAATATAGAGTAGGTATATTTGTCTTTGTTGATAATCCAAAATTCTTATCTGTACCTACATGTAGATGTACTGTCTGTACTGATAAATAAAGTTGAAGTCTGTTTGTAATTCCAAATGAACAGCTTTTCACTAAATGCATATGAAAGTATACATATACGCTTCATACATAAAAAAACCATTTTTTAAATTCTTGTCTGTCTGTCTGTGTGTTTCGGCTAATCTCTGAAATGGCTGGACCGATTTTAACGGGACTTTCACTGGCAGATAGCTGATGTTATAAGGAGTAACTTAGGCTACTTTTGTTTTGGAAAAAATTGTTCCTGCGGTAATTTCGAAATACACTCGGGTGATTCTCCGTAACAGTTGGACCAGTTTTGTCGGGACTGTCACTGCTAATTAGCTGATGTTATAAGGAGTAAATGAGACTATTTTGGAGTTCCTGCGGGAATTGCGAAACTCACGTGAGTGAAACGGCGGGGCACAGCTAGTAGGTAGGTACTATTATAAATGCGAAAGTGAGTTTGTTTGTTTACACGCTCGGCTCAACGGCTCAACCGATCATCATGAAAATTTGCATAAACGTTGACAGGGGTACAGGAAAAGTCATACCAGTACCCTACCTTATCCCGAAATTTAAGCGGGAATCCGAAATTAACGTAGGTGACACCGCGACGAACAGATGGTAACATTTTAATTAAAGCAAATATAGATAAAAATGAAGAGCAGATAAATATCAAGAGCGAATTGTTGGCTGTATGGAGTTATCAGCATGCGTCGTCGCAAAGAGTTTTTCAGTTATTCGCAGTCGGTGATAAAAAGTTACATAATAATATAATTATATGTATTAAAAAGTTGGTTGCTTCGACTGTTTGCACTATAGAGCAAACATACTTAATAAACATTAATTATACCTAATTGTGACGTCATCGCAATGATACGATCGTTCAGTACAGGGGCTCGAGCACGAATAACTTGCGATGCAATGTTTTGTTGATCTGCGAAATTAACAAAACCAACCTTTACGATTCTGTATTTTTTAACTTTTCAGTTTATCGAGGATTTTGCAGTTCATGTTATTAATTTATCACTGACCAGCTGTTCCCCGCGGTTTCACCCGCGGTGATTTCGGAGTTCCCGCGAGAATTCCGTGTTACAAAGTACACTATGCCTTCTCTGTACCCGTGACAACGTGAATGCAAATTTCATGATGATCGGTTGAGTAGTTAAGGCGGGAAAAAGTAACAGACAGACATACAGAGTTACTTTCGCATTTATTGTATGGTCCTTGTAAATTTTAACGGATTCTCCCGACCATTTCGAAGTGATAACGTTTGTTTCCGTGTAATATAAATTCGGGACCTAGGCGGGTAATACAGTCATTAGAGCGGCATAATATTATGTTTTGTTACTACGTACCTAACTGCCGCACTCAGAGTCGACTTTAATGATTACTTAGTTAAGTATAGATTAACCTTAGTCAGACAGGCAGACACCAGTAAGCCATGGGTGCTATTCACGTGCTGCATGCTCTAATTTTCAGCCATTACAAACTAGAACACTTACGGCCGCACTCAGAGACGAATTTAATGATTACTTAGTTAAGTATAGATTTTTAAAACAAAACTGCCGCAATCAGCCACTATAATAAATTAATGTAAATTGGCATTTAACTAATTAAGTTACATCTCATTAAATGCCAATTTACTGAACGTCTCTGGTTGCGGCAGTTTTGTTTTAAAAATCTATACTTAACTAAGTAATCATTAAATTCGACTCTGAGTGCGGCCGTAAGTGTTCTAGTTTGTAATGGCTGAAAATTAGAGCATGCAGCACGTGAATAGCACCCATGGCTTACTGGTGTCTGCCTGTCTGATCATGGGGGTGCACCACACATTTTAGTGATCTATTGTCATGGTCATAGACATAAAACGTGTTCCAAATGTAAATTCAGTTGTGATTGTCCTCTGTAATCCTTCTTAATACTTAAATGCCTATTGTTTGTTGTTTTTTTTTTCCTCTGAATTTTTTGTTTTTTGTTTTATACGCTGATACTCTCACAATGCGATAGGTACGGTCGAAAGTTATTCGTGCTTCAGTCATTGTACTCGCTGATAATTAAATGCGCAGTATCTCAAACCAGACACGTATAACATGGCGCCATTTAGCATGACATTGAACACAAATTCTATTTGGCTAGACATTGATTCTAATAATAAGAGTGGGTGTTTTTCAAAGCCAACTGGTCTCCTTGGTTTCAGGAAGACAAAGCGTTATTGAAATGCCTATGAATATTAAATCGAACGTGCTAAGCCGCTAAGTAGGTATATTATTTTATTAAATAAGTAACTAATAAATAGGTAGGTACATAAGTAATATAGGTACATAAGTAGGTACAACGAACTCAGTTTAATATGGAAAAAAAATTCGTTCTAACCAAGTGTTCCACCACACTGCCATTTTTATTGTTTGTTTATGTTTCACAATGTATCTGTGGCATTATATTTATATTTATGTATTTATTAAAGTAATTGATATCACTGTCAATAGATATTATTTATAATACCTATCTAAATAAAATTAATCCTGAATTTGTCGAATTTTCATATAAATAAAAATATTCTTCAGAACGACATAAATTCAAAAGATAGGATATTTTAATAACAGAACTTTAAGACAATCCCTCCGCAATGACTAATTTTAAATTAATAATAAATGTCTTACAATCTTAAATAAACAAACTCTTACTTAAAGTACATACAGCAATCGCTATTGCAGTAAATGTAAATGCAGGCTTCACTTTTATAGCGGAATTTTTTATAATTAATGATTGTTTGGAATAATTGTCTAGTAAGTCACAGGGCACTTTTTTCTCGAAATTTGAATTCGGCGTAATTCTCTTGACATAGCAATCCATGTCTTGTGTAAGCTTAATTGGTTCCCCTATGTACCGAGTATCTGTAGCGCTGACAACCGATGTCGTTGTAGTTGTTGTAATCGGTGAACCAGACAGTAAAGTACCGTTAGGGAGCATTCCATTACCCAAAACGGGAACCAACTGTTGTGTTTGAGAGCCAGGAGGCATATTAGGCGCTAACGAACCGTTTGGTAACAATGTAAAAGACTGATTTGGAATCATATCTCTATTCACCAACGTGCCATTGGGCGCGAGCACGTAGTTATTATTGGGATTAAATTGCACTTGTGGAATAGGTTGCGCTGCACTGGCTAAAGCACCGTTGGCCAGTACCACTTGATTAGGTCCCACGTTGGTTGTTACTGTCGCAGTATTAGTTACTACAGTGTTCGTTGCTATATTTGTACTGGGAGTCATTCTTTCATATGTCCAAATAAAAGTAGTTATCATGTTGCAATCAATACTCATCTCGTCGAAATTGCCTCTTGGATAGCGCACTCCGAAGATACAAACTTCATTCGGCTGACTCCTGTATTTAGAATGATAATCTTGTACACGACGATTTGCTGAAGTTTGTCCAAGATTATACAAAGCTAATCCAGCGAGTAAGTTGCTAAACATACTGCCTGAACTTCTGTATTCGTAAACATAACGAGGTATTTCTCCTCTATAAACGGGATAATTTATTGTTAGACCGTTTCCGGCAGAATAATAGACCGTTTTTGGTGGATTATAGTAATAATGGTGGTGATGTACCACTTTGTTTGAACCTGTATTTGTATTCGTCGTATGGTGAATATGGTGCATAGAGCCATGAGTATTTGTGCCAGAAAGTCCTCCTCCAGGAGGATACGATTGTGTATTTGGAAATTGGTTTGTTGGATAATTTGTACCTCCGGATACACCAGTTGGGTATTTAGAATTACTGCCACCGCCTGACAACCCACCGGATGAAGGGTAGGCATGTGAACCAGAATTACCACTTGAAACTGGATATTTTGGCTGACTTCCGGTACCTGACAATCCACCGGATGAAGGGTAACTAGTCCCTGAGCCTGAATTTATATTCGATGTTGGGTATTTTGGATATCCCGCACTCCCGGTACCAGATAATCCACCAGATGAGGGGTAACTGCTTCCTGAGCCTGAATTTGTATTTGGTGTTGGGTATTTCGGATATCCTACACTCCCGGTACCTGATAGTCCACCAGATGCAGGGTAATTGCTTCCTGATAAAGAATTTCCAATAGATGTTGGAGATTTTGGGTATCCATTGCTTCCAGAGCCTGATAAGCCACCAGATGAAGGATAATTGCTTGCTGAACCAGAACCTGATAATCCTCCTGACGATGGATATGTACTGTGTCCTGATCCCGAAATGCCACTGGAACTGGGATAGGAAATGCTCGGTTTGATTGAACCACTTGAGCTTGATCCACTGCTCGACGGATACGAATGTTGTGAAGAACTCACACTTGGATACCCGTGGCTACTTAATGAGCCTGACGAGCCATGACTTGATGGATAAGAATGAGAAGATCCATGTGAAGAAGACGACGAATGAGATGGTGATGAATGCGACGTGGAACTCGATGAGGATCGCGAGAACCAGCGAGCATCAGAATTTAGAATTAACGCAGAAACGCACAACAATAGCAAATAGCGAGACACGCGCGCCATGTTGAGCGCGTCGGCGCACAACTGACGAAATTCTATTCGATAGCGTGCGCATGGCAATGAGCCAAGAATTAGACAACCTTGAAAACGAACTCAAATAGATTTTGCATGAGATAATTGTTTGCCGAATTTTTTTGGAAGACACCATTAGTATTACGGCTTTTATACTTTTTATTATAATTGTATCTGTATTTTGATAACATCTATTCTCTACACTCTACTGCTATCCTAGTAATAAAACATTTCTTTGATTATTATTTCGTTAAACCTTTTAAGTTTGGAATGAAATAGCATAATAAAATTATAATGAGATATATTAAATACCGAAATTATGTTTTGGTTACCAAAATAATAATCATTGTTTTTTGTTAAGTTTTACTAAAATACTCGTATACCTAATATATTATTTGAAAAATTACAAGAAATCTTTATGTTATGTCATGGAAGGTGTAAAAAAGATATAACGTTATTTATTTATCTACCATATTATCTCAATGATTTTAATAAAATATTTAATCTAGACCGGTTAATTAATAGCAACACGTATTTTAGCTTTAAGACAAACTTGTTTTCGCTCTAGATACATACGAGTAAACACAAGAGATAAAAGTTTTAACTACAAAATATGTTAAAATTTATCTTCAATTATCATAAATATTTTTTGAATACTTCTAAGTATTGGATATAATTAACCGTTACAGCACATTTTATTTTTATTTAACATATAATATTTTATATTTTAATTTTTTTTTAGATGATTAAGTAGCAGGTGGATTTTGGAAAAATTCCGTAATATCCTTACTTGTAAATGCGATTGTTTTGTTTTTTTTGTCTGTTGCTGAAATAAATGTATTTTCTTCTACTTCTTTTATTCTTCTTCTTATTTGTTTGTTTGTCTGCCTGTCTGTCTGTCAGTCTGTATGCCTGCCTGCCTATTTTTCTGTCTGTTGTTGGCTTGTTTGTTTGTTTGTTTGTTTGTTTGTTTGTTTCTTCGTTACTATTTCACGCCGTTTTCAACCGATCGTCATAAATTTTACATATCCGTTTTCAGGGCTAAAGAGAAAAGTGTACAAGGATAGTTTTTATCGGTTTAACTACAAAATTAACTCGGGTGAAACCGCGGGGACCAGCTAGTCTCTAATATGTTAATTTGCATATTACTTTACATATTACCAATAACAAATACCGAATCTAAATTCTACTCAATACTAATATTATGAAGAGATAATATTAAGTTAGCAAGTTTGTTTGGATGTAAGGGGTAATCTCTGGAATTAGGTACTGAACCGATTCTAAAAATTTATGCAATGGTAGGAAGCTATAGCCGTAGTATCCCTGAGTGTCATAGAATACTTTCAGAGTTACCGAAGGAGTCCAGAGTTTCACGCGGCTAAAACCGTAGGGGAACAGCTAGTCTATACTTATACCCTATATACGCCGAGTTTAATTTATTTTAGTAAATAATGCGACATGCGTACACATCCAGTTTTTTCGTGATTTCCTCTGGACAAATCCTACTTGCCGGGATTAAAAATTATATAAATCGTCTAGTTTGTTTTCATTTTACGGCTAATTCTCTTCATGTTGGTTGTTGACGTCTAGTGATTTTGAAAACGTAATAAAATTTATTTGATGAAAGTTCTAGTACCTACCACCTTAAGACGGCCTAAAATTACCTTGTGCCCTGTTTTTCTTACCTTGAATGGATCATAGGCAATCTTACTGCCAAGTAAAATAAATATAACACTCACAAAGTCATATAGGAATATGAACGATGAATGAACTCTTAAAGAAATGCGTTTGACGTACCTTACTCTATCGAACAAATAAATGCATTATTCAGTTGCTATAGTCATCCTAAATGGAATTGGACTATAAATTTCAAGCGGCGTCTTGAAGCCTGAAGGAAATTGTTAGCATTGATTGATAAATTGTGGAGGCTCCGGGCATGAAATAAAGGTATCATACAATTAGATATAAATAGGTAGTTTATGTGATCTGCCCAAAAGGTAAGGTAAGGTCATTAATTTATAAATGTCTTAAAATTACCAAGTATCATGGAGAGTCTCGATCATGCTATTGTCTTGATATACCTATCCACCATAGACCTATTAAGATATCACACCTGCAGCAGTCAGACGCAGTTGCTCCTATCGGAGCGGTAGAGACCCGAATTTTTGTCGGTTCGTTGTAAGCAGAATGCATGTGGAGGTTTATTAATGCTTATAATATCATTGAGGTTTATAGATTCTGTGTTAGACTCAATGTCTATGGTAAACAAGGATCTGCTCGGGTTTATAAAGTAAGGATCTGAAGTATTGATCAATGGTTAGAGACATAGATAGGTTGCTGAGAGTATCAAAATTAGCTATTGCATTTCCATAATAATAATAATACTTAATAATAAAGCCTTTTATTTTCCATTCAAATTTACAATAATAATAAATAAAATAATAATAGTTACATGCAACAAAAAGAAAATATATTAGTATAACATTAATTAATTTTCTTATTTCATTAAGTAATTATTAATTTAACAAAATGAAATTTTTATGTTATTTATTATTATTATTTACCTAATAAATTATTATTTTTTATTTAAATATTGCGTTCTTTTTTATAATCATACTTAATATGTTTATTCAGTCATTATTCAATTATATAACTTTCATTACTTAAATTCGATATTTTTATTTATAACTTTTATTTATAACTTCATAACTTTTATTTTTATTTTTAACTTCTGATAACAAGTAATGGTTTGATTTGCGCGCGTCAAGGAAGTTTAAAAAAAGAGAAAAAAAAAAGAATATTTTACATTGCAACGCACAGCAAAGTTATGAACGTTTTACAATACATACTAATTTTTATTTTAATAATAATTTTACATTTATGTTATACTAAAATTTTAACAGAGTTTTCTCTAGCAGATATACTTTCAGAGTAAACCGTACGTCCTGCCAAGAAGAGCTTATCTTAAACGGTTCCTTTTTCCACACAATATATTTCTCTTTTGACATCGACAGCTGTCCAGCTTAAAATATTAAGGCGGCGAGATGCCAGAAAACACTTTATGTAGGTGTGTACTATTCTAAGCGTAAATATAAAAGCATTTATTGTATATTTGAGAAGAGTATAACCTTAACAAGTTGTAAATACCTACATTTCTGACTGACTGAATTAGGAATTAGCAATCGGATCAATTTGCTATTAAATAATGATCAGGCACTTTTTTACATGTAAAATTTTCTTATCCTCAACAGTCTATAGTCATTATTTTAATATATTCATAAGTGAAGAAAACTGTTGTACCTGCCTGCCTACGTCTAATAAATGAAGGTTTACACAGCTTAGAGCACTAGCCACAAATTATCGATAGATATTGTTATCTATTATTTATCTTACTGATATCTTTAATCATGGATAGAAAATAAACTATGTACTTACATACCTAAAACAGATTCAATGCTTAATTTTCAATATTATCTATCTAAACCGTGTTCCAGAAAATTGGAAATTATGAGAAACTAAAATAATTTTTGAATGTTTTTTTTTTTATAATGAACACAAGAAATCAACCATTAGGGTTTGAAAACGATTAAATAATTGTATACATACTTGGTAGATACATAGATAAAAGTATCGTTCATAAGCATTATCTGTAGGTAGGTACTAATATTTTAAAAGTAAAACAGTTATTTTACCGTTGGTTTGTTTGCAATGGATTAACTAAAAAAACTTTTTCTTAACTGATTTTAACATTCTTTCACAGGGTAGATACTTCCTTTTACCAGTGAACCAGTGAGGAATTATGTATTTCAATATTAGGTTCGTATATTTGAATTACACATCTTTGACAATATCCCGTATTTTCTATTATATCCGCGGATAAGGGTAGACAGTAAAGTGGCGTGTTAAGTTATGCGTGACGCGCAAGGTAAAGAGGGATAATCCCACAAAGCGCATCTTTATTGGACATGGGGCGTATTAACATTCGCGTTTTTTGGATGGTCATTCACAATGCAAATGTTGACCGCTACGTTCGCACTGTGTGTGCTACCATTTAGTACTATGGAACCTTAAATTGCAGTAATATAATAATTTTACTTATTACTATTCTCTGCGGTTTCATCCGTGATTGCGGAGTTCCACGGGAGTTCCAGGATAAAAATTACCCTTACCCTTACCCGTACCTTTTTTGTAGGTACTCTTGAAAACTTGTATATAAAATTTCATGGTCATCGGTTGAGTAGTTAAAGCGTGAAAGCGTAACAAACAAACAAACTCGCATTCGCATTTATAATATTAGTTATATTATGGATGTACAACTTTTATCACTTCTCTCTATATTCAATTATGAGATCATTTTTTGGCACACGCTGTAGATATATAGGTTTAGTCGTAAAGGGAAGGTCTTTGTATACTTTATTATTATTATTACTACTAGTTTTATTATTACTAGCTGTGCCCCGCGGTTTCACCCGTGGTATTTTCGAATTTCTGGGTAAAAGTATGTCACTCAGGACTACCGTAGCT
Organism: Zygaena filipendulae; assembly: GCA_907165275.2. Classification (NCBI taxonomy): domain Eukaryota; kingdom Metazoa; phylum Arthropoda; class Insecta; order Lepidoptera; family Zygaenidae; genus Zygaena; species Zygaena filipendulae. Next base: position 8,978,867 of record OU015659.1, read on the forward strand.
TCCTATAAGTGAAAGAATTTTCAAAATCAATTCAGTAGATCCAAAGATTACCCCGGCCTACAACGTCACAAACTCACAATTCTCAAATTCACAAACTTTACCTCTTTATAATATTACTAGCTGTGCCCCACGGTTTCACCCGCGTGAGTTTTAGAATTCCCGCAGGAACTCCAAAGTAGCCTAATTTACTCCAGCTAATTAGCAGTGGAAGTACCGTCAAAATTCGTCCAATCATTTCGAAGATTTACCCGCATGAGTTTCTGAATTCCTGCAGGAACTCAAAACTTCTTTTATTCTTCTTCTCCTTACAATAACAAACACAACAAACAAATGATTAGCGAAATTGGTCCAGCCTTTCACACGTGATGCCGTGACCAAGGGAAATTCATCCTACTAATATTATAAATGTGAAAGTGTGGATGTTTGGATGTTTGTTACTCAATCACGCAAAAACGGCTGAATGGATTTGGATGCAATTTGGCATGCACGTTGTCAGGGATACAGAGAAGGACATAGGGTACTGTTTATCCTGGAATTCCCACGGGAACCATGAAATTAATGAAACCGCGGGGAACAGCTAGTTTATATATATATAGAAAAAAAAATATAGTTAAATTATTGTAAACTAGGGTATAATAATATTGACTTTGGCGAACTTTACGTGCGTCACTTCCGTTGCCTGGTTAATAACTCTTAATGTGTCCGAAGAACGTTTCACTTTAAAACTATGTATTAGGTAGGTTTGTTTTGTTTAAAAATTAAAATGTACAGAATTGAATGTATTTATTGTACAAATCCCTCAATAATGTGGAGTGTCTAAATCATTACAAATGTAGTTGCTAATGCACAAGAGTGCAGGTGTAGCAGGCAATTACCGTTCAGCGAGCGGCTAGCCGTCCGGGCTGGATACACAGCGATGCGCTTGTTTTCGTACTATCGAACTATTAATCTTACAGCGGCCAGTGTTTCGTTCTAATCGAAATTTTAAACCAAAAACATGGTCGATGTGGTTTATTTTAAAAAGAAATGATTTAAAAATAAATGTGTGCGACGTGCGTCCAAGCAAAAAGGTACCAGTTTTCGGAATTTTTAGTTTCCGAGAAGTAGTAGGTAGTGTCAAGTTGGGTGAAAAAATTGCATCCGCGATTTTAATTGATTATTAACAAATGCTCAGTTTTCTACAATTTCATTTATCTTAATTTACAATATACCTAGTATAAAAAATCTTTGTAACAAGCAAGTGGAAGTGTGTGTTTTTTTCTCCTCAAACTTTTAAAATACTTTTCTCAAATTAAGCTTTTTCAGAATTTAAACTTCAAATGTCTGAAAATAAAAAGATTGTGCCAGTTTTTGAATATTTTTTCAATACTTACTAGAAAGAAGAAAGAAAGAAAGAAAAGGCATTTATTTGGACACAAAGACAATTACAATTATTTTATATAAGCATGATTTAACAAAAAAAAATATAATAAATATATATAAATATGACAATATTATAAGAACAAATGACAGTCAGAGGTGTTTGTGTGGTGCGTCCCCATGACCAAACTATCAATTGCCTTGTGTTAAACCAATACTCCACTACTGGTAACTTTTTGCTTGGACGCCCACAAATAAACATTTTAACTACGGTGTCCAAAAATAGATTTTAAGACTGATGGAGTCGTCAGCGTTGTTCAGTTGTTTCCGACTCAACACTTCGCGGACGCGTCTTCGAAAGCCAATTAATCTTGCTCAAACTTTAACCAGGTTCTTGTAGCGCAATGGAAAGTTCCTTTGCTATTTATGGTTGTCACGGCATTATTAGGGAACTAGCTACTACAGTAGTAGTAGGTACGTCGGCGTGAAATTAAGATGCCTTTTTCGCAATTTCCACATGGGTAAATGCCACTTTTCATAACATATATTTTTACACTGATCAAATCCAACAAAATATATAATACCCATCGTAGTGTATTAACGATTATTGTGTGTTTATATTGACGTCAAAAAGAGCCACATTATGGGCCAAATTTGAATAAAGGATTTGACTTTGACTTATTCACCATGACCATAGCACGGCGCGTTAAGATAACACGCCACAAGAAAGGTCTTTCCCTCGTTCTCAAAAAAAGTTTTCTTTCAAAAATCATATTTAAAATGTTTTTTTATGGTATGTACCTACCTATGTACATAATATTAATTTCTAATATTATGTTCTCACCTGGAATGTTTGGGAATGTGTTTTTGGGCGCGTATTTTGCGCAAGGAATATTGGTGTTCTTACTGAATAAAGGTCTAGGTGGCGCTATGTGTTTAGTTAGATATTAAAAATTCAAATGAAAGTTAGGAGTTCCTGCGGCCATTATAAAACTTATGGGAAAGAAACTAAGGGCACAGCTAGTTAAATAATTAATAAAAAAAGTTGTAGAAAGCGTAAACAACAATATCTTTACATATTATAAAAAAGTCCTCCGCCGAGTCTGTCTGTCTGTCTGTTCGCGATAAACTCAAAAACTACTTACTGAACGGATATTTATGTGGATTTCACCAATAGATAGAGTGATTCAAGAGGAAAGTTTATACGTATGTCGTATATAGTTTATCCTGGAATTCCCGCGGAAACCCCGACATTACCGCGGGTGAAACCGCGGTGGACAGCTAGCTGTTAAACTGCTCATTATTCACCTGACAAAACTAACCTATAAGCCCATATCAATGTTAATAGTACCTATTACTCGTAGGTAATCTGATACACTGCCGTTATACGAAATGAAAATATATAGGAAAAACATTATAGACAATGGATGTCAAGATTGTATTATATTAGAGAGTGATTTTATTACATCACGAAGCGATTGATGGGGAACCTAATGGCTGCCCGACCTTCGCAACACGGTATCAGATGTAGATTTGAGATATCAGTGGTGACTGGTGGTTGATAAACGCTAAATCAAAGATATAAGGTCCAAAATGGATGTATGTCAATTTACAGTAGCAGAGAATAATTGACACGTACGTACACGACAATAGTTTATTATAGAAGTAACAGTAGGTACTATTTATGTTGTATACTTGACTAATAATTTATTTACTTGTAATTTTTACTATAATTTAAACTATTAAAAAAAGTTCGATATTATAATTTTTTCCTCTTCTTTTGTTACCGTCCCGTCCGTGCGTGAGAACGGGCTGCCAACTGAAAACCAGCGCTAGGTGTACCAGTACCACCCGCAGCACCCTGAGTTCACCCCTTTCGGCAGAGCATGCAAGAGATATCATTGTGTACAAATTTAGATTAGGCACTGTTTATGTTTCATTTTTTTGTGTGTTGTGCTGAAATAAATGTATTTTCTTCTTCTTCTTCTTCGACCTACCTAAGCACTCGTAGTCATGCGGCGTTTTTTTGTTTCGAGAGTTTGAGCATCTTCCTTTTTCACTTTTTCGCCGTCTGGAATATGTGGATTTACTTCCGCTAAGGTAGGTTAGTTAGTATCGGATTTTCGTTGAAAATGCGCGTGTAAATTATAATTAACGTATACAGATGCAGTGAAGCAGTTAATTTGCATTTTAACTAAATTTATGGATTTCACCCGTGCAGATGAGAGGTAAAATAAATTTATGTACTTATAAAACAAAATTGAAGTGTCTGTAATTCCAAATTAACAGCTTTTCACTAAATGCCTACGTTACTTGCATAAAAAAATCAATTTTTAAATTTTTATCTGTCTGTCTGTCTGTCTGTTTGTTCCGGCTAATCTCTGAAACGACTGGATTGATTTTAAGAGGTCTTTCACTGGCAGGTAGCTGATGTTATAAGGAGTAACTTAAGTAACCTACTATATTTTATAATAAAATAGTTTCTGCGGGACTTTCTCAAAACTCATGTGGGTGAAGCCGCGGGGCACAGCTAGTTAACAAATAAAAACAAAAAATAAATTTCGATTTAATGAAGATGGTATTCACTGGTTTGAATACAATTAAGAATTTAGATGCCTTAACTCTTTAACATTTAGGATACTTTTTTATCCAAACAGAACATAATGTTCACAAAGAAATCCTGAAACACTCATTTGAGACCATGATGACCCGAATTTAACTATTCAGTATTTTATAAAAATACGTACATACCTATAGATAGTATCTATGTATGTAATGAATTACTATTAAATAATATATATATTAATTATAATATAATATACATATTATGTAGATAGGTACTGTCTTTTCCATTTATTAAACTCGTAGTTAATTACTGTGAAGATTTACCCGTTTCTATAACAATGGCAATAAATACATAAACAGCCTAATGGATGTCGATAGTAATATCTCGAGTTATATTTAGTGCTCCAGTTTCTCACCGACGACGTTCAGAATGGATGCGAGTTTCATCGAATGACAGAAAATCTCTATTTTGTAAAGGACGGTCGTGCGGTTGTGCCCGACGGTCTCCGCGTAAGTTTCGGAAATCCCGCAGGAACTCCAAAATAGTTTAATTTACTCATGTACACTACGACATGAAAAAACCTGGCAACACCAACAGCATGGTTACAACACATGAGTGACTGCCCAAAGAAAGTCGTGAGACGGCCATTCGTTCATAAGGTGTAAGTATGAATAGGCGAAGTGTCATTAATACTAGCATTTCAGTGTAAGTTGCTGTGATTTATGTCCATGCGGCGTCAATTAATCTTCTTTCACGACTGATTGCGGTCGAGTTACACTCGCTGGCACAATCTGCCAATCCGCTGTACCTATCTAGATTGTCTATCCATCCATGTCTTATATTTGGACATGGCATTGGACTTGAGCTGATGTTTTGATTATATTCGTGACTAGATAATCTAGACATCTGATGCACTGTCACTCGGGACTAACTTACAAACCACTGAGCAAATAATCACAACGTTACAAACGTGTTTTGGCATGAAATTTTTCCTATGTTACAGAGAAAATTGTTTCCTATCAATGCAAGAATTTTTAAGAATCGAAACTCAATACTTAGTTCAAGATATTATTTTACTTTTACTTGCCTTTTTCCAGCGGTTTCACCCAAGGTAATTTCGGAGTTCCCGGGGGAATTCCGGGACACCTTACAACGTGTGTGCAAAATTTTGTGATGATCGGTTGAAGCGTTAAGGCATGAAGCGTAACAAACCAACAAACAAATAAAGAAACTCACTTTCGTGTTTATACTAGTACCTACTAGCGTACCTACTACCTAGCTACCTAGTAGGTACCTATTATTTTTTTTTATAACTTTTCGGGCTTTTAAATATACCTTAACTTCTTTGGGCACGGGGGAAGATTTGTAGGTAGTAAAAAAAAAACATCCTTGGGTGCCGATTCGAACCTCACGGTTTGTATTGGAAATATTGTTTTATTTTTCCATAGGTGTACTTCTTTTCAGTTAAAATTTTGGTTTATTCTAGAACTAGCTGTGCCCCGCGGTTTCATCTGCGCGAAAGGTTTTTATTAAACAAATTTTTTCCCGACATCCGATTTCAATAAAACAAAGCCTATATGTAGCTCCAGGCTAAGCTTAATCTACCTGTGGAAACCACATGATAATCCGTTCAGTAGATTCGGAGATTATCGCAAACAGACATACAGAAAAACAGAAAATATTTTAAAAAATCCTTTTTTGTGTTTGGTTACTCTTCATATATCGTCCCCTGTCAGTTTTTGTTAAAAATATTCAATGTACAGAATCGCGGATTCTACTCTTTTTTTTTAGTATAGATAGATGAAGACTGAAGAACAGATAGTATATTTTAGACGTATCTATGCTAATACATAGTACTATTGTACTTATGTAGGTACAATGGATAAATGATTTTCATTGTACAATTTCGACAACTGTTATAATTACAATATTGTCCGGTAGTGACTCACAAAAGAAACTAGAATAAAAACCAACTTGAAGGAAATTTGATTGTTGACTGAAAGTTCTCTACTTACCATGAAATTTGGATTGTTAGAAACTTTGTTAGGTAATTTAATATATATTTTTTAATCATTTTCCCTGTTGAAAAGACCAATAAAACAAAATTAATTGGCTTAAACATATTTAGGTATGTTTTGTCATTATTTTAGATGCCTAGGAGATGGATTATTTTGAAATGAAAAGTAGTTCAGTAGTAATCCCTACTAATATCTATTATAAATGCGAAAGTATTATAACTCTGTCTATCTATCCGTTATGCTTTCACACCTTAACGACACAACTGATCATCATAAAATTTTTGCATTACACGTTGTCAGAGCTACAGAAAAGAACATAAATAAAGTACTTTTTATTCTCGCAGCAACTTAACGCGTCTGAAACCGCGGGTGAAATAGCTATCTTAAAATATGAAAGTTTATTGTTTGTTTGTTACGCTTTTACGCCTTAATCACTCAACAGATCATCATACAATTTCTCATATATATACGTTTTCAGGGGAACAAAGAAGGACATAGGGTACTTTTTATCCCGGAATTCTCGCGGGAACTCCGCAAATAACGCGGGTAATAGCTATAGAAGTAAATAAAAAACAGTTTTAAACTTCGATGCTTTACAAAGACTTCAACTTCGAGCTAAATATTGTCAGCTATTATTTATGTGCAATACTCAGAGAGGTAGGACATAATACCTAAAGACTTTAGTGTTGAAAATTTCATTTGCAACGCGCGTCCATTACTAGTCATTTAACTTTAGCAGTTAAACTATGTTCCAAGTGAAATTAGAGCGGTGTGGTTAAGTCTCAAGACTACATATTTGATGGTTGTTTTATAGGTATACTTATACATAAGCAGCTATTTAATGCTCAGCATTAATTACAATCATTTAGTAGATTTAACTTGGTTAGTTTACTAAAGAGAGACCACAAAGAGACCACAGCTTAATTGCATATTAAAAAAAAATCAACAGTACACAAATGATTTTTTGATTAGGTATTTTTCCAGAACGGGAATTTTTACGGGATAGAATCCGTGACGAAATCATCCGGCAGAGGACCAAAGTAATAGACATCATCCAGAAGTGTAGCAAGCTGAAGTGGCAGTGGGCTGCTCACATCTGTCGCAGAACCGATGAGCGTTGGAGTAGACGGGTTCTGGAATGGAGACCACGTCTCGGTAAGCGTAGTGTTGGACGCCCCCCTGCCTGATGGACCGATGACCTGAGGAAGGTCGCTGGTAGTGGCTGGATGAGGAAAGCGGGAGATCGTGTACTGTGGCGTGCCCTTGGGGAGGCCTACGTCCAGCAGTGGACTGCAATAGGCTGATTGATTGATTGATTTTTCCAGGTAACCTATATACTATAGGAAAGGTATATTATTATAGGAAAGGCAGTATTTTGAATATCATAATTGATTTTTTTAAATATAAATCGCTATGCTTTGTTATGTTAGACAGAAAACTAACGATTGCTGAAATTAAAAAAAACCTACCACAACAATATCAACCATGTAGGTACCTACACACTCCAGATCCTTCACGCTTCAGACGCTTAAACTAATCACCTAAATAAACTGTTTTAATATTTTTCAACTGTCTCAAATATAAATAGCCCTTGCAGTGCTTCTCGTCAGTCAACGCGTAGTATTTTATTACATTCGAAGCGAGCTCGCTTCGTCTGTTCCCTTAATTATTTCTATTTTAACACTAAAAAAAAAAAAGTCACCCACCCTGTATTTAAGCATCGGATTTTGTGATAAATTTAGCCTCCCCATTTTCTATTTTTTATACCGGTTTATAATTAACACTCTTGAAAAAAGATGTCACCTTTCAACTTCGAGTTGTTTATTTTCAGTTAACGTTGTGTTTTTGTTTTTATTATTCGTGAGTGACATTGGGTGTTTAGCAATGGATTTTGAATGTATCTATCTATCCTTATTAATTTTATAAATTGCGAAAGTGAGTTTGTTTGTTTGTTACGCTTTTACGCCTCAACGGAACATCATGATATTTTGCATACACGATTTCAGGGGTACAAAGAAGGACATACGGAACTTTTTATCTCGAAATTCCCGCGGGAACTCCGAAATTACCACGGGTAACACCGAGGGGAACAGCTAGCTACCTACTTTAATAGAACAGTATAGAATCCGCGATTCTGTACATTGAATATTTTTACCAAACGTTGAGAGGGGGCGACAAAAGAAGAATAACCAACCATAAGAAAGTTTTTAAACTGTCTGTTCGCGATAATCTCTGAATCTACAGAACAGATTGCGATGCGGTTTTCAGCTTAGCCTGGAGCAACTTAAAGACTTCGTGTTATTTAAATTGGATCTCGGGAAAAAGTTATTACTAATAGTTAATAACGTTTCACGCGATTGAAACCGCGGGCCACATCTAGTTTTGTAGTAAAAAACGAAGAGGCAAAAGAAATTATATGAAAAGCGAAAAAAAAGTCCTTATTAGACTTTTCTTAAAGTTAAAGCGTAAAAACTTTATAATAGGTTTTAACTTTTCGTAGGAAGCCATATAATGCTTTTCTCAATAAACCCACAGCGGTCATACTTGTTAAGTTGTCAATCCTTAATATCTTACCTTATAAATGCAAATGTGAATTTGTTTGTTTGTTACGCTTTCACGCTTAAACTATACGTCTTTTTATGATTTTCAACAAAACACATTTCATGAAACTGTTTATTCAAAGAAAAATGTCTTATATTACAAAGATAACAATGCAATGAATCTTAAACCCACTAGGACTACTCCACTTGATTAAAATACGTATAAAAAGGTGGCTAATTTAATTTACCTTCAATAAAATTCCGGTCACGACTCGGCCCTATTGGTGCGCCACACCTCGCGAAAATCCCCAATAACCGCTAAAAGAATGACGGCCATTACTGGCCCCTTATTTTATGCTCCTCGGATATTATTTCCGGTCATGCCACCGTTCTTCTGATCTATTAATGTTTTTATTGTTCTTATAAAATTAATAGATGGGGGCCATTGACATCGCCTTTGGTTTTGTTATGATTGGAAAGTTTCATCGGGTAATTTTTCGATACCCCTGAGGCGTGTTCACATTAAGTTCATAGTTTGCCTAGTTCATACTAGAATAAAACTTTAACATAAGTTCCAGATGCCAATCCTACTATATTATAAATGTGAAAGTGTGGATGTTTGGATGTTTGTTTCAAAAACCAAAAATAACAAAATACCGATTTAATCCAAAAGACAAAAATACACGTAATATATTATTGGTTTGAGCTACTACTGATTGGTTTGAATTCGATGCCAAGCCCGCTTGTGTCAGCTCACTTGGGTTGCTCTTCTCACGATGAGCTCGTGGCGGGAGTGGACTTAGCCCATCTACACATCTACTCCATATTTGGCTTGTCACCGACTTCAAACCGATCAGTAGTAGCACAAACTAATAATATATTATTACGCGTATTTTTGTCTTTTGAATTAAATCGGTATTTTGTTATTTTTGGCTTTTTAGTTTTGTGTTTTTGGAAGTCGGTTTTTATTTTTTTGTCAAAATTTTATTTATTGCTCGCTTTTTAGTGGGTTGGTTTTACGATTTACTTTAAAAAATACTCAAATCGCTATAGGTGAGCCTATAAAAATTTTTGAAGAGTTCCCACGATTTCTCCAAGATCTCATCATCCGATCCCGACTTGGTGGCAATGGGACCTAAGTTGGAGTATACCCTTTCAAACAAAAAAAGATTTTTCCAAATCGGTCCATCCGTCTTCGAGGAATCGCGTAACAAACATACAAAAAAAAACAACATTCAGACGGATTGAAAACCTCCTCCTTTTTGGAAAGTCGGTTAAAAAGTAGTATTGATGGGACACTGGCGTAAGCGCCCCTCCTGATACCATGCGCCAAAACCACGGGCACCTGCAGAGTGCAGTTTATTAATAAATCATTACCATTTTAAAGGTCCTTGAACCCAGCACCTCATTTGTCACTCGGTTTTTCATTTAATTTTGATTGATTGAAACCACCTAAAAGCTAGTGTAACAATTTATTTCTCGAACAATGTAGGTATGTTGACATTATGTTGACAATAGTGTTTGCCTTAATCTTGCTTAGATATTTCTGTATTATTTGATAAAGGGCTGTCCATAACAAAGTGACAACTGATGGAGGCCGGTAAGAAGGATGGGTGAGATAGGTAAGATAACCTGCAAATATAGATGGTAACTATCACAGAAAAAATATACCTATTAACTAGAGAGGACATGTAGGCAGAGTAGGCGCAGAAAGTTAAAGTGAATACTCTATGTTTCCCAAAACTTCTTTTGCTGGCATCCCAAGCATATTTTTCAAAATATTCCCCAAACAGTGAATATCGAAAACAATAACTAAGTGAAAACGTAACCAAATGGGAACTAATACATTTATTTAGTTTAATGTACTTACTATTAAGTGTATGTTTTTTTGCGTGATGAATGGTTTTGATGTATACGATAATCACCCGACGACACTGGTATTCATTTGTTTCCATATATAACTCACGATGAGTTGATGTCCCTTCTATCTCTTCTAGGACTACAGAGTAGTCCAGGCCAGCGACACTCCCTTGAACCAAAAGTTACTATGAATTTATGCGCGAACTTTTTTACCAACTATGGAATACTTAACCAAATTTCTATGACCGCGTCATACATTGCATTGGTATGGTTGGCACAAAATGCTTTCATAGATCGGATCAGCGATTAGTATGGAAGTGCCTACTCTTAAAACGTAGTGATTATTTGCTCAGTGGAGTAGTCCTTGCTATGTGTTGGTAACGAAACATACGCAGTGACGGATTTTCCTTAAGTCGTGTAGGCATGAAGACCCGCTATAGAGGCTGCAGTACTATACGGAACGTAGCTCTACAATTTTATGAAGTTCTATTATACCTACTACAGAGAAAGGAGTTCGCTAGCTAAAGTTAGGATTTCTCTACCTCTGAAGGGTGCTTTAGCGATACGTGTGCGGGTTTCCTCATGATGTTTTCTTACACGCGATTTACCACCGACTTAGCTAGTAAACTATTTCATTTGTATATCATACACATAGAATGGACAACTCTCAATTTTACAAGTGAGTAAATTTTACAAGTAAATAAAGCAACGAAAATGAATAATTACTCTCTAAATCAGAATTATAGACCACGTTCTGGCAGTTTTTAAATAAAATCAGAGCAGAGGCGCATGCAGACAAATGACGACAGACGAAACAAATGAAGGCTATAAGGAAAACATGGGGGGAACTTTGAATAGATTATTGTCGTCTATATTATTAATATATAAAGAACATAAAACGGTATCAGCTACTTACACGCCATTTGACAGGGTAAATATTAAATAGATGTCGAATTAAAAGTTTTCCTAAAATTTCCATCGTTTATCTATAAATTTATTTTTAATTTTTTAAGTTTTTACTTTGTTAAAAATCAAGTAGGTACCTAAGTTTAATATTAAAGGCGTCTGAAATCTAAATAACTTTTGAACGTCATATCCCCGGCAAAACTACCCCGGAGCTCGTTTATCTTCTATAGAGGAAACGTATACTATCATGGTGTATTTGTACAATGTACAGTTCGAGTTTACAGAGTGTAAGTATTGAACAAATATATCATAATAATCGATTGTCGTCTGAAATGTCTAAAAATGGGTGACATTAATTGTTATTAAAAAAAAATCAATTGAGTACAAGATTTTACAGAAAGGTGTAGTAGATTTCTAGATTACATTTAAAGATTCAAATCTAGAAATCTTATACAATAATTTGATATGGTATTTAGCTCAAAACTTTACTTCAAAATTTCATAACAAAAATAAAAAAATGTTTTTATCGACCACTTCCGTAACAAAATAAACATGTCACATCACTGGGTAGTGGGTGGGTCATGAACTGGTTACAGGTGACGGGTTCAAGATCATTTGATGCAATTTATCACCGTTGGGGTGCTGAGACAAATTAATAACACCAAACCTAGCAAATTTTAAGAATGTTTATTTCATGATACCGGTTCAGTTATCATTGCAGACGATAACGTGAACACGATCGTGAAATATGACTACACCCTTCTGTAAGATCCTGTATATTTGAGCGCGCAAGTTGCCGAAGCGCTAACGGACCATAATCTTAAAGAGTGCCACTGCCATGAATACAATGCAAAGGTTTGTGTTAATTTCTCGTAAACCCATATGTTTTTTAAAGTTTTCTCTGGAATTTTTTTTTAATTTTTTTTTTTTTAATTTTTTTTTTTATTTACCAGCACATAATTATACAGTAAAAGTTACAGCATAGTATGTTATTATATTTGGTGCGTTGGTTTTGGTGGTTTAGTGTTTTTTTAATATATTTATACTTTAATACTTACATTAGGCTAGTTTCCTGGGTAAAAAAATCAAAATTCTATTTAGTCCGTCAGTTAGATAATAAAAAAATAAAGACACGTATTTTTTGCTTTTTTATAACAATGGAAATATGCATAGATAAAGCGCATTAAAGTTTAGGGTGGGGGACTCGTGATGTCACAGCTCGCTATAACGTGCGAACAAACTGTAGCGAGGCGTGACGTCATGTGAAATTTCGACTTGATATATCTCCGTTATTTTTTGGTTACATAAAAAATAAAAAAATACGTGTCCAATATTTTTTAATAATCTACAAAACGGACTAAAAAAAGAAAATTTAGGAAACTAGCCTAATTCTCACGCGAAACATCTCTCGTTTAACTTCACATCCTGCATACTAACTTATGAAATGTGGAATATCATGAAAACACAGTAAGAGCAGATGAAAGAAAATGTTAAACGCGTCCCCAAATTCAATTACTGTACATGGAATCGAATACATTCAGTTGGGAGACCTTTCACTACCGCACCTACGTAATATTATATTCCTGACTGATATACTTCACAACCTGGGTGTCTAACGAAGCGAATTTATGAGTGTAATATAAGGAGAACATTTAGATTCATGAGCTTGGACCCAAATCAAATATATATGATAAAGCGGCATATCAAACAAAAAATACTATACTCTTTCATCTGTATCGAATACCTTACCGACACATTTTTTTATTTACTTAACCTGTCCCACATGTGTTATTCAATTTTTCCGTTTCGTACACTTATCATGCTGACTAGGTTTCCATGAATGAATTAAGGGTTGCCACTTGCAGAAGTATTTATACGCACATACAACTTTTCTTCCTAAGAACAGTGTAGTGTGGTACTCATATTTCGTGGATAGTACATATATCTAAACTGAACATTCTAAAGTAACAGTGTTTAAATTAAATGTGTTTAGATTAAATTTGGTTTAATCTACATATATTGCGATAAAAGTGTTTGGTATAATTATTTTAAGTGTCCTATAAATTTTTAGAGTGGACGTTGAATTTTATATTATCAGCATTTTTTTAATTAAACGCCATCATAATTAAAAGTATTTTTTATTACGTTGGCGTTTTTTTAGCAAGTTAGCTCTGCCCTTCGCATATTTTAATCTGCGCGCTTTTGGATGATGCTGCTTGCTTTAAAATGCTTGTCCTATTTGATGAATGTGTGAGCCGGATGGTCTATTTGTCTACTCTTTTATTTGGTTCACTTTATTTTGTGGGTATAGATTGGTGACCGGTAAAGTTATAAAAAAACAGTAAAATATTTTATAAACTAAAGCCTCAGACCAAATAGACTTCTTATTTCGTCTGAGACTAAAGCAGATAGAATTGTTATTGCTGTACCGTAATTTTAACGCATGTTCTCCTCCATCGAAGGTGGTTTAGCGGAGACAATTATAATATGAACCCAAATACCGTGAGATCCTTCATTGATGATACTTTCGATCCTTCATAAAGGTTGACTGCTAGGAAATGCTAATTTTATATGAAGTTCATTTAAACTGTGTTGTGCAACAAGTTTATATTATATTTAACACGTAGCCACTATAACACCCTTCGATTTAAAGGGTTAAAGTTTGATTTCAATCTACAGAGCTGAGTGCTAATTGTGACCTCGTTTAGTTTTAGATAATATTAGCTGACCCCCCGGTTTCAGCGGTATTTTCGGAGTTCTCGCGGGAATTTCGGAATAAAAAGTCGCGCAGGATAACTTTAGCTTCCTATAAGTGAAGGAATTTTCAAAATAGGTTCAGTAGATACAGAGATGACAAACTCACAAACTCCGGAGTTCCCGCGGGATTTCTGGGATAAAAGTACTCTATGACACTTAGGATCACTGTAGCTTCCTATAAGTGAAAGAATTTTCAAAATAGGTTCAGCAGATCCAGTGATTACCCCCTACAACGTCACAAACTCACAAACCCACAAACTCACAAACTTTTGCTCTTTATAATATTAGTATAGATGAAAATAAACATTCGAAAAGGGTGAGACGATATCAATTATTAGCCTCGAGTAGGTGCGTTGGTAATAATGTGTCGGATTTAATTTCACTTCAAATTAAAGGTGGGTAATTTCAATTGAGTATCAACATAGTTATTATGTATACCCTTTGTTCAGTTACCTACTCCATGTCTGCGGGTCATTGTCTTGGAATCATGGAAACAATCGCAAGGGTAGGTGATTAAATTAGGTCGTTGCTTGGAAATATCGCGATGGTAGTATATTAAATTAAAGATAAATCGTTCGGTTTCATGCTTCACGCCAGTAAATTGTTGTAGTAACAATAAATTAACATTCGCCGCCCGCCATTGTTCAATTTCTCGTATTAAAACAGAACACGTAAATAATGCAACGTTGTAATAGGACGCACCTATTGGCAGTGAATGCAAAGGAAACGAAGAGGAAACATAAATTCCTTCAGTCTTTCCATGGAATTGTATTTACAAAATGATAATAGAATCTTTAATAAAAACTGTTTGTTACTGAATATAATTATAATAAAGCTATTTTGTTGTAGAATGTTTTTATAAGTTTTATGTTGGAACGTGTTAGCTTTAGATTTTCTTGCTAAAGTGGGATTTATATAAGAAATCATTCAAATCAATGAAACGTTAGTTATTTATGTATTTTTAGTCAAGGTTATACGAACTTCAAATACTTTCATTTTGTCACAATACGACTGCTTTTTATTTATTTCTAACCTTATAGATACGACTATTGTATCCAAAAGATGAATATAAACCGGCTAAGTGCGAGTCGGACTCCCGCGGGTGTTGTACAAACTTGTAGGTATGTAAATAGTTCTTCCATCACGGAAATTGAGTCTCGGAGATTTAGAAAATTTAAAAGTTAATTTAATAATCTTTACGATTTTAGAATTTTTTCCTTTACTTGTGTATAAAACTTTGCTTCTTGCCAAATTTTACAATATTACTAGCTGTCACCCGTGGTTTCACCCGCGGTAATTTCGAGGTCAACCTTCAACGGGGGTGTACCTTATAGGTTTTGATTGTCTTGTGAGTGTCATAATATGCGGCATTAACCGCTGTATCTTTGATTTTGTTGACTTAAAAGTATGATCTTTTTGCAGCTCCAACGGATTGCAGATTTAAGTGTTTGAAATTATTTTCCTTTGTGTGCCTACTCAGAAAAATGATGTTGACGGACTACTTATAATAATATCATTGTGATGGACGGATAGATGATGGACAACGAAAATTTTGCTAATTCTTATTTTTTTGTTTGTTATTGTAAGATGAAGGAACTCACGCAGGTGAATCTGAGAAACGGTTGGACCGATTTTGACGGGATAATCACTACTAATTAGGTAAAGTTATAAGAAGTAGTAGGGCTACTTTGGAGTTACTGCGCGAATTCCGAAACTCACACAGCTGAAACCGCGGGGCATAGCTAATATACTATAGAAGTGAAAAAGTTCGTATCACCGTTAGAAAGGTCATGTGCCTCGACAACTTTAACATCCACTCAACTAATTAAAACTTATCAGCTAAGTAGAGACAAACAAAACCTTTTCATATACAACCTAATCTTGTTTTATGAACGTCAAGGGGAAATCCTGAACGGCGTTAGAGTTAATGCGATGCCTGTTCACTAACGGAAAACGTAAAACAAAATACGTACGCATACCTACCTAGTCACTTTGAAAATAACTTTAAAAAAACACGCGGTGTGTATTATGGCGCAGGTTGTTGATGACTAAACTATAGTTTTTAGTCTGTCTTGTATAGACTATTATAAAATAGTAGTTGTGCCCCGCGGTTTCGCCCGCGTTAATTTCAGAGTTCCCGCAGGAATTCCGGGATAAAAAGTACCCTATGTGTTAATCTGATGTATAAGCTATACTATTGTAAAGTCGGAAGATACCGGTAAAATACGATAAACGACGATACATATACGATAAAATGCAGAATCATATAGCTGTCCTGCAAGGTCGAGGGAGGCTTTATAAAGCGATTGTGTGGTTCACGGAACATTAATAAATGAGTTATTCCATAAGAAACATAATTTTAACATCATTGTTTGAGAGGATCTAGGTATATAATTTATAATAGTGAAAGGTGACTTACGGCCGCACTCAGAGTCGTTTAAATGATTACCTACTTAATTTTAAGTAAAAATTTTTAGTTACTGTTAATTGGCACTTACATTTAACTTTATTAGTTAAATACCAATTAACATTAATTTAATGAACGTCTCTGATTGCGGCAGTTTTAACACACTGTAATATTATTTTGGTGTACAATAAAGTGTATTCTATTCTATTCTATACGTAGGTAGGTACCTGAAGCTGAAAGGCTGATAGGTAGTTTATCGAGAGTAGAAATTAGTTAAGAAAGGAATTCACAGAGTTCCCACGGGATCTCCCAAATTAATGCGGGGAGAAACCGTAGGGAACAGCTAGTGGTTTCATATTTTTGGTACATCCAAGCCTCCAAAAATGCTCTACACAGTTTTCCACTATCGACCATTAGCGGCTTTAGTAAAGAATTTTCTTGCCAGTTTTTCGGCTTTCTACATCGCCATTCCTTGGCAACTAGCCAGAGATCTGATCAATTTCTAGGTTTCATGCAAAGCAAAAAACGGAAGTGGTCGCGTATATAAACATTTTTTTTTACAATCATAAATGTCCATAATCGATCGGGGCCGTATATTCTTATAGACTTTTTTGCCTCGCTTAGTTATTTTTGTACTTTAGTCCGTTAATAAAAATATCATAGACATGTATATATCGCTTTTTTTATTATTGAAAAAATACTAGGAGTGGGGGCTCGTGATATCATAACGTCATAACATACAGAGGTACGTTTAAAATGCACCAAGGCGTGACGTCAAGCGAGATTTAGACTTAATGTATCGCCGTTATTTTTTGACTACGTAAAAAGAGGAAAAATACGTGTTCAATATTTTTCACGACGGAGTAAAAACTAAAATTTAGTCATCTAGCGCATTATAATTTTTTTTGTATTATTTTGCCAAATCATCAAAAATGAGTGTTTTACGCTATTCTACATTTATTACTTTTCGGTCTGGGCGTCTATGTATATGTATGTAGGTATCTAAAGTTTATTATATGCATATATAATAAGATGTAGTATATACCACGTTTGCTTGGTTTCCACGACACAAGCTTATATAGCTTAGTGTGGGATCAAGTAGATCTGTGTGTTGTGACGTGGATTATTATAATTTTTTGTTCTCCTAGTTTATAAGTATCTAAAAAAATATTTAACAGTGCCTAGTATATACATATACATATTATTAGTTGCTAGTTGTTGTTTGTAACTTTTTGCTACCGTCATGTACTCCTCTCGTAGGAAGTAATCCGAGTGCGTTTATTTCAAAATTTATGTATACTTTTTTCTATATGTGGAAACTACTAGGTCTAAGAATTTTTTTATATGTTATTTTTAATTTGTATTTTATGTTGTACCGTTTGTTTCCCGAAAAATAAATAAATAAATAAATAAATTATTAAAAGACAGCCCTGCTGAGTTTCTTGGCAGTTCTTCTCAGTAGAGGACGTATTCCGAACTGACGGTAATTTATAGTTTTAAGAACCTGCTGACGATTATAAGTGATTGTAACAACAATTTTTGAATTTTGAATTTTATTATTTTAAGTGGATAACGCTAATTTTACTGTAGCCCCTTAAGTCTTACTTACGCTCGTAGGTTATTTATGGGTAGTTATTTAATGCCAAATCAAAAGCTGTTTCTGAAATACCTCATTATTCTAAGGTCTCGCGGTCGTGAATACCTTTATTTTATTAAGTTATACCAACCCGTTTAGTCGAAATGTTTTCCTCCATTTTCCGCTTACCTGATAGGAATTCCATCACATTTCCTTCGTTCGAAAAGAAAAAATGCTGAAATTTTTCATACCGTCGAATTACTTTTCTACGAAATATTCAGGGATGTATTGATGTTTCATCTCAGTTTCAATCTCCGAGGACGGCATCTGAAATACAAATTTTAATACTTGATCTTATTACGATTGTGATGAAATGTAATAATTGTGTTTTGAATGTTAACAAAATGTTAGTTCACCTTTTTTCAACGTAATGCAAAACCCTGACGTATGGGTATTAAAATACAAATATTTTTAATACCAATACGCTTTTAACTGTTATAATAGGGATGTTGGCGACTTATGTAAATCAAACTTCTAATTAGCCCGTCAGTTAGAAAAAAATAAAAATAACACACACGTATTGCTTTGCTTTTTCAAATAAATGAAAATATAACTTAGTACAAACTACACCGGGTAGTGACGTTACGCGTTTTAACTCAATTTATTGCCGTTATTTTTTAATTAGGTACGTAAAAAAAGAAAAAATACGTGACCAATATTTTTTCATAATCTGTACGCCGGACTAAAAAGTCAACTAGCCCACTGTAATAAGAGCAATGCTTATTAAAGATAACACAAGAGCATCAAACAACGATTTAAACTCATGCCCGATCGTATGGATGCTTTGGATAAAAACAATGCTTTCATAACCCAAGCCATAGGCGACTTATAACGTTTGCTGGTCTGCACTAATAGATTGAACGCGCATCTAGTAATCCCAACTTCAATATTGGAGACTAGGATTACGTATGCCGTTGCCGATACATATTGAAAAGAGCAGCAGGGTACGCACCTATGTATTGGTTTGCCTCGGGGTATTGGACGGTGCTGATAAACGTGGGGGACAATTTTTGTGATTGTCTTTTCTGTTAAACACGCTTTTGAGATTATGTAGTCAATGCTGTTTAATATGGTTTTATCTAATTTTGTGCACATGTTTGTATTTAAAATCAAGAAATAAATTATATTATTTCACCATTTATTTCATTTAAATACTAGCTGTCCTCCGGCGGTTTTACTGACGAAAATTTCCGAGCTTCCGCGAGAATTCCAGGATAAATTTTATCAATTATCTATTGGTGAAAAACGCATGAAAATCCGTTCAGTAGTCCTTGAACGCGAACGGACAGACAAAAAATTTGCATAGTTACACGTTGTCAGGATATAGAACGTAGTATACTTATTACTCTGAGGTACAGAGAAGGACATAGGGCACTTTTTGTCCTGGAATTTTTGCGGGAACTCCGAAATTACGCGGGTGAAACCGCGGGGAACAGTTAGTTAAATAATATTAACATTGAAATTTAGAAATGGTTTAATTATAAACACTTAACATTACCTACAGAGTTGATCTTTAGTTTGATCAGTCAAACCCAAACCCATAATCAATAAATCTTACTATCTTTAAACGAGCAATTCTTTTCATGAAATTTAGTATGCTGCAGGGGCTTTCGGGGGCAAATAATAGATCTAGCTAGGTTTTATTTTTAGAAAACGTCATTTTATCCGTGTTTTCAGGCAATGAGAAATGAAAGTTTGGTACTGCTTTTCTACGTACCAACAGATGGCGCTACGAACGAAGCTCGGTCGCCCAGATATAAGGGTTAAATTTCAAAATATCGATTAAAAAATTTACAATAAGAGCCCCTCTCCCCTGCCCTCTAAATAAAACATGATTATTTTATTAATTTATTAACATAATACGCGAAAATGATCTGAAGGTTTATCAAATTTAAGCCTATTTTTCAATCCTCTAACTAAAAAAAACTAAGGGGAAGTAAGTCTAATAATGCAACAATTTTTGTACGGACTATCACACAAATAAGCTGTCTATTTAAAAATAAAGGTGATTAATAATGGATTATTTTGTTTCCGCTGACGTCTTAATTTATGGTATTATTATTAGGTAGTTTTGTGGTACGGGCACTCAGCAACACAGTGAGCGCTCAGCAAATATCGTACTTTAGGAATTCGGATGTATGACGCGCAACTCGCAAGTGTTTTCCCTTTGCTGCAATGATATTTAATTATTTACGATATCATTGCTTTGCTGAATATTAACAAGTGTTTATCAGACCCAGCTCATAACTACGTTCATTTTTATCACGATAAGTTAAATCGACGCGGCACGAATTCATTGCTACGTATGTGAGAGAGTAACGGCCGCAATCAAGAGTCGTTTTAATGATAAAGCTACGCTTTCCTAGGAGAGCGGTGTTGTTATCTAGCAACTTTAATATTTTGTTGTGTGGCGATCGTCTTTACGGCCGTGACCAGTGACCAGCTATGGTTTTCTAGAAAGTGGTGTGAACGTATTCAATCGTAGTTACTCTGCACTCGAGCGGTGTGCCGTGCACTCATGGAAAATGGATGATTTAGAAATTGTATTGCTATAGCTTTTTTAAATGATGAAGAGTCAAGACGAAAAAAAAAAATCGCTTGGAGGAGAATGTGATTTTTCAAAATCGCAAAACTGGGCTTAATGCTTCATGGCTTTTGATAAAATCAATTGATTGCTCTTTATTTTCGCTCGTCCAAGTCACGTTTGCCTCATCGTATTTCTGCTGTTTATCACCGCTATGAGGGCCACAGTGTGTCACTATCTCAATAAAAAGCTAGCTAGTTTTAGAATAAAATTTAAAACACAGCCGCATGACGGTGACAATCTAGAAAATTACGGAGGTCGAGTAAATATGGCACAGAATTTATTGTTTACGGAAACAACATGGCTTATGGTGAGTGAGCCGACGCGCTGACGGATCATACCCTAAAGGTCATTTAACTCTCTTTTCCTTTTCCTTTGACTGAAGTGTCGAAAAATTAAAATAAATGTAAAGACCATTCAACCACGCGAACCCTCACTTTAATTACCTCAATTAATTTTTATTTTATTTTATCAGTTAGTTGAAAGAATGAATAATATCGTTTAAAAATACACCTTGTATACTAATGCAATTCAGTTTAGTTTAGTTCTCAACACGCGCTGTGTGTCACCCAAGTTGACTCCGTCATTGTTTTGCAGCATCTTATCAATCTGCCATTCTCTCAACGTCTTCACTTGAACTCCGGGTATAGCGTTGCCGTCTACGTACTTAGCTCTGTACAACTCGCTTCTGAATATTATCAGCTGTTCTTTAATGTAGTCGATAGGAATCTTCGACACGGCCAATAACCTTGGTCGGTAAGAGCTTAAATCTTTCACGTTTTTCGTCTCATATAACTCGTATACGAGTTCTTTGGCGTGGGGTTTCGGTAATTTTAGAAACACTGCGTACTGATCGCCTATGTGAAGGAACCCTCGGAGATAATGGTCGGATTTGTATCCGTCTATGAATTGGAACAGTTTGTGTAGGCGCACGGCACTCGCTAGCCCACAAATGTGGACTGTAACTATGGTGAAATATATATTCTGAAAAAAGAAAGAAAAACAAAAAAAAAAAACAAATATCTAAATCTAGCATAAAAGATTTATTTAATAATATTTTCTATAATTATAATTAATACTTTAATACTTCGATAAAAATTATGTACCTATTCTGTAATGTCTGTTCATCTTCAATTCATTTCTATCCCATTCATCCGATTACGATGAAAATTTGTTTTGAATTTAGGACGTTTAGTTCATTCCACAACAAAATTATAATTAGTAGAGTTTAACCTTAACCTTTTTTGGTACTAATTTTAAAAATTGTAGATTTATTGATCACAAGTACATACCAATTTCATAACGACCCTAGTGTGTGATCTGGTTAAAGAGGAATTTTGTTTGTATAGATATTTTACTCAAAAAATTATTCACTATTTAGTATTTGCCAACATATTCAACTATTTATTTTATTCGCCGCACCTACCAATACGGTTTTTTTACGTTACATACAAAACCATTAATATTTTATGATATTTTTTATTTTTATTGTGTGCTGGGTGTAACTATTGTTTATGCTGTTACCTATACTAGCGGTGTCCCGTGGTTACGCCTTGCAAGAGAATTACAATTAATTGAAGGATTTCTGTTAAAGAAAGAATAGAAGGCTTATTAAGCTTTTCGGGGCAACATAATATAAAGGTCCGTTTATATCTACAGACATTGAGCTTGCCAGACACGTGCCAGGTCAGAAATGTGGGCACAAACCAACACCGTTTATTTACAAAAGACGTCTGTACGATTCTGATGCTCTATTCACACTGCTCGACATGTAGCCACAGCCACGTACAGAAATGAACCGCGAGACAAAATATTCTTTCCGCAAATACCGGGCCGAGCACGGCCCGCGTCTGTTGGCGTCTGCGCGGCCGTGTTACGATAGATATAAATATGTTAATACGCTCTATAAAGGAGAATATTATTTTGTCCGCCACGAAACGTCTCTGGCACGCTAAATGTCTGTAGTTATAAACAGACCTTAACACTTATTCTGCGGCAACAAAGAATTTTCGAAATAATCTATAATTCACAAGGCTGAAACAGCGGAAAACAAAAAGAACCGGTGCGTGTAAACAGTGTGGACACGTAGAAGAGTGTTTAAAAGAAAAATATATACGAAAAAGTTTTTAGAGTTAGCTTGAGACTCAAACCAAGCCCAAGTGGTTACTAACACGGCATGCCTAGCACTATTTTACCATTCCGATTATAATTATGAAAAAAATTGAACGTAACGTAAAAACGACAGCACCGTTGGTGTAGTGGTAAGATTACTGACTGATACGCCAGATGTCACGGGTTCGATCCCCGCATCAGATTAAATATTTTTTTCTGAAAAAAATTGGAGTTTATTCTGAGCCTGGATATATTGAGTATGTATCATAAATATTAAAAAAACGTTTACTATATAAGTATTATATCAAAAGTTTTGTATCTACAAGCTCTGCTACACGATAACTTTCAAGCATAATTTTTTATTATGTTATAAAGCAAAGCGTGTATAGCTTGGGCATTAAATCAATTTTATTCTTTAGTTAAAAATCTGAGAAATATCAAAATATATTGAGTGTAAAATTAAACGGGGGACGTATTGAAGCCCTCGATAATTTATATTTACATGTAGCTAAAAAAACACATTTAAAAAGTACACTGATAAATCACGGAGAAAACCACAAATGAAAAGTGAATTTACGCGGTTGAATGAATTTCACATTTAATTTGTCGGTGTATCAGCGCCAATACAAAATATGTACAAACAAAAAATGCATATTGAATGACAATGTACAGACTCGTTGGTGAGTGTGGGTTTTCATGATATTCATTTTTACATCATAAAAAAATTTAATGTTTTTATTTTTATTTATCATGGACGAGAATCGAATACCGCATTTCCTTATTTAATACATCCCTCATTTACCTTTACACCCTGTATGTCTTATTGATTTATTTACTTCTTTATTGCACATAAAATAACAATAACACAAAACCTAAAGAAGAGGAAAATGCAAATTGCGGTCTTATCGCATGGTTGTGATTTCTTCCTGACAACCAGGAAAATAAATAAAATAAACCAGTGTTGCGAAAGGAAGAAAAAAATACATGGAAATGAGTTGGTTGGTCTAAGTTAAAATAAAATCTTTATTTCTCTCATTGCAGTATTTGTAATTGTGTATCTTCTATTTTCACATCGTACCCTAACAAGTTTCGCTTTAATAGTAGATAATTCATAGAGTATCGTAGCATTTATTCACCTGTATTGTTGTGATACCGTTTTTAACAAAACAAAGTGCTTGTCTTACCTTAATTACAATGAGAGCGTGTATCATGAATTAAACAAAGACAATGTAGTGTGTACACTGCCTTTCAAGCGCACCTAAATAGATATGGGTCGACAGCTGCTCTGTCGGCCTTAAAATTTATAGCAAGATAACAAGGTAAGTACCTCATGCAAGTATAAAAAGTGAAAATACGTGGGACACGGAAAAGTAGTACCGCGTATAATCCTCGAAATTAGAGCCCATTTGATAAAGCGAGCGTTAAATCAGATTACCTCTGAGATGCGACTCCCGTGACTCGCAGCTAATTTAATACGTTTTGTATTGAACATAATCATATTTTACAGTATATTTCGGTATTATACATATATTATTTACTAAAAAAATAGTCTTTAAATTTAATACTTAAAATTCAGTTTTCAACCATTTTTAAATGAAATAATTGGCGCAGATGTATTATACACAGTTTTAAAATTAGTCCAATCGGTTATTTATGATGCGAGAGGTAAGTATTTCACCAACATCGGGGTGGCTTGTTTTACAGATCTTTCGCTTTCCGGTTTGCAAAACGTTTTAGCGGTACTAAAAACGGCAACTTATAACGTCATACAGACGTTTTACAAATATCATAAATTTTAAAAGGTGGTATACCTGTCTATGTAGCCTACTGTTTTTTTTTAATTTTATGATTCAATACAAAAACAAATGACATAACTGTGGTTGTTTGTGTAATAGGCTTAGCGGATCCGTTCGTGTATTGTACTTTTGTTCTCCAATTATTATTATTGAACATAAAAAGGAAACATTACCTATTCCACCTCATTATATTTGCTGTTCAAGATATAAAAAAAACAGTACTTTTTAAGTAGAAAAGAAACATAATTAATTAATCATGAATACAAGTAAAAATATGTTAAGAAAGTTATCTTGAAAAGAGGCTTGTATAAATAATTTATTAAAAACATCTTCAACTTTATAATTTCTTTGCTAGCAGTTTGGAATAAATTATTTACTGTTAAGTACGTCCCTTTTAATGAATTGTTTATAAATATAGGTGCTATTTTTTTTCTTGCATTGTCTGCTGTTATTTACTTTATGATAATTCGCAGTATTGCAACTACACCATGGCAGTTTCTGAGCTAAAGCTGAAATCCACGTGATTAAAGGTCCGTTTGTAGCTACAGACATTGAGCGTGCCAGACACGTTCTGTGTCAGACAAAATAATATTCTCCTATATAGGATGTATTAACGTGCAGTTTATATCTATCGTAACAGGGCTGCGCAAATGGCGACAGACACGGGTCGTGCCCAGCCAGTATCCGCGGAAAGAATATTTTGTCTGCACGGTTTGTATATATGTGTCTGCCGTATATGCCGAACAGTGTGAATAGAACATTGGAACTGTGCAGATATCTTTTGTAAATAACATTGTCTGTCGGTTTCAGCCCTGGCACGTCTCTGACACGCCCAGATGTAAATAAACAATGTCTGTCAGTGTCTGCCACGGAACGTGTCTGGCACGCTCAATGTCTGTAGATAATATAATATATGCACATTTCTCCTCTTACAATAAGTATTCACATATTTAATATTCATTTATTTGGAAAATAATCATTACATGTCATAGATTTCAATTTAATTTACCTATATAAAATTAACAAGTACCTTCGCACTACACAAAAGAGTAGGTAATATTAACAAAGCAACAAAATAAAAGAAAAAAGTGAAAATCTATATACATATAACATAGTACTATTCCGTAATGGCCTAAATATAGTTTTATGAAATTTGTTTGTAATTACTGCCATGTGCTGTGGAATTTTGTTGAATGAAAAAAAAAAAAAAAAAAATTAAATGTAAATAAAATTGAAGTCTCTGTTTGTAGTTCTTAATTAACAGATTTTCACCAAATGCATATGAAAGTAAATATATGGTACTTACATAAAAAAAAATCTCTGTCTGTTTCTTCGTGCTAATTTCTAAAACTACTGGACCGATTTAAAAAAAAAAAAAGTTTGCGGGAATTCCAAAACTCAAGCAGGTGAAACCACGGTATACGCGCGCAGCTAGTAATCAATAAAAAAAAAGTTTTATTTTATATTGTCAATTACATTATCAAACCAATAAAATAATGCACTTATGAGTATATAATATATCATATACATGTACGAGATATTATGCTTACCTGCATCCGTTAAAATATCAGTGAAACCAATGATATGAAAAGTATTAAAATTGGTTTAAAGATCACTTACCTACTTCGAATGACATATAACGCAATTTAAAGATGCTAGATGCGACTCGGCACCTATTCAGGATGAGTTGACAGGATGCCGGCACCTTATCTGCGACTTTCAGTTGAACTGCTTTCATAACTAACCCGCCTTTCGTTATTTTATCGGTAACTCTACATAGCGAACACTTGTTTTGACTATACATAGTAGGTACCTAACTAGCTTATGTATTACGGACACAAATTAAACAGTATAGTCCACACTACATTTATATTTATTAGGTACTAGCTGCCCCCCGCGGTTTTACCCCCGCGTGTAGGTAAAGATGATGTTTCATTAGTCTGACTGTTCACTGTACTATGTTTTTACATCTTCATCTGTATTCGAAATCCTTTAATCAGGGTTGTTTGACACTTTGATTGAATAAAAATTCACAATACACTAATCGATTTTAGAAACTATTTAATTTCAATGTTCTCGTAGCAATTCCGGGATAAAAAGTATCGTATGTCACTTAGAAACACTAGCTGTAGCTTCGCATACGTGAAAGAGTTTTTAAAATACAATAGGGATTTTGACTACTTTTGAAAATCAAAATTCTAATTAGTCCGTCAGTTAGAAAATAAAAAAATAATAGACACGTATTTTTTCCTTTTTCAAATAAATTAAAATATACAGAGATAAAGCGCATTAAAGTTTAGGATGAGGAGGTCGTGACATCACTAACCGCAAAACAGCCATACTTACTGTCAGAATAGTGACGTCACGCGAAATTTCAACTCAATATATCGCCGTTATTTTTTGATTACGTAAAAAAAGAAAAAATATGTTGCAAATATTTTTTTATAATCTACAAGACGGACTAAAAAATAATAATTAGTCAACATGCTCATTAGGTACCTATATATTAGTATAGATTGTACTATTTATAAATAGATACAAATTTTGTTCATCAATTTAGTTCATCTATTACAAACAAAAATACAAAAAATCATATCTTTACTCTTCATTAAGTAGTAGGTATATATATGCTTCTATATATATAATATAGATATACTTCTAAAACAATAAGCATTAGCATGGAAAATCTTACTTTCTCGTTCGTTTATAACAGACCCCTACAGAACCACTGAGTTCATGTTTAAAAAAAATATTTGTCAAATCGAGTGTTATGCCCCCTCGTTTGTTTATGAACTTAACAAAACAAACAAAACTAATTTACTAAATATCCGTTTTAGTGTGAATAAATTGATCCATTATTCCATCCAATTAAATAAGTGCGTAACTATTTTATTATTTAGTAATTCGGTTTGTATGTTTGTTGTTATTAATGGGTATATATACTTATAGCTGTAGGTAGCAAGTACTATACATGACTATATTATGTACGTTAAAAAATTCCGTAAAAAATCCTCACATGTAGTGAAAAATTCTCACATATGTGACCATTTTTCCCTGACAGCTGACAGTTACTTTCAGCTCCCTGTCAAACTTAAGTTATCTACGCACAAACTCACAGCACGTTTACGTAGGTACAAGCGGCCGTTTCCTTGTGGAAAAGTACCTACTTGAATTAGTTCATTTGTATAGGGTATCACCGGGCTGCTATTAGTTTTTACGCGATTCACATTCAAAAAAATCAGGAATAAATAGTATTAATGCCTTCGGCATTATTTTCTGTCAATCTGTAATTTTTTTATACCAAAGGTAAAAAATATGTTATGATCGCCTGTGCATCGGTCATTGATGGTGCCATATGACTCTGATGTGGACATAGTTAAAATCTAACTTAAACTATCATGTCAAGGTGTTGGTCGGCAAATACAAAATATACCTACCTACATTACCATATTTTGTAAAGGGTTAAATAAATAAACGCTTTTACAGCCACGCTCAACGCTCAGTTTCAAATCAAAAGAGGTTTTTCCAAAATTCATGCAGGTTCAAATAAATAGCCATAGCTAGTAATTTCGTTCTCGTGTATCAAATTGACGAATGCCTTTAACGACTTAATTTCCGGTTGTTCTATTGAAATACTGGTTATGCAAATGTTTGTACACGCGTTCACTAACGCTTCGTTGTTATTGTAATTTAATTGAAAATTAATTTATAAGTATAACTTTTGCCCACGGTTCCACTCGGATGTTGGGAAAAAGTGTGCTGGTGCTAAGTAACGGAAATCGTGAACACAATATTGTCACCGGCATTCAGGTAAGGCTACCGAAACCAACCCTCGGGTGCTTGGCAGCTTTTCAACTTTTTGGTGGTAAGAATATAGCTAGCCAGCTGAGAAATAGAAAGTATCCTACCAAAATGCTATACCTTTCATGGCGTTTTCTTTAGCCGACAGCTCAAACTCAAGCAGTCGAATTTAAGGCTTTTTTTTTCGTCGAGAAAAAAGTTTCATAATTTCTTTACTTATTACCTATAGGTAAATGCCTCTTCTTCTGAGGTAAATGCGAAAGTGAGTTTGTTTGTTTGTTACGCTTTCACACCTTGACGGCTCAACAGATCATGATGAAATTTTGTATACACGTTGTCAGGGGTACAGAGATGGACATTGGGTATTTTTTATCCCGGAATTCCCGCGAGAACTCCGAAATTTACGTGGGTGAAACTACGTTCAATTTTGCATACAACACGTTATCAGGGGTACCTACTGAGAACGATATAAGGTACTTTTTGTCCCGGAATTCTCGCGGGAATTCCGAAACTGTACCTACCGCAGATGAAACAGCTAGTTTTTACGCAAAACTCCCAACAGTGAAATATTTTTAGAATCGTTTTTGTATAATATACTTACCAGTTCCAGAACTTACCAGTTTGGAAATCACTTTTCGTTTTTTACAATTAGGTAGTTTTTCAGTTTATCCATCTAAAATAACAAATATTTTCTCTTTATAACATTAGTTATAGATATACAAAATTTGCATATTACAAAATTTAAACATGTTGGTATAATTTCCTGTCGCCAAAGAGTCCCAGCTCAGAATTGGGTTATACCTGTATGTTAAATTCTTAATAATGTGGAGCAGCGCTGTTTATAGCTTGGACCAAAGTAAAATTAAGTTAAGTACAAAAAAAAAGAAGATTACGTCACGATCCGGATCCATTTGAATAGTGCATTGTGTCTATAAATATATCCAAATCTACATATTAATAGACACTACATAAAAAAATAATGCTTAGTAAAGAAAATATATAAGAAATATCTACTCTCCAATATGAAAGTTTGATTGTATTCAATATATTCACAAAGGCAAGTCCTTTGGTACATTTAATAATAATAATCTTCCAACTACATGTTTCAAAAGCAACATACCTATTTCTATTACGTATACTAGTATGTCGATTGATCAAGTTAATAACTTCTTCACCACATAACGCTTAAAGCTATATTGGTGGCTTTTGGTTGTACGTACATGATATTATTGTCCAGTGCTAGGTCCTCTCAGATATCTAGCACACTAAAGCCTTTGTGTAAGGCTTTATGTAAGATATTAAAACCTCTCTAGTCTTGCGCACTTGACAATGGGCTATGTGCTTAATTATGAGTGAACAAAAACAGGGACAATTAATATTGCACGTATACCTACATACACTAATAACATTAATTAAATGAAGATTTTTAACTATGTCAAAACTATCTTGAATGTCAAACCTAATACCTAGGAGGTTAGGTATACACCAAAATCACATCTATCCATCTGATTTCTTGTAGACGGTTTAAATGTATACCGGAGTGTTTATTTACCTTAAGTATTTATGTATGTAGGTATGTATTTACAAAAAATGTATACAAGTATCATATTATTAGATATTTAATAATAAAAAGTATATACAAACCTATCATAATAGATTACGGAATTAGGTACAATGTCTCGACTTTAATTTAATCTAAATTTACAACCAAGTACAATATATCATTTAATATATACTATATTATAAACACAATAAAAATCATTTAATATACTTATACATACTATATTATAAATATATTATTATAATTACAATTCAATAAATACTAAAAGTAGTATTTATTGAAGTACCTATGAATTGTAACTTATGTAGCTTCATATAAAAGAATTGTTTTGTAATGTATATCTCTCTTCAAGATTCAGTTGAATAAAAAGTGTTGGAAGAAAAATAAAAATATTTACATATTTTTTGTCATCCTAACTTAATAACAAAAATGGAATAAAAAAATATTTTATTTCAAATAATATGAGAATTATAATATTTTATTATATTTTTTAAATATAAGTACCTATACAGACATCTTCTTTCAGACTTTCTTTTATGTAGGTAGATTCACGTGTCGTAAGGTTCTGCTTTTCCATGGTATAGCAACGTGAAAAAAATATGAAACTATTGTTAAAACAATTCCAAAATATCAAAAAATTAAAACTAATGAACAAAAAAAAAATCTAATGTCCTATTTATGAAATATTAAAAATGATAAATGTAACTATAAAACACAAAAAGTAATAAAAATAAACCATTTCATGAATGGTAAATCCCTAAAAGGTATGACAACAAACCTATGTCAAATATTAGAATAGTACAAAAATAGAGTGGACAGCCAGCCGCCCTGCGCAGTCTCAAGCGGAAATCTGAAAGCTCGGAGTCTGAAACACATCTGAGCATGAACATGGAGAGCAAAGGGGCAGCTTTCGGCTCAGTCGCTCGCACGCTACCGCTGCAGTAGTGCGTGCGAGGGCGGCGGTCAGATTCGTTACAAAAACACGCGCGATAACATTCAGAAAAACTACGAAAAAATTTACACCATTCATATTTTATTTCTGATGCAGTGTGAATGAATGCACTTTTAATAAAATGTGTAAAGTTTTTTTCTAAGTAAATTTCTTCGTTTTATAAAATCTTCAATATTTGTTAACTGGTTGTTTTTTAATATGAAAAGTGTGACTTTCGTTGGAGCAGTGCAAGTTCGAGCTTTTGATTGACAGCTGAAAGACACGTTAACAAAGGATGTTAATTTATGCAATTATTTGAGTGCTTCTATAATTTTACTCGACTTTATTTTTGTGATGGAAAAGCTTTGGATGCAATGAAGTACATTATGTAAGTTGTGTTAGATCTTTTAATAAATTGTCTTAAATGCTTAATTATCCTATATTTATGCCTAAATTATTTAAGCACCTAACATTTGTTTACCGCAAGTTCGCCAGCGTCAATTCCGTGATTTTCTCAATGAACGATGAAGTCACGTATTAACCTATAAGATAATGCAGAACATATCTATTTGTATGCCTTTTATATCAATACGCTCTGTCGTTTAGACATATGATTGAGTTATAAATATCTAAACATCCAAACAATCATAGTTATAATACGAAACGAAATAACATTAGTAAGATTATTTCGTTCCATTCTTTTGTAGAATTGTAAATTGTAAATGACTCCTTTGTTAAATATACAAAATATTTATATCATCATAATTATAAGGTTTCACAGATTCTAAAAGGTTTTAGAGGTTGAACAGTTCGTTTTTAGGTATCTAAAAATGTCAATTAACCATACCTACTTATTTTGTGTGACCTACATTGTAATACGGGGTTTATCGAATGCTTTAATTTATGTTTCAGGTATTTTTATTATCAACCTTCTTACTCAACGAAACGTAAACTTGCTATCACAATTGGATTAAATGAGATAATATATTACATTATAATGATGGTGATTAAGAATAAAAACCCGGTAGAGGATTAAATTATGAAGTTCGTTTATTGAGGTTAGACCTATAAAAAAAATAACTACTAAGGAATTTTATTAAAAAAGAAAACGACGGAAGAATAGGTACATAATTAAAATATCGTAAATACGATGGTTTTTTTTTGTGTATTTCAATATAATATATATAATATAATATTATATTATATTATAAAATAGTTTTATTGAAAATCGCAAAAAGGGCGTTTTGATCACTTCCGTACATACCACATAGCTTTTTATATGTAGTAGGTACATGTACATGTAGTAGGTATATTTTTGTACTGGTACACTTGTGACGATACTGTGACACTTCCCTTTTTAACCTGGAGTAAAGAATTCCCGCGGAAATCCCGCAAGTGAAACCGCGGGGAATAAAGTATGTTAGTTTGAATCTATAATGTAGTCGAATTAATCATTTTTTTGTCGTGAACCTTGCATTGTGGTTTTATTCATATGTATAAAGTTAATTAGACCCCGTATTAATAAATACATTCAAACTCCAGACTCTCAACTTAGTCTTAGTTTGTCTTCATTTTTCAGCTCAATGAGCTAGACAGACAACATCTTGCTGGCTCTTTGGTAGCGTTTAGTTAATAATGTCCAAGTACCAACCTATATGAACATTGACAAGACTGCAATGCTTACAAAATGACCGTAGTCAAAGTATTAAGGAACCCTCATAACAAGAACGCTATAAAATCGTATACTATTATGGCAACTAGTTTTAATCTTCTCAATGTACACTTCATAAAACTACCTACATTCTAGTGACTACGCAACCATAATTATCCCTACTAGGTAATATTATAAATGCGAAACTCTGTCTGTCTATCTGTCTGTTACGCTTTCACGCCCTAACGGCTCAACCGATCATCATGAAATTTTGTACACACGTTGTCAGAGATACAGAGAAGGATATAGGGTACTTTTTATGCCGGAATTCCTACGGAAACTCTAAAATTTCCGCGGGTGAAACCGCGGGGCACAGCTAGTAAAGGCCTAAGTAAACTTCCAAATAGATTCAAATGAATGACCTGTGCCCTGAGCATGAGTAACATACCTACCTACGTCGTTTTTCGTTTTATGAGTAACTTTCAATAAAAGTATCTATATAATTATATACTTTTGTGTTGAGAGTTACGAAAGCAATTCGTGTGAAATTTTGTGATTCTTTTTGTACAAATTATAAAGTTAAACATAAAGTTTAGTGAGTTCAAGTGATCAGTTTATTAGACAGACTAATCAGTTGATTAGACAGACGTAAAGCTTTGTAGTATCACAAACAAGTAGTATCAGAAAATTCTAAAGGCAAGCTTTATCATTCTGTACTACTTTTACTATGGAACCTACTTTTAACCGTAAAAAAAAAAACGAAATTCATATTTTGAACTAGTTTATATTTTGTTTGGAAGAAAGTTTCACATAAAACCATACATTTTACGGCATTTAAAAAACAATGAGAATGAGACGAATGAGTTTACTTTCAACTGCGAAATATTGTGTCCATAACCCTAAAACTACCTCAACTGGAAGTAGAGTTCAGTATCTCCTTAATGGTTAGCGATTTGGTTATCTTAATAAATATTTGCATAATAATTAATTAATTAATTATATTAATATAATTAGTTAATTTAATATAATTAATATAATTAATATTAATATAATATGATTATATTAATTATAATTAATATTAATATAATTTATTAATTTGCATAATAAATACCTAATCAATTATTATCAAAACAAATTAAGTCGGGTTTTATTTAAAATCGGCTGAGTTTAGTTTTACAGTTTACAGTTGCATAACCATTAGCGAATCTGACGCCAAAAAATTTATCTCTTGTCCGTCGGTTGGGCTGGGCTCGCCAAATTGATTTTGCTTGAAAAGTCCAAAATAAATGCTGTAGACTTGAAACTCACAACGTTAGTAACTATCACCATAGTTTACTTTTAACAACTAAAATGGAGGAGTATCGTTCGTAAATCTAAGACCACGCTCTAGAGAAAGCGGACAAAGTAACAAATAATATGTACCTATTAAATACAATAATTAATGAAAGTAACAAATAATAACTAGCATACCACTACGTCAAGCTCGTCGTAGTTAGTATAAGACAAATCATAAAATGACACACGAATTATATTTTTGTTGGAAGTTACTCGCTAGTATATTCTATAAATATTCGTCCTCAGGCCATCGCAGAGATTCCCGAGGCGGATTTATGGGGAAATTCGCGGAAAAACATTTGTTCTCAATGGAAAACAGTGAGATAATGGAATGATAGATAGCCTACCCCGCCCGCCCATAATCGCTAAACTATTGCTTTTCCTTACCGGTTGGTAGTCAGCCATCTGGTCTTCCAATGTTAATATTTGATCCAAAAACCTACCTACCTCTACATGTTTTAAGCGTTCCTAAGTTTTTTTTTTATGTCATAGGGAGCAAACGGGCAAGTGGTACACCTGATGGTAAGTGATTACCGCCGCCCATATAGATATCTGCAACTCCAGAAGGCATGTAGGTGTGTTGCCAAATTGGAAAGGGGATGGGAGTAAATAATAAATTCTGTGGATAAACGGTTTTATTTAAAAATATTTATTTCTTTATAGCTGTTACCCGCGGTTTCTTTCACGGTAATATCAGAGTCCCCACAGGAATTCCGGGATAAAATTTACCCTATGTCCTTCTCTGTACCCCTAACAATGTGCATGCAAAGTTTCATGATAATCGGCGGTGACGTTAAGGCGTGAAAACGTAACAACAACAAACAACAAACTCACTTTCGCATTCATAATATTAGTAAGGATGTAACTAAGCATGATTTATTGAAAGCTTGATTAATTCTTTCGTTTAAAAACTATACCCTTGATAAAAAATAGCTTCTTTCCCGCGGTTGCGCTCAAATTTGTGGTGGAATATGTAAATACCTGTTCTTTATTTGAGAAGAAAAGACCATTTACCGATTTCCACTTTAACCTCCTTCCCCTCTCTCCTTTTTCATTATTTTTGCTGCAAACCTATATTATAAAAGGAAAAAGGAAACTGAGCAAAATTTTGTGTTCCTAGACGGTAGTTTGATCTAGGCTGTATGTATAGATGACCTGGTTTGTCTTAACTCGTTCGAGAGCTGATAATCCAATCAGAAATTTCATGCTCACGCATTGCATTCGGAAAAGAAAGATATCTCTTTACCAATTTCTTTCCGGGATCTTTCTCGTTTATTTATGAGTCTTTGGATTCTCGCATAAAGGTTAATGGTTTCCTGTGGAAGGTGGGTACGACTTTCCTGACAAACACTGATTGAATTAATTACCATCCAGTACGTTGGCAGTAGGCAGAGTTTAAATAAAACAAACAGGCTACGTAACCACGTTATGGATACGAAGGGGATCTCAAATAGCAATTTCTACTAACATGACGAATTTCGCCCAAAGTACATACATCCCATACATTATTTGCGTAGGACGGATAATCTTTGTAGCCAATATGAAAGTCGTTTGGAGCGAGTGGAAATGTCGGGTACAATAACGTAAACTTGATCCTCAAAAGTGTTTTTTAACTGACTTCAAAAAGGAGGAGGTTATCAATTCGGATATTTGGTTTTTTTTTATGCATGTTCAAGCTAACTCCGTCATATATAGACGGATTTGCAAAATTTTTCTTTTGTCCGAAATGGTCCCATTTAAATTTCATAAAGATCTGATTATGAGTTTCGGGGACAGACAAGAGAACTCTTGAGGCCGGTTTAATTATTTTGTTAAAATTTTGCTTATAAATTATGTAACTTTTGGATGCTAAACAGTAGCGTCGAGAATAACAAAACACTTAACACCTTGCCTATAGAAATACGTACAATGTATGGAACAAAGAAATTCAAATATGAACTAAAAAAGTACTTAACATCTAAAGTTAACGGGACCGATTAAAAGGATCGCGCGTGTACTGACTTCGGGTGGGAGTACCCATGAAAGCCCAATTATCCATCTCGCATCCAGCAAAAGACCTCGCTACCTACCTCCATGATGGCTTGTAATGTGGTTGGTGTTTACTATCTGGTATTTTGTTTTATAATATGGTACCTGTATGATATTAGGAAATAAATCATAGCAACTACCTACCTACCTCAGAAATTAAAAAAGTCAGATGCGACACCAATAAGCCCTTTCGGGCTTAAGTGTCTTGTATAATGTTGTTAATGTATTTGTTTTTTTCTGAAGTAAATAAATAAAAAAATAAAAAAAGTATTTGATGTATCTATCGACTTTATAATTATTACTTTACTAGTTGAAGCCCGCGGTTCCACATCTGTTGATTTCAAAGTACTTATATATATATTTGAGTAGTGGTAGTAAATAGTGTCAAAAAACATAAATAATGCTTGGACATTTTTACATAGCGCCAATTGAATCCAAAGTTTACAAAGCTTGTACATACTACGTAAACTAGACAACTGATATAAAACTCATATTGTAAATATTATAATTTATACACACTTATTATTATGATACAAATTAAACTCCTAAGCAACTATACACTGCAAATGTGGGCATCAAATCCGGTGCAGTGGATACCTGGACCTACAGTTGTACCAACGGTGTTACTCCAAGCTTAAGTCAAACCGAAACTGATTTCCATTCTCTACATAGAATGGTGGAATGGTTATTGGTCAATGGGAAGTGTCTCA
Source organism: Zygaena filipendulae (assembly GCA_907165275.2). NCBI lineage: Eukaryota > Metazoa > Arthropoda > Insecta > Lepidoptera > Zygaenidae > Zygaena > Zygaena filipendulae. The sequence continues at coordinate 9,015,425 of OU015659.1, forward strand.
TATCAAGTTATTTCAATTTTATTAAACACTAGCTGTCCCCCACGGTTTGCCCGCGGTAATTTCGGAATTCAAGCGACAATTTTTCTTCATGTATCACTATATCTATTGGTGAAAACCGTATGAAAATCCGTTCAGTGGTCATTGAGTTTATCGCGAACAAACAGACGCAGAAAAGGACTTTGTTTTATTAATATGTAAGGATACGGCAAGTAAATATTAATAATTTTAAGTAATAACTTACTTAAAAACTTATTTTATGATAATTCCATAAAATTGTGTGTGAACTAAATAGGTAGAAACGCTTCAAAATAGCAGAAAATAATTTATTATGATACAACTTAATAAACTTAATACAATGTTTCCGGAATCCTTAGTTCATCTAGCGGTTTTTGAGAAATATACATCACTTTTATAAAAACCAGCGACAAAATGATATTTTTGTAACAAAATAACAATCTATACTAATATTATAAAGAGCAAAAGTTTGTGAGATTGTGGGTTTGTAAGTTTGTGACGTTGTAGGGAGTAATCTCTGGATCTACTGAACCGATTTTGAAAATTCTTTCACTTTAAGGAAGCTGCAGTGATTCTGAGTGTCATAGGGTACTTTTTATCCCGGAATTCCCTCGGGAACTCCAGAGTTTATGAGTTTGTAAGATTGTAGTGCAGGGTAATCTCTGGATATACTGAATCGATTTTAAAAATTTTTTCACTTATAAGAAGCTACAGTGAACTTGAGTGACATAATGTACTTTTTATCCCGGAATTCCCGCGAGAACTCAGGAGATTGTGAGTTTGTGAGGTTGCAGGGGGTAATCTCTGGATCTACTGAACCGATTTTGAAAATTATTTCACTTTTTTTGAATTTGATTTTGATTTTGAAAAGCTGGAGTGATCTTGAGTGACATTGGGTACTTTTTTATCCCTGGATTCCCGCGGGAACTCCGGAGTTTTTGAGGTTATAATCTCTGGATTTATTTAACCGATGTTGAAAATTCTTTTACTTATACAGTGGAGCTACATTGATCCAAAATGATATAGGTTAGTTTTTACTCCGGAATTTCCACGAGTACTCCGAAATTGCCGCGGATGAAACCGTGGGGGTCAGCTAGTGCTAGTAATATAATATAATAATAATAAGGTCTTAACTTATTCTACGGTATAGCTATTCTCTTTATTCGTTTATATAAAGAGTAGGTAACTAAACGCTTTCATGGAAAAAAATATTAATACGTATCATTTATTTAGGTAGGTATATATTTTCATTTGTAACTACGTTTTGTTTAAAACAATCGACTCAATTAAAAAAATGTTCTTTGACAATGTTACAAAAGCTTGTCTACGGTTGACGTCTTGTAACAACTTCTAAGGATCAAAACCATTAGCCCTCGAGGAAAAAAACGAGCTTTAATTTCTTTTTTACCTCTTCTTTTTTCAAGACAAAACATAATGGCAACATTTGCGGCCAGAACAACACCATTTTATAACCTTACCCGGCGGCATAATGTTTACAATGAATGACTTTTTTACAGCAAGGAAATGCGATATTAATTCAGTATCAAGTTTTGTTCTATTTCCTTTGAATCCATATTACTTTTACTTCGTATTACGAACGAGGGTATGTAGGGGGTAGAGTGATTTACTGGTTCACGATATCCTTTGTGATCGGCCATTGTTTTTTGGCGAGTTCAATCTCTGCGAGTACAATCGTGTTATGGACGCAGCAAAAATAGAAAACAAATCCAGGGGGCCGTTAGGGAGTTGTTCGAAGCATTTCCTTATTTATGTTTTTGATATTTCCTTTTGCTCCAGATATTATACTCTACTGCGTGTAGGTAAAGTCATCACTTTACAAAAGAACAAAATTCCTAAATTAGAAGTAAAATACATAAACAAAACATATTATATGCTTAACATATTTTGCTTCACTATTGCATTGGTCCTAACTGTAAAGATAGTTGTAAAGTAATTTTTAAATAAATAAAAAAACGTATTAGATAAGTCAAGTGATTCTGCTTGGATGATCAAAAATCTTTTGCTTTTTTAAATGACCTTTCAAAATGGTCGTTAAATTGACATCTTCAGCGAATAACGTGTTAAATTTCATTTTTACAGTTGCTGAATGCAGATTCCTCAAAAGACCTCCGCGTACACGAGTTTCCGTGCTCGTTAAATGGAAGACGTTAGTGATTTCTTACGTGAGAAGCGATGTTAGCGCATCGTTACCTACTGTTCATAGTGCCGAGTGTATAGGAACATTGTCGTGTCGACGGTGACTGTAGAGGACAGATGTATCGGTAACTGCTAACGACCACTGTACAATTAATAACCGGTAAAAAGGCTCGTGTGTTGTGCAGATTTAGTGTCGTATGGGACGATATAGAGGGGTTCGTCCAACGAGCTGCAATGGCACGGAAAGCTGGCTGGCTCGTCGTGTTATGGGTCGCCATATTTCCGTTGTATCGAGCTGATAATCTCGGTAAGTGTGAAAGTGGCTGTACTTAATTATTTTTATCTATACGTATAAATAAAATGAACGTGTCTGTCTTTTATATCGAGATAACTGCCTTCTCATAAGCTCGAAGAGTTATGCGTGCTTTCCCTAGACGATATTGCGAGTTTAATCAAGGAAAAAATTTAGGTAAACAGTGAAACAAAAATATTTCGTTTTGGTTTCAAGTTCTGAGATTGAATTTCGAGCAAGCGAAACATTCTACAATAGAAAAGGATTGTAGGATTTAAGGTATAAGAACAAAAATACAATTGCTTTCGTATGACATATAGAACTTTTCAGCTTACTTTCAAGAAATAGCAAAATGTTAAAAAAGACGCAGCAAATTGGTTAATTATTGTAAATTTTTCTGAATTTAGATTTTTTTTACATTTTTCTAAATTCAAAACACTGCTCACTGAGTGAGCGAAATCGAATTTTCCATACAACAGTACCTTTACAATTGAAATTCTTCGAGTAAGCAAGAGTTTGTTCATAATAATTATGCCCTCTGGTTTTAAATAACAAAGGTTTGCTTTTAGAACTGGAGAGTTGAAAATATTTATCTTACTCATCCAAATGGCTCCATTATCTTAACAAAAATATTTTTTTCTCGTACCTATATAATAGGTAATGTAGAAAAAAGTTGTCGTACGTAATTTCATGAGATACGGATTATTTATGTGGCAGAAAATTAATGGTTCCCGAGTTAGCCGTTCCCTTTCTAATTCAGATTTTTACATTCCATAGTGCAAAATTTTCGTTAAAATTCATTTAATAACTTTGACGTGCAAAAATGCTGCAAAATAATGATCTAGAAAGTGATTTAAAAATGCATTTAAAGACTTTTTATTTAAATCTATGTAGGTAATGTGTTTCTCAAAATAGCTACTAAAATTGTACGATTAGGTTTTATTTTATTTACCTACCAACTATTTAGCTATTTTCAACCCATGGATTTATACACACGCAAGTTCTGCTAACGTTTAAGTTGTGCGGATTTAACAAACAAAAGACGTGCGCTAGTAACACACGTGCCGGCTTTTGAGTAAACTGACTTCATGAAAGGTTGTTTGGGCTTAGTATCTACTTCCCCGTTTGTCGAAAAGCTAACTCAAAATTTACAAAGGCACTGATAAAACAAAGGTGAAAGTTTATCAAATTGTGAATAACAGTAGGTAGTTATAGATTATAATAAATCAACTAGGGGAATTGCGTCCATGGGGGTAATAGCGTCTATCAAAGATTATTCAAAAACTGTTAGGAATAAAACGACTATTTCTATCTATTTTTTTTATTAAACAAACAAAACTAGATGGAAGTAGTCATTTTAAACCTAATAGTTTTCGAGTAATCTTTGCTAGACTCTATTACACCCATGGACACAATTATATGACTTGTATATAAAATACATTGCGTCTTTAGAGTTCGTTGGACAAGGGTACTAAGCCAAATAGGGTCCATGATAACTAAATCACTAAAGCTGTTCGATTTTATTTTCAAAATTTGGAGGTCGATAGGTAACCTTTTTTTTTATTTAGAAACCTAAATAAAAAAAACTTTTCAGTCGTAGGTCTGCGTCTAAATTGGATTTACAAAAATACTAAGTACATAACATGCTGTTCTGTTAGGTTAGGATGATAGGTACTATGGATCTATACATATAAAAAGTTCATGCGAAAGTCTGACTGACGGATCAATGCACAGCCTAAACCGCTGATCGTAGAGACCTGAAACTTGTAGGGTGTGTTCTTTTTATGACGTAGGCATCCGATAAGTAAGCATTTTTGAAAATTCAACCCCTAAAGGGGTTAAAACAGGGTTGCAAAGTTTGTATGGAACAACGTGTTTTCTTGGAAGAAATTTCGGGTCATCTTGATTTATTCGTTTTAAACTCTTCGATGTCTGATTTCAACCATCACGCAGACAAAGGCAAAAGCTAGCATCTAATATTACTAGCTGCTTCCCGCGGTTTTACCTGCGTTTATTTCGGAGATCCCACGGGAAATCTGGGATAAAGGTACCCTATATTCTTACCTGTACCCTTGACAACGTGTATTATACAAAGTTTTATGTATTTTCACTTGCGTTAATTTCGGGGTTCCTGAGGGCACTCCGGGATAAAAAGTATCATGATGATCGATTGAGCCTTCAAGGCGTGGAAACGTAAGAAACAAAATAAACAAACACACTTTTGCGTTTATAATAGTAAGGATTTCGGCTTTACAATGCAATTGAAATATACCTAACCGTATTTACCATAATTATTTTACTGCACTTTTTATTAAAAAATGAGGTTAATATTAGGTACTTTATTTGAATAACAGAGTCTTAACGGAATATCAATTGTTTCTAAAACACCCAAAAGTGGAAATTCGGGAGAGGCTCAGTGGATATCTTGTACGTGACACGCAACCTTGATAATTCCTCTTAGAACAATAAAGCTCTTCGATTCGGAACAATGGACTGAATGGTTACGACCACACGACCCCTGTTAGAACGCGGCCGATACAAAAACTGACAGGTTCTTAGTTAATGAATTACACAGTCCAGTGGATATACTCCGTGTGTCCTCTTTGATCCAAACGGTAACACATTTGATTGTTATAACATTCTTTGTGTTTTTGTTAAGATTATTTTGTACTTATCTAAGACAGTTCATAACATCCTGTTACTAATTAATGAAGTTAATATTATCAATCTAGATGAATACTTAGAGTCTTAGACAAATTGTTATTTAGATATTTTTAGGAAATAAATAAATAATAATAGTTAACATTTGTTACGTGATATTTCATTATATTATTGAGAATGCCACTTAAGCATTGATTGCGCAATTTCTGCTAATTAACTTGTTATTTAGCTCGTACTATATTATAAATGCGAAAGTGAGTTTATTTGTTTGTTTGTTATACGCTTTAACGCCTTAACTACCTTACTTAAAAACCGATGATCATGTGAATACGCGCTGTCAAAGTACAAAAAAAGACAAAGCTTAGCTGAAGTTCTAACACCACGGAAGTCAATTTATGCAACTTTTCAGGACAGCAAAAAACCTGTACCTATTATTTTGCATCAAACAACTATTTAAAGTTAGGTTTATTCAATATACGAATTATTAAAATACTTAGTATAATTCATGTAGGCACATTTAAATTTTAAACAAAATTATTTTCTTGCGATTCCCTATCGAATAAAATAAGGAACGTATTTCGTTAAAATTTGACTTCCGTAGTGTTAGGACTTCAACGACGATAGGGTACTTTCTATCCCAGAATTCCCGCGGGAACTCCGAAATTAACGCGGTTGAAACTGAAGTTTTGAGGTTCCTGCGGGGGACAAAAACTCCCCTGACAATCCCTGCAATATGTATGCGAAATTTTATGAAGATCAGTTGCGTAGTGAAGGCGTGAAAGCTTCACAAATTCGCATTTATGAGAAGTAAGTGTAAGAATTATTCTTGTTTGGCCCGAATGACAATTTGATAAAATATGTTTCGATTCCATACGCATATATTTCTTTGCGTGGCAAAAAATCGACTGAATTTCACTTGACTCCGCGGAAAATATACCAGTCAGCGTATAAAAAACGTCGGGCTTGCTCTACGCCGCAAAACCGTTGATTTTTTCAGCCGTCAATCACTGCCTGTGAGTCGATTAAAACGTGGATATATCACGCTAAAAGGCTCCGACAATTCTGGCACGATTTTGAGAAGGTATTTTTTGAATAACGTATTTTTCACCAACTATTAAAAAAAAAATTCTCTGTTATTATACAGAACATACTAATGCTTCTATGTGTGTGCGCAATTTTTTTTTAAACTACAAGATCATGTTTTATGATTTATTGTTTTTTAATTGGAGTGGATAATGTGTGGGTATAGTAGTAGCAGCCACTAGTCACTAATAACTATATAATCCACTGTGACCACAACACACTCGATACCGATTTCTGTTGAGAGAGCGCCCACCACAATAAATTTTATGTCTTTGGTATAACTTTGTAAACGGACAAATTATGTAATATTCCAACGTCATAATATAAGGGTTAGGGAAGGTTTTAGCATATAAAATATTGATATTAAAAAGGATCAATTTCCGGTGTTGTCCACATACAAACATTGGTTGCAAAAGTACGTATAAAATTAAAATAAATAAGACACATATAATTAATATGAAAAAATAAGGAAATTGTCTATAACTCGTATATTTATTACTATAACTCGTACATTTTAGATTATTTTAATATGTTAAGCATAAGTGTGTTCTTTAAATTACCTACCTACTAGGTACTTATCTACTTTCCAATCAATCCCCTGAGTTGTCCACAGATACTCGTCACTCCACTCGGACACCCATCCAGGGGGTTCAAGACTAATCGAAAATTTAATATTCCATTTAGAACTAGAAGTAAATGAATTTGTATTAAATATCCAGCAATGTGCCTGGAACAATACACCCAAACCCAAGAAAAAAGGCATTGGCAACGTGTATCCATTAGAAATCAGAAACCTGATAGCAGAAAAACGAAAACTTAGAAAACAATGGCAAATAACGAGGTGTCCACTCTATAAAAAAATGCTAAATAACCTCACAAAGCAATTAAAGAGAAAAATTAGTAATTTCCACAATGATTCGATGACTACTCATCTTAGTCAATTAACAAATGACCGCTCAACAGACTACTCACTGTGGAAAGTGACAAAAAATTTAAAAAGGCCTATTACCCAAGTCTCTCCTATTAAATTAGAAAACGGCCGTTGGGCAGTAAGTAACGCTCAAAAAGCTGCAAAATTTGCTGAACATCTTGAGAAGATTTTCCAACCACATGAAAACAATGAGCTTGGAATAATGCTAGATGAACCTTTATTACAAGACGAACTAGAAATAAAACTCACGACGCCAAAAGAAGTCTCCAGAGAAATAAATCGCTTAAAGCAAAAGAAATCTCCAGGTTACGATCTCATCACAGGTGAAGTCCTTCGTAACCTGCCTCGTAAAGCAATAGTAAAACTCACAACACTTATCAATGCTTCATTTAGACTAAAATATGTTCCAGGCATTTGGAAATTCGCCGAAGTCATTATGATTCCTAAACCAGGAAAACTAGCACACGAGGTGACATCATACAGACCGATATCCCTCTTACCAGTAATAAGTAAACTATTTGAAAAACTTCTTATAAAAAGGATAAGACCTGTTGTAGACGATAGAAATTTAATCCCTGATTACCAATTCGGCTTCAGAGAAAAGCATTCTACTATAGAACAAGTGCATAGATTAACTAATATTATTGAAAAATCTTTAGAAGAGAAAAAAGTCTGTTCCACTGTTTTTCTAGATGTCGCTCAAGCATTTGATAAAGTGTGGCATGATGGACTGATTTACAAACTAAAGAAAATGCTTCCAAAACAATTTACAGATATTCTACAATCGTACTTATCTGACAGAATGTTTCGTATTAGACAAGAAGACTCATATTCAGAAATCAAGCAAATACAAGCTGGAGTACCACAAGGAAGTGTCTTAGGGCCGGTCCTTTACCTATTATACACATGTGATATTCCAATTCCAGAAAATATTACCATTGCAACCTTTGCGGATGACACAGCTATCATGGCTACAGGGGTCACTCACGAAGAAGCAGTGGAAAAGGTACAATCTGCTGTTAACGTTATCTACAACTGGACCGCGAAATGGCGCATAAAACTAAATGAGTCGAAGTCAACTCACATAGATTTTACTAATAAAAAAACCTCATATCACCCGGTGCACATACGTGACAATGTGATACCGTATGAAAATACAGCCAAATATTTGGGCATGACTCTTGACACCAAGCTCCGCTGGAGAGCTCACGTCAAAAAGAAACGCGATGAACTGGAACTTCGCTACAGGAAGATGCATTGGCTGCTTGGGAGACACTCGGCGTTATCAGTGCACAACAAACTACTGCTGTACAAACAAGTCCTAAGACCGATATGGACTTACGGTATTCAGCTGTGGGGCTGTACCAAACAGAGCAACGTGCAAATGATACAACGTTTTCAGAACAAAGTACTCAGAGGTGTTGTAAACGCGCCTTGGTACATAAGAAACGAAGACCTCCATCGGGACCTCGGAGTGGAATCTGTTAACGATACTATCAAAAAATATGCCGAAGCTCACCAACACAGACTTCGTCACCATGTGAACGTCGAGGCCATCCAGCTCCTCGACAACACAAATATAAAACGAAGACTAAAAAGGACCAAACCTTTTGAGTTAGTGTAGTGTATAGTGATAGTGTATTTAGTGCTGTGAGTACTGTATCCAAAGAACACAAGAACAAAGTGTCTTCCCCTTAATAGAGACAATAAGAAAAGTGTTATTGGACACATTCTTAGTATAGTTTTGTTTAGAAGTTTAGGTCAAATTTAAAATACTTATTAGTCATAACTAGATTGGCTAGATTGTATTATAATGATTTACCTCCTTGGGTATATCATACAAGAAAAAAAAAAAAAAAAAAAAAAACTTGAACCCCCAGAGTCGAAAACGAAATAACGAAAAGAAATTGTGTTGAATTTTTGTACAAGTAATTAAAATGTTTGCCTTCTTTTCTCAATACAATTTTATTTATTATAATATCTGGGAATATAATTTGCGTTTCCTAATTGTTGAATCGTAATATTGTGAAAAACTAAAATCCTTTGTATATGAAAGCTTTATTTATTTATACAATATTATACCTACTTACAACTCGCCCAGAGACAACCGAGCTTCGTTCGGTGTGATGACCGCAGGGAAATTTTCTTATTGTGCCATCTTGTTGAGAAGCTAAAATGACATCTATCTCGTTAAACTAAGAAAGTATTAATAACATCTAATAGCAATGTAGGTAGGCCTCACAGATTTACGAAATAGCGATAAATTATGTTTTATCGCTTTATTTAGGAATAACACCTTCATATACATATAGATAAACTTGATACCTAAGCAAAACTTTACCTAAAGAGTTAGAAGGGTTTCGGACATACACTTTTAAAACATTTTGTTTTCGATACAAACTTTTTATAAAACAATATTGTTCATTTAAACTTATTAGATTAGATAGATACTACAGTAGGTATATACCTATATTATATAGATTAGATACTATTAAATTTACATACTCTCTGACTGATTATATTCTCAGCTATTTTAACTGTCTATGCGTAGTTTGTTCCTAAATAAGTTGATAACGAAAATTACTTTGAAAGTCGGGATAAGTTTTATCCTATGTTCGTTGGTTAGTTTAAACGATTATTTTAATGTATTACCTGAGTCATAAATGATAGGTAAGTACGATAGAAAAAATAGGTGGAATTTGATGAAAGTATTATTGATATTACCTAGGTATATGATAGATATAATATAATGAACCCTTGTGCCTCACACATAACTCGACAAAGATATCGCGTAAAAATTACAATGAAAGTTACAAGCCCCTTTTTCGTTTTAGAAGTCTTTAAATACATAACAGCCATCTCTATCAGTAATCAAACATGAATGTTACTACTATTGATGTCGAAAATGTTCTCTTAAGATAAGACAGCCAAAGACAGAAAATAAACAGTTTGGTTTGCAAAGTCAAATACTTGAAGAGCACAGAGCAGAATGCCGTGAGGGCCAAAAGTCCAAAGTTTAAAAGCACTAGAGAACTTGTGCTTTTGATTTGCCTGTTGAGGTTTAATAAAAGTGACGAGTGATGTGATTCTGGAAGATTCGAGCTACTTTTTTTTTTGTTTTCAGTTTATGGTATCCATTTCCAATGGAGGTTGACAATGTTATTGAAGCTATTTTAATTTACCAAAGAGTGGTTTTTTTTTGTTTTAATTTACCAAGAGTGCTCCAGACTTAGCTTAATCTACTACTGAAAACTGCATGTCAACCCATTCCGTAGATGCGGAGATTATCGCGAACAGACAGACAGACAGACAGAAAAGAATTTTAAAAACTTTTTTTTGGGCTTGGTTACTCTTCTTTTATCACCCCTCTCAATTTTAGGTAAAAATATTCAATGTACAGAATCGCGGATTCTACTCTTTTATTATAGTAATGTAACAGTGTAACAATGTAACAGTGTAACAATGTAACAGTGATACAATGTGTTCACGTGAAAACTTGTGTGTTACAAGTCAGCTATTAACAATCAAACATAATATTTGACTTGGAAAACTTACAAAAATACTTATTGAAACTAATAATGTCTACGTAACAAAAGGTTTTCTTACCGGAACTAACCAGTTTTGCTTTTAAAATACTTAAATATTTTGGAATAACGCCTCTGAGACGTAGAAATGGCGACAGCGAACCGAGTAGCATTCCGTCGTCAATGCGGAAAGTTTCCGAACATGTCATAATATCACTGAACTGATTTCATCTAACTCCACTCTATTGTTCCCGTTCAATTCTGAAACTTGGATATTATTTATGTTATAGAATATGTACCAAGTTGTTTATAAATATACAATAGTATGTGCTACATACATACGTGCGACCTTAAAATGAAATCGTTTAATTAATTAGGTGAACAGAGGGGATTTTCAATTCGAGACTTAAGCACAGATAATATATTGCTATGACTTACATAAGTAATATAGTTTGTTTTTTTTTTATTTTCATTTTAACACATAATTGATATTGGTTAAGATCTTCAAAATATCACAAAATACTCAATAACTTAGCATGTCCCTCGTAATGACCGTAACCACTGTGATATCTACGTTGTTACAGCTTTCATGTTAAAAGTTTACCTAAAACTTGCTATTTATACAAAACAACTAAACATTTTGGGTATAACGAAGAATTAGAATATTTACCCAAAACACATAGGTAATAGTTTTTTTTAATTTTTTTCGCTATTTATTTATTTATCGATTTTATAATTCGTTACAAGTATTAACAACGAACTTTTTAATCCCAATTCATAAAGTGCATTCTTGGACACCAGCCAAAAATAACCACACGCTGGTGCATTTTAAAATGAAAATATATTTTAAGTATAGGTATTACATAAATCTGTTTGTATTTATCTAAAAATCGTTGATCAAGTTTAATAATATTTATACAACCTTATCTAAATTAGTTTCTGTGAAAAGAATGAGTTTAGTTAAACATTTTAAATACGTCGTAACTTCCCGATACCATTTCCTTCGCTCGAAATAAGTTCCCGAATCAGCTATTATATCGCGGGTGTCGTGGCCTTTATTTCTCACTTTAAGAGCAGGAAGCCCCTGATTGGTCAGAATGATTTCCAGCACGCTAAAAAGGTATCGAACGGTACGAAAGACCAAGTCACCGTGAGCAGTTTTCTTTTCGACAGTAGGTACTCGTGGATACTGGATACGGATTGTGGACTTTATTTACTTATAAATTGAGTTTCATTTTATCTGTTGTTATTTTTTTATATATTGAATGAAAATTACATTTTCCGAGAAAAAGCGAAAATTTTCCAAGTAGTTAGGTACCTATTATAGAACCATTTAAAAAAATATTGTTTTATTAACAATTTAACACCTTTATTATTTATTGTACGTATAATGTATATTCGCTTAAATATTAGCAGGTTATACTAAACAATTTTTAAACGTAGGTACCTACATATTTCTTACCGCTTAAATGGTCGATTTGAAACATATTCGAAACTATAGTTTCTTTACATATATTAGGTAGGTACCTATGTCCATGGGTTATTGGGTTATCTATACCTACACCACAACAGAACAATTTTAGCTAGGTATTGGAATAAATCCCTACTTATATTATAAATGCGAAAGTAACTCTGTCTGTCTGTTTGTCGGTTACGCTTTCACGCGTTAATGGCTCAACCGATCATCATGAAATTTTGTACACAAGTTGTCAGAGGTACAGAAAAGGACATAAGGTACTTTTTATCCCGGAATTCCTCCGGGAACTCCGAAATTAACACCGGTGAAATTTCATAAAAGGACATAGGGTAGGTACTTTGTATCCCGGAATTCCTGCGGGGTCTCCTAAATTTCCACCGGTCAGACCTCGGGAAGCAGCTAGTAATGTATAAAGAGTACAAAATACAAAATAAGTGTAGGGTTTTTTATTACGATTTTCGAAAGAGGCATGGTGCAGCCAACCAGCATCAAGTATTTAATAACGTTTTATTTAAAATGGCTCCCATTAAATAACAGGAGTTACAAGGAGAAACGGAGTCTACATTTTACCAACTAAAGTTCCCGCTAACTAACTTTGTTGTTTACAAATGTTACCTTCTTAGAAGTCGAAACAAACAAATGGGTATATTACATCTGAAGGCATTGGTAGTTGAGACGGTCATTATGAGAAAAGTATTTGTAACAGCTAATATTATCCTACTAATATTATTAATGTGAAAGCTCAGAGTAATAAATATACTACGTGTGAATGTGTGGATGTTTGGATGTTTGGATGTTTGGATGTTTGGATGTTTGGATGTTTGTTACTCAATCACGCAAAAACCGCTGAACGGATTTTGATGAAATTTGGCATGCACGTTTTCAGGGGTACAGAAAAGGACATAGGGTACTTTTTATCCCGGAATTCCCGCGGGAACTCCGAAATTAACGCGGGTGAAACCGCGGGGCACAGCTAATATGTTTATATATTAGGTACTGAGGTGTGATTCTATAGTTTGTTTAGCAACTCAAATTGCAATTTTCTTTGCAAATTAATTCGATATTCTTTTGCGATAACTTTCACAAAACAGATATAGGTAATCAATCAACTCAGTTTAGTATATTTAAATAGTACCTAGATAAAAACTATTTTCACACTCAAAATTATTTGTTATGCAAATAAACATTCACTAAAATATTAAAATCCATTTATGTAGTTACATAGTTACTGTTTTCCAAATGTTTGTGGAATATTGTAGGTATAAAAAAATAAGTAATATTTAGGACTGACGGACACCCGCGTGAGTTTCAGAATTCCCGTTTTCTGATAAAAGTAGTACATTTTACTATTAATAATAACATCATCTATCTATCGATTATTAAAATTTCTTTCAAAAGAAAGCTAAATAACTAGCCAGAAGTCGTGCAAACCCTCTCGTCTCCTTACCGGACCTAACACGCCAAAGCACTCAAAATTGTACCAATCTTGGGCTGTTAAAAAATTATTTCAATCTATCGGTTAAAGAAGTAGGCCATGGAGATAAATTATAAATTATCTCTAGTGGCAAACTAAGAGTGTATTAGTCTCGTAACAATACGATACGGGATTTGATGCATAGATGATCGATGTTGTGGTCGCTGTTGGTTTACCTATAGGTACGTGACGTATTTACCTACCGAGAACCCAGAAGGGAAAAAGAGTCGACCCGTTACGGTCGACATTGAAATTTTATTTGCCAACATAGATAGTGAATGAAAGGTTTTATAAAACGCAATTCTATACATATACCTAGATATATCAACGACATGTCAGGAACCAAATATTATGCACATAATATATATACGAAATACCCTCGTTATCAGTAATGTAAGGGCACAAATGATGGTAAAATTGGTTTTATATCTATATCTATTTACCTACTATCTTTATACGAGCAATCTTGCATTTATATGTATGAATATAATTTGAATCTCGGAAACGGCTCCAACAATTTTCATGAAATTTAGTATGCAGTGGGGTTCGGGGGCGATTAATCGATGTAGCTAGGTTTCATTTTTAGAAAACGTCGTTTTATCCGCGTTTTCAGGCAATGAAAAATGAGTGTTTGTTTTTCTACTTAACAACAGATGGTGCTATACAGATATTATGTTTATATATAGTGGAATAATTTTTCAAAATCGGTTCAGTAGATCCAGAGATTACCCCCTACAACGTCACAAACTAACAAACTTTACTTTTTATAATTAGTATAGATAATAATTAGAACACCAGAAACAGAATCACACGTGATTGAGATCAATATAGATCATGCGATGAGATAAGAGGCAATTTATTGTGCGCATAAAAAGATTTATGAGCCTAAAATGTAAATTGCCTCAGTAATATTATGATTAAAACTACAGATATTATACGTTCACGGAACAATGAAATCATAATACACGACTTAGCACAGCGTTAATACATACATATAGGTGTTTCATTTAATTACCGCAGCACATGAATAGATAATGATTAGGTTTTAGAATGAAACATACTGATTGTAGCAGCGTTTTGTGATTTCAATGAAGATATTATGTACAGTGAAATGCATAATTATTGTGAAATGAATAATGTAGAGACTATAATCCATTGGTAATAAGCCTTCAGCCCTCTTAGCTGAGCTGACACAGTATTTACAAGTTAAGGCATAGAAAACAAAGAATTGAGTTGTCATCTCACTCGGTTAGTTATTATCTTCCTAGCAAAAGTCCAGTTTTGCAAGACCATGTGACGTCAACGATTCCTTTCCTTAGTTTTCTATGCGTTATATATACTGTCAACTTGGCTAATAATAATAATTTATGTCAGACCGTGATACATAGCGTGTTAGTAACAATCGGAACTTATTATGCTCGTGTTAGTGTGGTACCTACTTTTTTTTATAAACTTATTCTATCGTGGAGCTGCATCCATCTTTGGAAGAGTGGGGAGTCTCACCTACACACTTAAGATGACGTTGGAGCTGCCTCTTAAGCGGGCCAACGCGGAAGCGCATCTAAGGGAACTGACGTCTGTCAGCTGATCTGATAAGAATGGCGATGAAATGAACTAAAACAAAAGAATAGTCGTTATACAAATCGTTGCATGACTTTTGATGTTATATTATACTAGCTGTGCCCCGCGGTTTCACCCGCAGAAATTTCGAAGTTCCCGCAAGAATTCCGGGATAAAAAGTACCCTATGTCCTTCTCTGTACTCTTGTAAACGTGCATGCCAAATTTCATCCAAATCCGTTTAGCCGTTTTTGCGTGATTAACAAACATCCACACTTTCACATTTATAATATTAATAGGATTAAATATCTGGGCGACCAAAACACTCAATTTTTATTGCCTAAAAACGCAGTCAAAACGAAGTTTTCTAAAAATCAAACATAGCTAGATCAATTAATCGCCCCCGAAACCCTCTGCATAACTACTATAAATTTCATGAAAATCGTTGGAGCCGTTTCCGAATACAAAAATTGCTCGTTTAAAGGTAGGTGGTAAATTAAAGCTATTTTTCCGACATAATTCATTTCGGATTCAGATTCTCTATAAGAATTCTGAAATTCATTTTCTGCTTTCTATCAATTTATTTTAAAAGCGTTTATTTAACTTGCAATGTATGTAGGTATGTATGACGTATGTAAAAGGGTGGAATCTTGCAACTTAATTTTGAAGCAGATATCTTCAAACGATTGAGCTGGTTTTTTTTTCCTTTCTGTAAGCTCCAATTGGAGGTTGTTTGGTACTGAATTAAGCCTGAATGGTGAAACGCGTTTTGACGTAGGTAAATCGTCTGAAAATGGCTATACCTACTTACTAGGTACCTATTACAAAACCGGTAAATAAAGAGATCCCAAAGAAACCCTAAAGTTCACGGAGAAATTCGGATTAAAGCTAGTCGTGTATACTAGGATGGCTTTTCACGGCACCAGTTATTTCTTCTAATTAAATCCTGCGCGATTTCCGTGAGAGGTTAGATTTCTCTTGAGATTCGCAAAGCCGAACACTCATTGCAAATGTGCGGTCCTTATTGTGAAGCTTGTAACCAACACAACATGAAAGCGAAACGTTAATGCGTCTAAATTAATACTTAAACCTATTGTCATTTTGTCGAGCTTGGATTATCTTCATACATATACCTACAAGTGCGGATACACTGCAATATTAATAATATTGAAATGCTTATCCTTACTATTACAGCAAAAAATAGAGCACGTCGCGTTGTAGTCAGCATGGCACTTAGGTATAAAGTTCTAACGTCCTTCAGGATAGTATTTTTAAAAGCATTTATTTAACTTTATTGACATGTTTAATATAAGCCTTCATAAATTACAAAATATTCTTAAATCTGACTCAACAGTAAATACTTAATAGATGACTAACTGTTCCCTGAGGTTTCATCCGCGTAATTTCGGAGTTACCGCAGGATTTCCATGATAAACTATACGTATAAACCTTTCTCTTGAATCCATTATCTATTTATTATTTATCTATTGATGAAAACGGTATGAAAATCCGTTCAGTGGTTTTTGAGTTTATCGCAAACAGACTGACAGACAGACAGACGTGTCCGAGGACTTTGTTTTTATTATGTAGTGATAGTGAAAACCCCATTCCCTTTTTCCCCCTTTTTACACGATTTTCTTTTGACACCCGCTTCAACTTACCCGCCAACCTATTAATTGTTTAATATACCTACCTGCAAGTGTGTACCTATATCTTATCTAAATTAACTATTAAAACAAAAAAAAAAATAACTATCTATATCGTTTACTAGTTACTATTTGCACAACTTTAATGAACTGCATATACTACCTCTCGTGGAATTTCGAGTGCGTTAATAATTTTTTTTTATATATCTTTTTCCTATGTGTGGAACTGTAAGTTGTAAGAAACTTTTTATATTTTGTTATATTTTTACTTATGTTGTACTGTTTGTTTCCCAAATAAATAAATAAATAAACTTGCAATGTAGGTAAGTAGCATCTAATGTTTGTTCGGGTGGAATCTTGTAATTTGAAGCAGATGTCTTTAACCGATTGAGCTGAAATTTTGTATAGGTACACATTTAATTTTGGATGACAATGCATGGTTTACCTATTCTTTTTAGAATATTTAAATAAAAACTTGTTTTTAAAAAGTAAAAAAAAGAATGTATGTATTGAACTTATTAAATTAACTATGTATGTATTGACTAAATTTACTAAATTAACTAAATTTACTATGTATATATTGCACGTATACATTCGAACTTTATTATGTTTTACTTTTATACTACGCCCTGGCGATGCTATCTATGCCAAAATACATGTTGTGTAGCTAAGTACAATATCTTCAATGCCTAATTATCTCAATTATTTACTCATAGTATAATTCAGCATTGTTCTTTAGAAAATGTAGACGAACCATAATATAATTAATGTACCAAACAATTGGTTACCTAGTTATAGCCTCACTATAACCTCACTTATACTTTTTACGTAATAGCGCTCCAAAACCATTATCTTAGGAGCAGATGCAGAAGGGGCGTTACACAAGACCCATAAAGAGTAATTTCCATTTCACAGCTGCTGTTGTATAACACTACGCAAAATCATATCATCAAAATTTGTAAAGCAGATTTCTGCCAACAACAAAGTTGCTTTGTCCGATGTTACTCGTAAACAAGACTTCAAGTATTTTATAGAACGCACGAGCAATAAAAACTTGAGCTATCCCATCTCACTCGGGTAATTAGCTGCAAGCCTCAACATTGTTTACAAAATGCCAGCATTCTAAGCCCAAACAACCCATTTAACTGCCTAATATGTCTGCAGCTGTATGGTTTATTCGAAGGGCTAGCAATGACAGTAAATCAGTCATGGGGACATTTTTTCTTATTGACCATGACTGTTAGATGGGGCTCGTAAAAACGCTCGGAGCAACGTATGGGCTACACATTCTATGCACATTAATGTCAAACCTACCCTGCTCTGTCAAGTTTCTCTTTTTTCTCCTTAAGACTCGTAAAACGATCTCTTTGAGTGATTCCCCGGAATATAAATAATTTAAGCTGCCATGGTCGACTTCAAAAGGACAGAGTTTATGTATACAGAGATCGGACTAAATATGTTTTTGTTGTTTCGTGTAAAATTTTAGTGGATATGCCTTTTGATGATTCTCGTGAAATGTTTGGTTGGTACAAACAATTGCTTTTAGACCACACTTTAATACACTGAACGTAGGCGAGCGTTCTTAGTACCATCCGTTACTTAGAAAAGCTTTTTAGTTTATTCGAAATAGAACTGACATGAATCCGTATACACTTACAAAAAAGAACATCTTACACCTAAACAAACAAGTAAAAACAACATTAATCACACTTTAATTTGGTACAAGAATACGCCTATTGTGTTTTATGTAGCCATGCTTATGCTATTAGGTTATTTCCATTTCCAAATTATTGCGTATTGATAGAGCTTGAACTCATCATGTTAGGTATGAACTAATGTTGAAAACCTGTAGGGCAATTATGTAACTTTTGTTGCTATCATATTTTGGTTTCAATCAGAAAAATAGCGATTTTGTGATTAATTAATCATGTTTAGTCAGCTTCAGCTTTTGAAGTATGTTTATTTTGGTTGATTGCTAGATATTGTAGGTGTCAAAACGTGCATATTGTAATCGAAACACCGCCATATTTTTAATTGCAACCGAGAAATGATAGAAACAAAACTTACATAATAGCCCCTCTGAAGGCCTTAGTATTAGTATCTATGTGACAAATGTTTTTAAGGTTGGTAACAATAATAATCGACTATAATCATACTATAATGATAGCAATCCTAGAATCAATTCATCAATTAGTATCAATTCTATAATTTATGGTAAACCTCAATTTTAACCCAACTATTTTACTGCGTAATCCGTAATATTATATTATTCTATAGGTGCGAAACGAATAAGTATGATGAGCCACCAAATTAAATCAAATAAACAATCGAGCATACTAAGTGAATTTGAATTTGTTGACGTAGTTCAACGGACTGCTTAGCAGAATAGATATAAAATACACCAGTAAATACATACGAGTCACTGAACGGAAAATAAAAATCATTTACGCCTCACTTATTCAGGTGTGAAGCTTAACAATTTTACAAAAAAATACTTTAGTAATATGTTATGTAGATTGTAGGTACATACCTACAACTATATCGCCTTTAGGTATGTTCAGTTTTAGAATACCTGCTTCTTTAACCTTACTTTATCTTATAACTAGCTGTCCCCCGCGGTTTCACCCCCATAATTTTGGAGTTCTCGCGGGAATTCCAGGATAAACTATACGTATAAAATGTCCTCTTGAATCACTCTATCTATTAAAAAACCGCATCAAAATCCGTTGCATAGTTTTAAAGATCTGAGCATACATAGGGACAGACATGTAGACAGCGGGAAGCGACTTACTATGTAGTGATTATCTTTATATTGAGTATATAGGCTGTTTTTTGGCTCTAGTAAGTATCGGAAGATTCTAACTAAGTAAATATAAATAGGCCATGAAGAAAAACGCTGAAACAAACCACGAGTGCAAGTTTTTTGAAGAAAGTACTTATAAAACTAACATTCTATTTAAAAATATGTAATTTTATGGAATCTTGAAATTCACTTAGGGGACAGTAGAAGGGCAGTTTGTTATTTTACATTTTAATTAAAAAAAAAAATTAATCAGTGAGTTTTTTTAAGGCCAATGCTATTTTAATTAGTGCAGGTCCAATAATTGTACATGAGATGATTAGGTATTGGGTAAAACTGGAAAGTTCCAATGTTATAAAAACGTATGTATCAAAATGCGAGTGAAACCGCGGCAGTGGCTAGTGTATTCATAAACGTTTTCCTTTCACTGAATCATTAATAATGTATATCTATTCATATTTCCTCTTTCATTTGATACAAGAGTCAAGCCACGTCGTTTCGTGCGACAAAGATGAACGGCGTGCTAACAATGTCTTCACCGATTTTAAAACCTACATAATTACGTAGATGTTTCGCCTTAAATAGCATAGTAGTTGTTAACCATAAGGAAACATGCACGCGGGGTGGTTCAAAAATAAATCTAGACTTTTTGTCGGCGCTTCTTATCTTACTTAATAATTCACTGTACAAGTCCGCTTAATCCCACTCGGCTTTACTTAATCTTGATATTATAAAAATTTAAGTAGTTTATTTTGTTCGTGGTTTAAGTAATTATAAAACTTTAGGATAAGATAAAATGTTAAAACCTATTAATTTGAGGTTAGGTTAAGACACGTCCGTTGTGAACGAAATTGAGCTTCGCCGTTCGATATTCAAAATTGATGACTATTATACTCATACGAAAACAAGGCTGAATAGCGAAGCGACCTCTTTTGTCATTGGGCTGAATGCATGATGTCTATTGCCAGTATGATGATTAGATGTGTTTTTTTTAATTACTTACCGCCCTAGGGCTTTTCTAGTTACATTATTACCCTAGAGCGCTAATTGGTCACCTATACAAGCCCGATTTGGAGGTAATAAAGAACTACTTACCGAATATAAGAGATGTAAAAGTATCTTAAATAGTTCTGTTTGGCGTTTTGCTACAGCTTATAATTTAGACCACTCACCAGTTGCATACATTCCAATAGCCACGTGCGCTCTATTACCGCAGCTCCAACTCAAGTATGAAATACGAGATGCGTCTAAAAATACATGACATCCTCTTAATGACCCCATGTTAGTAACTAGCCTCTTGGCAGCTTATCCCTGCATGGAACTAAGTCGGTGCTTGTTGTAAATATTTTCGTCTATAGCGTCTTTTATTGCTAACAACACGTGGCCAGAGTGTGTGGGCCCGATAACGCCCCATGGATATTGTATGCAATAAAGTTTCAACACTATAAACATACTTGGAGATTTATTGGTGCTCACTTTATGTTTATAAGATAGTAACGTCGAGTGGGCAGTTCGTTATAACAGTTCGTTTCTCTAGGGAAAATATTGCTTTACACAACGATGCTATGAAAGTTTTATAATCAAAGAGGTATATAAAAAAAATGCTGCATGTCCAATTTTGCTAGTCATTTATTCTTTTGATGCGTGTTATTTTTTTAGTAAAAAAAGATTAATGGAGCGCAGTTGGAGAAAAGAGAAAAAAAAGAGTAGAAAAATTGCAATACTTTATAATTTTTCACTTCTCACGCTCGTATAGTGTCTGACTGGATCTAAAGTTATAACAGGCACGTGGGAATAAACAATTTTTGTGTCGTGTTATTATAGTCATAGGGAATCAGGACTGTTAGAAGTTAGAAGGTAATTTTGTACAGTCAACAGCTAAAAAGTAGATGATCAAAATCAGAAATTCAATACTAATGAACGAAGTTCGCGTCAGAACTGTGTGGCGTCGAAGTGACCAATTGACTATTCTAAATACCGAATCTAGTCTTTACTCAATACCCTACTACTGGTAGGTGCCTTTTTACGTGGACATTACATATTACTATGACTATCTTAAATATGATTGACCGACCGTGGTATTGAAAAATAATGGCAAATAAAAAAAAAATAGCTAATATTAGGTACTTATATAGCAAGGAAGTCTCCGCCCGTATTCAGAACTAACTGCAGTGTTTGTCTATCTATGTAGGTATTTACGTAGGACTTCATATTTATATAGGCTGAAAGACTTGAGGTAAATATACTAAAGGACCTCACAAATATTTGCTCAAATGCCGTAGAGAAACCTGGGCCTTAAAAATCAACCTTGCTTTTGCTGAGAATATAATTACTTCTTAAAGCAAATAGGTAAGGTACTACCTCAATTCATCATTAAAACATCAAATATTAAGAGTACCCACTTTACTAAAATTTAATTTGTAGGAAGTACGGAATTAAACAATTATAAATAGTATGGCAATGAGATATTCCCCGCGGATTCGTACCCGCGTTAATTAACGAGTTCCCGCGAAATAATTCTTAAAATCGGTCCAGTAGTTCCAGAGATTACTTCCTATAAACAAACTCACAAACTACCAAATTTCACCTTTTTATAGATATTGCCATATTAATGTAGATATAATGTAGGTAGAAATATTATTTATTTATTTACTTATTTTTTGGGAAACAAACGGTAAAACATAAGTTTATTAAAAGTATAACATAATATAAAAAGTTTCGTACACCTTAAAGTTTCCACACATAGGAAAATGATATATATAAAAAAAATTATTAACGCACTCGAAATTCCACGAGAGGTAGTACATGCAGTTCATTAAAGTTGTGCAAATAGTAACTAGTAAACGATATAGGTTTTTTTTTACTTGTCCTCAGAACTACTCCTGGGCACGCTTCGTACCCACCAAAAAGCCGCCTGCGATGAGGAGATGGTGACTTTGGTATGTCCTGGAGGCACAACCATTAGTATCCAGGTGGCCCAGTACGGTGCGTCTGTCACCCAGGGGTCTTGCGCCTCAGAACTGGCGGAATATCAGCCGGTCGCTGTCGAAGTGGTCGGCGATACCTCGTGCACGTGGCCTTCCGCTTTGCAGGTACTAAGAAATCTGATAATTAATTAAATTAATAAAAAAGTAACTTCTTGTCAGTTTTGATTGCTTTGTAACTCTTATTTTTAATAGTTTTTCCCTACATCCTTATCTTGAACACGAGACATGACTCAAATATGTATTTTTATCTACATAGTTAATTTGTTTCCCACGGGTTTGCCGGGAACTCTTTGTTTTGTATTTGTTAGCGGGCTGGTTTCCGCAACTCGACGTCTGAGCGCCTATTTTGCGTGTGGTGGGCACTTTTTATCTTAAAACTCTTTGTAAAACTCTTTGTTTTAGGATAAAAAGTGTCTCATATACTTATTATGTAATGCAGCTTATCATAATAATGATAGAATTGTTAGAATCGGTTCCGTAATTCCCGATAGGTACTCTCCAATTTCCAAAATTAATAAATTAAAATTATAAAAAACTAAATAAAAGACTATCCCATCCTCGAAGTTTTCATGTTCATGCAGTCCCAGTCGACACAGAACTGCAGTTTTTTTATATTTAATGATTTGGTCACCATAGCTAATGAAATAATTTATTTTGTGAAAGACTCTTCGGTGTTATTACCATATTCTTAAATATGAAGTTAACTCTTAAAATAATTTAGCTGTCATAAGCACTACTACGTAATATCGTACAAGTGCATTTGGCAAGTCACAAGTCGTTAGATAAAATTTTACTCGCTCACAGATCTGCACGTTTCGGTTCATTGCTCTAGATTTAGGCTAAGCCAGAATTGGCATGCTAACTAATTTGCGCAGTATTCCTTGTTGCAGACTGTTGTAGAGGCATGTCAGAAGAAGAGACAGTGCAAGTTCAGTACCAGTCCAAAAGCCTTCGGCTCCGACCCTTGCCCAGGATCCAGAAGGTTCGTCGAAGTCGCTTACAAGTGCCGTCCATGTGAGTGCTTCTGTTTACTTATGTTTTTTTTTTTGTGTTTATATTAATTTACATATAAACCAGATTGTTATTTAAATTCAAAACAATTTCTGGTAATTTTAAAATCGTGAAAATAAAAATCAGTTCTTAAATATAATAATATGAAATATACTAGATCAAAATGTAGGTAAGGGACGCCCTCCTTTTTTCACAATTGTAGATGTGGTCAGTTAATCAATTTTATACACTTTTAGCTTAACATACCTTTCCGTCTATAGCCTTGAAATTGGGTGTGTTTTTAGATTTACGTTGAATGATGTTATTCTACTTGTTGGGTGATTTAGTAAAAATCATCCAAACTTTCGGCGATAATAATGTAACGACAGGTTATTACCGTTCAAACAGATGAGTTCCGGAGTAAAGTGGGGTGCGAGAACGACGTGCTCCACCTGAGCTGTAACCCGCACTCTAGAGTTGCGATATACTCAGCTCAGTACGGCAGAACGGAGTACGACAGTATCCAGTGCCCGCAGCCCAGAGGGATGAAAGAGGAAAGTGAGTATAACAAAAACGACTAAAGTTACGTAAGTGGTGCAGTCAGCGACAAATTAAGAATTTCGTTTCGCCAAACTACTAAGGAATTATCTATACTAATATTTTAAAAAGGTTAAGTTTGTGACGTTGTAGAAGGTCTCTGGATCTACTGAACCGATTTTGAAAATATTTTCACTTATCTGAAGCTATACGTTACTTATAGTCGTGATTTTCACAATTTATTCTTTATAAGCTTTAAAATAGTGATGCCTTTGTAAGTGTTTTAATTTCATGCAATAACGATCGATCTTATGCATCTTTATGTTTTATTATATCTGACGTGATATTCACAGAACATCTTCATCGCTACTCAAGTATTCTCATTTACTGACTGTACAAATGCCTGGGTACGCGTCGTAACTTTAATATTAATATGCTTACTGAAATATCAAAATTATCCTTGTGAATTATTAACCACACGCATAAGAATATAATATTATTCTCGTGGCTATTTTCCTTTCCTGGAAAGGTTAAATAGACCGTCCCATGCTGGTTTTGTGTCCTTCATCATGTTTAGATACATAACTACTTAAACCCTCGCAACCACTGGCCAGTTATTCAGAAAGGCAAAAATTAGCTTTTCTGGACGTTTATCCATTTCAGTCACATTCACGCTGATGATTAAAAAATAATGCCCAATATTATTTATGTTAAAGATCCAGAAAAGAATAAAGTGTGCTAAGTTTTTATTTCTACGTAAAACAAAACGCAAGTTCAACTTCGTTCTGCGGGCGGAACAATCGTTCCTCTGAGGGATTATCTCTGTATAGTTTTCTTCCTAACTATCCGCTTTTATTATGCGACAAATGTTATTGGGGTTAATCTCTCAAAAGGAAAACGGGAACCACAAATAAGATTGTTTTAAGGCGATTAAGCCTTAGTTTTTATATAACGAAATAAAGTCTATCTTTAAATGTGACCTAATATAAATACTTGAGAAACCTTTTTGATCAAAACCTTAAGTATTTATAACTGTTCCCCTCAATTGTTTAACTGTAAGTAGGTATTTCACTATCAATATTTGATAGGATTTCACTGGCTGATTCTCCCATTTTTATATTTATAAATCGACTGAGTGATAATAATTTCAAATACCTACTCAAATTTTATCATCGCTTGCTATCACATTAATACGCTAAGCATGTGCTCGTTTTATCGTATACATTCTATCATAAATAATTTTAGGTATGAATTACCCCTCGTTACGCTACAAACATGCATTTTATGATATGTTTTCTATCCGTACTTAAAATTGAACTTTATGCCCTATAAATAAAGCTATATTTTCTCGATCAGGTTTAGTGAAAAGATTTTGCAAATTGAACGCTAACAGTTTAAAAACAAAGTATAATTTTGTCAACCAGCTTGCCTGGAGCCCTATGCTACTGAGACAGCTATGAGGGAATGCCATGGCAAACGTCGATGCGTACTATCAGCTGACAGCAACATGTTTGGGAAGCCTTGCCGTTCTGGGAGCAGGACCTACCTCAAAGTTGTTTATACATGTGGTAAGCATACTAGCTATAAATAACTTATTGATTCCTTACTTCGCCATTTGCTTATTAGAGTAGCAAAGCAGCTGTTGCTTTTAGACGGTTTGCAAAGAGACGGTATCAACTTTCTGTCATTTTTCAAGAGACGTGTCGACTCGATCGAGAAGACGCTTCTCTTATACGTATAATAGTGGATTTAAGTCAGACTTATTGTTAACTTGATAAAAAAGATTAAAATAAAAAGTATTGTTCCTAATAAAAAGTATCCCTTTATTTAAATATTCTTATACTCAATAGGTAAAATGGGAGTTGCTTTATGTAAAAAAAATACCTAAAGTAAATTTTTGCTCTATCATTTTTAATCCTAATAGTTTGTGAATTATGAGTTTGTGACGTTGTAGGGACCTACTGATTTTAAAAATTCTTTCACTTATAGGAAGCTACGGTAGTCCTGAGTGATATAGAATACTTTTTATCACTAAATTCTCCTGGGAACTCCGAAATTAACGCAGGTGAAACCACGGCGGAACAGCTAGTAATATGTATTATAAATGCAAATGTGAGTTTGTTTGTTTTGCTATTACGCCTAACTACTCAACAGATCATCATGTCAGGGTATATAACTCGACGTAAGGTGCTTTTTATCACGGAATTCCCGCAGGAACTCCGAAACTAACCCGGGTGAATCTGAGAGGAACAGCTAGTTTTCAAATACAAACTACTTAACGTCTTGTCTAGACTTATTTCTAGTTTTACCTACGTATAATATTGTCGTCTCTAGCTCCATGTTGGCTGGAAATAAAATTAATTCTGATCTCGCATTTTATCTGCTCCGACCTTGTGTTTCGTGATGCCGTATGATTCATATTTTTTACCCTTCTCATTCTTTTACAAGGGAGGATAATATTTTCTGTATTTCATCTGCCATAGCGATATGTATACAAAGAGAGTGATATTAAGCTGTATTTTTACTATATTTTTTCCCTAGAAACTGATTAGTATTTTATTAACTTAAATTTATTTCATCATATCATAACATAGGAGACTAGGTGTGTTAGATAACTAAGTAAACTTCCTTTTTGCAGACTTCATATTTATTTTTAACTGACTTCCAAAAAGGAGGAGGTTCTATGTTCGGCTGTAGGCATACATTATTTTTTATTAGAAGACGGTTGGTCCGATTTGGAAAATTCTTTTTTTGGTTTGAAAGGGTCCTAACTCCTACCTGCTTCCAAGTTGGTCTCATTGTCACCAAATGACTTCCAAAATCACAAAAATTAACTAGGTATACTAAAAAGCTAAAAATAACGAAAAACTGATTTAATCCAAAAGATAAAAATACACGTGATATTATTATTATTGGTCTGTGCTACCACTGATCAGTAATCGGTTTGAAGTCTGACTAGAGTCTATCCATTTTTGATGTATACGATTGTTTTATTGGAGCAATGCTATTTGGATGTTTGTATATCTTTGTATAATTATGAAGCAACTAGTAACTACATAATATATAATAAAGTTTCATTGTGAACATTGAACATTGCGTCAAATCTTTAATTACTCTATTGGTGTAAACCGTATGAAAATCCGTTTAGTAATTTTTGAGTTTATTGCGAACAGACAGCGGAAGCGACTTTATTTTATACTACATAATATTATTATTTGTATGCTTCTGTATCATTAATGCTGTAAGTCTGTTACCAACCTTTTCGTTTATATTATAATCCAACCGACCAAACTAACATCATAATAAAAATACCAAAACCTATTCAAAACATATTGAAATCCATAGCGAAACCAACAAAAAAGGTTTTTCACTGTATGAGTTGCGTTTCAATCAGTCAAAAACTTTGGTCATTTCTTTTTCGGTGGTACATAATGTATTTATTATTTTTGTTTCTTTCAATCGGACGTTTCCCTTTTCATTTATTGAACGTCACTTCGCGTTGGACAAATTGAAAACATTGGAGCAAACTTTTCGAGTATAACCTTTACAATATTATAATATTAGTATAGATAGGAGGTGAAGAGTTACAATATGATCTGATGTAAATGAAATGTAGATTTTATGATAACATAATATTATTCAAGAAAAAATATTTTGAAATTTTGTATATAATACCTATTCTATAATGTTACGCTCAGTACCTACCTCAGCCACTAAGCATTATTATGACTAACTTTCAGGAATTTCAACTTTATCTCATGAATAGTTCATTTTAATTGCGTCCGTACCAAGTTGAATATTATCCTGTCAGGTGATTACTGCTGTTAAAGTTTCACATTGTTCTAATGTATAATGATATAGTTTCGTATTCCACCTTTTTTAAAGTCATTTTTTGTTAAATATAAAGTTGGTCGTTTCTCGCTGTTTTTCATCGTATAATTTAGAGTTTTTCATACAAACTTTTTATTCCACCCTTTCAGGATCGGAGTTTCAATAAACCTTTTGAAGGTTACCTCATCACTGGAGCTTACGTTTTGAAAACCATGATTTTATACAATATTTGTTTTTTTGAAACCTTTCAATATTCGTCTCTAACGTTTTTTAATACCAAATTTTATACCCACTAGGGACAGAGCTGAAGTAAATAAACATTTCATTTATAGTGTGGGTAATTAAATAATATTTTCTCATGAAAAAGCTAAAGTGGTATGCGTTTTAATGTTACGTTGTCGTCTTTTTCATAATTATTAAACGAAACAATATTTCATGGCCCCCTGTAAAGGTCAAACTAGCGCGAGCACCACCCGCTTTTTATGAAATTTTAATGGTGCAGTATCTTTTATTATAAAATGTTATTTATCTTATTTTACATCTTTTTCTATTATTTTTTTCAATTCGAAAAGACATTTTAAAAGGAATTATTTTGAGGTTTATACTAAAACTTACAATATTTTAACGAAGAGGATGTTAACTTATGCCCACGCTACTTTTTTATAGCAAGTTGAGTTCATAGACCTCCAATTGCCTTGCGTAGAACCGAACTTTGTCTTTTGCCTTTACTATTGCATGTTCACGAATCTCCACATATTGGCTGGTCTTTATATTGACCTACCCGATAACGTCAATGACCTGATCCGCCCTATATATACCGCCAAGAAGTTACTGCCAAGATAAGTACCTAGTTGTACAGATTCCGAAACGATTTGCATTGAACTCGCCCCATCTTTGAGTTATTCAGTTTGTTTGTCGGCGCGTACGTAATACAAAATGCCTCGGCGGTCCCTCTAAACGTTTCCAATTGAAAGTGGGATGTTTGACCGAACTTCTACAATGGGATCAGATCAAAGGGTCTATTTGTATACTTGTATTTATTGTTGGTAATGGTATACCCCAGTATAAATAAACGTATTCCAAGTTTTAGTTTAGAAAAATATGCCTTTGGTCCTCCTCATATTTATTTTGCTCCCAAGTAAATATACATAAAAAGGCAATTTCATTATCTTTTGTTGGTAATGGAAGGTTTTACAAAGGTATAAAATAAATTTATAAAGTATAGAGAAAAGTGGACATTTTAGGAAAGTGGTCATTTTTGACCTAAAAGAAAACTGTAGAGGGCATTTAACTTAAATATACGAGAAATCTCAACTCAATAGATTTTAAGTTGTGGAGCGGTCAAAATGAAACATAGAAATTATTTTGTAGAAATAATGACCATAAATGGATAGCTAATGAAAGAAAATGAATATAGCAAAGAAAAAGATGACTGTATGTTTAATATTCATTTATGATGATATAATGAAGACAACTTAATTCTCTTATTAGAGACTTCAGTTGCGGAGTTACTTGTACATGATATTACATATCGGTACTATTATATAGGTGTTGGCGTGGCGACGGCGTCGTCACGGCATGTGACGCCACGCCAATAGCCAGTCTGACCATTTGCATTAGATGTTTCACATCAATTCATAATTCATTTAATCGCAAGAATATGGCACAACGTGATGTGTAATTTATATTCACGACCGGTGCGTCACTCCTATGCTTAGCGAACTTGGCTGTGACACTGCGGTGCGTTCGGATGCAGGATGACAAGCAACGTTTGTTTTTAAATAGCCCACATTCCGTTTATCGCTCAACAAAAACAGCACTGAAATCTTGAAAAACAAGATTAGGATCTCAACTAGTAAGTACTTAACGTTAAAAGTCTAAAAATACAATTAACAGAGCGCGCACGCGGCTTTTGACCACTTGAGGAGTTAAACGAGTAAAAATCAATCTTATCCATTGGTTTCTGAGTACTTAATTCAAAAGCATGTGTCAGAGGAGAGCTGCCCCCAAACAATTAAGGAAAAGTCGATCTTGTGCATTGGTTTTAAAGTGGATTATTTTGTTGTAGTGCCTAGGACGGTATTGAAGGAGCGTTACGAGAGCGCTCCCGAAGAGGACGAAGTTACTCACGACGCGTCCGATCTTGAACATGAAGATGTCGGTAAGTGCTTTTTGGTTCTTGTTGGGAGGTAAGGAATAAAATTGCTGATTTTGCAGTAAAAATGAAAAAGAACGATATTATACCTAATAACTTGCTAATATAGGTATAAATACTGATAAATTTTTAGTTCGATAAAAAAACATGCAATTGTAGGTTTTAACATGAAATTACAATCTCATTGGTTATTTTTTTTGTATGACCTATTATATTTTTTAGCTTTAACCTAATATTTTGGAAAAATAAATAACAATATAAGTTTAAAATCAATTTAAGTTTTGTAACGATTCACTCACTAATTTGGAATCAAACTTAATCTTGCATCTTGTAAAAGAAATTAAAAGAATATTAAATAATACAGAACCCTTATTACGTGTGCACAAGTTGGACAACACAATATCGTTCCCTTTGTTTAAATACTTATCCAAAAATAGAAAAAGGTTCAATTTCTTCAATCTAGTTGAAGTGGTGTCGGTACATACAAAAAATAACTCAGATCCCGACGCTTCGTCTTTAATGTTTTTAATCTCAAGTGGTGTTGTCTTTTCTCTTAAAATCCTTACTAATATCCTTACTAATAATTATTATAATGAAACATGAAATTTGGCATTTACTTTTTATCCCGGAATTCCCGCGGGATCTTCGTAACTAACGCGGGTGGTACCGCAGGGAACATAGTACGTAACTACATATTATGATAATATCAATGAAAAATATTTTATTCTTAATCATTGGCTGAAATACCCTAATTTGATTACGAAGAACGTAGTAGGTATGTGATTAGGATCTTGGATATTATTACTCAAAAGAGATTCTAGACTATCTGTTGTTCTTATTTTCATTAGTTTTCTCATAATTTGTCGCTTTACCTGAGTAGTACTTGTATTATCCCTACACTTAAAATAAATTAGCTGCACTCTGCGGCTTCGGCACTCCCTCGGGAACTCTTTTTATCAGGATAGTGTCCATGTCCTTTTTTAGGATGCAATACGGCAGATACCTATCCTAGCTAAATTTTATCGAAATCTGTTCAGCGGATTAGGCGTGAAAAAGTCATAGACAGATTTACTTTTGCATTTTTAATATTGGTATAGATGTATTCTATAGCCGTACCTAAGTCAATCTAAACAGTTTTCTCTAGAATCGACAAGTTTGTCATAGTAAGAATACCTTGTTATTGTTCTGAGAAGAATACCTCAGAAGAATACCCGTAGATAGTATCAAAACATATTGTTCTCATCCGCAGAATATTTGGGGCGGTCTTTTCGATACAACATTACATGAAAATATTTTAGGTCAAAGTAATAATTTCTGCTCATTCAGAAAGAGGATTTTGCATAGCCAGGGAAGTGAATAATTAATAATGACGTCCTTAATTTGTAATCTGCAAGATTCGGTGAGCTCGGAGCCGGGTGAGCACTGAGCAGTGAGCAGTGAGCACGGGCACTTGCTCCCTCGAATTGAGTAAAAAGAGATTAAAGGATAAAAGGTTTCCTTAAGTGCAGATCTGCTGCGTGCCGCATCATATTGTAACTCTATTACTTGAGTGTTCCTCCCGTTTTCTGGTTTTGCCGAAAAGCAAACGATCTTTTGAAGAAGCACAGTCGGATTACTTTCACTACGTTAATCCTGATTCGGTGTAAATAAATAATTTGTGCAACTTTCTTAAGAGCAAAGTACGTTTTCGTATAGCCCGTGCTAAATCGGATAGCGAGCCAGCAATGGAGTTTTTTTGTAGTGAAAGAATTAAAGGCACGGGCAGTGAAGTATTATTATCTACTAATGTAACACTACTTTTTTACCAGATACGTAGTCATACCCGTAACGCCCAATACAAGAAAATCTATTTACAATACATATAATATTAATTCTCCACTACTACTTCTACAAGCGGCCGCACACGTGTGGTATAAAAAATAGTATGTGTGGGTCGTTTGTCGTAGGACTTGCGCTGGGGCGCAGCGAATGGCAAAGTTTGAGTTCGAAATTCAAGTCGATAATGTCCAACTACACACACAGCAGTAACAACCTACCTTGGCTTACCACCACGTTGTGGCAGGGCGCTAGTAGAAACGAAGTTGGCAGGAGGCGTAGAGTATATCGTCTCTTTACGTAGTACCTAATAGTTACTACATCTTTGACGTAGTAATAATAGGCAAAGACTTCTATATAATAGTTTCCTTGTTTTTAGTCAGTATGATAAATAAAAAATATTAAACATTTGTATTTTTAGGTCCTTTGTATATTTCGCAACTCCTTTTCATTTAAAATATTTTTTTTATACAGCGTGAAGCTATAAGACTGATTTCTTAATGCTAATAAGTTTCTAAAAAAAAAATCTTGCGCTTGTCTGTACACGTATCCGTATTGTCTCATTTAACTTTGTAAACTTAAATTTCTTAATTTGTTCTTAATTTAAATCCTAGATGATCCTAATGACCGTTGGTGGGGCGAGTCGGCCGTGCCCCCCGCCCCCGCGGTTGCGGCAGTACCTCCAAGACCTTCGGTTACAACCATCCTCAACGCCACAAGTATCATCAGATCAGAGTCGTCAGCTTCTCCACCGAGGCAGCATGTGTCTAAAGATGGTAAACTTAACTATAAAATTGTACATACAAACTCTTCGTACATAACTTATAGTAACACAACAAATGTACAGTAAGTAATATCAAGGTTTTTTTCTTGTAATATTTATTTAAAGTGCTTAAGCGCTAAGACAACTAGGTACGTTGTTCCGTAAGTAATGCAGTACCTACTTACATTCTGACTTCTGTGCTTGAAATAACATAGCATTCGGCGGTTCGGCCCGTTTCGAACTTTCATGAAAAATCACTGCAGATTAGTCTTCCGAAAGCTTCGTTTCGCATAGATGACACACTGCATTAAAGTCAGTTTTACGACACTTGTTTTATAGATAAATAGAGTAAGTATTTATTATTTAAATCAGTGAGTCAAACGAACGCAAACAAAACAATTCTATAACTTAACATCGACCAAGGTATTAACTAATTTTGTTTAATGAACACAAAGAACCGAATATTGCAAAGAAAGTACACAAAACAAAACATCACAAAATACCTACATCATATTCTCTGATTTCTCCACCCAACTCTACTATTCAGATTTCTGTGATAATACCTATTAATATGGTGAAAATCCATCCATTCCACACTTTTGATTTCACCCACTGATGCGGAATATCGCTTTAGCAAGAAAGCAATCGATGAATCGACGCAAACGTGTAGCGTAAAATATTAGAAAAATAACAATGTAGACCGTACATAATAAAAAATAAAGATTGAAACCTGTCTCTTTAGGATTGTCAATTTTTGTAAAGATTGAGAATATCATAAGCTTAGGTTTTCTTTATCGCTGGCGGAATGGTAGATAATAATAAAGAGATACTTATTAACAAATTATAATTAGGTCAAATAGGTACATAATTTTGGAATTACAACTGCTCTATTTTGTAAAAAAAAAAAAAGTTCTTATTTGTCGAGTTTCATAATACGAAATACGGGTCCTGAAAATAGCCGTAAAATGAAAATTTTTATTAAGATGACTTTATAAAGACAAAATAACAAACAAACTCACTACGAAAACGGATGCGAAACCCGATTACAAAAAAGGACCAAACGGATATTATAAATAATATTTTTCAATGTAATGTTTCGTTTTAATAAATTTTCAATGTAACTAGGTACGTTTCGTTTTAATAAAGTATAGAAAATATTGCTTAGATAACCTTTTTATTTAATGAAAACCAACCAATATCATGTCATCTATTTATATAAAAATTCCTATTTTCCTTGATCATGGCATCACGCGTGAACGGCTAGACCAATTTCGCTATTATTCTTTTTTGTTGTATTTATTATTGTAAGGGGAAGGAGAATATGAAAGAAGTTTATAGTTCCTGCGGGAATTCCGAAACTCACGCGGGTGAAACCGCGGGGTACAGCTAGTTAGCACAAGTTGTATTTCAACGCTTTAACGTTATTTTCTTTTTTAACAGCTTGATATACTGGAAATAATTTCACAAAATAATAAGACCTGGTCCACATTAAGACATATTATATCCATTAATGCTTGTTTAGCTTGCCCTTGCAATGATGATATAGTTAAACTGATTCTATTTAACCAAAAAAGGTTTACATTTCCATTCTTCAGTTACGACTAGGATGAGCTTCACAATTTAATTGATGGTAATCAAAGTCGACGGCTTGAAGAAGGTCTCTTGAAGCGTGACGTAAGCTTATTAGCCATCTCCGCGGTACTCACTTTTCTTCCTCACAAATGAACTGAATCGAATTATGTTTTATTAGACTTGAAAGATCACTTTTTGCTAAATCGGTGGTTTTTAAATCAACACGAAAGTTGTAAAGACTAATACATTTAATATTATTATTCTATCTACTTCTTGTTCTACAGGACGGTACATATTTCATACAATTTTTTTAAAATACTCACTAAAAAATATCCTCTATTGCTTATAAGATGTCATTTTTCTGCGATTGTTCCCTCAAAGAACAGAAGCTTATATGCATTATGTCAAATAATATGGCATGCCCAAAGACTCAAATACTATCTAACGTTATTTGTCGATCACTTTGAGGAATACTCTAAAACAAACATTGTAACGATTTAATGATTTAATATTTAAAGATTGAATGTTTCTTTCACCAGACAAATTCGACATCGTGTACGTGTACATCATCGCTGGAGTTACCGTCGTTCTACTGATCAGTATAATTATTTTAACTATCAAATGCATCATGAGCAAGAAAAATACGGAACAACCCAAAAGGCCGGACGTTTCAGCGACAACAGAAATCCCTAACGGCTTCAACGACAGCATATCGGAAGTGGACAACGACATCAACATCACAAGCCTCTCGGGCCCAATGGATACCGTCGACACCGGCCTAAAGCCCGACTTGCAGTACACGGATATGGGTCTGAGTCCCAACATCAACCGTTACGTAGGTCGACCCGTGCCCAATACGTACCCACACGTCAGTACTAATATGTACGGACAGGTGGCTGAATACCCCATAGATATGCCCCTAAGAACTATGCCACACGGCACGCTAGGTCGCGGAGTGGCGGTGAAAACTCTACCGCGTGTACAGGTGCAATCCGAAACGGACCCTAATACAAGGAGCTTATACCGTTATTCCAATGCACAATATTACTTTGGGTGACAACAAGAGAAAGACCAGTGTTCAGGTGTATCTAGAACTTACTGTTTCTAGTTGAATCGTTTAGCAAAGTGTAAATAGAACGGACACTAACTAGTTGCAGATGTTTGTAATGTCCTACTTTTTAATACGGAAACTGTGATATTAATTGAAAATTTTCTTATCGAAATCGTGTGCCGTTTTCCAATTGCAGACACAGGAGGTACTCGGTGTAGCCAATCAATGGAAGTAGTTAAGGAGATTGAATCTGTTTGGAACTTTGTTTCGCTCTGTGTCTGGTGGAAGACGTCGTTACCTATACCTAAGAGTTGAAATGTTGTGAGATAAATTTATGGTTGGTCGGAAGTCGGCTAAAAGTTATAGTTTCAAAGTGTGTTTGTTAATTCTATAACAACTAAGTTATCATATTTACCGAACACTTTCGTATCGAGTTTATGAAGAGTTTCTAGTATGTTCAATACAAGTTTAAGAGTTATTAACACGTACTTAGGTTTATCAATTCATTAATAATTGTATAGATTTCTATAAAAGTTTTTCTTCGACCTTACACAAGTTTTATTTTCACACATTTGGTACATTACGTATTTCTTTATTTTGTTTTCACCGTATACGTTCCGTTAAATTTGTACGAGAAATAGTCTTGGACCATCTATT
Source organism: Zygaena filipendulae (assembly GCA_907165275.2). NCBI lineage: Eukaryota > Metazoa > Arthropoda > Insecta > Lepidoptera > Zygaenidae > Zygaena > Zygaena filipendulae. The sequence continues at coordinate 9,051,402 of OU015659.1, forward strand.
AATAAATACTTTCTACTGACTGATTATTAAACTAAATACCTACTTCATAATTGCAATACGTCATAACACATAGTTACATTTTTTTTTATTTATAGGACTAAATGATGTAGGTACCTAATTATTATGAAATATAATTGTGTACAGAGAAATTTTTATGTGGTAAATCGATTTAAAATTAAATATAAATAATTCGAGTTTGTTTGATTTTATTTTAACCTACACGTTGCCCTTTGCATTTTAATTGCCTGCATGGAATGGACATGATGACTAATTTTGAATTTTCGGTCCATCTTGTAGATTAATAAAATTATTGAATACGTATTTTTCCTTTTTTACGTAATCAAAAAATACCGGCGATACATTGAGGTGATATTCCGAGTGACGGCACACCTACTTAGGTACACTTTATACTCAGTTATGACGTCGCGACTTCCCACTCCTAAACTTTAATGCGCTTTATCTAAGTATATTTTCAATAATTCGATAAAGCAAAAAATACGTGTTTATTATTTTTTTTTAAATCTGACGGACTGACGGACTGAATAGAATTTTGATTTTTATACCCCGTCATCGTGTCCATTTAGAAATGTGCTGTAGTTACTTTTACACCCCATTTCACAATTAAGTAACATCCACTATGTTTTGCAGTTGCAGTTGATAATGAAGACAAGTAACAAATCACGATACACAAATCATGACAAACGAGTATAATTTTTGTTTAAAATAACTTTTTTTAAGTTTGTCTCACTTTATCAAAAGGGTGACTTTTAGCGGAAAATGCATTAGGCTTTCGTAACATTTGTGGAATTGAGTTCTTTCATATTTAATTTTTTAATTATTTGATTTTATCGATATTATCAGGAGGACAACGCTATTTTTATTGTAGCATTATTGTAGCAGATGCCACACACCGCACGAGGCACTTGTATGTGATTTGTGGTCACAGCGTATCCCAGAAAACCTAAAACGTTGGCTTACTGTGTTCTATGAAAGATATATAAGTAAATAAAAATTTCAAATACATACCAACAATTCGTTTATAATTTTTCAAATTTTATTAAAAAATATAATATCTTTTCAAGTTTGCTTAAATTACAGACATTATGTGGTAGATACTATTTCGTCCATAAATATATTAGGTACAATAAGAACGCAGATTAGTGTAGATATTTTTTTGGTAAGCTATAAACATTTAACATACAGACAAATTCTAAAAAAGATTATCAATTCTGCTTGGTTCAAGGTATCTACAGATTAGTTTAAAGCAAAATCCCTAAGTAAGATTAAGTCCTACATTAAGTATAATTAAGTGATTTTTTTTATTATAACAATTTACGTTTAAATTCATTAAATCATTGTAGATTTTTATAATCCAGCACTAAGACTACCGTGGGCCAGTTTTCGGTACCTTTTATTATTAGGCTAGCTACCTAATTTATGAAGAAGTAGGTATAGAAAGCAGTTTTCAACTTTTTCAATTGAAATATCTAGTATTTACTTACAAACTTTTCCAGTAGCTCTTAAACATTTCAGTCAAAAAGTTAAGCAATTCAAATGATATGAAATAAATGAAAGCCGTGATATACCAAAAGCATGAAATAAATAAATAAAAATATTGTGCCAACATTATCACGGCTGGTTGGAAGCAATAAATCACAGGTTACTGTCGTCTTGATTTATGGAATAGGATTTCTAATACAAATTGAAAGCGTGTAAATTCAGTGCTGACAATTGCTACCTAATGGGGGTTATAATTGATCCTTTTATTTCTTACTAGTCGGCGCACGCGGTTTCGCTCGTGTTTATGTAGATTTTGTCAGTCAATTTTCTATACCTCGATAACAATGCAAAAGTACCTGTCCTTTTCTAAATCCCTGACAATGTGTATGCGTTTCATAATGATCCGCTGAATAGTTAAGGGGTAAAAGCATTGATTTATGATGTGGTATATCAATGGGTAAAAACCTAACAAATTAACAAATTAACGTCTGCGTTATTCACGTGCGTTTATTTCTGAGCTTCCGCTAGATTTGAGGGATTAAAAGTAGCCCTAATTATATCCTTTTTCATATCACTCACAACGCATATGCAAAATTGCATGGAGATCGGTTGAGTAAATAAAAACAGAAAAATACACAAACCCACATTCACATTTATAATATTAAGGATTAATTAGGATGTATGTAAGTTATTTAACGTTAGAGTGAAAGTAGATATTGATAAATAAAAAATTATTTTAGACAAAAAGTTGAAGATTATAATTAAGAGCCTATTCCAAACTCTTTTTCTTTTATATTCGTTTCGCAAAGTTCAAAAATATTTTATTAAACTTGGAAATAATTAATACCAATGTTTTGCGCAAACACGAAAACAGGGGTCCTTTAATTTAAATATTATGTAGATGTTTCAAAGAACGTAATGAGTTGGAAATAAAAATTCATAACTCTTTGGCTTTATCATATAATTTTATTCAACCTTTGCCTATTCTGAACGCGGAGGTACAATAATGTAATAGAATTAAACATCCGAGTTCTTCTGGAAAAAAGGGTACAAAAAATGCCGGGAGTTTGGTGTTGGAATTATGAAAAGGTGAGTAAACAAGTCCAACACAATTATGGTAAGTACCTATATGCCTTACACTAATTGGTCTCACAATTAAACCACCTAAAAATATAACATGGTCTTAGGTATATTATTAGTTATAATATTCTTAATTATTATAATAGAACTAGAAGAGAATAGAATAGAATAGAATAGAATGGAATGGAATGGAATGGAATGAAATGGAATGGAATGGAATGGAATGGAATGGAATGGAATGGAATGGAATGGAATGGAATGGAATGGAATGGAATGGAATGGAATGGAATGGAATGGAATGGAATGGAATGGAATGGAATGGAATGGAATGGAAAGAACAAAATGCGTACTTATTTCACAGATTTTAAAAACCAAAACCAAAGAATAGATATTATTTATGTTCATATAAAGAAGCGACACTCGGCCTCCCACAAATTTCATGCCTCCTCATACCCCGCAAAAATGACCTTGGTAAAGACCGAAGAAAGTTTGACACAATATGTAGAATCTTCATGTGACAATTATTCACTGCCAACGGACAGTTACTGTCAGCTCGCTGTCAACCTTACGATACGCACACACGCGCAACACGTGTACGCACAATCCGGCCGTCTACTTGTGGGAAAGTACTTGAATCAGTTCATTTCTCAGGTTCATTTGTATGGAGTGTCACCGGGCTGCCAAAAGTAGCTATATAATATTTCACAAACTTTAACCCTTCATCTAGACATGTAGGCATGTAAGCAATACGAGTCAAACCAAAAGTAAGGAATATTTCACACTAATAACGCAGTGTACGTCGACTTTTTCCGGTTTAGGGTGAAATCTGACCCTTTTATCAAGAAAGGTTTAGGTACCGATAAAAATTGTTACATGCTTTATTATCAGAGTCACCGTCCGAGCCAGGTGCTCGGTTTGACCGCAATATATCTCGGCATCGAACCCCTAAACAGTAACGTGTAATAAAATTTTGATATTAAACCTTACACAACAATAGACACAGGTATACGGTTATATCTATAGACATAATATCTATTTGACACTAATGTGAGTTTCGGAACTCCCACAGGAACTATTTTTTTTATTCAAAAATAAAAGTAGCCTAAGTTACTTATTTTAACATCAGCTATCTGCCACTCAAAGTCCCATTAAAATCGGTCCAGTCGTTTCAGAGAGAAAAAATTGATTTTTATGTAAGTTCTGTACCTATATAGGTACTTTTGTATGCATTTAGTGAAAAGTTATTAATTAGGAATTAAAAACAGATACTTCAATTTTATTTATATGTAGGTATAAATAGATTAGCTGGTGCCCCCGGTGTCAGCCGCGTGAATTTCAAAATTTTCGCAGGAACTCTTTAGATAGGTATATTAGGTCATTAGGTCATAGTCATCTTAATTTCGGAGTTCTCGTAAGAACTTTGATATTAAAGTACCCTATGTCACTTGGGAACACTAGCTTCCTATAAGTGAAAGAATTAGACTTAAAAAATTGGATAAAAATTTAGAGTTTAGAGAACAAACAACCAAACAAAAAGTCAAACATTGTTCTGTTTATGATATAAACATAGACCATAGCAGTATTAATATATACTATCACAGTATTGAATACTGCTATGAGGTCAAACTGGACTATAGTGCCCATTGTCTCAGCATGATATCATCAGTCAGGCAAATAATAGGTACTTAGGCAAGTATTAGTAGGTAGATATAATTCCAAAAGCTGGATTAGATTTTATTACGGTGATCAAAGGTACCTACTATCGATCGTATTTAATTTCTTCCAAGAAAACTCGTTGTTTAACACCATAGAAATTTTGCAACCCCTTTTCATCCTCTAAGAGGTAGAATTTCGGAAAATCATTTCTTTTCGGATGCCTACGTCATACAAAGAACACACCCTTCAAGTTTCAGGTCTCTACGATCAGCGGTTTAGGCTGTGTGTTGATCCCTCAGTCTTCAGGACAAAGCACTTTGTATATATAGATAGGTACGTATAATGCATTAATTTCTGGCGATAGTCATTTACTTTTATTTTTCATCCTCTAGGAGTCATCTCACGATCACAACGTTGTCTGTTTATCGACCGCATACTATAATTTTATTGCAACCATGAAAACATTCGTAATAAACCCACACACACACCGTACCTACCTACATATAAAGAAGTAAATTTTACAACATCATAATAAGGCAAAAACTTTGTAAATACATTCAGTCTTGTGTGAAATTACTTAGCGTCGGTGAGTTGGAGCGCGGAAGACGCTGTGGGTGATTTTAGCGGAGTTCACAAACACGAACGGTTGGTACCAGACGAAATCACTGTCGATGTGCGAGCTCTCCCAACATTGACGGAACAAAGTTAGAGAGACGTGGGGGCGTATCGCCTGGGGTGTGTACCCATAACATTTTATTACATTGAAGTATACCCGCTCAAGTACCTACTTATATGGGTATAACGTAGGAAAATCCGTGGAGTATGTGAATTCGCATGATTTTCAGGATCCCCTTAAAAATTACGAAATAAAAAGTATTCTTTATAGTAATAATAGGTAAAAAACGCACGCACGCAAACACCCACGCATGCACTCACACACACACACACACACGAGAAATAAAAAAAACATGGTTTGTATGTAGGCTTGTCTCTGGAACCAGTGAAGTGTGAACCAATTGTAAAAACTCTTTCACTGATAGAATGCTACGATAGTGATAGGTATATACGGTGTTCTAGGATACAAAGCGGAACAAACAATTCCTGCGGGAATACTTACTGTAACTTTGCGGTTGAAACCCGGGATAACAGCTAGTTGTATAGTATGTGCTATACATATAATAATAATATAATATTATGGTACTATAATCTGTAATTAAACGTAACTAAAACCACGAGAGTTGCTTTCTTGTTAATTAGATGACGTTAAAAGGTTTCCTGGTATACTACTAAATGTTGACTCTATTTCAGTTAAAATATAATTTAAAAAACAAAAGTTATTTCCTTACTTCTACGCAATTTTATTTATTGTAATGTAAAAAAATGTAAAAAAAACATACAGTCGAATGGAGAACCTCCTTTTTTTGTTAGAAGTCCGTTAATTAAATCAATCTAATCATGTGACAACGAACACCAAGCCGACTGCATGACAGACGTTACATTTATGACATTTGAGAATTTGGCTCGTAATAGGGATGTGAAAATCAGCGTCGTGGAACTTAGTGCCACGGCATAATGCTGAGTGGTAGCCATTTTGGTACCAACTATTCTAGTTTAAGTCTCACGATTGTACTTATTTTATCTTTATGGTATCAAATAAACTTTTTTCTATTCTATTCTATTCTATTCTACTTTTGAAAATCAAAATTCTAATTAGTCCGTCAGTTAGAAAATAAAAAAACAATAGACACGTATTTTTTGCTTTTTTAAATAAATTAAAATATTTAGAGATAAAGCGCATTAAAGTTTAAGATGACGTGACGTCACTAACCGCAAAACAGCCATACAAACTGTCAGAATAGTGACGTCACGCGAAATTTCAACTCAATATATCGCCGTTATTTTTTGATTACGTAAAAACAGAAAAAATACGTGTCCAATATTTTTTAATAATCTACAAGACGGACTAAATAATAAAAATTAGTCAACATGCCCATTGCAACAACGCGTATCAACGCAGTTAACCTGAACTGATTAACGTTCTGTATCCTTTATGTATAATTACAAATTAAAGGATTTACGCTCGCTTTTCCGGAGAGATCCATCATTAATTAATTTTATTGACAAACTAGCTGTCCCCCGCGGTTTCACTCAGGATCACTGTAGCTTCCTATATAAGTGAAAGAATTTTCAAAATGAGTTCAGTAGATCCAGCCTCACACCAGAACCTCACAAGCTCGCAAACTCACAAACTTTACCTCTTTGACTGATAAATACTTAATACTTATAATGTCAAAGCGTAAGAAACAAACAGAGAAACTCACATTCGCATTGATATGGTAACAAGATACGAGTATTCCCCGCAGTTCCACCCGCATCGATTCCAAAGATGTCACGGGAATTCCGCGATAAAAAGCACCCTATGTCCTTCTCTGTACTTACTCCTGGCAACGTGTATGCAGAATTTCATGAATTGATCCATTAAGATTGGGCCATTAAGACGTAAAAACGTCATAAACAAAAAAATAAATTCATATTTTCAAACTTACAAACTTTACTTCTTTACATCACCTACATATTATAAAACTCCCGCAGGAACTCCGAAGTAAAATTCTGTTCAAATAATAAAAATAAAAAATTCTGGAGAGGGCTACCCTTATAGACATAGACATAGACATAGACATATACTTTATTTCGCATCAACATCAAAATACCTTAAATAGTAATACAAAAAAAATACAAGTAGGTATGTAAAATGTTAAGTATTTGTTGCGATGCCAAACTGGACACCGACTCAGCATATGCTGTCGCAAAGAATGCGGCAGCGCTGATTTTCCCTTATCACCTAGGGATATAAAAATAACCTAGACCTACCAAATATACACAAAAAAATTCATAAAAATCGGTAAAGGCGTTTCAGAGGAGTTCGATAACAAACACTGTAACACGAGATTTTTATATATTAGACTAGCTGTCCCACGCGGTTTCACGCGCGATAATTTCGAAGTTCCCATAGAAATGTTCCATACAAACTGCAACCCCTTTTCAACCCCTTAGGGGTTGAATTTTCAAAAATCCTATCTTATCAGATGCCTACATACGTCATACAAAGAACACACCCTCCAATTTCAGGTCTCTACGATCAGCGGTTTAGGCTGTGCGTTGATCCATGGGTTATTCAGGACAAAGCATTTTATATGTATAGATATATCCTATATGTACGAGTATGTAAGATGAATAAAAGCAACAACTGAAACAATCGCAAGCATGGTAAGAATGCAATTATGTATAATAATAATGCTTTTTATTTTTCCCTCCATCCTTCGCACATGTTTTTATTTTGTAAAACAATTCCTTACACAAAATTATCCTTTTATATAATTCCTTCTCTTTCATGGAACGTTCTCTGTCTATACATATAATATTCCCACACAGGTGCTCTCAGGGCGATAGCAGATTAGATTAGTACCAAAGCCTACTTAAGTTTTCCTCTTAGACTTAAGGTGCACTTTCAACGTGCTGGTTCATGAAAGTATTATGTAAAGATGTATAAAATCTCACCTCACAGGAGGAAATGAGTTTTTAGATTTTATAATTCGTTATTCGTTATTTTTAAACTGAATTTAATCTAATAAAATTCTTGTGTCACAGTGTGTTAGTTTTTATTATGTGGCATTAAAAATATATACAACCCTAAATTTACACCCTTCTATCACCAACCCCTATTTTTTAATAGTTGTTTTAGTATTTTTTCATCCCGGTCGATAACTGATCAGTTATGATCAACGCACAGCCTAAACCGCTGATCATAGAGGCCTGAAACTTAGAGGGTGTGTTCTTTGTATGACGTAGGCATCCGATAAGAGTGGAATTTCCGAAATGTTACCCCTAAGGGGGTGAAAAAGGGGGGCAAAGTTTGTATGGAACAATTAAAGTCAAAAGTCAAAAGTCAAAAGTCAAATCCTTTATTCAAATTTGGCCCATAATGTGGCTCTTTTTGACGTCAATATAACTACAGCTACCATGACAGCACCCATAAAATATCCACCCCTCACAGCTTCCTAGTGCTATGGCTGAAGAGAAGAAGCTGCGCAACAAACTCTTCAGCAGCACGCTGTCAGTTTAAAGTTACAATATAGATATATCTATAATATAATTAGTGGTAACTCAACTTGCAATTAATTATGTGAGAACAATGAGCCGTACCCAGCAATAAACTACCGTACAGATACAGATACATTAGGAGTTAAACTAGGATTATCTATAATAGTAGACCAGACATGACCAGCACCAACTGACGGCACCCGTTCACGAGTATGACGTGCTCGTAAGCCCCGCCCCGCTCAACCATATTAGAGGGAGCCGAGCGACCCGACTCACACGCCACCGCCAGCGGTACATTTGAGTGAGCATGACATATCTAGTCACTATCGTGTCATTGAAATTAATTCTTAATTTAATAAACAGGTAAGGCCGGTAATGGCTACATAGTGCGCACACAACTTGTTAACAAATCAATTAATATGACAACTGTAGTCTAATATTGCCTGTCTAATAAAAATTCTATAAAATTAGTGTTCACTGATATTCCCATTATGTGAAAACAATGAGCCGCAGCCAGCAATAAACTATCGCACAGATACAGATACATTCCGATTTAAACTAGGATTATCTATAATAGTAGACCAGACATGACCAGCACCAACTGACAGCACCCGTTCACGAGTATGACGTGCTCGTAAGCCCCGCCCCGCTCAACCATATTAGAGGGAACCGAGCGACCCGACTCACACGCCACCGCCAGCGGTACATTTGAGTGAGCATGACATATCTGGTCACTATCGTGTCAATGAAATTGATTCTTAATTCAATAAACAGGTAAGGCCGCTAACGGCTACATAGTACGCACACAACTTTACAAAAAATCATTCAACAAACGTATAATCTAAAATCTGACCTTGCGCGTCAAATGAAAAAGTAAAATAAAAATAGAAATGAGCAACTCATTACCAAACGTTTGTATCATTTAAATAATCTTTTACGCTATAATAGGCTTTATCGCACAAAGTGTGTTTAATCAAGCTCTTAAATTTATTAATTGACAAATCAAACACATCGTTTGGCAGTTTGTTGTAAAAGCGTATACATTGCCCTTTGAAAGAATTAGAAATTTTATGGAGCCTAGTAGTAGGCACAGCGAGTTTGTCTTTATTTCTTAAGTTATGATTATGTAAGTCACTGTTTTTCTTAAAGTTGGCTAAATTTTTGTGAACATATAATAAATTCTCGTATATGTACTGAGAGTATACAGTCATTATTTTAAACTCGCTGAATTTAGTTCTTAATGACTCCCGAGGGCCCAACTTATAGATGGCCCGAACAGCTCGTTTCTGCAACACGAATATAGACTCGATGTCTGCGGCATTACCCCACAGCAGTATACCGTATGACATAATGCTGTGAAAATAACTAAAATAAACTAGACGTGCAGTATTAATATCAGTTATTTGACGAATTTTCTTAACAGCAAAAGCAGCTGAGCTAAGTCTGCCCGATAGCTTTTCTATATGTGGGCCCCATTGTAATTTTGCGTCTAGTGTTATACCTAGAAAGACAGTTTCATCGACCAGTTCCAAATCGTCATTGTTAATTTTTACATTGGTTTTAACCTGTTTGACATTTTTTGTTACGAATCTAATACATTTAGTTTTACTGCGGTTTAGTAATAAATTATTAGCATTAAACCAGTGTACTATTTTAGAGAGAGCATTGTTCACATCGTCTACAGCCGATTGCTGTCTATTAACCTTAAATACTAAAGATGTATCATCTGCAAACAATACTATCTCATGGTTCTCCTTCACCAGATAGGGTAAGTCGTTTATATAGACAAGGAACAGGAATGGTCCTAATATAGATCCTTGCGGCACACCCATCATAACGGCAGATCCATTTGATCGCTTGCCGTTGACCTCAACCCTTTGGATCCTATCACTTAAATAGGAAGTAAGAAGATCCAAAGCCATGCCTCTTATTCCGTAGTAGTGTAGCTTCCTGACCAAAGTTGTATGCAAAACACAATCAAATGCCTTGGACAAATCACAAAACACTCCATAAGCGTCGCGCGACTCCTCCCAGGCTTCAAAAATATTTTCAATTAATTTGATTCCTGCATCAGTTGTAGAGCGACCACGAGTAAAACCAAACTGTTTATGATGCAGCAAGTCGTTTCTATAAAAATATATGATAAGTTGGTCTAGCATAAGCTTTTCAAATATTTTACTAAATGTTGGTAGTACCGAAATTGGTCTAAAGTTATTAGGGTCCGATGTACTACCTGTTTTAAACAAAGGTGTTATTTTACTATACTTCATTAGGTCAGGAAACACACCACAGTCTATACATCTATTAAATATAATAACTAAATCTGGTGCAATAATTTCAATCAATGAATTTATAATCGTAACAGAAATCCCCCACAAATCGGCGGTTTTCCGCGAGAACTCCAAAATTAACCGTGAAACCGCGCGGGAAATTATATTTATTTAATGGAGAAAACCAAAAACATGAGTTTTGATACAGTTTATACTTTAATAATAACAATGATCACAATTCATAAGGTCATCTTTTCCACAGATCATATGATTATTATCAGCATGGAGAACAGATTCATAAAACGCAGTTTCACGTTCTTTTCATCAAAGTTCATTCCATTGCAGACAAAAAAAGCTTTTTCAACCATCTGCTGCAAAGATATTATTTAATCTGCTGTATGCTTTTGCAGCTTTTGTTACGTTTGAGGTCATAGTGTGGGGCTGGTTTAATTATATATAATAATAATAATCCACTTCACAACAAACAGATCCACAGTAGGCTATTATTAGATTGTGTCGTGGAAACCAAGCAAACGTGCCTACCTATACTACATAGAATTACATAATATATATTATACTATAGATATATGAACACATCTAGACTGGAAAGTGAAACCCTGTGCTCATCACACAAACTGCACCCCCAACGGGAAACGAACCCGGAACCTCTTGATTAGTGGGCAGGCATGGTGACCTACTCCGCCAATCGGTTCGTCGTAATAGCCCAACGTAAAGAATAACATGGCAAAACGGACAGTGCGAAACATATATAGTTTTTGTTTCCGACTACTAGCTTCCCACGTAATCCAGTTCAGTCAATTATTCCCACCACGTACCTACATTGCAAATCTGGGAATGGGTTTTCTTTCGAAATTTTTCCTTTGCACTGTGACATGAACCGCTTCAATAGGAGCGTGGAAAGAATTGTTAAACATAGACGGAACTAAAGACAAGGAAAGTTGAATCAATGACTATACTCGTAGATACTTGGTCAAACCAACATGAGCTTTGTCTTTTTTCCGTCTTTGGAACATGAGGTTATGAACCTTAAGAGCCGTCTCTGCGTGCAGTAGAAACGGGAAGTTGGAAAATACTTCGGTACAAAATTTATAAAAAACTGACTTTGGCGGCTTCTCATGCCTTTGTTTTCCAATGTTTTTAAAAACAAATATACAGCTTTTTGAGTTTACTTAATGAGTTCTATTCAACGATACCCCCCTCAATACGGTAGATAAATGAAAAAAATCGCACCCCCTTTAGCTGTATCGGAGCCCCCTTAAAAATCCTTAAAAATATTTTCTGACAATTTGTATAGCTTTGGGTCATCAATGTACGTATTGTGTCAGAATTTGAAGACTGTATCTTCTACGGTTTGACTGTAAAACCCGTGTGACAGACGACGGACAGACGGACACGCGAGTGACAGCAAAAACGGAGCCCTTTGGACCCTTGGGTACGGAACCCTAAAAAGCCGCGTGCAATGAAATATAACTGGGATTAAATTGTTCAGATCCCACTATCCCAGTGTGGAATGCCTTTGTACAACAAAATATGGTATACGCGCAGTTTCAATAATTTTGATAATATTATGTATTTGTACTTAACTCAAATTCTAACAAAATACACTGCAAAATAATTTCTTGAAAGATTTGACAGTGATACCTGGCGTCTCAACCGATGAATGTCTTCATTAAAACTTAATTTGCATGTTAAACGGATCATTAAATATTAAAGCAACTGCAAACTGTAAAGTACTAAAACTTGGGTGGTGCCTTTTCTGTCACCGTTCCCGGGTTTCTTAGGTCACTTTTAGATTATAAATAAACATTAAATACAGTTACTAAAACAGCACGATGAGTTAAGCGTTGGTAGTATATTTATTGTATTCAAATAGATGTCTATCGTTACTCAGATGTTTAAGATTTAAAGTAAGTGTAAGTGGTTAGGTAGGTACGTAGGTTTTAAATTATACAGAAATGACTTTAGAACTCAGACAAACACTGAATAAAAACAGAATGCTAATTTGCATGACTTACCTTAAACTCTAGTCCTTAAAACTGACGGTATACGAACTTCCATTCTTCTTTTTTCCCCTCTTTTAGAGGGATTACCTTTCCAAAAATCCATTCTTTGTGGTTGCTTAAGTTATGAAAAGAAACTTCGGGCCATTTTCATGTTTTTTAGCTTGAGTAGTTTCAGCTGTTATTTAATTGTTCTTATTATGCGTAAAAGTTCAATTTCTAAAGCATAGTTTCTACCTAACAAACCGCCAGCGGGTATAGGGTAAAACCAGGATAGTTGCCCTGGGGGTATAGTTGCCCCGATCGTTATTACTCTAGTTTCGCAGATGAATCGCGTGCTATTTTATTTATCTATCAAAAGACTTTCCACCTACTATTAAGTGGACCGCGTCTCATGTCTCTGTGCGATTGCACGGGAACGCAAGGTGCGATCAAAAATTTTTCGGGATAGATGCCTTGTTTTCCGGCGGGGCGTCTATCCTAAACGGAATTTATATGGACTAGGCAACTATCCCATATATGGGATAGATGTCACAAAAAGTAGAGGTCCGTAGAAATCGCTAATACTCTGGAAAAAATAAAGATAATGTCTTTTACATTTAATAAATTTGTAGATAAAGAACCAAAGTACTTGCCAGTTTAAAAAATAAAATATTTTGATTTTTGTACTGGGAGATATAAAATGAATTCAAAAAGTGTGGCAACTATCCGGGTTTTACCCTATATTTAACTTGTATTTGATTGTTTTCGCTTACAATCGAGATAGTTCGCAGTTAGTTTCAAATCAAATAACATAAATGATGCTGTTTCGAACTTCTTAAGTTTAGTTTCCAAATAATGTTAGGTAGGTAGGTATATCACAAACTAACTCGTCCGAATAGTTCTGGAAACGAAACTTAAATCATGAAATATTCAATTTGTGATTGCGTTAACAAACGTTGAAATGTATGTATTAGGAAATTGGGTTTTATTTTGCATTCTTCATAATACGAAATGGCTTATAAAATATTGCCTATGTATATTGATAGGTGGTTCATTCTGACAGCCCATAATTTACATCTATACTAAAAGAGTAGAATTCGCGATTCTGTACATTGAATATTTTTAACTAAAATTGAAAGGGGTGGTAAAAGAAGAGTAACCAAGCAGAAAAAAAAATTCTGTTCTGTATGTCTGTTTGTTCGCGATAATCTCCGCATCTACTGAATGTGTTGTCATTGTGAAGTGGATTATTATTATTATTATTAGTCTGGAGCTATACCTACATATAGGCTTTGTTTCATTTAAATCGGAAAGACATTTTTTTCCCAACGGAATAAAAGTTGTTATATAAAAACGTTTCACGCGGGTGAAACCGTGGGGCACAACTAGTTAGATATAAACTGTGTCTGCCACGCAACACTGTGACCACGAAACTTTAATATAAATAATTATATTTTCGAGATAGTAACTTAGTATACAACGTGTTAATGAATTAACTAAAAACCTGATATACCCCATCTAAAAAAATAAACAATAATATGATAAAAATATAATTTCATGTCGAAAAAATTAATACTTTAAAAGTTATTCAAATTATTATTATTGAAGGTGACCTATCTACGAAATTACGAGCGCTACGCCCGCGCCTACCGGTTCGATTTTTTTTTGCTGCGGGCGGCGTACGCGCCAAATCTAATATATAAAATTCTCGTGACACAATGTTCGTTCCCATACTCCTCCGAAACGGCTTGACCGATTCTCATGAAATTTTATATGCATATTCAGTAGGTCTGAGAATCGGTTTCTATCTATTTTTCATTCCGGAATTCCCGCGGGAACTCCGGAATTAATGCGGGGAACAGCTAATCACCGTAAACTACTGTAAGGGGTACAAAGAAGGACGTAGAGTACCTACCTACTTTTTTCCCGCAACCTCCGCGGGAACTCCGAAATTACCGCGGATGAAATCGCGGGGGACAGCTAGTATTGTATAATAAATAATTTAGACATGGGCTGATAAAAATGAAAAAATATAACCTATATTAACACATATTACGATCGATTCGCTAGTTGATTCTTAGCAAACTACTTTCTAGTTTTCAGTTAATTCATTAAGGCCCGCCGCCGATTGTGACTTTTTGTCGACGTGACTTTCTGACACTTATGAAAACTATACTGAGGTCACCGTATTATCACGTCACCATAATGAGCGCACTCAGTATAGTTTTCATTGCACTTGACTAAGTGACAGAAAGTCACGTCGACAAAAAGTCACAATCAGCGGCGGGCCTAACACGTGTAATATGCTTAGGACATATTCACTATCCGCCTACACATTTTACAAAATAAAACTGCTTCGTTTACATAAAGATAAATGAACTGAAAGTTGTAAATGTGTTCAGTTTCAGTATCTTCTTACTTTATTTTAAAAATTATAATAATTTTTGAGGTACCAATGTTACCAATTACCAGTAAGGGTAGGTGCCTAGGTGGTACCAATGTTATTTATAATATCATTGAATTTTACTTGAGAAAGGTATGTCTTTAAGCATTTGACGAATTTTAATAGATTGATAAACTTATGATTTCAAAGGTTGCCTTAGTAATAGCGAATCTACGGATTCATTCCATTTCGATGCCAGTTGAAAATTATAATTATTTTAAGACATACCTATATAAAAAGTCACTATAAATACAATGGGCATGTTGACTATTAGATTGTCTGCTTTGTAGATTATTAAAAAATATTGAACACGTATTGTTTCTTTTTTTACGTAATCAAAAAATAACGGCGATATATTGAGTTGAAACTTCGCGTGACGTCACTATTCTGACAGTTTTTATGGCGGTTTTAGCGGTTAGTGACGTCACGACCCTCTCACCCTAAATTTTAATGCGCTTTATCTCTGTATATTATAATTTATTTGAAAAATCAAAAAATACGTGTCTATTGTTTTTTTATTTTCTAACTGACGGACTAATTAGAATTTTGATTTTAAAAAGTAGTTTTTAATAACTTTCAGTGTGTCTTTAATGAGATGCTTTTGAAATTTTTAGCGGATTTTCTCTATTTTATAGTAATAATACAAAAGGAAAATTTTGTTATTATTGTTTTTTTTTTTAGATTTCTTTATCTTTATTTTTTATTTTATTTATTTATTTTTGTTGCACAAAATAGTACAAATGGCGAACTTAATGCCTTGCGGCATTCTCTGACAGTTAACCATTGGGTTGACAGAGAGATAAAAGGGAAGGGGTATGCAACCTACGGAAAAAACGAAAAAATAAATAAAAACAATAGTATTAAAAACTAAAAACTGTTATAAACTAAGATATAAAAAAGGACTAAATATATTTATCCCTGTAGAAAAAGTTACTGAAGGAATTTTAAATATTTTTTTTAGCAGTTAGTTTTTTATACTATTTTTAACTTGGTTCCTGAACAGTTTTCAACTGATGACGAGTTCTATTGACTTGACGTTGCCTATTGTCGCATAATTATGGTAGTTATCAATGATATTGGTAGGTAGGGGTTGTTGACTAAACGTAGAGGTTATATACTTACTCTTTGACTGGTGGTGGTGTAGTGTGTACACGCTTGTCGCGTTGTTTATTCGATATTTTGTATATGGCCTTCGGCTAGCTCGATGAGAATATAATTGGATTTTTGAAAGAGTAGAAATATGATTTATTAGATATTGATGAATTTTTAATGTGTATCCAGGAGATTCAGAATCGGAGTCCGTCAAAAATATCACAAACACTAATTTTGAAATACAAACAGACACTTCAAATTGATTTAGATGTTATATAGGTAGATAGATAGATATCATTGGATATACCTACCTACTGATATAGGTAATGTAATATCTATCTATTTCTATCAGTTTGGTTGAACCGTTATACGAGTACGACTGAAACGCAATCCGATACCAAACTATAAACAATGTTCCATCCACAACATTAATTCTAATTTCCGATGGCACGTAAGTAATTGAAATTTACACGGATATAGGTTACGTGGCGCCTTAAAGCTGCGTTCAGACGAGCCTTTTTTAATCTGTATCCCTTTCTAGATTCTTGTTTGGGTAAGAATATTACGTGTCTTGATGGTTGTCTGAAAGAAAATTACATTTATCACTATAAGCTCTTTGGAAACTTCTAAGTAGGTATACACACCTACTTACCTAATTGTACACGATGGAGGGATCAGCTGCCACCAGATTGAATTTCTCTCGTCTTCTCTAGTCGCTAGCGAATAACGTCGTCTTATAGTTAAAAGAGATGAAGTAAAAAAAGTGTGTTGTAATATTCGGTCGTGAGTAGGTACGTAAACTTCTTTGATGTGAAATCTAATGTTAAATGCGAATGTGAGTTTGTTTATTTTAGTTTGTTTGTTAGGCTTTCACGCCTTGAGTACTGAACCGGACATCATGAAATTTTGCATACACGTTGTCAGAAGACTAGAAAAAGACATAAGTAGGTACTTCTAAAGTAGTAGGTAATTCTAAAATTCTCGCGGGAACGCTAAAGTTAATGTGGGCAAAACCGCGGGGAAGAAGTAAATTTATAAGACAAGTTAAAACATTAAAAAATTAACTAGCATTAGTACACTAATTGTGATCAACGCCATCTACTGGTCACATTTATGACTTGCGTATACTATAGTGGTAGCTATATACGTATTGCTCCTTGCAAAATAAAAATGCTAACTTGAAATTCAGGAACCGGTTGTTGCACAGACTATCGATTGAATGCGTGTCACTTTCACTCACTCTGAACGCGCTTTCAAAGAGCAACGGCTGCACTCAGAGTCGTTTTAATGGTTACTTAATTTTAAGTCTAAAGATAAAAACAAAACTGCCGCACTCTGAGACGTTCATTAAATTCATGTTAATTGGCATTTAACTTTAATTAAGTTAAATTTGGTTAAGTACGGTTAGTAAGAAAAATAAATATAAAGCTAAAAATAACAATAATGTTTTTGATTGCAATCGAAAAATGATAGAAACAAAAGTTACATAATAGCCCCTCTGATTCCAAGCTTAGCAGAGTTTGTATCTACCAACTATAAGTAAGCAAGTACCACACAATTGATTTAATACATAAATCTTTTTTATTTTTTATTAAAATCGTTATTTCGTGCAGCTTCAAGATTTACGTAAGTACATTTTAACGTCGCCACACCGTCGGTAACGCCTGTTCCCATATGGCGTCTGTCGCTTTTATAATATAAAAGAATTTGTTTTATTGCTTATGCAGACTTTGGTGACAGCTTACGGAGTGATAAATATCTATTCGAACTGTCAAGACGGAGAAATAATAAATAAGGGATAAAACAAATACAAATGCCTGCCAATATCGGAGCGATGCGTAAATGTTTGGACGAGAAGTGAATTTTTTCTTTGTTTTATCACACTTTATGACATGCACAATGCACTGATAATGACATTTTATGTTTCATTTAAAATTTTCCGGTACCTAGTTATTGCGTGATAACCGATAAACAAACAATTTTTCCACAAAAAAAAAATTGTTTCTATATTTATTATATTTCTTCAGAACATTATTTATTTCCCATTGTAGAACCTACAGTCAGCTTAAAATATATATGTAAAGACTTTCGTCAGTTGTTCAACTTCATTCATATTACAATATTGATTGAACAACTTTCAAAAGTGATTACATATTTCTGCTGCTGACTATACACGCCAAGTTTGCAGTTTATTACCTATATGTTACAGATTTATTTGATTTTCCAAGTTTTCCAGCAGTTATTACACACGACTTCAAAGCTTATGCCCTTCACTAGGATTAAGGCAATCTCCATGCAAAATTCAATTACGGCTAAAATCGGTTCAGAGTACCTACAGTACAGTGTTGAAAATTAATGATAGAGACACATTCTCGTTTATATAACATTAACAATATACCTCTAGTTACTATACGTTACTATAGATTCCCTTAGAAACTATACACGTTTTCTAACAGATAAAAAGTATCTAAATGACAAAAATACAGACATAACCTAACCTAGCGTGTTGGGGCGCTTTGCATCGTATACATAAATATGGAGTCGATCAGTATTATAGCAATTCAATTTAGTTCGTCAGTTAGATAGTACAAAATTATTGGACACGTCGTATTTTATTCTTTTTCAACTTATTGAAAAAATATTTAGACAAAACGGAATAAAGTTTAGGAGTGGGGGCTCATGATGTCATAACTACGTATTTGCCTTGGCGTGACGTCACGCGTAATTTCTACTTAATGTACCGCAGTCATTTTTTGATTATATAAAAAAAGGAAAAATACGTGTCCATTATTTTTTATTTATCTACAAGACAGATTAAAAACTTAAATTAAGTCGTCTAGGCCATTACCGGTCATTGCGAATAATTCCCACATTTATCATATTGACTGTAACATAAAATTATATCAGTGGAAATTGAAATTGAAAAAAAACTTTATTTGACAGAACAGCCAAACGTACGCAAGCACACATAAACAACAAATACCTACAACAACTAGTACGATTGAAGGTTCGCTTCTCAACCATAGAGTCAAGAAGTAACAGATACCTATACTACGTAGATTGCTATAGCAATGTATAACGATCCAATCTGCAACCGCCTTACGTAAGGCGGAATGCACAAGTTTGATAGATTACGCTGTACACGTGCGGCTGACCATTCCATTAGCTAGAAAACAACGAAGTTAGCACCAGCCGACTTGGCACACTCCCAAAAACACATACAAATAATATGTGCAAGTTTGTCTATGCCGCTACCGTTTTTGTGTTGCCAGCTTAGCAGCAAACTACCGGGTAAACGGCACATTAAAATTTGTCGTAAATAGAGATACTAAGGTTAACATTGTGGTTTGTCTGGCACTTTTTACATCTAAGCTTTAGATAACTATGGTTCCCGTATAGCTTAGGAAACTGTGTGTATAATACACAAATAATTAGTAATTACTACTACTACTTTTAAATTTACAGTATTTTTGTAAGTTTTTTGTGCCTGTAAATATGTTGAGAAACTTCGTATGCAACACTAGCAATCGGTAATTATATACTTTCGGTTCCATTACGCCTGCACTTTCCACTCTCGCAATCCAGCCTCGAGTATAATGACCAACTTAGCTCACTCGTGTACTAATTTGGTACATATAACATGGTAGGTACTAATTTCTCATGTGCAAGGTTCCCGGGTTACGTATTGTACATAAACCCTGAAATCAGCGTTTTAGGAAATTTCAAGGGTAGGTGCCTATAACGGGTGTTACTGCGGAAGGGAACACTTACGGCCGCACTCAGAGTCGACTTTAATGGTTACTTAGTTAAGTATAGATTTTTAAAACAAAACTGCCGCAATTAGAGACGTTCAGTAAATTAATGTTAATTGTCATTTAATTAGATGTAACTTACGGCCGCACTCAGAGTCGACTTTAATGATTACTTAGCTAAGTATAGATTTTTAAAACAAAACTGCCGCAATCAGAGACGTTCAGTAAATTAATGTTAATTGGCATTTAATGAGATGTAACTTAATTAGTTAAATACCAATTAACATTAATTTATTAAACTTGTCTGATTGCGGCAATTTTGTTTTAAAAATCTATACTTAACTAAGTAATCATTAAAGTCGACTCTGAGTGCGGTGGTTAATTAGTTAAATGCTAATTAACATTAATTTATTAAACTTGTCTGATTGCGGCAATTTTGTTTTAAAAATCTATACTTAACTAAGCAATCATTAAAGTTGACTCTGAGTGCGGCGATTAGTGTTGAGTAAACAAAGAGAAAAGAGATACTTGATGTACCTACCTACAACATCATATAGATATTGTATCATAGCTAAAGGCAATCAATAAAAAGAAATAAAACCGAACGTAACGGTTTTTGTACGTCCCTTACACGGGAATCGTTTTAAAATCCACTCGATATACTGAGTAAGCGTATACCTATAGCATCTAGCATCGTGTATTATCCGGGGGGATAGGAAATATGAGAGGAGGTTAAACGAATAAGGGTTTTGTAAACACACTGTATCTATGAAGCCAGATTCGTTGGGCTGCAAGGCGGCGATGGAAAATTTATCGCTATAAAATTACCTTTTTTTTGTTGTGTGTAAAATAACTTTTCTGTTCGACAATGTGCCTACATAAAAAAATATTTTATTTTACTATCACCTTGGCCACTTTTGAATTTAAACTATATTTTAGATGTTTTTAAGTAATTTCTCTGTTGTATTGTAAAACGTTTTACACTACCATATCTACTATTGTATAGTAAAAAAGTACAATCCGCGTGTCGGTACATTGAATATTTTTAATAAAAATGAAAATTATTTTTTGGCGATCTGTTCACGATAACCTCCGAAGGCAATTAACGGTTTGTCGATGCGGTTTTCACTGGTGAATTAAGCTTAACCTGGAGCATCATACCATATATAGGCTTGGTTTCATCGCAACCGGGCGTTGGAAAATAAAAATCGTAATTTAAACAATGATATTATATTAAGTATTATGCATTTAAATACCATAATCGAAAGCATATTCGTAGGTTTTCATTTCTGTTTCTCATATCGATACAACTGGACGTTGTCTATTAATAGGTAATTATATCTGAGCGACCGAGCTTCATTCGTAGCGCATTGTTAAGTAGATAAAAAACATACGCGTCGACTTGAGAACCTCCTCCTTTTCGGGAAGTCGGTTAAAAAGTAATACCAAACACTCATGTTTCACTGCCTGAAAACACGGGTAAAACGATTTTTTTCTAAAAATGAAGCCTAGCTAGATCGATTAATCGCCTTCTAAACCCCCTGCATACTTTTCATGAAAATCGTTGAAGCCGTTTCCGAGATTCGGATTATATAAATATACTAGCTGTCCCGCGCGATTTCATCCGCGGTAATTTCGGAGTTCCCGCGGAGGTTGCGGGAAAAATGAACTCTATGTCCTTCAGTTCCCGAGGGAATTCCGGGATAAAAACTATCTTATCTTTTAAGTTGGATCATATTATAAACGGTTACAAAATTTTATCAAAATCCGTTCAGTAGTTTCGGAGTCCATCGCGGACAAACAACGTGACACGTGATTTATATATAATAGATATTTATATACAAGAATAATTGCTCGTTTAAAGATAGATATACATCCTGTAATTTACGAATTAAAAGTAAGATAGTAAAATTTTTAAAAATAAAAATGCAAAATGTGTGGTTATTACTCTATCCCAAAAAAAAAAACACTTTTTAAAGAGAATTAAAAAGGAACGTAAAATTTGAAGCCTGGCAACAAAAGAAAATTTATAAGGCTTTGCGGCATTTGATAGTGCTTTTTGCGGAAACGTCGATGGTGGCCGGATGCGACGTGCGTGGGATCTGTGACACGAGTGACAACGTGACATTCGCGACGGGACTTCGGGAAACAGATGGAGAAATGGAAGCCTTCTTTGATGACAGCGTTCATTTACGATAACCATGGGAATATAGGTGCGTAGTAAGATCTTTTTGAAATGAAACTTCTTTGGGTACCGTCAGAAAAAAAATTGTGTCACTCGCTAAACGCGAATAAGTTTTTTTAACGTTATATATTAAGCTGTAGTTTTGTTCGTATGGTTACACGTGCGGCTAGTGAGCCTTCGTTCGAGTTTTTTATTTGTACCTACAGCAATAACAAAACGAAAGTTGATATTTACAACGATAATCCTCTAAGAACAGCAGGTATATTATGTAAGGATATAGAACGAGTTATTGAGAGAACGAGCATATGAAGCTGTTTTTTTTTTAAATGCCATAAACATTAAAGATCCAGAAAATGTTGCTAGCTCTCAGAAACATAAAACTCATTGATCACGCGAATCGAACGAAGATAAGCGCTTACTTATTTCACAAACCAACGCCACGAATGCGGCAAAAAATACAACAGTGAAAAATAAAGAGAACATTTTCAGCAAGCAAGATCCATAAAAAGCGCTACTTTTAACGGTGATACACAAGCCACTCTAGACCTTGTTCAGAATGTCCATAAATACTTATTTTGTATTCATGTTGGTTGTTTAATGTTATTCCGTCAAGAATAGCCGTCGATATTTCAAGAGCCGTAAAATTAATTTGTGTGGCATCGAATGCGGTAGTAAGGCGGAATTTGATTGCCTTACTAGAATTTAGAATTATAGCTTAATAAAAGTTGTATTATTGGTTTACTGTGCCATTAACAGATGTCGTTTTGAAATGTGGTTGAATTTATGCAGTCTTAGTTATTTTGTTTTGCATCTGTAACATGTCCTAACTTGAACTGTGTTATTTATTTAAAAAAATGAAAGTATTTTTACGAGCGTGTATGCTTATAAGTAATACTAGCTGTCCCCCGCGATTTCATCCGCGGTAATTTCGGAGTTCCCGCGGGAATTGCGGGGAAAAAGTTCTTTGTACCCCTGACAGTAGCTGTTACCTACGTTAATTCCGGAGTTCCCGCGGGAATTCCGGGATAAAAACTATCCTATCTTTTAAGTTGGCCCATATTATAAATGGTTACAAAATATTATCAAAATCCGTTCAGTGGTTTCGGAGTCCATCGCGGACAAACAACGTGACACGTGATTTATATATATTAGACGAGGCTAAGAAGATTATGACAAGAAATACTAGACATTAATTACTTGCCGTAGTAGGTATTTGAGGTAATTACTTACGAAGCTAAGTAGTCGACTTTATTCATTCATTTGCAGTTTTTAGGAAAAAAAATTAACGGATTAAAAGAAATAGAAAAAATTACATATTGTGCGATTACTTGTAACATTTTAAAATACTGGCAGGTTAGTACTACAATTATTACTACCACTATTTACCTTACAAAACAACAAGATTAAAAAAAAATGTAAACGGACCACCCAATAGTAAAACACTTGATAGGCGTGCTCTATAATTAGTGGTATATTAAAACCTTCCACTTTTTGCGTTTTTAGATTCAAACAGGAGATAAGTGCTCAAAGATTGATTTCATTTCAACTGACTTCAAAGAATATTCATTTCCTGTTCACATTTACAATAGATAAAAATGTGACTTTCAAATTACTATTTTTTGTTCTTCAACTGATACAAGAAGATAACTAATTAGAGCTTTAGATTATATCGTGCCTACATAACTTACGGTATATCAAAGGATGACGTCTGAGGTAAAATCTAAAGGACTCAACAATAGTGCCTTTATAATAAATCCAAATAAAAGTTAACAGTATAATAAGTCAAATTTTCAAAGAAAACCGGGCGTGTCTCAATTTATAGGATTGCAAAAGTAGGGATGTTACAGAAATATATGTATGTATCTAACGAATAAATTCAAAAACTACTGGACCGATTTTAATATTTTTTTCATTTGTAGGATGCTACGGTAGTCTTGAGTGAGATAGGGTACTTTTATCCCGAATTTCCTACGGTACTGCAAAATTAGCGAGGGTGAAACCGAGTGGAACAGCTAGTATCTAACACAAATATTTTAAAATACTTACATAATTATGTATTGTGCGTGCATCATACGATAACAGCTACAAACAGATTCAATTGAAAGTTGTTACATAATAATATTATGTATAGCTTGTGGTTCAAGCCGACTAATATATATTTTGTCCCTATCTAATAAAAATTCCTCAAGCGAACCTCGGAAAAAGCAGGTGAATAAGTAAATATCAGCTTCTTTATGTACGAGTTTATCAGATTACTTTTACTTTCGATTAGACTGGATATTACCTCTTATCCTGTATCAAGGTCAGGAAATTTACGAATGATTTCCGGCCGTCCCAGTATTTACCTATCATAACGAGTTTGGCTGCCCGCCAGCTTCTGGCAACGTCAATACACTTGGTTATATTCAAAGGACTCTCATTCCTCGACTGTCAATTGTTCATGCCTCATAACGTTTTTATTATGACGTGCCAAGTTTGCGTCGATGAGATGTAGGTACCTACTTGCCTACTTCCACGCAAACCGAAGCATTGTTCGCTTTCTCAACTGCTTTATCATTGTAATGTAAGGCGATAATTCAATGGTATCTAGTCTTGTACAACTTATCATCTGACGTGCTACGTATAGTTTAGTAATACATAATAATAATAAATCACTTACTCGTCAATCAATGTAAATCATTACTTAGGTATGTTAGTTTTCATATTAAATTAGGTAGATTATCACACGTTGTTTACAGTAACGCTGACTTGATAATAAAGAAAAAAAAATGTTGAACATATACTCTAGTCCTGAATGACTGATGGATCAACGCACAGTCTAAACCGCTGATCGTAGAGACCTGAAACTCAGAGGGTGTGTTCTTTGTATGACGTAGACATCTGATATGAAAGTATTTTTGAAAATTCAACCCCTAAGGGGATGAACAGTGGTTGCAAGGTTTGTATGGAACAATTCCGCGGGAACTTCGAAATTATCGCGGGTGAAACCGCGCGGGACAGCTACTCACTTAATAAAGTTCTGCATCATAAAAACAGAATGAAAACAAAATATTACTTCCAAAAGTTATAATTATTATGTTTATTTCATAAAGGAAAATGTTTTGCTTGAATATAAATTTAATCGTGGAATTTTTTTTCTGCTAAGACAAGAAGATTGAAGACTTTCCTTGTATCATGATCACTTTGATCGAAAATTAAAACTTCGATGATATTGTGTGACTGCCATATGAATTATCTGAGAAAGCTATTTAGGTAATTTGACCAATTTCCGCTCTCCCAATTTTTTGCTTCGATTCGATCAAATGATGCCGACATAAAGTTGGGTGGATTCAAGAAGAAAATGACAAAAGTTTATGCCAATTTTTTTTTTAAATAGTTCAAAGATCAAAAAAGTTCTTAAGAAAGTTTTGTATCTCGTATGATCGCGGATTTCCATGTATAAGCTTTCAGTTGAAAGACACTAATTGTGTAGCCATAAATGATGGGTGGACTTTTTGGCTTAACCACAAGTTTTAAACATGTCAACAATCCAACAAATTAATTTAATCGACCACTTACAAGAATTCTAAATGTGTAATTTATGCTTCTATACTATATTCTATCCTTAGCTATATCTACACGTATAATGTGAATGTGAGTTTGTCGGTTTGTTACACCTTCACGCCTTGATTACTCAACCAATCATCGTGAAATTTTGCATATACACGTTGTGAGGGATACAGAAAAAGGACATAGCGTACTTTTTGTCTCGGGATTCCCGAGGGAACTCCGAAATTAACGGAGGTGGCCGCTAGTTAATATTATATGTAAATGTGGAAGTGTGGATGGCTTGATGAATGGATGTTTGTTACTCAATCACGCCAAAATGGCATGATCGGAATTGGATGGTATTTGGCACAAAGAAATATTATATTCCGTAATAGGATATTTTTATCCTGGAATTCCCATAGCTACACAGCTAGAGTAATTTATAAGCAAAAATTCTTTTTTTCTTCTAAATTTTTCCTCTACCCAAAGAGATTTCATTTCAAATTTGTAAATAATATTATTATAATTTAAGTAGATCTTAAAACTTAATTATTGTATGATCATGTTGTACGTTCATTACCGTAAATGTGCTTTTACAAAAACATATTTTTTCCGCAGTACGCTTCTTCAAGTCTTTTCATTTTCCCCGCTATTTTCCGATGGAAAACCTATACAAATATAGCTTTTATGAAACTAAGAAGAAATAATGTATTTTTCTTTAGTTTATACTGGTACAAAGTTGGCAGAATCTCTTCTCATTCCTAGGAAAAAGGGTCTTGGTCTAAAAACAGTGTTCTACGAAAAGATAAATGTTATACCTATTTTATAAACCGGATACTTTATTACTATTAGGTATAGGTACTACTTTTGGTTCCAAAGATTTTCACATTCTGATGCACCTACAACGCCATAGTGTATTTAAAACCTCTACCATATAGGTGCTAAAACGTAAAACTATATGACATAGGGTAATGAGTAGCCTGAACTATTTATATAATAATAATAAAAAAAAAATATAAAAATAAAATTATTGATTTATTTTTTTCTCTGAGAACGTTTTCTAACATCAAGTTATCAGAAAGTTAAAAGCAAGATTCCTTAACATTATATTTCAACCAATTTACACAAAACCTTGACAAATTATTACTTAAACCTTCTTCATGAATCACTCTTTGTAAACTCTATAAAATCTCCTTAACTATGAAGCTGATATGAAATTTGTGGAGGTTTATTCCCAGTCCAGTCCTACTAGTGGTTCGATGATCGAAAAGTAAAAGTAAAAGTCGATAAGTCAGGTGATCTAACTGTTTGGACATAAACATTCCAAGCTATTAGACTAACTAGTTGACGAACTGTAAACGGAGTTCCCGAGGACTTCTAAACTTACGCGGGTGACACAGCGAGTAGTATCTTATATGCCTAAAATTAACATTAAAATATAAATTATAACATTAGATAATTTTAAAAACTTCTTTGTCCTTTTTTCGTTCGTTAAACATTATAGTGATTTGGTTAAAATTAGAATTTCAATAATACTCTTAATCAACATATTTCATAAAGCCTCAGAAATTATAAAGGACTAAGATAAAGGGGTCTGCCTTTATCTTAGTCCTTTATAATTTCTGAGGCTTTTAAGAACCAACTTTTACATAAGCTCTTAAAACGCAAACATGGCTCCTCCACCCCGCCCTATTTGGAAACTATGTCTCCCAGCGTAAAGCTTTCATAAAAAATGTATTAAATGCGATAAGAGGCTTATATAGGTACGTAATAAGATTACTAACCGCATTTAAGATCTCGGTCAGTTATCTCTTGAGGTTAAACGATCGTAGTTGTGTAAACATATTTACGGATAACTAGCTGTGCCTCCCGGATTCACCCGCGTGAGTTTCGGAATTCCCCCACGAACTATTTTTTTCTAAAATAAATGTAGCCTAACTTACTCCTTATAATATCAGATATCAAATACCAGTGAAAGTCCCGTTAAAATTGGTGCAGCCATTTCAGGGATTAGCCGGAACAAACAGACAGACAGAGAAAATTTTAAAAATTGATTTTTGTATGTGAGTACCGTCTAAAAATCGGAACCAACAGCAACATAGCGACATCTGTTGTGGAATAGCAAAAGTGCCTAGTAAGGAGAAGTGATTGACAGCTGCTGTCGATATACATCATCAAGCAATTACTATCTAGCGAAGTAGTACACACCGTAACCGCTAAAGGGCGCAAAATACAAAATGGAACAAATCACAGAAATGTTAAAATCACTGCAAACAAAACTAGACGTACAAGCAGATGAACTAAAAGAAATGAAAGAAAGTATCCCAATGAATATAAATAAAAATATTGATGAAAAATTTAAGATACTTGAATCCAGACAACAACAATTGGAAAAAACTACGGAAGAACAGGAAAACAAAATTCAGAGACTTGAAAGTTTTACGAGGAGAAAGAATTTGATATTTTTTGGAGTAGAAGAGACTGAAATACTAAGAAACAAAAAAATGTTAAACGTATCCACATCTTACTACATAAAACAAGACTACTCTCCTGAAATCCTCGAAGAGAGAAAGAAACTGAGTGCTCAGCTAAAAAGAGAAAAAGACCAGGGGAAAAATGCATACATAAAACATAACAAATTAGTAATTGAACCAGAAAACAAAAAAAAACAACAAAAAAGTCCTCAAGACCGACATAAGAGAGTTTTATCTCTGTCACCGGAAACAGTCGATGTCAAGAGTGGAAAACCATATACACCAAAGAACCCCATCAAGAAAAATAAAATGGACCAATATCTAGTCAAAAACAAAGATATGAGCACAATATCAAGATCTCTTCTACGTCATAAGACAGACAGCTCCTCTTCTGCCAGTGAATGACACCTAGCAGCGACCGCCCAACGTCCCCCAATACGGCCGGTCACCGCGGGGGTCTATGACTACAACCCTCCTCTCCACATACCTAATAGTTGTGCATAATATTGATATTGTTCGATCTCTACTACACGAAAAGCTACTAGAACTTATACGTATATTTATAATAGTTTTTATGTGTAATCAAAATTGAAATTTCACTGTGATCTAATATATTTAAAAATTAAATGGGAAAAAACATAACAATAAAAAAAAATAAAAAGGAAAATTGTCATAAGTGGAGAAAAATGGAGGAGGCCTTTACTCTGTTGAAGAGGTCCTTAATAATAGTGATTTTGTATTAATGATGAAATAAATAAGTAGGTAATAAATAAATAAATAGAAAAAAGTAATAATGGAAATAATAAAATAAATAAGTAATAAATAAATAATAATAAATAACTAATAATGATTTGCATGGAATAATGATAATAATCTTTGTATTTTGATAAATTTTAATTCTTCATCAAGTATTGTAATTGATTTTCTTCATTAAGTATTGTAATTCAAATTTAAATTAATTTTAAATTATAGAAATTGTATTCAATGTCAAATTATGTAAGTTTATTAAGGAATAAACAGGGCTTTAATAATAATAATAATAATAATAATGTGAGTACCGTATATAATTTCATGTGCATTTAGTGAAAAGCTGTTAATTTGGAATTACAAACACACTTCGATTTTATTTATATGTATAGATGTATAGATACCGCGATGATGAACTATTCTTAAGTATGTATATTTAACTGCTACCGTTCAAGATTTATTGCGTAAGTTTATATTTAAACTAATGGTTTAATAATTTGTTACTTTAATTGCATTTAAAGCCACGATTAATACTAAGAAATTTGTTTGCTTATGTTTAATCAAAAAAAATCTATCGTCATAAGTTTATGACGAAGCGTCACTTGAGAATGGTTCCACCGATTTTTTCTGTTGTGTTCGTAATTGTTAGGACAAAGTTTTTTTTTTTTTTTTTTTAAATCTCAAAAGCCCGGAAATTTGGATGGTTTTTTTTTTATGTAAACTTACTGAATAATTAAAAGTTTTCAAAAATACTTGATCCATTACCAAATTCGGCAGCAGTTTATTAGGAAGTAGATCAGCTAAGAAAGGATTCCTAGTTCTAACTATGGAGTTCCCAAGAGAATCCTGAATCCTCAATCTACTGAAGTCACTATGATTAACGCTTTTGATAGGCTTATATCAAAAAGTATGTGAATTTTTTGATGACCTTTGCCATACGAGTAGCACTTTGTATGACCAGATAGCTGCAGTTCTAAACAAAGCAACATCAACAGTATAGTGGTAGGTATGTTAGACACAACCTCAAAGCTAATTAAATTAATTGGCCAGGGTTACACATAAGGGTATATACGCGTGAAAGCATTTCCATTGTGAATTACCAATATTGACGTAAGGACGGCTACTAAACAAGGCTAAACCGAGGAAGGCACCTTTGTGTGCTGATAATGTATCCGTAAAATATACAGCATGGAGTCGTATGAGTCAAACATAAATCTTACCTTATCCTACTTCCTACTAATATTATAAATGTGAAAGTGTGGATGTTTGGATGTTTGTTACTTAATCACGCAAAAACAGCTGAACGGATTTCGATGAAATTTGGCATGCACGTTGTCAGGGGTTCAGAGAAGGACTTAAGGTACTTTTTATCCTGGAATTCCCGCGGAAACTCTGAAACCGCGGGGCACAGCTAGTAATAGTATAAATCCGAATTTGTTTTTTGGTTTATTACGCTTTCACGCCCTAACTACCGAATCAATCACTATGAAATTTTGCATACACAGTGTCGGGGGAAAATTATACAAGGACATAAGGTACTTTTGATCCGAAAATTCCCGCGGGAACTCCAAAATTAACGCAATGAAACTGCGGTGTTTATCGGTTATAACGAACGGTGATAAAACCTCAACACACACTCTTTACATTCCAGACGTGTTTATATATTTTTATGTAGTAAATAATTATAATATAGGTATGTATTATGTAGCGTTTGCTTGGTTTCAAAGACATAAGGATCAAATAGATCTGTACACGTGTAGGTATTATTATTACAATCTTATTAATCTAAAGCTTAACCGTTCCATCTTGGTTATATACGTACTAGCTGCTTCCCGCGGTTTCACATGCTTTAATTGAGATTATAGAATAGAATAGAACAGAATAGAATAAAATAGAAAAAAGTTTATTTGATATCATAAAAATAAAATAGGTACAAGCGTGAGTCTTATATTAGTATAGCTGTATGTTTCCTGAATAAATAAATAAATTTCCCGCGGGAATTTCGGAATAAAAAGTACCTCACACCCTATTTTGTTCCCTTGACAACGTGTATGCAAAATTTCATGGTAATCGGTATATTAATTAAAGCGTGAAAAGGTAACATACGAACAGGTAGCCAGAGTTACTTTCGCAATCCATAAACTTTACAGGTATGGTCCATGCAGCGCGGCGTAGGGCTTCATCAAAATGTGTTCACGGCTCGTCAGGCGCTATCTCGAAGTTCATGTACCTACCTCATGCCATGCCTGTTCTTTGTTCCGACGCGACGTTCGCATTTCCCTCGGGCGCAAGTTCCACCCGTGCGTGCCACAAACGTCGTGAACTTGTTTGTTTTAACCGTACCGAAACAGGATCCAGCAGCGGAGACGCGAGTGTCGGAAGTAATTAAAGTGGTCGCGAGATTAAAAAGGGAACAACAGCAGCTGGCCAAAATATAACCGGCGCGGCGTTGGATTTTGGATGCGTTCGTGTTGTTTACACACTTTAATGGGATCATGGTTGCTGGTTTTTGTATTTTTTTTTCCCCTTTTTTATTTATTTATTTATTTATTTACTTTTAATTACAGGTATAATTGCTTTTATGTGCAGAGTGCAGCCTTCATTTCTAAATATTAAAGATATATTAATGTGAGGAAATAATACTGTATGATACCCAAAAATAGCACTCTTATGGCATCAATATTAAAAGAAGAATCATCAAATTCGATTCACCCAGTCGAAAATTCTGAGGTAACAAACATATATAAAAAACATACACGTCGAATTCAGAACCTCCTCCTTTTTTGAAGTCGGTTAAAAATGGATCTTGAAATGTTTGTAGAGGCCTATTATTAGTATAAATAAATAAAAAATAGGTGTTATCCAATGATATGTCATTGGTGTTGCCAGAACAAACAAATGAATAAGAGATAGTATAGTGACACATCTATAGACACGCGGTAGCATGTCAAGCCAAGTTCAAATAAACAAAACTGGCGAGCAGCACCATGTGTACACGAACCATTTGAAACCATTTTGCTCCCTCATAACTCAAAAACTATTTCACATGAACATGTCAAATTTCGCTCATGTATTGAAACTTGAGAAATACATACATGTGCTTCAAATTTTATAAACACACCTCAAAAGTTACTAGCAGCAAGTCCAATTCTTGGAAGAAATGAGAACTTACAGAACTTGCGAATACTTAAATATAATTCGTATACGAGAACTAGCCGAGCCAGAGCAGTGGCTTTAATATATTATAAGTTATAAGAAGAAAATGATATTTTAAGTTGTTATAAAATATTTTATGTTGTTATAAATAAGTTTCAGGACTGACTATTGAACTTGGCACCTATTTAGATTTTGTCGTCGGCAACCAAGGCATATATCATAAAATTGAACTTGGCTCTCATTTCACATTTACCTATTTGTTTTCGATGGGATAAGACCTTTACAAGTGTACAGTTTGCCTTCTGTCATGGATTTAAATAATTGTGTCAAACGAAATCTCCAATAAATGATTATTTATAATCGTAGGTACTTGATCGTTGAACCTCAAACGTTTTTGTGCGTCAAAAGATTGAACGCTAGATTTATTTGTGAACCACTCATTGATTACATGTCAAAGAATGCGCGCGTTTTTATCCATAATTTATGGTACCATGCCCGAGGTTATATGCTTCATTGAATATTATTTTGAATGCTTTTGATCCGCAAATCAATTCGTCTCTTTCAATACCTATCTTTTTTGCTGCCTAAGCGGCTTTTTTCCACGCCTTTCAATCTTTATTCCATTGTGGGTCTAATTAATATACTTATGTTTGTTAAATCTATCTAAATTGTATACCTACTTGCCGTGTTGCTATTGAAAATAAAAATAAAACTTGTACAAAATACTGGTTGAATTTTTCTGTTTTTTGTTAAACTTCTTTTTAACTTTGGTTTAGAAGCTGACGCTACTGGTTTTGCCTGTTAAACTTTTCATACCTAAATAAAATCAACAAAAAGTCAAAATAGTCATTTTTTATGTAGGTACCTATTTGGTAAGTTATATTATGGTTGTTAAGTAAAGTTCAGTAAAATTACGGCCTTCTATCCTCTAGAATACAAGTGCATGTGGATACCATAAAGCTAGTTTATCAGTAACGATCTACAACGAACACGAACACATTCTTGTATTTTATATTTGTTATTTTCGGGAATACAGTGCGATAAATATCACATTGTCCCGCTTGGTATAATATACCTAAATTAAACTAGGTAAATCTGCATTCCCACTATAAAATTGGTTTTATGAAATAATAACCTACCTAATTGCCTTTTATTTCAATTAAATAGCGCTAGTAATCAAATCGATGTCTTGTTAGCCAAAATGAGACAAGCAAATTTTTTTGCGCAATGGACTGCTAATTATAATCATATTTTAGTTTAGGCAGACAGCACATTGTGCAAATAATGAGACTCTTCTCATTTTGGCTGTTAGGCATCAAAAATTTTTATTTATACTTTTTGAGTTGCACTTAACGTTCACTTACAAAATCATGATCAGTGACTCGACATTGGATCGCATGCGTCGCATAAATGTCGATAAAATTAAACAGTAAAAAAACATAATATCAGTTAAAATGGTCATGACTTTTTTTCTAATTTATCAGCAGTTGGTTCGTAAATATGGCAAGTGTCTGTGGCAAGGGTGTATAGAAAGGTACACTACCTACGTACTTTTCAATACACACATTACAAAATATTAATTTTGAACGGTCCGTTTGAATGAGCTTCCGGGTTTTATTGCTCTGTTCGTAACTTTGTTCAGGAAATACGTTTCCCTACCTACCTGTACGGGAAAAGTTTAACTATAAATTATTGTTTTATAATTTCTTAGCTATTAACATAATTTTCTGCCTACGCTTTTATGAACCCTGCAGTACAATGTGACGCGTTTTCATAAGAAATAAGTATAGACTTAATTAGCAGTAGTAAACGATTTAATCGTTCAGGCGCATTTCGTCCAATTCGCAAATGGTAATTTTTTTAATCTATTTTTTTTTCAGTTCTCTTTTATCTGTTAGTTTGTTGGTAAAATTACTACAAAACCTAAAGAATAAAATAAAGAAATAAAATAATAAATGGCATATTAAATCTCACTAGCAATTCAGTTTGAAAAACAAAATGGTAGCATTTTAAAATGTTGAAGAGTCGCTGAACTTGGTTTTGTATTTCTAGATTAGTGACTAGCTGATACAAAAGCTGGGACGCAGTCACTTCGCTTTTTCGTTGCACTCTTTGTTCGCACCCCCGGCATTTGCTTGAATTCTTTAAACAAGGGTTGGTAACGTGGCTAAAAATTTGAATATCGATATCTTTTTGGAATGTGGTTTATGATGGTTGGTTGGGGTTTTTTTTTTAGATTGTTCAACCAATATGAGAAGGTACATAATGCAATTATTATTATTTTTTCAGTTGTGAATATGTTTTATAGTTTTTACCATAGTGAAATTTCTTTGAGAAAAAAACAGGTAGATACACGTGCACGGAGTGAAACGTTTTCAATTTAACCATGGTTGTTTTTTTTTTAGTGTGAACAGGCTAAGCGTTTGAATACCGCTCAGTGAGCGTGGTCGAAGATGACATACCTAGCCTGGAAGTTACCTATAACACGTAACGGATATTTTATTTTACATACCTACCAAATAAATTTCGTTACGCTCTATGCGTCCACGAATAAAAGTTTATTTTTTTTCATGTCTACAGTAGGTAGGTATTGATTTTTCAGCGAAGTCTTAGGTACAACTTTGGTTGAGATCGATGGAAAATTTTGTTGCTGTAAATAAAAAAGAGATTACCAAAAAAAGGCTATAGTCAATAAGTAACTATACTTGTTGAATAAAAGTGTAATATAATTTTCCTGTATCTCAAAAAGTAAGTACCTACCTATTCAACGCAAATTAAGTATCTACGTAAGGAAATCAAATCTCTTCGTGATTTTTGGCAACCCTATTTAAATCCCGCGTTGGTTTATTTCGCCACCATCTGCTATTTCTGAAAATAAACCCAGCTCAGTTACACATCGAAAATACATTTACATTACCTACCTACAGCGAAAGTGTAGGAAACAATGACAGCAATCATTGTTGGTATAATTATTTTTGGATCGAAACTTTTTTCAACGCGATGAGAGTAAAATTTCATGATCCAATTTGAATGAAACTATACCTACCTAACTTTTTTCCTTAATCACCACCAACAACAGCAGCATCATTGGTGTAGTTGGTTAACGAACCTGACCGCTAAGTCAGGTGTTGCGGGTTCGATCCCTGCATCAGGGTAAAAAATTATGTGATTAATGTTATTTTAACTTTATCTTGGGTGTTTAGTATTGTTTTACGAAGTATCACTCACTTGGGAACTGTTTCATTACTGTGTGAGAGTTTTTTTTTTTAAATCCACGTCTAGTCGGAAATTTGCATGGTATTTTATAAAACTTATATAAAACTCATTGAGTAATCAAGAAACTCCGCGGGAATTCACGCTGGTGCAACCACGGGGCACAGCTAGTTTTCAATAAAAACGTAAATGGATAATAAGCAATATCATGTCAACCCACAACATAAAGTTATAAATACAGAACGCTTTATTGAGAGTTATAGAACGTTTTTTTAATTATGTGTTTACCTTATTACATCGTTTAAATACAGCTACTAAGAAAATGTTAAACATAAAAAAAGGTTAATACATGATTAACTCAAATTTCTTCAATGTGGGTTAACGCACTATTGCTTATCTATATCAAAATTTATTACACTTTAATAGTTTTCTTATGCTTATAGTACAAGATCTATTGTTTGGTTCTGTTTGGTTCGATGTGACGCTGAGTGATAAAGTCACATTATAATAATATTCATAATTAGGTAGAGACTGGGTAAAAAAATGTGTAGTCAAATCCAAAATGTTTTATTTAAATACGTAGGTATAGGTTAGGTTAAAACATTGATTCCCAAAGTGGTCTAGGTGGACCCCCAGGGGTCCACGGGAGCCCGACAGGGGTCTATTACGCTTGGGTGGAAAAAAACCGGGGGTCCACAACTGTTGGATCCGCTGGACGCTTTTTAAACTGGCCTTGAAACTTAGCTTAAATCACATCCACTCACTCATCTTTTTAAACTGGCCTTGAAACTTAGCTTAATTGACATCCACTCCTAATCAAAGCAATATAAAATGTCACCTTTTTTTCGAAAACTTTTAACTCATAGTTGATTGAAAATTAGCCACAACACATATTGCCATAGACATATTATACTTTTTTCGGGTTTCGGAAGTAAGTTAGTAAATGTAATAGCTGCAGGGGGTCCACCAGATCCAGCAAAATGTTTAAAGTGGTCTATGAGAAAAAAAAGTATGGGAACCTCTGAGTTAAAAGTTAACCATAAAGATAATAGATGAAACGGGCGCGTAAATGAGAATTTTTAGCTTAAACAACTGTGTTTACTGTTTGGTGAAAGAAATGAACTCGCTTCTTAAGGCGACATAATGTACTTCAAAAATACGTTAAACCTAGATGTGTTCTGACATTTCTTGGAAAAAATTTACCATGTAGGTATACAGTAAAAAAATACCTATATAGAGTTTTGAGAAGTATTTAGAATTCTGTAACACATATCCAATAAGTATATTTACGTGAACTTATTGATATATACCTAATATTATATTGATAATACACTTACTCGGAAACACTATAGACAAAAGTTAGAAGTAAAATAGGTAAGTAAAACGAAGGTATGAATTTGCGATCAAATTAACGTACTTTTTTGTGATAAAAAAGATCAAAATTGACCCTTGTACATGATTACTTATATACTTTCTTTCTTTTGTGAATGAATTTGTGTTGTGTTTGTGTGTATTAATTGTTAAATAAATAAATTTCCTTATAAAGAATTCAGTCCTTCCGCTAATTGGGCACTTTATCGGTCACCGTACAATCCACGTTTTACTGTGCCAAAAGTTGACATTGATTATGTTTGTGATTTTCGTAAATTCGCATTATACCTAGTCTTAATTAAAAGGAGCCTCTTCATCCGTGGTTTGTAAGCATTGCGGCATTCCTGACTAAATTGAACATTCTTATTACAAATCTACGCGGAAACTTTAATCAGACCGATGTGAAAAATGAACGTGATTTGTACACGTCCGCCACAAAGTGCGTGCGCTCGCCTCGAAAGTTTTTATGCTTAACACGATGTATACAGACGAATAATAGAGCAAACTTATTTGCCGTGTGTACGATTTTAAACTACCCAAAGTTTTTGTAGAGAAATAAAGTGTAATATTCAAAGCGATCTTAGATTCGCTCATGTACGTTTTAGTTAAAAGTATTCTAGAATAGAAATATGTAGTACACATGGAATAGAACTAGAGCGTTATAGTTTCATTCAAATTCCTTACGAAATTGAAGCACAAAAACAATCGATGCGTGATCTACGTTCGCGCTGAGAGACGTAGTGAGCTTATACCACCATGTTTGAGATTCCATGACTCTGCCTGCGTTGAACGCACTTCTATGCCTATGATGCCCACTTTAAAAATATCATCTCCAGTTTCTAGCTATAAAACATTGTCTATTTTTTGAGATAGAAGAAGGCTGATTCAGGACAATTACATTCACTAGTTATGTTTTTCAATAGTTCCTGAGCTAAATAATAGTTTAAAGAAACTAAAAAACATGCTTCAATAGAAAACCGAACTAAACAATGAAAAATAATCTCCAATACATTTAAATTAAGAATAGTGTGATTAACAAAAAAAAAAAATTCTGATTTTAGAAAAGCGTAGGATGCTTTTTGAGATATATATCATACCTATATTCATATTCATTCATGACTCTACTTTTATCAATATCTCTCAATAGTAAAATATTTATAACAATTGTTATCAAGCACCCCACGCTTTTCAACAAAAAAATACATTTTTTTAATCACACTATTCTTAATGTAAATGTATAGTAAGCTATTTTTTACTTTTCAGTTTAGTTTTCTGTATTTTTTTAGTTTTTTTGTACTATCATTTATTTTTTACTTTGTACCCAGTATCGAATATAGAAAATTGCTAATTCTGAAGATCTTTGTTATGATAATGGGACAAAATAATTAAATTGTTTTATCGTCATCAGTCCTTTAGGTATATAAGTATGCAAAGTTTTAAATAAATCCGTCGTTTATGGAGAGGGTGAAAATTACGTTGAAAGATTCCGTTACATAGATACAACAAATAAAAGCATGCTAAAAATCGCTAATCCTGAAGATCCTGATGGTGGCACAAACTATGTACCTACCTAGGTGAAAATCACGTTCAACATAGGTAGATACATAAATACATAAGTAGATACATAGATACAGGCGAAGCTAATAAAAGCGTGTTCATAAGAGTGATGATGGATAAATTGTGATCCACTGCTTAATAAATGGATAGAAGAATTCTTTATCTTCAACGTTTCCAAAACCAGCTCCAAAGGTGAAAACCTGGGCCCTTATTAACTATGACCAACAAAATTTCGTGCCCATAACGTGCGTCCCAAAACCACAATCCCAAACGCTCCAGATGCAAAAATATAAGAAATGTATATTCTTTATGACAACAGAAACGTTGTAAATGTAGGTATTTTTTAAAGTGAAACTTCTTTTAACACGAGCGAAAATCAATTAAGTGGCGTTACGGTCATGGTGAATAAGGGCTAAGTTGGATCGTGTGCGCCACAGGTCCAGAGCAAAAGATGATGGTGAAACTCCAGACGTAACCCAGTTGAGGTGAAATTATTGAGATTTGAACCTACGCCTTGCAGCGTACTAAAACCTTATATAGGCAACAGCTAATCTCCTCGTATTTGCGTCTGTTTGCAGTCACGTAAGTCTCCGCGGTAGTGTGTCGCGGACGCACCGAAAAGATACGCTCACTATGCAGACACGCTGTGATTTATTGTAATTTTTTTTTTCTTTTCTTAATATACAACAATAGACGTGTCGTTTGCTTGATAAATATAGGGCTGTTTTCCTAAACTTTTTGCGGTTTCCATCGTCATAGACGAGTTACGTTACACAAGATGCATTAAGAACTGAAACTAAAATCCCGCCAACTATTCCACTTAGCTTTGCACTTCTTTGAGGAACGAGTGTGTCAGTTAGTTTTCTACTTTAACAAATATGTATCCTCTTTTCTGGTTCGGAATATACTGTCGGCTAACTCTTGACGCAATCGAATAAGGGTCAATGGTCATACTCTTGACGTAATCAAAATGAGATTACAGGATCGAAACGGAATCAAATTTTGCTGCTTTTGTAGCTTTGGGATTGCGTCTCTATAGAGTTTAACTGTCAAATTTCTCGATTTCGATATAGGAGTCGTGATATTAACTTGTCGGACGTCATCTTTAGAAATACGATTTGATTTCGATCTCAAGTATGTACTAAAATGATATCGAGGTAAAATCAAAGCGCAGTCAAATAATAATAATAATCCACTTCACAACACACAGATCTACTTGATCCCACACTAAGCTATAAGCTTGTGTCGTGGAAACCAAGCAAACGTGGTATATACTACATATTATCTTAATATATATAAATCACGTTGTTTGTCCGCGATGGACTCCGAAACTACTGAATCGATCGTGATGAAATTTCGTCACTATGTTGTATTTGGCCCAACTTAAAAGGTAGGATAGTTTTTATCCCGGAATTCCCGCGGGAACTCTATAATCAGCGCGGATGAAATCGCGCGGGACAGCTAGTTACATATATATTATAATATATATATACATATATATGTATAGACTGACTGGAAAATGGAACCCTGTGTTCATCACAAAAAGTCCACCCCCACCGGGAATCGTACCCGGAACCCTTTGATTAGCGGGCAGGCATGGTGACCTACTGCGCCAATCGGGTCGTCGAATAAAAATCGAAATCAGACTCAAATTATTTTCAGGAGTTAGCCTGCCGAACATTACTCTCTAACCATTGCTCCGTGAGCAGGGCCGAGCCGCCCGTGTGTGCGAAGTGTGCGGCGCGGCGCACACAGGCGCCAATACAGGCGCCGCCATCTAAATTTCAAATTAAATCAAATCAAATTACACAAAAAAATATACTTTGTAGTGGAGTATCAATAAGTAGGTACAATATAGGCGCAAAATATGCCTTGCCTTTTGAATAACAAAACATACCTATATTGCGCTTATTGTACAAATCTCCCAAAATAATATTCACGTTTGTGGTTTAATTTTACGCTTCGGGTTTTAGTTTACACTAGCTGACCCCCGCGGTTTCACCCGCGGTAATTTCGGCGTACTCGCGGGGATTTCCGGATGAATAGTACTGTATGTCACTCAAGATCACTTTAGCTTCCCATAAGTGAAAGAATTTTCAAAATCGGTTGAGTAGTTGCAGAGATTACAACCTCACAAACTCCGGAGATCCCGCGGGAACCCCGGGATAAAAAGTAGATGCCCTGTGTCACTTAGGATCACTGCAGCTTTTTAAATGTGAAAGAAAATTTTAAAATCAGTTCAGTAGGTCCAGATTTAAGTTAAAACATGAAGATTTGTGAAAAAAAGAGGCGGTTCATAGGTTTCGCACACAGGCGCTGTGGAGGGTCGGCGCGGCCCTGTCTGTGAGTGACTCTAAATCATCTTATGAACAGAAAGCGATCACGTTCTGATACGTTATTTCATCACATACCTACTAGTCACAGACTCGTCTTTAGACAATAAAGGAGAAGTATTAGTAGTAGTAGTAGTACGCATGATTCCTTAGTTCAAAATATGCTTAAGCAAGTAGTTACCTAATGTAATGTGACGTATATACATAGAACTGAATATCAATTACAAATGAGGCATTTAATTAATTCAATATACTTACCTACAATATCTGCTTACTCTGTTGTGAAACTAAGAGATATATCTCATCAAAGCACCCGTAGTGTGCTGCGGTGTTCACAGATTCAAATACGTATTCAAGCGAGATCCGCTCAATTCAACTGTGTTGGGAGTGGAATGCGCTTTTATTAGACTCCTTTAAGGGTAGGTATTGTCTTTGCATATAAAATCTTTTCAAAAATAATATCATCCATTTAGTAATTTATATATTAATTTATATCCATTTTTTTTTCAAACTGATTAAAAAAAATCCTTACTAATATTATACCTAAATGCAAAAGTGGGTTTTTACTTTTTTTGTTTGTTTGTTATACTTTCACACCTTACCGGCTCAACCGATCTTCATGAAAGGCATGCACGTTGTGAGGGGTACAGAGAAGGACATAGGGTACTTTTTGTCCCGGAATTCCCGCAGGAACTTCGAAATTAACGCGGGCGAAACCGCGGGGAATAGCTTGTTTAAAAATAAATTTTATTTTATTAATCATACATTTTATTTCATTTTAACAAAGCATATTTGAAAATTACAGTCAAATTTTTGTTTTTTTTTTTGTTTTATTATCATACCACTCTAGTTTCTATCTACTTATGTGCTTATACCTACTTCTAACGGACTGATTAACAATTATTATTATATCCATATCCGAGAAAAAGATACATCCACTAGGTACACAGTGTTAGAACCAAATTACATTTTTAGTATGACACCTCATTCCATAGTAATGAATACATAATTTCCCCTGGGTTGTATCTCGCTATGCTGTGGCCAGTGTCATATAAAATGCAAGGGTTCTGCAATAACGATTAATTAAATTCGACATATAGGTTATTATGCACTTTTTATGATGATGAAAATATACATAGGTATTGTGCCGGAATGCAGGATAGCTGTGGACTTATGAGGAAACTAGGAAATCTATCAAGGTACTCGGGAATAAGAATCGCAGAAACCAGTATAAAATTATGGCAACGTTAATAAACAAAATAAGAATATAAAACAAATTAATTTATAAATAATACCTAGCCAGTATCTTCAAAATAGGTATCTTGTTAAAAAATTCAACTCAATTTTTATATGAACCATCAGAAATAATTCTTTACCCGTCGATTTAAAAATCAGCTCTAAAAGATAAGAAAAGGTAGGCATTAAAATTGAAGGTCCTATCTTTTATTTTGTCACTAGCTAAGTATCGCCGGGATGAATTCCTGTCTTAACCGACTTGCATTACCTGTACTACATATACTACACATGTAACCTTTATTTCAGCTTTATATTAGGGAAACTACTATCTAAATTTCAACAGAGAGAGATAAATTACGCTGAAAAAACCTTTTTCTTTTCATATAAACGGTACGGAAACTTTATGTGGTAGTTTATTTTCTATGTAATTCATTCCCCCTTTCAATAATATAAAGGTGATTAAAGAATTCATGAACTTTGGATGAGATAGGGAAAGAATAAGAACAATAAAGAATAAGAATAATATAAAGAATAAGATGCATTTTGATTTTGGAAAGTGACGAATTATAAAAATCTACTCTACTTTTCAGGAAAACATATACATTGCTTTGACTAGTCTTCGTTTTACATATCAAGTAACTTATACAAAGACGGAATGAAGACCATATAGAATGTCTATTTATGCAGTTTAGGGGAGTAATTAATCATTACGTCATGTGTTTAATTTACATATCTAAATACAAAAATACAGAAGAAGAAAGAGAGGAACAATAATAAATAATTTAAATTAGCAAATACAAAAAGAAATTACGATTGTGATTCGTTTACCTTAGATAAATTCGTAAACAGATGTGCAATTGTTAATTTGTGTGAAATAATCATTGAGCACAGTATAAGATATTTAATATCCAATTTTAATAAATGGTTAAATCATTTGGCATTGTAATCTTCTTTAATCAAATCAGAGGCCCTTTCCGCAATCATTATTACTGGTCCATTAGTATTACCACTAGTTATCGTAGGCATTATACTAGCGTCCACGACGCGCAACTTTTTCATAAGATGAACTCTCAAACGACTATCAACCACTGCTGTACTCGCGTCGGGACCCATCTTAGCGGTACCAACTGGGTGATA
Source organism: Zygaena filipendulae (assembly GCA_907165275.2). Classification (NCBI taxonomy): domain Eukaryota; kingdom Metazoa; phylum Arthropoda; class Insecta; order Lepidoptera; family Zygaenidae; genus Zygaena; species Zygaena filipendulae. The sequence goes on from OU015659.1 coordinate 9,094,236, forward strand.
AACAGTCACAACCATGTTATAAGCAACACATTTCCAATAGTCTATACTATCTAGCTCCAACTGATTGCACTCTGGCCAATTCATTCTACCAACGTGACCATCAATCGATTTGAAAAATTTACTATTTACTATTCTGGTAAGCAGTTTTATTCCTTCAGCAGTCGACTGCAGGTCCTTGAGATCACCAAAATAATTAGCATAGATAAGTGGTTTGTCTTTTGGATCGCTAGAGTTCAATGAAATATTCCCCCTTGACAATGGATGTAACAGAGTAAATAGAAATACATAAAGAGAGTATTTTTTGTTTTCTTCCACAGCACTATTTACAATGACATCCTCATAACGAACTGTTGATGATAAATATTTCTCGGTTTTCGAAGAATTTCTTGGTATTATCATTAAATGATTTTGATAATCGGGATAAGAAGCTTTCTCGTCCTTTGAATAAAATGCTGATATATCCGAGAAACTGTTGGTAGCTAAATATCCTGTACGATTATAAAGATACTGAATGGTATCAAAATAGGTCTGAGACGCTTCTATTGCAGAATTATTACCATAAATAATCACCGGAATTATAAGATGATCGTGAAGATTTTTCCCCACAAATGGTAAATCGACGTTGCATCGAATATTTTTCGAATTTAAGTGAGCTCTTGGTCCCACTCCAGAAAGCATCAACAATTGTGGAGTGTTAATACTTCCAGCACTCAAAATAACCTCTTTTGAAGATAAAAATCTCATTTTTTTACCATTACGCTCTACTTCAACGCCATAAGCTTCTTTATTTAAAGAATTGAATAAAATTTTTGTTACAAGTGTATTTTTTAGAACTTTCAAATTAATTCGGTCTCTCACTGGATTCAAATAAGCGACTGCAGTGCTGACTCTTTTTCCATTTGCTGCTGTAACTCGGAAAATTCCTGAACCTAACTCGTTATGTGCGTTCAAATCGCGTACATTTTTTATTCCTATTTCATCCCAGGAAGCTAGTATTTTCTCGGTTAGACTTCTATATGTACTATTAAAATTATTGATAATTTGTGGACCTGTATGCCCATATGTTTCACTAATAATTGGATCTTCCAACAAACTTTCACCCTGGAGATTTTCGGCTTTTTTGAAATATTTGCGAACTATATCTGGATGCCATTCCTTGTTTCCTTCATCATACCAACTCTGATAGTCATGATCGTTACCTCTAAAATAAATCATAGCATTAATAGCACTGGACCCGCCAAGCATTTTACCTCTTGGCCAATACACAGAACCATTTTTATTTGCCTTGTTTGTTCTCCCATCGTTCACTGTTTGGTAATTCCAATCGTATTCAGATCTGAATAATCCTTTGTCAAGTCCGGGCACCTGCAATTTTTTTTTTTTTACATGTAAAGATCGACTACCGTGAATTCTAGGTGGCTTGTGTAATCTTATTAATTTTTTATTTGTGTTTGATTTAGAAAAACAGCGACTTCGAAATATTAGATAGTTGCACTCTTAAACATTTGTAGCCTGTTAATAATATTATGATGATAAATAAATTTTTATCTACATATATAAATAAAAATGAATTACTGTTCGTTTGTCTTGCTAAAACTCAAGAATGACTGGACCGGTTTGTGGAACTATTTGTGGAAGTTCAGGAAAGGTTTTAAAAGTAAATTAGGCTAGGTAATTAGAAGTTCCTGCGGGAATTCCGAAACTCACGCGGGTGAAACCGCGGGGCATAGCTAGTCATTTCATAATTATTATTTTGATTAAAATTAAAAATTAATGATGCGATATTTACAATGCTTTCCACAGGGGGGTCGCCACCAGCTTCTATGAGCAAAACTTTCCAGTTTTTTATCTCGGACAGGCGATTCGCTATCACGCTTCCAGCTGTGCCGGCTCCAACGACGATGAAATCAAAATGTTCAAAGTCTGTAAGAAAAGTAATACATATTTACATCATACCTATACGTGAACATATTTGTTCAATAACACATTTGGTCACAAACAATTTTTTGAAAAAAAAAAAAAATTGATTTGCTTGGACAGGCATGCATTTTGATACAACATTATATACTTCTACTCCCTTTATTTAGTCCAAATAATTTAAAAGGTTTGGACAAGATAATTAAATAAGCTAAATGCTAGAAAAATTACAAATTCAGTCTCTTTCGCTTCTGGAACTATTGCACATTTTGTTTTCTGTAGAAATATAATGATTAATGTACTCACTATTCACTTGAGCATCTGGAGGCCAGTCCTCACTGATGAGGCACTGGGCTGCCGCGAAGAATTGCAAAGCTGATCTGAAATTCTGTGCCGCAGTTCCTGTGGTCGGGGAGGGGCAGTTCGCAATACCGCTGAATAGAGATAGAAATAAAATTTTAATTTGTTTTTAATTTATTTAAGCAAATAAATGGACATAGATAAGCAATAGTGTGTTAACCCACAGTGGAGAAATTTTGAGTAAATTAAAGTTTTAAAATTACAGCGCCATTTTCTGTAAACATTTTTTATGTTCAATAATTAATTTCATATTTAAACAATGCAATAAGGTAATTAAAAAACGTTCTCTAACTCTCAATAAATCGTTCTGAATCAATAACTTCATTTTGTGGGTTAACATGTTATTGCTTATCTGCGTCCAAATCTACACTTAATATACTTTTTTCTTATACAAATGAACAACCGTTTGGCAATTGAATATTTCTCGAACGTGATTGGATTTTATATTATTATTATTATGATTATATAGAACACTTTTTATCCTGGTACATTTTTAAAACAAAACTGCCGCAATCAGACAAGTTTAATAAATTAATGTGAATTGACCTTTAACTAATTAAGTTACATCTCATTAAATGCCAATTAACATTAATTTACTGAACGTCTCTGATTAAGGCAGTTTTGTTTTAAAAATCTCTACTTAACTAAGTAATCATTAAAGTCGACTCTGAGTGCGGCCGTAATTAAGTTGAATTTAGACAGTCAACCCTATATGTTAAAGAATTAATTCAAAACAATATGTAACTATATTTAATGAGAATTTCATATTTAAAATGCTTAATCCCTACTAATATAATATTATATGATGCGAAAGTAACTCTATTTGTCTGTCTGTTACGCTTTTACGCCTTAATAACTAAACCGATCATCGCGAATTTTGCATACACGTTGTCAGCGGTACAGAGAAGGACATAAGGTGCTTTTTATCTCTAAATTCCCGCGGGAACTCTGAAATTAACGCCGGTGAAGTCTCATGAAATTTTGCATATTCATTATTCATTGTCAGGGGTACAGAATATAGGTAGGGTAGGTACTTTTTATCCCGAAATTCCTGCGGGACCTCCGAAATTACTGCGGGTGAAATCGCTAGGGACAGCTAGTACGATTACATTTAGGTAAATCAAAACGTTAGCTATACGTATTACTGCTAACAGTGCTCTTTCAAATGGATATGGATAAGCAATAGTGTGTTAACCCACACTGGAAAATTTTTAAGTAAATGGTGTTTTAAAATGATGGCGCCATTTTCTGTCAACATCTTTTATGTTCAATATTTAGTTACATACTTAAACAATGTAATAAGGTAAACATATAATTAAAAAACGTTCCCTAACTCTCAATAAATCGTTCTGAATCAATAACTTAATTTTGTGGGTTAACATGTTATTGTTTATCTGCGTCCAAATAACACACGGGCAAAACCGTGGACGACTGCTTTTTGCAGTTTTTTAGTAAACAAAAAAAACAGCGAGTCATTTCTAATACTAGCCTTGCCCCGCGGTCTCACCCGCGTAACTTTCGGAATTCCCGCGGGAACAATGTTTTTCTTAAATAAAAGTGGCCTCAGTTGCTCCTTATAACATCAGCTATCTGCCAGTGAAAGTCCTGTTAAAATCCCGCCAGCCGTTTCAGAGATTAGCCGGAACAAACAGACAGATAGACAGAGAAAATTAAAAAAAAAAAAAAATTTTATGTACCTAAGTACCGTATACCGTACTTTCATATGCATTTAGTAAAAAGCTGTTAATTTGGAATTACAGAACGACACTCCAATTTTATTTATATGTACCTATAGATATATAGATTACATGTGTGTGCACATTTATCAACGCCTCCAAATTTTGCACACGTTCTCATTAAAATCGAAAGCGGTGTAAATTTACTTAACGAACAATGAAACGCGCATTGCATTGTAGTATGCTAGATAATGGTTTGTTTTTTTCATTTATTTTTTATAAAAGTCAAAAGTCAAAAGTCAAATCCTTTATTCAAATTTGGCCCATAATGTGGCTCTTTTTGACGTCAATATAACTACAGCTACCATGACAGCACCCATAAAATATCCACCCCTCACAGCTTCCTAGTGCTATGGCTGAAGAGAAGAAGCTGCGCAACAAACTCTTCAGCAGCACGCTGTCAGTTTAAAGTTACAATATAGATATATCTATAATATAATTAGTGGTAACTCAACTTGCAATTAATTATGTGAGAACAATGAGCCGTACCCAGCAATAAACTACCGTACAGATACAGATACATTAGGAGTTAAACTAGGATTATCTATATATAATAGTAGACCAGACATGACCAGCACCAACTGACGGCACCCGTTCACGAGTATGACGTGCTCGTAAGCCCCGCCCCGCTCAACCATATTAGAGGGAACCGAGCGACCCGACTCACACGCCACCGCCAGCGGTACATTTGAGTGAGCATGACATATCTAGTCACTATCGTGTCATTGAAATTGATTCTTAATTTAATAAACAGGTAAGGCCGGTAATGGCTACATAGTGCGCACACAACTTGTTAACAAATCAATTAATATGACAACTGTAGTCTAATATTGCCTGTCTAATAAAAATTCTATAAAATTAGTGTTCACTGATATTCCCATTATGTGAAAACAATGAGCCGCAGCCAGCAATAAACTATCGCACAGATACAGATACATTCCGATTTAAACTAGGATTATCTATAATAGTAGACCAGACATGACCAGCACCAACTGACAGCACCCGTTCACGAGTATGACGTGCTCGTAAGCCCCGCCCCGCTCAACCATATTAGAGGGAACCGAGCGACCCGACTCACACGCCACCGCCAGCGGTACATTTGAGTGAGCATGACATATCTAGTCACTATCGTGTCAATGAAATTGATTTGAAAAAATTGATTTGATGAAATTATACCACACAAGACAAAAAAAAATACGCCATATAACCTATTCAAGAAAAGTAAAATCTATTATTTAAACAATACGATGTACAATGTATGTATTATATTAACTGCTCAGTATGTAGATGAATTAGTTACTATTATCTAGGTGTTTGAATATTTAACTTCAATTTGAATAATCTATTAATTTTCTTTATTCGACTCACCAAGACGACTCCATAATTAATTATAGTGTATTTAACCCGCGATTGTCAGGAAAAGACTGGCAATAGCGACAACGCTGCGTCTAAAAACTATTAATTGCGGTGTTTTTTTTTTTATCTAATCGACGACACGTTATTGTGTGTGTTTATTTAAATTGCATCCATTTTTATTATTTTGAATTTTCAGAACTTTGCTGATGTTAAAACAGAGAAATTGCTGAGTATAATGTGAGAAGTTGCTTGGTGAGAGAAATTGTTGAATAATGCTGGGTCAGGTGCATTTTAAGCGTGGAGACATCCCAAACAAATGACGAAATATGTAATTATTTCATAATTATGTTAAGTTTTATTTTTTATTCTTTATTTTATTATTCTTTAATTATTTTCATTTGTGTTTTTCTGTATGTTCATTTGTGTTGTGTGTCTCAACTTGCTTTTATAAATCTTTCTTTCTTTCCTATTTCTCTCTAAATTATTCGTTGCTCAATATCCTCTAGGGCAGGAGTTCCCTAAATATGAGCAAATATTGAGTGGGCCCTGAAACAACCTGCCCGATCGGGCTAACAGAGACTTGGGAATCTGAGCGTTACCCTTTCAGAGGTTGAGAGATGGGTCCCAAATTGGGCAGTTTTTATTAGGTGGGTTGGAGCCCAATAGAGTTTGGGAACCACTGCTGTAGAGAAATCTTAAATTCAAATATGATAAATTTTTATCAGTTGCAATTTTAGGTATGCACTCACTCTTGGCGTCACGCGGTAAGCGTTGTAGATATTAATAAAAACAAACATGAAGCGAATTAATTTTTTTTTTGAACTTTCTGTTTGCAATACCATATTGCTTATGAAATTTACCTATTACTAATTCTGAGGGGGGGTATAGGAATGTTTCCTAAGTATATCTCGACTAAACAGCAAGTTTTGTCGTCAACTAGTTGGTTACACCCGCCTGAGCTTCAGAATTCCCACAGAATTTTTTTTTATCAGGAACCTTTGCGTATACGCAGAACAAACTGCCAAGAATCATCACAGTCAAATAAATAAAAAAATATCATTCGATTTTTTTCAATTTTTCCAGTGGAATTTTCAAAACTCAAAAATTTTTCTAACATAACTATGCTTTAGGTTAGCCAAAAAAAAATGCATTAATGATATTCAATGCATTTTTTTTTTAACGTAAAGTTACGTCTTTTACTTATATATTTTTATTTAATAAAATTATAGAATAGATTGAGCATATTATCTAGAACCACAGATAATACAATACTATACTAGTCTAGAACTATGATCATACATGCTGTTCCACCTCAACAGTTTTAGTCAACATCGTGGTCTTTTTGTACTTGTGCTATAAATTTTGCCACCATACACGTACCTACATAGGTACATTTTATTCAGGCCTAACAATAGATGTGGGAACAGGTGCGTGATCTTACAAAGGACGGTTACAGGCATTCTAAAACAAATTATTTATAACATAAATCATTATTTTATTCCAGTTTATGACGAACTATTTACACATCTAGAGGTTGGTTGTTTGCTTTTTTTTACTAATTTAATCTAACACTCCGTAGGTATGTATAAAATTTTAAAATTAGACAAGCGTACATAGTCATTGCATTTCAGTTTTCGTTTTCAAGGTTTTTGTTCTGTTTATTTAGTTTATAGATAACACAATAAGACTATTACAGTAATGTGTATGTAGTGATAATGAAACGCTAATGCTAGGCTAGAATAATAATTAGCGGAAGGTCGTTTCCTGCAATTTATGAGGAAAAAGAAAACTTGTTTTTAAAATTTCGTGATGGTTGGGAAGCATTCGATTTTTAGCGACTTATCTTTTTTTTCATCGATTCTTTTATGACCCTTTCGGCAGAGCATGCAAGAGATATATATTGTGTACAAATTTAGATTAGGCATTGCTTGTGTTTGTATCTTTTTCTTGTGTGTTGTGCTGAAATAAATGTATTTTCTTCTTCTTCTTCTTTTAACCAGTAATTGCGTGTTTATTTCAACTGAAAAACCCCTTCGTTCGCACCGGTTCACACTGAGTTTATGGAATTTTTGAGAGCATAATGTCTTTGTATCGTATGTGTATTATAATGCACCACCACTATATGCACACTAACCACACTGTAACATTATTTTGGTGTACAATAAAGTGTATTCTATTCTTTTCTATTCTATGCCAGCGGACACTATCCCATGAAATGTCACATACCTATATGTTTTCAGGTTTAATTTGGTCCTGACGCTCTTTCAAGTGCGATCAAAGGTTAACCAACATTATCTTCTATAAATAAGAATTGATTCTTCATCTTTAAAATAATTAGCGCGATACGAAATTTCTTTAAAAGTCATTAATTTCGCAACTATAATAAACTAGCTGTTCCCGCGGTTTTAGCTGCAATAATTTCGGAGATCCCGCAGTAATTCCGAGAGAAAAAGTACCTTATGTCCTTCTCCGTACCTCTGACAACGTGTAGGTATGCCAAAATTCATGATGATCGGATGAGCCGTCAAGGCGTGAAAGCGTAACAGACAGACAGACACAGTTATCTAATACGTTTGCATTTATAATACCTATTAGTAGAGATTGCAATTACCTTAACTACAAAACTGATCATTATGAAATTTTGCACACACGTTGTCAGGGATAGGTAAGTACAGGAAAGGATGTAAAGTACTTTTAATCCCAGAATTCCCTCGGGAACTCCGAAATTAACGCGGAGATAACCACGGGATAACAACTAGTATTTTATTCTTTGTTGTTTTAATGGTGTTGTTTTTATAATGTGAAATTTCGTTAAGAAATAGCGGGTTCATCCATCTGGGCTAAGTGAGTCACATTTTTTTTTAACTGTTTTTCTACAATCAGTCGAAATACTTACCATAATTTGAACTCTTCTGTGCATATAGGTACCTATGGACACAGATTATATAATCTATACTATATATAATAAAAGAGTAGAATCCGCGATTCTGTACATTTAATATTTTTGACAAATTTTGACAGGGAGTGTTAAAAGAAGAGTAACTAACCACAAAAAAAACAGTTTTTAGATTCTTTTCTGTCTGTCTGTCTGTTCACGATAATCTCCGAATCTACTGAACGGATTTTCATGCGGTTTTCACAGGCTTTGTTTCATTGAAATCGGATGTCGGGAATTTTTTTTTTATACACACATCAAAAGTGTCTAGGGATCAAGCATTTTTATGCGGATTTCTTGAGATTGAGATGTGGCTTTGTAATAAATTTATGATTTTATAAATTTATATGGATCCTTTTTGGTGCATTACATAATTAGAATCAGGAACTGTCAATCAAATTCGAGTAAAAGATGAAAATCAGCTGTCAATATTTTCCCTATAAAAACATACAACGCATTGAAGACATTATTAGTGCTACTGTTTCCCTACTACTGATTAAAACCAACGTTATTATGGAGCGGCGACATCATTTAAGCAGGGACGAAATGCTCAGAGCCGTGGGAATGATAGAAGCTGGTTCCCGGCAACGTACTGTGGCTTTAGCTCTGAATACAAGTCAGAGTGTTATCAGTCGACTTTGGACACGTTACCGAAGCACTGGTACCGTGGCTGAGCGCCATGGAGGACGGTATCGCTGCACCACACGGAGACAAGACCGATACATTCAAATCTTAACTCGAAGAGCTCCAACAATAACCGCCATGATGTTAGCCGTGAGGCTTCATCACTCTTCAGGGAACTTAATTAGCGACCAAACAGTCAGAAACCGCTTGCATGAAGTGAACCTTCATTCCCGAAGACCGCTACGGGTACCACCTATAGCAATGCACAATCGTAGGATTCGATATCAATGGGCTCTTGAACACAGAAATTGGGCAGAAGAACAATGGCGTTTCGTGTGCTTTTCTGATGAGTCTCGTTTTTGTATGAGACCGGATACAAGACGTATACGACACTGGAGAACCCCTGGACGCCAACAGCGATTAAAATCCTGCCAGGAAGTCCATCCTTATAGTGGTGGAACCATCATGGTATGGGCGGGTATTTGGATCGGCGGAAGAACTGAGTTGATTTGGATCAGAGGCAACCTCAACGCTCAAATTTATGCTGAGACGATTGTATCAGACGTCATCGTTCCTCTACAAGTGCAAATCGGTCCCTTATTTCAGTTAATGCATGATAATGCACGACCGCACACCGCAAGAGTTGTAAGACAGACTCTCGCCGCAGCTAACATCAATGTCCTGCCCTGGCCTGCTCAGTCGCCAGACTTGAACCCGATTGAGCATGCATGGGATATGCTACAGAGAAGAGCTCTGCCGAATATGGAGGGTATCCAGTCGCAAGAAGACCTTTTTTTGTTGTTGCAACGAACATGGGCGGCCATTCCACAGCGTGATTTGGATGAACTCATTTTGAGTATGCCAAACCGATGTTCTTGTGTTGTTAGTGTTCGCGGTAGAAACACGGATTATTAATTGTTTAAGTTACCCAATAAAATTTTAAAGAAAACTGTTATTTCAGTCTTTTTTTCGAACTTTAATGTTAGTGGTTCAAATGTAAAAAATCCCTTTATTAGGAAAATGGCAAATTTCTTTATTAATGCAAAGGTGACTTGGTTTATCGTTACTGTGACAAACGAAAACACTTTATTTGATGAATCCTTAAAGAAAATTTTAATTAATATCAATCAGGAGAATCATCTTTTTTTTTTTGTCGTAAATTGAAATTGATAAATTATCAGGAGAAAAGTTATTGCAAAAATATATGTTGATCCCTAGACACTTTTGATGTGTGTAGTTATATTTCAACCAATTTACAGAAAACCTTGACTAATTACATATCTAAACCTTCCTTATGAATCACTCTATCTATTGGTGAAACCGTATGAAAATCCGCCCAGTAGTTTTTGAGTTTATCGCGAACAGACAGACGTGGTGGAGGATTTTGTTTTATAATATGTAGTAATATACGTATACGATAGACGCCCCTCTTTTGTTAAACATTTATTAAATGTATTGAAATTCAAAGTAGCAGGTGTTCGGTCTACCGTGTCAATCATAAAATACTTTTGCTACTAATATCTTTTTCTGTGTAAATCCTTCAACCAGAAAAACGATCGCGTGATCAAACAACAAAATTACAACATCAGCAAAAACATAAAAAATGTAATCTTGTCAATTTTCTATGAAAATAGCTGTACCTTGATTAGAACAATGGTTACGATACGTCAAACTTATCGATCGTGTCTATCTGTCTTAAGGGGGATCGTCAGGGATAGTTGGTAAACGAAGTTCTTTAACGTGACTCTGTCTGTCTGTCTGTCTGTTACGCTTTCACGCCTTAACGGCTTAACCGATCATCATGAAATTTTGTACACACGTTGTCCGAGACACAGAGAAGAACATAGGATACTTTTTATCCCGGAATTCCTGCGGGAACTCCGAAATTTCTGCGGGTGAAACCACGGGGCACAGCTAGTATATTATATATTTCGGATATTAGGCGCTATACTTACAGCAGTGTGACTTTTCTCTGATGGTCAGAGAATACTCCTGTTAAATAAAATTGTTTTTCAACAACTAACAATTTTAAAGAAATTTCTTCAAATATCCATATCAAATTACATTCGGGGCTGAAGAAAAAGTGTACCTAACCTAACCTAACCTATCCTTTCCTGACGGGAGTCCCCGACCGTACACATTTTTTTTTTAATTTACCTACTGTATCCAAATAAAAAATACTACATTTTCTTCCGATATCGTTGATATGAAAATCTACCCAAAAATTTTATTTTTACTAAGTTGTGTAATATTATTGTATTCAGTCACAAAAGAAGAAAAAATATTAGCATTCTTTATTCATCGTAATTACCTATGATATTAAACCAAAGACGTCCACTGCTGGACATACGCCAACCCCAATTCTTTATATTCATCCCTATGCCACGCCACTCCTTTTATAATTATGGTGCCTATAATATGTAATAAAAAAACAACCGAAGTACTAGAAAATACCTATTGAAACTTGAATGAACTAGCCTTGACGATCCACCTTAATTTTGACTATTGACCTAAGTAAAAATCGCTACAAAAACTCGGCTCTATTCCGTTCAGTAGTTTTTGCATGATACACGTACAAACATAAATCATATGAGATAACTGTGAATATTATTTTATGAATATGTGTTTTGCAATGCCAGCACAAATTTATAAATAAAACAAAAAAATGAAAGAAAAACAGTAATTAAAACCCGACGAAAATATTTTATGACGAAAACGAAAATCAAACGCAATTCATTCCACGATGGCTTCCTTTATTTACCGCAAATAAATTTGGAAGTTGTTTTATCGGATTCAGGGTAACGATCCGGGAAAATCGATCAATCTACCCACTTATTAATAATATTTGCTTGCATCTGTTAAGTTACAGTGGGTTCCTGCGGTGCTTCCTATATTGTTTACGTCAATAACAAATATATGAATACCTATTTATATAAGTATGTATATCGTTCATTCGCAAGAAGGATCATAAAAAACCGTGATTTTAACAAATTATCATAAAACTATCACACACAATAATATTTCATTAAACCAAATAGTTAAATAATCAAATGTTGTAGTAATAAAGTCTAGCAATGCGTAGTTTTTTTTTTTAAGTATTTACCTAAATCTCAGCTTTAAAAACTTAGTTTGCCAAAAAATGACACTCATTTTTTATTGTGACGTCCTTGTTGCGAATGAGCGATGTGATATTGTGTTCCTGTGTTTTGATTCAAATTGTGAAATACTATGCATGAAAGAATTTAAATTACCAAACGTGCTTTTTCTGTTTATATTGTAATTTGTAATATAAAGATAGTGACAAATTATTTTGTCCTAAGTAAAATTACTCTAGGCCGACAGTCACAAAATTTGATAAAGGAGGATTTTGGTAAAGAACTTGCATCCCGATGTAGAGTTCCCGAAAGAACTGCACAAAAATACTGTGGTGAAACCACGAGCTAAACAACTAGTATTAAGTATTATTTATTAGTATTTAGATGTGTCCCTTGTTTTCACCCGCGTGAGTTTCGGAATTCCCGCAGGAACTATTTTTTTTTCCAAAATAAAAATAGCCGAAGTTGCTCCTTATAACATCAGCTATCTGTCAGTGAAAGTTCTGTTAAAAGCGGTTCAGCGGTTTTAGAGATTAGTCCGAATAAACAGACAGACAGCAGACAGATAGCTGATAGACAGACAGCCAAAATTTAAAAAAAAAATTTTTTATGTTAATAGTTACCGTATATACTTTCAATTATGATTAGTGAAAAGCTGTTAATTTGGAATTACAAACAGACACTTCAATTTTATTTATAATTATATAGTTGTATAGATAATCGCTAGAGCCACTTGTATAGATTCCCCGGGTAAGCACTAGGAAAGGGTTTACCCACCTAAAATATTGCTCCTTTTTACCCATAAATTATGACCAAGTGCGATATAATACAACTGTGTAAGCGTTTTATAGAAATTCAATTTCCTCGGTAGGTAGCAACATTTTGCTGTTGCCCAAACAAACAGTATAAAATTCCGTAATGATTTTCATTATTTTTTCCTTTTTTTAGATAAAATCGCAGTGAATTGTAAAAATCCATTTTGTAATAAGTATATTAAACTGCGAGATACAATTTTTTCAGCTGTAATTAAGATTTACTCTTAGGTACCTACTCGATTACGTCCTTATCTATAACTACGTCGATATAAATAAAAATGTAAATTTTCGTTTGTTCAAATCTTAAATCACCGAATGTTCTTCGCCGGTTGCTTTGAAATATTGGTACGAAATTGTATTTGAGGCAATCCTGAAATTTACGTGGGTGTAGCCACGGGGAACCGCTAGTATTTTAATAAAACTGTTTATCTAAAGTTGAGACTGCTTAATAAAGATTAAAAAATGGCAAGTTTGTTCATAACATTAGACAGAGTTAAAGACCTACCTAATACAAACTACTCAACGGAATTAAATGAAATCGTTATTTCCTTAAAATAAAGGCGATTCATCGTTATTAGTTCAAAAGAGCAGTTCAAAATTGAAAACAGAAAACTTAAAGTAAACGACATTGGTGTAAGCGCCCACAAGATGCAACTGTTCCGTATTCTTGGGAATAAATAAATTTCTTTATTTCTTTCTTTCTGCGTGTAGCGATGTGTGTAAGGAGTTTTATTATTTGTTTTCGTGACACCCTAGCTAGAGTGTATAAAAGATAATATTGTAAGTACCTATTCTCATCATAATACGTAACAGATTAAAATAAGACGTAATATAGGTAAAAAGGTTTGGTAACCTAACTTGTTATTTATTATGTTTATTTTTTTACTTATAAATGGAATGAAACTAATATCTCTCAATTGAAGAAACTCCTACTTATATAGATACTAAATAAAGTTTCAACATCATTATCTACACTAATACAGAATTAATAGTTGTTGGATAGTATAGTTGGATGTTGAAGGTAATCGTTGGAAAAACAGCTGATCCGCTTCTAAAAATGTTTTCAATGTTTGCAGGTAGTTTCTCTGAGTGACATAATATGATACTATTTCGAGTTCCCGAGGAAGTCTTAAAATTAATACTGATGAAGCCTCTGCAGAGCTATTAATACCTAATATTATTGCTCAGAAAACAAATAAGAACTATACCTACTTTGTTACTTATTTTTAGTTATTAATTTCATTTTTCTTCTTAATTTCTAACGATAAACGTAAGTTTGATGAAGATAGAACTAGGTATATTTTCTTAAGACGTTGGCGGTCTAACAGTCTCGTTAGATGCCAACCGGAAGATAATAAATGGCAATTCTCAGATAACACAGAACTTGATTAATACCTACCACAATTTACAGCTTCACTTCACTTTGTCGACAACTTTCCTTAGTTATCTTATTTAAATAAATCAAAGTCACCATACATAATATACAAACCTACACAATATAAACACACATTTGAGAGGGTTTAGTCTACTATGAATCTCCACTTGCTTACAATAAAAAAAACATTAAATATATTTTTTTTTTAAATCAGCAATTTGTAAATGAGTTTAAACGTCCTTACTTTTTTGCACGAAACAAATGCTCCATGCACTTAGTAAATTGAAGGCACATATCTCCCGTGGGACGAATCAATATTTGCCTAGAAAATTCCTGACACCTTCGACTGAACACACACAATAATTGTTGTAATATATCTATCTACAGAATGTTTTCGTAATATATCTGCGCTCAAGTGTTGTGCCAGACTAGAAGCGCTCGGATAGATATTTGCACGTACCTACTATCCCTGATTTGCATAACAATTTCAAGTTTACTGAACATTTCCAACATCTAGCCTTGAGACAAACAAAGTTATCAATGCGTATTTACCGTGAGATAGAAACCTAACCGGATTCATTCCTTGTACATGTACATTAAATTATATATATATAGATAGATACTTTTTACAAAGAAACAAAAACAATACAAATTGTATAGATTTTCCTAAGAAAAAATAAAAATTAAATGTTAAATATTGACTTCAAAAATATGCTTGTTTCCGGGGTATGAAAGTCGAAATTCTATTTAGTCCGTCTTGTAAATTAATGAAAAATATTAGACACGTATTTTTTTTTATGTAATCACAAAATAACGGAGATGTTGCGTGACGTCACAACATCAACTGTAGCAACTTTTATTACCTAATCTACAAAACGGACTAAAAACTAAAAGGTTGACAAGCCCATTAGTAGGTAGTTACACTATTTTCAATGTATTTTCATTACTTTTTTAAATTTCTTAGATTATATTAGATTGTTTATTGCTGATGGTGTTAGTTTCGCTCCAGAGCATCGAGTGGTTTACGAGGAATAAAAATTCCCCGTGGAGGTACCAGGGTGGCCGGTGGGTCCACAGGTCGTGCGTCATAATATCATTAAAATACCACCAGGTCGTATTGACATGTTTGCATAAACTTTTTGATATTAACTTTAAATGCTGCAGAATCACAAACATTTTTATTTACCCTATTTTATATTTTTTCCCATCAATTTCATTTACAGGTGCGTAATGTCATAATTTCGGTCAACGTTTTGAGGGATACTATAGGAATAAAAAAATTGTAATCTTAGGATAAGTACATGACCACATTTTCCTGCTTGGGTATGGAGTAAAACTAGAATAGGTTGAATTCTATGTTTGATGATAACTCTGCATTAATGCGACATAATACAAAAAAGTTTCATTGAAAAAGAAAATTTGTACTTTATCATCAAAAGTTCAGATAAAATCCTATTATATTTGTTTCGCAATAAAATATTTATTTGTTTATTTAAACTTTAAGTACATGCTTTGTGCACGGTACAAAAGGTGAGTATAATGGCACAGTGGTATTCTCTGCCACTCAATTAATATCTTATATGTGCAATATCTAACAAGATTTCATCTTAAAATCATTAATAACCACTTCCAGTTCATATTATATCTCTACCACTTTAATATCGCCTAACTAGGCCCTTCATTGTTTGGTCGGGTCCGGGGATTGTGCCTATGATTAATATCTTCCACTAAACAGATGAAGTCAACCCGAACTCGACTCGTCGCATAAACCGCACGGGACAACCCTGGGCTCGTATTGTTGGACGCAGATTTGGTGCCACTAACTGGAGTTGTGTCTACCTATACTCTACCTACCTATACATTATCTATGTAGATTATGGTAATGTGACCATGTTATTAATTACTGCCAAACAATGGGAGTGAAACTGGGTGGGTAAGACTTTTTCCGCCTGGCAATCACTCGTAACTTCAAACTATTGCCTTTGGTAACAGAGCAAATAAATCAGCTGTCATTTTCTGTTCTGTGTCTTAGGTCTTAGGTCTAGGTCTAAATCCTAGTTAGGTTAGTTAACTAAAGAGAACTTCACTCTATCAACGTTTTTTTGATCTCAATGATCTGTAAACATTTCATGTATAGAAACATTTTATCTTGTTTGTAAAATACAACATTTGACAGCACCGTTGCTCTATAGTCTATACCTACAGTTTAGCGAAACTGACTGTTGATCTCAGTGATCTGTACACATTTCATGTATAGAAACATTTTATCTTGTTTGTAAAATACAACATATGACAGCACCGTTGCTCTATAGTCTATACCTACAGTTTAGCGAAACTGACTGCTACTCGTATACGCCAGTCATTGCAGGTTCGATTAATTATCGCATAAAATAAGTTCGATTAAATATCGTTAAATATTTGGAGGATAAACTTATTTTTTATACATCTTGCAATTTAATTTAATTACAAGATTTAAAGTTTCAGTATTTAAAAGTAAATGCTCAAAATATATACAAAAACCTTGTCTTCTGTCTAAAAGAAAAGTTTAAAATTTTATTATATTTGAATTTTTATATTTTTATAATGACTGCACTCAACAAATTGGACTTTTAGCTCGAAATAACATACCTACAAAACCTATTGTAGTTTTTTGTTATGCCTCTTTACATGACCCGATTGTGAATAAGAAAAAACTATGATTTCTAATAGCGAGGAGGACAGCAACTAAGTAGGTATAAACTAAATTAAATTATATTCAGCAGTTTTTGCGTGATACGCTACTTATACGATACGGAGAAACTTTTTCCCTGACCTTTTTGTCCCCTTTTGATCCCTTTTGTCGAAAGAAAAAAAAATGTGGTAGAAATTCCTAATAAACTCGACGTCACACACAAGAGTTACACATGAGCAGTGAAAAAAATGTCATAACACGAAATTGCTTCTAGCGGCTCGAGTGAGCCGTCACGCTGTCCATTTGTCACCTGACACTACATCCTAGCAACGAACAATACCGGACAATAATACGTAAACCTACTAGTATTAACACAGTGACAATAAGTGAGCTAGTCCAGTTGTGATGATTTTTACCATTAGTTTAACAATTCCTAAAGGTTGAGTGAGCTATTATGTAACTTTTGTCGCTGTCATGTTGTGGTTGCAATAAAAAATACAGCGGTTTTGCGATTAGATTCCTATGCATGTAACAATTGACACCTATTGTAGCTATCAAAACATTCTAGCATTCGACTAAAATCTGGAACTCTTCAAGATTTCAAAATATATCTCGAGTAGGTACTTGATAATTCATTCGCGTTGCTTTGTCCATCACGTCGCACATTGTCATTGGCACAATTATTTTAACTTGCTTTAATAGTTTACGTAGGTATAAAACAAGCTTTTACTCAAATGCGCTAAAAAGAATAAACCATGCATTGTCATCCAAACTAAATGTGTACCTATACAATTTCAGCTCAATAGGTTGAATATATTATCTCCTTCAAAATTAAATTGCAAGATTCCACCCGTACATAGTTACATACATACATTGCAAGTTGAATAAAAGTTTTTAAAATAGTTCCTACAATATTACTCAATTCTGAACTATACAAGGAGTTTCTGCAGCGATTGTAAGTTATTGACTAACCGTTACCTACTGCAGGTACATTATGTAAGAGAAGTTACGTGTTTGTAACATCTTCAAACAAGGTTCAAGATGCTATATAGCAGTAATATTTCATATGGAATCATCTAAACACTTACCTATTGTGTTCACATTCGAATATAAAAATCCTTACTAATATTGTAAATGCGAAAGTGAGTTTGTTTGTTTGTTACGCTTTCACGCCTTAACAGCTCAACCGATCATCATATTATCTCCGCTTACCATCAGGCGAGATTATGGACAAATGTCTGATCAATCGGTATATAGTAAAAATGAAATTTTGCATGCACGTTCTCAGGGGTACAGAGAAGGACATATCAGGGTATTTTTATCCCGGAATTCCCGCGGAACTCCGAAATTACCGCGGATAAAACCGCGGGGAACAGCTAGTCGATGAATAAACCTTCAAATTGTCACTACCTCCACTACCTCCGAAAAAAAGAACATGAAAATCCGTTCAAAACTGACGAAAATATTGCGAAACATAAGCTACATACTAAAGATCTTCCTCCGTTTTTGAAGTTGGTTAAAAATATAAGTACCTACATATTGTTCAAAAAACCTCCTCCATAAGTGAAAACGATTAAACAGTAACTTGTTATTTTTCATCTTATAGGCTTCGCATAAATAAATAATGCATTTAGCAAGTTTCAAGTAGATAGTACATATTTCTATTATTTAGCATCGATGCCGATTTACAGATCAAAACTGATCACAATTTTTTCTTTATTTATTTTTGCTCTTTGATATAATTTTTCTTGTTGGAAGTTCTCATTGACAATCCTATCCTACTAGGTAATATTATAAATGTGAAAGTGTGGATGTTTGGATGTTTGTTACTCAATCACGCAAAAACTGCTGAACGGATTTAGATAAAATTTGGCATTTACGTTGTCAGGGGTACAGAGAAGGACATAAGGTACTTTTTATCCCGGGATTCCAGCGGAAACTCCGAAATTACCGCGGGTGAAACCGCGGCGCACAGCTAGTGAGTTAATATACTCGATACAAAAAATATCCTGGGTGCAGTACAAAGCCAGCGTGGATTGCTTTTAATGATATAAAATTCGCTTTAGTAGGTACCTAGTCAGCTTAACTGTGTAATATTGTTCTATCGTGAGTCCTGATTTATATTATGTACACATAAAAACATCTAAATAAACGTAAATGTTATTCTCTTTGTGATTGAAAAATTCGTGTTTCTTTTTAAAATGAAAAGAAAAATTCTCGTATAATTTCAATTTGTCTCGACTGTATTTTTTAACGAGCATTGTTGTTTTGCTCAAAATTCTTTTTATTTGGTTTAGTGTAAATAATGAGTTCTTTGCAGTTTATTTATTGTATTTTATTGTATCAAAGATTTTTCAGAAAATGAATATTATCGGCGATTTATTTCATTTTTTTATCACACCTATGTATATTAGGGTAGATAAATTTATTTCGATAACTTTATAAAATTATGTAAGATTTAAGTAATAATTATTAATTTATATGTATTTATGTATATTAGTATATCGCTACAAAATTAATTGGTGCGTACATTACTTTAAATAAGATCGTGGTGTCTAACGGCCGCACTCAAAGTCGACTTTAATGATTTCTTTTCTTAGTTAAGTATCAGGTGTACCACTTGCCCGTTTGCCCCCTATGACATAAAAAAAAAGTATAGATTTTTAAAACAAAACTGCCGCAATCAGAGACGTTCAGTAAATTAATCTTAATTGGCATTTAATGAGATGTTACTTAATTAGTTGAATGCCAATTAACATTAATATATTAAACTTGTCTGATTGCGGCATTTTTGTTTTAAAATTCTATACTCAACTAAGTAATCATTAAAGTCGACTCTGAGTGCGGCGGTAAGTCTTCAATAATTACAGGTTTTAAAGAGATATTGCTCATTTGTTTCGAGAACAATACTCGGATATAATATTTTACCATTGGGAAATCCTTACTATAATATTATAAATGCGAAAATGAGTTTGTTTGTTTGTTACGCTTTCACGCCTTAATGGGTCATCATAAAATTTTGTATGCACGTTCTCAGGGATACTAAGAAGGACATAGAGTACTTACTTTTTATCCCGGAATTCCTGCGGAAACTCCGAAATTAACTGCGGTGATGAAACTGCATTAAATTTTGCATACTACACGTTGTCAGGGGTTACAGAAAAGCATATAGAGTAAGGTTATCCCAGAATTTCGGCACTCCAAAATTAACGCGGGCGAAACCGCTGGGAACAGCTAGTATTATATATAATGGACAAAGTGCACAGCTAGTAGTACTAATCGTAGTAGATACCTATTAATAAATTGTACCATGATACTGTTTAAAGTGAAGTAAATCCACCATGAGACTGGGAGTCTTGCAGTAATTAGTTGGACGCAGATAAGCAATAACATGTTGACCCACAAAATTAAGTTATTGATTCAGAACGATTTATTGAGAGTTAAGGCACGTTTTTTAATTATGTGTTTACCTTATTGCATTGCTTAAATATGTAACTAAACATTGAACATAAAAAATGTTGACACAAAATGGCGCTCCTACTTTTAAAACACGATTTAATCAAAATTTCTCCAGTGTGGGTTAACACACTATTGCTTATCTATGTCCAGTTGGCAAACTCTCCCAAGTCGAAGACTACGTACTGAATTAGGAAAAAAAGATAAAAGAATTCTAGTATGCTCGATCTGGAGTTCTGTTGTTCGTTTAAAATATGCAGTAAAATTATTCAGTAGGTACATAAATAACAATTAACATAAAAAAGATTTATGTGTAGAATAACGACCACAATATATGTTTACTGAAAACAAACTCATCAGTCATTTCCTAAGTCTGACTTTTAAAAATCGGTTTTGCAAATAGATGTTAGCCTACTTCTTTATAAAACGTTGAACGTTGAAATCTTACTTGAGCTGTCTACGCAACCCGAATACGATACCAGGGCAATATATACTTAAGGATGTAATAACGTTTAACGACATCTAAGACGTCAATTAAGCAACCACGTACATAAATAATGGAAGCTGATGCTTCTGCTATCCCAGGGATCAAGTTGACGTCACGTTTCGAAACATCAGGCGAAGCCCCTGTCAAATAGGGCGTGGAATCAATGAAAATCAAATACGGGGACCTACTTATTTTAAGGGTTGATGACCTTAAGTACTTATATTCTTGTGTGTACAGTGGACTGCAAAAACACCTGTCTCAAGTTTAAATTAAAGAAAAAGTACACGTTAACTAGGTACGTTACAATTTACTATTAGCAATGTTTTTTTTTTTTACAGGTTTGTCCGATAGTAACATTTACTTATAAGATAACCATAAACCAGATTATCAGAAAACCATATTAAAAATTAGGATGTCTAACAACTAAGAGAAACTGCGTAAATATACATTGATAAACAACGTATTTTTTTATATATTATGCTTTGAAAACACAATCTTTTGTCAAGAGATTCACAATCACATGTGATATTATTCTATGAAGGTACCTACCCTTTCGTACCATTCTTGATAACTTAGACTTCTACCGCCCACTGTACCTACTTGCGCTACATTTTGCCTTGTTTATTTTATATTTTAATAATAATTTTATTCATCTCTCTGAAGAAATTGTTCAGAGCGTCGGCTTACTACACACCCGGAGGTCATGAGTTCGATTCCCACCGAGAACCTAGTTTTTGTAACCCCTGGCCTTGTGCACACCATCCTATAGCACCCTTCGCGCGCCTGAGATAAAAGTTATGCGATAGAAAAAGATAGATAAAGAGGCGCATTGTAAGTAGGCGTAAGTGAAAATAATTTCAGGCACGCGGCGCTGTTAGAGCTTATAACACTTTATAGCATCGTAACAAAGTGATAGTTCAAATCCTAACAATGAGCTTGACCTGTCGGTAAAGGAAAACATAATAAGAAAACCATAGCATGGTGGTAGGGCACTTTTTATAATAGTGACCGACGATCAGCTACTATCTTCAAGTTGAAAATATGTATGTCTTCAAGCACCTTCCAGTGTGTTTCGGCCGTAACACTTATATGCCAATTTAAGTTCCAAACTATAAGGTGTGTTTAAAAATTTCCACCATACCGACAATTAATTTGACTTGACTTTGACTTGTATAGTCACCGACTGAGCATAGAACAAAATTTGTAGTGCAGTAAAAAAAAATTTAGTAGGTAACTATCTGGAAAAAACGCATTGGAAATTAAAATAAAAGGATTTTCAAGTTATTTTGCGAAACGATTTTGATTCGGATCGAAACGATGTGTAAACTCCGTATATTCTCTCTAATGTGACATTATAATATTTAAATATACTTACCTATAATTTACCATGTAATTATTACATACTAGCCGTGCCCCCGGTTTCACCCGCGGTAAATTCAGAGTTCCCGCGGGAATTTCGGCATAAAAAGTACCCTATGTCCTACTCTGTATCCCTGACAACGTGCATGCCAAATTTCATCCAAATCTATTCAGCCATTTTTGCGTGATTGAGTAACAAACATCCAAACATCCACACTTTCACATTTATAATATTAGTAGGATAATAGGATTAGTAGGATTATTCACTAGTTTTATAAAACCATTCGTTGAACGTTAATGAGCGTAATGGCGTAGCTGAACAAAATTTTCAAGTTTTTTAGTACCTACGACTTTTCTTGTTCTCGTGTCGCAGTAAAAATATCAAAATTCAACTTACACCTTTATGGATATGGAATTGATATAAAACAAAGTTACCTCAATATAATCGAAATGGGATGTTATGCTACAATAGCCATAAAAAATACATAAAAATGGAGTTATTGCTAGTACAGTTACAGGTTCAAGTAGGTTCGCCCAAAAACATGGATATCAAAAGGTTACAGTTTATTGGTTTTTCTATAATAATTTTAATGGTAAAGTTTTATTATTATAGTAATATTTTGTTTATTTTATGTTTCGAATCTATATTTTTTTTGTAATAATTTAATTATTGATCCAGAAGACCTTTATGCCGTAAGACTCCAATGATTATCTAAATATCCGTATACCTATATCTACATTAACATGACTACCAGAAAACAGAAGACGAATATACTAAAACTGAAAAGTGATATTATATTTTTTAGGATTCGTCCATCGGATAGATAAAATTTATAGGTTTATGAATTTGTTTACATTCGTAATACGAGAGCATGGGTGATAACAATACACAGCAAAAGGCTAATTCGATTTTATATTAATAACGGAGAATGCAAAATAGATTTGAATCATAATATCCGAATTAATTCTATTTATTGTTACAGGACTTCACAGGAGCTTATATTTATGATAATGCTGGCTTCACATTTTTTGATCAAATAAATAGCGTTGAAATCAGGTAAACAATAACCATTTGATTTATACTTAGTCATCGTTCACGCGCCACTTATTCAATGGAAAAATAACTCTGTTTGTCTGTCTGTGTTACCTTTTCACGCCACTACTCAACCGATCATCATATTTTGCATACACGTTCTAGGGGGTACAGAAAAGGACATAGGATCTTCTATTCATTCACGCGAGAACTCCCACATTAATGCGGGTGAAACCGAATGAAGAAGTAACGTACTTATACTATTTTAAAAATATTTCAGTTCTAGTACCGCGGCGATTGCAGAAGACCTAATGAAGATGTTGATGAGCAGACGAGAAGGCGATAGACCCGTGAAAAGATACTTCAAAAAATACGACACCCCGTTTTACGATATCAATGAAGATAAATCAGCTCAACTATATTAGAGGGGTTTATTGTCTACTAGGTGTTCGCTGCTGATTCATTCAAGCTCAGACGAAATAAAAACTCAAGACGGAGCGCTGTCAACAACAAAGTGAAGCCGGTTTCGTAAACATGTGGGCATTTAGTGAGTGTTGCCGTGCAGTGAAAACTTATTACCCAAAATTGTTAAGTTCTAGAAAGATGAATGGATAAGTAAATACATAGATAAGTTAGTATTTTTTTAAGTTGTATACCTCGGTTGTATATTCGAGAACCTTAAAAATATAGGTTTCGAAGTTATGATAAAACATGAAAAATAAAAATTAACGCCTATTTACACTTACATTAATTTTATGAATATTAAAATTTTTTACAAATAATTAAAACCGACTTCCAAAAAACACAAAACTAAAAAGCTAAAAATAACAAAATACCGATTTAATCCAACAGCGTAATACCTACTATTATTGGTTTGTGCTACCACTTTTCGATTTGAATTCGGTGCCAAGCCCGCTTACGTCTGCCCACTTGGGTTGTTCAGTTCACGACGAGCTCATGGCGGGAGTGGACTTAGCTCATCTATCTACTTACTCCATACTTGGCTTGTCACCGACTTCATATCGAAAAGTGGTAGCACAAACCAATAATAGTAGGTATTACGTGTATTATTGTCTGTTGGATTAAATCGGTATTTTGATATTTTAAGCTTTTTAGTTTTGTATTTTTTGGAAGTCGGTTTTATTTTTTTTGGTAAAAATTTGTTAATTTCTTGCTTTTAAGTGAGACGGTTTGTAATGTATCTAAGTTACAATAGCCTGAAGTTAACTACTCATTATCTTTTACAAAATATTGCTCTTCTCGATGCAGGGACGTTAATTTTTGAGGAGTGCTCCTGGTACATCACACTCAGTTCCACTTTGCCATATACGTTGTGAGTTGTGACGAGCATAAATTGTTTAGGAACCATTTAAAGTTAACGAATCGGAACTCGTGAAATACCTATTATTGAGTAGTTCCGATGATCATCTGTGGTCTTCATCATCAGTTCCACTTCTTCAAATTTTGCTTTCCGAAAGCAAATGAACGATTTACTATAAAAAATACTCAAATCGGTATAGGTGTGCTTATTATTTTTGAAGAGTTCCCTCGATTTCTCCAAGATTACATCATCAGATCCCGATTTGGTGACAATGGGACCTAATTGAGAGTAAACCCTTTCAAACAAAAAAAAAAATCGAAATTGGTCCAACCGTCTTCGAGTAATCGGTGAACCTACATAAAAAAAAACATACATACAATCGAATGCATAACCTCCTGAATTTTGGAAGTCGGTTAAAAAGTTAAAATCGAAATAGGTAAATGAACGTGTTACATTACGTTCCAGGTCACATTAACTTACCCAAAAAACGGGGACTATTGTGACGCTCACTAGTAGCAACACTTATAAAAGTTGTGGAGGTTTTGTGTTCCAAGTTGTCATAAATTAATAAAATTGATATTTTATTAAAAATGTGGTTCTATCCTGCTTTTTAATTTTCGAAGATTGGTTTTTACACCCTCTCACTACAAAATTCGGCATTTTTTCTTAAATAAATAGAAATTATTACAGCGTGACACTCCGCGCGTCGGAATTGCTTGACTGACAAGGTAAGGCGTAGTTTCGTTATATGTGTGTGCGTGTAACTGTGCATGTACACGCCGAGGCGTAGTTTTACGGCTTCACTTCTTTGTTCACAGCGCTCCGTCTTGAGTTTTTATTTCGTCTGAGCATTCAAGTGAATTTCAAGATTTTCTCGGAAGCTCTGGGATGAAAATCCTTTCTTTTCAGTTTATTTTGGTGTATTTGTGAAAGCAACAGTGTAAATTACATACATAAAGGTATTTAAGATTACAATACAAACCAGTTTATAACAAGTCCTATACTTTTAAGTGAATAAAACAGGTCGCTATAGGTAGCTGTATAGGAATTCAATCGAAGTTGCAATTTAACATATAATTCTTAACTAACGTCTACTTCTTTTAAACTGCCATTCTGCCAAATTTCAGCTTCCTGGGCGAAGTAATTTTTGAAATTTCTTGATCATTAAGTGAATTTTCATATAAAAATACCATCAAATTTTTCGACTTCCGAAAATTCTATTCTATCTATTCTTAAAAATTTCTTTCATACTAACATCACAACAATTTTTTTTTTACAATACTAAGAATAGAAAATGCGTTGAGGTAACCTAGTACGTTGCAAATATAAAACACCGGTACCTATTTATTATTTTCCTTTGATCCGTTTAGATAACTCTGTTCCGTAATTAGTTAAAATCTCAAAAAGTAAAAATTTTGCTCTCGTTTTTTCGTAATAATTACTAAAGAAGATGTTTTTTTAAAGCAATTCTTTATCGATTTTTTTCATAACCACTTTTATTTTTGCCTTTTTGTTACTTAGGTTTCGTACTTGATTATTCTGTTCTAGGCAATATGCAAAATGCTAGCGTTTGTAAACGAACGAAATGTATTGTTTATACTTTTAAAATAAATATTTTTAGCTATGCGATTAAGTATTATATTATGAAAGTTTACCCACCGCTATAAGTAATGGCTCGAGCCAACCCCGCAAGTTGCAAAGACGCATATATCACCACTAAGAAGCAAAAACTTAGAGGTTTTTTTTGCCAACATGCAATCTAAAACCGTTATTCCATAAAGATAAGAGTAATTTTCCTGTCTCCCGTCTGATTTCAAAAATAATTTACTGCAATTTTATTACTTCTCAACATAGTATACACGGTAATTTCGACGATGCTTTAGCAGTTCATTTGATTCCACTGGATAACCTATAACAAAGAGATGACCAGGAATTTAGCCCATTCTGAATACTGAGACATTTGACTAATCAACGCCCAGCAGAACCTTTTAAAGCTAGGAACATGAAATTAGGCACAGAGATTCCTATAGGAGTAAAAAGAATGTGAAAGGTTGTAAAAAACTGTTAGTTACGAAATGATATGTGTTTAATCATTTCAAACAAATAAACACGTTCAACAAATCAACCCCTAAAGTGAAAATACTGAAATTATTAAGGACTGAAGAAAAGGGTTGTAAAAATGTACATTTTAGAAGCACGGATACCTACTATATTACGATACTTAATGCTTGATATCTTCTTTAATACTTACTTATAATAAAACTGTTAAGAGGTCAATTCTGTACATTGAATATATATTCAAAATTAATATTGGAAGATGAATGGTGATCGATACTAATGCCAAAAATGCAATCAGTAAATTTTTTGTCTGTCTCTCTGTCTGTCTGTATGTGCACGCATGGGTCAAAAACTACTGAAGGGATTTTAACCAAACTTGGTACGATTGTAGTCCATACTCCTGGGCAGGTATAGGCTATATAACATAACGCTAAGACACATAGGAGCTGAGCAGTGACGATATTTGAAGCAAGTCGGATGAAAATGCGCTTTCGAGCTCTTATCCCCGTATACGTTTACTCAATCACGCAAAAACGGCTAAACGGAATTGGATGAAATTTGGCATGCACGTTGTCAGGGGTACTTTTCATCCCGGAATTCCCGAATAACTATACGATTAGCATGGAATTAATAGGTAGGTATATAGAACCGTGTTCAGCGCACGCAGAGCGATGCAATTTCGCGGGTAGTGGAACCAGCTTGCTACCTCTCCCGGCGTGAAATGTTCGTAACCTTCCACGGACGCAATGTTAATGGTTTTACTGCTTAAATTTTGAATAGTGCTGATTTAAAATTATACTTCGAAGAAACGTAACAGTTATATTCATTATGGTCCTCGCAATACAACCACTTAATACCAATATCGTCTAATATTGCCGGTTCAAAAACTATTAAATAGATTGTAAACACAGACATATTGCATAGAGAAGACGGCGCAAGTTTTATCTCGAAGCGTGTCACGATTAAGCTCTATTGCACAAACAAATGTATGTAAATATGAAAATGAATCCCTATTTCCCTTGGTCACGGCATCACGCGTGAACGGCTGGACCGATCACAATTAAATTTGCATACACGTTGTCAGGGTACCGAGGAGATAAGGCACTTTTTATGCTGGAATTCCCGCGGGAGCTCCGAAATTACCGCAAGTGAACAACATTAAAATTCAGTTCGATTTCAAATCTACTTGCAGCAAATCGTTTCGCAAATAAAAAGCTTATTTGAGATTTATATCAATTGTAAGAATTCTGAGTTATAAATGAAAGCTAGCAGCAGGTTTTTGATGGCCATTCCACTAAAATGATAGCCTTACTAGCTGTTCCCCGCAGTTTCACTCACGTTAATTTCGGAGTTCCCGCAGGAATTTGCGAATAAAAAGTAGCGTATGTCCTCCTCTGTACCTTGGGTCAATTTTATGAGGATAGATTGAGACGTTAAGGCGTGAAGGCGTAACAAACAAACAAACGATTAAACTCACATTCTCGTTTAGGTTAGCCTGTAAGGATTATGTGGTTTTTGAAATAAATAAATAAAATATGAAAGGATTCTATTGATATTTACATCTGCGATGGAACACTTGAATATTATGAGAGGTCAGTGCAAATTGCGTTTCAGGTTGCGGTCATGGTATTCTCTAGGTATCTCTACCTATTCGTATGTTAACCATGAACCCGAGGTTACACAGCCCACCGCTCCACAATCACTTTCGTCCACATTACCATGTGTGTACCGCTTAAGGATACGACGACGTTGTTATCTTAATGGTCGTGCTTTGGAATTGCGGTTTCACAGCCGCCATGTCAACAAAGGGCCTTAACACACCGTCCGGTCCGTCCGCCCGCGATGTTTTGCACGCGTGTCGGGAATATCACCCTACTTCAAAGTTTGTTTAGTTAATTTTTTGTTTTTTTTTTTTAATAATAGGTAGGTACTTCTTGGTGCAATGAGAGTAAACTTTCATGGTTGAATTTTAATTGAATGATAGCCAAGAAATATTTCGTTTGTTCAGTTCGTAAATTTTTGTTTTGTTGTATTTCTAGTTTCCTTTTGTTTTTTTTTTTTACTGATAGAGTAAGTTTAATATATTCTAATTTGTTTATTAATATAATACCTGTTAGTTTCTTAAGAGAAAAAAATAATTTAACAGTCATTTGCAAAGCTGTGTTCACGTGTTTATATTGCTCATTGTAAAATAAGCAACGGCACATGCAGTGTTTCCTGTACGAAAAATTAAATGTCAAATTTATTCACTCTACGTCTTGAAAATGTTCAAATATTGCGCGTTTGCAATTCGACGCTGGGTCGCTCCATGTGTATGGGAGCCTAAAGCCGCGTTTACTCTCACCAAATACATCCCAACTTGTGCACATTGTAAAATAACAATGACAAAAAGATTTTAAACAAATAGTAAAACTATTTTCCTTCGCCAACGCAGGTTAGGTTTGTTTTCCTATTTCAATGTTTTCAGGATATTGTCGACATTGCATCTTAGATTTAATGTTGAAAGTAGCTTTTTTTTACTTGATAATTTAACTGTTGGAAGCAACGCGTAAAGACCTGAGGAATAGAAAATTAATCGATATAATCCACATTCCACATGAAAAAAAGCTATACAATAAGCTAGTAAAAAATAAAAATAAAATAGTAAAAGCAAAGAAAATAATACATTAGGGTAATACATATCAACATGCAGGTTCCAGCAATGTATACAATATAGATAATACATCAAATATATATCCGTTAACACGTTAAGTGCGGAACGAGGCCTAAATCACCCCACATGCAACTTCCTTGTGGTGCGGCAAGGAAAAACGTGAACATCTCTGTCGTGCGAAGGGCATAGCTTTGGTTTGGTCCAGTGTAGAAAAGAGATAAATGTATATTTGAGATGCGCTAATGGTCCCGGACTCGGTGGTATACCTACCTTGGTACCGGATGTCTTAGGCCTCGTACCGCACTGAATTAATATAATTTTAATGCAGTGCGGAACGAGGCTAAAACGTCCCATATCCGCTCGGACCTCGTACCGCACCCAACGCGAGCTCCCCGCGACTAGTGTTGTGCATCACGTCGATTGGAGAGCACGTCCTTTTACATCGCCGAAGATGTCTAAACGATGTCGGAAGAAGTTAATTTTAAAAAACCCAGAAACGGAACCAAAACAGGTAAGTTTTTTAATTGATATTTTTGTAGGTAGTGAAAAACTCCACAAAAAACGCAAAGCAGCCGTTGACAAAACAGGTAGAGGAGTAGAGTAGTAGGAGAAACTTATAGAATCTTTTATAAAAAAGGAAATCGATGAGATCCCAGGTAATGTAATGCTCAGATATATTTCTTGACAGTTAAAACAAGTAAACTTTCAATAGGCTGACGATAGTCAACGTGTAGAAGCTTTCATAAACTAAGCCTGGTCATTATTAAGTTATTTATTATTGTTTCATTTTCGCAAAATTAAATTATTTTGAATTTAAGCTACCTTACCTACCTACTATTTCAACATTTAAAGCATAAAGCAAACACATTCATTTAATGCAGTTATACATTATCATTGTTATTCTCATCTACGATCTAACCTAAGTAACAATGCCAGTTTTATTACGTTATCTTTACATTTTTGTTATTTTTCAGCACCTGAAAGCAGCGCACGTCATTGCCTTGAAAAGGGTGAAAAAAGAAGAAGATGTGTTGGTTGTTACCAGAAACTACGCACATTTTTACCATCTCGTGAAACTGAGAAAAAATCCAAAAAGATTTTGACTCAGTGCTCTAAGTACAAAAAATCTTATTGTCTACCCTGTTTCAATGAAAAACACTCATAAATAAGTACAAAATATATATTGAGATTTTTTATAAAAAAGTATATTGTTACTGATTTTTTTATGTCAATTAATGTTTTAATAAGTGTATTTTTAAAGCCCGAGGCAGAGTAAATAAGATAGTTTCTTTTCTACTTCTGGTTTTCTTTTTTTTCTATGCTGTGACTATTATTTCACACGAAAATAGTTAAACGTCGTTGCGTCGATATTATTTTTCTCATCACTAATCTTAGCGAAAATTTACACTATTTCAGTGCGTTACGAGGTGTATAAGATCCCATATTTTGTTTTGCCAATAATTAATAAACTAGCTATCAGATCCCGGGGCGACGGTACATTAAGGTTCATCAATTCACTGTCTATGTCGTTAAGGACCAAAATTTTCATTTATCTTTCATTTCGCGCCAGAAAATGGATTTTAGTCTGTTAAAGGAGGTGGGGTCTAATAGACCGCGTGTCGCCCTAACGTCTGGTCACGGTGCGGGCCGATAATACCTCGTGCCGCAGGAACGGAAAGTTTGCAAAAATTGGTGCCGCAGCTAACGTGTTAAATCAACAACATATCAAAATACACCTATTGCACAAAGGTATGTGTAATGTGTATGACAAACGGCAAACGGCACGCGCTTAAAAAATGTTTTCATATTTCAATACAGGCTTATAGGAATTCATTTTTTCATAATGTATTCGGAACGAAAAGGTTTTTTTTTGACATAAAACTATTTTGAGCACGGAGGGAAAATATTTGGCGACACAGTTGCGTTACGCGTGAAATACATATCCCATCAAAAACATAAATGTGAAAGTGGAAGCCAATGTTCAGTATTAGCTTAAGCTTAGTTGTCGACTTCGCCGACAAAAGAATTGATATCTAAATAGGTGCCAAGTTCTGTAGATAATCCTGAAATATATTCAAAGGAGCATAGAACTTGGCTAGTTTTCACACACCAGTTATCTTATATTTGGCTAAAAACTAGTATAAATATTTTTGATATTGGCTTATTTTTAGCAGCAAACTAAATATTGAAGGGGTGAGATCTATTGACCTTATAGTATAAAAACAGTAATTTGCTCATAATAATATAAAAAATATTCATAATTTGACTAGCTAAAGATAACTTTAATGTGAAAAGTAGCCGAATTCTATGCTCCTTTGAATATATTTCAGGATTATCTACAGAACTTGGCACCTATTTAGATATCAATTCTTTTGTCGGCGAAGTCGACAACTAAGCTTAAGCTAATACTGAACTTTGGCTTCCACTTTCACATTTATGTTTTTGATGGGATATCACTACTTTTTGTACAGAAATTACTAGTAGGTATTAGGTACTTGTTCATAATAAAATTAATACCAAATGGTCTCTGTTAATCTATTGTATTTCAATCTGTTTACGGGGTAGTAAGTATCTACTGAAACTAATATGTTTGGATTTAAAACAAATCAAACTATGTAAAGACTATAACACATAAACATATACATAAATATTTAAAGATCATAAAATCCAAAGACCGGCTGTCATCAATTTTGATTGATGATTCTTACATTACAGGCAGAATAAGTAAGGGTTCGTGTAATATTACACACAGTGCTGCACGCCAGTTGTCAGCTTGAACTCGGCTTAACATGCTACAGCGTGTCTAGATTCAATACATAAAATAATAAATAAAACAAACACGAATAAAAATAGTTACATTTATAATTAAAACGTATTTTGCTTACATTTAAAGAAAACACCGCATGCAGTAAAATATTTTGGAGACATGACACTACAACTCTTGTCGACAGACACCACAACCATAAACGATTATATTTTTTTTCCCCTGATCCTGCATCGCTCCTATCGCGTGACGTACTAACGAGTGAAGAATCAGAGCTTCTATTTGAGAATACGTGATTCATATTGACATGTTTATGTGAAATAGTTTTTGAGTTATGACGGGGTCAAAAGTTACACACGGTGCTGCTCGCCAGTTCTGTTAGCCTGAACTTGGCTTGACACGCTACTGCGTGTCTAGATATATAGGTCACAATATTATTGTATATTAACAGAAATGGATAAATGAATCGGAAAAGAAAAACTTTTTACAGAAATTATTAGTAGGCACTTATTATTCATAATAAAATGGTTTTTGTCAATTTAGTTTATTTTCCTACGTTTCCGTGGTATAACTATCTTTTTTGTGTTTTCTGTATTTTCTTGGACGTTTAAAATGTTTGAGTGAATTGCCCGTTCAGTTTTTTTTTTTTTTTTTTACGCGTTTTCTGTTTATAGTTAATTTGGCCAAGCCAGGGCGGTATAACGTGCGCAGGCGGTTGTACTCTACAATACAGCTCTCTTGTGCCTTGATTTGACTTGGATCTAAATTGATAAGATGTACTCCATCTAAGGTTTTAACTCTGGAAAGTCCAACGTAAATGATTTGGTGTAACGTAAAAGTGTCACCCACCAGTAATTAATAACACCAAATTAAACGACTCATTGTACAATTAATTAATATTTAAGACGATCAAGACGAAGACGACACTAAAAGAATACACTAGAAGACCCGGTGAACTTTGTATCATCTACAAGACAACCAAGTAACACTATATTTTATTTCTAAAATGATAAAAGAGATCGGACTTCACTTCATCAATTCTTTTGCGACAAGTCAAAATCAAAGTCATAGTCAAATCGTTTAATCAAATTTGGCCAATAATGTGTATCTTATTGACGTCAATAAAATTACAGTTATTATGACAGCAGCCAGCACCCATAAAATATCCACCCTTCACAGCTTCCTAGCGCTATGGCTGAAGAGAAAAAGCTGCGCAACAAACTCCAGTAGCACGATACATTACGTCATCATGCGCATAAAAAAGGATATTGAGGACTTAAGCCTCCTAGAAGTCGAACTAGAATCGCAGCTATTGAAGCATCTTCCATAACTTTGCCTATATCGGCTAAATCTTGCACAGTGTACATGACTGCAATTATACAGCTGCCTTTTAAATCCATGTTGCCATTCCAAGTGAGAAGAATTGCTGGATTATGCCGTTAATGTAACGAGATTCTTCTGTACTGTCGCAGCCTGAAATTTTTGAGGAGGTCAAAAATTTATTGCACAATACACAATTTTGTTGAACACTAGCTGTTGCCCGCTGTTTCACCCGCGCTAATTTTGGAGTTTTCTTAGTAATTCCGGGATAAAAACCCTCACCCTACCCGACCCTATGTCGCTTAGGAAACTCGCCTACATGTATATCTCTAGATATTGCTGTCAAAATCATCTAGACAGTACCTGTACAGTTTCTGTTCGAGGATTATACGTCGCACTCGTAGGCGGACGAAAGAGCCAAATAACCGTCTCTATCCAGAAGCAGTTTTATTCTTGAAAAAGAATTATTTATTCATCATTTTTACATACAGAACTTTCTTTGTCAAATGTGAATAATATGTAATGGATATTTGCGTGAACTGATGAAAATATTCACAGATATTCATAAATTATTTACGTCGTACGTAAAACAAACGCTGATTTACTTTTAACTTGAGAATAGCTAGTTTTATACGTAAAAACCATAGAAATATTCGTGCTGATAACGAAAGTATTAATTGTCAATGTTTGACTCAGTTTAATGGAGTGACGTAAAATACATCATTAAGAATACTTCAAAATTTTGATTAGCCAGTTATATACTTCAATACTCGACTTTGTTATATTACCTTCTTGATAAGGATATATCTAAAAACTGAAGATATTGATAATTATCATTTTTTTTTAAGTTTTTCCAGTTTTCAGATTTTTCCCTTTGTTTACGCTTAAAAGTCTACCTTGATGCCAAATATCAAGTTCCTAGGTCATCTGGAAGTCGGTTATAATTTTGGTCTATAGGTCAGTCAGTGATAAAAATCACGATTTTTGGACGTTAATATCTAAAAGCCCGTATGAGGTGTGCTTATGAAATTTGGAGCACATGTTTATCTCGCGAGCCTTAATACATGAGCCAAATTTGACATGTTTATGTTAAATAGTTTTTGAATTATGGGGGGGTGAAAAGTGGCTCCAAATGGTTCGTGTAATATTACACACGGTGCGGCTCGCCAGTTCTGTCAGTTTGAGAACTTCGGCTTGACACGCGCCCGCGTGTCTAGATAGTAGATATATATACCATAAGTTTTTTTAATACTTAATGCAGCAGTCAAGTACTTACAATACCATCACAAGTATACGTATAAAGTGATGGATGTTTCAACCAAACCGACAGCGCCATTGCTCTAGCTAGAGTCTAGCAGTTAGTAAGCCATATCTCTACGCGACGCGCCCCAAGTTCGAGTTCCATGTTGGGAGCAGTTGTTATTTAGGACAACACCCAATTTAGTACCCGCTCTACTTAGTTTGAGATCAAACTTCAAGACAGTGTTAATTTTTATGTGGTATTGTCCAAGCATTATTATTATTATTATTGAATCTACATCACAAAGTAGATCTTTAAGGTTAGTCAAACTGCATTTAGATAACTTTTGTTTAATTTATTTACTCATGTAATTATGTATCATTTCGACGTGTAAGTATCTAAAATTATTTTAGATATTTGATAATGTTATTAGGTATTTGTTCGTAAGGACGATTAACTAATTGATTTTTAAGTTTAATTTGCAAAAACTTCGTTATGGTGATTATTTATTCTTAGGATAGTGACATACAGGAACCATTTCCTCACAGTCAGTCAGTGATAAGTGTACTTCCTCATATTACATCTTACGTGTATTTGTGTATAAAGTGAAGTGTTCACAAGAAATCAAGTTATCCTTGCAGTTAATATCCTTATCCTTCGGTGATACGAAAGCATGGCGCCAGCTGACGTAGTCAATAAATTTCCTCTTAACAAAATGGGGGAAGATCAGCAACCTCGAGAAACGAAGCTACCCTGCCCAATGCCAGAAAGCAGTTGTAGCAAGACGGCTGGCAACCAAAGCAAGATGGCCGCTAACCCTTATATCTCTACACTGTTCGCACTAGAAGACATAGATAGTCAACCTTCGTGCTTTTCCTGGCTATCATTACTGTTTTGCTTCAGAAGAGACGCAAATATTTCAAATTCCGGTGAGAATAAATGTGTTGAAAAATCGAATTGCTGCACGCTATCTGATTCGGTGGAGTTTTTAGATTTTTCGAGTTTAAGCCTATGTTTTGGGGATGATTACCAGTCCATTAACACGAGTCCAATATCGGCATACAGCAAAGACGCTACAGAAAATATTCAGGAGATTAATAATTTGGGAAACGATGCTACTAAATCTGTCAAGTCCTTCATGATCCCAGTGACATCGGCAACACATGAGGTGAAGCGTAGCCATAGAACGTGGTGGTCCAAACTATTTTGGTGGAGGAGAAATAAATAAAACTGATGAAAATTAAAAAATCACGTTGGCATTAGATTCAGTGTGTTAATAACAATGGTGTGGTAGGTAATATTAATAAACTCATCATATTAAAAATGTGTAATTTCTTGTTTGGAAATAAAACAAATTTTATCGATTGATTTCATGTATTTGTTTCTACATTATATTTCTGCAATTTGTATTAACTAATTACTTGAAATTGATAATTTCCTATAATAATGCATTTTTTATTATTCGGTTTAAAACAGGATTTATCAGAAAAAATACCTATACAAGCTTTTCAATGCGGTTTCACCCGCGGTAATTTCAAAGTTCCCGCAAGAATTCCGGGACAAAAAGTACCCTGTGTACCACGGTACCACTGACGACGTGTGTGCAAAAAACTTTCGCATTTAAAAGGATATAATATAAGGATAAACACCCTATAGGGAAATTATGAGTTTGCGTCGAAATTGAAATATTTTACGGGACGCATGGGAACTTGGTGTCATTGTTTTTTTCAAAGACAAAGGACATTTTTTTTTTTAAGACAAAACTAAACTTATTACGAAATAAAGACTAACTTTGAATAAGTTTAAGAAGAAGACGGCGTTTAAATAAAAAAGTTTTGTGATCAAGGTTAATAAGTTTAATAGCGTTATTTCCTTTTGGCTAGCCTTGTGGCGTAAAGATTTTCAAACTTTGCCTAAGCACATCTCAAGCTGCGATGACGTCTTTATTAAAATACTATCATTCATATTCACAATTTCTGTGGAAACGCTGAGATGCTTTGCAAATTTAAAATAGATATAATACTTATATTATTTCGTGCTTCATATAGTAGGTACCTAACTACCTACCCATTTCAGTTAAGAATTTAGTGAGTGTTTACTGTTTACACATGTATGTGTACGCGTGTGTGCATTTGGACAATATGTGAAATCTAAATCTGGAAATTATGTGAATTTTTAATTAATATATACCTACCTATAGTAAAATATGAACGCTTAATATACAAATACATTGTGCAGATAATAGCAAAAATGGAATATCGAACAAACAATTTCTTTTTATCATCTACATAATTTAGTCAAACGAGACAAAAGTATCATCCAACCTTAGAATGTAAACCAATAAGTACTTATCAAGAGAATTTTTGGCATATCTCAGTGATGGATCCAGAAACTTTATCAAGCGCTCATACTGTTGATCTATTCATGGAATCGTAAGCCCTTCTTAAGGATTTATCGCATTACTTAGCCAACTTACCGATAAGTATCCTCACTTGAGCTCCACTTGTATCTAATATTATGAACTCGCGTTGTGACAACTGACTGCGAGAAAAGGACTTCCTACATGAAACATCTTTGTTTTCATAGTCTATCTTTCTCGCTCGTCGAACTTAGGTAGACAAAAGGATTGTCCCGTAACTTAAGTGTCTTCTGTCGATATTTTTTCCACACCTATAGATAGGTATATTAGTAAGCTTAAGCTTGTTCAATATTTTCAAAAATGGAACAGGAATTTGAATACATTTAAATATTATTGTTTTCCACTCCTGGCGTTACAGTGACGGTGATTAATAAATCTAATGGATTAATTAATGGACTTTTTGATAAACGTAATCAACTGTTTTTTTTTTTTTCCTGGCCACTTTATGGCAATGCTGATGGCCAATTGTTTTCTATTCAATTTCAATTGTTTTTTTTCTCTTCGCAGTTGTGTACTTTGTGTAGTATTTATGTGTAAAAATAAATAAACTGAAGTTAATCTCAATGTTGCGTGTAATAATCTCGACAACAGTAGGTAAGCACATAGTGGGTTAGGTACTGAAGTATAACTGTATAGGGACTGATTGCGTGACTCCACTGTCCAATCGGATCTAACATTGTTACAGGCTTAAGACTGTATAGAAACTACTTTAATTCCTGATTTATTTATTTAGCCTGTAATTGAAGCTGTCCGGACAAAAGCAACATAAAATTTTATCCTAGTAAAAGTTACGTGCGGTAATCAACTTCAAAAATTCTATACTTTATTATAAAAAGCGTTATAATTTATTATCTACAACTCTCTCGACGCGTCGCGCGTCGGTTTTCTCATCTATTTTTATTAACGTCCCCACAAAAATTTACAGAAAAACATAGGAAAATATCTTAATGACAGGTACCTACTACTGGGGAATTGAGGAAGCGCAACAGCCCTGTAACTCGTATGTGCCAATTATATAATGATATATGTATACTAGCGCCAAAATATCATTAAATCCAAAACCTGATATATCCCATTTAAAAAAAGACAATAATATGATTAAAATATAAATTATGTTTAAAAGTAATTCGACACTAGTTCGAAGTGACCTATCTATGAATTTTTAGGCGCTGCACTGCGCGCGCACCTACGACTCAATAAAATATTGCTCTATAAATAACTAGCTGTTCCCGGAGGTTTCACCCACAATAATTACGGAGTTTCCGCGGAATTCCGGTATAAAAAGTACCCTATGTCCTCCTCTGTACCCCTGGCAACGCGGTGAAATTGCATGGTGATCGGTTGAGCAGTTAAGGCGTGAAAGCGTAACAAACAAACAAACTCACTTTCGGAGAAGGACTAGCTGGGTCCCGCGGTTTCAACCGAGGTAATTTCTGAGTTCCCTCGGGAATTCCGGGATAAAGGTACACTGTATCCTTTTCTGTGCCCTTGACAACGATGTTTTATGCAAAATGTAATGTAGTTAAGCCCGCTTTAATTTCGGAGTTCCGCGGGAATTTCGGGATAAAAAGTACCCTATGTCTTTATCTGTAAAACAAACAAACAAATCCACTTACACATTTATAATAAGTAAGGATACGTTTTATGCGTTTCTGCGCTTATTAATTACTAGCTGTGCCCTGCGGTTTCACCCACGGTAATTTCGGAGTTACCGCGGGAATTCCGGGATAAAAAGTACCCTATCTCCTTCTCTGTACCCCTGGCAACGTGCATGCCAAATTACATCCAAATCCGTTCAGCCGTTATTGCGTGATTGAGTAAACGTATGCGAGGATAGATCGAAAGCGCATTTTCATCTGACTTGCTTCAAATTTATCGTCACTACTCAACTCCTTTGTGTCTTAGCGTTATGTTATATAGCCTATAACCTGCCCGGGAGTATGGACTACAATCGTACCAAGTTTGGTTAAAATCCCTTCAGTAGTTTTTGACCCATGCGTGCACATACAGACAGACAGACCGACAGACAAAAAATTTACTGATTGCATTTTTGGCATCAGTATCGATCACCATTCATTCTCCAATATTAATTTTGAATATATATTACGACCCGATTGGCGCAATGGTCACCATGCCTGCCCGCTAATCAAGAGGTTCCGGGTTCGATTCCCGGTGGGGGTGGACTTTGTGTGATGAACACAGGGTTCCATTTTCCAGTCTGGGTGTATATATATATCTATAGTATAATATATATGTAATAATATGTGTAGTATATACCACGTTTGCTTGGTATCCACGACACAAGCTTATAGCTTAGTGTGGGATCAAGTAGATCTGTGTGTTGTGAAGTGGATTATTATTATTATTATTATTATTCGATGTACAGAATTGACCTCTCTACAGTTTTATTATAAGTATAGATAGATATATCCATTACCTACCTACATAGTAGGTACATATCAAAAATTGTTACAATTTGATAATAATAATAAAGTGTACATACGGAACATATAATGAGGTCTTTAGGTACTCGTGGGAATATTTGTGTTCGAGTTAGCTGGCTGTCATCAAAGTAACTAAGTACAGCGAAGTTTCTATTGATAGGTACTTAATCATAACGAATTGATACCGACGACAACTGTATTACGATAACAAATACGCAGATTCGAATCCTATTGCCTATAAGTATACTGACTATTATCATATCATCATAATATATCTTACATACTCAGACGAAATAAAAAATCCGTCTGAGCTTACATATTATAAAACAAAGTCCTGCGTCACGTCTGTCTGTCTGTTCGCGATAAACTAAAAAACTACTGAACGGATTTTCATGCGGTTTCCACCAATAGATAGAGTGATTCCAGAGGAAGGGTAACTTATAGGTGTATAGTTTCTCCTGAAATTGCCGCGAGAACTCTGAAATTACCGCGGCTTAAACCACGGGGGACAGCTAGTTATAAAACAAAGTATTCGCCCCGTCTGTCTGTTCACGACAAACTAAAAAACTACTAAACGGATTTTCATGCGGTTTTCACCAATAGATCCATGAGGAAGGTTTAGGTTTAGATTTCCCTAGGTTTTGTGTAAATTGGTGGAAATATAACGATAATTGTTGTAGTGTCGGAAAAAGTGCATTAAATTTTGCATACCTACTACACAATACACAATGTCCGTCCGGGGTACAGAGAAGGACATATTATGGTATTTTTCTCCTAGAATTTCCACGTAAAATCCGAAATACTTACCAGACAGCCGTAGATAAGCCTTTACCCATAAACTACTTTCAACTAACAAACATTGGACGCTCTCGTATTATGTTATATAGGCAGACTTGGACTCAAAAAGGCAGCGGAAGTTTGCTAGACTATTACTTTAGCTAGTCAAATTTTGTATCTTCTTTATATTATTATGAGCAAGTTACTGTTTTTATACTGTAAGGTCAATAGATATTACCCCTTTAAAATTTCGTTTGCTGGTAAAAACAAGGCAATATCGAAAATATTTATACTATAGTTTGTAGCCAAATAAGATAACTTGTGTGTGAAAACTAGTCAAGTTGTATGCTCCTTTGAATATATTTCAGGATTATCTACAGAACTTGACACCTATTTAGATATCAATTCTTTTGTCGGCGAAGTCGACAACTAAGCTTAAGCTTAATACTGAACTTGACTTCCACTTTCACATTTGGACATAGATAAGCAATAGTGTGTTAACCCTTACTGGAGAAATTTTAAGTAAATTAAAGTTTTAAAATTATAGCGCCATTTTGTTTCAACATTTTTATGTTCAATATTTAGTTATATATTTAAACAATGTAATAAGGTAAACACATAATTAAAAAACGTTCTCTAACTCTCAATAAACTGTTCTGAATCAATAACTTCGTTTTGTGGGTTAACATATTGTCTGCATCCATTTATGTTTTTGATGGGATACAGTTTACAAAAACAATGTATGTGTTGGGGAGTGGGCAAAGTACGACCTGCGGCCGTGAAAGTATTCGGCCCGCGGTGGTCCTTCGAAATGTATAGTAATAAATTTTAACGGTCATGTATAGGTAAAGGAGCCAGCTAGACTAGTTAAGTCATCTAAGGGCGGCGCCACAGTCTCGGCGGCGGCGGTGGCGGCGGCGGTAGCGGCAAAAACAAATGGTAGACAACATAAGAAGTTGGCCACAGCTCGCGCCGCTGATAGCCGCCACCGCCGCCGCCGAGACTGTGGCCAAGGGGTTACCAAAACAAAATGCATTTTTTCTTTATATATGGCCCTCCGCCGAAATTTCACAAACTTCCTGGCCCTTTGCCCACTAGAGCTTAAAATTTACTTACTATTTATCTTCTTAATATATATAAATCACGAGGCACGTTGTTTGTCCGCGATGGACTCCGAAACTACTGAACGGATTTTGATAAAATTTTGTAACCATTTATAATATGGTCCAACTTAAAAGATAGGGTAGTTTTTAACCCGGAATTCCCGCGGGAACTCCGAAATTACCGCGGATGAAATCGCGGGGGACAGCTAGTAGTAGATAGTATATTTTCCTAGCTATACCTACTAAAACTCATTCATTATAATTATTGATAAGCTTTGTGCACACGAGGACGCATTATTCGAAAACAAAAACCGTATCCATACATTGAGTTAGTTTCCCAGAGGTGTCGTTAACCCGTATGTCGTAATCACGTTACCGGT
Organism: Zygaena filipendulae; assembly: GCA_907165275.2. Lineage (NCBI taxonomy): Eukaryota > Metazoa > Arthropoda > Insecta > Lepidoptera > Zygaenidae > Zygaena > Zygaena filipendulae. The sequence goes on from OU015659.1 coordinate 9,135,934, forward strand.
CGTAAACCGTTTTACTGGGCCACAAACAAATTAAAGGATTTTATCACTGATAAATGGATGCACGATAAACATTAGATAGATACACGGAAATAGGTCATTCCAAAAAACACTCACACTTCATCGTGTAAAACATCGCCACTCCGTGAGAATCGTATTGTTATCCCTATTTTTCACACTTTTATTATACCATACGTAAATAGTAAATACATAATATGTAGAATACAGAAATATTTACCTATATAGTTGTTTCTGTACTCTATATGTACTGTAACTGTAATAGAGTTATAATGGTATTCCTTTTATTTATAACATTATAGTAGTTTATGCAACTGTCATATAATGAAGGGTATTAAAACACGAGACGTGTGAGTTTATGAAACGAGCGCAGCGAGTTTCATAATAGTAACGAGTGTTTTTTTTGATACCCGTGTTATATGCAGTTGCATACACTACTTTATCTTCACTAATGCAATTAATCAAACAACAAGAGTAAAAGCATTAAATTAAATTCACGCGTACGTGTATTGTCACAGTGATTTTGCCGCCATTAAAATCTAACCAATGAGAGCGCAGCTGCGCGCATCAATAAAACGCGACCAACCTGATTGGCCCTGCAATCAAGTTGGTCGCGTTTTATTGATGTTATAATGAGATTTTACGATATCGATGTGGATATTATACCATCATGTGAAATTGCTTAAATTGAGTGTTTTGTTGCCTGCGCTATAACAGTAGTAATTATAAGTCAAGTATTGGAAACATAAGTAGAATGTTACAACATTAGTGTAGATAAAAATTTAAATAATATCTTCACAAGTATTAATACCACTGCAGGCACTAAATAAAATCACACACGCCCTTCGTCTCATTTTTATACCCATAGTCTATCTTATACATACAGATATACCATTCGGTTTCCATTCCAATGTTTGCATTTCTCAAAACATATCTGTCATATCATTTAATCCTTGGAAGACTTTTTGACACATCCTCTCACAGTTGCTCCGCACCAGTTACTTCGTCCTATCTATTTTAGCGTCAAACTATATCAAAAAACTTTTACCCCATCGCTACACCACCACATTATATTTTGTCAAATAGATACAAACTACATGTCGCATGTTTGATGTCCCCCCCCCCAGGGTTGGCCAATGGAAATATTATATCATTCGGAAAGTTTTTTATTTGGACTGCTCGTTACACTGATCATGCTTTTTTTTCAGCATAAAAAAAGTTATAAATGTATCAGTGCCTATCAGTCGTTATCATAGATACATTCATATATTAGCTAGAAAGCAGTTTTTTTTACTGTGCCCGTATTAGTTTCATTTTAAAATCCAAGGTTAAATTCTGCTCATGCAACCATTATTCGAGCCACTTCCATTTTGATAAGGGTCTCTCCAGAAGTACTTAGTACTCATTCTAAGCCGATTGGCCGTTGAGGCAGCATTATATTACAAGGAAGGCCCTATAGATGCACACAGAAAATATTGTTTTTCGAGAACAGAATTGACCCCGGGTTAAAACAAACGCACTAAGTAAACACTGCCAACTAAATATAAATGAGACATTCATACTCTACAAAGGTGACTCATGTTCTTATTTTAAGTCATTTATAAGAATATAATTGACAAAAAAAACACCTAAGGCCGTGATATATTAGTAAATGACAAATGACCTTTATTTTGTCGATTCACGTGCGAACATTGGTGCAATAGGGTTTTCCGATAATATGCGACACTCTATAAGACGAAAGAGAAAGAAGGGAACGCCAAGTGCGAGTGCGACTTTTCTTACGATAAGGTTCTTTCTATTTTCTTCTTAAAAACTTTTTCATGTTTTGCATGTAGTCACTTTCAAGTAATATGCCTCTTATTGCTAATAACATAGTTGTATTGTTTGTAGTTTCAATTAATAGTGCTGTAGATTGCATAATCTTTGTCGGAGCTCTCGGTAGACACCGGAGGAATGAGCTCGAAACGAAATAATATCTATAAGGTTTGGTGCCGGACTTTGTTTTTATTATTAAAGGCTAGGCGTTTAACACAGTCCACCCGATGTTAGCGACGTTGTGTTCGAAGATTGTTAGCACACTTACCTATAGTCTTCTTCTAAACTTCACTAGGTTCATAGTATACCTAAAACTCACTAACAATTTGGAAAAAAATGACCAAACTTTTCGATGATAGTCTGTTAGTCTAACTAGTTGGAATAAACTTCCCTATGTATGCTTAGATCTTTAAAACTACGCAACGGATTTTCATGCGGTTTTCACCAATAGATAGATAGAGTGATTCAAGAGAAAAGTTTAAATCTTATTTTATCGTGGAATTTCCGCGGGAACTCCAAAATAACCGCGGGTGAAACCGCGGGGAACAGCTAGTACCTAATCGATAATGGCACTGGAATTTCATTCATGTGTTTTGAACACGCGACGCGTCGAGACTGGATTTGAATGAAACTTGACACATTTATGATTTCGTTTATCCCGGTACAAAAAATAGTTGCCGAGGGGATTCCCAAATTCACGAGGAAGGAACATTCTTAGTGTGAGAAACCAGGTGTTAAAATCTGTAACAAAACCTATAGCCATTAAAAAAGTTAAAAAAATTCGTGATTTGGATAATCTATCAAGGAACCCAAAAGACATTATGCGAATCCATAAAAATTTCTGTACTCAATATTATGCATACACTGAAAACACTCTTTGGGGAGTAAAGCAAATGCGAAAATCACTTTACGTATGAATACGTCGAAATATTGTGTTTGTCAATACCAGAAGTAATAAATCTCAAATGCACGACAGAATTTGAAAAAATATTACAAGATTAATTTAGTACTTTCATACTCTATAACAGAACTTTTTCTCTCAGACTGATTTGAGTGTTAACATTTATATGCATGTGATGATTATTTTTATAATCTTTATAATCTACTATGTAGGTATGTAAGTAGCTATTAAAGAAGTAAGCCTCAGTTCCCGCCAAAAACTTCCTGTCAAATAACTCATTAGTTACCACAAAACGTTCCATTTCACTTACACGCCGCGTTCTTAATGAATAAAACTATTATTATCTATTGTTCTAGCTATCGCCATTCTGCCAAGCTAAAACCGACGTTAATTGATCAAGCGCGCGCCGCCGCGAGCAATCATTAAAACTAATCTGTACCCATTTACACCGGGAGAACGATTTCCAACCGCAGCACTGTGGAAGTAAACAAAGAGGTTCAATACCAGTTGATTCTCTTCAGATACCTAGATGCCAAAGAGAATGTAACTACAGTGCCTAGTCCTACTAATATTATAAATCTGAACGTGTGGATGTTTGGATGTTTGTTACTCAATCACGCAAAAACGGCTGCACGGATTTGGATGAAATTTGGCATACACGTTTTCAGGGGTGCAAAGAACAACATGGAGTACTTTTTATCTCGGAATTCCCAGCGGGTGAAACCGCAGGGCACGACTAGTATTAGGTATAAATTAAGGAAACCGACTGAGTGATGAATCACAAAAATTCCGTACCTACTGGGAAATAAGATTCACCGGTATAATTGTGTGTTAAAAGAAATATGATTTTTGCCCGTGATGTCGCTCGCGTTAGTGAAAACTTTGTTTTGGCTAACGTCGTACTACAACAAATCCATTTAGTTATATTAAATTTGTTGTACAGTTTAAAAAAAATGCTGTTGGCAATACCAAGTTAGAAAATCATGTAGGTACCTACATTGATGGAAGTCAAATCCAAAAAATGAAGCTGGAATAATTTGCAATCATGAAATTTCTGGCTACCGGCTCGATATCTCACGTCACATCACAAAAGATCAGTAAATGACACAAAAACATTACATGAGACACGAATCAAGAGTTGTAGATATTAAAATATGCTTTATAATTCTAAAGCATAAAAATATAAATAACAGCTTCCTTTTGTAATATATGTCATAGAGATTTAATTTAATAGTCAGTTTTTACGGTAAAAACGTGTCTAGTTTAGTTGTTATATCTATAAATATATAAAATATACAAAATTAACAAAAAAGACATAGGGTAGTACTTTTTATTACAGAATTTTCGCGGGAACTCCGAAATTAACGCGAGTGAAACCGCGGGGAACAGCTAATATAGAATGATAAGAAAAAGAGACAAAACAACCACGCCGAAGATCAAGCAGTCTGAAATAAAAAAAAAATTACCTCCCTTAGCACTGAGTTACACCAGCCCTAATGATTGAACATTAGATAAAGAGAATTTGAGAAAATTCTATTAAATCCATTTGAGTTAATTGAACAAGCTTAAAACAATAATATGCCAATAAACCCAAGAACATAAGTAATAATGGCGATCATTATCTGTTCCCCTAAATCATATCAAAGCGTACTCAATCAACTACGTAACGTGATTAGCACAAATTTAGGGTTTATATCCTGATTGTGTATTCAACAATTTCAAACTAAATACATACGAAATAAGGCGAATTTTCCAATAGAATGTCTCCGGCTAATGTATTCCTAATACATAATTGGATTTGATATCAAAATTATTACGCGGTAAAGTAGAATTTTGATTGATTCACTTTAATATTTTATTTCTAATCGAAATGCTCGTTCATTAACACAAATTATACGTATATATAAATTTTAGATGACTTATATAAATTGAAGAGCCGCCCAACCAACATTAGGCGCTAATTTTAAGAGTTATAAGGGATAGTAATTATATCAATGCCAATTATATCAAAGTGTTAAAAGAGCGCCGAAAATAAGAGTCATAGCCAGTTATAACTACGAGACATCCCCGGGGTTATTTCGCTTTTTTACCGTTGTCGCAAAAAATAAAGATACTTTGTAGTAAAATTGTTTTTTTTTTAATTGTTCTTAAGTCATGTTCAATAAAGAGTTTATTATTATTATTATCTGTATTATTATTATAAATAGGAAAGATTTGATTTTTTGTTTGTTTGTTTGTTACGATTTAACTCAAAAACTACGGGACCGACTTCAAAAATTCTTTCAGTATTAGAAAGCTTCATTATTCCTGAGCAACATAAGCTATATTGTAATCTGGAATTCTCGCGGGAACTCCGAAATTAACGCGGGTGAAACAGCTATTATTAATAAAGACACCTAATTTCATTTTATTTCACTCGAACAATTCATCGTTGCATAGTTAATCTTTTTAAACTTGCGTTGATGAACACATATTGTATTTCTACACAGGGACGCATCCACTGCAGCAGGATTTGCACTTACAAAATTACAACTAAAAAAAAAAAAAAATTTAGTAGGTAATGTAGATATAGCAAAATTAACAAAACACTGTAAATGAATAGTTACAGCATATTTTTTATGAGTACCCAAAATAGCGACGCCTACACGAACCTAACCACAGAACAGAAAATAACAGATAGAAGGAACATCAACTTAGTTTAGTATGAAAACAGGTGAAAACCAGTGTCGCCGGTTGATTTTCGCACACAAAACTTCATCACGCACTAAAACATTCACCAACGTGAAGAAATGTATTAAACGCTTTTTGGTTACGTTTTTACTTAGCCACTGTTTTCAAAATTTACCGTTTAATTATACCGTTAATACCGTTATTACCGTTAAATTAGCGGAATATTGTGGAAAATATACTTGGGATACTAGCAAGAGAAGGTTTGGGAAAGTTAGAGACTTTGCTCTAACTTCCTTTATAATCGTGGTGCGCCTGCCCCGCCCACATGTCTTCTCTAGATAAATTTATTTTCTCTGTGAACCTAACAACTTAATATTTGTAGATAGCTTTGAAATTAACATAAATGTTAGTTTTTAACCGACTCGTAGGTAACCGACGAGTAGGTACCTACAGCTAGTTAAAAATAAATGTTAAATTTCCATTTAACGCTGCCAAGTGGTTAGGTATAATGTTACATAGGCACCTATAATACCATTGTTACATATTATGTGGTGAATTTTGAAATCATTACCATCCATTTAGCTTCAACTAATGATAGATACATAACATATTCCAAATAAAATCGTTTTCCCACGACACGACATGTGACACGACACAATACAGCGCTGACTCCATACACCTTCTTTTTTATACAGGGTGTAGTGTTAAATGAGGGACGTACTGAAGCTCTAGATAATGGGCATGTGGACTAATTTTAATTTTTTAGTCCGTCTTGTAGATTATTAAAAAATATTGGACACGTATTTTTTCTTTTTTTACGTAATCAAAAAATAACGGCGATATATTGAGTTGAAATTTCGCGTGACGTGACTATTCTGACAGTTTGTATGGCGGTTTTCCCTCACTCACCCTAAACTTTAATGCGCTTTATTTCTGTATATTTTAATTTATTTAAAAAAGCAAAAAATCGTGTCTATTGTTTTTTTATTTTCTAACTGACGGAATAATTAGAATTTTGATTTTCAAAAGTAGTCCACATCCCGATTCATAATTTCATGTTACTCATAAATTAAAAAAAAGCACAAACCACAGAGAAAAACTTAAATAAAAACATTGGTTTCCTCGGGTGAATTATTGATTTTTATGTGTTAATTTTCATATTCTTTTTTTAAGTTTCATTTTACAATTTTTATACGATAGTCAAAAGCTGAATACCCTTCCTCAATCCGTTCCTCATTTAACCTTACATCTTGTATAAACCGGTTATTCACGTAACAATAGGTACTGCACTGCACGACACTTTCAGTCTCACTACAAAAATGACTAATAGTGAAATTTTATTAAAACAAGTTCAATAAAATCCTGAAAAAAATTCAGTTTAGGTGTGGGATCGTCGTTCGTGGAAAATCGTTCGGACGACAGGATAAGTCATCGCGCGTCTGTCGCTACCTACTAAAACCTTTGTAGTAGTGTTTATGGGTTCAAAACACTTTTGAATAAATTTAGATTCCAGGAGCACATAAATAATAGAATCTGGATTTTTTTAATCCAACTACCTACTATCTACATAACCTAGATATATTACGTTGCATGTTATTTTAGCCTATATATATATATATATATATTATAGCCAATACCTTTACAATGTTTTCCACGTACTTGTACCTTGTAATTTGTAAGCTGGTGTGTTTCTGTTAGCTAAAGAAATAAATGAATAAATAAATAAAATTAATCTAAAAGCGCAGTGTAAACAAACACGTAATTTTAGTCCCACCAATTCAAGTTCATTGCGCCCATGTAGCCAAAATAGGCAAGCCGCAAACTAATGGGATCGCTGAAAACTGTGTATTATACTAATTAATTTTCATATAATGTAAATTATAAATAGAATAGAATAGAATAATTTATTATTTTTTATTTTAAACATATGAATGTTTTAAAATTAATTTGCGTAATTAAATCAATAAACGATGAACCAAAAACGATGGTCTGGAAACGGAGGTCGTGCAGGTATAGTCAGCTATAGTCGTAGCAAGGTATGTCCTAATTCGACATCTATACATAATATGAAATGTTTTGTACTGACTCCTGAATGACTGACTGACGGATCAACGCATAGCTTAAGACTCGAAACATGGTGGGTGTGTTCTTTGTATGACGTGCCTATCCAATAGAAAGGATTTTCCGAAATTCTTCCCCTGAGGGGGTGAAAAGGGAGGCAAAATTTGTATGGGACAACGTGATTCCTTGGTCCAATCTAACGTAAAAAAAACGATTAAAATTCCTATTAGAATCATTTTCGACTTCTACACGGACGAAGTGGCAGGCAAAAGCTAGTGCTATCAATTATCATAAATAGATACTTACACTACACCATTTGATTCTCTTGCGGTTTCACTCGCGTCAATTTTTGAATTTCTGCCGGATTTCCTGCTTGATTCTTTATATCAAGATGAAAGTATCCTATGGGAACCTACACCGAATGACCCTTCACAACAAGTTTTTGCATGCATTAATTTCAATAATCTTGCAAAGACTCTTTGCTCCGAAAAAAAATCCTATTCTATGCCGCAGGGATACCTTAGCTTTGTAACAGTGAAATAATTTTTAGAATCGGTTCTATAGTTCTAGAGATTGGCACTACATCTCAACTTACAAATTCCACCTCGTTATTAAATAATATTAGTGTAGATTAGTAAGTACAACATTACCTACATTTCTTAAGAAATTGCTAGCATCGGCTAGTCTTTACATATTGTAAACAAAAGCCCTCCACCGCGTCTGTCTGTCTGTTCGCGATAAACTCAAAAACTAATAAGAACAGAATCGATTTTCATGCGGCTTTCGTCAATATATACAGTGATTCATGAGGAAGGTGTAGGTATATAATTTATCAAAGTTTTGTGTAAATTAATTGAAATATAACGATAATTGTTTGAAGTGTCGGAAAAAGTGCATTAAATGTAGATATAGCTACTAAACGTTGTCAGTGGTTAGAGAGAAGGACATAGTACTTTTTGTCCCGGATTTCCTGTGGCAACTCCGAAACTAACCCGGGCGAAACCGTGGGATTTAGTTAGTTATTAAATGAAAGTGCAGCAAATAAACTGGATTTGAGTATACAGTATACACATAATATTATAAGGTTGTGTTTTGATTGCTATCACTGGTAAAAATGTCTAGTTTAGAATGTCAGCTAATATTGCACACTATAACTAAATTAATTAAGGTAATGAAATTGTCTTTTTTTTTTTAAGTTTTAGGAGTGTATAAAGAATTGGGGGCGCTGAGAAATAATTGATTTTTAAAGGGGGCGGTAAAAGAAATAAGCTTGAGAATCTCTGATCTACATTCTACACCTTCAAAACTCTAGGTAGCGATTTGTGGGTAATTTAGAAAACACTTAATGGACAAGTGGCACCTACACCAATCCTTATAATAAATAATAATTGAGGTACAATCAGCTGTAGAAATATTTGTACACTTTTGACAGGCATTGAATCTTATTGCAATAGTAATAGAGTTCAAATACTGACCAAAGTGTGTATAGGTATACATATTGGTGCTGGTACTGGGACTGTACGAGTATTACCAACGTCAAAACAACAGCCAGTGTCTCTCAGCTTTTGCTGTAAGTCTGTAAGTCTGTGTGTGTGTAGGTAGCGCTCATGTTATTAAGGAATTGTTCATTGATGCTTAAATACGACCTCCATTACAACTGTAGCAGATTATCCTTACAGTAACATGGCATCGGATTTTTTTTTTTATTTCACTCGCTCGATAAACCATGCAGAAATAGTATATTTCATTATAAGTGCGGAAAGGCTGTCATTGCAAAGAGTTCCGACAAATGTCTACCCGAGCCGAGGCGCAGCCGAAGGTGAGGGTTGACAGTCGGAACTAGTTGCAATGACGGTTCCGCACGTGTACTGAACAACTATTTTTAATACAGTTACGAAAAAATTAAGCAATTTAATAAAATATCAAAAACACAAACTCAACTAAGTTCCAACTGTGACCAAGAGATGGCGCTAGTCGTATTAGTAATGCGAAACCTACGTTTCGCAATGCAAAAAGTGTGTCAAAGTCGTGTCGCCATTTTTGACAGTTGGCAAAGAGAACGCACGAGTTCGGGAAAGGTAAACAAAAAGCTCGAGTATGTAATAGCCCACATCCCGAACGCTAAACGTCCCTGCAATACGCCACTTTTTGAGCAACTGTATTAAAAACGTACTTTCATGTTTCATTGTTATTTTTGTAATGGACATTTGAATTTAGAATTTTTTTTTGGTTGCTACTAAAAAAACCTTGCGTCTAGAAAAACCATCAGCTGTAACAAAGATAATTTTAGAAGTTTAAAGGCATTATAGGTAGATATTAAATACATACCTACAAAACTTTTCTCTCTGTTCAACTTAATAATAAATTTAGAGTTAGTATTTCTGCTTAATTAAAAGTGTTGGGAGGAAGTTACATATTTGAGTTTCTTTCGGTTTATAAAAAACCTTTATCAGTGTTGACAACTGTGAAACTTACACCTTCCTACTGTAGACTTTTTAAGACGAAGCTTCTTCAAACAACCCTCGTTAGTTTTCTAGCGCCTGTAACACAAGAGAATAACAGTAAGAAAATAAAAAAACTTGAAAAACCGATAAACCTCTTAAGCTTCAAACTACTGTAGTATTTTTAAAAATGTTTCCACTTTAAACCCTTCTTTCCGGTTTTATGACAGTTTTCTATGATTATTTCCTACTTCCTTAGCTATAACTATTCCTCGCCTTTCTTACTATCGAATCCTGACTTTCTCTATACTCACTTAGTCGCTTGAATTAAAGCTACTGAACTACTTAAAATAGAAAATGGGGATGTTGACTACTTTTGAAAATCAAAATTATAATAAGTCCGTCAGTAAGAAAATAAAAAAACAATTGACACGTATTTTTTGCTTTTCAAATAAATTAAAATATACAGAGATAAAGCGCATTAAAGTTTAGGGTGAGGGGGTCGCGACGTCACTAACCGCTAAAACCGCCATACAAACTATCCGAATAATGACGTCACGCGAAATTTCAACTCAATGTATCGCCGTTATTTTTTGATTACGTAAAAAAAGAAAAAATACGTGTCCAATATTTTTTATTAATCTACAAGACGGGATTAAAAAAAAATTATTCAACATGCCCATTATTTAAATTAATAAAACTTCTCTTTTTATTTATGTTTCCGTTCGTAACGATGAAAGAGCCGTGAAATATTTTCTTTTATACAAGCAATTAAAAATTGCCTTGAAAAATCTCACACTGCTTAATTAACAAAGCTTTCGCATCTTTTATAAAAGTCCCTTTAAATTTTTAATTAGAAGCAAAAATCTCGTAATTGGTTCATTCGTGATCGTTTTATATCGTTAGGTTTCAAGTGGACGTAACAAAACAAAAGGACGAAATTTTTTTCTGAGAATTTTTTGATTTTTGTAGAATACCTATGTAGGTATAGGTTTAGCTGTCAAATATGAGTGTTTATAAATAGAAACATTTTCTTTTTCTTATTTTTAAATTAAATACGCATTTAAGTAGGTACCTTAACTTTCAACATCAAAGTGAAAACAAAAATTCATAGGTACCTACTGCTCACGTTTCCTGAGTAAAATAAGTCTTCTCTGATTACAGACTTTGTAAAGGTCGTCCAATTAGCTCGTGAGTTTTCTTTCGTCATCGTTTGATCAGAAAACAGTAAAACCAACAAAAAAAACTGTGCGTATGTACCTACTTTGTGTAGATTCGTAAAAAGTTTATTGATACATTCTCATTGATACATCTAACTCATTTAAATAAACTGTGATTCGGCGAAATTTAAGAAGAATATCGATAGGAATTTTAATTGCATTTGGACGCAGATAAGCAATAACATGTTAACCCACAAAATTAAGTTATTGATTCAAAACGATTTATTGAGAGTTAGGGAACGTTTTTTAATTGTGTGTTTACCTTATTACACTACTTAAATATGTAACTAAACATTGAACATAAAAATGTTGACACAAAATGGCGCTCCTACTTTTAAAACACGATTTACTCAAAATTTCTCCAGTGTGAGTTAACACACTATTGCTTATCTATGTCCATTTATCCTTTTGTCTTTTCTCACTACTTACTAGTGAGAGTAAATGTTCTTTTTACCATTCATAGGTAAGGATTATTGAAATTCCTATTACTACTTAACTCTAACTCTTCTCTTTACTAGGGATAGTTTTTTTCGCTAATTGTAACGACATTATAGCCGTTAAACACTTAGGAAAATAAATAAATGACATTAGTAGTGTGAATAAACTTTCAAACATCGCTGGTAAAGATTGCTTTGACATCTATGATCGATATTGATGACGTGACCAAACAACGCAGACATAACAACTTATAGAATAACTAGCTGTCCCCCGCGATTTCATCCGCGGTAATTTCGAAGTTCCCGCGGTAATTCCGGGAAAAGTGCTGTAATTTACGGTGATAAGCAGTTCCCCGCATTAATTCTGGAGTTCCCGTGGGAATTCCGGGATAAAAACTGTCCTATCTTTTAAGTTGGACCATTTTATGAATGGTTACAAAATTTTATCAAAATCCGTTCAGTAGTTTCGGAGTCCATCGCGGACAAACAACCTGACACGTGATTTATATATATTAGATAATTTGACATCAAACGTCTCAGCCTATGATGTTCGTTCATGATTACATGCTTTTAGTCAAACGGTAATAGTAAAATTTCCAATACCGTCCGTCACCACTCTTTGACCATCCTTCTATCCAGCTATAATGGGCATGTGGACTAATTTTTATTTTTTAATCCGTCTTGTAGATTATTAAAAAATATTAGACACGTATTTTTTCTTTTTTTACGTAATCAAAAACTAACGGCGATATATTGAGTTGAAATTTCGCGTGACGTCACTATTCGGACAGTTTGTATGACGGTTTTATCGGTTAGTGACGTCACGACCCACTCACCCAAAACTTTAATGCGCTTTATCTCTGTATATTTTAAATATATTTGAAAAAGCAAAAAATACGTGTTGTTTTTTTATTTTCTAACTGACGGACTAATAGAATTTTGATTTTCAAAAGTAGTCCACATCCCTATTAAGATTTCACCACCAATAGATATGCATTGTAAAAAATCTGTGCCGAACTTTATTCAGCCTCATTACAGTAAACCCAGTGTGCTTGTATAGGTACATAAATACATTTTCTGCCCTCGGTGATTTACAAAATGCCGACCTTATATTAACCGTTCTGTATACCTTCTTTAATATGGAAATCTTACTTCGGATTTTTTTTTAAAACCTAAGTTTCTTGCTTCTATGGCTACTATAGCCTCCAAGAGTCAAGTATCAACAATCTCAACAAGAGACGGCCATATTATCTCAAATCCGCTTATTTAACCTTAAGACTCGGGAGCCAGTTCATTAATTTGATATTACAAAAACAGATTTTACTCAGAAATAAGAACAGATAAGCGCGTCAAGTATATACTCATTATTCTTAATATTAGGTATAATTGCGAATGTGAGTTTGTTAAAGTATTCTTTGTTTGATACGATTACAGTAAGCCTTAACTTTACTCAAACGTTCATCATGAATTATTGATGCACATTTTCAGGGGTACAGAATAGGACAGAGTAGAGTACCTTTGTACCGGTATTGCCGCGGGAACTCCAAAATTAACACCATTGAAACCGGGGGAACAGTTAGTGATACCTACCTATTATAAAAAGGATTTTTTTTTGTTAATTAAACTTTTAAGAAGAAACTACTGAGCCGACTCTAGAAATTCTTTCGCTGAAAGTAACAATATCTCTGAAAAACGTAGAAAGCACAACACAATATGTTGGATACTATTTTACAGAGTACCTACCTACAATGGTTTATCCAATAAAAGGCTTTTCAAAGGCAGTTTTGTTTTTTCAAAGGGACTGTACGAGTATTACCAACGTCAAAACAACAGCCAGTGTCTCTCAGCTTTTGCTGTAAGTCTGTAAGTCTGTGTGTGTGTAGGTAGCGCTCATGTTATTAAGGAATTGTTCATTGATGCTTAAATACGACCTCCATTACAACTGTAGCAGATTATCCTTACAGTAACATGGCATCGGATTTTTTTTTTTATTTCACTCGCTCGATAAACCATGCAGAAATAGTATATTTCATTATAAGTGCGGAAAGGCTGTCATTGCAAAGAGTTCCGACAAATGTCTACCCGAGCCGAGGCGCAGCCGAAGGTGAGGGTTGACAGTCGGAACTAGTTGCAATGACGGTTCCGCACGTGTACTGAACAACTATTTTTAATACAGTTACGAAAAAATTAAGCAATTTAATAAAATATCAAAAACACAACAAACTCAACTAAGTTCCAACTGTGACCAAGAGATGGCGCTAGTCGTATTAGTAATGCGAAACCTACGTTTCGCAATGCAAAAAGTGTGTCAAAGTCGTGTCGCCATTTTTGACAGTTGGCAAAGAGAACGCACGAGTTCGGGAAAGGTAAACAAAAAGCTCGAGTATGTAATAGCCCACATCCCGAACGCTAAACGTCCCTGCAATACGCCACTTTTTGAGCAACTGTATTAAAAACGTACTTTCATGTTTCATTGTTATTTTTGTAATGGACATTTGAATTTAGAATTTTTTTTTGGTTGCTACTAAAAAAACCTTGCGTCTAGAAAAACCATCAGCTGTAACAAAGATAATTTTAGAAGTTTAAAGGCATTATAGGTAGATATTAAATACATACCTACAAAACTTTTCTCTCTGTTCAACTTAATAATAAATTTAGAGTTAGTATTTCTGCTTAATTAAAAGTGTTGGGAGGAAGTTACATATTTGAGTTTCTTTCGGTTTATAAAAAACCTTTATCAGTGTTGACAACTGTGAAACTTACACCTTCCTACTGTAGACTTTTTAAGACGAAGCTTCTTCAAACAACCCTCGTTAGTTTTCTAGCGCCTGTAACACAAGAGAATAACAGTAAGAAAATAAAAAAACTTGAAAAACCGATAAACCTCTTAAGCTTCAAACTACTGTAGTATTTTTAAAAATGTTTCCACTTTAAACCCTTCTTTCCGGTTTTATGACAGTTTTCTATGATTATTTCCTACTTCCTTAGCTATAACTATTCCTCGCCTTTCTTACTATCGAATCCTGACTTTCTCTATACTCACTTAGTCGCTTGAATTAAAGCTACTGAACTACTTAAAATAGAAAATGGGGATGTTGACTACTTTTGAAAATCAAAATTATAATAAGTCCGTCAGTAAGAAAATAAAAAAACAATTGACACGTATTTTTTGCTTTTCAAATAAATTAAAATATACAGAGATAAAGCGCATTAAAGTTTAGGGTGAGGGGGTCGCGACGTCACTAACCGCTAAAACCGCCATACAAACTATCCGAATAATGACGTCACGCGAAATTTCAACTCAATGTATCGCCGTTATTTTTTGATTACGTAAAAAAAGAAAAAATACGTGTCCAATATTTTTTATTAATCTACAAGACGGGATTAAAAAAAAATTATTCAACATGCCCATTATTTAAATTAATAAAACTTCTCTTTTTATTTATGTTTCCGTTCGTAACGATGAAAGAGCCGTGAAATATTTTCTTTTATACAAGCAATTAAAAATTGCCTTGAAAAATCTCACACTGCTTAATTAACAAAGCTTTCGCATCTTTTATAAAAGTCCCTTTAAATTTTTAATTAGAAGCAAAAATCTCGTAATTGGTTCATTCGTGATCGTTTTATATCGTTAGGTTTCAAGTGGACGTAACAAAACAAAAGGACGAAATTTTTTTCTGAGAATTTTTTGATTTTTGTAGAATACCTATGTAGGTATAGGTTTAGCTGTCAAATATGAGTGTTTATAAATAGAAACATTTTCTTTTTCTTATTTTTAAATTAAATACGCATTTAAGTAGGTACCTTAACTTTCAACATCAAAGTGAAAACAAAAATTCATAGGTACCTACTGCTCACGTTTCCTGAGTAAAATAAGTCTTCTCTGATTACAGACTTTGTAAAGGTCGTCCAATTAGCTCGTGAGTTTTCTTTCGTCATCGTTTGATCAGAAAACAGTAAAACCAACAAAAAAAACTGTGCGTATGTACCTACTTTGTGTAGATTCGTAAAAAGTTTATTGATACATTCTCATTGATACATCTAACTCATTTAAATAAACTGTGATTCGGCGAAATTTAAGAAGAATATCGATAGGAATTTTAATTGCATTTGGACGCAGATAAGCAATAACATGTTAACCCACAAAATTAAGTTATTGATTCAAAACGATTTATTGAGAGTTAGGGAACGTTTTTTAATTGTGTGTTTACCTTATTACACTACTTAAATATGTAACTAAACATTGAACATAAAAATGTTGACACAAAATGGCGCTCCTACTTTTAAAACACGATTTACTCAAAATTTCTCCAGTGTGAGTTAACACACTATTGCTTATCTATGTCCATTTATCCTTTTGTCTTTTCTCACTACTTACTAGTGAGAGTAAATGTTCTTTTTACCATTCATAGGTAAGGATTATTGAAATTCCTATTACTACTTAACTCTAACTCTTCTCTTTACTAGGGATAGTTTTTTTCGCTAATTGTAACGACATTATAGCCGTTAAACACTTAGGAAAATAAATAAATGACATTAGTAGTGTGAATAAACTTTCAAACATCGCTGGTAAAGATTGCTTTGACATCTATGATCGATATTGATGACGTGACCAAACAACGCAGACATAACAACTTATAGAATAACTAGCTGTCCCCCGCGATTTCATCCGCGGTAATTTCGAAGTTCCCGCGGTAATTCCGGGAAAAGTGCTGTAATTTACGGTGATAAGCAGTTCCCCGCATTAATTCTGGAGTTCCCGTGGGAATTCCGGGATAAAAACTGTCCTATCTTTTAAGTTGGACCATTTTATGAATGGTTACAAAATTTTATCAAAATCCGTTCAGTAGTTTCGGAGTCCATCGCGGACAAACAACCTGACACGTGATTTATATATATTAGATAATTTGACATCAAACGTCTCAGCCTATGATGTTCGTTCATGATTACATGCTTTTAGTCAAACGGTAATAGTAAAATTTCCAATACCGTCCGTCACCACTCTTTGACCATCCTTCTATCCAGCTATAATGGGCATGTGGACTAATTTTTATTTTTTAATCCGTCTTGTAGATTATTAAAAAATATTAGACACGTATTTTTTCTTTTTTTACGTAATCAAAAACTAACGGCGATATATTGAGTTGAAATTTCGCGTGACGTCACTATTCGGACAGTTTGTATGACGGTTTTATCGGTTAGTGACGTCACGACCCACTCACCCAAAACTTTAATGCGCTTTATCTCTGTATATTTTAAATATATTTGAAAAAGCAAAAAATACGTGTTGTTTTTTTATTTTCTAACTGACGGACTAATAGAATTTTGATTTTCAAAAGTAGTCCACATCCCTATTAAGATTTCACCACCAATAGATATGCATTGTAAAAAATCTGTGCCGAACTTTATTCAGCCTCATTACAGTAAACCCAGTGTGCTTGTATAGGTACATAAATACATTTTCTGCCCTCGGTGATTTACAAAATGCCGACCTTATATTAACCGTTCTGTATACCTTCTTTAATATGGAAATCTTACTTCGGATTTTTTTTTAAAACCTAAGTTTCTTGCTTCTATGGCTACTATAGCCTCCAAGAGTCAAGTATCAACAATCTCAACAAGAGACGGCCATATTATCTCAAATCCGCTTATTTAACCTTAAGACTCGGGAGCCAGTTCATTAATTTGATATTACAAAAACAGATTTTACTCAGAAATAAGAACAGATAAGCGCGTCAAGTATATACTCATTATTCTTAATATTAGGTATAATTGCGAATGTGAGTTTGTTAAAGTATTCTTTGTTTGATACGATTACAGTAAGCCTTAACTTTACTCAAACGTTCATCATGAATTATTGATGCACATTTTCAGGGGTACAGAATAGGACAGAGTAGAGTACCTTTGTACCGGTATTGCCGCGGGAACTCCAAAATTAACACCATTGAAACCGGGGGAACAGTTAGTGATACCTACCTATTATAAAAAGGATTTTTTTTTGTTAATTAAACTTTTAAGAAGAAACTACTGAGCCGACTCTAGAAATTCTTTCGCTGAAAGTAACAATATCTCTGAAAAACGTAGAAAGCACAACACAATATGTTGGATACTATTTTACAGAGTACCTACCTACAATGGTTTATCCAATAAAAGGCTTTTCAAAGGCAGTTTTGTTCACATTCCAAATGAACTCTTAGGACATTTTCAATATTAAAACAAAAAGTTTCGTCGAGAATCCGAAAATTTAAATGAATGAAATCCGGGGAAACTGCTACAAATAAATAGTTGAGTTCGGGACCTAGAGACCTGTAATACAGGTTAACCTAGATTAGGCTCCAGATCTCCTACTTTCCGTAATTAAAACACATTTCATGTACTTTTGTGGAGACGAATAAATGATATTATTATTGCTTTTTGTGCTAAAATCGTACAACAAGTTTTCATGTATTTTCGTACTACTTACAGTGCCTTTTCCATTCTGTTTTGTAATTGCTGACAATTTAAGATTCGCCTCGTTAATTTATTCCAATAGTTCTAACGATCCATCGAGCCCGATTAATGACTTAAGTTCGCATTCATTAAATATGTTTGGTCCATTGACAAACGTTGGTCGTAAAGTTGGGCAGTCATTCGCCACAAACCAGCCCTAGGCGGTCACGTATACAGTGGCGAGATATCAAGTAAGTCGGCCCCCAGATTGCTCATTTATTGCTTCATACCGTCGCCAATACTAATTGTGATAACACACGAGCCCGGTCTCTCGCCCATTAATATGATTATGTAATTAACAAGAATCGTGATACGATTGTATTGGACATTTTTATCGTACCTACTGTTTCATCAAGGTATAATGCATATACATTATACAGTGCATCCCACCTCAGAGTAAATATACTACGGATATGCCACATGGAGGGAGAGTAGGTACCTTGAATATTGTAGATGAAACATTTTACTGAAAGAAGACATTATTTAAATTAAAAAAACAGTTTTAACTGCATTGATAGATATTTAAATAATTCATGGTTTAACCGGGAATCGAACCCGTTTCATGAGAAAAATAATCACCCTGTAGTTTTATCATGCTGATCTAAAGGCTTCATCATAAGGATTATTTTTTTGCTAAATAACATAGTGTCAAAAATGAAAGGAAGACCATGAATTAGCTTTTCATTTTTCTGAACAAAATTTCACACCAAATGTTTAAATTCATGGTCTTCTTTTTATTTTGGCACTATGTTATTCAGCAAAAGTTTTTCCTTTGGAGCATACGTACACATTTTTTTTTCAATCATTACGTCGTAAAACTTCTGACTTTTCATTTTCAATCATCTACTCATTTCTTCTAAACTGCAGTTAATACATGCAGAAGACGTAAACACATAAAAAGTAAAAAAAGTTATGGACTGTACAGAAAAATAAAAAGATAGTCTTTACATAAACACGGGAATCGTTTTAACAAAAAATTCCATTCATCCAACAAACATTTAGGATGACAACTTTCGTTCGGGAAACTCGTTTATAAAATAAAAATATGACAAGTATTATTAAATTATACGCAAAATCAAGATTCATTCAACCAAGTTTGACGCGTAAACGTTCGACAAAGCCATGGAAAAAATTTGCAAACGCGATTGTAGCCGGCGACATTCGGAAATTATTAAAATTGTTCCTCCATATTGTTAGCGGCCATATTGGCAAAGTTCACGAGGGTCGGAAGTTTTTGTCGTTAATTTAAATGTTTGGACGACATCAAATATTTCTACAACAACGCAGCACCGCTTTGTTACAAATTTAAATACACTTTTTTTTTCAATAAACTAATAATTTTATAATTACTTATCATTATTAATAATAGTCAGTTTTGGAACATTTAATAACCTGTACCTTCCTGTAGGTACCTACTTCGGCCAAAGTTGCCACTTTTCTGTACGGCTGGCATTGCGAGGATGGGCGTTCCGATAAAATTGGTTGAAATAGTATATTTCATTATAAGTGCGGAAAGCCTGTCATTGCAAAGAGTTCCGACATATGTCTACCCGAGCCGAGGCGCAGCCGAAGGTGAGGGTTGACAGTCGGAACTAGTTGCAATGACGGTTCCGCACGTGTACTGAACAACTATTTTTAATACAGTTGCGAAAAAAATGAAGAAATTTAATAAAATATCAAAAACACAACAAACTCAACTAAGTTCCAACTGTGATCAAGAGATGGCGCTAGTCGTATTAGTAATGCGAAACGTACGTTTCGCAATGCAAAAAAGTGTGTCAAAGTCGTGTCGCCATTTGACAGTTGGCAAAGAGAACGCACGAGTTCGGGAAAGGTAAACAAAAAGCTCGAGTATGTAATAGCCCACATCCCGAACGCTAAACGTCCCTGCAATACGCCACTTTTTGAGCAACTGTATTAAAAAATTATTTATTTGTTTTACATGTAAAATTTTGTCTTAAATAATTCTTGAATAATGTTAAAATTGCATGAACCGAGATAGTCAACTAAAGGGTTTTTTAATTTATAATATCAAACATGAAGTATTATTTACATATTGTTTATTTTCTGAATAACAAAATATTTTGAGGGAACGCACAAGCACGCCGTCAGTCACTTCAAGATTTGGAAACTTCAACTCTGCTTTGGACCATCAAACACTCCATAGAGTTAAGTCTTAACTGGTGACATTTATCCATAAATCTTTAGGTTTATTTCACAACTACAACACACAAAACGTGTCGAAAATATTTGTGGTATCGACCTACGGTCGTGATGTATGAGAGTGCCTAACTGCCTAGAGACAATATAATAAGTGTCTCAAATTAAAGATAATAAAGGTACTTGATTGACAGAAAAAAATCGTTGAAAAAAGTGTGCCTTTTGAACTCCGAATATAATTTGAAAAAAGTTCGAAAAAAGTTAATTTAACTAACACATGATGTAAACAAGTATGACGGCCAGCACTTGACGATAATATCCGAACTACAGCCGTACTGAACCGAACATCTCAATTTGTATAACGCTTTTTCTTCACGTGACGCGTGACGATTTCTATCAATACCTACCGCAAGCCGCGTTGAAGAACTGCGTTTCAAAATTCAAATAGAAAAATATCTTCTCTCTACCGATATAATCAACATGATTTCATAATATCACATCAGACTGCCGGGAAACATTTGCATTCTCCGTGTATTGGGGTGAAATCCTCTTTTCATGGCCTTATTTGGCAACCCCGACACATGTAGATCGTAAAAGTCCCAATGACTATGCATTAATGCACGCAAGTACCAGCCGAGGGGGTAAACGAAGGTCTTTTAAGGGTGTCTATACTATGTTTACATTTTCATACTCATATACGCTTCTGTTTGACTTTGATCCTCTAGACTGTCAGATTAGACAACGTGGAGAGGTGTAGAGTAGGTATCAACCTCAGTTGTGCACAAAGGAAGTGCCTTAACTCTCTACTGTTAATAAACAACTATATATATAACACGTCAAAGAGATTAACAAGAATATATTGTAATGCCTAATGATAAATGTTGGTTAAGTGGTCTGAGATTTGAATCAAGAATTCAGAATTATGTATGATTTTTATAAGACATCATTCATCAAATAATTATTTTTTATGTTTAACCACGTAATTGAAAACGCACATGCTACTGAAGTGGCTACTTAACAATTTTTTTTTTAGTCCGTCGTGTAGATTAGTAAAAAATATTGGACACGTATTTTTACTTTTTTTACGTAATCACAAAATAACGGCGATACATCGAGTTGAAATTTCGGTTGACGTCACAACCCGGTGCAGTTTGTACGGGGCTTATACACAATATTGACGTCACGAGTCCCCCATCCTAAACTTTAATGCGCTTTATCTATGTTTATTTTCATTAATTTGAAAAAGCAAAGAATACGTTCTGACGGACTAATTAGAATTTTGATTTTCATACCCTGGAGAATACCCAGTTGGTTGAATCTGCAGTGACATCATCTGTCAGCTTGTTTGTTAACAATGGGTAAATGTCAGTCGGAGTTTGCAAGGTGCATGGTGCTTGCAACGACAATTTATGACGTCTCGTGCCCACATGTATTTAGCGTTTTAGCGGCTTTTTATCCAAATGTCTTCCTTACAAAGCTCTTTTTCTCAGTAACCCATTGAGATATTTGTACATTTTTATTATATTTTTAATATCCTACATACATTTTACATACGGTACGAAATGATTGAAATTTCAATGGAAGAAATTTCTATATACCTAAGACTATTTCCATAAGATTATATATAAAGCTGCAAGAGGGTGGTAGGGCCACGTCATAATATAGAACAATCTTTCCAAATACCTACTTACCTGTAAATCAGTGAATAATCCGGAAACATGATTGATTGTTTGTTTGATGTTACCGAAAATCACCTTGAGAAGAGAAGAGGAAAGTTTCGTTGTTTGTAAACAGAATGCTCGACGATTTGCTTGAGTGTGTTTCGATAGAATAATTTGAACAGGCTTTCAGTTGTCAAGACTGTTCGGAAAATATTGATGGATGAGAAAACAAAGCATTTTAAAATTTAATAATCTTCCCTTTCTTGAGTAATCCGAAGAATTGAAGAAGATCTGACAAAAGTTAACCGTACCTATATAGTGTAATCTAAGATTAAAAATTAGAAATGAAACAGATATTCGTTAATTATCCGGTATCCGGCCTATCAAGCCTTAGGTATAAAGTATTTTTTAACCTAGTATCTCATTATCTATTTTATTAAAAACAATATTTTTTTTTTATTTTGTTTTATTTTTACAGAGGTTATTTTTAATAAAGATTAATATTAATAAGATTTATAAGAAAGAAAATACAATTTTATTATTTATAATGTACTATTAAATGCTTATTGAGTGTTAAGTACCTACCGATCAACTTGTTCGTTGCCGTTTGCGTTTCAGTAGGTAGGTATACTAAGATTTAATCGCGGGGCGTGTATAGAAAGAATATAATATAGCTTTATAATTCTAGTTTTATCAGAGATTATATTGTAAACTAGCTGTTCCCCGCGGTTTCACTCGCGGAAATTTCGGGGTTCCCGCGGGATTCCGGAATAAAACGTGTCCTATGTCCTTTTCTGTACCCCTGACAACGTGCATGCAAAATTGCATCATGATTGCGGTTAAGTCGTTAAGGCGTTAAAGCATAACAAACAAACAAACTCACTTTCGCATTTATAATATTAATAAGGATTTGTCTTGAGGCGAGGGTACAAAAATATGAAACAATCCGACCAATATATCATACTCGTACGTACGTGTTTCCTATTTTGGACCTAATACGTGGTACATATTAAAAGGGTCAGTAGGTACATACGTTACGTTACGTGAGGGAACACAAGTTGGTGAGAAAACAGATTACCAATCCAATAACTTCACTTTCCTTAGTCAATACTACGTGCATCGCTATTCGCTGCGCCGACAAAGATCAACGATTAAGAACGCTGATTAGACTCTCAATAAACACTATGGAGGTAGTATACCTACTTTAAAAGTAGTTTTTTTTTTTGTTGTGAAAGGTAATACAAAGCGTTTCTGCATATTGAATCGCGGTAATTTCGGAGTTCCCGTGGAGGTCGCGGGAAAAAAGCACTCTATGTCCTTCAGTTTCCGAGGGAATTCCGGGATAAAAACTATCCTATACCATATTATAAATGGTTGCAAAATTTTATCAAAATCCGTTCAGTAGTTTCGGAGTCCATCGCGGACAAACAACGTGACACGTGATTTATATATATTAGATAATACGATAATTCATTTTCTTTTCTTCCTTCTTTTTTATGGACTTTCGCATATAATGCATTTAGCCAGTTTCAAATAAAAATAATTAAATCAATGAATTTTCTATTAAAATGCTTCGTTGTTCGGTTTGAATTTGCAAGCCACGGTACTATAGCTTGCAAGAAATTTCTCAGAGCTCTTGGCGGAAATCAAAGAAATCAGCTCGAAATGTCATAATATTATCTTCTTGAGCACATAAAAAACTACTATGAAAATTATTGTCCAATACAGCAACTTTGTTGCCTACTTTAAGTACTTTAGTTATTTTTCTACGTATTTTTATTATCATGGTAACAATAAAGAATATTTGATTGATTGATTGATTGAAACAAAATCCATTTTTAATCATTTTTTATTGACATGATAATAAATGACCGAACCGCCATCTTTGATTCCCGCCAAAAAAAAAATTGTTGTTGGTAATCATATAAATACACCACATTATTATCCAGGTAGGTACTCGCTAAGTCACTGAGCAAATAATCACTACGTTATACGCTAAGTTACGAACTGAACGAATCTGGACCCTAGACTGAACGATAATATTGTCAAAATGAAATATTCTATGAAAAAATAATTTGGCAACAGTGTTTATCACAATGAAAATCGATAATAATAGAGGTACGGTCGTTAACCGTTTCCGTTATTCAACATTCAAGTCCCTAGCTTATCAATTCGTTCGAACGCGCCATTGTCAGAGCAAATGGACTATATTGTGCCTCTATAGAAAATACAAGAATTGAATTCGATGGCATCAGGGTTAGCGTTTATCCTAGTCTTAAAAAGCTGTAAACTGTAATATAAAAGTTTTATTATTTCCGTGTAGTGTTATGAATAGAAAAGTTTCATTCTCTGTCAAGGTACTGTAATAGAAATTCTCGGAACAACTCTCAGGTATTAAAATAAATTAAATTACTGACTACCGTAGATCTTTTGTTTACTTAACCCATTCACCGCCATGTTTTGGTAGTCTTATCTTAACACCCCATACGCTTTAGGCATAACTTCTCCTAGTGTTGGGAATGCTTTAAAATAATCATTAAATCTAAATATAATATGTAAACAAAAAACTTGCTATAAAAGGACATGAAATCTGTGTTGTTTACTTTAATAAATAATAAAATAAAAATGCGTTGATTTGTTAATAGCGGAATATTACGTGCCTGGCGCCAGGAGCACGTCTTTCGTAGATGTGATATTACGGTGATGGCGGTGAAAGGATGATAGCTTGTTTCTTTTTTTTCTTTCTATAATTTTTACTTCTCGCGCGTATGGTCATTGGTACACGTATTTTTTTTTCACTATACACACTAAGTAGGTATAAAACAAAATCGCTTTCTGCTGTCTGTTTGTCCCTATGTATGCTTAGATCTTTAAAACTACGCAAAGGATTTTGATGCGGTTTTTAATAGATAAATAGAGTGATTCAAGAGGAAGGTTAAGAAAGTTTATCCTGGAATTCCCTCGGGACCTCCGAAATTATCGCGCGTGAAACCACTGGCGACAGCTAGTTTATTAATAAAATATTTAAAAAAACTAAAACGACACAACACAACCCTACCTCTACTTAGGTATTATTTTGTAAAATTGTGCAATACAAGCAAAGTTATGAAGCTAATAACGCAGTTATCAGCTATACAATGCTTTTTAATTGAGTCATTCCAACTCGTGACTGAAAAAACAAAATAAAGAAATTACGCCAACCTTATTACCTTCATTATACCCCCCACGTGTCGGATTAAGGTGTTACATATACAAAGGTAGGTATACGTGCGTCATGAGCCCGAGGCTTTTTAAAAACCTGAAACGATATTTTCACGTTGGTTGGTACATTCATATGAAAAATGTTATTTTAAACAGAATCATGATGCGAATGCATTATAATAATGCGAACCATACACAAAAACATCAATTATTTTCGTATCTCACGTTTTTAGTCCATTTATTGTTAAAAATTTCATTATAGAGGCAGCACTGCTTTTCGTTTATAACACGATATTATGTACAACGTGTTAATGAATCAACCAAAAATCGAATACAGCCCATTTAAAAAAAATATTATGATTAAAATATAAATTATGTCGAAAAAATAAACTGACTTTAGTCGTAATTAAGTTAAATTTAGTGAAATGCCAATTAACAGTAATTTAATTAACGCCTCTGACTGGGGCAGTTTTGTTTTTTAAATCTTCACTTAAAATTAAGTAATCATTAAAACGAATCTGAGTCTGGAAACTTTAAGTTTTGCCAATGGCTTTTTTATAATGTATAGGCCTCCACGGAACACAACTTGTGGGGTTAGCCAAGTTGACATTCTACAATCGTGAACGCATTGAAAACTAGAATAGAAAACTTTGATCAGCCAATCAAAACTCTAGCTTTACGTGACCACTTGAAAACTAGAGTTTTGATTGGCTGACCAAGTGACATGACGATTCGTTACTTATGTTTTCTATGCCTTAACGAATGTAGAATGTCAACTTGGCTAACCCCGCTGGGATCAAACAGATACTGAACATAGAATGGTATAGTTTTATTCAAAACTAGCTGGTGCCCGCGGTTTCACCCGCGTGCGTTTTCGACCCTTGCAATGACAGTAATGACGTTAGATGTTCTCACTCTTTTAAAACGTATATAGTGGTTATATACTCTTTAGTCTCAAAGAAAATATAATCACATCGTCTGTCTCTCCAAGCCTTAAGACTGTCACTTCGCGAAAAATCAATTCAAAAGAAAAAATAATGCATAACTCTAAAAAGGTTTTATCATGTTCGTTATTTATTTATTTATTTATTCAACAAAATTCCATAGCACATGACAGTAATTACAAACAAATTTCATAAAACTATATATATATTTAGGCCATT
Organism: Zygaena filipendulae; assembly: GCA_907165275.2. NCBI lineage: Eukaryota > Metazoa > Arthropoda > Insecta > Lepidoptera > Zygaenidae > Zygaena > Zygaena filipendulae. The sequence goes on from OU015659.1 coordinate 9,162,168, forward strand.
ACGGAATAGCACTATGTTAATACCCAATCTTATACACATGCAATCTTATGCAACATTATATCGAAGCTTTCGACCATTGCATTGCGCTGAAGTGTTTAAATGATTTTAACTTTTTTGCCCTACGTCCTATCTTGATGAAACAAAGCTATAATATAATATGATGCTCCAGACTAACCTTCTAGCTAGCTAAGCTTCTTCTAATGAAAACTGCATGGCAATCCGTTCAGTAGATGCGGAGATTATCGCGAACAGACAGACAGACATAAAATAATTTTAAAACCTTTTTTTTTGGGCTTTGCTACTCTTCTTGTATCACCCCTCTTAATTATAGGTAAAAATATTCAATGTATAGAATCGCGGATTCTACTCTCATATTATTATACTAGCTGTGCCCCGCGGTTTCACCCGCATGAAAGGTTTTTATACAACAACTTTTTTCCCGACATCCGATTTCAATGAAACAAAGCCTATGTGTAGCTCCAGGCTAAGCTTAATCTACCTGTGAAAACCGTATGACAATTGGTTCAGTAGATGCGGAGATTATCGCGAACAGACAGACAGACAGACAGAAAAGAATTTTAAAAACTTTTTTTTGGGCTCGGTTACTCTTATTTTATCACCCCTCTCAATTTTAGTTAAAAATATTCAATGTACAGAATTGCGGATTCTACTCTTTTATTATAGTAATAGATAGATAGATGTAGCATAGATTCGGATCGAAATTGAAGCACAAAAACAATTGAATCTGCTATTTGTAATTTTACCACCCGCGAATTCGGTTCTATTATTTAGGTAAACATGTCCAGTTTGAAATCGGTATTTGATATCTCCCTTTTAAGATTTTTGGTAGTGTACCGCTAATTTGAAAAGCAGTTGAAATCAAAAAACAATTAAATACTTTTCATTGCTAAGTAGGTAAATAAAAAAATATAATAAACAATATCACGAAATATTATTTCCTTTAATATTAAATTCCCCCACGGATTGCTCAAACAGAGTATCAAGTGTTATAATTTGCATTTAAATTTTGGACATTCAAAAGGCACGGCGTTCTATGAGAATAACGTTGAAAAATCGTCCATTAGATCTGCCATTGCTCGTGAATTTATGAATGGGTAATGCTTGGTGTGCTTCCAAGATGGAGCCATTTGTATGAATTAAATAAATATCAGAAATAGAAAACTCACGTCAAAATGAAATATCTTTTGTACTATAGGTAAATTAAGAGATCTGTTGAATGTATCTTCAAGAGCTTATTGTTCCATCGCCAAACTATCTAACGAAAAATATATATATTTAGACAGATTTTCAATATAATAAATATAGTCAATACGTTGATCACTATTTTAGGGGTTGAAATATTTTATTCCTTTTTTTACATCGATGGCTTTATGTAAGATTGAAAAAAACTAATTTAAAAATTTTTAATACAATAAATACTTAGTATTTTTTTCTTATAAATAGACTTATTTAAATCTGGCATCAGTTTGTAATTTTATTTTAAAGAAGTACAGTATTTTATTAAAAACTAAATATTGAGTATAGGCACCTACTTTTAGGAGGAATGTGTATGTATGGATTATTCATTTTTCTACAGGTACTAAGTTTTCACTGTTGCCTCTATGCACTTCTAGTTATGTGCTATGCCAAATGAGTATCTATTAACTCTTTAAAACTAGATTCTTTCTATTGCAATAATTAATGGAGCCAGCCAGTATACGTACGTATAAAATACGTAATGTGAAAGTTGTGTAACGTTATTACCTATATAGATATTTATACGCAAATACTAAACTTATATCTTTGACTAGCACAGACATAATAGTAAGGATTAAACACCTAAGTTTATACGTAAAAATACACATAATATTCATACAGAAGTGATTTCCTCAGAGAATTCAAAAAATATAAATTAGGATGCCAAATTATATAAACCTCATATAGAAAATGTTGCCAACATGGAGAGAAATCAATCAGATCGAAGAGGTTTCGGTCGCACACCGGGGCGACAAATCGTTGCCCGAAGGATATGTTGGCAACACAATATCAGTGACCAGCAGGCACAGTGACCAACCCCACAGAAGAGTTTACTGGCCAAATGTGGTGAATACCGAACACTAGTAGCGGAAACGCTGGTGACCGATCTTCGGTGGGGAACTTTCGGTCGTAAACTTTACCGAACAAGCCCCTATTTTTCTCTCAGTGAATGCCATTGCCGCAGATTCTCGTATACAGGAACGTTTTTATCACTATCCAATGACAACATCTGGTGGAGCCGCGGATCTCCCTCAGGAATCGTTCCGGGAGGATACCTATATGGTGACGTTTTTACGTCAACCGTCCTTGTGTAAGGGCAGTGTACTGTATTTGTTATTATGTTAAATGGTAAATTTGGATTTGAAACTCAATAATCGTGATGGTATAGGCGCTGTGCACTGACCTTCCAATCCGTCGGTGACAACTCCGATCTTCACCAGTTCTGGGTGGTGGATGGTTATTTTGGAGCACTCCACTATATTTTGAGTGGCTGGTGGTGATATCGCGCTCACACGCAAATATCTTGCGAACCAATTTAATAATTGGTGAACGAGTTAATTGGAGACTAAATACGGATTTCTTCTTCTTCTTCTTCTTTAATAATGGCGTCTATAATTATAATTTGCCAATGACAATGTTTCTTAATAATAAAAATCTCTTCATTTACTTCTTCAATTATGGCGAAACGCCAATGAAAATGTTAGATTGTTCCCCAAGTTAAAACATGGCTCTCTTGAAAGCCAGTTTCCTGCTCAGGGTCCAAAATAGATGCTGAAAAGTGACTGAAATAACGAAGACAACGTGACACGCGTGTTTTCGGTATGGCTTTCACTCGTCAACAACCAAAATACGGATTATTAATTATATGCGGCATGGACGCGGAAAGGTTCTCGAACCGATTGTCAAAACTAATTTAAGCACAGGTTGTCAATGTCAGTTTTTTTTTTTATCCGCGTCGCCAGCATTCTGCACCTTTGTGTGAACAGCAGACACGGTTAATAAAGAAAAGTAGATCAAATAATATTGCCAAACTGGCGCCTCCATCATCCATCTATAAAGATTGCAGACTGAGCTGATTCAGAAAAATTGTAGGTATTTGTATAGCTCTTGGTCATTGATGTTGTGAAATAAAATGAAACTAATCATAATAAATTATTCTAAGTGAAACTAGGCATTAGCTATGGAACCCGATTTCTGAAATAAAGCTTTTTTGCAGTTCGACCAGGTAAACTTTTACTTTTGCCATAAGAACCTACTGTATGAACATGCATTGAATAAAAAGCTGTTATTTTGACATAACGAACAGATGCTTCAGTTTTATTTATATGTATGTTGGTATTGTGTAAAGATGTATAGAATAAAATATAATATAACATGGTGGTTTTTACTTAATTCACAAATTTCCCGTTTTAATGATGCCTAGGCCCAAAGCACATCTAAGCAGTCACATTAAATGGAGCTTTTCGTCTTAAGATCTTTATTTAATAATCTCGTTTTGTTCAGCTTCGAAGCGATTTTACGATAGAAATGAAAATATCGTTCTTTTATCTCGTTGAAACGCGTATTTTACACAACGCCACTTAAATTTTCACTTCGCCGTTATTTGAAGACGATGGACGAACTTCAAATGAAAATCCGATTTGATTTTATCTCTATTTCGCCGAACCAAATTAATACTCATAACAGTAAAATCAACTTGGCGTCGTCGCGGTGTCTATTTCCAGTTGGATTATGTAATTTTTTGTTTGTTTGTTTGTCGGTTGGTGTCGTGGGTAGGTAATATTTTTCTTCTCATTTCTGCTCCATTTCGAAATTTTTTGGGTCAAAATAGTTAGTTTGTTCATCAAACACCTCGTGTAAATAAAATCAACGTTTTTTTTTGAAAATAAAAAAAAAATAGCAGTCGCAGAGACATACTTATATTGTTGTAGATATTTTAATACTTGAATCTGCACATACGAGTAGGTACTTTTTATCCTGAGAGTCGCCAAAAAGAATTAAGGGGAGTTCCTAATATTACGCGAGTAAAACCATGAACTACCACTAGTATTACAAAACAAAGGAAGTTGTTCTCCGAAACGATATTATTATTTTGCGCTCTGATTGAATTTGCTCGGATATAAACAAGGTCATTGGAAGTCTAGCGATCGTGTTATCCAACTCATCTCGCCATTCTATTTGTTATAAAATAATAATTTTATCGTCACTCTGTGCGTTTTGAATAATTAAACAAAAAATCAAAGACAAAATCCACAATAAATTGATTGATACGCAAACACAAACTGTTTTTTTTTTTTAAAGTGAACCACATTATTATCCAATGTTGGTAATCTTTAAACTGCTCAATAAATTAAAATTAAATTATGGCTGGAATTGCTTTTATGCTTTATCAAAAAACTGAAGAAACAAATTAATGATTCCGTACCGCACCTTTCAAAATTCTAGACAGTTTCAACTGTGGTACAGTGTGCGCTCAACTGAGAGGATTCGGATTCGCAGATCTACCCAGAAGTATGCGGTAGATCATGATATATTGAATTGGAGTTAAACAAATTTGATAGCAGCTAAACGCATTATGTCTAGGCTTGGTAGAAGTAACCGTGTTTCTTCTGTGTCATAGACGAAAAAAATAGTTATTTGTGCAACAAAGGGCAAAGTCATTTTTTGCTGCGAGTGCTGATTTTGAATCCTGAGCAAGCGAAGGATTCAACAATTGAATCACGAGCGTAGCGAGTGATTCTAAAGCTGAATCCTGAGTGTGGCGAGGGATTTAAAGGCACGAGATGCAAAAAACTTTGCTCTCGTGGTCGTGTAACACACATAACTTTTCACTTCAGCAGCGAGAACACTTTAGGAGATAATAGTTATTTACAGGTTAAATATCAGTTTTATTTGCAGTAAATACTTATTTTCGTTTAAATACAACAATAAGTTAAAAATTTAATAAATTACATTAAAAGACAAAATTATCTTTTTGCAAAATTTTTTTAGTTAGTACAATTTTCCGAACGTGTTTGTGTTTGAGGTCGAATTCAAAATCGGAACTTCGAAAGGGCTGGTCTTTGTCTCTCTCTCTCTCTCTCTTTCTAATGGCGGGAAAGAGATAGAGTGTAAATGTTTGGAATTGTATGATTAAGGCTGAATAAGATATTCGCGGCTTTCTGAAAACAAAAATTAAAAAGTTACTTTGTCTCACTCAGTGAGCAAAATCGCATTTTGCTCACTGATTTCATGCAGCAAAACCTACATGTTTGGGCAACTGAAGTGAAAAAGAAATTATTTTATTGGAATCACAATTAAAAAAATACAGATTTAGCAAACATTTCATTTTAGAGTTTTACTTGGCTGACAGCCAGTGACTTAGAACATTGTGTATAACGAAATAGTTGAGAGGTTCCTTTTGGTAAAAAGAGTAACTTCTAGTTTGACACAACACCTAGTTTGTACCGCTCTTTTTAAAATAAAAAAACTAACTTTGTCGCGCTCGTTGCCAACTTCATGCACATCACTTCCGTTGCCTTTTAAAAGAACTTAACGTTAAAAAATAAACTTTTAATCCTTCAGAATGCTGTACAGATTATTATAGGCATAAGCTATATATTTTATTTCAGCAAAGTTTCAAAGAAGAAACTACTTATATACTTACAATTAAAAAATCTTTTCCTTTCTTTTTGAAATAGTGAGTCATATTTCGCTTAATAACTCAGTAGGTAAACTTAAAAAAAAATTTGCAATAATTTTTGTTGCTAGACGTCCTTAATTTACAACACGCAAACTACCATATCACTCGTAATCGTATTTGGTCTTTTATCACTTTTCTCAAGACTAGGTGATTTCTCAATTGGTTTCCAACGGTGTATCGAATTGGATAGGTTTTATCTATCGCAGCAGTAACTTGAATTAAGGCCACATCATTTAATTTAAGTAATGTTAATTAGCATTTAACTTGTGACAATAAATTATTATTAGTTTTTAACTAAATTTAACTTAATTATTGAAATGTCAATAAGCATTAATTGATTGAATGAGTGCGGCAGTTCCGTTTTAAAAATCTTTACTTATGATTAAGTAATCATTAAAACGACTCTGAGTGCAGCCGTTACACTCTTTGCAGTTTTGTTGAATTTAACTTGATCCAAACTAATTTATAAATTCCTGTGTTGTGAAAACCAAGCAAAAGCCCAAGGATAATACTATTGATAAATAAACATGTCCACATTGAAGGAAGGAACTCTGTGGTCATAAAACAAAGATCCTACCCGCCGGAATCGAACCCAGAACCTCATGATTAGAGAAGAGTCATTACTAACCCTGTGCCAATTCGGTTGGCCTATTATTGGATACTGGTATTGGATAGGCGTTAGAGCTATCACAAATTCCTGTACACCAATCGAATAAAATACCTACAATCGTCGTCATTAAGTTCCGTCCACACATAATATAAAACTAGCTGAGCCCCGCGGTTTCACCCCCATGAGTTTAGGTAGCCTAAGTTACTTCTTATAACATCAGCTATCTGCCAGTGAAAATCCCATTAAAATCAGCCCAGCTGTTTCAAAGATTAGCCAGAACAAACAAACAGACAGACAGACAAACATACAGAGACAGATAAAAAAAAATTGTTTTCTTTTTATGTAAGTACCGTATATACTTTCATATACCTACATTTGGTGAATAGCTGTAAATTTTTTTATATGTATATAGTATGTATGTAAAGATGAACGTATTTACTATGTAGGTATGTCGTTCGCACATTGATATGCACAAATTCAAATATGGACTCCAATAAAACCCTGTATCCAATAAAACTTCGTGCCTGTTAGAAATTTATTTAACAAGAACAATGTTTTGTCATGTAGGTAAGTAGGTATCACGATATTGTTTTGTCCTGCTCACTGTGACAGTACAGTGATATATTTCGCTCTTAAGTTCGCCGTAACAATTTATGTGCCTCCCTACCTACCTACCTACGAGTTGGGAACAAATGTTGCACAATTTGCAATTTCATTTCAAAACTAGAAAAATACACTGCACTTTATTTAGAGCTAGCCGGTACGTACTCACGAATTCACGTGCTATTTTTTGGAATTCTTTCAGGAACATGCGTAGGTACCGAATTTAATTCAAAACCATCCAGTAGTTTACTATGTTATGCATGTATGCACGTCGTGTACTCTGATCATGTGGTCAGATACACAAAATATTTAAATATTTTGAAACCGCAGGGAACAGCTAGTATAATTTTATTCTAATACTAGCTGTGCCCCGCGGTTTCACCCGCGGTAATTTCGGAGTTCCCGCGGAAATTCCGGGATAAAAACTACCCTATGTCCTTCTCTGTACCCCTGACAACGTGCATGCTAAATTTCATCCAAATCCGTTCAGTTGTTTTTGCAGTAAAAACATCCAAACATCCACACTTTCACATTTATAATATTAGTAGGATAGTAGGATGACCAGCATTTGTTTTTATATCTCGAGTTCCAGATGGTATTTCAAAAAAATCTAAGCATGAGTATCTAAGTTAGACCCTCAGTAATAGAACAACAAAAAAACCGCATTCAATTTGGTGCAGCAGTTTTTGCGTAGCACGAATATAAACATACAGACCAACAGACAGACAGACAGACAGACAGACAGACAGACAGATAGACAGACAGACAGACAGACAAAAATTCTAAAAACGGTATTTTTGACTTCTATATCATTCATAGAGTCACCTAAATTTATTTTTCTTATTTATCTCCCATGTACAGACATCGACCTGTTACAATTTTATTATTATGTATAGATACACTGTATTACAAATACAGCATTATAAGCGTTGTGGGTAAAAGCAGCAGGTTTCCTCGGCTCAGGGTAAACAAAAAGTTATTCTACGTATAGCTGAGATTGTACCTAAGTTCGCTATTTTATGGTTCCTTATACCTATGACATGAAAAGATTTTTTTTTGGGGAAGTTCATCGTATTTTAAATTGAAATCAATATATTACACATTACTAAATATCAAATAACTGTTTCACTCGGGTTAATTTCGGAGATCCCTTGGGACGTCTTTGTTCAATGATAAACTATGTATGTATGTATGTATGTTCAGGTATCAGTGAAAGAATATTTAAAATCTTTTCTATGTTCCAGAAATTACAAACAACCTTACTTTAAAAACAATCATACCAACAAACTTCCACCCTTTAATAGTAGGTACTTGTAGTAGAAAAGTCAACACAGCCTGGGCCAGTGGTCGGCAACCCGCGGCCCGCGAGCCGCAATGGCTCTTTGACTACTTGGCAGTGACTTTTCCTCGAAATCTTTAGTACACGCACGGAATATTTCTTATTATCTTGCCTTGTAAGAAACGAGTAAAATTCTTTAAAACACAAAGTCTCCTACAGCAAAGTTTAAGTTTAAGAAATGGCTTTATGAATAAATTTAAATTGAGTATTTTCCGAAGTATGATAATCAAAATTCTAATTAGTCCGTCCATTAGAAAATACAAAATAATAGAAAAGTATTTTTTAGCTTTTCCCAATTCATGAAAATATACATAGATAAAGCGAATCAAAGTTTAAGGTGAGAGACTCGTGACGTCGTTATTCGCTATAAGCCCTCTACAAACTGCACTTGGTTGTCACATCGCGTGAAATTTCAAGTCAATGTACCGCTGTTATTTTTTGATTACGTAAAAAAAGAAAAAATACGTGTTCAATTTTTTTATTAATCTACACGATGGACTAAAAACAAAATTTAGTCAAGTAGCCATTGAATGACAAGGTTGCCGGCCACTGCCCTAGGCCAACAACACGTGACTTTGCTGATATAGTATACTTTTATATAACAAACGCGTATTAAATAGCTACCGGCTAAATATTGATTCTAATACTGTTTATTTGTAGAAGTAACACTAACAATAAGAAAAAAGTCACGAAGTAACAGCTGGAATGTTGCCGAATCACTGCATGAATTGCGACTATCGTACGAGCGTACTGTATAAAACCAGAATACATACCTACCTACTTGCAGTCTAAAATTACGTATCTCCGCAAAGCAAAAACGTTGGTCTGCTGCACATTTTGAAACACATTATTATAACCTTGTTTAAACGTTTTGGTATACGCACTGCGAAGAATAACGATATTTCGTTCCTTTCGTTTTGGTTAAATAAATAAATAAAACAAAAAAAATAATTGAAAAGTAGTAAATAAGTGTTATGATCGCCTATAAAATCTTTGGTTATACATTAATGGCACTTTACATAATCAAAAAGATTGCAAGGATAGCAAACAGAAGTAATTTTAACAGTTACCTACGTTAAATAATTATGCTCTCTACTGTGTAATAATAAAACTTTACGGAACCTTCAGATGCGAGATGGTTCGAGTGCCAACACACACTTTGTAATCTTTTTTTTTATATTTGATCTAGCAACCCTTGGTCGTAGCTTTGAATACAATAACAAAATGCTCGCGTGGGCGGAATATGAAAAGCTGAAATACAATGACTCTCAAATACTCAAACACGCATTGATATTCAATACATAACTAATCGCCCTTTCTACGCTATTGATGTATTTATTTCGCAATCAACGGGACTATTCTTAATTTGTACGATGAATACTCAGACGAAATGATGAATATACTTCACTTACAAATTAAGAATAGAAAATAAACAGTTAAAATTTAGTATCTACTAACGATAGGTATATCGTAGATTTTTTTTGGGATGCGATCATTGACTATGAATTTCACGTGAACAGTTTCTAATAAACATTGAAGAATAAATGTAGCTGACAGTTGCTGTAGGGTCATCGCCCTCCTAATTGTTAGCGATTCATATTTTGTATAAAGTCTAGAGGAGTGATGGCCACATCACATCCCTCTTGACAGGTGACATAAAACGTCATGTGACGCGTATTTGGGGTGGAAGCCGTCAACGGTGAGTGAGATCGGCATTATCGTTTGTGGAATTGGCGCGAGTGCACGCACGCGCGCATTTACTTTGTGATACAGTAAATAAAACAGTTGCTTAATGTATTAATCGAGTATCATTTCTAACAGTTCAGAAGTGCGGTAAAGAAACCAAACACCCATGGCCAGGACTAAGGCGCTCCGGTGCATCACACCAGGCGCCAGGCGCAGACCGGGTAAGCGACGGTGCTGCCCTGTGCATATTCTCAAGGTGCGGCCTGACGACGAAACATAAGACCAGAAAACCAAGTTCAATCTGGTATGTACTTACCTAGTGTCTTCGTTTAATGCTGAAAGCGAGAAGATACAGCGGTATCTACTGAATATGTGAACGCTGGATGAGTCTTTGTTTAGCATACAACACGCAACATTATGCATAGTTTAATATATTGATATACATATAACGGTATTTACAGAATACGTAAAGGCTGGTTTATTTCTTCTTTTAGTTGTCATACAAAATAAGTTTCAGACATTATATAGTTAAAATTTATATCTACCCACATAGCAGTGTTTACTGATATAAAGGTTGTAATTTTCCCTTTTCTGAAAGCCATGGTGCAAGTTTACCCACCTAGGTAGGTGTGTAAAAAAAGAAAAAAAAAGTAACTAATGTTTATCACGAAAGGTGTAACAACACCATGGACCAATTAATTAATTAGTTCAATTGATCCATGAACAACACGAAAGTTAGCTGAGTTGCATAGTTTTTCTTTTGTCTCATAGGATCTCCTATGCAAGTTAATAGTTCCCAGCTCTGATATCAAGTTAGTTAGCATGCCTACCTACTATTTGAATGAAGTATCTAATAATCATGCAAACAGACAAAGCTTCATTGAATCATTTAGTATAAATCTGTGGATGCAGTAATGTTATTTTGATTAAAGAATTATCTAATCTTACAGTCTAGTGGGTAATAATATTGTACCTACCTGTGCTTTAGAAATAATCTCTTATGATTTTCTTATGATAAAAGACTAATATTAGTGACTACCTTCAAATAAAAAAAAAAATAGAACATCAATTTTGTGACCGAAGTATTCACTCATAATTTATTACAGTGCCTTTCCTAAGTTTCTTGTATGAGGGGATTGCTTCTATCTGAAGTCGAGATCTAACTTTAGCTGTGGTTAACCTTAATTAGAAAAAGAAATTTGGTAATTCTTTCAACTTCAAAACTAGCCAAATTTTGAAAACGTGCAGCTACCTAAACAGCTTAGTAAAGAGTCAATCAGTAGCAAATATCGCTTAGTGACTAGGGTTGTAACACCGTAGTAGGGGCTTGAGTTTTATCCCTAGGAGATGTAGCAAGACTTTCAAAAATAGCAGTAAAAAAAAATGAGACTAGCAAGCAAAACTAGGTAAATTCAAAAGAAAATCATCAAAGCTTTGAGATACTCCGCGGTTTCACCCACGTTAATTTGAGGAAAACCCTACAAAATATATTTATTTAGGGACGACAGTTTTGATGTGTATGGTTCTAAATCTAGAATAGAAGTCCGTCAAAACCATAATGAAAATACAAATCAGAATATACAGTTTGAAATTTATAAAAATAATTACATTAGAATACAAAATATTATAACAGTTACAATAAGTATAGGCCATAGATAAGCAATGGTGCGTTACCTAAACTGGCGAAAGTTTGAGTAAATTGTATCTTAAAATTGTAGCATTTTTTTGTAGCAATTCTTTTGTGTTTAATATTTTGATGGTATTTGAACAATGTAATAAGGTAAACACATAATTGAAAAACATTCTATAACTCTTGATAAAGCGTCTTGTATCAATAACTTAATTGTGTTGGTTATCGTGGGCCAATTGTAACATAAAGTTACCTTATAACATCAGCTATCCACCTGTAACAAATGTTTGAACTTGCTTCGGTGTACCTGCCTCAAAGATTATTCGGAGCACAAAGATTTAAAAATCATCTTCTATTAAAACGTAATGACCATAATACATCATGCATCTGGTAGAAAGCTGTTTGACACTAACTGTGTCCGGTTTCACTTGTGCGAAACTCGTTTTGTAAAAAGATTCCTTTTCTTGACGCCCATTTAAATGGATTAAATCCCTTATGTTACTTCAAGCTAAGCTTGATTTACCTGCGGAAACCGCGTGGTAATCCGTTCATTAGTTTCGAAGGTTAGCGTGAACGGACACGCAGATTCTACTCTTTTATTGTGTTGCCTTTATGTTGCTTCAAGCTGAGCTTGATTTACCCGTGAAGACCGCATGGTAAGCCGTTCATTAGTTTCGAAGGTTAGCGTGAACGAACACGTAGATTCTACTCTTTTATTGTGTTGCCTTTATGTTGCTTCAAGCTAAGCTTGATTTACCTGCGAAAACCGCATGTTAATCCGTTCATTAGTTTCGAAGATTAGCATGTACGGACACGCAGATTCTAATCTAGATAATAATTAGATTCTAATTAGTGTCGATAGATTACAAACAGACACTTCAATATTATTTAACTGCAAAAATGTAGGTAAAACAGAAAATTAATAACGCAGGAAAGTAATTTTATGGTGATTACTGAATCGATGGTTTAGTAAATCAGAGAAATAATACAATACCTAATACTAAAGAAAGGTATAGTTTAAAATTGAATAAGTACACTAAAACACGACATAGAAGACTAAATAAGTCCCGTGAAAAAAAAAAAAATCTCTAAAATAAAGTATAAAATAGAGATACTACCAGGGTTTCTTAACCTTTATAATTCATATGATCTGAATAGGGCGTCATCACCAATGTAGTCGTTGATTGACTAACATTCAATAAAGGTTATGATATATCCATTCGTTGTTTTAATGCATTGACCAAACGTCAATATCGAGGTTTAGAATGTAAACTTACAATAATCGTACATGTACTAGTATAGATTATTGAAAGCCGCAGGTAGGTACCGAAAAACGCGTGTCGAGTTAATCTTCGTTATTTCAGTCACCTATGTATTTTGAACTCATCTATTTTGTACTCCGAGCTGGTGGTTTTGTAGATAATTAACCGTAACCATGTTTGAGTAGGGATCAGTGTAGTATTATCGTTGGCGTTTCGCCAGAATTGAAGAAAAAGAAGAAAATATTGTCATTTTATGTGCAATAAAGGATTAAATAGTAATAATATTAATAATGATATAGTATAACTTCAGTACACCACTTAGATTCACAACGAGGATTACTTAAACCAAAAAGGACCTACATAATAGTGGATTCCCTAATAGAGTAGTCTGAACTCTCTCAGTTTTTTTTTTTAAAAAATCGCCCAGTGTTCCGTTTTCACTCAATGTGATAAAGGTATTAGAATGTTGTGTTGATGCAAAAGATATCATGTTAGTATCACTTTGCCGAGTCGGCAATGGAAGGCACACTCTTATAAACAATTAATTTATCAATCATTATAACAGTAATTTCCAGAATAAATCCAAGTATATTCTCATAGTGACAAGAACTAACAGTAAATTGATAATATATATCGTATACTTCAATTACCCATAATATGAATATTGTGGAGGACCAAGTAGACCCCCTGTCTAATAATCACCCTTTTAATATCCATGCTATTCTTCTTCGACTACAGCTCTGTTAGAGTATTGCGCTAAGGTGAAGAATATTTGTTTATCATGAAGAATGGTATGGTATTAGTATGGTGTTCAATAAATTACAAACAGAACGAAGAGAGTCCTAACCAATATTTAGTAAACTAGGTACCTATCCTTGAAATATGACAAAATAAGTTATCGGCTTTAGCAATCTTCGACCATATTCCACAACTTTATAGAATATCATGGCATAGATATTAGGGATAATGTTTTAGAGAAACTATTTAAGACAGTAAACAATACTAAAATAAATTCAAAGGACTTTGAGCTTACCCTAGTAAAACTTATCTTCGCAAAGTGTTAATTATCCAAGATAGATAGATACACATCACACCAGTAAGTGACATTAAGATATGTTAAATAAACTGAATGAGACAAAGCCTTGTAATAATGTAATAGATAATACCAAATATAAAATATAAGAGTTGATCAGGGCTTAATTGCATCAGTATGATACCTTGTGTGTTTACGATTTACTAGCAAAATAACGTAGTTGCCCTGTTGAGCACCCTGTATCTTGTAAGGGCCTCCCTTAGTGAAAAATTTATAGACATGAACGACTACATAATCTACGATGCCTCTTTGGATAAATCATGTCACTGGATTTCGTAGAAAATCGAAAATCGTAGTATCGTTAGATCTATCTTGACTATCAAAGATATTTTGTATAGCTGTTTTACGGCTAAAACGCATTCCGCTTAGCAGAACGCGAACATAGTCATGTTATGTAACATTAGTAGAAACTAATAGTACTTACAAAGAAGCGTAGAAAAGTAGACTTAAGCAAACGGGTAACTTTGGACCTATTTTCTTCGTAATGGTGAATTTTAGTAAAAAGAAAATACGTCTTCATTATTCAGTCTCATAAGACACAGAGAAAATAGTATGATAACTAGCGACCATGTAGGCGGTGTAGGCGCATTACGGTCGCAACGAAGCAATTACTCTAACTTTCCCGAAACTCCCCTTGCTGGCACCTCGAATGTATTTCCCACAATATTTCCAAAACTGAAATTTTGAAACAGTGACTGGGTAGAAAAGTAACCGAACGGCGGCGTTCTACCTACATTCATTATGCCAGTAAATGTATTTGTGCACTATGGTCTTGTGCACGGGAGTCACCCGGCGATACTAGTTTTCATCCTAAACTGAGTTGTTGCCTCTTCTATCTATTCTGTGGTAAAAGGTTTGCGGTCAGAATTTAACAACTCTGTCGAGTTATTGAATTGCAATAATAATCCCTTAATATCTGGGTCACCGAGCTTCGCTCGTTGTGTATAGCGCCATCTGTTTTTAAGTAGAAAACAAACACTCATATTTCATTGCCTGAAAACACGGATGAAGCGACGCTTTCAAAAATGAAACCTAGCTAGATTGATTAATCGCCCCCGAAACCCCCGGCATACTAAATTTCATAAAAATTGTTGGAGCAGTAGTAACAGTAATAAAATTGAAGAGTTTGTTGTGAACAGATTCTTGAAGTAGGTACTTTTCACAAGTAGAACTATTTAAGTTATTTAATTTACTGATAGCGTAAATTGAGGCAACGAGCCAATGAACTGGTTTATTTATTTATTTATTTGTTTAAGTACACAAAACAGATTGTAGTCATTACGATTTTTACTTATTGTAGTGTATTATTATATGTTCCGACCACAAACCAGAGATATGCATACCTAGAAAGACTAAAAATATCGAGCGAAGTACAAAGTAATATTTAAATTTATTTTGATATTTATGGATCTCAGAAAAATAGAACCACAATTAGCAAGTGCGACGGAGGTAGTCGTTGATATTTTTTAAGTATACCCTAAAATTACAATTAAAACGTCCACATCTGCACCTTTAGCGACGAGCTCATTATATTGGCGACACATCCGTACAACTGGATTGTAAAAAGATGTGTTGTTAGTGAATATCCGAAGTGAGAAGGTATTGGGACGTCGATAGCGATAATTGGTGTTGAAATTTAAAAGTGATAGGATGTAAGGGCTACCGATCTGGTGGTGTATTATTTTATGTAGCAGGATCTGGTCTCTACCCTTGCGACGGGTTTCTAAAGAGATCATACCGAATCTGTTCAACCTGTCCCCGTACGTCTGAAGCGATCTTGTGGAATTTTTATACCTGAAAGTAATTAACTTTAGACAGCGTTTTTGAACTCTTTCAATTCGGTCAATGTGCACCGTGTAGTAAGGAGACCATACAACCGAGTTGTATTCGAGAGTACTTCTGACGAGGGTGCAGTAGAGATAAATGATGCTAGCGGGTCTTTTTTTAAAACCTTTGGTGGATCTGGAGATGAAGCCCAACAGACTGAGGCTTCTATTAATTACATGATCATTATGGTATCTAAATGTAAGTTTTTCGTCAAATATTATACCTAAGTCTTTAGCTAACTGGTATTGCTTTGGAATTTTTCTTGTTGTTTATGGTCAGACCATGGAGCGAGCGTGCTGCCGATGGCTACCTGCTGACACCGCAGTGAGCGTGCTGCCTGAATGTGAAATAATAAACCCCGGAGCGAGCGTGCGTCCATCGATCAGCATTGGAGCGAGCGCGCTACCTATCGTGATGACAGGACGTTGGAGTGGGCAAACGGCAGGTTACGACTTGGTGGTGCAAGATTGTGCTGAAAGAGTCAGACCGGGTCCCTCGGTGGGCAAACGGCAGGCTACATCTTGGTGGTGCAAGATTGTGCTGAAAGAGTCAGACCGTGTCCCTCGGTGGGCAAACGGCAGGCTACAACTTGGTGGTGCAAGAATGTGCCGAAAGAGTCAGACCGTGTCCCTCGGTGGGCAAACGGCAGGCTACAACTCGGTGGTGTAAGATTGTGCTGAAAGAGTCAGACCGTGTCCCTCGGTGGGCAAACGGTAGGCTACAATTTGATGGTGCCAGATTGGGCTTAGAGAGTTAGACCGTGTCCCTCGGTGGGCAAACGAGAGGCTCGGTGGTGTTGTGTAATATTGAATTAAATCCGATTGTGTCCCTCTGCAGGCAAACAAATTTGTGAAGAGGCGAGTCTGATGTATTCACATGATGGAAGAATCTACAAATGCTTACTTTGATGATCTTAGAACAGTTTAAATCAATAAATTGTTTATGAATGTAACAACAAAATATGTTTCAGTTAAGTATTATTCTGATGTTTATTTTGTATAGATTTCGTTTTGGATTATGTTTATTTTCAAATTGATTTGTACTTTTGTACCGTTATTAATATTACTTTATTTAAAATGAAAATTTATTATATTGATAATTTTAATTTTGCTTCCAGAAATATTTACTTGCAAATATTCTATTTTCTTTTTAGATAGATATTTTGTTTTCTTTTCTTCAAATCATGAATTAAGTCAAAAAAAATATAAAATCTTGTATTAACACATACTTTAAGGCTATTTAATGTACTTAATTAATAATGTTGACATTTAGATATTGTCTTAGTCAACGGATAAATTTGTGTAATTTTGTTACCATTACAATGTTCCTAATAATGTTCTTCATAAAATTACTACTTATTGGAGATGTTGTTTAAAAGAAATTAAGGTATTTGATTGTTTAGTTATAAATTTAATTCTTTGTATGGGGTCATACTTTACTGTAGAATGGC
The DNA here is from genome assembly GCA_907165275.2 of Zygaena filipendulae. Classification (NCBI taxonomy): domain Eukaryota; kingdom Metazoa; phylum Arthropoda; class Insecta; order Lepidoptera; family Zygaenidae; genus Zygaena; species Zygaena filipendulae. The sequence goes on from OU015659.1 coordinate 9,179,387, forward strand.
CGAGAGACATTTTTTTTAGGAATGGGGACATTCCATTAACAGAATGGCCGTCTGTTAGCGATTCATATTTTGTATAAAGTCTAGAGGAGTGATGGCCACATCACATCCCTCTTGACAGGTGACATAAAACGTCATGTGACGCGTATTTGGGGTGGAAGCCGTCAACGGTGAGTGAGATCGGCATTATCGTTTGTGGAATTGGCGCGAGTGCACGCACGCGCGCATTTACTTTGTGATACAGTAAATAAAACAGTTGCTTAATGTATTAATCGAGTATCATTTCTAACATAATGTTTGTAGGACTGGAGCGCGCCACTTCACCGTTCTTCGAATGGTATAAGTTTACGAATGATGTTTATGTTACACACAACGCGCGCTTTTCTTTGGCATCTTAACAAACTTAAGGGTACTCCGTAATATAATAGGCATTGTTTAACTTAAGTAGTTGCCTTAAACTTGTTACAACATAATACATTTCTGCTGGAAGTTTCACTCAAATATTTTCTATGTGCAGGGTATTTTACATAGATACTTTTAAGCATATTTTCCTACGTATTTGTGTTTCAGGTATATTTTAATTTGGAAGTTTCCGCGGCAATTCCGGGATAAAGTACCCTATGCCACTTAGGATCACTGTAGCTTCCTATACGTGAAAGATTGTTTAAAAATCGGTAAATCCAGAGATTACCCCCTACAACATCACAAACTCACAATTCACAAAAAACCTTAGCTCTCTATTATAATACCAGTTGTTCCCCGCGGTTTCATCCGTGTTAATTTCAGAGTTCCCGCGGGGATTCCGGGATAAAAAGTAGCCTAAGTTACTCATTATAACATTAGCTATCTACGAGATAAAGTCCCGTCAAAATCGGTCCAGCTGTTTCAGAGATTAGCCGGAATAACAAACAGACAGACAGACAGACAGAGAAAATTTTTAAAAATTGTTTTTTTTTTGTATACAATACCGTATATACTTTTGTATGCATTTAGTGAAAAGCTGTAAATTTGAAATTACACTCAGACACTTCAATTTTATTTATATGTTTAGATGTATAGATTAGTATAGGTAATCTATCTATAGTAAAAAGATCTTATTAGATGGTGATAATATTATGTGAATAGTTTTATTTCATTTTTTGGCTCGTAATTGAATAGGTTTGCGTGTTGATCGTTTGTCAAAAAAAAAAGATTTTTAGTGTTACCACTCCGCTGTTTACTGTTTCACCATTGACGTTTTCAGATAGTATTGTGGGGAACCCCCCTTTCTTGTTTTTGGAATAATTCTGATAAATTACATTCGGGATCCTCTTTTATAAAAATTTATAACACTTGTAAAGTTCTCTTCGGTGAAACCCAAAACTTTGTTAATGAAATTCGAATCTGCCTAATCTCGTTTTCATGGAAATGCACAGCGATCTGATTAGCGAAATCAATTTTTACCAATTTATATTGTGAACTGTGACGCGGGATGTTACAACATCGGAGCGCGTATTTTAACTCGATAATATTTTACGGTAGGTTTTTATTTTGGACTTTTCAATCAATTTCGAAATGTTATTTGAAACAACACAGTCCATCGATCATACCCTAAAACGAAATTAATTCAGAATTTTCAATTAATACATAGGACCCCGTCGGATAGCTTTTCAGAAACGAGTAAAAAAACAAGAAAAATTTATATTGTAGTAGGTAGTATAGTTACAAGAAATTAGTTTAAAAATAGGTTTATAACCTAATTTCTTGTAAATCTCAACTGTTATTCTTACATAACTATAAACTTAAATAGTAAACACCAAATGTTTCAATAATGTTTGAATAGATAAGTAAAAGAGAAAGTTTATATTTCTATTTATCTCTTATAGCATATCTCAGAAATGAACCTTTTACAGAGAATGCAATGCCTCTGTTTGTTTGTATAAAATCACAAATAAAAATGAGTCATTTACTTTTGCTGTCTATCTGTTTCAGATACCACTTTCTCTATGAAATAGCAAAAAGTGTCAAGTTGGAATTATGTTCTTTAGAAAAAGTGATAGAAAAAGTGATTTTACGGATAGGATCAAAATATATTCCCCATTGAGTACCACTCTTTATTACTTTTCAATTATAACGGAGCATATTATTGTACTATCTGCATTGAAAAGGTATAATGTCTATACCTATATTCGTAATTGTGGTATACACGCCTAACAAGTGCAGTAAAACATAGGCGTTGAACCACCGCTTCTTTCATATGTCGAGGCTTAGTAAAAGTAGGTGCAGTACGTCTAAATACTTCCTGTTCTACTTACACACACATCTAGAGTAACATTTTATAAGTATGTATGTACAATGAGCAACAGGGATATGAACCAGCTATGAAAAATAAAATTTATTTCTTAATCATAGCCAATCTCTAGTTTTAAATTTCTTAAACCGTAAACCGTAGGTATCTACATATAGATAAGGCCTACGTACGTAGCCACCGCGTAGAGGGGCTACGCTCACTACGCGCTACGCGCCCCATAGGCTACGATAAAAACGATTACTCCCGTTGGATCCATTGGATCCAGTGCGACTTTTATTCTTTTTATTCTAGAACCAATTTTTGAATGTTTGATCTAACAAGAACTTTCATAATTCGCAGTTCAATTGGAATCATGATAATTCCAACGATATTTATTTTTCTTGTTACGAAGAGATTCATTTTTCACCTTAAACTGTAATGAGAAATTTAAAAATATATTTTAATATGTAAACTTATTACCTAATGAGAATACAAAAACAAAATTAAATTCACTAGACGCTAAAACTTAATTATTCACATTCCATTGTGTGGATAGTCCGCCAGCAAAGTTTTGTTCTGCTCTGATACGCCTACTTCTTCTGTAGTAGTTGACTTAGCTTTTTTTTTCTTGAACCCGTTTATTCTTCCGTCTGATTTAAATACCGACTTTTGTCACTAAAAGTAGTGATTTGTTATAGCCAAATGGCACCCGACGTTTTGTTTCACTGATTCGTAATAATGAATATAACTTTTAGCATCTAGGTTAATGAGTTATCTGCATATATCTACTGTTGTTGCTGACTGTACCTTAAACAACTCGTCTCCATTTTGTCAGAGTGTACAACAGAACATCGGGGAAATGGGGTGTTCAAGGAAAATAGCAGCAGAATCTGCGTATGAATGCATAATTCACGTCTCTGGAATCCCCCCATGTCCTCTTTTGTTGCTCACGTCAACTTTAATACGCAGAAGTCTCTACTGAAATAGTTTCGGTATTGTATTGTATTAAAAGTTTAATGTTTAACAACTCGTGGAATGCGAACAAATTGCAGTTAATCTCATAAATCCTTACCATCCTTACCTACTATTATAAATGCGAAAGTGAGTTTGTTTGTTTGTTACGCTTTACGGCGCAACCGATCCTCATGAAATTTTGCATACACGTTGTCAGGAATACAGAAAAGGACATAGGGTACGTTTTAACCCGGAATTCCCGCGTTATGTTTTTATTTGTTCATTTGTATAATTTAGGTACGTACATTAAAGAATGGGTTATTAAAACTCAGCACTCGTAACAAAAACGAACTATGCCCTCTTTTTGAGTAAAAAACAATTTTTCAACAATTTTTTTTGTTCGTTTTTTCAAAATGCACAATGAATAGAACTAGAGCGTAATAAGCACTTGGCATTCCTCTTTACACCAACACGATACTTTTGCCACTTATTAAAGTATATAAATCAAGAATTTATTTTTCCCGGAGGCGCAATTGAACGCTTTATCGGAATGCGAATGAAAAATATCCGGTTACTTCACCCGGACGGGGGAACCCTTGCTTTATGTACGTAACAATACCAAATATCCAAACATTCGTCATTGGCCTACCTGCTGCAGGTACATAAACAGAAAAGTAATTTTATTTTTCTATAAAATTAACAACAAGTAACAAAATTAATAAATTATTTAAAATAAATAAACTTTTTCGTTTTTTTTTTTAGTTTCTTGAATGGAAATCATTGAAATTGAATTTGAATTGAATTATTGGGTCTGAAAATTTGCAAAAATTTTTATATAAGGCAATCATTATACCATGATCAAGCTCTAAAATATAATATTACTAGCTGTGCCCCGCGGTTTCACATGATGTATTTCTGTTGCCGCTATAACAAAAAATACTAAAAAATAGAAAAGGAGGTTTTCATAAACTAACTTGATTTTTTTTGTTCGTTTTTGCTTGATATTGATAACTGCAACAGATAGACGCTTAAAAAAAATTCACACAATATTTAGTTATAATTCACTTCAAATTAAATTCACAAAAATTAAATTCCTAATTAAATTAAAATGAAACAAATAATAAAGGGGGGATCCCATACGACAGACAATGATTTTTTTTGCCGTTTTTTTTTTAGATAATTGTACGGAACCCTTTGCGCGCGAGTCCGACTCGCACTTGGCCTTTTTTTCTTTAAATTCACTTTCGCGATACTGTTGATATAATATATATTTATTGATCAATATAATGATAAAAAAATACCTTTTCATTACTCATACTCGGAAAGTAGGTCTGAAGTTGCCTGAGAAGCGGGTTGAAAGTAACCCTTTTCAGCCCTAGGGAGAATCGCTTTCACATTTCTATTGAACCATGTTTCAACTTTCTATACAGCCAGCGCGATGTAAAATTGAAATAACGTAAAGTTTAAGTAGGTATTAATTAAAATAAAATTCACTCACTTTTTCTTAAGCTAATTCCTATTTATATTTTTTTATTTTCTTTAATTAATACTTAATAATTAAAGAAAATATTTTTTTTTAGGTCGCCACAATGTAAATAAAAAATACTGGCTGAATAGCTAGCCGGCCAAAGAAAAAGAAATAGGTGGGAAAGTGTCAAGCGACTATCCGATCTTCACTCATTTTTTCTTTAGCTAATTCCTATTTTTATTTTGACTTTCCTTGCATTCGTAATGAAAAGCACAGTGTTACCCTCGGGAGAAAGACTTATTTATAGATCGAGGGACTAAATAAGTCTTTCTACTTACTTTCACCCCTAGGATAACAATGTACTATAAGAAACTTATATAATTGATTTAAAATAGGTACTTCCGTAGCATTTAAAGACAAAAATAAATAAAGAAACCGCCGAATGTTGTGTTAAATATTGTTTTGCATGTGAGAAAAAGTTAACAGTGGCACTTTGAAGTGCTCCTTTTAGAAACTTATTTCCTACTGCCATCTTAAAAGGCAAAGTACCTACTTTAACCTTTATAAGACCTATCATAAGATTTTTTAAAACAAATATGTAATTCTCAGACAGTGCTCTACTCTTGGGTCGTAATTAGTTATGCGTACTGGTTAACGTGACTAGTTTACCAATTACCTCGCAATTCTTCGCAAGGGATTGAATTGAAGGCTGAACTAACCATTTTGAAAGCAACACGTGCAAAACGGTGTCGTTAGTGCATGGTTTTGACATCATCCTGTGCGCAGAAAGTAAACAAAGTCACCCCCAACTTTAAAGCGGTGATGTCTAGATCTACACAAAAAGCAGTCTTGTTCAAGCCTGCTTTTTCTTATTATTACAACTGCATCGGTGACTTTTTTATGTGTGACGAGCTGTTTTGTGTCATTTCACCCAAGTTATAAATGTTATATATTATAAATGTGAAAGTGTGGATGTTTGGATGTTTGTTACTCAATCACGCAAAAACGGCTGAACGGATTTGGATAAAACTTGGTATGCACGTTGTCAGGGGTACAGAGAAGGACATAAGGTACTTTTTATTCTGGAATTAATGCGGGAAGTCCGAAATTACAGGTAAGCTAATTTTATTATCATAGATAAAAACTTTTATACGCTTTCAGATTAGGATCGTTTTCAGTTAACATTGTTTAAATACTGCAGGAAATATATCCACGACAGTCATACATTATGTACATAAATACAGAAAGTAATAAAGGAAATATGTATATATGTAGGTACGTATACGTATATACGGTGGAGTTGCGGCCGTGCTTAATTAAGGTAATAAGTCGTGTGCGAGAGACTGCCGGAAATGACTCGTATCTTACTTTGAATACCGCACACATTAATCAAAGAACACAACTAAATTATTAAAGACTAGTGTGCCCCGCGGTTTCAACCGCATGAGTTTCGGAATTCCCGCAGAAACTCCGAACTTCTCACCGCTTAATCCTTCCCTGAACATCCACAAATATTTCAAGATCTGCAAATGTAGTCAAATCGGTCCAGTCATTCTCGGGTTTTAGCGAGACAAACGAACAGCAATTCATTTTTATATTTAAAGAAGATAAGTATGACGCCCAAATATAACACATAAATTCTAATATTACAAATGCGAATGTGAGTTTGCTTTGTTTATTACGCTTTCACGCCTCAACCACTCAACCGATTATCGTGAAATTTTGCGTTCACGTTGTCAAGGGTACAAAAAAAGACATAGGATATCTTTCATACAGAAAAGAAGGGATAGAAAATTGATTTAAAAAATCTCTAATACATTAAGACGAGCGAAGCCTCGGGCTAAGTCATCCCTTTATAAAATAAACATAAAACACTATAAATAAATATATTTCTATTCTATGCTATTCTATTCTATTCTATAAGTCGATACCTACTACACGTATTGAAATTTACTATGAAAGCATTTTAGAGCCCGTCTTTAATGCACTATTGAGAATTTTGCTATGGCAATGCCTGTCATTTCTAATTTACATAGTAAAATTCTCAATAATGCGTAAAAGACGGGCTCTTAAATGCATTCATAGTAAAAATCTAAAATTTCACCGTGTACCTACTAGTACTTGATTATTTTGTAGTCACAGTTTTATACCTACTATAAACTATTGTTAGTATGCACTATCAAGGTACCCTTAATCCGTTTTAATATAAAAACGTTCAATTAGCTTTATTTCTTACTAACGGTTTCACCCGCGTTAGTTAAAATAAAATGTTCGTAAAATGATATGAAACTTTTATGTATTATTCCTAAAATATCCCATTAAACGCATCATATTATACTAGTCGTTACCATTAACTCCGCTCCACAACAGCTCTATTTGAAAGCAGATGCACCTGCCCCTAATGATATCATAAAATAAAATACTAGCTTTCCCCTGCGCATTTACCTATAGGCAAACTTTGTGTTTTTCGGAGACTGTTCGAACCAGGATTATTCTCCTATGCAAACCTGAGTGTTTTTGTAATAATCTAACATATAAAATTCTCGTGTCACAATGTTCGTTCCCATACTCCCCCGAAACGGCTTGACCGATTCTCATGAAATTTTATATGCATATTCAATAGGTCTGAGAATCGGCTACTATCTATTTTTCATCCCCTAAAAGGAGTTCCTGCGGGAATTCCGAAACTCACGCGGGTGAAACCGCGGGGCGCAGCTAGTGTCAGTATATTTTTACTAAATACTTACACGTAATCTAATAAAGAAGAATTTTTTGACATTATGTGTTTAATTCTTTTCTATACAATACAATATACTTTATTGCACCAAATGATTTTTACAAGCACACGGAGGACATAGTGTTATAATATGTAAGGAAATTTTTATCTACCTGAATATTTCATTAAAGCTCTTTAATCATAAAATCTTCGCGGGGTATTTGCAACCGGTCCTACCTGAGTCAAGAGTCAAGACCAATTGTTCCGAAAACTTGGACTTTGCTGAAATTACGAGTTATCTACTTTAATATAGCTTTTTAATTTCCATTCCACTTCTTTACACTCGACCGACTTTACCGAGTTGAATTATTAAATTCCCTCGCAACATAAAACGAATAACAGAAAAATATTAGGTGAGCATTTGAGCAAGTATATTCGTAGTTAAGTTTTGAGATGAATTCAACTTTCTTTCCGGTTTAATAAACGGTAACAAAATGAAAAATATTTGTACCTAAACAGCCAGGCGTTAGAACAATAAACACCAGTGTAAATATTGTAAATATTCCAGTGTAAATATATAAATAATAAATATATTATTCTAGTGTAAATATTCCTCCGTACATAAAAGCAAACAGAAAATTACACGTCTTTAGAATTTTTTCTCTTTCTGTCTCATTCAATAACATTATTATTTAACGATTATTATTATTAACTAGCTGCGCCCCGCGGTTTCACCCGCGGTAATTTCGGAGTTCCCGCGGAAATTCCGGGATAAAAAGTACCCTATGTCCTTCTCTGTACCCCTGACAACGTGCATGCCAAATTTCATCCAAATCCGTTCAGCCGTTTTTGCGTGATTGAGTAAACGTCTGCGACGATAAGAGCTCGAAAGCGCATTTTCATCTGGCTTGCTTCAAATTTATCGTCACTGCTCAGATCCTATGTGTCTTAGCGTTATGTTATATAGCCTATAACCTGCCCAGGAATATGGACTACAATCGTACCAAGTTTGGTTAAAATCCCTTCTGTAGTTTTTGACCCATGCGTGCACCCTCAAACAGACAGACAGACAGACAAAAAATTTACTGATTGTATTTTTGGCATCAGTATCGATCACCATTTATCCTCCAATATTAATTTTGAATATATATTCAATGTACAGAATTGACCTCTCTAGAGTTTTATTATAAGTATAGATATAGATGATCACTATATCACTATACCTACCTACTTAATACCCAATCATTAATTTAATATTATTAGACACTAATTAATAAAATATTCTATTTAATTTTTTATTTAATGGAAGCTTACTCTAAAAACAATTAACCATAAGAATCTCACAATAGTGCCAATAACAGGTTAGACAAATCGTAGCGAAATATGTAGAACTGACGAGTTAAAAAAGAAAAAGATAAAAAAAGATGATGACGAGTGTGTGGTGTGAATATTCCATAAACAAATGGGAAATACATCCAGATTCAATAACAACTACAAATCGAAACAACATTCGTCAAATTAATTTTCATCAGATCCCAACTAAAAAAAGACTGTGTTAAGTATTAATAGCTATACAATAATTACAACTAAATAAATATTATGTATATCTACGTAAATAAACATATAGATTAAGAATTACAAATATCGACCAATGTAGTACAATATAGTACCTAACACATTAACGGGGACAAACGTTTATTAGAACATAGAAAGTTACATATTTTAAAGTGTGTTAGTAACATTATTATAAATTACTTTTAATTTCAAATATAGTAGGTACCTGCTACTCGAAGCAGAGCCGCTGGAGAAAATGAGTGCATTAGCAAATGTTAACTCAATTATGTAAACATTTCAGAGTTTCAGCCGGGAATGGATGAGTGTGGAATTTGATTTACTACTCGCGTCGTGTACAAATGTAAATTTCAAAAAATACATGTTAAAAAAGTTCCCAGCACTGCGCACTATGAGTGGAAAATGTACTTTACGAATTGTACAAATAGGGAAAGTAGGGCTGCTCTTATGTAACTCGCAATGTAGTGTAATAAATGTTTATACTAATTCAGTTTTTTAGGATCTTATCTGGTACTTTTTAAGTAATCCGAATAAAGAAAAATACTATGCAGCTCTCAGCCTATGCTACAAATGAACGCTCGTCTAACCATTTCCAAAGACCTTTTTTTGACGAAATCAATTTCTGACTTAACAATCAATTAGAACGGTCATTGTTTTAATATTCAAGTTATTATTTCTTCAGAAAACTCATTAAGTTATTATTATACAAAAAAATTAAAATCCATTTAAGTGGTTTTACGCTAAAAGATCCTACATTTTCACTTTACAATTCAAGCTCAAGACGTGGAATAAGCAAGAAGCTACATATTTTAAATTGCTAAAAACATCTGTACCTACCGCTGTACACTAAAAGGGGTTTTTACGGCTAAGCCGTATAGTGGAAACGGGGAAGCTGTTTTACATTTTGAACACTAGCAGGAATACTTGGCGTTGCTTAAATTTATAGCATTGTAATATCTAACTTTAAATTGGACATAGATAAGCAATAGTGTGTTAACCCACACTGGAGAAATTTTGATTGAATCGTGTTTTAAAATCATAGCGCCATTTTGTGTTAAATTGTTTTTATGTTCAAAAATTTGTAAGTATTTAAACATTGTAATAAGTTAAACAAATAATTAAAAAACGTTCTATAACTCACAATAAAGCGTTCTGTATCAATAACTTAATTTTGTGGGTTAACATGTTATTGCTTATCTGCGTCCAATTGTACTATTGCTTTTTATTGACAACAGACTTAGCAAGATATTACAGATTTAAGATGCAGAAGCAAAGTTCACAGCAATAAGGATTATTTTCCGATTTTATAGTTTCAAATTACTGTTCTAAATACTGTTCTAAATACTTTTTACAAAAAAAATTATTAACATAGTTGAAGTCAAATAATTTGATGGAGTATTAAGTTTGTGTGGATTTTTTTTCCGAATATTTAAGCGACGTGTAGAATAGTAAAAAATATTGGACAAGAATTTTTCCTTTTTTAACGTAGTTAATAAATAACGGCAATTGCAGTTGTTGAAATACAGTCAATAGTAGTTGGAATGTCGCGTGACGTCACTATCCGGTAGAGTTTATACGGTGCTTATAAATTATATCTGTTAATGACGTCACTCCTAAACTGTAATGCGCTTTACCAATTTATATTTTATTAATTTGAAAAAACAAAACATACGTTTTCTATTATTTTTTTCATTTTCTGATATTTTGATTTTAATAAGCTGGTAACATGACATTTTGAGGACAGAAATTGTCAATGTTTTGTATTTTCGAGAATGCCGACTTCTAGGTTAAATTTGAACTGTAATTACAACAAAGTGCACTCATTTTCGATACGCGAACCCTTGTCAAAAAAAAAACATTCGAAAATAAAACACAGTGGCATTTTCCGCCATCATTATACAAAATACCGACCCCTTGTAAACGAACGCAGCAAATTATATGAAATGTACACTATATTATTGATTTTAACATGAAAATAAATAATATTATAGTAAAATATAGAGGTTCAGCGGAAATTTAAAACACAATAGTGTAGTTTTAGGCTGTGTTATAAATTAGTTTCATTTCTTATAATACGTCTTTAAATATTTCTAACTCCATGTTCTTGTTACGTAAAACGGTCGGCGGGAATGTTCAAAGAATTCTGAGCACTCTAAAAATTCGGACGCAAAAATGTTAGAAGCCACAGACTTTACGGCTCCGTAGTCCCTCGTAAATATTATAATAAGTTATTATATTACATAAGTATAGTAGTATATATATATATATACTAAATAGGGCAGAGAAACAAGGCGATCACTATAAAAATACCTTAAACATCTATTGTTTTACCGTTAGATTTAAAACTAATCTAATATTTGAAAACGTAAAGGACAGAAAACTCGTTGTGGCGAATACAAATAAAATTGATCGTATCGGTGTTTTACTAACGTTTCCAATGTATAAGTTTTAAAGATCTATACCTAAACTAGCTGCTCCCCACGGTTTCACCCGCGCTAATTTCGGAGTTCCTGCTGGAATTCTGGGACAAATAATAATAATAATAATAAAATAATAATAATAATAATAATGTCTATATATTAAATTTTCTACCACAAAAAAAATACACGTAGGAAGAAAAATGTTAGTAGGTGTTAATTGAATTCAATTGGAATTTTTCTGTGGAGCCACGGATCGTTTGCATTAAAACCGTTTGGTGAATGCTTATTAAAATCCCTGCCTTTACAATAGAAGGGAGACCTGCGGGGTTAGCCAAGTTGATATTCTACAATCGTTAACGAATAGAAAACTAGAATAGAAAAGTTTGGTCAGTCAATCAAAACTCTAGTTTCACGTTACCACCGTGGAATTTTGAGGTTACTTATGTTTTCTATGCGTCAACGATTGTAGAATGTCAACCTTATTCTTCTGAGATGTCAACTGGGCTAACCCCAGGGTTGTCAATAAAATGCACTTTTCTTTATCTCGTACCGTCGTCGCCACGGGCATCATTTTCTGTTTTGCTCCAACAACTGCCGCTCGTTGCAAGAGTTAACGATTACCCCGGAACGTAGTTTGCAATACGGCAACTCCGCGAGTAGTCAAAGGCTCCTTTTAATTAATGTCGGGGGTTGGTTGTGCAATGCGCATATAGAAAAAGTAAATGGAAAACCCGATCGACTCCGAAACGTCCCCTCCGCGCACTTTACAACTTAGTGGCAAGTTGAATCTGTTCAGTTATTCACTTTATATCACTTTAGTTTAAGTTAGTTAATCTTAAACCTTTATTTCCGTGCGGATGTGCTTCCTCTTTTTCTACCGATACCTACTTGTATTTGAAAGAGGCAAAGTTTGTAAGACAGGCTGCAGTGGGATCTCTGGGACTACTGAACCGATTCCAAAAATTCTTTCACCTATAACAAGCCACAGTATCCATGAGTAACATAAGGATAATATTCTTTTTATCCTAGAACGCAGTTCGTGCGGGAATATCGAAGTTTACGGGTGAAACCGCAGGAAGACGTTAGTTCAATAACAATATAAAATTGAGAGAAATAGCTAGTAGTTTGTAAACCACAATCTACCTTAATTCTTCGTAAAAAAAACAAACTTTCAAGCTCACCCGAAAGTTTCAAAACCTGCATAAAACGGGAGATGTATTTAAAATGTCTATATAATACACAAATACATCACAGAACAGAAAATAACTGATAGAAGGGACATCAACTTAGTTTAGTAATATGAAAACAGGTGAAAAGCAGTGTCGCTGGTTGATTTTCGCACACAAAACTATTCATCACACACTAAAACATTCATTAACGTAAAGAAATGTATTAAACGTTTTTTGGTTACGTTTTTACTCAGTCACTGATGTTTAAATACTCACAGTTTTGGGAATATTGCGGATGCTAATTAAACACACTAGCTGTTTGTTTACAGAGCAAATGTTTCATAAACGAAATCGTTTAAAATTTTATTCATTTTAATACATTAAGCTAACATACTGCGAAATACTGTAAAGTAAATTGAAAAAAATGGAGTGGAGATATGTTTAAAATGACTTTAGGTATTTGCTACAATCCCTTACTCTGTTTTAATGTAATTACGTACGTAAATAAGTAATTATATTAATATTAGCTGGTCCCCGCGGTTTTATCCCAGTTAATTTCAGAGTTTCTACTCGAACCGCAGGTTAAAAACTCTATATGTTCTTTTCTGTACCCCTGACAATGTTTATTAAAAATTTCATGATGATCGGTTGAGTAATAAGAACAAACAAACAAATCAATAAATATTTAATGGATAACAAAACAAATAAACCCACATTCACATATTAAGTAGTTAGGATGACATTCCATCAATAAGTTCAGGAAGAACATACTTTACATTTTCTTAAATACAGGACTAAAATTCTAGACATAAACTTTTGGAATAGCTTTATAAAATTGGAAACTTTTTAGAGATCAAAAAAATACGCCACTGCTATGCTATAGGTACTTATTTCAAAAATATAATTACTTGTATGCCTGCAGTGTTTGCATTTAAGGTCAATCCTTAAGTTCAGAGATTAATCGTCTAAGAATAATAAAATATTCGAATGGGTTCATCGCTATAAGTATATTTCAAAAAAATATAAAATTTAAATTTAAGAATTTTGCCCTTCGTCACCTATCTTATCTTCTAAGATACCTACGTATATTTTATTTAAAAAGAAAATGGGAGAATGTGTAAAATACGGCCGTATAATATACAAGTTTTCACTGTCGCTGGCATTGTATTTGGGTAGAAATATATTATTAACGAAGAAGTTAAGATCTAGAGAGGATCACGTATTACACAGCAAATGTTTCCACCCCAAGGAAAATCGAAGGGAAAACTATACATACCTGTCTATGAATTGATTCTAAGAAGTCAAAGGGACCCCAACTTTCTTAGCGACCGTAAGAACTTTATCTGCTGTCTAATTAAGAACAAAAGTCAATTAGAAAAGCAAACTTGGCGGTTTTATTTATTTATCCAGCCAAAAGTGATTAAGTGTAGCCTAGTCGGCGAGCTTACAATATTAAGAGCCCTTTTCACACGGGCTTAAGAAAGCGCCAAAGAATAAAGTTTTTTGATCGCGCTATTGTATCACGACATTACCAAAACAAAAAAAAAACATAAAAAAGAAAAGAAAAGGAAAAAATTATTTAAACGAAGAAGAAACACAACATAAATGAACACATACAGGACAACACAAATGAAAATAATTAAAGTATAACAAAATAAATAATATGAAATAAATAAAAACAAAATAAAGAAAAACGAAATAAAACTAAACAAGAAACAATAACATATTTTGCCATTTGTGTGGTGTGTCTCCATACATACAATCAAACATAGAACCTCCTCCTTTTTGGAAGTCGGTTAAAAACCAAACGTCACACGTTTAAACGTTAAATTTCAAATTAATGTTAAGGATATTTCGTATCGCGCTGATTATTTTTAAGATGACGATTCAACTCTTATTTAGAAATTGACATAAAAATAAAAATTTGAAGTTTAAACTTGTGACGTTTGGTTTTGTTTTGGTAATCTCGTTATAAAATAGCGCGATCGGCCTCCTGGAGGTATGCGCTGACGCTAAAGCCCCAAATTGACATACCTACTAAGTACCCAAAATGGCCCCCGTTTGATTTACCAATAGTACTGAGTCTAGTGTGAATACTCCCTTAAGGTAGTAACAAAAAGTTGAAGAAACATGCAACAGAATGGCAAGTTTATCTTAGTAATTTATTGTTCCCGTACCGTCCAAGCATTCGAGTTTTAGCGATTATTTATTACGTAGTTTTAAATATTAATCTTAATTTATTTGTAATCTTGAGAACATTCATTGCCATTAATGGCTCTGAGAATCCATTAAATGAAAGGATAGATAGGTATGTATAATGATGTAGGTGTATGTCGTGTTCGATGTGATAAATGCGTGAATTATTGATTACCGGAAATCTTTATCTGAAGTGTCTGTTTGTAATTCCAAATTAAAAACTTTTCACTACATAAATGCAGATGAAAGTATAAACGGCACTTTACATACAAAACTCATTTTTTTTTATTTTTTCTCTGCTATCTATTTGTTTCGGCTAATCTCTGAAACGACTGGACCAAATTTAACGGGACTTTCACTGGCAGATAGCTGATGGTATAAGGAGTAACTTAGGTTACTTTCATTTTAGAAAATAAACTTCCCGCGGAAAAACCCTGTATTGACTGACTGACGTATCAACGCACAACCAAACCGTTGATCGAGAGACCTGAAACGAAAAGTTTGTGAAATGAAATGAACAATCCGCGGGAACTCAAAAATTATCGCGGGTGAAACCGCGCGGGACAGATAGTCAATAAATAAGACTAGCAACAAAACCGGTAAAAGTGATTAATCTTTCACAATAACGTTGGTCAACTCCATAAATGAGATGCATAGCACTCCGACATGTTAGATTAGCCGTTAGGTTATGTTTGTATCTACTGCTGACCACGAGGCGCGAGGCGAGCGAGCGTAACGAGCTTGTAGCGGCAGCGGCCGGCGATTCGCCCAAGACAAATGGTGCACACAGAAATAGGAGCACTGCTTCGTGAAGCTACGTCGACTTTGTTATACCCAAAAGTAGGTCCTGTACAAACCTAACCTAACCAGCATGTAGGTGCCTTGCATCTCATTAATGGAGTCGAACAGTATCATAGCAAAGTTAACTAGACATAGTAAGTAACATCTTACTGATAATTTCCGATAAATAAATTATTTAAGCCAATTACTTTCAATCTACGCGGTAGAAAATTCTGAAGAAAAAAAAATTGGTTTATTTAATGCTCTTATGAAGCCTTCAACCAAAAAAGCAAAAGATTTATTCTAATCCATCATCCTCAAAGTGACAATAAAAACAAAGCTTAGTACTTTTGTCAACACAATGACACTAAGCGTCCAATTTCTCAACTGGTTGAATAAATAAATATGCCATAAACCAAGAATAAACCCAAATGTTTACTATGATTCGACATCATAAACCCTCAATCGGACAAATGGAGGTCCCAGTTACAAGCAAACTGTTTTATTGTACTCTTTAAAGTTTGATGAGTGATCTCGTTGTTTATATAAACTACTAGCTGTCCCCCGCGATTTCATCCGCGGTAATTTCGGAGTTCTCGCGGAGTTTGCGGGAAAAAAGTACTCTATGTCCTTCAGTTCCCGAGGGAATTCCGGGATAAAAACTATCCTATATCTTTTAAGTTGGACCATATTATAAATGGTTGCAAAATTTTATCAAAATCTGTTCAGTAGTTTCGGAGTCCATCGCGGACAAACAACGTGACACGTGATTTAGATATATTAGATAGCTGTCCCCCGCGATTTCATCCGCGGTAATTTCGGAGTTCCTGCGGTAATTCCGGGAAAAAAGTGATGTAATTTCCGCTGATAACGCTGACGCAGTTCCCCGCATTAATTCCGGAGTTCCCGCGGGAATTCCGGGATAAAAACTATCCTATCTTTTAAGTTGGACCATATTATAAATGGTTACAAAATTTTATCAAAATCAATTCAGTAGTTTCAGAGTCCATCGCGGATAAATAACGTGACACGTGATTTATGTATATTAGAAGATATATTAGGAAGATTAAGAAGATAAGATAAGGTAAGATATAACGTTTGATCATTTACGTATCTGATTGAAGGTCACTGACAGAAAAACTTGCAACTATGCAAATATATCTGTATAGCTACTTACTTGTTTTTAAATTCAATTATTTTGCAGAAAACTTGGTAGTTTATCGTTTTGCGAGCGTTGTTCTTAAAAAGCTTCCTATTTTCTTATAAAGAATACCAATTTTTTTACAGTGATTGAAGTAGACCATTCAATAACTTGTAGATAGATCTTTATGTCAGAAAATTAACTGAAAAGATATATAAATAGTATATGTTTTAATGTTTTAACCTACTGAGGCACTTAAACTTACACATTAACATTTGAATTTCAGATAACACACAATTACAGTAATAGATAATATAAATAATAATAATGCATGGCTATTGGCTATATACCACACGGCACACGGCGTCACCTGGTCCCAAACTAAGCAGACAACTGACATAATACTTGTACATATACAACGTGTTAATGAATTAACTGAAAACTAGAAAGTAGTTTGCTCGGAATCGACTAACGAATCAATCGCACTATGTTTTAACATAGGTAATATTTTTACATTTTTATTAGCCCATGTCTAAATTATTTATAATACAATATTTGGCGCGTACGCCGCCCGCAGCAAAAAAATCGAACCGGTAGGTGCGGGCGTAGCGCTTGGAATTTCGTAGATAGGTCACCTCCAAACTAATGTTGAATAACTTTTAAAGTATAAATTTTTTTGACATAAAATATATTTTAATCATAGTATTGTTTATTTTTTAAATTGGGTATATCAGGTTTTCAGTTAATTCATTAACACGTTGTATACTTTTGTTGTGAATAAGTACATACTTAATACCTACTTATAATACATACTAAACACCGAAATTCGGAGTAAACACTCAAATATTCATTACATAAATTAATGTTTACTCTATGATTGTACGTAATGAATAAGATAATATGAAAATTAATTCCTATTAACAACAACAGTTGATGTTGATTGTACACAAAGACCTTTAGTAGACGGTTATGGTAAAAACATGTTCCACAGCGACCGCTGTGTACCCACTGTTGTGGCATTTTCCTTGCTAAAGACATAAACTGCGAAATTTCGTCGTGTCCGGAACACGTCGACAATTTTGCACGAGAACAACGACAAATGGTCTCTTTGAAAAATGAGCTCCGACTCGGGCGGCCAGCGGCGCCAGTCACTATATACAGCCGCAATAACTTAACACTGAAGTGAGATTGCAAGGAAATTCACACCATACAGCGATACCAACTACGGGCGCTTTCACAAAGCGACAGATTTCCGGCCCTGGCTAACTCGGTATTGATAAGACGATACTGATGCTCGATTGTTAACGGAGGAGCTCAGCGTCGTTTCATTAATCGCTACAGTCAGACGCAATAACTGCTTAACACTTTTGAAATCTTCTCACTTCACTCCTTTTGTGTGTGGTATTCAAGTTCAAGTCATTTGTTTTTTGGTTCAGGTCTGACTTTGGGCCCCTGCCCCTTACGAATGTCGCACAAGTTCACAAAAAATAATAATAAAAATAACCTGATATCCATAATAACCGCGGTGTCGTAAAATAAGTTCAAAAAAATTAGATGCGTTGATCCAATAATAATAATACCTAATAAATAATTAATCGCTACAGTTAGCCACAAAAATATCTTCACTCTAGGCTATGGTGTTTCTATGCCAATACAAAAAAAACACAATAGGTTTTTTGGTAAAAGAAAGCGTTGAACAGTAAGATTTTCTCTGCGAACTAAAAAAAACATAACTAGTCTTTTTACGACGATCAATCGGTCGGATTGAAAGAAAGAAAGAAAGATTTATTTGAGCAAAAAAGACATAACGGAAGTTAATAGACAACACGGATGAAAATTAAACTAAAACTAAACTTAAGTAATAATAATAATTTAAAAATGACATTTTTGCGAAATGTCTCCCTGGTCAAAATGGATGATTTCGCTAGTTAAGAACTGTACCTTATGGTAATAAAGTTGATCAAAATGTTGCAAAGATTATATTAATATTATATAACCTACCTGCTGTATGTATATTATACACGTATATCGTATATTATAATATTTTGTGTGTATAATAAGTAAAAGCAATGACAGCTCAGTGTTTGGTGCGTTCGGATCAAACGCCACAAGGCTTAGGTTCAAACCCCAACAATGAGCTTGAGCTCAGTGAAGGAAAACATCGCGAGGAAAAGCATCTTGGTAGAGCACTCTCTAGTGCCCGGTTGGTTAGCTACCACCTTCAAGTTCAAAATCCGTCGCCAAACACCTAACGGTGTGTTCCGACAGTCTCACTAGAAAGCCAGTCTCCATTCAGGTGAGCTGTGCTCAAACGTCTTGCCTGTTTACAATAAAAGGACGCAAACAAGCAATAACATGTTAACCCACAAAATTAAGTTATTGATTCAGAATGATTTATTGAAAGTCAGTGAACGTTTTTTAATGATGTGTTTATTTTATTACATTGTTTAAATATGTCACTTGAACATAAAAAATTTGACACAAAATGACACTATAATTTTAAAAACTTTAATTTACTCAAAATTTCTCCAGTGTGGGTTAACACACTATTGCTTATCTATGTCCAAAAATGTTAAATACTTATTATCAAAGAAATTCTTTAACTTGACCGTTAGTTAAAAAATACTAAATTGTTTTGTTATCAAACGTAACATTTCAAGTTGCATTTCTTTCAAAGTGGGATTGCAGAGATTAGACGTACCAATGTGATTGCCTAAATTCCACATCTCGTCTCATTTCAAGCAACCTGATTGTCTATCTCCTCATTCCTGCACCGCTTTGCAGCGCTTTCGTGAAAACGCAGTCTAATTGCGACTCGCCGAGTAGATTTTTGTTCAAGCGCTCTGTTGCTGCCTTCATTAGTAGCTGATGCATGCTCTTTTAGCCGCGTGAATTGCGAGCTTCCCTCGGGAACTCTTTGCTGTAGAGTGTAGATCGTACGATACCAAACTATCCTGTATGAAATTATAACAAGCTCGTTCCTTTCCATAGGTACTTATAATTAGTAATTTTATTTCTACTTTCTATTCAATTCAATCTATTTAATTAAGTAGGTACTAGTAGATCGTCCACGGTTTCACTCGCGCTAATTTCGTTTCGTTTTCGTTTTCGTTTCGAGTTCCTGAAGGCTTTAGCTTTCTATCAAAGAATGAATTTTTACAATCGGTTAAATAATATAGTTTTAATGCAAAAGTTCAATACTTTTGCATTAAAAACAAACAAAAAATCTTTCCTTTTTATAAGATTAGAATAGATATCCATATATTGTTCTATGATACCTATTCACTAGTTTATTATACACGTATACGTATTTACCTCCTATATTTTTATTATTTGTTTTTTTTTTTTAATTTGGAGGATAATATTTATGCTAAACGTAGATTGCACTATAACAGAGATGCCATCCAAAATATTCAATGCATTTTTCAAATCGCCATCGCCCTTAATCCCCGCGAGAGAGTAAGTCAATCGTAAAATTTTAACCGAATCATAATAAATAACAGTCGTTGATCGTCCTCCCCTAACAAAGGGTTTAAATGGCTTAAATGAGGTGTGACTTGTTTATTGCCGCTTAAAAGGTAGAAAAGCCTCCGCAGATATACGAGTACAGAACCTATGTAGATATTTTCTATACTCCATCTATACTAATCTAGACTAATTCTTCAGAGAATATTTATGATTGTGTAATTTTTGTGCGTAAAAATTGTAATAATAAACATAGTAACATGAATAGTTTTAATACGAGAAACAAATAAAATTTAATGTTGCCATCATTTAAGGTACAAAAGGTTCACGGCTTCTTTGTGATTCAAAGTACATATTTTAATAATAAAATTACAATAGAATCTATTTTGAAACTACCATTATCAATTGAAAAAAATACGCCGCTGACGCTTACGTAAGCGATAAGTCTGTATGGACATAATTGTTTCAACAATTAATATTTCATTAAATAAAAAAAAATGTTTACTTTTATACAGATTGAGCCAGAGTGAAGTATAGATAATCAACACTTTTTATAGATGTTTTTTTTTGTTTTCTATTGAATGACTATTCAAAAGTGCCCGTAAAAGATTAGGTATAGGAATACCTACGAGTATTTTGATTTGATTTCGTTTACGTCTTTAATCAATAGCGGCATATTTACCTACACTTCCCACCTATACGTATATATTACAGGTGCGCATTATTAGGTACGGTGTTGTAAAATTGTGAGTGCACGGAATATGCACATTGTGTACGTGGCTATGCATGGAGGTAAGCACACAGTCCCGTGGCAGAAAACATTACGGTTACGACCTACTACGCGTTTGATTTCAATTGCGGCGCACGAACCGTATAACAAACAGCCACCGAACAAATAAAAGTAACGCGTAATTTGATTTAGTACATGATCAGGGTTGCCAGGTGACCATGGAGCGGAAGCGGGCCGTTTTATCGATAATAGCCACCAATGGAAATTTTGGGTATTTATTGGTAACTAGTAAAATTCATGCCAGCCATTGTTATTACTGTAAACGATAGTACCTTCTATCGTCCCCTGCGGTTTCGCCCGTGTGATTTTCGAGATTCTTTCGGGAACAGCAGCTTACGCTGAATCACTTCCTTTTGCCTATAATTGGCTAAGTTTCATGTTTTTTGTACACCTTTCTGATGGCAATAAACAATTTTATTATTATTATCATACTAATGTATGGATGGATGGGTGGATGGATGGATGTTTGTTACTCTTTCACCCAAAAACTACTGAATGGATTTAAATGAAACTTTACAATAATATAGCTTATATATCAGATTAACACATAGGGTACTTTTTATTCCGGAATTTCCGCGGGAACTTTGAAATTAAAGCGGGTGAAACCGCGGGGCACAACTAGTTATAAAATAAATTATTTTAATGAAACTTTACAATAATATAGATTATACATCAGAATAATACATAGTGTAGCGAATGTTGTCTCAGGCTGAGGTCTCTGTTCGCAATTCCGTAAACAAATTCAATTCAATTCGCAATTCCGTTTTCTTGCTTGTAAACATTTAAGTCAAGGAATTATAATAGGCGTAGAACGGCATACAGCACACGTGGAGTCAGGTACTGTTAATTGATGTCGTCTTCTTAGTAATAAAAAATCCCTTTATCTACTTCTTCAATAATGGTCGTAGTCCAAAAATCCTCTTTCAAAATCCTCTCCCAAACGCCATGGCGTAAGTTCCTAAGCGCACGTTCAGTAACAAAATCGAAATCCGCAATACCAAAGGTGGCTTGAAATTTGGTCTTAAGAGTAGAGTAGGTCAAATCCTCACATCTGATCGAGCGGAAATATTTTAGGGCAGTACCATTCAGCAACTCATGAAAACGACGAACTACATAAGGATAAGTCAATCCGCGCGCACAAATATTAGGTGAATGTTGGAGTTCGGCGTCATATTGAAATGGACTCAGGACTCATTGAACAAACCGTCGATGAGGTCGGTCGAGATCAGCGAGCTTCACCATCGTCGCTTAAAGACGGTCATTTTGCGGTCTTCGAACCAGGCTATCCGAAGAAAGACGTTAGTTTGTTAAAATGGGGTCTGACATATAGTGGGGAAAGTTGTGTCAGGGATTTTTTTGTGAGTGTTGAGGAGAATATTTGTGCGCGCGGATTGACTTATCCTTATGTAGTTCGTCGTTTTCATGAGTTGCTGAATGGTACTGCCCTAAAATATTTCCGCTCGATCAGATGTGAGGATTTGACCTACTCTACTCTTAAGACCAAATTTCAAGCCACCTTTGGTATTGCGGATTTCGATTTTGTTACTGAACGTGCGCTTAGGAACTTACGCCAATCCTTCTTTTCCTCTGTCAAAAAAAAACTTCTCTCTTCTTTCAATTCCATCTGACGTCTCAAAAAAATAATAATAATAAAAAAGGTTGATATTGTAGCAGAATGCTACAATAGGCTATATTGTAATCCGGAATTCCTGCGGGAACTCCGAAATTACCGTGAGTGAAACCGCGGGGAACAGCTAGTATAATAATAAAGTCGTAAAAAAACATTTGAACTTGAAAAAGTGTCCGCATCTAATTGACCATCCGTGAATAAACATTAATTTGCCTTGTCATTTTTAACCTTCTTCATAAAGAAGAGGTCTCCAACGAATAAAAAAAATCGTCCATTAGGTACCTATAGTACGAATAGATATTCCCATAATTTTAATTAAAGATAATTTTTTTTTTTTATATTTCAATCTTTTTGTCACAAAGAATCCACTATAAAAACAATGTCAACCCTATGTTCCTATATCCAGTATCGTGGACCAGCATCTTCCAAGGGTCAAACAGCATCCGAACCGTGCGATAAATAATCTCACTTGTATATCTTTACCACGAAAAATATCAAAGGAGGGAAATAAATACATAACATTTTTTACGGCACGCCATATTGCCTCACTTTATTTTGTCTTGGGGTGTTTTATGATTCTATTTTAAGTGTTCCCCCGGAAAAAATAAATGACAAAACACAATGGGGAAATTTATAAAATGTTACCTCAAGAATGTTTACAGAATAAAAACATCAGTACATCTATTAGCTTTTGCCAGGATTTGTTCCTGTTTCGCCTTAAGTTTTCGTCCCACATTCCTAAATATAAATTTGGAATAAAAGTATTTATTCTGTGTTATTTGACAACACAATATTCCCTCTGTGTTTTCAATTTCATGACTTTATGTGTGATTGAATAGCAAACATCCACACAAACTTTGACATATTGTATAATTTTGAAATTCTGTAGTCGGTACCTAATTCTGTCACAAGACTAAAAGCGGCTACACACGACCCTAAAATCAGAGGCAAAATCAGGAGTAATGTTACCAGGTCGCCAAACCTAATAGCGGAAGAGATCAGCCAGTTTGGCCGGACTTTTGGCCGGACCCACATTATTAAGGACACACTAAATAGGGTACTTGCATGAAATTTATAATAAAGAATTGTGTCAATATTTCAAAAATAAAGCCTTAGAAAAGCGTTATCGTGAAAGATTTACTAAAAAAAATTCAATAGTTTCCAAAATATTTTGTGAAACGGAACGTTGCAACGAAACACCAATCACAGCCAAGCTTGACACATGACGTCACTTTTATTTTTTTAGGAAACATTTACCTCTTTCAGAGAAGGCAAAAGAAACTAAGTGCATACTGTTAACGCATATTTTCCATTTTCTGTAGTTTTTTACTTTAAAATGCATCGGTAAGATGCATTTCGATTCTTTACTGGAACTTTTGGAAGTAAATCGACACAGTTCAACCTTAATTTCGCTTTTGGATATTGACATTATCTGTCTATCAGTGTCACATGACCCTGTCAATACGACAGTGACATTTCTATCACAGATTAATAAGGCGTAATTTTGAACTAATGACGTCATTCCGCGTTTCGGCGGTAAGGTCTAAAGTAGGAACTTTGAAACGCTCTATTTAATTAATTTATGCATATTTTTTTTTTCTTCTCCTTGTTTAGTCTAAGTAGGCCATATATCTTTAAAATAGGCTGAAATAAAAATCGTGCAAGTACCCTATTGTCCGGCCTTTTTGCCGACTAGTCTGTCCGGCTATTAGGTTTTACAACCTGGCAACATTACTCCCGATATCGCCTCTGATTTTAGGGCCGTGTGTAGCCGCTTTAAGGGTGCGCTCTAGCATATGACGCAGCTCCCTTCCGATAGAGGCCGCGGACGGCGCCATAAAAGAGTTTTCTCAATTTACAGAGAATCACAAGGTTAAAAAATAGATTTTGATGATGGGTGCGAGAGGATGAGTGTTTAATACATCTTTGATTTAAAATTTTTATATGGCTTTACGCGCATTATTATCCTTTAACTACACGAAAATATCGAATAACCGGCCGAAACGTAGTCACACACACATGCAAATCGATTAATACTAGACGAATAAGATTCGTAATTTGGCCATTTCAACAAGAGTCTCGGTGGCGCTGTGGTGTAATGCGTCTCTTTTTGTAAACTATGAATCGTGAAAATCTTGTGTTCAAACCTTAGATTTATATTCCACTTTTTGTAACTATTTTGTCAAACTTATTTATACACACTTATTTATAAACGATTTATTTTTCGTTCTTTCTAGGATTTTAAACTGTAATGAAAAAAAATTCTAGGGTATAGAACAACAATATTTAAGACTAGCTGTACCCCGCGGTTTCACCCGCGCGAAAGGTTTTTATACAACAACTTTTTTTCCGACATCCGATTTCAATGAAACAAAGCCTATATATACATATGTAGCTCCAGGCTAAGCTTAATCTATCTGTGAAAACGACTTAAAATTATTTTAAACTTTTTTTTTAGTTGGTTACTCTTCTTTTATTTTGGTAAAAATATTTAACACTAGCTGTGCCCCGCGGTTTCACCCGCGGTAATTTTGGAGTTCTCGCGGGAATTCCGTGCATGCAAAATTTCATCCAACTCAGTTCAGCCGTTTTTGCGTGATTGAGTAACAAAGATCCACACTTTCACATCTATATAATAAAAATGAATCGTCAAATGTGTTGGTAAGCGCATAACTTACAAACGACTGCACCAAATTGGAAAATTGATTTTTTTTTTGAGTTCGTTATTGTCAGGACAAGGTTTATATAAAAGAATTTTGGAGTTCCTGCGGGAATTCCGAAATTCACGCGGGTGAATCTCCAAAACGGTTGGACCGATATTGACGGGATTCACTGCTAATTAGCTGTTGTTATAAGGAGTAAATTAGACTGCATTGGAGTTCCTGCGGGAATCCCAAAACTCACGCGGGTGAAACCGCGGGGCACAGCTAGTTTATAATACATATTAGTAGGATAACCTCACTATAAATGTGAAAGTAAGTTTGTTTGTTTGTTACGCTTTCACGCCTCAACAGCTCTGCGGATCATCATGAAACTTTGCACACACGTTGTCAGAGATACAGAGAAGGACAAAGGGGTACTTTTATCCCGAAATTCCCACGGGAACTTCTATCTTATTACTGGTGAAACCGCGGGGAACAGCTATAAAAATATACAGGTATTGGAAAAAAAACCCGGTCCCGTCTAATTAAAACTTCAAGTCCAGTCAAAATTTCAAGTCAATCCATCGCGATAGATCGTTTTCGAGTTTTGCGACTACTAACATGGGATACTTTGTCAAGTTGTTATCTATTATATCACTCAGGGATACTGTAGTTTCCTATGAGTTAAATATTTTTTTAAAACTGGTTCTTTACTACTTCATAATATTATTAGCTATACAATATAGAAATTATAGTGCGGGTTTTTCGGAGTTCCTGCGGGAGTTCCTGGATTAAAACTACCCTGTGTTCTTCTCTGTGCCCCTAATAACGTGTATGCAAAGTTTGTTAATAATCGGTTAGGTAATCAAGCCGTGAAAGCGTACCAAACAAACAAACAAACTCACATTTCTAATAATAGGTTTGTCTAGAAGTGTGAATAATAATCTACAGAAAAAACAGTATAGATTTCAAATCGTAAACATTGCAATAAAAAATGACAGATAACAAAAAAAAAACATCATAGTATAACAGTGGGGGCTGAGATTTGAACAGGGGCCTTACAAAACTACTACGTCTTCGCTACCCGTTGTTCTAGCCACTAAACCATTATCGCATAGATCCTCCTGTCGAAAAACTTCTATACATTCAGCCGTCGTGCGTCATTCTATTTCATATTGATCTTCTTTTATTTAGTTCGTCAGTGCGTTGGGAAGTTGACAATAATTATTATTATTATAAAAAGGGAAGATTTGATTTTTTGTTTGTTTGTTTTGTAGTTTGTTTGTTACGATTTAACTCAAAAACTACTGAATCGATTTAAAAATTCTTTCACCATTAGAATGCTACGTTATTCCTGAGTAACATAGGCTATATTTTTACCCGGAATTCCCACGGGAACTCTGAAATCTATATAAATAAAAATGAATCGCTCAATGTATTGCTAAGCGCGTAACTTCCAAACGACTGCACCAAACTGGGAAATTATTTCCTTTGTGTTCGTTATTGTCAGGACCAGGTTGGAGTTCCTGCGGAAGTTCCGGAACTCACGCGTGTGAATCTCCGAAAGGGTTGAACCGATTTGGACGGGACTTTCACTGCTAATTAACTAATGTTATAAGGTTTACATTGGACTACTTTGGAGTTCCTGCGGGAGTTCCGAAATTAACGCGGGTGAATCTCCGAAATTCACTGCTAATTAGCTAATGTTATTAGGAGTAAATTAGGCTACTTCGGAGTTCCTGCGGGAATTCCGAAATTAACGCGGGTGAATCTCCGAAATGGTTAGATCAATTTTGACGGGACTTTCACAGCTAATTAGGTGATGTTATAAGGCGTAAATTAGATTACTTTGGAGTTCATGCGGGAATTCCGTAACTCACGCGGGTGAAACCACGCGGTATAGCTAGTAATCTATTTAGGTATTATCTATCCTTACTGATATTGATGACAACTTATGTGCCATCTCTCATTTGTACTGTATATTTATTATCATGTATCGGCACTGTAGGTCTGTAACATAGTAATACGAAATATTGTAAAAATTAAGATGTATATATGAATGTTTGTTGCCAAAACATAAATAAATATTATAAACGCGAAAGTGAGTTTGTTTGTTTGTTTGTTACGCTTTCACACCTCAACGACTCAACGGATCATCATGAAATTTTGTATACACGTTGTCTGGGGTACAGAGGACATAGGGTACTTTTTATCTCGGAATTCCCGCGGAAACTCCGAAATTAACGCGGGTCAAACTGTATGAAATTTTGTATACTACACGTGAAAAGTAGTTACTTAGGTAGAGAAACAAATATATGGTAGGTAGTAGATATTTTTATCTCGGAATACCTGCGGGATCTCCGAAATTACCAAGGGTGAAACCGCGATGAACAGCTAGCTATAATATATGAATAGGTATATATATAAAAAATTAATCCCTATTTCACTTGGTTACGTTACGGGCACAGCATCACGCGTGAACGGCTCGATCAATTTCGCTAATTCTTTTTTTATTATGTTTGTTATTGTAAGAAGAAGAATAAAGAAGTTTAGAGTTCCTGCGGGAATTCCGAAACTCACGCGAGTGCGAGCGAATCTCAGTCTCAGTTTGTAATAAATTATACTTAATGTACTAGTTGTGCCTCGCGGTTTCACCCGCGTTAATTTCAGAGTTCCCGCGGGAATTCCGGGATATAAAGTACCCTATGTGTTAATCTGATGTATAAGCTATATTATTGTAAAGTTTAATTTAAATCCATCCAGTAGTTTTTGCGTGAAAGATTAACAAACAACCATCCATCCATCTATACATACTTACAAACTTTCGCGTTGATAATATTAGTAGGATTTTACTAGCAGTTGATCCTGCTGCGGGTTTGCCTGCATCAATTTTATTTATTGTATTTCTTTGACTTCAGTACCAAGGAGATAATGTATACTAGTATTATAAAGAGCAAAAGTTTATGAGTTTGTGGGTTTGTGAGTTTGTGACGTTTGTAGGGGATAATCTCTAGATCTACTCAACCGATTTTGAAAATTCTTTCACTTATAGGGAGCTATACAGTGATCCAGAGTGATACAGGGTACTTTTTATCCCGGAAATCCCTCGGGGACTCCGGAGTTTGTGAGTACGTGAGTTTGTGAGATTGTAGTGGGTAATCTCTGGATCTACTGAACTGATTCTAAAAATTCTTTCATAGTTAAAAGCTGCAGTGATCTTAAGTGACATAGGGTACTTTTTATCCCGGAATTCCCGCGGGAACTCCAGAGTTTGTGAGGTTATAATCTCTGGATCTACTAAACCGATTTACAAAATTCTTTTATAGGAGTCTAAAGTGATCCTGAGTGACAAAGGGTACCTATTTTTTATCCCGGAATTCCCGCGAGTGCTCCGAAATTACCGTGGATGAAACCGCGGGGGTCAGCTTGTAAATAGCAATGAGTGAACCATTACATCATTTGGAAAAAAATACAATAGTAAAATCTATCTTATACAGGGTGTAACGGAGGGTATTTTTTTGTAAAATGGCATTCAGTATTAGATTATTGTCTGAAAAAAATAAACTTCCGAAAATTTGACCACGTGAGCACATAGATATCACGAAAACATGAAGTTTGAGTACCAACACGATGGGTCTGTAACTTGTAGTTTCCGAGATATTGGCTATCGAAAATTTGACCACGTGATCACATAGATATGACGAAAACATGAAGTTTGAGTACCAACACGATGGGTCTGTAACTTGTAGTTTCCGAGATATAGGCTATCGAAAATTTGATCACGTGATCATATAGATATCACGAAAACATGAAGTTTGAGTACCAACACGATGGGTCTGTAACTTGTAGTTTCCGAAATACAGGCTATCGAAGATTTGATCACGTGATCACATAGATATCACGAAAACATGAAGTTTGAGTACCAACACGATGGGTCTGTAACTTGTAGTTTCCGAGATATTGGCTATCGAAAATTTGACCACGTGATCACATAGATATCACGAAAACATGAAGTTTGAGTACCAACACGATGGGTCTGTAACTTGTAGTTTCCGAGATATTGGCTATCAAAAATTTGACCACGTGATCACATAGATATGACGAAAACATGAAGTTTGAGTACCAACACGATGGGTCTGTAACTTGTAGTTTCCGAGATATTGGCTATCGAAAATTTGACCACGTGATCACATAGATATCACGAAAACATGAAGTTTGAGTACCAACACGATGGGTCTGTAACTTGTAGTTTCCGAGATATTGGCTATCAAAAATTTGACCACGTGATCACATAGATATGACGAAAACATGAAGTTTGAGTACCAACACGATGGGTCTGTAACTTGTAGTTTCCGAGATATTGGCTATCGAAAATTTGACCACGTGATCACATAGATATGACGAAAACATGAAGTTTGAGTACCAACACGATGGGTCTGTAACTTGTAGTTTCCGAGATATTGGCTATCGAAAATTTGACCACGTGATCACATAGATATCACGAAAACATGAAGTTTGAGTACCAACACGATGGGTCTGTAACTTGTAGTTTCCGAGATATTGGCTATCGAAAATTTGACCACGTGATCACATAGATATGACGAAATCATGAAGTTTGAGTACCAACACGATGGGTCTGTAACTTGTAGTTTCCGAGATATTGGCTATCGAAAATTTGACCACGTGATCACATAGATATCACGAAAACATGTAGTTTGAGTACCAACACGATGGGTCTGTAACTTGTAGTTTCCGAGATATTGGCTATCGAAAATTTGACCACGTGATCACATAGATATGACGAAAACATGAAGTTTGAGTACCAACACGATGGGTCTGTAACTTGTAGTTTCCGAGATATTGGCTATCGAAAATTTGACCACGTGATCACATAGATATCACGAAAACATGAAGTTTGAGTACCAACACGATGGGTCTGTAACTTGTAGTTTCCGAGATATTGGCTATCGAAAATTTGACCACGTGATCACATAGATATGACGAAAACATGAAGTTTGAGTACCAACACGATGGGTCTGTAACTTGTAGTTTCCGAGATATTGGCTATCGAAAATTTGACCACGTGATCACATAGATATGACGAAAACATGAAGTTTGAGTACCAACACGATGGGTCTGTAACTTGTAGTTTCCGAGATATAGCCTATCGAATATTTGATCACGTGATCACATAGATATGACGAAAACATGAAGTTTGAGTACCAACACGATGGGTCTGTAACTTGTAGTTTCCGAGATATAGCCTATCGAATATTTGATCACGTGATCACATAGATATGACGAAAACATGAAGTTTGAGTACCAACACGATGGGTCTGTAACTTGTAGTTTCCGAGATATAGCCTATCGAAAATTTGACCACGTGATCACATAGATATCACGAAAACATAAAGTTTGAGTACCAACACGATGGGTCTGTAACTTGTAGTTTCCGAGATATAGCCTATCGAAAATTTGATCACGTGATTACATAGATATGACGAAAACATGAAGTTTGAGTACCAACACGATGGGTCTGTAACTTGTAGTTTCCCAGATATAGCCTATCGAATATTTGATCACGTGATCACATAGATATCACGAAAACATGAAGTTTGAGTACCAACACGATGGGTCTGTAACTTGTAGTTCCGAGATATAAGCTTTACAAAAAAAAAATTGAAGGTATGAAAAAATTGCATCACGTGGTCACATAAGACACAATAAAAATATTCTTTTCATTGCATCGGAGAATTTGGAGATAAACGCCGAATTTTATCACCCCGGGCCGTGGTGAGTTACAACCTTTCGAAAATATGGTCTCTCTCTTTTACTCATCGTGAAAACAAGAAAGAGATAGCAAGAATTTATTCAACACAAAAATGTAAAAATACTTGTACCCGTAAGTTATACCTCAGAACCAAAACGTCTTTTCCAACTTTCCACAAGTTATTTGTATTCGCTTCGGCTACTAATAGGTACCTACTACCTACTACATCAGTAATAGGTATATTTTCAAATACAATTCTAAATTATCTTGTTAGGTAAAATTGTCAAAACTCACGGCTCAACGCCGCGCCACCTTGTGATCTTTTTGGAATTCACTACAAACTACTGCATTCGGGGGACTTGTCAGTCTACAGCCAAACTACAGCTGTTTATAGACCGGGCCGCCATTTTCGTACACTTATAGTGTATTCGTTCTCTCACACAAGCAAAGGTTCGACCGAAATTTAATTCATTTTGAAATGATTGTAATTATGTTATTTCTTCACTATATGCAAAGATTTTGGGCTGTGCGTTATCGTAACAAGTAGTAGTATTTTATTAAATGAAGTCTAATAAATAAAAACAGGCGGAATGCCTTTAATATAGCTACGGCAGTTTGTATGAAAACTAGACCTTTAGACCCACCTTAACTGATCCCAGTCGCTTGAAGCTTGCTTGTGTCGTAGCAACGAAGCAACTTTGTCTCTTAATCCCCTTATACTCAAAGAAATACCACCAACATTTTATTGTGGCGCCTTAACTTTCAAAATACTATATTACTATATAATTTATAAATTTGAATATAGGTACAGAAAATAAAATATATTTATTTGCAGATAGAAACATGAAATATGAAAATAAAATCATACAAATGTCACTGTCTCAGCAAAAACGGGATCTTAAGTACTTGAGGCGGTTTTATTATTTTAATTACAGTACGTTATCACGAAAGTATCTATAGAAGTAAATATGATAATTATGAATGTAAACGCTCAACCAGGAAAGTGCCTGCGCCTTCTCTATACATTTGTATATACGGCGGCTTATGAGTTTTTAATACACAAATCCATGAATATTAAAATATACCTTAATCAGGATCCGAAATCGTAACCACTCTAAATAGGAGTGGAGTGATGACCACTAATCTGATTTGATAGTCCCTATTTATTTACTCTTTACTTAGGTACAATCGAATAATAAATTTTGAAAGGACCGATTGAACCATTTTGCCCGAATGACAAAGGTTTTCGGGAGATACACTTACGTAGGTACTCTCAAATATATTTTTATTAGCTTCGTAATAACGACTCGAAACTGCAGTTTGTGCTGCTATAGACTGCAAAATCTCTCTCGGAGCATAGGACACCGTAGGAATCAGTATTTTTATGTTCATATAAAAAACCGCTACTACGAAACTTTATTTGCACCAAACAGCACCTTTGGGAGTCAGGAGCTGGGGGAAGAGTAAGGTAAGCTGTACTCATTTTTCATATACAATATTGATAGTGATGTCAAACACGAAATTTGTAACTTAGATAGAGGTATTTTACATACTTACCTAACTTAATTAAAAAATATTGTAATGTTATTAATTAAGGTTAATCAAAAATCAAAGCAATGTGACAAAAAATAATCTATAGAGTTTCGCATAATAACTACCCCTGACGATCCATCCAACATTAAACATGTGATGTAACATGTTACATGAGCAATATGAAGCGGCTGATATTGCCCAACAATCAATCTATAACGCATGCATGGCGCCAACCGCCTGTTCGATGGCTATTAAGCCTCTAACATCCTTTATTAATGACATCGAATCGCAGCTTCAATTGTCCGTGACGCGAAACAAGCCAGAGCGTTTGCTCTCTCGTTAAGAGTTATTGCTGTTGCTAACTACAGTGCATGTAAGCATGCCAAGCAGCTTGGCTGATAGCTTGACTTGGCTTCACTGATTGACTCATAGGTCTTCAATGGTGAAACTATAGTATAAAAAATAAATTTTTTCGAAGATATTTTGTTTAAAAGCGCGTTGTCAGGGGTATTTATTTATTTATTTATTTATTCAATTTGGTAAAATATAATACTTTTACACGTCAACTTTCTTAGGTTACATTACGATAAGTAGGTACACTATCATAATTATAGTTATTTATAAAATATGTGTGTACTTGCTTATTAATTAAGCAGTTGCAATCATAATTTTGATACAAATACATTTGGTAGTATCATTATTCATTATACACAATATAGTATTCAATATATTATTATTCATTATATAAATTATTCATTATATATAAATTAATTATTATACATTACAATAAATTACAATAAATTTATATTCATACCATTCAATATAATGTCATTTTTACGCAATATCCATTAATATAGTCTGTATGTCTCGCTTGCACATCATTACGTGTGTGATGTCATTTGCAAACCAGGCTAAGGAACAAGCTGCGATAAATTGAAGAATTCGTTAACGGAGTATAGCGAGCATGCTATAAGCTTTTGCTTTAGCTTGTTAGTAAAAACGCGGTAGCTTGCGGATTCCTTTATATCGGACTCAATTTTGTTATAAACTTTAGGGCCGATCGTGTGAAGGCAACGATTAGACTTAGCCAGCCGTGTGGAGGGAGGACGGAGATCATTCCGCCGCCGCGTGTTGTGTTCATGGACACCCGCGTGCGTAGTGAACAGATCAGGGTTGCGCCACACGTATTTAGCAATTTCCAAGATATAAAGACTAGGAAGTGTCAATATGTTATTGTCCCTGAAAAGTTCTCTCGCAGGAGCATCCCAATCCGCACCAGCAACAATCCTAACGGCCTTTTTTTGGAGTCTAAATGCCCTATCTCGCTCAGCCGCGTTACCCCATAGGTCGATACCATAAGACAGAAGAGAGTGAAAGTAGCCGTAGTAGGCTTTTTTTATGTTATTAAATTCTAAGCTGGGACGCAGCCGGTTCAAAGAGAAGCAGGCCGAGGACAAGCGGTTGCACAAGCCATCAATGTGTGGGCCCCACGTGAGGCCTGAATCCAAAACCATTCCTAAGTATTTTACTTGATCCACTTGCGGCACAGGTTGGCCGTTGCACATGATATGAAGTTTTTGTTCATCCGCGGATATGTTTCTTTTAAGATTAAAGTGGACTATGTTGGTTTTACCTATGTTTAGAACCATTCCGTTGGCCTCGAACCAGCGAAACACCTGTTTCATAACACTATTTAGCTTCATTTGTAACTGTACAAAATTTACAGCGTTAACAATGATACACCCATCATCAGCAAACAAGACAAATTCCGCCTCGTTGGACGCGGTGGTGAAGTCGTTCATTAACACAAGAAACAAATTATTACCCATTACTGAACCCTGAGGCACAGCACAGTCACTTAGCTCACATAGATCAGATACATGTCCACCCACAGAAGTAAGCTGTTTTCGGTTATTCAGAAACGAAGCAATTAGATTTTTAAAGTTACCTGAGACCCCATAGTGATCTAACTTGTCAAGCAAGAGGGGATGGCTGACCAGCTCGAAGGCCCGGGATAAGTCGCAGAATATCGCCGCGACGGACCGCCGCTCCTCGAGATGTCCCAATACTCTAGTGGTGACGTCACGTACCGCGTCAATCGTGGAACGCCCGCGTTGATACGCATATTGTTGTCTGTTTAGTAAGTCATTGCATCTGAAATACTGCATTAATTTATCACTTATTAGTTTCTCAAATAGTTTTGAAAATATGGGTATCAGAGATATCGGTCTAAAATTCTTTAGTTCATCCATTTTTCCTTTACCCTTGTATATAGGTTGGACTTTCACTACTTTTAGGTTAGAAGGATATACACCACTCGTTAGACATCCATTAATTAAGTAACAAATTATATCAAAAATAAATAGAGGACACATGTCGAATAAGCGTGTTGACATATCGTTTATGTCCGTAGATTCTTTGCGCTTTATATGCTTGACACTTTTTATCACCTCTGATATTGTGACTAGCTCTGACGGGATTACGTTAGGATGTTTATGTGTGTACTTACTTAGATAAGTGAGCGCAGCTGAGGTGTCGATGTATGCATTCGAGCTGTTCGCATCTACGTAAAACCGGTTTAGGGCTGCAGCCGTTGAGGCCGCGCGCTTCTCGCTGGTACTTTCGGATGATTTGCTTATTAGTATGTCTATAGGTGTGTTTGGACTGCCACCACTGTGCGTTTCATTTGATATGACTCGCCACATGGAGCGGCTGATATTATCACTAGATTCTATACAGTTATTTATATAGTTTCTCCGTACATTGTACAACTGCTGGGCATAGTCACGCTCTAGAGAATATAGGTTATTTTTTAGTTCAACATCTAATGGGGAACATGATATCAGTTTTTTAGTATTCATTAAACTTTTACGCGTATTCGCAACTTGTTCATTAACCCAGGTTTTTGCTATGGATTTGACTGGATATTTTCTAATCGGAAAATGTATGTCATAGTAATATTTAATTACATTTAATACACAGTTTAATGACTGGTCAGGATCAGGCGATTTGCCGAGAAGGCCGGACCAATCATAGTTACTTAAGCTTAGGTTAAATAGATCGACACTATGGTTACAAAATCGTCTTTTCGCAACAACAGTGTTAAGTTGGGTCGTTTTAGACATTAACATGGATACAACAACACAGAGATGGTCCGAGATATTCATATCATACGGCTTCGCATACAACACCTGACTAGCGTGAATATTAGTGTAGGCATGATCAATACACGTTTTAGTACTTTTACATATTCTAGTAGGAAAGGAAACTAGAGATCTGAGACCATTTGAATTCATTAAATCATTTAACATTTTCGATTCATTTGATTTTGACAATAGGTTTACATTAAAGTCACCAACTATTATTAATTTATATTGTTTAAAAAGTGGAAGATTG
Source organism: Zygaena filipendulae (assembly GCA_907165275.2). Lineage (NCBI taxonomy): Eukaryota > Metazoa > Arthropoda > Insecta > Lepidoptera > Zygaenidae > Zygaena > Zygaena filipendulae. The sequence goes on from OU015659.1 coordinate 9,215,295, forward strand.
AAGGTTTTGTTAAAATTTGATAGGAATGTTTCAAAATTATAGATCTCACCCGGTTTGGAGGGAGGGCGGTACACACACACTACAATTACTCCTACATCAATATATTCCGTTGCGCAGAGTTCAAGATTCGATTCCATAGCAGTTTCCATGATGTCTGTGCGTTCGATTGTGAGAAGTGAAGATTTTGAGTAGATGCACACTCCACCGCCGATCCGCGTTGTCCTACAGTACTTGGCAGTCAGTTTGTAGTTTAATATGTTGACAGCTGATATCTGCGATGAGGAAAGCCAGTGCTCGGATAGGCAGACCACGTCGAACTCATCACATAGCTGTAGTTCACACTCAAGCTTGCGCGTCTTGTTTTTTAGGCGGTTTATATTTTGGTGGAGCACAGTGAAGTTAAGATTTTTCGTTTGTTTATTTGTCACAATTTTGCCATTTGATTGCAAGAAACGGTTCGATTCCGAGTTACTTGCTTTCTTTTCCCGCCAAAAAGGGCTTCCATGGTGAAATCCTTGTGTTTGCGGGCCACACTGATGCCGACAAAAATGCGTCATATGATGTCATCGGTACGCCGATTTTAAACGAGCAATACATGTCGCGTTTGGACGGAATCAGTTCGGCAGTGAAGTCGGCAGAGTCCATCACCGAGTTGAGATGTTTAATGATGTCGCCCGTCGTTGTTGTTTTCTTGAAATAGCAGCCATGAAGGTACCTCATCTGCTGAATCCCCTCCAACCCGGTGTCAGTCGCAGATCCACATACAACCATTGTTTGAGCAGATCGTCTAGGTCTCCTTACCGGCACTTCGTTTTTGTCCATTTTCACATCAGTCACATCTGTTTTACTCATAGTTGCGAAGCTGACTGAAGGCAGCGCCGTTGTCATATTTGTATTATTTACTGTTATGTTTTCTACGGCTGGTTTTTTTAGTTTCATGTTCTTTTTAGTTTTGTTAGTAGCCAATAGTCCGATCGCTTTCGTGGCAGCAGTTCTTCTGGGATTTCCACTTTCGCTTGTAGATGATAATGACATTATCTTCGGAGTCGATGTTGGGACACATGAAACTGTTACACATTCATTTTTTTCTTTGTTTTCATTTTGTTCAACTACCTGTTCACTGGGATTGTTAATTTGCGAGGCTGGGGCAACGGCTTTTAACAAGCATATTTGGGCCTTTAGGTCAGTGATAACACTACACAACGTGTCAATCTTAATTTGTAGCGGCACAATAGCACTTTTGATTGCTTTATTTATATCGCTAGTGGTTATAGGCGACATATTGAACGGTCACACAAAATTAAATACGGAGCGTATTTGCCGTGTCACCGACCAGTCGGGCGTGCGAGCGAGACTGGGATAGGATAATTACGGCAAAGAGATAGGATAATTAATATATATATAGATAATTATAATAATTTTCTGTTCCGGAATCTCCGCGGGAACTCTGAAATTAATGTGGATGAAACTGCGGAGAAAATACAGTTGTAAAATAATCTAGCCTTCTTTAAATTAACGTTGCAAGTTAGTAGTTGCTACAGGCAATTTATTTATCCTTATATTACTAGAACTTCAGTTACCGTGGCTTACAGTAGCGGAGGATGTATTTTAGCCAAATCTAGCTACAGATTTCCTGAGGAACTCCAAACGACTGGAAACACATGGCGCAACTATATGGTTATTACCTTTAACCTTAGGTCTTGGAACTCTTGGAGTTGGACATACGGTACTTATTATCCCGATACAAAGAGTTCTCTAAGGCCAAAGACGCGTATGAAATTGCGAGGAGAACAACTAGTGAAATATAAAATACCTATAAAATCTACATTACCTGCACGGAGACGGTAGAAAATAGGTTCTCTAGTTACCTATATAATTTATTCAAACTAGCCAGAGTCTCGGGTATTGAAAAAGATTTTATTCTCCTCCACTCGAAATGCAAAGCTTTCTTTGCCTCTCTTTGCCTTTTGCGTAGGTCATTGAATCGAAATTTCTTTTTGTTTTTTTTTTCAGCCAATTTTAAAAAGGCACCCATTCCAATTAGGCAGAACGCTCGAATCGATCGGTTTGCCCTCGTCTGCGTTACCTGTGACCCTATGGAAATCAGAAAAAGTTTTCGGTCCAATATAATAGCCAATTAAAAGTGATCGGAGAGAGTTCGTTAAAACAAATAGGTAAGTAGCTACCTAATGGAGCTTCTCTTTATAAGCATAATTTTTCAAAATCCGAATCAGATTTTATTCCGAGAATTTAAATATACAAAGTTTAGGGGATGATTTTGTCTCTCTCTGAATTAAAAGAATGAAATAAATAAAAGGTGGAGCGTTTGAATCATTTGAATAGATATTTTCTTGCACTGCAGTTGCTCAATTATTTTAAAATATGGATATTCTAAATTTTCAACATAGATTGTGGTATTGGCCATTAATGTATGTATTTTATTAATTAAGCATGATACTTAGACAGCTATAGTGTAGGTACATTTGAAATTAGTATAAAAACTAACCCCTTATGATCATGCAAGTCTAAAATTTTGTGGAACTTTGTATATTATACTGAATTTTATTTTTTGTTTCCGCGATTTGAATAGTCAATGTTTCAAATAATCTCGCATTTTTTGTCTGAAATGAAAAATAGTTATGCTATGAGACAATCAATAGAACGAAAAGTAAACTAATTACATCCAATTATTATTTTTTTATATTCTTTGGCAGTGCCTGTCCTAAGACAAAACCTATTTTTCAGATAATTTTGACTTATACGCCCTAGTTGAAATGAAACGTGTGACAAAAACTATACAATTCCGCATTTATTCAGGTATGCGTCGAAGAGCAACGAGCACGCTGATCTTTTGTAGTTTTAATTAACTCAGGCCTATGTGCTCTGTCTACCTGCAAAGAAAAGGTTCACCGATTGCGCCACCTGGATAATTTAGTGGATTGGTACTGCCTATACACTGGTAGGTAGTTACGCCATAGTTAAAGAATAACAGAGAGTCGACTCACATTCGATGATATTCGAGTATCGGTACATTAGTCACACAAATACTACTTCCGTTTTTATCATTCGTTTCGATAAAGTATCCGATAAAGTTCTGCACATAAATATAGACAATGGACTGTGTGTTGTCTATATTCAGCAGTAATTGTCTCTGAAATAGTCTTGACCACGTCAAAGGCTTGCAAAATCTTTGGAGCACCACGCTTTTGTCACAGAAAAGAGACAGATATTGGCAAATTCATCTCTTTTTCTCATTCTCTTTTTAGAATGTGGTCAATTTTACGAGAGTAATGAGTGGCTCAGTCCATTCTCTAAATTTATGGATGTGACGCATGTATCGCAATACATATATGTATGTCTACTCCGATGCCTAAGCGAACTGCACTAAACAAAAAATTGATTTTGATAGCTTTGATTTGTGAGGCTAAACCTCAAACGTCATTTTCATGTTGGAATTTTACGTTTATTCGTCATATCGTAATTTTCGTTATATAATTTATTTTTATTTTTACTTTATTCAAAGCAAAAAACAACCAGTACAATTTATATTAGAATAACAAAATATGTATAAAGTACAATATGGGTAATTATACGGATTACATATGCTTGTGTTTTTTGTTGTTTGACATTCTTTCCAGAACTCTCTGATGTTTACATGCAAAATGTGAAATAGTATTTCCCATAAGTACTTCTAGTTTAATTCAAATCTGTCCAGTTATTTTTACCTAATGTGCCTTGAAACAAATACATAGGTAATTATGTGCGTATTAATAAAAAAGATTAAATCTACGAAGTTAACATAATGCTCTCAGTCACGTACCTATTTAGCGCACTGTTTCCTTCTATAATTTTGATAGCTGTTCCCCGTGAACTTCGGAATTCCCGCGGGAATTCCAGGATAAACAATACGCTATGTCCTTTAAACGCCGGACAACTTGCATGGAAAATTTTTATGGCGATGGTTGAGCCGTCAAGGCGTGAAAGCGTAACAAACAAACAAAGAAACACACATTCGCATTTATAATAGGTATTATGGATTGTTTATTCGAATATATATGTATATTCGAATAAACAATCTTGCTGATATTCTTTTTACTGTGGTTATGTTTTATTGGACTATGGTTAATTTTGTCAAATTAGGATGATTGGATCCCGTATCCTTTACGTCAACGGGCATGAGATGGGTTTCGATCCTAACGCGTGGAACACTCGTCCGTTTGTGTGAGTGTCTATCTTCTGTGCAATGAAATGAATTAATTAACGTCCATTAGTTGTTGATAAATGAAGAGGAGGTTTCGTTTATAAAGGTTTTTTTGAACGCTCAACTTTAAAACAACGCCATAAGGAACTATGTATAAAAGCAATTTACCGATAATGTAGGTTTAAATTAAAAAATACCTGCCAAATAGTTGATTTACCTTTAACAAGATAAACAGATACAAAAATTATTTTTCACCCAAATGCGAAAACAAATAAAATAAATGCACCAAACCTAATCAAATTTACTCAAGCTGCTTTAAATAAATGTACTTACCTATGTACCTATACTTACAATATTGGCACCGAAACACCTATTAATAATTTTATATCGTATGCGACGAGCCGAATAAACTCAATGACCGGAGCTCGGAGTGCGTACGAAAATACCCAGCCTAACCTAAAAGTTCTCTAGACTAACAATACCTATTTATCTGGGATCAGTTGTTTTCAAATTCATTTATAAAATTAACATAAACTCACGACGCGTCGTATCTAATAATTTTCTATGAAAACATGTTCGACTTCGGTTACGGTTTGTGGCATATTTTGATATTTATATTCATTTATTTTAGTAAAACTTTTAGGTAGGTAGCGAAAACAAAATAGGGTTTTCAGTGAGACACAACAAAACTCCATTGGAAAACGTTATTTGATTACATTTGTCTTCATTTATTTACTCTCTGTGCTCAGAATAACAGAATAACCGAACAGAAATTAAAAAATCCAATTAGGAAGAGTATCAGCGACAGAATTGCACGTAGCCAGTGGTACCTATAGCAAATGCTACGGACCTTTGGGAGCCTCCTCACCTGTTAAAATCTATGAAATAAAAGAAAGAGCTTTATAATATGTTTATAGCATATGTATATTCTTGGGATATACAGTTGGTTACGTTGGTTACGGATACAGTTCAGAAGAGTGCATGCAGGAGTGCAGCGAACCAAACTGTTAACACTCTAAAACTCAAAGTTAACCGACAAATTCCGCTCCAGAAGTGCTAATTTAATTTCATATCTACGCCGTGGCGAGAGTACCGCAATGTAACTATTATTCGAGAACTGCTTAGTCTGAATTATCCTGAATCTGCTCCAAGTGTCATAGAATACTTTTTATTTCTGAATCCCCGGGAATACCGAAATTCATACGGGTAAACCCAGGGGGCAGCTATCTAGTATATAGTTAGAATAATTTACTACTTAGAGATAGGAGAGAGGTAGGTAGGTACATACTTTCATTTTGATATAGAGTTCCTGTGGGGATTCCGAAATTGATGTGAATGAAACCGCCTTGGAACCAGATACTGAATATAGTACCTACTTATCAAAAATTGAGAGGGTCTTAAAGAAGAGAAACGGAAGACGAAACTATTTTCAAAATGTTTTTCTATCTGTCTGTTAATGGTAATCTCCGAAACTGCGGGTTTTTATGCGAATTTCACAGGTTCTTCATTTTAACTGTCATTGCAAGGGTCAAAAGTTCACACGTGGAAAATCAAGGCACCCTAGCTAATGTTAGACATTCCTATTTATTTAGTTCAGTCAGTCAATTCAGTATTCTGGCAGTTTCACATTAATAACGTTATTATAGTTAATTTCTATTGCTAATGCTATCTCTTTTCAGATAATCCTAATATTATTATAAACGCGAATGTTAGTTTGTTTCTCACACCTCTTAACTATATCTAACCGATCCGTATAAAATTTTACTTACAGCACGTTGTGAGGGTAAAAAACGGACAAAGGGTACTTTTTATTCTGGAATTCCTTCAGGAACTCCGAATTTAACGAGTTGAAACCGCCGGAAACAGCTAGTGATAAAATAATAATAAAGTAGATATCATAATACTCGTATATTACGTTTATAACGTTCGAAATACGTTCGGAGTAGTCTTTGTTTTTTGTGCCATTTATAAGAACGAAGCTCGGTTTTTAAAAGACAAATAGGTGTAACAGTTTATCAAAACAGCCTCCCTCGACGGTGTTTGCTGGCTTTTTGCCCAACTTATATTATAAAAATAATTGGTGCCACTGTCGCATGATTACGTTTTAAACGCAGATTTTTTGTCAAAACATTTTTATCCTACTTCCTACTAATATTATAAATGTGAAAGTGTGGTTGGGATGTTTAGATGTCTGGATGTTTGTTACTCAATCACGCAAAAACGGTTAAGCGGATTTGGATGAAATTTGGCATGCACGTTGTCAGGGGTACAGAGAAGGACATAAGGTACTTTTTATCCCGGAATTCCCGCGGGAACTCCGAAATTACCGCAGGTGAAACCGCGGGGCACAGCTAGTACCTACGTATATAAAGAAAACTAGCTACCCCGCGGTGTCACCCGCGTTAATTTCGGAGTTTTACGGCCGCACTCAGAGTCGTTTTAATGATTATACCTACTTAACATTAAGTAAAGATTCCAAAAACAAAATTGCCGCACTCACGGCCGCACTCAGAGAATTTAACTTAATTAGTTAAATGCCAATAACATTAACTTAATCGTGGTGAAGAACTTGGTTTTATAATATGTAGTGATGTCGTGAAGCGTTGATATAGGCACGTAGGAATTTTAGGGTTCAGTACCTTAAATAAAGAATCACTTCCTTGTCCGTTTGTCCGTGTGCCCACCAAGATAGTTATAATCAGCTATACGCGTGGAGGTGTTAAGTTTAAATTAATATCAAATATCTTCTCAGATTTGCAATCCCTTAGAGCAGTAAATATTATCAAATTTTTAAGTGAATGCAGTTAAAAAGATGACCCTGTTTATTCCGCATATTATCACACTCACAAGGGAATCAAAACCTAGATTAGGGTTGTTAGGTTAGGATCTGGGAATTTTATGGATATCCGGCTAGCTCCAATAAATAAAATGAAATAAAGTTCGGAAGGAGTAAACAATTTATTTAGAGTAGGTATAGTAAGATAGGTAATATTAATGTAGATACGTTACACCAGAGGGGCTATTATGTAACTTTTGTTTCTATCATTTTTCGGTTGCAATCAAAAACAAAGCGATTTTGCGATTAAAATATGCACGTTTTCGCACCTACAATATCTAGCAATCAATCAAAATAAATAAACTACAATAGTTGAAGCTGTCTTAACATGATCAATTTATAACAAAATAGCTATGTTTCCGATTGAAATCGAAAAAAGATAGCAACAAAAGTTACATAATTGCCCTACTGAAAACAATGAAATCAAATTTTGCATATCTGCACGTTGTCAGAAAATGATCGACATAATATTATTATAATAATAACGAAATAAATGCGGGTGAAACCGCGGTGAATAACTAGTAAAGCATAATCGCCCTATCGATGAATAAAATCGAAAGGTCATTCGAATTTTGGAATCGATTTGTATTGATCTAAATGATTTCTTTTTTTTAATGGCCACACTACAATTTCAAAATTGCCAGCTGTTCCTAATTATAAGTATGCATGCTTCAATTAATAGAGCACAGTTCCATTCTAGACATTTGTTGCGACATTCTAAATTTCTGAAACTAAATAACAAAATTGCCGAGATCAATTTGCATTTCATGAGTTAAATTCGCCAAACTTTAAAGACCACGGGCAGTTTAAAATCACTTGAAAAGAAAAATAATAATCACAATGGAAAACAAAATGAGTTCGTCCAAAAGTAAGCAGCAGAACCTATCAGTTCCAGCAACCAAGCAACAGCTCACCGCTCATGAAGAAGCCACCAATCCAGGTCCTGGCAAAAAGCAAGACGTCAATAGATATTTTGCACCGCCATTCGCGCCGCTAGAGGACAGCAACCGCTCTTGGCTGGTCAGAATCATGTTCGGTCACAGAATCAGTGTTGGGTCTAATCACAAAAACGCCCGCCCTGGCCATCCGGATACGAAGAAACTTAGAGATATGAACGTCTGGATGCCAACATCATGGTGACGAGTGGATATTTCAATACCCTTTATTAACCAATAAAGGGTTCAGTCAACAAAACGAAAGTAAATATAAAAGGATCGTCGAAAATCTAACGAGACGACGCGCGAGGTTAAATGTCAACGGCATTATTATTTTTTTAAATATTATGTATAAATTATTCGTGAATTTATATGCCTGTTAAATTTTCTTTATGATTTTATGTATTTTATTTACTTACATTCGACTTATTTTGAATATTCGAAATAAAATACTCTTCACTTAGATATTTATTCGTAACAACTTCTGTTAAAATATTGTAGGTACCTTGACTCTGATTTATTATTATTAATGAGATTTACCTGTCTAGGTAGCTATTTTGTTTTTTCATCGTATAGCCTGCAATGCCTTAATAATATACGAGCACATTTTTTATTTAATGCGGTAAGTTTAATAAAAAAAACTTATTGTGAACTTGTAATTTTTTTTAATACATTTGAAAAATAAGCAGTAGGTACCTAGGTAGGTAGGTAAAGGTGACAGGTGTACCTATTTAGTTATACTTTTATACATTATCTATTCTATACTTATAGAGAGGTCAATTCTGTACATTGAATATATATTCAAAATTAATATTGGAGGATGAATGCTGATCGATACTGATGCCAAAAATGCAATCAGTAAATTTTTTGTCTGTCTGTCTGTCTATCTGTCTGTATGTGCACGCATGGATCAAAAACTACTGAAGGGATTTTAACCAAACTTGGTTGCAGTCCATACTCCTGGGCATATAACATACCATTAAGACATAGGAGCTGAGCAGTGACGATAAATTTAAAGCAAGTCTGATGAAAATGCGCTTTCGAGCTCTTATCCTCGCATACCTTTACTTAATCACGCAAAAACGGCTGAACGGATTTGGATGAAATTTAGCATGCACGTTTTCAGGGAAGGACATAGGGTACTTTTATCCCGGAGTTCCCGCGGGAACTCCGAAATTACCGCGGGTGAAACCACGGGGCACAGCTAGTTCACTAATAAAAAGCTACAGAATACGCCTGTGTAGTTCCCTAGGGAGTACTAAAGTTAATGCAAATCTGCATTAATTTCGCATTTTTTACTAATTTAATTTACATGAATTTTGCATTACACGTGGGTAACAGTTATTTGTTTAATTAGGTACTTTAGGTTTGGAAATAGGATAAAAGGTAGGAACTTTTCTCCATGTTTCAGGGAGTTCCCGAGGGAATTTTGCAATTGATCCCAGTCGAACCGTGGGGGAAATAGCTAGTATAAAATGAAAAAATCGTAACAATTTGGTTGAATGTTAGTAGGTTTGTGAAAATAATATAAAAAAATATCAACTAACTCCCACTTTAATAAATCAACTTCCCGACGCGACGTACAAAAATTACAAATGTTAATATATATTATACGGCCCTATTAGGAACCTCCTCTTTTTCGAAGTCGATTCAAAATAAAATAAAAATTCTATTGATTTTCAATATAATTTCAAATCGTACCTGTAACAAAAAGGTGCAATTAGTGGATGTTATGTTATGATTGCGTAAGTAATCTATTCACATAAATAAAATTACAGTGTCTGTTTGTAATTCCAAATTAATAGCTTTTCGCTGAATGCATATGAAAGAAGAATGCATATGCATAAGAAATCCATTTTTACAATTTTTCTGTCTGTCTGTTTGTTCCGGCTAATCTCTGAGATGGCTGGACTGACTTTCACTGGCAGATAGCTGATTTTACAAGGACTTAGGCTACTTTTATTTTAGAAAAAGCAGTTCCCGCGGGAATTCCGAAACTCACGCGGATGAAACCGCGGAGCACAGCTAGTATTATCTAAATCTCCAGTCAGTACCATAAACGCTTCCATTAAAGCTTAACGGTAAACAAAACCTCAGTAAAATAATAATATATCGACATAAGGTTCAAATATAACACTGGTATAAGAGATCGGGGTAGAGCTTCAGAAGGTATTATAGGTATATTTTATTCGTATCATGATAGAAGAGTTGAACAAGCGGCAGGTGGGTATATGCTGTAGACAACTTACTTGACAGTGTTCGGCAGACATGCCTGGTCGAGACAGTTCCTACGAACGGTAAGCATGCTCAAGGTTTTAAGTGATGGCAAAAAGTCGAACACGTGGAAATCGTCACTCCAGTACGGTGTGGTGACGCCAGATTCACTTCTGAAAGTGCAATGTTTTAATGCATTTTACAGTAACAGCAATACTCGTATTGATTGCTAAATAACACTCTAAAACTAGAAAAGCTCTGCGTAGATAACGTTTTTATTTAACCAGGTCCTTGGTCAGATTAAAAATACGAGTTCGAATAAACAATATAGGGGTCTACCCATATGAACGCAAAATCGTCTCAAGTCGGTCAAAAAAACCTTATATGTACCCAATACCTATGCAATAAGAGCAAAAAAGGTTTAGTTCGGCTTGGCTAGCTATAAGACGCCCAAACCTTTAAAAAAAATATGGCAATCTGTAAACGTAGGTATAAAATCCTACTAATATTTTAAATGTGAAAGTGTGGATGTTTGGATGTTTGTTACTCAATCACGCAAATACGGCTGAATGGGTTTGGATGAAAATTGGCATGCACGTTGTCAGGGGTACAGAGAAGGACATAGGGTACTTTTTATCCTGGAATTCTTGCGGGAACTCCGACCGCGGGTGAAACCGCGGGGCACAGCTAGTAGATATAATATAAATCTTCGAATGACTTAGTGATCATAAATATTTATTTTTTATTAGTTGAATAAAGTCTTTCGATTGCGTTCGAAGCACTTCCTACCAAATCAGTCGTAACCTCACGTACTAAACGTACCTATATAATAAATCAAAGGCTGTAATTTATACATACCCTTGACCACCAAACAAGTAAACTTTATCTTCGATTTTTACGCAAGCCATGTTTTTTCTCCTGCCCGGTGCTTTTTCTCTGGCGAAATTTAGTTTTCGCCATTGATTTTTCAAAATGGAATAACACCAAAAATCTTCGTAATAAAGCGTTTCAAATTCATCTCGCGTCCCGCCATAAATATAGATGCAGCCATTGCGAGCCCCTGAAAAACAAAATCGATCAATTTAAAAAAAAAAAACAAAATCAATTTGTAGCTTAGATTTATTGATACGAAACTTTAATTGCTTATTCACATTTAAGCAGTAAGTCATTTTCTCGGCTTGCTTTTTTCATAATATGAATAAAATATAAATAAAAAACTTGTGATACTATGAAGAATTCATGTAGCTAAATATCCTACTAATATTATAAACGCGAAAGTTTGTAAGTATGTATGTATGGATGGATCGATGGATGTTTGTTGCTCTCTCACGCAAAAACTACTGGATGGATTTAAATGAAACTTTACAATAATATAGCTTATACATCAGATTCACACATAGGGTAATTTTTATCCCCGAATTATCGCGGGAACTCTGAAATTAACGCCGGTGATATTATTACGTCTTCAGATATATAACATGATGCCATGGAACCTTTGAACTTTATTCCAAATCAAAAACCGTTTTGCATCCCTACCTGCCTACTTTTTCCTATTTTATCGTCGATATGCCAACAGTAGGTAGGACATAGCAACGAACATGTTGTTTTTTCAATATTTTTTAATTTATTGGTTTATTTACCATTTATTTTCATTTGGTGCCAAATCAAATTTGAAAATCAAATACAAGTCATACTAGGTTAATATGGTTTATACTTACATGAAGCATGACTTATTCGATGTGCGGGGAAATCGAAGTCGAAAATCGATTCAATACTAAACCACGTCTCCGTTACTGTGTCTAAATAGAAAATTTTACTGCTCCAATCTACATCTAAGTCGCTCGAATGTCCGCCGAATATATACATTCTAGCCCCGACTGAAACGGCAGTGTGATTATATCTCCAGGATAGACACACTCCCTTGGTAACCACTAGTTTCCATCGCATGGTGTTTAAGTTCAAACAGTATAGAGCTGTGGATTTTATTTGCCTGTCGAAATCTAAACCACCATGTATTAATAATTTGTTTTTAATTACGCACGCCGAGTGACCTTTGAGCCGCGGCGGCAGATTTCCTGTCACCAAAGGGCTCGTCCACTTTAGATTATTTGTGTTAAAGCAAGATAGCACCATTGTTCCAGGAGCCGCTATCTTCTCATTGAAACCCCACAGGTAGATCTGAAAACAAAAAATTACTTATGAACTACCTGTTTTATCCAAATGAACTTCAAGGCAGGTATATCCCTCAAGCACTTTACATTTTCTGGGGTGAAAGTGCCCTATATAGCACAGGAATATGAAATGTTATGAAAACCCATTACTTTTACGGAGCTAATTGACAAGAAATTGTAAACTTTCACATGAGTAATATTAGTACACAAACTTACCTATTAAAACAATATTTACTTCGAACCTATTTGTGTGTATCCAATAAAAGACTTCTAGTACCAGATATTTTTCCGTTTTAAAAAGTTTAATCTTGTAATTTTAAAAACATAATGAAACATTGAAATCTTTTTGCTTTACATTAAAACTTACATCTAAAGTCCCTACTATAATGCCACGAATCTAGTAGGTAGTTAGATACTTGCCAAAAATTAAAGAACTTACAACTTATCTTAACTCTCTGTTTATGTAGGTATAGTCTGTTTTGTACTTACTTTTTCCTCATATGTAACAATTGTATGCTGACTCAAATCTATCGGTGTATGTATTGATTTTTCGTACACAACTTTCTTCCAAATAAACATTTTAGCGTCCATGACGAAAATTGAATTTTTGCTCTCGTCAAAAAAATCATAAGATTTCCCCGGGATGAATGCATCGAAAATAAAAATTTTATCTCCCACTGCAACAGCTGTATTGTTATGCTTTCTCGGTTCACATTTTGTTTTTATAGTCCACATGTTTCTTTAATTTTTTAAATCTGATGAATATTCACTCTGTAACTGTCTTCCCTGCATTACAGGTAGGTAGGTACTAACAAAAAATTTGAGGCTAACTAAGCTCTATTTATGGGATTATTGGCAACACCATTTTAAATAACAACAGAAAAAAAATATGACAGCAACATCGATGGTAATCCATAGATACAATATTATAAAAAGCTAAGGTTTGTAATTTTGTGAATTGTGAGTTTGTGTTGTTGTTGACTGTAGAGGGTAATCTCAGAATCTACTGAACCGATTATGGAAATTCTTTCACTTATATAGGAAGCTACGGTAGTCCTGAGTGATATAGTTACTTTTTATCCCGAAATTCCCACGGGAACTCCGAAATTACCGCGGGTTAAGCCGTGGGGAGAGCTGACATGGCAGTGGCAACATTCGTTTTTTGCACTCAATTAACAACCTCTCACCCTAAAGGCATACACCTCCGTTCCATCGTGGGTAGGAAAATAAGATGAAGGTACCTATCATGCAGACGGCTTGGGATGGAACGGAACAAACCACCAGGTAGTATTGTTTTACCGGTTTCGAAAAACAAGTAGGTTTTGATTTCAATTCGACTTGTTTTTATTAATAGTATTTATCTCGATTGTGAGTTCGTTATGCTTTCACGCCTTTATTACTCAACCATTCGTCATTAAATTTTCAATACACATTGTCAGGGCTTCGGAATAGAATAACGTTGATGTGATTTTTTACACAGAGATCATAATTAACATTAGTTCATTTATTGATAAAATCTATACTAAAACTAGTTTTATTTATTTGTAATGAATAAACTCAAAAACTAATTACCCGATTTTAAAAGCTCTTTCACTTAGAGAAATAATAGAAGCTACAGTGACATAGGGTAGTTTTCATCCTAGAATGTCTACAGGAACTCAGAAATTACGTAATAACTTTCCTAAGAGGTTGGTTATGCACTCATTCTACTGATAGGCCTTTGCCTAGTATTTTTACTATTTACTTTTCATTTTTCTTGCAAGCGAGCGTAGTGAGCTCGCCGCGGCATTTTTGAATTTTACTGTATGTCACTTAGTAGGTAATAGGTAAATACTAAATAATTTTTCATATCACTGGTTTTTTTTTAAATTAGATGTAATCGCAACAAAAATTCGACTTCACCATGATTTATGGTATTCCTAGGAATTTCTCAAAATCCATGGTATCCTTGTTTCCTTGCAACATGTATCATTTATAAGAATTTAGACATAGGGCAGTATAATAATAATAATTCTTTTATTTGCAAGAATATGGTACATAAAAGTCAGTCAAAATTCATAATAGAAACGGAACGTTTTATAATAGCGTCATTGATTTACTACTAATAGCGTTATTAAAATGCTCATTATAATTATAACATCATTATCTAACCAGATTAGAGAACTGTAATGATGATCTTGGAGTCAATAGATAATGACACCTCTATTTCTGTATTATCATAATTGAGTGATTAACTAATTACTCACTATAGGCTCTCACTTTCACTGCATAATTATAATCCATTAGCAAAAACTTCGTTATAAAGGGTATTTATTCTTCGGGTTGTGACATACGAAAACCATTTCTAAAAAGTCATACAAGTGGAAAGTGTTCTTCATCGGTCTTGCGTGTAGGTACATAAAGTGAAGTGATTTGTGAAATCAAGTAGTTCCCAACGACATAAGTCAAATCTCCAGTGAGAAGCAAGCATGGCATCGGCTGACAGAGTTTATAGATTCACTGTTAACATAGTTGAGGAAGTTCAGCAACCTCGGGAAACGCAACAACTTGACCAAGCATTAGATGAACGGAGTTGTCCCGCCAGTCGCAGCAAAATGGCCGACCACCGACATTGTGACACGACGAAATTTGCACTAGACAACGATGGTAGTGCAACTCCGTGCTTCACTTGGTTTCTGTCTTGCGCCAGGAAAGACACAAAAACTTCAACTTTACGCAGTAAAAGTTCGAATTGCTGCACGCTCTCGAATTCAGTGGAGTTTTTAGATTTTTCGAATAAAAAATTGTGTTCAATAAATGAATATGTGTTTTCGAATACGAGGACGATGTTGGCTCACGACAAAGAAGAAATCCAGGAAATGGTTAAGTTATCAAACGGTGGTACGAAGATAGTCAAGCCGTTCACTAACCCAGTGCTTTCCGCACCACACGAGGAGCGCAGCAATCGCACGTGGTGGTCCAAACTATTTTGGTGGTGGAAAAAGTTTTAAGAGGTTGGACATTAGAAGCTATCTATATATAGTTACTGTAAGAATAATAAAGTCTTATAAATTAAGTTCTGATTTTAATTTTAGTACCTACTTACCTCGTTGTAAAGAATATCATAGTATGTAATTTCCTGTTTATTTTTGTTAACAGAGATTAGGTTTATCAAAAGTTAATAAAATATAAACTATATTATAGACGTTTGTTTATTTACAAATTAATGCATACAAGGACCACATAAAAAGAAAGAAATTGATGTAAAAGTAATCATGTACAAGCGTCATACTTATTTCATATGAGTGGAATTTCTTCCAGCAGACCCGTAGACATGATATAGATTGTGATGTTAGGTTGTTAAAATAAAATTATGTATTTAAACGTGTGACATACGTTCATTGAAAATTAATGAAAAAAATTAGTGGAGCAAGAAAATAAACCGACTGAAGTATTGACTTCAGGTTTTAGAAAAAAAGAAGATTCAGGTGTTTTTGTCAGTATATCTGTTTGTTTGAGCGACCATTATCATGAAAGAAAGAAATAAAATGCATTTATTGAAAACAGAGATACAACACAATTAGAATGAGTTTCTATGTACTACTACTTTATAAGTACTTGACCGTTACAATTAAAAAGTCTAACGGCCGCACTCGGAGTCATTTTAATGATTAAGTACTTAATAAAATTTTAAGGAAAGATTTTAAAAACAAAACTGGCGCACGCTATATTATATTATTGTTAATGGGCATTTAACTAAATAAATAAATGATATTCCTTTTTTACATACCAAAACTACATATTTTCGTTATAATCGTTAAAATTTAGTATTGAACCTTTTTTTGTTCGAAAGCTATACAGTTCTCAAGGTAATTTCAAACTGTAGGCCACATTAAAAGCGTTTATTGCGAACCATTTAGAATAAATTACCACATATTTACTTCACTATCCTTACTAATATAAATGACAAAGTGAGTGTGCTTGTTTGTTTGTTAGGTACGCATCCCGCCTTAACGGCTCAACCGATCATTAAAAAATTTGCATACACATTGTCAAGGGTACAATGAAGGACATAGGGTCCTTTTTATCCGAGAATTTCCGTGGAAACTCTGGAATTACTCCGGCGAAACCACGGGGGAACTACTAGTTCATTATAATTATACAAAGATTAATCTAACATCGACGAGTGCCTCATCAGCGTACAAAAAAATCTGCAACGCGAATTCAAATGGCCCTTTTCCTTTCATTATCCAGCTTCTTATAGAACGTTTTCAATGGACTCTAATGACTTGAAAGTTTTTTTCATTTTGGTTACGTTAGAAAAAAAATACCGCTGAACTTCGAACAGGCGGATCGTCTGGTGTAATTTGGTAGAAGCGAATGGATACATATTGAAAAGGCGAATAAGTTACAGATAGGGCCCCGATGCCCCGAATAACAATGTGGTTGCGTGATATAGGTATTTCTGCCTCCAAATATGTGCGGAGGATAGTGAATGCTAACCAGATGTGCTACTTACTTAATGTTGAGCAACCTTAGTTCTAACAATCGCCCAAACATTTCAATGCGGTGCATGTAAAAGTCGATTTGCACTTTCTCAAATAATAGCGATTTCATTTTATTTATTTATTTATTTATTTAAAACAAGAAAGGCTTACAGTGTTCGCCAAATCGCCTCTCTTGTTACATTGTTGTTGAGAACAAACATCTACACTATGGCATATACAATCTTAATGTTAATATTAATTTACTAATATTGTCTACAAATATGTCGACTTGCGGGATCTCTCCCGCGACTCGGTTGAACAGTGTTAACGCTCTCAGTGTTGGTGCATTACGCCGACGGAGAGTTCCAGTCACTTCGACAGAGAACAACTGATGCCACCGCCTACCTGTTCGCATATAGTTAATTGGTACATATAGCCTAATATTAGCCAATACTTGTGGATTACTTATTTTGTGACGTAATAACAAGCAATAGTGCACAGCTAGCTGTACCTTACGTCTCAACGCCAGGGTATCCAGTCCGACCATACCAGACACAAATAGTGAGGGAAACAAAAATGGATGAAAAATTATCTGTATGTGAAACCTCGGGAACTAATGAAGCGATTATAAAATATTTATTCGATGGTATAAAGCTATGGCTGACAGCTGATGTATACCAGTATCAAGTACCTATACCTACTCTTTTTCCTGATACCGAGATAATTCCAACATTGACACAACTGAAACCGCGGTTTGTTTTTTTTTGTAATTATGTATTTCAATGTATACATACAAAATGTTGTCACAGTTAACTTATTATAATCGATATAGGTACTAATCAAACCTATTCTATTTTAAATATAGAAGATAACAATAATAGTTAATTATTTATTAAACTCGTATACCGTCGGTTCATCAGACGAATTCACATCATCAACGAGCGACTGCACAAACGGGCTTCGGGATAACGGAGTAAGTCACTATTGTCGAGTTCCACAGTTTGGCTTAAATTAATTTACATAACAAATTCATGCCGAAATAAACAACGACACTGGAGAAAACAAGGCTGCAGGTCTCAGACAATAGACACTGCGTACAATAGGTACTAAGTTTTAGCAAAATGCCATTTTAATTTCGCATTTGTACGTGACCTGAGAGGACACCACCAATTTAACGAGAACCCCCGACATTCAATCACGTATTTGAGATTCTAAAGTATTTCAACGATAATGGGAAACGTCGAGGATCACATTTATCTGGAAATTGGTATGAAACTGTAAAAAAAAGGAATGAAACACAAAACTCCCGGACGGTAAGGTTAGGTTATTTCCGGAATTAATTTAAATAATACAAACTAAGAAAGGAAATACTTTGTAATCCATAGGTTTGTTCCTATTTTTGCCTACTTATGGCATAGTAGAAGAGAAAAAGCGAAAAAGAAATGAAAGTCCTATTTGAAAAACATGTGGACTGGAATCGCCTATAACGTTAAGGGCCTATATCATTGGTCAGGAAATAATCATGGGACCAACATCTTAATGCGGCATGTAGAAGAAGAAAATGAAGAATTCGTTAAACAAGTAGGTACTTTCTTACATTTTACTGACATATAACCGCTCCTCTAGATACCTAAACAATAGCTTTTTATTACAGAATATTCCAAGCAGACTAATGTCTCGCAAATTTGTTTTTGGCGTGTCTCTACCCAAAACTAATTATTTTGGTAAAGCGTTCCTACGCAGAGTCTACACTAAATGATAAACTAGAGTAACGAGGTAGACACTTTTCATTTACGTTTGCCAAATTTGATTAGTCGGATCTCAGAGATTCTTTAACTTTGTTAGTGTAAAATAATTGTATAATAATCCTACTAATATTATAAATGTGAAAGTGTGGATGTTAGGATGTTTGGATATTTGGATGTTTGTTACTCAATCACGCAAAAACGGCTGAACGGATTTGGATGAAATTTGACATGCACGTTGTCAGGGGCACAAAGAAGGACATAGGGTACTTTTTATCCCGGAATTCCCGTGGGAACTACGAAATTACCGCGGGTGAAACCGCGGGGCGCAGCTAGTAATATAATAATAATAATCCACATCACAACAGATCCAACTACTTGATCCCACACTTTTTCTCAATCGTTTAAGCTTAGTTTCAAATTTTAACGAGCCTTTTTAGTTGTTTTACCGTACTCTGGATTGGATGCATTTTATGCTACAACATAATATGTTGTGGAAAATTAAGCTCGTATATTTTTTTAAATAACCCAGAAAACTGCGTAATTACTTATGAATATATTTATCATTATAATAATTTGCATATCTGAATGGAATAACAGTAACATTTTGTATATTTAAATAAATTTAATAAATATAGATAGTATAACTGATGTAAGTTTACAGAGCTAGGTGGTGGCATGTAGGAAAACCAAAACTTACGCGGGTGAAACCAGCTAGTACTTAGATACCTAACTACTACTGTACCACCAGTACCTACCATTGTCTTGAGATCTAAATTGTGTGAATTACTAAATAAGGCGGTTGTGTGTTACAACTTTTTTTGCGATAGGTACCTACCACGTCCAAATAAAATCAGTAGGCATACAAACAATGTTGAAGATTATACGGAAAACACTTGAGTTACAAAAACAAAGTACCTACTATCATAACAATAAATATGAATATGACTAAAGTCGAAATAGTAATAGAAAACTTTGTTAATACCTGTCATTTATATTCATGAACTCCTTATGAGTGACTTGTGGACGCTGAATGGGGGTAAAAAGTGGAAGAGATGATAATTATCTATGCATTAGGATGTTCACAGATTCCGTGGAAGTTAATGTGGTTTAAAATTACTTATGTAACCAATAACTTATATTTTCTGTTGTAATGTAGGTATAAGTTTTTTTTAAAGTAATCCTTTATTATAAATGCGAAAGTGAGTTTGTTTGTTTGTTTATTGGTTTGTTTGTTACGCTTTCACGCCTTAACGGCTCAACCGATCATCATGAAATTTTGCATACACGTTGTCAGGGAT
Source organism: Zygaena filipendulae (assembly GCA_907165275.2). Classification (NCBI taxonomy): domain Eukaryota; kingdom Metazoa; phylum Arthropoda; class Insecta; order Lepidoptera; family Zygaenidae; genus Zygaena; species Zygaena filipendulae. Next base: position 9,235,164 of record OU015659.1, read on the forward strand.
ACAGGGAAGGACATACTTTTCGTCCCGGAATTCCCACGGAAACTCCGAAATTAGCGCGGCTGAAACCGTGGGGAACAGCTAGTGTAGGTATAAATTTTTAAAAACTTGGAAATGTTAGTAAAACACTTTAAAACACCGATACGAACAGTTTTATTTGTATTAATTCGCCATAAAAACCAATATGGTGGAGATATTGCCAGATTTATAGCGGTTTTCTGTGACCCAAACTACGGTAATCTATTGCGCAATAGCGACTGGACGGTAGTCGAAATAATGCACATGCAACATGATACTACCAAACAAGAAGCAAATGTTCAATGTGGACTTCGTATGTGACGACCATCCTGTACCGAAAACTTCTGCATTGCGGTCACAAAGTTGGTCATCTAATAAGTGCCTTAACACTGAATTTATTCAAAGAACTCTCAGAGAAATTATATCACTGAAAAGTAGATAATATACTTACATATAGTTATCCTACTTTACGTATAGTTATAGTATTTTTCGTTCTCGTTTATTGTAAGATAAAATCTAAAACAAAGGCTGATTGATGAAATAAAAATAAAACAGAGTTAATTTATGTAAAAAATTATCTACAACGGACTTATCCCTCAAGGGGAACCCTTCCAGTAAACTTTTGAGTGATCGATATCGGCGGGAGAAGGGAAAAATTTCTTCTCATAGAATACCTACTCCGGCCTCCGTCAGGAATTCTTTACTCTGGATTAAAAGTAGTGTTTTGAATAAATTTTAATAAAGAGAATTTAACATAGGAAAAATGTCTGTCAGTGGTAGGCAATAGGTAGGTACTTACGTACAGTAGAGCACGAATTTTTTCGTTCTCGTCTGTCGATATCGTCATAATGTCAAAGCGTTTTTTTTTTATAGAAAATGAACGATACTGAATAGATGGCGTTGTTCATTTTCCATTAAAAAAAAACGCTCGATATCGAAAGGACGAGAGCGAAAAAATTCGTGCTCCCCTACAGTTAGTAGATCAAGACGCGATAAGCACTACAGCAGCAATCCAAATGCAAGCACACAGCGAATGGCGAGCCGGACACTAGTATAGTATATCCAGGCAAAGTCCTCACATGCACAATAAAGCGTTGATAGGTCAAACACAGAGCCCGCGTTAATTGCAACTGTTCAGATCTAGCCCGCCGTATCCGGGTATCCGTATATATAAATTTCCAAAGACCTACAATCTACATTTGTAAACAAGTAGATATTCAGAAACACTGTGAGTAATACAAACTGAGGTTCGTATTACTCACGTGAATAATAGTTTAGAGTCAGTCATTAAGTAGTTTCAGAGATTACAACCTACACCACAGTCCACACTTTTACTCCAGGTTTAGTTGACCACCTATTTTTTTTGACGACCCGATTGGCGCAATGGTCACCATGCCAGCCCGCTGATCAAGAGGTTCCGGGTTCGATTCGGTGGACTTTGTGTGATGAACACAGGGTTCTATTATCCAGTCTGGTTGCGTGTAGTATATACCACGTTTGCTTGGTTTCCATGATACAAGCTTATAGCTTGGTGTGGGATCAAGTAGATCTATGTGTTGTGAAGTGGATCATTATTATTATTTTTATATTTAAACATGACTTCGGAAAAATTATAGTTGCAGTTACAGTAAAGTAGGAAGTAGTTCATTCGTATACATCTTTATGGTCGGTTCCAACGCCCTACAACTACATACCTAATTGACATGAATCTATTTAGAACTGCCACCTTAGCCATATTGACATTCAAATAATCGTTAACGCATATAGAAAACTAAGGAACGAATCGTCGTGTAAAATCGTAACAACGTGAAATCGTCTAATCGTAAGTCCATTTTTGCGTGATCACGTGACATAACGATGCCATTCTTTCCTTTTCTATGCGTTCACGAATCACGATTATAGGACGTCTACTTGGGTAAAGGGGCTGATGACTCCATGTCAACATGGTATTTTATTAGTGTCAATCTCAGGTGTCAATTCACAGCGATGTTTTAGTGAAAATGACAGACTCGGAGCCCTGTCCTTTGGCCAGCAAATCCAACTAAATAGCAAGGTTGGAACCGATTTAGCAGATCTCATACAATTGTTGCGTAACGAGTAACCGATTATACAGATAGCATTCATGGACCTGATGTGTTCAATCTAGCTGTATGGATCCCGAGCGGGCATTGAGCGGACCACCTGCGGCTCCAGCTCATTTATTTCATATACATGATGTTTCAGAAGCATAAAATATTAATAAAAAGGTCATAATATTATAGCAAAAAAAAATTTAACTCTTTTAAAACACTGGATAAAAATTCAAAGAATAAAATTACTTTCTTATGATCCGTCATTTACTTATCCGTTCATAACCAATTCTTCCATCGGTAATTTATTAACAGTAATATAATATTGCATAAATAATAATATAATAATGTAAATATAATATTACTAGCTGTTCCCCGCGGTTTCACTTGCGTTAGTTTCGGAGATCTCGCGGGTATTCTGAGATAAAAGTACTTGTTACCGTATATTTTTTCTGTACCTACCCATGACAACGTGTAGGTAGTACCTATGTAAAATTTATTGTAGTTTCTTCCGCGTTGATTTCGGAGTTGCTGTGGGAATTCCAGGATAAAAAGTAGCCTATTTTCTTCTCTGTACCTACCTCTGACAAAGTGTACAAGCAAAATTTCGTGGTGATAGGTTGAGCCGTTTAGCCGTGAAACCGTAACAAACAAACTCACTTTCGCATTTTTTATTATATTAGTATTTTGTCAGAGTGTCAAAACTAAACCAGAACATATCTGCCACAAAATTAAAATTGTATTGCTGTTCCGTATTACATATTATCATACAAGTAAATATTTTTTGAACACGCTGTAGAATTTTGTTTTTAAAAACGGTCCTTTTGGGCCGGATTCAACTTAAACTCGCTTGAAGTGTTCGTTTTTTTTAAGGTATTCGTTGTCGGTTCCAAATTAAATGTTTCCTTTTTCGGTCTTTTGTGAAATTTAATGAAACTTCTTCTTTGTTGTACAATAGTAGCGAAAAGTATCGAACAAGGTTGTGATCAACATCAAAAAAAAATTTTAATACTCGTAGATACTTGATTATTCTTCTCTAGGTATGGGATAAATTTTGTTCAATACCAGCTGTTCCCCGCGGTTCCAATCGCGATAATTTCGGAGTTCCAGGTTCCTGCGGGAATTCCGGGACAAAAAGTACCCTATGTCCTCTCTACCTATCCTTGATAACGTGTAGATGCAAAATTGTATGCACTTTTTCCGACACTTCGAATAATTATCGTTACCTATATTTCAACCAAAATTATAAAAGCCTATGCACTGACCTATCTAAGTATCTACTTACTATTGTTTTTTTTTTTTTAATAGTGAAAATCTAATAGGTTACGTATAATTCTGATCCTGCAGTCGGATTCCTTTCACTGACATTGAATAAGTAATTCGTAAAACTTAGATTTTTGTCTAGAAATATAGATAATCCTTGATACGAGTAGATTGAAGAATAAAAAATAATCCAAGTCAATGTGTGCTAGCTGTGTTAGCTTAGGCGGAACCTTCATCGATCCACGTGTCGAAGACGAAAATATGATGGGCTTAAATGAATAGTAAAAACCATTTTGAAACATGACCATAGGAAGTCGTTGTTAGGAATCAAAAATGCTTTATTTACCTAAGTTAAGTAGTAGCTCAATATCACTTCAATTATATCTAGAATCTAGATACATAAACAAACGGATAGTGTAAAGTACCTATATAGTTCGGTTCATTGTATGATGACGGGGCATAAAAATCTAAATGGGGATGTTGACTACTTTGGAATGTCAAAATTCTAATTAGTCCGTCAGTTAGAAAATAAAAAAACAATAGACACGTGTTTTTATGCTTTTTCAAATAAATTAAAATATACAGAGATAAAGCGAACTAAAGTTTAGGGTGAGGGGGTCGTGACATCACTAACCGCTAAACAAACCGTCCATACAAACTATCCGAATAGTGACGTCACGCGAAATTTCCACTCAATGTATCGCCGTTATTTTGTGATTACGTAAAAAAAGAAAAAAATACGTGTCCAATATTTTTTATTAATTAACAAGACGGACTAAACAATAAAAATTAGTCAACATGCCCATTCTATTTATTCCGTCAGTTAGATAACAAAAAAATAAGGAATAATTTTTGACTTTTACAAATAGTTGAAAAAATACTTAGATAAACCACAGATAATAGTAGATTATGCACCGAGGGAGTAAAGCACTGTCTTACGTCACCGGCGGCATATTGAACCCTGAGCGTAACGATGGACTCGAGAGTTAATCCCCGAGCGTAGCGAGGGTATTTAAAATATAACTCCCGAGCGAAGCGAGGGAGTTATGTAGAGTCCTGAGTGAAGCGAGGGGTTTAAGCTGCCCGTGACGAAGACAGGCTTTATCCTCGAGGTGCATACTCTACTTTTCATACCTACTGCGAGACATAAACCCTCTTTACACGGGCAGACGGTTTATTCGAAAATAGAACTGGCCACCACAGGCAGATCAGATAAAAAGAAAACAAAACGCTAAGAGTTTTCCTACAAATAACGTTCCAAACTCAAATCACTTTACTCTCTTGGGAGTTTCATACAACATTACCTCCCTCTCTTGGGTTGGGATGTAATGCCTTGCTTTACGTTGAGATTGCGTGATATGTAATTGGACATTATCGAACAGGTGGTATGAAAAACGCATTAAAGTTTAGGAGTAGGAGCTCGTGACGTCATAACTACATACAACACAATGGAGTTGAATGGAGTCATAGGGAATTTCAACTCAATGTATCGCCATTATTTATATTGATTAATTATTTATTCTTAAGCTACGGCACGTGCCTATAAATATCTGAAAAAATACAATGTGTTAGACCTAATAAAACATTAAAAATGAGATGTGTCATGTCATCTAGTAGGTACCTACTTATAATATTTTTTTAATAAAGGATAATTTTGAATAAATCTTTATTAATCAATGATTTCTTTTTAAAAAGCATACTTACTTATTTTACTTAAGTTTATTTTTTGCTGCAAAACTAACTACTGACACGCTTTGTATATTAAAACATGAATATTATGAATATATAATTATGTAGTGTATTTTATTAATATATGAACATTGTATGATATAAATGCTATGTATTCAGTAGGTTACCTACCTATACTCATATACACAAATATTTCAGCCGAGCTTGCATACGTAATCAGTCGACAAACGAAAAGAGGGGGCGAGATGAAACGAAGTTTGAACATATTTAACCTTTGATGACAGATCTGATGATTTTATTTGCCGCCGGCGCGAAAAACGCTGTGTTGACGAGCCGGAGTGCGCGAAATATATTCAGCACATTCTAGGTATATAAAGTCGACTGTCGAGCAAGTTGTTTTTCTCCGTTCCTTTTTTATCGGGTAATAAGTACCTTGCAAAGCGTAGCTCGACTAGATTAATTATTTAGTATACATCACCCAATACTCCGAACATTGTTAAATAGCGCCATCTGGTCTTAAAATAATCACAGCTAGTAGGTACAAGAATTGTAGGTAGAAGACATTCCACATAACTGCAGGGCAAATAAGTATGTAATTTTTGTTGCTATCATATTTCAGTTTCAATAAAAATAATAGCCATTTTGTGATTAATTAGTTAATCATTTTTGGCAGCTTCAACTTTTAAACTGTGTTTATTTTAAAATTATCTATTGAATAAACTTATTAAACTTATTATTTTGGTTGATTAAATTATCGAAATGGATTCTATTTTCCTTTCCTATGACGGTCCCGCAAATTTTTTTTTTGTTGTATATTTTCAATATACCATACATTCACCCCCACGTCTACAGTTTTTGTAAACTTTCTTTTACAACATCAATGCTAATAAAAGGAAAATCACAGATCCGTTTACATTGCTCGCTTATATTCAGAAAAACCTCAAATAGAAAATCGTACTTATACTGGGATTGCGAACTTCTGGTGGTAAGCCTGCATCGACCCGCTGCAATCCAATGACATAGTTAAAAGTTCTCAGTATTGAGGTTTTTAAAAGTGATTTAAAATGAAAACTATTCACGTCTGAGTTGCAATTGTAAGTAGGTATACTTGCAGTTTAATATCATCGACTAGGGGTGGGCAGGATTGTTCGGTCGTGCCTCTCGTTTTTCCAAGAGAAGTTTGAACCAAATTGGATTGTGGCTTTGAAGCCCACCTACACTCGGTCCTCTTTTAATATCACTACAACCACAGGCTCAAGATGCTGGGGTTTATCATCAGCGGTTCAACAAAAAGTAAAGTTATACTGTACCTATATTAAATATTTTGTTGACGGCAAACCGTGAGCAGGATCTTAAGTGAATTTTCCACCGGTTAAATTTGCTCCCTATAGGATAACAATTCACTCATTATTATTGCAGTTGTATCGTTTTCATTTCGGAGAATCGGTTGTTCTGCCATACTTTGTAGAAGGAAACCTATTCTCACTTTGTTTATTATTACTTTAACGTCGATCGGACTAAGAGTTGAGACAAGTCGTCATGATAAATTTTACATTTAGTGAAACATTTTCAACGATTGTATATCTTAATACGAGGTAACGAAATTGGAGTAAAGTTTTACATTAAAAAAAACAAATTTTACCAAATGTATCATTTAGTAAGACCTACCTATCTAATGATTTATACCTATGTGAAATATGTAGGTATATTTTATTACTATACGAGCCCATACCATATGTTAGGTTCTTTATTGTCCTTTTCAAACTTATTCCTAAGTTATTTTAATCATTAATTTTCTTAAGCATAAAGTCGAAATCATTTTAGTGCCACTATGCAAAAGTCTTAGCCAGTAAAATTGTAAATTGGACCTGTATGAAATTTAAATTTTGTACATCTAAGAAAGCTGAACTGAATACTGTAAAGAAACCACACTGTGCACAAAATCAACTACGAATCCATGTTTACTGCCTTATAAGTTTAAATTGTTTATTAATAAATGTTTTACGTGTTTTGCCCATATTTTGCACTATAAATGTAGGTTAGATAATATCTATAGTATAAAAAATTATTAAGTTCTTTTTTTTAACTGACTTCAAAAAGGAGGAGGTTATTATTAATTCAAATGTTTGTATTTTTTTTTTGTGAATTTGGTTTTGTTTTAAATGGTGAATTTGGTTCGCAGTAGGTAGCGGTTTTTAATGATGTTTCGAACAGATAACTTTAGTGTCCGCGGAGCATTCCGAGAAATTCATTCAGCGATAGCGAAATAAATATATTGTACATACTATTTATTTTGCTTAAGACTAGCTAAATGCTTGCAATATGCGAAAGTTCATAAGGAAAAATTATTTTGTTTGGTATTGGATAAGTCCCCCAATTATAAAAGATTGTATTAAATATTAGGACACTGTCATTACGGATAAAAGCGATCTCATTTGGAAACGCCTCCGTTACTCAGCTTCATTCAATTCACGTCAAGTGAAATACGGGAACGCCTACCGCGGCACCACCACTGAATTTATAATATTTAAGGAAGAGGAACTAAATTCAACTGACGGAGCTATTCTGTAAATTAATGAGAATTTCACTTCAATTTTAACATTTCCTTACTACTTTTGATCATAGGTAATAACAATAAGTCATACACAAAAATATTTTGTACAAAAAACTGAAACACTCGCTATTGGGCAACGTGTATTATTGCCCACGTGTGTGAGCGAGATAGAATACACTAATGAGTGGAAGCTTAGACTTTTTAAATTTTAAAAATAAATATAAAAAAATATTTTTATATTTTTCTAAAAATTTCCAAATAATAATACGTGGATATACTAAACTCTATTATTTATAGTATTTTATAAATAATACTTGTTGAATGCTGGGAAATTATCACACAGCGAACCTGATCTCAAAATAAAGAGACCTTGTACTATAAGTACCTACCAGACAACTGATAATATATGCTTTTTTCAAATACATTCTGTACACCCAGATATACCTAACGAAAACATGACATCTGCATAAATACGTAAAATCATAAACAAAATTTGAATTAAAAAAACAATAGAGAAGTAGCGTAGGTACATATTCCAGTGTATTTTAAAGATATTATAATATGGGCTACTTAAACAAATTAAAAAAGGGCAAAAAATGCATAAATTAAGTAAATTACGTAACTGAATTATGAGGTAACAAACGTAAAAAAAACTACGCGTCGAATGGAGAACCTCCTCCTTTAGGGAAGTCGGTTAAAAAAACAAATGCAAGTTCCCCATTTTTCGAAACGTAACCCTACAACAGACAATGGAGTGAACAATTTTTTTACGGCGATGCAACGCGGGGCGAGTTAAGCAAGATTAATTAACTTCTATAAATGAAGACGCCGCTTGTCCACCGCAACTCATTAACGTTTCGTTGGGATCGTGTCGTGTCGGGCCGCAACAGGAAACCCAACCCAACCCAATATAAAATGAATAGACACGAGTGGTAAAAACAGTTTAATACCTACTTTGATAGTGCATAACTTTTCCCTTTAATTCATCATAACTAGCTGACCCCCGCGGTTTCACCCGCGGGAATTCTGGGTTAAAAAGTACCCTATGTCGCTTAGGATCACTGAAGCTTCTTGTAAGTGAATGAATTAAAATCGGTTCAGTAGATCCAGAGATTACCCCCGACAACCTCACAAAATCATAATCTTCGGAGTTCCCGCGGGAATTCCAGGCTAAAAAGTACCCTATGTCACTCAAGATCACTGTAGCTTCCTGTACGTGAAAGAATTTTTAAAATCTGTTCGCTAGATCCAGAGATAGCTGTTTCCTCGTGGTTTTACCCGCGGGAAGTTCGGAGCTCCCGCGGGAATTCCGGAATAAAAGTACCCTATAACACTCAGGATCACTGCAGCTTCCTATAAGTGAAAGAATTTACAAAATCGGCTCAGTATATCCAGAGATTACCCCTTACGACGTTACAAACTCACAAACTTTTGCTCTGTATAATATTAGTAGGGAGATATTGAAAGTTGGATGAATGGATGATTTTTATTTTGTTTTTAATTGACTGTAATTTGCCGACGCACTGACGGATCATATCATAATGATCATGCGACTCTCCTTTGCCGTTGACGGCCCGCTTAAAACACGATTTACTCAAAATTTCTCCAGTGTGGGTTAACACACTATTGCTTATCTATGTCCATATAAAGGTTATTCCCCAAATAGCACGCGGTTTTTTCGCGAATGATCAACGGTTTTTTTTATATAGTACCTAGATATTTTTACTTTTCTATCTAATCTAATAATCGTTTCCAATTACTTATTTATCCTACTAATATTATAAATGTGAAAGTGTGGATGTTTGGATGTTTAGATGTTAGGATGTTTGTTACTCAATCACGCAAAAACGGCTGAACATGTACGGCGTAAAAGCATGACAAACAAACAAACAAACAAACTCACTTTCGAATTTATAATAGTAATTAGTAACGATTGATTATATACTTAATTTCTCGTACACAGGTCACTTTTTGTATTAAAATATTTTTTTAGAACATTAAGTAATATTATAGCGTTCATTCTAATCATTTTTAAATTGGATAATTCATTTTTGAAATAAAAAAATTTCAATCATTTCGAATGTTTTTATTAATAAATGCACTTTGGTTGCTTGACTGTTAAGCCACAGAGATATGTTGCCAACTCAGCTACACAGTGAATTCTAGAAGCGGAGTTTCAAAAAGGCGGGTAAGAACAAATACCATCTAAGTCGGAACATGTCAGGGAATGGAGCATCTTTTAGATTTCACTGTAAAACTGTTAGAGATGCTCGAAAGAAAATTCTTTAGATACCTACATGGTTGAATATTACCTATACGAGTACATAGTTAGGTGGATTTCAACCGAATTCATTCACCACAGTTAAATCTTTTTAAATAAATGATTATCTTAATATATATAAATCACGTGTCACGTTGTTTGTCCGCGATGGACTCCGATACTACTGAACGAATTTTGATAAAATTTTGTAACCATTTATAATATGATCCAACTTAAAAGATAGGATAGTTATTATCCCGGAATTCCCACAGGAACTCCGGCACTAATGCGGGGAACAACTGTCAGGGTACAAAGAAGGACATAGAGTACCTTTTTCCCGGAATTCCCGCGGAAACGGAAGTCAGCTAGTATCCAATAAAAACAAACAAGTGAACAAAACTTAACAAAAACAAACAGGTACGCGTCGAATTGAGAACTTCCTCCTTTTTTGAAGTCGGTTAAAAATCAAATCTATTCTATTTACTTATAATAATTATAACAGGATAGAAAATAGCTACATAACGTAACGTAAACTTTAATAGTGTAAATCTTTACTGTGTAGGTAATATTCAAAATGCTATTCCTCCGTAACAAAATACGTATCTGCTATCTGACGTGTGGCAACACTAACTGTAGAGTGGTCGTGAAATCTCAGAGTGCATTAGTTCGATTACATTCCCCATCCGATCTCGTGTGCGCGGTAGATATTCCGTTGTCGTACCTACTTCGTATTACATGTCTCGAATGGGAAAGGTTAAAATGGATCCGACGATATTATCACAAACTTGTTTCATGAATTTACCTAAAATATCTAGTAATATCAGATACTCAGTTTGAAAACTTATACAACGTGTTAATGAATTAACTGAAAACTAGAAAGTAGTTTGCTCAGAATCAACTAGCGAATCGATCGCACTAGGTTTTAATATAGGTTAGATTTTTAAATTTTCACTAGCCCATGTCTAAATTATTTATAATACAATATTTGTCGCGTACACTGCCCGCAGCAAAAAATAACGAACCGGTAGGCGCAGGCGTAGCGCTTGGAATTTCGTAGATAGGTCACCTCCAAACTAATGTTGAATAACTTTTAAAGTATAAACTTTTCCGATATAAAATATATTTTAATCATATTATTGTTTATTTTTTTAAATGGGGTGTATCAGGTTTTCAGCTAATTCATTAACACGTTGTATATTAAATATACATATTAATGAATGAAATTCTTGTTTTCGTTCCTGATTTCGTTTGTAAGTGAGATGAACCCACCACGCAACAACCTTAACAAACGCATGCGGTACCTATCCTACTAATATTATAAACGCGAAAGTTTGTAAGTATGTATGGATGGATGGATGGATGGACGTTTGTTACTCTTTCACGCAAAAACTACTGGATGAATTTAAATTAAACTTTACAAATAATATAGCTTATACATCGGATTAACACATAGGGTACTTTTTATCCCGGAATTCCCGCGGGAACTCTGAAATTAACGCAAATGAAACCGCGGGGCACAACTAGTATATTATATAGGTTTGAAATGTGAGTTTCTCTCGAAGTTTTAATGATCTGTTAACATGTTTACCAATAAAAACTTTGAACTTTGACAACCTTACATTCTTGGGAAAAAATGACAATAAAATAAGTTACAGAGAGCTTACTGCTATAACTTACTACCGTCTCATTTTACTTACCGTAATATAAAGTAGTAATATAAGTTTCCAAGGGCAGGTACTGAAATTCGCAAGAGCAACAACTAGTTTTTGATATAGCTTTATTTACTTTTTAATTTTTATTTATAAGTTTATCACCGTATTTGTCATATTTTGTCAGCCATGTAAAATGTAAAAACCATTGTGGAATGTCCATTTGTCGCCAATTTATTCACTGCAACGATTTCATTGTAAAAAAAATCGACCAGATTTCCCGAGCATTGCGGCGGCTGATGGAATAATAAAAGTGTGGATATTTTCATGCAACTCACATCCGGCGTTGCCAAGCTAAAAATTCAACAGCGCCATTAAAATTAATGTATCGATACAATACTATGCATTATGCAACCCTTTTCCACAATTCATTCGAACTGTCATACGCTGAGGTCATACGTTATATGTATATTAAAAAAAACACAAATATGACATTTGGTTCATGGATTTATAGTCAACAAGCTTTACCCACGTAAATTTCAAAATTCCCTCTGGAGCTCTTTGTTCTGGTTACATTCTATCTAATTGTCAAATTTTATCGAAATCTGTTCAGCAGTGTAGGCATGAAATAGCAACAGAAAAATAAAATTACTTTCGCATTTATAATACCTTATTAGTTTTAAAGTACCTTTTAATTAAGTAACGTAACTTAAGTGACTGTGTTTGTTTGGATTCCATCAAAATGTTGAAAGCCGTTATTCGAGTACTCTCCGAGGCCCAGGTAGGTAATTTAATCTATACTAACAATATTATAAAGAGGTAAAGTCTGTGAACTGTGTGTTTGTGAATTGTGAGTTTGTGACGTTGTAGGGGTAATCTCTGGATCTACTGAACCGATTTTGAAAATTATTTCACTTAGGTATAAGAAGGTATGGGAGTTTTGAGTGGCATAGAGTACTTTTTACCCCAAATTCCCACTGGAACTCGGCAGTTACCGCGAGTGAAATCTCGGGGGACAGCTAGTCAATAATAAAACCAGAAACTGACTGACTGTAGGTGCAATGTGCACTAAAAAAAAAATTTTTGAAAATTCAACCCAAATTGCAAAGTCTGTACGGAAAAATTTCGCGGGAACTCCGATATTTTCGCGGGTGAAACCGCGCGGGACAGCTAATACTTAGGTACATTTTAGTAGAATCTATCGGAAATTGTTCTAGAATTAAACGATCCTCAGCTACTCACGGATGCTATTAGGTATAGCGTTCTAAAATGACATGGCATAAATTTTTACCGCAGACACGATTCAATAGGTTCACAAAATAAAATCCTTTTAAAAGAGGTAACTTTTTCGTTGTTAAATTGATATACCTAATTCCCAAATAGGTTAGGATCGCAGTGACCTTTTTTAAAACATACCATAACAAAGAGCTATAATGTTGGATTTGTACTATTCCACCAGCACGCAGTCCGAGAACATAAATATATATATTATGATGGATGAAAAATTAACGCCCACATTCTGCCTTTAAATTCATTATGAACAAGATTTTCTTTAGGTGTGCACTCAGATCTTAAACACAAAGGATATGGCATTTTTTTATCATTGCATTTGCACGATGCAAAATGTTGCACAGTGCGCACTAGTCACGTTATCTTCACAGAAGTTTTCAATGCCTACTACCTTTTACCTACAGATTCATATTTTTTTAGTTTAAACTAGCTGTGCCCCGTGGTTTCACCCGCGTGAGTTTCGGAATTCCCGCAGGAACTATTTTTTTCTAAAATAAGAGTAGCCTAAGTTACTGCTTATAACGTCAGCTATCTGCCATTGAAAGTCCCGTTAAAATCGGGCCAGCCGTTTCAGATTAGCCGGAACAGACAGACAGACAGAAAAAACTAAAAAAAAAAAATTGTAAGTACCGTATATACATTCATATGCATTTAGTGAAAAGCTGGAATTACAAACAGACACTTCAATTATATTTATATGTATGTAACTATGTATGTATAAAGTATAGATGTTAAAAAATATAATCAAAATAAAAGAAAATACTATTCGGGTTGCATCGTTTGGTTTGGTTTAGTTGGTAGTTGTGAAGTTATTGTGTTGTTAAGTAACAAAAGGTTCGTCTCGTAGTTCTTAAGTTCGCAATAGGCATGAGGTGAGGCCGGGTAGAAAAGTCAAAATTATATTTCATGTTACCGTTATATTTTCCCATGGGAATTCCGAGATGAAAGTACCTACCCTATGTTCTTTCTTTACCCCTGACAACGTTTATGCAAAATTTCATGACAATTTTACAATCAAAACAAACCAACTCCCATTCGCATTTATAATGGTAAAGATAACGTAAAAAAGGATAAAAATATGTTTTCAATATTTTTATGAATTTTTTTCTACCTGACGGACTGAAAACTACAAATTTATTCACCTAACCCATCATAATTTGCCTATAATTGGATTTGCATTGTGGCATGTAATGTACTCACGACACTTTATACAACGTGTTAATGAATTAACTGAAAACTAGAAAGTGCTCAGAATCAATAATAAAAGAGTAGATTCCGCGATTCTGTACATTGAATATTTTTGACAAATTTTGACAGGGAGTGATAAAAGAAGAGTAGATAACTAACCACAAAAAAAGAGTTTTTAAAATTCTTTTCTGTCTGTCTCTCTATTCGCGATAATCTCAGAACCTACTGAACTGATTTTTCATGCGATTTTCACAGGTAGATTAAGCTAAACCTGGAGCTACATTTATAGGCTTCGTTTCATTTAAATCGGATGTTGGGAAAAAAAGTTGTCATACAAAAACGTTTCATGCGGGTGAAACCGCAGGGCACAGCTAGTGTTTTAATATAGTTTATATTTTTTCACTTTTACTAGCCCATGTCTAAATTATTTATAATAGAATATTTGGCGCGTACGCCGCCCGCAGCAAAAAAAATCGAACCGGTAAGCGCGGGCGTAGCGCTTGGAATTTCGTAGATAGGTTACCTCCAAACTAATGTTGAATAACTTTAAAAGTATAAATTTTTTCGGCATAAAATATATTTTAATCATATTATTGTGTATTTTTTTTTAAAAGTGGTATTTCAGGTTTTCAATAAATTCATTAACACGTTGTATATAATATTTTATAATGTAAATCTGTTGACCAATAAATAAATAAATAAATAATTCAGGCGATTATAATTAAAATACAAACATGAATAAAAATAGATGAGGACAATAAATAAATCATGGCATATCTTCATTCCTCTGTGATCTGTGGGTTAGCGTAATTATTTCCCTCTTACCTACCACGCTAAAGTCAAAGCTTACCCGAGTGCCTCGTCAGGAGCTGTGTGAAATATCAGGGTAATATTTCATTATACGTGAGGTGTACAACATAGGCTTGTAACGAATACAATCCGTCTCTATCCTTTCCTTTTACGCTGAAAATGATAGAGTGGTTGTGGATCTATACCTATATAGATACAACAAACAGCACAAGTTTTAATATAATATTATAGATAAACAAAGATAAATTGGGTAAGTTCGAATGTATCCATAGGCTGGCCCATTTCAAATCTCGCTTTACATTATTAACTTCGTAGCATTTAAGTACGTAGCTTATTTTTGTAAATGCATGCCGTGTACGTAGCCTCATCTACGCACGTGCTACGCGACTACGACGCGACGCTAGCCGGCGAGCGTGGCGATCAGAACAAAATTTTAAATAATTATATAGGAGCAAGTACATAGTTATAATATTACATTTGAGCATATAGTGTTCATTTTATCTTTGTAATGGAATTTCAGGCTTATTACCTACATTGAGCGTCAAATTACGTTAAGTAAATCTATTTTTATTAGGCTCATGCGGGTTGAAACTACAGTTTAATGTGTCATAGACTGTGCTCTTGGAGGACACTGATAGAAATAGCTGAAGATATCATGTTATATGTACAACTACAACATATATAATTAATATAAAAAAACAACACTCCGAAAGCTTATTATTGTCCAAAATAGTATACACAACCAAATGCACTTTTAACGGTTTTTTATCAACAAGAATCAAATATCAGAACCTATGTCTTTAATTCGCACCAAAAATTCTGCAGCTACTCGAAAACGGTAGAATAATTAGTTCACGAGAAACTTTTAATAGGTGTTAAATAAACGAATATAACTTCTATTTTCCTTGTATTCTCTTACTTTCTTCTATTTATATTATGTAGATGATTCTAGCTAATTGCCTCAGACAAAGTTGGAAAATAAAATATCGACGTAGGTACTTTTTATCTTTGAAAGATAGTACAATGTTGCTGGCACAAAATAAAATTGCGAATAATTTTATTCTAAAACACTGAACCACCCCGCCTCCTTGATTACAACTCACACTGGCATTATGGGGCGTTAAATTATATTTTGGGTTCGCCTCACGTCGGGCGAAATAAAAAGAAATGCCCCGTTTCCAACAAGCGAGGACTGCGCCACGTAATTACGATGTGATCCTGTAATAAAGTCTTCGCTAAATTCTCTTTCTGCGCTATGCTGATAAACGAAAACTAAAATAATGAGAGAACACCAGCTATAAACTAATGCAAAGCTTGGCTTTTTGCAGTTTTTCACGGTAAAAGGGGGAATGTTAGTTCTTTAGTTGTGTAGATTGACACGTTCGTTCCGGCACTCGCCTACAATATTCTTAAATTAAATACATATTTATTCCACTCGCTCTCCTTTTTTATAAAGGGTCTTTCAATAAGGACGGGTCGATTTTGACATGAAATAAAAAAGGCCGTGTGTGAGATTTTAACGATTTTTTTTTTTTATTTGAAAGAGCTATATATGCCATTATGTGTGGAAAATCACATCGTTTAAATGTCCGCCGCGGCTTCTCACGGTGGCACGAATTCGAGTTGTCCAATGTTCAACAACTCTGCTGCATAGTTCGGGTTGAATTTCAGCGATAGCCTGAGCTATGTTGACTTTAAGGGCATCGGTCGATTGTGGCTTATTGGTATAGACCTGCGACTTAAGAAAACCCCACAAAAAAAAGTCTAAAGGTGATAAGTCGAATTTGGCCACCAAACGTTGGAGAGTCGACTTTGAAGGACCACCTCGTCTGCCGTAAAATGGGCGCAATGCACGTAACGTTTGCACTAACGAACACTCATTTTGGTAATACATTTTTAACATTTGGACGTGTTGCTCAACCGTGTAACTTGCCATGGTGATTTGGCATTACTAACTGAATAAAAAAATATAGGTTAGAAAGACGACGTTAAAACAACATGGCCGCCACAGGCTGCCAACATCGACCCGTCCCTATTGAAAGACCCTTTAGTTAAGGTGCATAGTTGCTAACAGACTAGTTAGTTTTACAATTAATTTCGATTTATAGTTTTGGGTATGCTTTCAATAAAATATATATAATTATATACATCTAATAGATACCTGGTTTGTCCTGTAAGATACATATATTTAAATGTGGAAACTAGTTGTTATTCAATATTATTGTAAATACCTACTGTAAGTTCTCCTTTTCACAACACATCAAAATCAATTGATGAGTTAGTTAGTTCAAGATATTATTCGCCCCACTCGTTGCGCTGGAAAATGAAGAAACCACAAAAATTAATCTAGACCAATGAGTTTAATATTTTTAATTACAATTAGGTATCAATACTTGCACAATACATTTAGATTTAATGAGTTTGACGCATACTTTAATTTATACCTATAAAGTATAAATTAAAGTATGCGTCGTCATAAGGTAACCTACGTGTAGACTATGACTTATTAAAAATGCGAATGTTAGTTTGTTTGTTAGTTACGCTTTGAAAAAATCATCTGGCAACAAAAAATAAAAAAATATCAACTTCTTTTCATCAAAAGACAAACTTATAAAATAACTTAGCGTTACCTTGGTGCTTTATGATGATACAGATATATCACAGACACATAAATGGCACTAATACGATTTTAGTTTATATTGTTTATGGTTAATGGTTAACTGATAGAGAATGCCGCATGGCATTAAGTTCGCCAATTGTACACTTTGTGCAATGAAGAACAAATAAATAAATTAAATGGCTGTCCCACGCGGTTTCACCCTCGATAATTTCAGATGTCCTGCAGCAATTCCAGGATATGCATAAACCTTCCCCTTGAATCACTCTATTAGTGAAAACCGCATAAAAATCCGTTTAGAAGTATTTGAGTTTATCGCGAACTATCGCCATCCTTACATATTATAAAACAAAGTCCTTCGCCCCGTCTGCTATCTGTTCGCGATAAACTCAAAAAATACTGAACCGATTTTCATGCAGTTTTCACTAATAGAAAGAGTGATTCAAGAGAAAGGTTTATACCGACGTATAGTTTATCCGGGAATACCCGCGGGAACTTACCGCGGGTGAAATCACGGCGGACAGCTGATAATTTTTTTTTTTATTATCCTAAGGTACGCGATAAACCAGGAAATGCTAAAGCATTTTAACATAATAAAGACCAAACAATCATTAAGCGCTGATGCCGCGTTTTAATTGGAATGCGACCATTCTGTACTTGGCGAGAATTGACTTTTTAATTATGTTTATTTTTATGAATTTAAACATTATATGCTTTCGTATATTTCAACCTATTTATATTTTTTACTCATTTACATTTGACTAACTTAATGACTGATACAGCTGATAATATAATAAAATGTCCATAAATATATGTATATCTAGGTATTAACAAATTTTGTAAAAATAAAGGACCTCTTATTTAAGACTTTATCAAGATGCTAATAACCACTTTGACTCGGCGCATAAACGATACCTGAAGTTTACAGATACTGGTTAACTTATCTTGGGTACTCTATAAGAACAATTTCAAGTTCGACACTCAAGAATAAAGTCGACAGAGATAGCCCTCTTAGCCAAGTTGACAACCTATAATCTTTATCTTTATAGAAAACTAAGGAACGTAACGTCATGTCACGTGGTCGCGTAAAATCGTTTAATGAAAAGTCCAGTTTTCCGTGACCGCGTCACATGACGTAATTTCGGAGTTCCCGCGGGAATTCCGGAATAAAAGTACCCTATGTCCTTCTCTGTACCCCTGACAACGTGCATGCCAAATTTCATCTAAATCCGTTCAGCCGTTTTTGCCTGATTGAGTAACAAACATCTAAACATACACACTTTCACATTTATAATATTAGTATAATAGGATGACCAGCATTTTTTTTTATATCTCGAATTCCAGATGGAATTTTGAAAAAATTCAATTATGAGTAGATATCTAAGTTAGACTTGTAACGAGGCGACCGTATGCCACTCGTTACGATATCCTGCTTCATTTGTATTACGTTTTATTTTTAAAAGATAATTATGTTCCTTTCTAGTGTTCCTTTTATAAATTTAAAATTGTTGATTTTTATTGACATTATTTTTACGAACTCTTATTTTAGATCTCAGATGAATAACATCTAAATTATTATTGTATCTAATAAATTTTACATCTCTCATATTCGGTAAGTAGGTCCTTGTTGCCCCCAAATGGGGCTTGTAGGTGACCAATTAGCGCTCTAGGGTAATAATGTAACTAGAAAAGCCCAAGGGCAGTAAGTAATTAGAAAAAAACCTCTTCACTCTTTCAAGAAGTTCGCGTACATCTAACCATCATACTGGCAATCTCATCATGCATTCAGCCCACAAACTACTTAGAGATAGATTCAGCCCAATGACAAAAGAGGTCGCTTCGCTATTCAGCCTTGTCTTCGTATGAGTATAATAGTCATTAATTTTGAATATCGAACGGCGAAGCTCAATTTCGTTCTTGGAAAAAAAAATTAAAAAATCTACTATTATTCTTGTAATGCCGGTTTTTTTCTACTTACCTCATAATCGAGATGTAAAGCAGAGTAGTTAGCTCAGGTGTAAGCATCAATTGCACCTTCGAACTATAGGCGCCCTCACTGCGCTCGTGCACCTAAATATCTCGGGCTACAATTGATGCCTTACAGTGCTTACAGCCCTTGGCTACTAATCTACTATTATTTTTACCATTTATTTAATTTATTTTATCGAGCTAGCCGAAAGCCCTTATAACCTAATACCTCCTACGAATCTTACAGACCCTTAGCAATACAAAAAAAAAACGGATTCAATTTGGTGCAGCAGTTTTTACGTAGCACGAATACAAACATACAGGCAGACAGACATAAATTCTAAAAACGGTATTTTTGGCTTCTATATATCTCTCATAGAGTCGCCTAAATTTATTTTTTCTTATTTATCTCCCATGTACAGATATCTACCTGTTACAATTTTATTATAAGTATAGATTTGTCAACTTAACTAGGGGTGCAGGATAGATAATTCACTTCATTTCCTCCATGTATGGCGAACGCTTCTCTAAATATTTATCCTATATCTGGATCTTGATAAACCTATAGCTACACTAATCGGATCGCAATACGGATCGCATGATTTCTAGATTATTCTGAAATACATCATCTTTATATGGAGCACAACTTGTGATTACCCAGTGGATATCGGACGCGCCACGCTAAAACAAATGCGTATATTACAAACTAGTGCTAAAGCTAACTTATAAGCACTAGGTACCGTCTAAGCATACAGTCGCTTTGAAAATAGACCTAAATTCCTCGCGATAGAATATTGTTTATATTGAATATGCACATAACTAAGTTAGTGCTATAATTATTAGAAGTTTTAGTATGACGTGTGATATCCATTGGGTATAATTAATCAAAGATTACAGACTTCGTTATCAATATTTATCGCCGCACTACGTGTTGTTGTAACTAATTCTTCGTACACCGCTTTAGGGTGACCTATACTCGCCTTTTCATTGTAATTTGCTAGATTTATTGATTTATTCGGATCAACGTTACTCATTGTGTTGATGTGTGCGTTTCAGGAAAGATTATAATTTGTAGCTATTGTGTGGTATTAAAAATATCTGATATTATTGATGATTTTGTTTCAACACAATAAAAGAAAAAACATCAAACAGTGTAAGAAAATTGGGAAAAAGCGGAAGTTCATTTATTGTAACGAAACATAAAATACAATATACCTATCTACATCTTTCTCTTTTTATTTTGGTAGGTACATAAACAAATAAGTCACCCTAGCCAGCAATAAAACGGATTCGATATCTAAGTATCGGAACTCCTTTCCCTACAGGGTGGCCAAATAAGAACTGTATCTCTTTAAATAAAAAATGTAAAATGCCAGATATTTTTACAAAAATCGTTTCTGACGGTATCTCACTGACAGTACCTATGTCATATATTCTGTTTTATGCTGTTTTATGTGTAGAAGATTAATCGGTTTGTTAGACCTATCGCTAAAAGCTGGGGCTTTGATTCACTAAGACCATACGCCGCGTTACGACAACGTGCTTAAAAAATTGTTTACCCCCTTGCGCCCAAAAAAGCTTGTAAAATAAATAGTAAGGTACCTAATATTAAGACGGTCATAACGACATTATGAAATAAAATTTTGAAACGTCAATTATATTATCCCAATTAATATTTATTTGAAGCAATTTTATATACTGCGATTATTTATTTTAAAGAAAACGATTCAACTCTTAGAAGATAATGTTGGTTAACATTTGAATGAATAGGGATGTTGACAACTATTGAAAATCAAAATTTCCGTCTTTTAGAAAATTAAAAATCATTAGACACGTATTTTTTATTTTTCAAAAAAAATGAAAATAGGTACACAGAGATAAAGCGCATTAAAGTTTAGGGTGGCTCGTGACGTCATTTACCACTACAAGCCGCCATACAAACTGCACTAGTTAGTGACGTCACGCGAAATTTCAACTCAATGTATCTCTGTTATTTTTTGATTACGTAAAAAAAGAAAAAATACGTGTCCAATATTTTTTAATAATCTACAAGACGGACTAAAAAAAATTAGTCAAATAATTTAAACGAGCGTCAGGATCTAAAGAAAATTGTCAGATCGTCAGAGCGTCAGAACTAAAATGTAAAAAATGGGTCACGTAGTATGGGTAAGTTCCCTAAGCAGTCTTTGTGATGTCCCTTAGCATAGACATTGTCGCTTTAGATAGCCCCGAATCAAAAACAAACGAGTTGTCAATTCAGATGTTCTTGGAGTCAAATTAAAGACCAAAATCCTAAATTGATCAAAATGTTTTCAGCGTTTTTGTAACAAAAATTTTTAGTTATGTATACGTTTAAATGACAATCCTGTGTACAGCAGTATTGTAAATGAAAAAAAAAAAAAACGAGTCAATGTAATCACAAGTCACAATTTAATCTCAAAGAATGGGAAAGAAGAATTTCATTATTTCTTCGCAGTATTTTCTTATTAAACGCAACAAAGATTCGTTTGAGTCAAAGTGAGAAATGCCCGCCTATAGTAATGAGCGACGAGCGACGGTAACCAAAGTGTGATGTAAACAATATATAGGTACGAGTACCCACTTACTTTGTATAGGATAGAACAGAACGCTGTGCTTTTTTGCACTTGTTGAAAGGATTTTTAAACGGTATGCCTACAAATGTTTTGTTAAAAAGCTTATTAAAAAATCCATGTTCGTTTTTAAAAAACCTTAGGTATTTTAAAAAATTTCTTTTATGTATCGAATTGTATGTATAACGTAAATACAATAAGTGAAAACCTATAACTAGGACTCATTATTGACAACAGCGTTATGTTTAGTTGGCAGGTAAAACAATGAAACGCCCTTAAAATAAGGCAGAATTTCCACCGCTAGGCTATTTACTGTAATACTATCCTTACATATTATAAAAAAGTCCTCCGCCGCTTCTGTCTGTCTGTTCGCGATAAACTTAAAAACTACTGAAAGAATTCTAATGCGGTGTTCACCAATAGATAGAGTGATTCAAAAGGAAGGTTTATACGTATAGTGTAACCACGGAGGACAGCTAGTTTCATATAAATAGCAAAACTTGTATGTGATACGTGATGAGTATTATATTAAATGGAGGCGCCACAAGTGACAAGTATGTAGTAACAGTAACTCAGCCCTTAAAAGCCACTATCACATCGCCAGTTGAAATAAATTCCACGACCCGATCTATGTAATTAAGAAAGTCGGGGGCCTTTAATATCGTTGGACCTCTATCTTCAGGGGCACATTATCTTGGAATAGGCACTGTGGAACATTCTCGCACACTTGACTGTTGTGTGTTGGTACGAGTAGGGTGAACAACAATACGTTGCTTATTGGGATAATTCATTGGTTACGGGTCCGTAAAACCGTCGTAACATTATGGTTTTTAAATATACAGCAAAACTTTTTCGACTACCCTCCGTTATTCCAAAGGTGAATTAGGTAGATATAATCTAAAATTCATATTCCATTAATTAAAATTAATTTTGTTTTAATTACCATTTGTTTTACTTAAATAACTTTAGCGAAACCCCAATAAAATGTATCTACATTAATAATGAACTTTGATTGAAAGATGAAAGCGCAGTAGGTAGGTACTACATGATTTTTGTGAAAAAAAAATTGCAAAAGTTCATTCGTCGATAAACCTTTGTCATTAATTCTTAGAACTATCTACCTAAACAGATATTTTTATGAATCAGGATTTTCTCTTCTACTTCCAAATGACACGTCATGGTCACCCTAATTACGCAGTCAGGTTTAACGATAGCAAACATGTAATAGGTAAACATTAGTTGTGACGTGCACATTGTGTGCCTAGTAGGTAGGTACCCACATAACTGGGTGTTTCAGCCTCAAGATTACGAACTCTTACAACCAAACATGTACCAGGCAAAAAAGTAGGATGAATTTATAACAATGGTATAATGCTATCCCTCTCACTTCATTTCTAAACTGAGCAACAATTGCGATGCCCCCAGCGACCTGTAAAAGGTGTTGATTTCTGTTTTGAAGGTCAAAAAGAAACAATTCCTTTGAGTGTTTACTCTTATATTATACTAGCTGTCCCCCGCGGTTTCACACGCGGTAATTTCGGAGTTCCCGTGGGAATTCTGGGGCAAGTAGTACACTGACAACTATATTACCAATAGAATGCTACACTGTAGCATACAGCAATAGTAGTGGTAAAATAGTTTTTCATAACTCATACTCGGAAAGTAGGTCTGAAGTTGCCTGAGAAGCGGGTTGAAAGTAACCCTTTTCAGCCCTAGGGAGAATCGCTTTCAACTGACAGCTGGATACTGCAGAAACTCAAGTTTTTTTTTTATGTCATAGGGGGCATACTTACTGGCCAGTAGCACACCTAATGGTTGATTTATGTAAAATAAAATTCACTCATTTTTTTGTTTAGCTAATTCCTATTTTTGTTTTGACTTTCCTTGCATTCGTAATGAAAAGCACAGTGTTATCCTCGGGAGAAAGACTTATTTAGTCCCGAGACGGGGTTTGGCCAATAGATCGAGGGACTAAATAAGTCTAACTTTCACCCCTAGGATAACAATGTAGGTACTATTCTCTATGACGATGGCGATAGCGATGGGCGAAACAGGCGTCCCACGGTTGCTAAAAAGGAAATGCTCATACATTCACACGACTTCCTTAGCTGGCATCCCATGTATACCTATTTCCAAAATATTCCCAAGACTATCAACATAGAATACAGAAACTACCTACACCTACGCAACTACTAAATGTTTTTGTGCATTACAAGTATTATTGTGTGCGCAAGTCAGCTAGCGACACTGCGGTTTTCATCTGTTTTCATAGACCGAGTTGATGACCCTTCTATCTGTTTTGTGATGATCGTGATTCGGACCCCTTAATATGTAGGTACTCGTGCCATAGTCTGGTTCGCTTAAGAATGAGTCTTCCTGAACACAGCATATTCACTAGATAGAAGACTTCAGGTTCGTATCCCTTAAGGTAACGGTATATAAAAGGTATATCTAACTTCACAAATAATCCTTAAATCGAAGTCTTTATTCGGCAGCATCAGCCTAGGCCCTAGTCATATTGTATTATAAAATAATTATATTTTCTTTTAATAAGGCAAGAGAAAAATGTCACGCAATGGATAAAATATGTAAAAAGAATTAGGTACTTTTTTATTTCTTCCTGCTAACGAAGTATAAGGTAAGCTTATAAGTACGTTATAGTAAAAGCTTATAAGTAAGTTAAAGCTGATAAGTACATAGCTATATTTTTTTATTACAAGTCAACTATATGAACTTTATTATAATAGCTAAAACATCTTATTTTTTCAGTTGTTATTTCTGTTACTAGTAGATATTGAAGGTACCTACTATAGGTAATTTGAATAATTTTATGTCCACGAAAGCAAGCAATAAACATAACCTAGCCTCGTCGAGGTATCTTTAATGGATACGTCGGTATAAGTAAAAAAATGTTTTGGACAAGTTTTACCATTTTGTTGGAAAGTAAATAAAATCTTATTTTTCATAAAGTACCTAATCATTTTTCATGATAATTCTGCAGTATTAATTAAACTGGAAATCAAAATTTTAAATAAAACCGTTAGGTATCTGTTAGTCGACCCAATATTTGCCCTATTTCGCATAACCTTCTATCAATTTCTTTTACTGAAATATTTGTATATTTCGCTTGGAAGAAATGTTTTTACCCCTATAAAAGCCTCAATAAGAAAGGCAGAACATTAGGTACCAACAAAAATTATCTCTTCAAGGTACTTACCTACGTAGCTGTAGGTAGGTAGGTAGGTACCTACCTAAGTGTAAATGGAAACAACAAAGAAGGTAATACCTGCAACATACCTACTTGTACCCCATTAGGTATACCTACAGAATGAAATCAGTTTTCAAAACCAAATAGGTAGGTACCTACCAACTCCTCCAACTCCCTCATTTAAAAACAGTAAAAAACACAACTAGATAGGATTACACCTCGCTTTTGCGAGATTCCCTTTGAAACATTTCGTTGAACTGTATTGGAAAAGGGCGCTATAAAATCGACACTTCCCCTCTATAATAAAGCGACTTTAAGCAAATACTGTGAATTATGAATAAACTTTCCGCGTTTTGATTGCGTCTATATTACACCAATATCACCGGATACCGAATCCTTCCAATGTAAATATTCAATGTTCAAGTCGAATAGATTTTCAGGACTATTCGCCTCGCAAAATTTTCCCAGACACGAGAACTTAGGTACCTACCTGTAGGTACCTACTTACTTATGTAAGTAAATCTTGAATTAAATCAACCAATGAAGTTGAGAATCCTCCGCAAGTGGTAACGTTTAAACTTTAAATTTCGAAGACGGTTTTTGCAATTTTACGATGTCATCGATACCGTAGAGTTATATTGTAAACGATTGGCACTGCCGAGGTACCTAATTTGCGTGCTAGGTCAAGTTTGAACAGTGACCGCAACAGAGTCAAATGATATCTACCGATGCAAATGCAATAGTATTTACCGATTTCTCATGTGCGAACAATCACCACCACAGAAAAAAGAAAAGCTATACCACGGATAAAATAATACTACTTATATAGAGAGGAAGTTAGAACAAACTCTCTAACTATCCTTTGCTGCCATCCCAAGCATATTTTCCACAATACCTACCCCTAAAACTGTGAATATTGAAATGATGAATAGTTTTGTGTATGATAATCACCCGGCGACACTATTTTTCATACTAAATTGAGTCGTGTCCCTTCTATCTGTTCTGTGCTACTGCTCACCACAAAGCATTTTACGTCTTCAACATTAAAAGAGCACTAAACATTAAACAACTGTATTATGACTCCTTTTTATATTGGTTGCATTTACCTATTGGTAGACAACGTGGTATGTATGGTGAGGTTTGTATGAGCAAATTGTAACAAAAAAAATTAAACCGACTTCAAGAGTTCCGTTGTCTGTCTCCGCAACTCAGATGGACCATTTCGGAATAAACCCCTATCGAACAAAAAAGGAATTTTGCAAATCCGTCTATAACTGACGGAGAACGGAGTACCTAGATACATAAAAAAAAATATAATATAAACATCCGAATTGATAACCTCCTCCTTTTTGAAGTCGGTTAAAAACAAGAGCAGTTGGACGAAACGTCAAAGCTCGATTTCTGGATCCGGTAGTCGAAAACCGTCAACCTCACAACTTGCCTATCGTGATTATATATTCTCTTTGGTTGGTAGGTACCTACTAACATTTTTGGAGATAAATGTTTCGAATAAAATTTTGTCAATCGGGAATCTAAACTTGCAGAAATCATTAAATGTAAGCCTTCTTCATTCCCTCTTCGCTAAGGATCTCGATTCTCGACACAAGATACCTATATGGAGAGTTACTTGCTTCAGTCGCCGTGGGGTACCTACCTAAGTACCTATACATACCTATATGGGGAGCCGGGAGACTCGTTCGCTCGTGTGTTCCACTTTAGTAGAATTGACGACTTGTTTGGAAACTTGCTGACGATAGGACAAGCAGACGAGACATAGGTACGTGTATTGCTCGTATAGAGCGTATATTTTAGTCTACCCACCGGTGAAGGTTGTGAAACCATCTGGTACCAAACCAAATCACAGTTAAACCAATTTTTATCAACTTCAAAAAATAAACATAAGTACTTCTTTTACCGCCGCACTCAGAGTCGACTTTAATGATTACTTAGTTAAGCATAGATTTTTAAAACAAAACTGCCGCAATCAGTGACGTTCAGTAAATTAATGTTGTCATTTAACTAATTAAGTTACATCTCATTAAATGCCAATTTTGTTTTAAAAATCTATACTTAACTAAGTAATCATTAAAGTCGACTCTGAGTGCGGCCGTAAGTCTAGTCAATTTAAATTTTCTTCAAATGTAAACTTTCAATTGCCTATCCTTTTTTATTTACGAGTATGCTACCGTGACTTCGAATACATTAAGATGTAGTAGTAGTTAGGTACACATTTTACAATAAGAACTTATTTGTTGCCAACCATTAAGTACTGGCTATTTATAATTTGTATTATTTTTAATTTTTATATACAGAATGTCATAATTTTTAAGTTGCTTGCTGACATAAGCCCCTTGTAATCCTATTAGTTTTTCCCTATTAAAATTTTGATAATATTTTTATAAAGCCCTTTGATTTTATAAAGTCCTCATAGCTCCCTCGGCTACATTTGGTCCTTCGAGAAAGTGTTTTTATCAAAATTCAAAATTCAAATAATTTAAAATTTATTCAAAATATGGTGCGTACAAGGGGCCAAGCTGGCCAAACATCAACGGGTGATCACGTGAGTACGCCAACTCCTTTTCATAATGATGGTGAACAATTCACCATCTCTGAGGTAGGTACTAGTGCAAAAAGTGCGAGCCGCACCTCATCAAAGGCGTCGTCGTCCAAAACTGTACGACGACTTGCCCTTCAGGCAGAGCACGCCCGTCGTTTGGTACAACTAGACCAACAAGCTAACCGTCGTTTGGTACAGCTAGAACAACAAGCTGTAGAACGTGAAAATGCGCTTCGCGAACGCGAACGCATCGCAGCTGAACTGGAGTTACAAGCTAACCTTGCAGCTTTAGAATTGGACGACGACGCCTCTGGTATTACCCATAGCCGTGCAAGCCGTCGTAGTCGCCGCAGTTCAGCCGCTTCATCTCATGTTGAAAATTGGTTAGATGACAATTTACGCGATACTGTACCGTGTTTGGCCAATGTAGGGTGTCAAGCTAATCCTAGTGCCTTATTCCCGGATTCCGCGGGTGCGACCGTCGGCTTTCCTCCCGTTGTGACCCGTGTCCCTGTGACCGTCACAGCGGCGCCAACATGTGCGGCGCTACTACCCTCGACATCCGGCGGCATGCTTGCTGATGCATCGCCTCCCTTATGCTTAACGAAAGCGCGGAGCGAGCACACCTACACACCTCAGACAACACTTAAGTTAGGTACACATCGAGATAACCAATGTAACATTAATAAAGATTTATATAATGATACACGTAACAACGATATACAGGAGCTCGCTCGCGTTATTGGGAACCTCGCGCCGAGGAAACCAAAGGTGAGTGACTTTAGATTATTAATTTTTCATAAAAATATATCCGATTGTTTTATTATTAAAAAGGTTTATGAAGACACCAAGACGTCATCATACACACCGGCAGAGAATCTGATAAAAATAAATTCAGCTTTAAGTGGCGCTGCTCGCGATGCCGTGGCAGTATTGGTGGTCGCTGCGCTGGATCCAGGTGAAATTATTCCTGCCGTCATTATTAGATTTATTTACGCAGAAAGTATTAACTTTAATATAAATATCCATAGACAGGCAGGGTTTGTTGTGCCCACCTATATTTCGGCTGATTTACGACAGCATGAAGAGAACTTAGGCTTTGGTGACATTCCTCAGTGTGTTCACAATTTTGAACGACTTATTTATCATTCAAGAATGAATTCTGGAGGGTCAAGTTCAAGAACCTCTTTTCAAGTTCCTAGTTATTTGATTAAACGATCTCGGTTTACCTCTTTTCAAGTTGCTAGTAAGTTCTATAAACGATCCGAGTTTACTAAAATGTCGCTATTGTCTAAAGTCATGCTTAGTTGTGAACCTTTAAGATTATTAACGACGCTGAAAATCAAGAGACTTCTCTTATTTCCGCACTCATGGAAAAGAAGAAAAAAGATCACGAAGTATCAAAGACAATTGTTTCAAATGGAACAATGGTTTTATGATGTTCCTGCTGTTATCATTTTGGAAACCCCAAGGTGGTCCATGCAGTAATACCTTTTGGCATTTCTGATTTTCGAATCATATTTCCAAAACCTCGTCAATTTGCTGTAAAGCTTGGAGCTCCAAGGCGCTCTGATAGCAATAGCAGCACGTCTTGCAGCTTCAATATATCAAGATGTTGATCTAAAACGCAAAATGTTTCTACGGTTTTACGTCATAAATATTTAAGATACTATGATTAAGGTTGTTAGTAAAAAGGTTTATATTAATTTCTAGAAAGTAGAATGTTTAGAATGTAAAATCTTATTATTATTATTTCTAAATAGTAGATACTTCTGGCAATCGTACTCCATATCGGAAGAAGATTTTGGGAAGAAGGTCAGAAAAGCGCTACGTATGAGTAGCTTTATTCACATGACTTACTACCAGAGCCATCTACTTAGAAGAAGTGCATAATCTTTCTGCTGACTTAACGTTGATTGATTTACGAAGTTTTATTGTTCGACGTGGCTTTCTGTAGCGACAATGGAGCTGCCTTTGTGGGAGCAAGTAAAGAACTTCGAAATTTGTACGGTCCAGTTGTTACAGACTTTGCAACCAACTCTGAAATTAAGTGGCGCTTCATTCCACCGGCAGCACCATTTATGGGGGGCGCCTGGGAGAGACTAGTGCGGTCAGTAAAAGCCGCCTTAAAAACAACGCTTCACGAACGAAAACCACGAGATGAGGTATTCGTCACATTACTGGCTGAAGCTGAAGGCTTGATAAATAGTCGCCCTCTGACTTACGTATCCACAGATGCCCTAGAAGAGGCTATTACCCCAAATCATTTTTTGCTCGGTTCTTCTTCTGGAGCGACTCTCCCCACCACTTTAACGGACAGAGACCTCGTCAGTAGAGAGGACTGGAAAAAAGTTCTTCGACTCTCTGACCATTTTTGGAAACGCTGGTTGCGAGAATACCTACCCACTCTGATTCCGAAGCGCTCCACGTCTGCCAATCGAAGTAATCTCAAAGTAGGAGACATCGTTATTATAGTTGATAACAATCTTCCTCGTGGCGTTTGGCCCAAGGGTCGAGTAACTACGGTGTACCCAGGCAAAGATGGCACGGTACGAGTAGTAGAGGTCACAACAGCAGCAGGATCCTTGAAGCGGCCGGCAAAAAAGGTGGTGCGATTGCCGGTTGATGGCAATTAAGTATTTGTAAATTTTGTAAATGTTGTTTTGTAATTTGTAATTACTTGTTCAATTAAGTATTTGTAAATTTTGTAAATGTTGTCTTGTTATTTGTAATTACTTGTTCAATTAGATAGTTGTAAATTCTGTTTTGATTTGTAATTACTTGTTCTAATTCCCTTAATGTTTAGGAGGACGAGTAGTAGAGGTCACAACAGCAGCAGGATCCTTGAAGCGGCCGGCAAAAAAGGTGGTGCGATTGCCGGTTGATGGCAATTAAGTATTTGTAAATTTTGTAAATGTTGTTTTGTAATTTGTAATTACTTGTTCAATTAAGTATTTGTAAATTTTGTAAATGTTGTCTTGTTATTTGTAATTACTTGTTCAATTAGATAGTTGTAAATTCTGTTTTGATTTGTAATTACTTGTTCTAATTCCCTTAATGTTTAGGAGGACTAAGTGGACAAACAGACAGACGCGAATAGTGACTTGTTTTTTGTTATGATTGTTTTTTGTTATGTCTGTTCTTTCTTTGTTTTCTGTTTTATCCTCCTTTTTACTTCGAATGACCAATTTAAGTTCTTGTTTTTGATAATAATTTTAAGTTTCTTTAAGGTTTTTTGTCACGAAGGGGGAGAATGTTGCCAACCATTAAGTACTGGCTATTTATAATTTGTATTATTTTTAATTTTTATATACAGAATGTCATAATTTTTAAGTTGCTTGCTGACATAAGCCCCTTGTAATCCTATTAGTTTTTCCCTATTAAAATTTTGATAATATTTTTATAAAGCCCTTTGATTTTATAAAGTCCTCATAGCTCCCTCGGCTACATTATTATTTATTTTCAGTCAGGCCTGTCGAGTTTATTCATACATATTGCGAAATAATAGTTGGTAAGTAGATAAGTAACATATAGATAGTTAGGTATTGCCACTGGGTATAGCAGCCACTACAGTATAGGTAACTCTTGGTCCCAGTGCTGGCGAACTCTAAACTGAAGTCAAACAGCTCTCAAAGAGTTTACCGCAGTTTGCTGGTTGCAACAAGAATTGTTGAATTTTTAAAATTCCCCTCGAGATTTATCCGGCTTATAATACTTAAAATATCATTGGCTTATAGTCAGAAGAACAACTAAACAGCTTTAACGTGATATAAGTTGGAAGCATTTCTTATAATAATAATATATTGCCTCAGACGAAATACGACTTTTTATTTCGTCTGAGTACATTGCATGTCGTAACCGAGTGTTGTGGGTTTTTGAAATAGGTAAGCAATTCTTATGTTCATTGTACAGTTTAAGGTTGTAACTACAAAACCTTTGATCGCGAAGCTCTTGTCATGGCACCGAAAGCACCAGCTTGAAACATCATTTATAGAGGAAAAGTTTGTTTGTTTGAAAGGCAGTAATTATTTGGAATTATGAAAACTCTGCATTTTGTAGATTTCTTCAAAGAACGTTACTAATTAAATTCGCTGTGAACTTTTCTTACAAAAGTACCTACCTATACCTACGTCATCGGTGGTACGTACCTATGAGTATTGTAAATTGTTTTCTTTGGAATGTGTTACCCAATATTTAAACTTGGAATTGTATTTATAGTATATTGTATGTACATTTCAAATTCCATTCCAATATAGGTAATTATTATTATTAATATAGCTATATATGTAAATGGTGGGGAATATCCTAATTAAATCTGACATTTATGATAATAAGCAGAGATGCGCGAGCTAATTACTACATAAATGTTACTTATTATTATATGTATGTGTTATAATTTCATTATTAACTAGCTGTCCCCCACGGTTTCACCCGCGGTAATTTCGGAGTTCCCGCGAGAATTCTTAAATAAAAATGTGGATTCACGCGGGTGAATCAGAGGTCACTGTCGGCGCCGCAGCGACAGTGCAAAGTGCGTTGAATGACATTTAGGGATGATCCATCGGCGCATCCACGGGCGCATCGGCAAATTACATACATGCTCAATTTTCGTTATTTTTGTCTACGTCATACGTACACCTACGTAATAATTTATGATAAACCAAATTATAATATTATGTAAACCAGTTGTTTCCGCAGTTTCACCCACTCTCACTCCCTTTTCACTCCTCACTGGAGTCCCTACATAATACATAATATGACTACTTTGAAGCAACAGTATAAAATATAGCAAAATAAAATAAATAGCTGGAAAACAAGAATTTATTAACAGGAAAAACCATCGGCATTAAAAATGTTTTACAATTACTTCGAGTAAAAATAATATAATAGAATGTAGGTACAGCAATAGTAAAGATATGTTATATTTGAATAGTTTTAGACTCTGTCCAAAAATAATATTTTACAATGCTTTTTAACATACCTATAGCAAAATCATTACGCTACAAAATATTCAATAAATATATAAAAAAAAAATATAAAGAATTGTTTCTTTACATTGGTACATTATGTAGATACCTAAATGGTTTTATTTATGTTTTATAGTATTAAATACTTCAGTAGCTTCAACACTTGACAGTCTGCAGAGTGTTAGCATACTGAAACTCCGGACTGTTCTCATAGTCAGACATATCCAGCGCCACTTCGCAGCTCTCGCGGACCACAGGGCGCGGATCGTTCAGAAACCTGGAGATGAATCAGTAACTTTGTTACCTTGTACACAAGAAATATCGACTTTAAGGCGGAAACACACTTATGTTTTGTGTCGTGTCGTTTCGCGTTGTGTCGCGTTTTGTTATAGCGCTTCTTTAACCATACTGAATGTATGAAACCGATAAAATTATGTCGCGTCACAACACGACACGACACATAAGCGTGTTTTCGCTTTTACATAGTCGGAATTTTTAGAAATATCGACCTTACATGCTTGAACTTAAGGTAGGAATGTGTAATAAAATTTTCGACGCAGGCAAAGTTAAAATAATGCTGCAATAAGAGATAGCAGCAAGGAACTAAAACTAGCACCACTACTCGCTATTAAATATCGTACCTCCAAGATATTTTAAACGAAACCGAGTATAGAATACTTAAAAATTCGGTAAATGATAATTTTTAGAATAGAGGGTTATTCGGTGCCAAAATTGAACACATAATTAAGTACATAATTAAGTACTTAATTTTAAAATAGACAATGTACCAAAATGGCCGCCACTGTTGATGACAATAGGGATGTGGACTACTTTTGAAAATCAAAATTCTAATTAGTCCGTTAGTTAGAAAATAAAAAAACAATAGACACGTATTTTTTGCTTTTTCAAATAATTTAAAATATACAGAGATAAAGCGCATTAAAGTTTAGGGTGCGTGGGTCGTGACGTCACGCGAAATTTCAACTCAATAATATATCGCCGTTATTTTTTGATTACGTAAAAAAAGAAAAAATACGTGTCCAATATTTTTTAATAATCTACAAGACGGACTAAAAAATAAAAATTAGTCCACATGCCCATTCTGCAGCATGTAAACTTGATATCAAAAAGTTTAAACAAAAAGTGCTAAGAACAATTACTACTTTTGGTGGTTTACTTAACTTGTCGTAACTCGTAATCTTGTGCAACCACTTGCTCAGGGAGCAAACCCCACACACCACGTTGCCCATTAGTTTTTATACAATACTAGCTGTGCCCCGCGGATTCAGCCGCGAGTCAGGATTCCTGCAGGAACTCCAAAGCAGACTAATTTACTCCTTATAACAACAGCTAATTAGCAGTGAGTCCCGTCAGTATCGGTCCAACCGTTTCGGAGATTCACCCGCGTGAGTTTCGGAATTCCCGCAAGAACTCCAAACTTCTTTTATAAGTATAAACTTTGTCCTGACTATAACGAACACAAAAAAAACAATTATCCAATTTGGTGCAGTCGTTTGGAAGTTATACGCTTAGCAACACATTTGGCGATTCATTTTTATCATATGTATATATAGATTTCAACTTGAAATTGATGCACTATGGAAACAACAAACAAGTGAACTTAGAAGTAGATGAATAATTTGTGTTCGTAGTTACCTTTTGAGTACTTCCATACATTCAGTGGTTGCAATAGATCCAAGTGCTTCGGCCGCTTCATGTCTCACCATCTCATGCTCGCTTGTATCCTCAAGGGCTTGTTTGAGGAATGGCACACTATGCTCACTTTGCATCTGACCAAAGATAAATGCAACTTCGTGACGGAACAGGGCACTGCTTGCTTTGAAGCCTGAAAGTTATAAGAACAACATCTGTATCATAGAGTTTATAAACAAAGTATGAAGTTACCTATCTAATTTTTTTTATTTGCAAATTTTATTTATTTAGTCCTTTATTATAGTACAGATTTGATCAATCCCACAAATACGATTGACAGTTCTGCATGTGCATCAAAGAAGTTTTTTAAACTATTATTTTTGTAAGAGAAATTATTATTTTTGTGTACACATGGCCTGTATCAGTTAATCTTTGTCTTCAACAACTTTTCACATTAGAATAGAATATATGGCATGTTAAGATCTAATATTTTGGCATTAGTGTTGAGGAGAGAATTTTTGGGGAAGTGAGAAATGGGCAAGAAAATATGTTGTTGTTCATAGTGAATAAGGGCCCTGGTCCAAAACTAATAATAAGTACAATTTGCATTATGAAGAACTCATACAGTACCTATTTAAAAATACTTTTTTTTTAATACTTGTGGTAAATACTAAAAGGTAAAAACAAACGTTTATCACATGTTATCCCTGACATGGAAATTGCACCTGTTACACCTAGCTGCTAGCACAGCAGGAACTTTACTAATCGCTAGAAAAAAAGTGGTGTCATTATAGTAGACATATTAACCACATGTAAGAAAATACAGATAAGATAAAAACCACAGATGAGTTTTAGTACACAACTTGAAACTAAAGAACCAAAAACTTATTTA
Organism: Zygaena filipendulae; assembly: GCA_907165275.2. Classification (NCBI taxonomy): domain Eukaryota; kingdom Metazoa; phylum Arthropoda; class Insecta; order Lepidoptera; family Zygaenidae; genus Zygaena; species Zygaena filipendulae. The sequence continues at coordinate 9,270,404 of OU015659.1, forward strand.
ACTAATAATTTTATGAATCTTATCCAACACTAATTATAGTAATTATGACAGTTAAATTACCTTCTCCTATAGCATTTACACTCTCTCTCGTAGCTAAGTCTCTCAAGCTGAACATTGCTCTATATCTTTCAAACAAAGATTTACTTTCATCCATCATTGTTTTTTTTAATTCTTCTATACTTTTTTCAGAGCTAGGCGGTGCTGGATCGACAGAAGAATACCGACTCTGTGCAAGGTTTTCTTGCGCTGAGTTTTCATTTGCAATCCAGTTCAATCTTTGTAAAGCAATCTGGCATGTTTCAGCAACTTCTATGGCAGAATCGTACTGATAATTCTCTAACAAATCACGTAGGTTAGGATCACCAATAGCACCCAAGGCTTCACCTGAAATATGGAAGAAAAATACTTATTACTATAGAATAGGCATTTACATTGTTAAATATCTATTTAAGTATTACTACAAAACTTGACTATAAAATAAGAACAAGAGTGTGGTCACTCAAATTCCCAACTTTACATTTATACATGGTTACTGATTTTACATGATTACTTTTATACTTTCTTTTTTTTATGTTGTCCTTGTGTGCATTAATTGTTAAATAAAAATAAATAAATCAATAAATTACAAAATATAGGTAGGTATTGTTTATTGTGTACAGATTAATGGTTAACTGTACTGTGAACAGGTCACCCTACATTTTATCCCCCAACCTACCATTTAAGTATTCAGAATCAAAAACTTTATATTTATTTATTTAAATATAATTATATGTAGATATTTTTTTATAATTTATAAAAAAGAAAGATGAATTTATTGTGTCGTCTATCGGAAACCTGAATACATTTTTCTGATATTTTATTCAAGTATATTTTATTGATAATTAATGAAATAAAAAGAAAAACAAAAAGAAATAAAATTTTGATCTCAGATCTCTGACTAATTTTTCAAGAATTTTAGGTATAGAGGGCAGACTGAATTACCACATTATATCAAAATAAAAAGACTAACTGCAGCTTATCCCTAACGTATAGGTAAGTATCTTTCACAATGGAGTAAAACTAACCTGCTTCGTGTCGAACTATAGGGTCTTGTTGTTTGTCTTCTAACACATTCCTTAGAACGGGAATGGCTGTCTTGTCCTGCATTTGTCCTAAGCAATAAGCCAGTTCATGTTTTAGTAGCACTGATTCATCAACAAAACACTCTGTAATGCATTGAATTGCGGTTTTGCCACCCAAATTTCGGAGTGTAAACAAAGCACGAAATCTCTCTTTCATTGGCCTCGCTGGGTCATTTAGAACTTTGCCAATGTTCCTTACTGCTGCATCACTTACTTGTACCATTTTTGAGGTTAATGCTCTTAATAGTTTTTCAATAATGCAATAATGCAGTACCTGTTTTATTACGACACGGAATCCAAATTCCAAAAACGTGAGTCGTGACTCGTGACCATTGCAAACAAAAATGACAATTGATTTGGAGTTTTTTTTTTTTTAATTTATTGAAAGCTTTGGCAACACGGCCATCAGCTTAAACCAAATTACAATATTCTATGTATTAATAATAATTAGTTAGAATAATAGAAGAATATAAAACATAAATTATTATCTACCTATAAACTACCTATAGTATTAATTACAAAATTATAAATTAAAGGGTAAAGCTGTGGAAGCTTTAGTAAACCTTGTACTGAGTTCGGAATATTTTTAACATCTGCATTTTTACATAAACTAATGAACAATAGCCTTTGCAAGTTGAATTGAGGACATTGAAGAATTATATGATCAAGATCGCACAAAAAATAATTACAATAGTTACAAACAGCAGAATCACTCAATTTTAATCTAAAAAGATGCGCAGGGAAACGGGCATGACCAATGCGTAATCTGCTTAAAGTGGATATGAAAGACCTTCCTAAAAATTTTGTGTGTTTTTCAAACCAGGACTTAGTGCTGGGAACTGGGACAATTTCTGCAAGCCATTTTCCTTTCACGTTTCTGGTCGACTGCAAGGAATTAGACCAACGGTTTATCATAATATTTTTTACAAAAGAAACCAAATCTAAATGCGGTACTTTAAAACTACAAATTTGAATATACTTTGAAGATTTGGCGAGCTTATCCACAAGTTCGTTGCCTATTATGCCAGCATGTCCAGGAACCCAGCAGAATTAACTAGTAATAAAAAAAAAAAAAAAAAAAAAAAAATTCTACATAGATATTCCTTTTACATAAATTATTTAAGCAGCTCCTTAACTCATAAATTAAGTAATTTACAGATGGATGTAAACGTTTGCTTTTAAGAGCTTGCAAAGCGCTCATGGAATCACTTAAAATTAAAAAATTATTCTTATTGTTGGATTTATAACTATCCCTAATGTGATTTAGGGCGTAAATAATGCCTAAAACCTCAGCCGAAAATACAGAAAAGTAATTATTACATTTATAAACATTCCCTATATTCATAAATGAATCATAGAATGCGAAACTGGTTCTTTCTTTAGTTTTAGAGCCATCTGTGTACAATTTTGCAAAATCAGTTTTTACGTCGAGAAATTCCAGAAAATCATATTTAGATTTAAACTTAATCAAATGAACAACTACATCTCTCATCATTAGAAAATAGTCATATTCAAAACATGGCAATAACGCAGTCCAAGAAACCGTATCCTGGAATTCGAAATTTAAGTATGATGAAGATCCTCCTATTGAGGACGAGTCAGGACAAGGTATTAAATTATAATTTGGAATATTAAAATTTTCCATATACCTAGAAATTACTTGGTTATCTCGACTAATTAGTTTAAGACAATACTTATCTGTTATATAACTTCTACGTATAGATAAGGGGACAATCCCAGCCTCAACTTCCAAGGAATTAATTGGAGAGGACATCATAGCACCAGTAATTATTCTTAACGCTCTATTTTGTAAAATATCTAATTTTCTCAGTAAAGTAGATCTCGCGTCCGCAAAAAACATAGAACCATAATCAAAATGACTTCGGATGGTCGCGATGTATATAGTTTTTAGAATTTTGGGGTCTGCTCCCCATTTTACTCCCGCTAATGACTTTAATATGTTTAAACCCAACTCAGCTCTTTTACAAATAACATCAATATGAGATTTCCAAGAAAGATCAAAATCTAGAGTGAGACCTACATATTTGACGAAAGAATGTGCAGTAATAACCTCAGAATTGTATAAAACCCGAGGATAATGTAGACCATTTTTAGAAAATAGAATTACCGAACTTTTGGAAACATTAACCTCAAGTTTCAATGAATTCGTCAGTAAATGATGAATAGTACGAAGACAATTATTCATAATGGATTCACCAGACCCAATATCATTACAGTTCACATATAAAACAAGATCGTCGGCGAAAAATAAATGCTTAACAGATGATGGAATTTGTTTTATGAAACATATTAGACTCATAATGAATACAAGAGGAGATAAAACAGAACCTTGTGGTGTACCCTTCCTGGAAATTTTAGTACCAAACAAAGTAGATTTAACTTTCAAAGACAGAGAGCGATTATTTAGAAAATTGTACAGCCAAAATAGGATATGACCAGGAAACCCCAGAGAAGCCAAACTAGTGATAAGATAAGAATGATCGATGTTATCAAACGCCCCTTTGATATCCAAAAAAACTGCTAATGTATAATGATTATTATGGAAATTATTTTTGATATCTCCAATTAAGCAGCTTAAGTTATCTATTGTGCTTTTACCTTTCCGGAATCCATATTGAGTGTTGGGTAAGAAGCTATTATTTTCAATAAACCATTCCAATCTATTTTTTAACATAGTTTCAAAAACTTTTGAAAAACAAGACGTTAAGGAAATGGGTCTGTAAGAGCTAATACTATTTGGATTTTTATAAGGCTTTAGGATAGGAACTACATGTTGGGTCTTCCAAATCGGAGGAATAGAGTTGCTTTGCCAGAGATCATTGAATATTTTACATAAAATTTCCTTGGCATATTGGGGTAGATTTTTTATCACTTTGTAGGTGATGAAATCTGGGCTGGAGATGTTTCTTTTTTATTATCTAATGCTGCCAAAAATTCATCAAAAGAAAATGGGTCTACTATCCATTGAGCTTCCTGGGCTCCAGAATTGTCAAAAAATTCTTGCAACTCACTTTTATTAGTTACTACATTATTATGGGAGGCAATTTGATCTAAAAACAGTGAGGCATTTGCTGGGTTCTGAAAAAAGCTTGGTGATGTAGCAATACTATTGAGTTTAGCATGCTTAAATCTACGAATATGATCCCAAATAATTTTACTTGATGTCATACGATTGAATGACGCACAAAGATCCATCCAACTCAAACGTTTAGTTTCTAATATTGTTTTCTTTTTTAAAGCATCTAGTTTTTTAAAAATAATATAATTTTCCATAGACGGATACTGTTTATATGAGGATAAGGCAATTTTGGCTTGTAACACTACGCGGTCACAATCAGCATTCCACCAAGGAACAGCTTTATGATTCTTTTTATGTTGGTAACACTTTTTCTTGTCAAATGTCATTAATATGTCATGTAAAATACTCAAATAATTCAAATAGTTTTCATGAGGGTTATCCATGAATCGGAAAGTTGTGAATGCAATTACACATTTCTCTTTAAATTCTGTCCAGTCAATCTTTTTAAAGTTTACATTAGCTAAAGAGTTATCTAATGTGTCGCCTTGTCCTCTTGATAAGTCTCTGAGATAAGGAATAGGAATGGAAGAGTCGATTATCACACCTATATGTAAAGGGTAATGGTTACTACTAAGCGGATCGTCGAGAACAGAAACCGTGCAGCTAGAACTGAGAGCTTGAGATGCGAACGCTAGGTCCAATACATTACCTTGTTGACCAAACGGAGCAAGAGTCGTGATCGTGTGGTCATTTAAACAGACCAAATTAGAACTCTCCACATATGCATGAAGTGCGTTGCCTCGTCCATCATTAACTCTCGAACCCCAGGAAACGTGATGCGCGTTAAAATCACCTATTATCATATAATTATTCGATACAAATTTTGAACATGAATTTTCCAGTAAATGTATAGTAAATTTGCCATTTGGAGGTGGAGGAACATAAGCACATAAAAGTTCAAAAGCGAAACCATTATCATATACTGTTACTAAAATATTTTGAAAATGATACTGAGATGTAGTATTGACTATTTTAAATTTATACTTAGAACGAATAGCAATAGCAATTCCGCCATGAGGGTGATCAGAATCTCTTCGCAATAAAGTAAATCCAGGCAACTTGATGGATTTACTGGGTGTTAACCAAGTTTCATTAAATAATATCATGTCAACACTATAATCCAAATTACAAAGAAAATGTTTAAGTTGGTCTAGCTTTGGTAATAAACTTCTAGAGTTCCAATGAATGATATTAAACTGCTTTATACCAACAGAGTCATAAATATTAGATTTAACCGAACTATCCATTTTTAATAGAAAAATTAGTTACAAGCATTTCTTTAATTAACTGAGTAGATATAGGACCAGAAGGGTTTTTGGAATCCTTTTTTTTAAGTAGTTCGATTACTGTTTTTGTGATAGCACAGAGAACAATGTCAGAATTTATTATATCAGATATCAATGCCCTTCCCTGAGGAGTTTTAGCTGGAACGGACACATTCATAGCATTTGAAATTTTGCTACTTTGGGGTGTTGGACTACTTAGCGCCGCTGCATAAGAGTATTTACCGGTAATCTTATTCTTGATTTCAGCAACCTTAGCCGCCTTAACAGCACAAGAGTAGGACACTGCAGAATGTGGCCCGCTGCAGTTAGAGCACTTGAAACTGGTCGGGGTGCTGCATTCTTTGAAGAAATGTGAACCAGAGCAAATAGAGCATACTTGAGTGCTTCTGCAAGCACCACTTCCATGTCCAAATTTGTAGCATTTAAAGCATTGTAGCACAGGCCTTATGTATTCTGAGACTGACATCCAGATATGTTCATATGTTACATGATCTGGGCGGGTTGAAGCAAGGAAAGTGACCAACACTGTTGGAAGTGGTCGGTCAGGTCCGTTTTCTTGTTTTTTGGTGAATCTTTTTACTCCGAGAATTGTGCAAGATGCTTTTAGATTCTCCAACAGAGATTCTTCGGTTAAGTCTACATGAGCTCGAATTATTCCCTGACACTCTATGCTGTCGTAGGGTATTTTGCAAGACCAATTATTTGTCTCCATTAGACTTTTATTTAGTAAAAAGGCATTGGCATGCTTTGCACAGCCAAAATAAACTTTTGTATAAAAATTACCTGCAGCCTTAACATACTGGACACCTTCAATAGTTTGCAATATCTTATTTACCTTTAATATATCCATGGGAACTCTAAGATTAGATTGAGCCGAGTTCTGGTTCTGTGCAGATTGCAGTAGAACTGGATATTCTTTTTTGGTCATGTCTTCATACAAAGGGTGATGATCTTTAAAAAGACCGCGTCTGTTTCTAATGTGATTCATTATTTTTTTAGAGCTATGAACTTCAACATCTGTAGTTTTCCTTTTGGCTGGACTTCTTACAGAAATAGTAGTGTCCATGGGGGTGGGGCCCGTGCCCACACCCCCAACTCCCTTGTCCATTTAAATCCGAGTTATATATCGATTTCAAATACTTCTTAAGGTGAAAAGTAATAAATAAGAAAGAATTACAGCAGACTAGCAGTAAAAAGGGCAAAAAACAATAATAATGAAAATAAGTTTTAAAAAAGCCGCCAATTCAGTTCGTCGTTCGCGCCCTTTTTTTCTTTGGAGTTTTGACAATTGACAAGTTTGACATACGACATGGCTGCGTTCCTAGGCACGTATTGAATGCATCGTGTGCGCTCCACATTGCATTTGATTGCATTACGTTTTATAATTTAATTCATACTAAGGCCCGTATTCCAGAAGGTGACTCAGATCACATTTTACTTGAGATTAGTTTTAAGCTCAAATCATAACTCAGGCGTACATCTTATTATAGAATGCGTTTTAAGTTCTAATCACTTGAAACTAGTCTTGAGTAGGTATTCTGAACTCTGATTGGTTCTAATCAGTTGAAACTAGTCTTGAGTAGAGATTTTGAGCTCTGATTGGTTGAGTGGTCTTGACATGACAGACGTAAACAAAGATCAAATCTTTGCTTGAGTATAGATTAGTACTCAAGCGTCGTTCTAGAATAAGGAAATAACTCAGCTGATTGTAGATTGATGAAGCGCGTTTCAAGTAAGGTTCTAAAATTAAAACTTTACTTGAAATTAGTTTTAAAACTAGATTCATGACTTGAGTATTCTTTTGGAATACGGACCTAAGTAAATAATTATTAATAATAATAATAATAATAATAATAATAATAATAATCCACTTCACAACACACAGATATACTTGATCCCACACTAAGCTATAAGCTTGTGTCGTGGAAACCAAGCAAATTAATTAATTAAAATTATGAAAACTTAAAAAAATAATAATTACGTTTTAGATTTTATTCATAGCGGGAATAGGCAAATGACACGGTCCATTATGGCCGATTTATTTCCAAAAGTAAGTAAGTAAAAACCACGTGAGGACGCCGGCCGGCAAGTAAGTAAATGATTAAGTAGCAACTTGCCGTATAGTAATGGTGTATAGTATTGGTACCGCAGTATAGTATTGGTGGCCAAACTATTTGAATAGTTTCCTTATTTAATATCATGTATAAATATTGCTATCTGAATATATGTTTTTACTATCCTATTATATCATATGTTATTTTTATTATTATTCTATTTACTATCAATAAATCACTATAATATATTATGTATCTATATAATTTATATATATATTATATATGTAATGTGTATGTATTTGAATTGGCGGGCAGACATACGATCGGGCATCGCGCGGACGCATCCCCGCGCCGTATGGGCTCCGCTGAAAACCAGCGCTGGCGCACCTTATGCGACAGCATATTATGCTGAGACGGTGTCCATTTTGGCATCACGGAAACTATATACGATTCATTTTAAATTTGATGCATGTATTATTTTTAAGAAATTTTGTGATGCCAAATAAAGTTATGTCTATGTCTATGTCTATGTCTATGTCTATGTCTATGTCTATGTCTATGTCTATGCCGCATAAGAACCTATTAAATTCTATTTTTTATGGTAAGTTCACACGCGTGCGTTCAACTCTACATTCAACGTGCACATTCACATTCACGAGCGTGTAAACGGTACGCCCGAGCCCGTGAACGCGCCTGTGAACGTGAATGCCGCGAATCGGGCAAGTGTCGGTTTTTTGGCAAAGTTCAAAGGATGAATGTGCGGGCGCCCGGTGACTGTTTACACGCGCGCGGGCAGTCAGTCTGTCCCGCGCTTTCGCGACGAGTGGATCTTCATTCAACGTTGCTAAGAAAGTCGCTACGATCGGATATTACAATCGTTCATAATTTTGTTCCTTTTTCCAATAAAAATAAGTTAAGTCAAAGGATATGGCAGCAACAACACCGAGATCCTCGCTGCTCGCCATTCTGGCACTGACTGACACGACGGCGTGCGTGTAAACAGCTTGAATGTCCGCCGGCCCGGGACGGGCTGCATGCCGCGCAGCCCGCCAGGCAGCCCGCCGGGCTGCACGGCGCGCGTGTGAACGTAGCATTAGACAGTAGCGCTTAAGCCTATCTGCTTTATCTCTTGCTCCCCGCCAACGGCGGCAGGCAAGTAAGGAAAATATTGGGTATGTATGTATATTGTAGTATAGTATTATATTATCTGTGGTATTGTTGAACTTACTTAAGGATGTTCACCGTTTGAACTTTGTTTACTATACTTCTCGATTCAGTAGGCAATAAGTTGAACTTACTCACTTACTTATGGAAGAGTAAATCAGCTATTAAAACCATGGTGGGTTTTTTTACCCCTTATGGGTAAGGCAAAGGAAGCTAAGTCCATACAGGCAGTTCATAATACATATGTTATTAATTTCAGAAGTATATTAGGTAGGTTTACATTGAAATACATTTCAATGCTTTAATAGGACTTCTCGAAGCAATTTTTCACAATTGGACCCTAATGGGATGCTCTGAAGGAAGTTATATAGTAAAACGATAACCTCCCCATTTCATCTTATTTCACTGTTTCCACACAATGTTCAAGTTCATTACTAACGGATCATTATTATACAAATTTCACCACGTTCACATAATATTAACCACCCTAAACTAATTTGTAAAACAAAGAAATAAAAACTGATGTACTTACATTTTGCTCAAATGCCGCCAGAAGACCCATAGTGTACTGTACACAATTTTCATAATAATTCATGCGATCATATCGTAGTCAATTAACAATAAGTGTGTACCCTTTTCATCCCTTTTCATCACGTTTCACGGAGGTAGCAAACTGCAAAAAATAATATTATAATCTCTACGGTAAGTAAGTATAGTGCGTTGAACCAATAACACATCGCACGCATGACGCGCCTACATTAGACATTGGGCCTTTCGAGTTTCGACATAATATTGCTGTTTGCTTATCTTTAGATCTAATATACCTACGTTGATATGCTTGATTCACCATGTCTTATCATGCAGTGCTGATGCGTGCGCCGCATCAAGGGTTGCAGAATGCAGAATGCAGAGCGAGCATGGTACACCTATTTCAGATGCGTTGGTATCTTATATCTTGGAATGTCTCTTTTTTTATTGCAGTCTTATAGGTAGGTATACCTACGTATAATACCTACCTACATAATATAAATATACGTACGTCGTAAGTATTAATATACGTAGTAGGTATAGGTACCTGTGTCTTTTCAAACTGTGATATTAGCAAAGTCATCCTCAAAACCGTGGAGCCTGGAAATAACAAATTGGAATTCGGAATAGACCTCGAATAATTTGAAAATACATTAGATATTATCTAATATTATGCTAATTATTATCACTATATTGACTTTAAAATCTCTTTAAGGATTAAAAAACCAGCCAAATGCGAGTTGGACTCGCGCACGAAGGGTTCCGTACCATCCTTACTATAAATGTGAAAGTGAGTTTGTTTGTTTGTATGGTTTGTTTATTTGTTTGTTTGTTACGTTTTCACACCTCAACGGCTCATCCGATCATTATGAAATTTTGCATACACGTTGTCAGAGGTTCAGAAATGGACATAGGGTACTTTTAGCCCTGGTATTCCCGCGGGAACTCTCTTACTCACCGACCCTAAATTGGAACCAATTTAGGGACCAATTTAGGGTCGGTGAGTGAGAGAGAGAGCGAGTGATCACACTACATTAAAATGTACCCTACAGAAGTCTATTTAGGGTACAATTTAGTGTAGTGTGATACTCGCCTTCTCTCCCTCACTCACCGACCCTAAATTATATCCGATTTAGAGCACTAAATTGGTGTCCTGAAATTGCAAGGTGTAATAAGCGCTTAATAATGAGTGTGAATGTGTTGAGTTGTGAATTAGGAATAGGTATGAAACTTGTAATGTCTATCGCCAGAGACGACCAAGGAGGTCGAAAGTCAAATACTGCACAAATCTATATCTATACTTATAGTAAAACTGTAGAGAGGATATTGAAAATTAATATTGGAGGATGAATGGTGATCGATACTGATGCCAAAAATGCAATCAGTAAATTTTTTGTCTGTCTGTCTGTCTGTATGTGCACGCATGGGTCAAAAACTACTGAAGGGATTTTAACCAAACTTGGTACAATGGTAGTCCATACTCCTGCGGGGCCAAGATTGCTGGGGCGGCTGGCTAGCTACCATCTTCAGGTTACAAATCTGTCGCCAAGCACCTAACGGTGTGTTCCGGCAGCCCCACTTGAAAGCCAGTTCCCATCCCCATTCCAGGTCGGCAACGCACCTGCATGCCTTCTGGTGTTGCAGATGTCCATGGGCGGCGGTAATCACTTACCATCAGATGTACCACTTGCCGGTTTGCCCGCTATGACATAAAAAAAAAAAAAAAGATGCGCAACACGATAAAATTATATCGAGCCATTTTATCGATTCTCGTCGACAAAACCATACAATATGTCGACGAGAATTGATAAAATGGCTCGATAAAATTTTATCGTGTTGCGCATCTTAGCCCCCGGGCAGGTTATAGGCTATTTAACATATCGCTAAGATACATAGGAGCTGAGCAGTGACGATAAATTTGAAGCAAGTCGGATAAAAATGCGCTTTCAAGCTCTTATCCTCGTATACGTTTATTACTCAATCACGCAAAAACGGCTGAACGGATTTCGATGAAATTTAGCATGCACGTTGTCAGAGGTACTGAGAAGGATATAGGGTACTTTTTATCCCGGAATTCTCGCGGAAACTTCAAAATTACCGCGGGTGAAACCGCGGGGCGCAGCTAGTAACAAATAAATATATTACAGCGTTTTTTTGTTTCATTTTCTCATAAAGGGGGATGAAAAGTAGAGTGTACCACTCGGCATTAAAATTATTTTTTACTCAGGTGATTTCCTTTGAATCCCTCTCTCCGTTCAGGATTCTATATAAGAATCCCTCGCTGCGCTCGGGGTTTTACTCTAGAATCCTCCGGTCTGGATTCAAAATAACGCTCTCGCCCTAAAAATACAGTTTTAATACCTCGTGATACAATCTACTATTCTAGTTTTAGATCTAGTTAGTCAGGGTGTGTAAGGTATTTGAGGACACTTGTAAATGTAGCGGCTATTTCATAAGTAGTGGCATGATTTTTTGGAACGAAGTTCTTTATCGCACGCTACGGGCTTGGCGGATGGGGGCTAGGCGATAAAAGTGTAAGAAATTTTCCGTCACAGCGTCATAGGCTCGCGCTTATTGGTTAATAGTTTTTGGAACAATTTTTGGTTATTAGTTATTGGTTGCTTATTGGTTCACGCCGGCTGCGCTCATCGTCAGTAGCGCTCAGATGTCATACAAACAAAATAGTTAGTACTACTTAGGTTTGAATGTAAACTATCGAATGGCTAACAATTTATCGTAAAATCTAATTGATGTATGTAAAAGGCTTAGACTAAAATCCCGATTGTTACAATAAACCTCTTTTTTAGGGATACGTATTTCGGGGGTGATAAAAAAAGAGTAACCAAGCACAAAAAAAAGTTATTAAAATTATTTTCTGTCTGTCTGTCTGTTCGCGATAATCTCCGAATCTACTGAACAGATTGTCATGCGCTTTTCACAGGTAGATATAGGCTTTGTTTCATTGAAATCGGATGTCGGGAAAAAAAGTTGTTGTATAAAACCTTTCGCGCGAGTGAAACCGCGAGGTACAACTAGTATTTAATAATATGTTCTAAGTGACAAACAATTATTTCACGTCTGGGTTAAAGAGGAAAGTTATCTATGGTTGACCTGTAGATCAAAGCAGAAAAAAGGCATCGATATTGATCCACCTGTGGATTATAGAGGAAAAAGGGTATTCGTGGATCCTCTGGTCTGGTCTGGTGGATCCTGCCTGTGAATTCAATCATATTTTAACGTACCTACGTAAGCAGATAGTTCCCGAGCAAAATAAACGAAACAAATAATTGAGTTCTCAAATATGCAACGGTAAAAGTGTTTGAACTATTTTTCACACACCACATCAGTGACACAACCCAAATTACGTGACCTAAATAGTACAAATACACGGGTTAAATTAGATGTATTTTCATTGTGTCCTTCACAAACCGCATAATTGAGTTCGGTTTTACATTGTTGCAATTTCATTGCGGCTAAACCGGACGAGAGTCACGTAGCATTGGAGCCATTAAAATCTTAAAGCTTACACAGTACTGGAGTACTAGAACTGAGTATTTAGGGCTGGAAATCGTAGGGCGGGCGGGCGGCACCTGCTGAACGCGGGAAACAACGTGGTCCCACTATCTCAATCTCAGTCAGGACCGAGACGTCGGCCACGCTGGGCGTGTTTAAAGGTTTTTACCATAAACCATAATTAAACGACAAATAAAACGTGCGTGAAAATTCACCAGAGAAAAAGATATTGAACAAACCTGTTGTTTAGAGGTAAGTTTTGTAAAATCGTGACATGATTTTAATAAACAATACAGGTTTTGTTTTGTCATAAAAAATATGTTTGAAAAATGTGATTCAATGTTTACTTTAATAATAATATTAAGTATAGTTTTATTTAAGTTGTGTCGCATAAAAAAACTAGCCTTGGTTCGTTCTCGATTCTGAAGTGTTATGTAAACATAGCAGGTAGGTAGGTACTATCAAAAATCATAAATTATATAATAACACAGACCTGGTTATATGTTTTGCAGAGTTATTGCAAAAAAAAAACGTTCTTGCGACTTTTTTATTGCCTTCGAAGTACTTGCTTATCGCTTGTTATAGGTAAAAAAAATAAATTCTATTGTAATTACTTACAATACCGTTCAAAAAACTTAGATAATAAAAACAAGTTACAATACAGATTACATATCTTGGTTATAGCTGCCCACGTTAATAATATCTAGATTTGCTATCGGCTATAGATTTGCTATCGGCTATATTTGTAAATACAATAGATGGGCAATCAACCCAGTTTGGACCCGGCGATTGGGTTTAATCCCGATTTAAACCCGATAAAAGTCCGCACACATCTCATTATTTTTGGGTTACTTACTTATTATTGCTTCAAAATTTACTATTATTCGTATTTCCCAAAAAAAAGAAGTATTAGTAGTATAAAAAAGTGTGTATTAGCTTCGACGGACGACTGAAGTTACTGGAGTACTCCTTATTATTTGTTATCTCTGCTTATTATAAGTAATAAAGTTTTGTTGCCATAGCAACGTTTCAACTGCGCATGTCTGGCGCTCAATTGTAAATAACTACGTCTAGTTGCCACTAAGCTGGCTACGAATATAATAGTAGGGCAGCCGACGATGCTAAATAAGGATTTACGCGAGCGTCGTTTGGACCTATACTGGGTTTCGAAGATTAGGAGGTAGAAAAAAAATAAGGTCATATGATGTTTTCTCTTTCACCGGTGGACTGGCTTCTTCAAAATGAATGAAAATCAACCGAAAATGTCGCGTGATGGTTTTTCGCAAGTTTGTGATCCTGTAACTCCCTCACGTCACGTTCAAGTATGTAAATATCTATATCTTAATCTGACGCGCTTGAGTATTTCTAGACGCACGACTATATATAGAATGTTCAATAAAAAAATCTTACTGTTAGTCAGACAATTTAGAAACCCCACCAAATCGACATGTTATTCACCCGCGCTCTTCAATAGGTACTCGTTTCGAGAATTTTCATAAAGGAAAATCTTGGAAGTCTTGTCAAATTGAACCTACTCACGAAGATTCAGCTCGTTATTATTCACTAGAAAAAAGGCGTGGGCTGCCGCACCATAACGCATGTTTATTTTACTCCCCATAAATTTTCATACCCCTTAAATTTTCATAATTTTGAAACTTTGATTATATAGGACTATATAATCAAAGTTTTGAAATTATAATTTTTTATGAAAATCGATTCTTAAGTATTCTTAATAAGTAAACTCCAATAAAGAATACATCAGATTGTGATTTTGGATTTTACTAGGTACAACATATTATTTATTGAGACCAGAATATTATTTGTTTAAATAATTTGTGTAGGTCCTATTGACTTAAGCTTACAATTAGTAGTGAAATAGTACATTGTTATCCTAGGGGTGAAAGTAACTACCCTAACTCGATCTATTGGCGACCTCGCTACGCTCGGGCGCCAAACCCCGTCTCGGGACTAAATAAGTCTTTCTCCCGAGGGTAACACTGTGCTTTTCATTACGAATGCAAGGAAAGTCAAAATAAAAATAGGAATTAGCTAAAGAAAAAATGAGTGAAGATCGGACAGTCGCTTGACACTTTCCCACCTATTTCTTTTTCTTTGGCCGGCTAGCTATTCAGCCAGTATTTTTTATTTACATTGTGGCGACCTAAAAAAAAAATTTTCTTTAATTATTAAGTATTAATTAAAGAAAATAAAAAAATATAAATAGGAATTAGCTTAAGAAAAAGTGAGTGAATTTTATTTTAATTAATACCTACTTAAACTTTACGTTATTTCAATTTTACATCGCGCTGGCTGTATAGAAAGTTGAAACATGGTTCAATAGAAATGTGAAAATAGACCTATTTTTTTTTTAATAATTTGACAGTTGTCAGTTGAAAGCGATTCTCCCTAGGGCTGAAAAGGGTTACTTTCAACCCGCTTCTCAGGCAACTTCAGATCTACTTTCCGAGTATGAGTAATGAAAAGTAATTTTGTTACATAGGAACCTATTATCCGTCTTCTTCGCAGTTTCGACACAATTTTACTGCATAAACCTTATTCTTCTGAGGCATAAACCGACACTGCTCAAAATGACACATGTCAATCGCAACTCTTCCAATTTAGTAGACTTCACTTCTCGACTTTGCTACACTGATAATAAGTTTATAGAAATCTTATGTTAAAGTCGTATTTTGGATGGCTTATTGTTGCGTCAAGCATCTCATCTTGCCTAGGTTATTGAAAAATATTAGGTAATATTTTCTCGGTACCTATACCGATTACCGAATCGACACGCAAATGATAACAAACGCTGTAGATAAAACTTAAACATTATTATTAAACAACAAGTAGTACAACGACGCATACTCTTGTGTTACTTAATGGTGCTACTAATATACACACATCAAAAGTGTCTAGGGATCAAGCATTTTTATGCGGATTTCTTGAGATTGAGATGTGGCTTTGTAATAAATTTATGATTTTATAAATTTATATGGATCCTTTTTGGTGCTTTACATAATTTGAATCAGGAACTGTCAATCAAATTCGAGTAAAAGATGAAAATCAGCTGTCAATATTTTCCCTATAAAAACATACAACGCATTGAAGACATTATTAGTGCTACTGTTTCTCTACTACTGATTAAAACCAACGTTATTATGGAGCGGCGACGTCATTTAAGCAGGGAAGAAATGCTCAGAGCCGTGGGAATGATAGAAACTGGTTCCCGGCAACGTACTGTGGCTTTAGCTCTGAATACAAGTCAGAGTGTTATCAGTCGACTTTGGACACGTTACCGAAGCACTGGTACCGTGGCTGAGCGCCATGGAGGACGGTATCGCTGCACCACATGGAGACAAGACCGATACATTCAAATCTTAACTCGAAGAGCTCCAACAATAACCGCCATGATGTTAGCCGTGAGGCTTCATCACTCTTCAGGGAACTTAATTAGCGACCAAACAGTCAGAAACCGCTTGCATGAAGTGAACCTTCATTCCCGAAGACCGCTACGGGTACCACCTATAGCAATGCACAATCGTAGGATTCGATATCAATGGGCTCTTGAACACAGAAATTGGGCAGAAGAACAATGGCGTTTCGTGTGCTTTTCTGATGAGTCTCGTTTTGGTATGAGACCGGATACAAGACGTATACGACACTGGAGAACCCCTGGATGCCAACAGCGATTAAAATCCTGCCAGGAAGTCCATCCTTATAGTGGTGGAACCATCATGGTATGGGCGAGTATTTGGATCGGCGAAAGAACTGAGTTGATTTGGATCAGAGGCAACCTCAACGCTCAAATTTATGCTGAGACGATTGTATCAGACGTCATCGTTCCTCTACAAGTGCAAATCGGTCCCTTATTTCAGTTTCAGACCGCACACCGCAAGAGTTGTAAGACAGACTCTCGCCGCAGTTAACATCAATGTCCTGCCCTGGCCTGCTCAGTCGCCAGACTTGAACCCGATTGAGCATGCATGGGATATGCTACAGAGAAGAGCTCTGCCGAATATGGAGGGTATCCAGTCGCAAGAAGACCTTTTTTTGTTGTTGCAACGAACATGGGCGGCCATTCCACAGCGTGATTTGGATGAACTCATTTTGAGTATGCCAAACCGATGTTCTTGTGTTGTTAGTGTTCGTGGTAGAAACACGGATTATTAATTGTTTAAGTTACCCAATAAAATTTTAAAGAAAACTGTTATTTCAGTCTTTTTTTCGAACTTTAATGTTAGTGGTTCAAATGTCAAAAATCCCTTTATTAAGAAAATGGCAAATTTCTTTATTAATGCAAAGGTGACTTGGTTTATCGTTACTGTGACAAACGAAAACACTTTATTTGATGAATCCTTAAAGAAAATTTTAATTAATATCAATCAGGAGAAAAGTTATTGCAAAAATATATGTTGATCCCTAGACACTTTTGATGTGTGTAGTAGGTATTATATTATCTGAGTTGGTGCAAACCGGTTTAATGCACATTTTCATCAGTAAAAATGAATGTTTGTGTGTTTATCTATGAGTTTATCGATTGGCGCAGTGGTCACCATGCCTGCCCGCTAATCGGGGGGTGGGTTCCGGGTTCGATTCCCGGTGGGGGTGGGCTTTGTGTGATGAGCACAGGGTTCCATTTTCCAGTCTGGGTGTGTATATATATATCTATAGTATAATATATATGTAATAATATGTGTAGTATGCAACGTGTTAATGAATTAACTGAAAACTAGAAAGTAGTTTGCTCAGAATCGACTAGCGAATCGATCGCACTATATTTTAATATAGGTTATATTTTTTAATTTTTACCAGCCCATGTCTAAATTGTTTATAATACAATACTAGGCGCGTACGCCACCCGCAGCAAAAAAATTCGAACCGGTAGGCGCTGTCGTAGCACTTAAAATTTCGTAGATAGGTCACCTCCAAACTAATGTTGAGTAACTTTTAAAGTATAAATATTTTCGACATAAAATATATTTAAATCATATTATTGTTTATTTTTTAAATGGGGTGTATCAGATTTTCAGTTAATTGAAAATATTGGACACGTAGTTTTTCTTTTTTTACGTAATCAAAAAATAACTGTGATATATTGAGTTAAAATTTCGCGTGACGTCACTATTCTGACAGTTTGTATGGCGGTTTTAGCGGTTAGTGACGTCACGACCCTCACTCTAAACTTTAATGCGCTTTATCTCTGTATATTTTAATTTATTTCAAAAAAGCAAAAAATACATGTCTATTGTTTTTTTAATTTTCTAACTGACAGACTAATTAGAATTTTGATTTTCAAAAGTAGTCCACATCCCCATTGAAGCAAAAGTATTGTATGTAGACATCAAAAAGGAACTTTTATTATACACATTTTAGAGACGTTCCTTTGTAAGTACAAAGTAATTTTTCGTATAAATAATCATCTTTATATCTTTCATATTATAAATTCGAATGTGAGTTTATCTGTTTGTTTTTTTTTTGTTACATTTTCATGACTTAACTACTTAGCCATCATCATGTAGTTTTACATACACGTTGTAACTTGTCGAAGGTACGGAGAAGAACATAGGGTACTTTTATCTCAGAATTCCCGCGATAATTCCAAATTTAACGTAGGGGAAATTGCGGGGAATAGCTATTTATAATTAAAACAAAGTTTAATTATGACAAAATCAACATGCATGCCTAATTAGTAATTACTTAGTCCTGGTCTCTATACCATAGAGACCAGGACTAAGTAATTACTAGGACTAAGCTATGATTTTCAAAATGGGACAATTACCCTAATAGCTAGGCCACCGGGACACCACCCTTCAAATGGGACAATATTTAGACGTATGGCAAATAATATAAAGAGTAGATAATTGTGGGAGGAGATAATTGAGGGATTCCATCGCAATGAGCAAAACCTTGAAAGGTGATCACCTCTATAGAATTCTAAGGAATCTCCATAGATTTGAACCCTAGTTCATTGAAATTCAAACGATCGAAACCGTTAGTAAAAACCTTGTATTATACGATAGGTAGGTAAATGACTTTTTAATATGTAAATTGTGAACTTTATGAATTATTAAAAATACTACAGCGCCGTATAAGTTACAAGTCAGTGACTATTCCTATAGTAGGTACTTAGTGTTGGTATGAACTTGGCTCTATATTTTAGCTAATGGAATGCAGATATAAAAATCAGATAAATATTAAGCTAGCATGCAGAAAATTGGTAGGCATGTATATACCTATATTGTGTAGGTAGGTAGGTATTATTTATTTGAAAAAAGCAGGTGTTCCATTTAAAAAAATATTTATCTACATTATATACTAGCTGTGCTCCGCGGGTTTCACCCGCGGTAATTTTTGAGTTCCCGCGGGAATTCCGGGATAAAAAGTACCCTATGTCCTTATTAGTAGGATTAGTAGGAAGTAGGATGACCAGCATTTTTTTAATATCTCGAGTTCAGGATGGAATTTGGAAAAAATCGAAACATAAGTATCTAATCTAAGTTAGATTCTTAGCAATACAACAAAAAAAACCGCATTCAATTTGATGCAACAGTTTTTGCGTAGCACGAATACAAACATACAGACAGACAGACAAGAATTCTAAAAACGGTATTTTTGGCTTCTAGACTCATAGAGTCGCCTAAATTTATTTTTTCTTATTTATCTCCCATGTACAGACATCGACCTGTTACAATTTTATTATATGTATAAATATAATAAGTAGTATAATTAATATCTAATAACTAATACTTAAAGCCATGCACATTGCACATGCCAGTAATTCACCTTTAAAGGAAAAGTAAGGTGAAATTCTAGTCAACCAAGCTCTAGCAGGATAATTGACCTTGCAGAAACTTTGTTTTTACAACGTCATAAACTTGATTTTTTATACAAGGTATCTATATGACATCACAGTGTTCATGAAAACAATAGTTAAGTAAAAATCGATAAATAGAGAAACACTTATTGAAAGGCTACAAAAATATTGTTTAAGTTTTCCTCAAAGTAATTATAATCTTTATCTACTACCTGTTAACCACGGTTCCATCAGCATTAATTTAGGAGTTCCCGCGGGAATTTTGGGATAAAAACTTACCCTATGTCCTTTTCTGTTGCCCTGAAGACGTGTATGTATAATTTTATGATGATCGATTAGGTAGTTAAGGCGCAAAAGGACAGATGGACATAGTTACTTTCGCATTTATATACCTAATACTAGCAGTTCCCCACGGTTTCACTCACATTTATTTCGGAGATGCCGCGGGAATTCTGGAATAAAAATATCCTATATCCTTTTCTGTACCTCTGACAACGTGCATGTAGTATGCAAAATTTTATGCAATTTCACCGGTGTTAATTTCGAAGTTCCCGAGGGGATTCCGGAATAAAAAGTACCTTATGTCCTTTTATGTACCCCTGACAACGTGTGTGCAAAATTTCATGATGATCGGTTGAGCCATTAAGGCGGAAAGTATACAGAGAACCGACTTAAACTTGGGCGTTTACGATTTACCTTAACGTTTACGATACGATACGTTTCGCATTTATACTATCTTAATCTTAATTCTAATATATATAAATCACGTGTCACGTTGTTTGTCCGCGATGGACTCCGAAACTACTGAACGGATTTTGATAAAATTTTGCAACCATTTATAATATGGTCCAACTTAAAAGATAGGATAGTTTTTATCCCGGAATTCCCTCGGGAACTGAAGGGCATAGAGTACTTTTTTCCCGCAACCTCCGCGGGAACTCCGAAATTACCGCGGATGAAATCGCGGAGGACAGCTAGTTTATTATAAATGCGAAAGTGAGTTTGTCTGTTTGTACTAGTAAATCCTTAAGTACTATTAGGATTTAGGAGTACTGCCTAACAATGCTGTCTTTACTTCGAGTACCTACCGATGTATTATTATAGTTATTACGCTTTGAAGATTGAGCTTTTGAAGAAAACTCTGCATGGAACCTATTCTGTAGCATAAGCTTTTTGCGATTTCACAATATTGCCGATTTTAGGTATTAGTCTACCGTACCTATAAGGAGATATCTCCCGAATATTAAACTGTAGTGATTTTGAGATAAATTAATACGACGTCATTGAAGATAATCTTAAATTAAATTCTTCTTGATAGAATCAGTGATTGAATATGTTACACTGCCGCGCTCAGAGGTCAAGTTATCTACTTAATATAGGTATCTACCTAAGAATATATCTATGTTAATAAAAGAGTTGAATTCTCGTTTCTGTACATTGATATGCCAAAAATTGGGAGGGGACGGCCTATGAAGAATAACCAAACACAAAAAACTATTTTAAAATTATTTTCTATCTGTCTGTCTTTTCAAGATCTCCAAATCTACTGGATGGATCTACTATCGTGCGGTTTTCACAGGTAGATTAACTTGGAGCCACATATAGGTAGGTACGCTTTGTTTATTTAAATCGGATCTTGAGAAAAATAGTTGTCATTTAAAAGCGTTTCACGCGGGTGAAATCGCGCGGCCCAGCTAGTACTTATATTTACACATATTATATTGCAGACTTCTTTTTTTACGCAATATTTAGATATTAATTTTCGGTGCGCGGAAATACCTAAAAACATATTTTGTGTTGCTGATTTGTAATGTTTTTAAACTTGAACTTTAGAATAAAATTAACAAATTTACTTACAATAAAAATTGTAATGTTCGTTTCAGGGATATTTTTAAAGAGACCGAAGGAATTATTGTACCTACATAATATTTCTGTAAATACATCAAAATTAAACCTGTTCCCCGCGGTGACCTTTTTTAAGGTTTTATGGTGAAATATACCCTATGTACGTACGACTGTAGGTATACTTTTGACACCACATGACCATTGACCACATACTAAGTGGACATAGATAAGTAATAGTGTGTTAACCCACACTGGAGAAATTTTGAGTAAATCGTGTTTTAAAAGTATAGCGCCATTTTGTGTCAACATTTTTTATATTAAATATTTAGTTACATATTTAAGCAATGTAATAAGGTAAATAAAAAAAAACATTATTAAAAAACATTCCCTAACTCTCAATAAATCGTTCTGAATCAATAACTTAAGTTTGTGGGTTAACATGTTATTGCTTATCTGCGTCCAAGTGATCTATTAACCGACGAAATTCGAGACCAATATCCGGCCTTGAACTTAGTAAATTGTTAATATTTAGATACCTACCTATTGACATCAAATACCTACTACGTCCTTGAGCTTGGAATAAAGATAAGAAGGGCTTCCCGACAGCTTTATTTCACGAGGGCGCTTGGGCTTGATATTATGCGTTATGCCAGTCGAGAAATATATAGCGCAAATGCTTCGGTTAAAGATCGTTTTAATACTATAAAGTTTTCCATCAATAGTTTTAAATTATCACAGACTAGCTCTCCCGCGCGGTTTCACCCGCGATAATTTCGGAGTTACCGCGGGAACCCCGGATTACAATATACAGCCTATGTCACTCAGGGATAATGTAGCTTTCTAATGGTGAGAAAATTTTTGAAATCGATCCAGTAGTTTTTGAGTTAAATCGTAACAAAGAAACAAACAAACAAAAAATCTAATCTTTTCTCTTTATAATAATTATTATAGTAAGTATATAATATCCTAGGTACCTATACTAGTAGTTTTATAAATTTTTTTTTCGATAATTCCAAGATAAAAGATACCCTATGTACCTGATTTTATGTACCCATGACAACGTCTAAGCAAAATGTCATGATGATTGGTTGAGAATTAAGACGTGAAAGCGTATCAAACAAACAAACTCACACTTGTATTTATAATGCAAACTAATGTTATAAATGCGCACTAAGAATAGCTTGTAGTGTTGTACAGACAATAGATACGAGCTGTTCTTAGTTCAGAAAAAGGTCATGATTATTATTATTATTTTATAATTAACAAAAATCAAGCGTTACAAACAAAAAAAACACAACGACGACTGCAACCAGTTTTTTGCGTAGGATTCAACTCATCTGAAATTATTATAACTAGGTACAAAAAATACATACCTACAATCGAACATAGAACCTCCCCCTTTTTGGAAGTCGGTTAAAAACAGCGTCAAAACCAACAGTACGAACGTTGCAATCAACACTAATTGGTTGAAGAGACAATATTTGAACGATACCCACGACTAATTTACGAACACCATAAACGTCCTATTAGGTTGGCGTATACCTACCTCATTAGGTTAGGGTTGCCAATCTTGCCATAATTAGGTATATTAGATTGACTCTATATTGCAATTTTTCTGCCGTTCATCTGAGTCAGCCTAATTCTACGTTACCAAAAGGACGTAAATATATACAACGTGTTAATGAATTAACTGAAAACCTGATACACCTCATTTTAAAAAATAAACAATAATATTTTATTTTATTTTCTTTATTTCAACATTAACAGGTATTTAACATTGATAGGACAATACACAATTACAGTTTGACATGCACTTAAACTAATTAAATACCCTTAAACAATGCTGATCTATAAGACAAATTTATGGGACGTTGAGAGAGAGAAGATTAAAAAGAGAAAAAATACAGGTTGAAGGTAGTTTACAATTTTGAAAGTGAAGAGCGAAAAGCGGTAAATGTGTGAAATAAATCTATATTAGATGAAGTTTTGGCAGTTATGATTAAAATATATTTTATGTCCAAAAAATTTATACTTTAAAAGTTATTCAACATTAGTTTGGAGGTGACCTATCGACGTAATTACAAGCTCTACGCCCGCGCCTACCGGTTCGAATTGTTTGCTGCGGGCGGCGCGTACACGCCAAATATTGTATTATAAATAATTTAGACATGAGGCTAGTAAAAATGAAAAAATATAACCTATATTAAAACACAGTGCGATCGATTCGCTAGTTGATTCTGAGCAAACTACTTTCTAGTTCTCAGTTAATTCAATAACACGTTGTATATTGTAACTATCCGTTTAGCCGTGAAATATTGTAGACTGTAGTAGAAATATTGTACTAGCATTAATTAGGGTCAATCTTTCATTATAGGTATGCGTATCGCTAGGGATTGGAATGACCTGTCGGAGTCTGTTTTCCCTCAGAACTATAATTTGGATCTCTTCAAGACTAAAATGATTGGGTGTAGAGGGAATATTAGGAGTGGGGGTACAAGGAATGGATGGAAATTGGCAGACGTGTAACACTTTAGTCCATATCTTCACTTCCCATCAGGCGATATTATGGAGAAACGTCTGATTCGGTTAGATAAAAGAAACGCAAAGCATAGATGGGTTACATGAAATGATTGTTGGAGGTACCTACACTTACACAAAAAAATAGTAGTTTTCGTTTAAGACCATGTTTATGACCAGTTTTCGTTTATGACCATCTGGTGAAATTATGGAGAAACAGTTTGGTAGTGGGTCAGCTAAAAAGCAGGTAGCAGCCCTAAGTACCATAAGCACATCAGGTGGCTAGGATGGGTCCACGTCGTGTCCACCACCTACGCTCTAGGTAGGTAAAACTTACAACACCTATCGATGCCGTACCTACGATTATGGCTGCCGGGCGTCCAATTAATCTAATGGTGACAGTTTGTTCAAATTACCTGTGCTGAAAAATGTAGAATCGTGTAAATAGAATAGCAATTATCTATAGTTAGTTCGCCAACAATTTTTAAGGCAGAGTCAGGTAGAGTCGGCATTATGAGAATGTAGCTAAATAGCACACTTCAAATCACTATACATATTATGAAACAAAATCCTCCGCGGCGTCTGTCTGTTTGTCTGTCTGTTCGCGCTAAACTCAAAAACTATGCTGGACGGAATTTCATGCGTATTTCACCAATAGATAGACCGATTCATAATGAATATTTAGGTACGTATTCATAATCAAAGTTTTGTGTAAGTTGGTTAAAAAATAACGATAATTGTTAGAAATTTCGGAAAACAGCATTAAATTTTGCATTCTACACGTTGCCCCAGAATTCCCATGGGAATCTTTTTAATCTTTTTTTTTTAATCCACTTCACAACACACAGATCTACTTGATCCCACAGTAAGCTAAGAGCTTGTGTCTTGAAAACCAAGCAAACGTGGTATATACTACATAGAATTACAATTATATTATAGTATCGATATATAAACACACCCAGACTGGAAAGTGGAACCCTGTGTTCGTCACACAAAGTGCACCCTCACCGGGAATCGAACCCGGAACATCTTGATTAGCGGGCAGGCATGGTGACCTATTAAGCCAATCGGGTCGTCACTCTGATGGGTGTAACCACGGGGAATAGCTAGTTATTTATATAAAAAAATTCAAGGTTTTTTAGTTTTTTGAGTAGGTAGGTATTTATTTAAGTATTCCACGGATAATAAAAAAATAAACAATAATTTTTCATGTCCTTTACCTGTGTAAAAACAGAGTAGGTTTAAAGCAAAAACAGTAACAACTCTACATAAGTTACTAAACTAACATAAGTTTCCAACTAACCCTTTTATGACTTGTTATACATACCTACATATTACAAGTCCGCTCGTTCCGTTATTTCCATAGACCATATTCACATTCGTTTATATTCGCGTTTATAATAGGTATATAGGATTAGAAAAGAAGAAAAGAAAAGAAGTTTATTGACCCTCATCAAAAAAGTATAATTTTAGAAACATTGTGAAGGAGAAAGTAGGCTGTGCTGTGTGGGAGCCAATCGGTCGCTGTGTAGTGTAGTTCTCAGTAGTTTATAAGTTACTCTATGGTGTAGCGTATTAGGTACACCATAGACTAATTTCCTTCTCATCCATTTAATGCAATTATTGAAGTTCGAACCGATCCACTCAGCGCCGCTAGCACGTCGGCGGTGTTCGCGCGGGCCTCGGCACCCAATTAATTACCAACCAAGTGCCTCACTGAATTATTTACCGGCGAGCCGCCATTACTCACTTAGCTTTCAATTTGATTACCTAGGTGGCAGGTGGCTATGTATCTGTATAACTTTAAAACAATAGCGTGTTGATTGGCTTCCGAGTTTCACTTCCGATCGTGCCGACAGGTGTAGAGAAAATTGAAATGTGGCGAATAATAAATCGTTAAGTAGGTACTATAGGTAGGTAGGTACTTATATGATTGATAGAATGTTAGTTGATTGATTTGTTTTTATCGTAGATTTCCGTCTCTTTTTTGGTACTCGTCTTTGAATTGATTGAAGAACTTTAACATCGTTGAATGAGTAGGTGCCATGTCAATATTTATTTATAAGTAGATTTATAATGAAGGCGATTGTAGAGTTAGGTAGACCCATAACAACAAACACTATACTAAAACATACGTCAAGTATCTATATTCTATACATATCCATACACATGAACCTATACATAGAAATTTAAATGTGCTTCTGGACTCCTAGTCTTTGTTAGCTAATAATATTTGTTTATTTATTTATTTATTATAAATAAATAGCTAAAGTTTGTGAATTGTGAGTTTGTGACGTTGTAAGGTATAATTTTAGGGTCGTTGTAGGGTCAGTGAGAGCGAACATGCTAGCTCGCAGGTTTGCGCGTTGTTCACGTCAAGTAAAAATTACGCTATTTAAAGCCTTCTGTACATCTTTTTACACGTGCAGCCTGTGGGCTAGATATACTCAAAAATCTTACAACGCTCTTCGAATACAGTTTAATAACGCGTTCATGGTGCTGCTCGGGCTGCCTCGCTTCTGTAGTGCGTCAGGGATGTTCGCAGAAGCCCACCCACGTAGATTGTTTTTACGCCACCATGCGCAAGAGATGTGCTTCCCTGGTGCGCAGGGTGCGAGGCGGCGCGGGCAGTATCCTGGGCATGATCGCGCAACGGCTGGACTGCCCGTACACGAGTCACTGCCGTGCCATATCCAGTGGGATGGTGCGGGGTTGACTCATGTACTTATCCAATATGTTTATTTATATTTAATAAAAGCTTGTTAACTACTAACACATAGTTTTTAAGTGCGCAATACTAACCAAAATGAGTCACTGTTACTTGAAATTAAATAAATAAATAAATAAATAAAATAATATCTGGATCTACTGAACTGATTTTGAAAATTCTTTCACTTATAAGAAGCTACAGTGATCCTGAGTGTCATAGGGTACTTTTTATCCCGAAATTCCTACGAGAACTCCGGAGTTAGTGAGTTCGTGGGTTTGTAAGATTATAGGGGGTAATCTCTGGATCTACTGAACCGATTTGAAAATTCTTTCACTTATAAGTCATTTCTTTTCCATTTGTAATATCAATATTAAACTGCCAATATTTTTACTCGTATCTTGCGGTTTATATTCCCAAATTCCTGGGTAGATTGATTGGCTTCCTCATCAGTCCGCAGCTGGTGGAACTAATATTGTATACCTAACGGCTAATTTTATCATCAAACTCAAACAATAATCAAATAATATTACACAGTGCGCTGTAAAAAGTGCAAATAAAATTCATTATCACTATTAATTACCATTTGTGATAACACAATAATAATCAAGACGTGACAGTTCATTTGCTCAAACATTGTACTTTATCTAGCTTAGTAAGGTGTGTAAATGAACTGACTGAAATGTATTAACACCGTTCATGTGATCATTGTTTAAACGTTTGTATATATATATAAGTATATATAAAAGACAAACAATTCGTATATCAAAGACATTCTATATAATTGTTGTATATTATATCGTTAAGGTTACGGTATTGTGGCCCCTTCGAAAAATTGATGATTTCATGAAATGCAATCATTTCATGATATGGAAAGTAACCACTGACCACATCATGATATGGTCTGTATCTGACTAGATCAATTAATAAATTATCATCTAACGATATACTGTACGTTGTACACGGTCAAAATTTAAGACGGGTCAGTAAAGGTCAACTTGTTCAATATTTGTTTGTTTTTTCTTGTGTGTTGAGCTGGAAAATGTAGTTTTCTTTATACTTTCTTTCTAAAGGCGGCTACCTTAAAGGTTGAAGTCACGCGCTTATTGTCTTAGGAGATCATCCCTTATTTTTTGAGGAATGAGAGATTTTGAAAAAGATTTTTTCTAAATAATTTATAATGAAATTAGGTTCATAACAAATAACACATTAACCTTAACACATAGCAAACTTTTTCCGTAATTCCCGCTCATTCTTGGCAACCAGTATTTTCTCTAAATAAGGAACTTTCCATTACCGTGCTACAATTCATTTTCCCAATATTTTTTTTTTCAGATTTGTGACAATGTCTTATACTAACCCTAACCTAACTTAGCCCCATAGAGCCTTTTGATCCTTGTCGGAGACAGGATTCATTAAGCTGAAATTAATTTTGAAAAATCGCCGCTTTCTCGCTGACTACATTTTTTTTAATCTGTTAATGCCGATAGCAATAACTCAATAACTAGTCTCCTAAGACTAGGTATATTCGTGTGGCTTCAACCCTTAAGGTAGCCGCCCTCGCTGACTCATCTCAAATTTTCCACCCTGTATCAATTGGAACGCGGCCTTATTTTCGCATGTGAAATGTTCGTAACTACTGCGTAATTGTTATATAACCAAATATACTGTCAACCCGTATGTACCTAATTTAATCATATCAAGTTTTGTGTTTGTTTAATTTTTAATCGAGTTCTTTTCCGAAACGATCCAGTACACTATGGTGCGGTCTGCGTGAAGTTGTGGACGAAAGTAGGCATTTTATATTTTTTTTTTATTTTATAAGTACCTACCTATTTCTTGGAATACAACTTTCCTTTGAATTCGATTTCGCTACATTATAAAAAAAAAATTACCTACAAATCTATAACCGGGAACATTAGGTATGTTAGTAATTTTCACCACAACAATAATATCATTGACCGTTGTATTAGTATTAAAAAGGACTAAATCACTTCAAAAGGTATGTCTTTTTTAATAGATGCACTGTAGCCATTGATTTACTTAATACCCTAGACATACAATGAGCGACGCAAAATTATCCCCAAATCAAGAAACACTATATTGAAATCTGTGTAGTTCTTTTCGTTTTGTAGTTTTTTATACAGCAGCTAAGCGTAGATTTAAACAAGCACGAGTCGCTTTTTGTTGTCTTTTCTTTTTGGAGTTTACTCCATAAGAATCGATTTTATTTTATTTTTATTTTGGTTTATTTAGGACAACGACAGTCAGAAGAACATATAAAAATTAAGGTTTCAAGATTATAGTTTTATTATAGTTTATTATAGTTATTATAGTTTATTATAGTTATTTTTTATTATAGATTATAGATTAGATTAACTTATAGTCAATGATAGTTACCCTTATATAGAGAACAGAATTTAGCAGTAAGTATATACAAAATTATAACAATTTAGATAATAATTCAAGTAACACAAAGCTTAAAAGTAAAAATGTAAGGTTTTATGATAGGAATTCGGAACGTACAATATGCTTTTAAAAGCTTTTGCTTTAATTTAATTCAATATGCTTGCGGAAAATATCAGCATCAATAATATATATGTAGGTACCTGTACAATGTACATAGCATAATATAAAAAAAATACACATACATACACACACGAGCACAAACATATACATATAATCATAAAAATAAACATTCATATATATATACATACATAATTACATACATATATACATACAAATTTTCTTACATATACCCCTGGCATGAAAATTTATGGGGAGGAAAAAGCATTAAAACGACTCTGAGTGCGGCTGTTAGTGTTTCTTTTAATTAAATTAACATATTTAATTCAATTAAATACATTGTTCAACTGATAGCAGTTTTCTATTGTGCAGGTAGCAATGGGCAGTTGGCTGAGCCACCTCTGGTGGGGCGGTGACCCTGACTTGGTTCATCCTTCATCAGGGCTTACGAGGAGAGAAGTGTACGCTGTACAGAAATCATGGGCCCCCGTCTACACACAATCCATAGAAACAGGCACGGAACTTTTAAAAAGGTGATAACTTTTTCTTTAGTTAAAATAGGCTAATATCGGTGGACCGTGGCTAATACTGATTTTTTTACATGTGCGGTGTCAATAAAAATGTGTAAGTGTCGTCAAACACTTGGTTATAACGAACTTTTTTCCATATTAAACTGAGCGTTAAAAGTTTTTCCGTAGTGCAGCCGTGTCACGCCGTGACGGAAAATCAATTTTAACTCCCATCTGTACTGTGCGATAAAGAACTTTGTAATATATGTAATAGGGGGCAAACGGGCAAGTGGTACACCTGGTAGTAAGTGATTACCGCCGCCCATAGACATCTGCAACACCAGAAGGCATGCATCAGGTGCGTTGCCGACCTGGAATGGGGATGGGATGGGATTGTTGTAATAAAGTGTAAAACTATGATCATCATATTATCCTATGAATGAATGTTTGTCCAGTATGCGTCTTACGTGGTAGCCTGGTAGGTAGGTATCTATTCATCCGATTGCGACAAAAAACTTTATAAAATTGTTACCTATACTGAAAAAAAAGGCATTGTATTACAACAGGTAGAAAAAAGAGTTTCACATAGGTACAGTTTTTTAGTTATGAAGAAGTTAGTTTCGTAAGTTTTTTTTTTTGTATAAGTACCTAGGTACTTGATATAAATTGATAACTTCGATCAAACATTTATTTATCCCAGCGTTTCTTCTTTAATTAAAAACAATCAGTGTATGGATCCCGTGCCATTTTTAATTAACTTATCAGAGCCTACGTGTTCAAAGTCGATAGATTAGATAACAAGCCTTTATCAATTAATAACTATTATTTTGGTTAGTGATATTTATAAAAATAATAAAACTCATCAAACTGATTTATAGCGTTGCGCGTTGCTAGTACGACACTGAACATTTGACGTCTCTATCTTAAATTTCATTAGCTGTTATAAAACCGTTGGCCACCGATGTGTTGTTTATTTGTGCAACTCAATACAAAATAGGTTACAAAATAGCTGCATCGTCAGTTCTACATTATATACAGAATGGTCAGAAAGCGAGTACGAAGTCGAAAGGGCATCAAACTGTTCGTGAAAACGAATAAGTTATTACATTAAATTGGAAAAAATTCCCTCTTTTAACCCTATTTGAGGCTATTCAGAGACGATTAAGAGGGTCAAGATTAATAGCCTCATCTAAAGTGTCTAAAAAACAATAATGGAAAGCTGAAGAAAAAAGTTTATGTATAAAAATTGTTGAAATTTATTAAAAATTAACTACCTACATAGTAAACTTAAAATACATTTAATGTTCAGAAACCAGTGGTTGCACTTTATACTAACTGAATGAGATAACCTTAAAAAGGAGAAAAAAATACATAATACACTACTATATCTGCCAGATTTTGTTTTAATCATCTTATCTTTGTTTCTTACTAATAATGTAATTACTGGATTTAATTCCGAGTGTGACCTAGTCATGACGTGTGACCTCATATACGACATGTAATGGTATTTTTTGAAGAAAACAACAAATTCATACTGGTATCTTTTAAATACTCGCGCACTATAGGTACACCCTTTTTGACTTACTTGCATATAAGCAAATCGCTAAATCTCTTGTAATAAAATACCTACGGTGGTTTTACGATGTCCTCTGAACAGCTGTTTTACCTATAACCTACATAATACACCATACAAATTGTGTTTTATGGGAAAATGAATTTAAAATGAGAAATATGACATTAGAAGAAGAAATCAATATTAAGTGATTTACCTTCGTTTATTTTTGGTACAAAAAAAACTTGTTTAACATCTAATTATTGTGAAACAGCGAAAAAATGTCCTCTTTCGTAATTAATTACCAAACTCGATTACCAAAACGGACTAAACGATATTACAATAAAAGACACAAAGCGGCGCTACCCTAAAGAAACTATCGTCAATGATAACTTTTAAGGGAGAGATTACAACTCTGCGTCTCTACTACAGAAAATATAAAAAATGTTTGCAATAAATCCGTAGAGAATGCTTTGAATTTTTAGCTTTGCCTTTGGCTACTTGACAATTTGTTTTTTAGTCCATCGTGTAGATTAGTAAAAAATATTGGACACGTATTTTTTCTTTTTTTACGTAATCAAAAAATAACGGCGATACATTGAGTTGAAATTTCGCGTGACGTCACAACTCACAACCCGGTGCAATTTGTATGGAGCTTATACTGAATATTGACGTCACGAGTCCCTCACCCTAAACTTTAATGCGCTTTATCTATGTTTATTTTCATTAATTTGAAAAAGAAAAAAATACGTGTCTATTGTTTTTTTTATTTTCTAACTGACGGACTAATTAGAATTTGATTTTCATACCCTGGAGACTACCGATTTCTATGTGCCTTACCAAATTTCAATGACACAAAATAGATATGCGCAAATAAGATATCAATCAAATAATTTTGATAAATAATTAATTACAATACCAGTAAATCAATACGAATTCTTCTTACGAATAACTTATATTAAATAGCCACTTGAAACAGATTCAATCAATCAATATCTCTCTATTCCACTTAAACAATAGAGGACTAAATAAACGTACGCGCTAAAAGCAACGCTCGAGCGATTTTTGCTTGCCATGCGATTTTCTTGCATCAGTAGATACCTACCGTTTGCATAGTATTTGTGAACCTGCCTGCTACTCCAGATGTCGTTGGATCGATCCTTCCGATCGATCCGCGGGAACTTCGAAACTAAAGCGGATGAAACCGCGGGGAACAGCTAGTGTTATATAAGGGAAAAGATTTGATTTTTTGTTTGTTTCGATTTAACTCAAAAACTACTGGACCGAGTGGACCGATTTCGAAAATTCTTTCACCATTACAAATTACAAGGCTGTAATATCCCTCAGTAACATATTAGGCTTTATTGTAATCCGGCATTCACGCGGGAACACCAAAGTTACCGTGGGTGAAACCGCGGGGAACAGCTATCCTTAATATTATAAATGCAAATGTGTTTTTTTTATTAATTTATTTATTTATTTGTTACGCTTTCACCCGATTCTTACTATTCAACTGATCATCATGAAATTATGTCAGGGTTACAAATAAGGACACAGGGTAGTACTTACTTTTATCCCGAAAATCCCATGGTAACTCCGAAATGAACACGGGTGAAACTACGGGGACCGGCTAGTTTCTATATTTAGTTCACAGTTTTCTATACGAATCCTAATTCTTTACGCTATTTGAATGAGGCAAGCAAGCATATTACCTCAGAGCTCAGAGTAATAATATTTTATACTACGTACTATATTACCGTCGTCGTGACGTCCCGCGTCGTCAGCATTCGCTTCAATTTAGACAGGCCTTTACATATTTGAATAGGTAAATATCAATTTGATGGACGCAATAGTCAATTGGGTGGTCGCTCAACTGGTGCACAATACGGAATAGAAGAGGCACGGGATTGGCATCATTCAATTTGCATTGATTGCGGCATCTGATATCCTATCAGTACATGTGTTTTATGTTGGTTTGAGTTGATATTCCATCCGTCTGGATTTGCATGATTGCAAACAATGATATTTATTTATTTAGACTATTTGCACAACATGGTAGATACAATGGTACATTCTCTACCAGTCAACCTTCAAGATCTGCAGAAAGTGCATTTGGTGGTGCTTGTAAGATCTTTAGTCTATCTATCTATATATGTGTATATAGATAAAATCCTTAGTCCTGAATGACTGATGGATCAACGCACAGCCTAAACCGCTGATCGTAGAGACCTGAAACTTGGAGGGTGTGTTCTTTGTATGACGTAGGCATCCGATAAGAAAGGACTTTTGAAAATTCAACCCCTAAGGGGATGAAAAGGGGTTGCAAATTTTGTCTGAAACAATTCCGCGGGAACTTCGAAACTATCGCGGGTGAAACCGCGCGGGACAGCTAGTATTCTATATATATAAAATCCTTTGTCCTGAATGACTGATGGATCAACGCACAGTCTAAACCTCTGATCGGAGAGACCTGAAACTTGGTGGATGTGTTCTTTGTATGACGTAGGCATCCGATAAGAAAAGATTTTTGAAAATTCAACCCCTAAGGGCATTAAAAGGGGTTGAAAGTTTGTATGGAAACTATCGCTGGTGAAACCGCGCGGGACAGCTAGTTTGAGTAAAAAATACGTAATTCGATATGATTAATATATTATAATAAACAAACCAAGACACATAAATGCACAATATAATTACAGACAGCATAACAGCATACTACCCATTGAAATTACTACCTATTCATAGGAATTACTGTTTGCTAAGGAGATATTTATATACCTATATCATACCATAAGGAATTGCAAAATTGAAAATTATTTTTATGAACCAAAAGATAAATTTAAAAACCGCTTGTTTGTGGTCGCAACACTAATGGACGTACCTATGGACCTATACGTACCTACAGAGGCCTTTATACACCTTTATAGATCGAGGTATAAGCATAAATTAATTTTAAGAATTACTAGCTGAATATTAATATAATGATTACATATTTTATTTTATTTTGTAATGTTTTCATATCGCATTTAATATTCTGGAGAGTAAACTTTCTCCTTGCTATAACGAGATATTACGGACCAAAATCTGTCCCACATATCTATGTACCCAATTGGTGTTTTTTTTTTATCCTCGAATTTTATTTACCCAAATAGATAAAGAAACCGCAACTACCGATTTCTAGCTAGAAGGATTTAAATAAAAATAAAAATTAAAGGTCGCCAGTTAGGTATCACTCGAAACCATAATTTTTACCACAGAGAAAGGAAAAAATAGAGTTATAACTGTGCAAATATTTGTGTTAAAGTTAAATATTATTTATATTTTAAACCATGCGCCGCGTGACACGCTGATATGTGTACGACGTTGGGCGTTTGCCCGCAGTCCGCTGTCAGGTACATACATTTATATCACCACTAGCTGATCCTCGTTGCTTCAGCCGCGTTATTTTCAAAGTTCCCAAAGGAATTCCGAGACAAAAGGCACTCTATGTCCTTTCCTGTAACCCTGATAAGTATGCGAAATTTCATGCGGTTACCCTCGCGCTGATTTCGGAGTTCCCGTGGGAATTCCGGGATAAATATATCTTATGTCCTTTCCTGATAAAGTCTTCAAATTTTTCCTGCAAAATTTCATGATAATTTGTTGAGTAAGTTAAGACCTGAAGTTAACAGACCGACAGACAAACAGTTACTTTCGCATTTATCTCATCATCAGCATCTGATCTAATATTAGTATGGATATTTAATTACGACATTGTCGTCAAAAAGAATTTAATCACTACGTTTTTTTGTCGCTTCGATATCCCGACGTCTGCCCGACGACGCATGTTTTACGTAACTAAAAAATCGTAAATTAACATTACCTACTTCATCAAAGACATTGTATAACATTATATCATCCTACTAATATTATAAATGTGAAAGTGTGGATGTTTGGATGTTTGTTACTCAATCACGCAAAAACGGCTTAACGGATTTGCATAAAATTTGGCATGCATGTTGTCAGTGGTACAGAGAAGGACATAGGGTACTTTTTATCCCGGAATTACCGCGGGAGCTCCGAAATTACCGCGGGTGAAACCGCGGGGCACAGCTAGTATCATGATAAATAAGAAGAAAGCCTATTGACAAAGTAATCAACCAACGACCTTATCGATGTGCTTCATCATTTGCTAAAATTTCACAAGTTTAATTATTGTGTGAAAGGGAAGAAACAACTATTTAATTAAAATTTACAAAATAAACTATTTTCTCCTATATATCTTATAAATATTATTATAAACGCGAAAGTTAGTAAGTATGGATAGATGGATGGATGGATGGATGCATAGATGTTTGTTACTCTTTCACGCAAAAACTACTGGATGGATTTAAATGAAACTTTACAATAATATAGCTTATACATCAGATTAACACATAGGGTACTTTTTATTCCGGAATTCCCGCGGCAACTCTGAAATTAACGCGGGTAAAACCGCGGGGCACAACTAGTATTTTATAAATAAAAGTTAATCTTGAGCAACAATAAAAACTCTATAGTAAGTATAGGCATTCAGATTTTTTAAAATCAATTTTCCTTATATCCGGGAAACAAACCGGTTAAAAAAGATACCTACTTGCATTATTGCGCCATGCCATATCTGTAGTAATATTATAAAGAGGAAAGATTTGATTTTTTGTTTGTTTGTTGCGATTTAACTCAAAAACTACTAGACCGATTTCAAAAGTTCTTTCACCGTTAGAAAGCTACATTATCCCTGAGTAACATAGGCTATATTGTAATTCGGTATTCCCGCGGGAACTCTGAAATTATCGCGGGTGAAACCGCGTGGGACAGCTAGTAGTATTTAAAAGGAAATTGTCCTGCGGTGATCTCATTTATTATTATTAAGATTGACCAAGTACAATATATTTTATAATATCTACTTCTCAAGCATTTACTCGACAAATGGTTTCATTTTAAACCGTTTGAAAAATATAAACGTTAGTGTCAGTTTTAGGATTAGGACGAGTACATTTCTTTCAAATAACATAGGTACCTACGTACAGCCGAATGCATAACCTCCTCCATTTCGGAAGTCGGTTAAAAAGTAGCGTGATCGCCAAATGGCGCAAGCCGCACTTAGACTGCGAAATTTTATGCCTACAATGATTTTGCATCGCGCACTCGATCCGCGTCTGCAGCTTTTGATCCTGAGCATGCGCCATAAAACCGGACAGTTACGAGGTGAACGTTAAATAAATTTTAGAGGATCGTAAAAGTCAATTTAATTGATTTAAACGTTTATAGTACGTGATTGTGTGGTTTTGTAACTCTATGTAGAGTGGTACATTTTAAAGGAAAATTTGTTTGGCCATGGTAGCCCGGTACCCGGTAACGGTACGCCCATTTGAAAAATGTAACCTCTAGGTACCCTTGATATTACAAATGTCAATGCTGGTTTATTTGTTTGTTTGTTTATTACGCCTTCACGCCTTGACGATTACCAAGAAATTTTGCATGCCCGTTGCCATAGGTACTCAAAAGAACAAAGAGTACTTTTTGTACTGGGAGTCCCGCGAGAACTCAGAAATTAGCGCGGGTGAAACCGCGGGGAACTGCTAGTGATCAAATATATAGGGTATACGGTACCCGAAGTTTAATGACACGAATATTATTAACATCAACGCTTCGCGCCCGGCGCGTGCCGGGAATTTCTCAATACACATCCAGTCACCGGCGTTGTGTATTGAGTAAATTCCTCGCACGTCATCGTGCACAGGAATTTTACGCCTCTAAATATGGAGAAGCAAAAAAATGGAGAAACTCCCGCATATTAAACGTTGGACTTGCTCGTGGCCACGGTTGCATGGTACCTATCTAGAAGATGTAGTGGCCACTGCTGCGACCACAGTATCTTTGAATTGCAAATCTGTTTTTATGTCAATCGATTTTAATGAAACAAAGCATACATTAACGGAAGTGTAACCTTACATCCTGTATTCAGTATCCAATTCTCGTCTCAAATACCAATCTAAAAAAAGATAACGTTATATATAGGTAGGTACTAACATAGTTTTCCATAAAGAAAAAATATTCGCGAAAATTGAGCTCACTATACACGTAGGTGTTTCAGGGATTTTTGTTAATTTAATCTCTTTAATAGAGAAAAACTTTATGTAGTGTAACGGAAGGTAGGTAGGTAGTTATGAGAACATAACAAACAAGCCTAAACACATCTTCAGTTTCCACTAGGATGTTCTAGCGGACAGACCTTCAAACCTTCGTCATCATATTATGAAATCGAAAGTAATTATTGCATAACAAAAAAAATACTAGCTCAAATTCTATACTGTCCTCCGTTTGCTATCAGGAAGTTTCGGTCCCTACATTCCAACTCCATCATCAGATCAGGTCGATGGTACCTACCATAATATTGCATTGTCACCGAACTTAGGTACATAATATAGGTATGCCAAATACATAATGTCAATCGGATGCCAGCAAGTGGTTCAAATATAATTTGCATACTTAATTAAAAATGCGGATAACTTACATACGAAATAAAAACTTGTAAAAAATATCAAAATATGATGTATGAATAACAAATTACTATGATATATATTATTACTGCTAATGTTACCCACTTGTTATGCATAATTCATGTCTCTCGTCAGAGTTGAAACAATAATAATATTGTATAGATATCTGTTGTAAAGTTATGAAATAAACACGCTTTGAGTTTAAACTTTAGTTATTTAATTTAGCAAAGTGAGTACGACCGGTACGTTCGTAATGTCAACGGAGTAGAAGTGACAAGAAGAAAAAGTTGCATAGACACATAACAGAGCGTGTCATAGACATTATAGAAGGCGCTAAGTTTATTTTTTTTATTTACTATCAGATTACAACACTCCCGCCAAATTAGAGCCTTCTATGTTATTAACTGAACAATAGAGACAATAAAATATAAAACAGAACTGTTGGAAAAACATTAAACAGATTGAACTAACTGTTGTAAAGATAACATTCCAATTTTGTCTCTTAAAAATTTAAACTTATCTCTAGACATAGCTTTAGTAAATATATCAGCATACTGATTATCGGTACTAACATAGTTTAAATCTATAATTTTTAAAGAATATTTTTCTTTCACAAAATGATACTTAATGTCAATATGTTTACACCTTTTGTGAAAATTAAAGTTTTTGATTACACTTATGGCACTTTGATTATCTAGATTAAGACACACTGATTGGTTGTCGAATTCACCAATATCGCTTAACAACTGCCTAAGCCACATGACTTCTTTGGTAGCAGCGCAGGCTGCCATGAACTCTGCCTCTGTGGTCGACAAGGCCACAGTTTGTTGCCTCTGGCTGGACCATGTGACTGCTGCCTTATTTTTCATAAATACATAGCCGGTCACTGACCTTCTAGTCTCTGGGTCATTGGCATAGTCGGCATCGCTATATCCAGTGAGTTTCTCTGATGTTAGCATGTAGCATAAACCATAATCTGTGGTTTCTTTGAGGTATTTAAAAATCTTCTTCACAGCATTCCAGTGAGTGTTGTTATAACAATTGAGAAATCGGCTTACCAGACTTACAGCGTAGGCAATGTCGGGTCTGCTTACAATGGCAAGATGCATCAGCGAGCCCACTGCTTCACGGTATGGTATGTTTTTCTCAGGCTGGTCATCACACTTCTCCAATTTCATGTGTGGATCTGCTGGTACACTGTTTGAATTAGCATTAATCATATCAAATTTGTATAACAACTGTTCAACATACTTAGTTTGGTGAACAAAAATATATTTTTCACATTTTTCTATCTGCATGCCAACAAAGTTACAAGGTGAGCATGTTTTAACATCAAAAATGCTTTGTAAATCGTTAATAACTTCTTTCAAAGTAGACATGTCTTTTGATAGTAGTAATCCGTCATCAACATACAGACAGAGATAGCACTTGTTACTATTCACTTGGCACACATACACACATTGATCAGCTTTGCTATTAACAAACCCAAACTTTTTCAATACAGAATCAAATTTGGAATTCCAGCACCTGGGGGCTTGCTTAAGGCCATAGAGAGATTTATTTAACTTACAAACTGTGCCTGGTTTACAGGTTAAGCCCTCTGGTGGAGACATGTAGATGCTCTCTTCCAATTCACCATACAAAAATGCAGTTTTGACATCTAGTTGAATAATATGCAGGTTATGTTGGATAGCTACAGATAATAATAAACGGATCGAGTCATACCTTACTGTTGGTGCAAATGTTTCCTTATAGTCAATACCTTTAGTTTGTGCATACCCTTTTGCACACAGCCTTGACTTGAAACGAGGGCCCGTTGGTTCATCTTTGATCCTGAATACCCATTTACAACCAATGGTCTTGACATCGATAGGCTTTTTGATCAGTGTCCATGTGTTATTCTTGTGATGAGCATCCAGCTCTTCATCAATGGATTTTCGCCACTTGTCAGCGTCATCACATTTCAGTGCTTCTTCATATGTTTCTGGAACTACACAGAGTGATTCTTCATTACAACACAGGTAAGTATTTTCTTCGGAACTTTGTTGTTTCTTTCTAGGTCTCAGAGTAACATGTGATAGAGGAGGCGACTCAATACTCTCTTCAGGTAAGTATTCGCTATCAGAGCTTTTATTTTCAGTGAGTGTGTCATATGAGCTGTCGGTGTTATTACAGTCTTCATTTTCACCGGATTCAGACTGTCGGTAACATTTACTTGCTTCATCTGTTGACTTGTCCAACTCTATAGGTACAAATTCTCTTTTCACACTAGATTCAAAGAAGACGGCATCTCTGCTTTGGATTACTTTGTTTGTGTTAGGTATAATAAATCTGTAACCTTTGGTATTTTCACAGTATCCTATGAAAATCATTTTATGGGCTTTTGGATCCCATTTCTTGCGTTTTTCTTTAGGTAGGTGAACCATGGCTTCACAACCAAATGTTTTTATGTGACTGACATTCGGCTTCCGACCAGACCACATCTCTTCTGGAGTTTTATAAGAAAGAGATCTTGTTGGACAGCGGTTGGTGATATAAGCAGCTGTATGTATGGCTTCAGCCCAATAACGTTTTTGAAGTTTAGCGTTTAACAGCATACACTTTGCTTTCTCGACCAAAGTCCTGTTCATTCGTTCCGCAGTACCGTTCTGTTGTGGTGTATACGGTGTGGTCGTTTGGTGTATGATTCCTGCACCTTTTAAAAAATCAGAAAAGTTTTTGTTCACATATTCAAGGCCATTGTCAGTTCGGAGCACTTTTATTCTGGTACTTAACTGATTTTCAACTAGATTTTTGAATTCTTTGAACTTCTCTAATGCTTCATTTTTATGTTTTAATGAGTATACAAAAACTTTCTTGGAAAAATTATCAATAAATGTTAAGAAGTATCTAGCTCTTCCTAGAGATTCAGTTTCCATTGGCCCGCAAAGATCGGAGTGTATCAATTCAAGAACTTTATTTGATTTAGAAACTTGACTTCTGAATGGTAATCGTGATTGCTTACCTTCTTGGCACGTTACACATTTAATGTTACACTTATCTTTGTTTAAACTTACACCATCAGTGTTTTCAGTCATCTTTTGCAGACTTTGAAAGTTAAGATGACCCATTCTCTGATGCCACAGGTAAGTATCTTGTTCATCAACATCAGACATGCATGCATAACCACCAGGTGTGTTTAGCCGGTACATGTTGTTAATTAAGCTTGCTGTTGCTATTATCATTTTACTTTTGTTCATGATTACACAGCCATTGCTATCAAATTTAACTTGACCACCATTGTTAATAATTTGACTCACCGACAGCAAGTTAGTTGCGAGTTCTGGTACATACAAAACATTTGTAAACAGAATTTTGTTATGTTTTCCATTCGGATCGCAGACATCTAAACTTATTTTTCCAGAGCTTTTCACATTTAAAGCTTTATTATTTGCAACTTTAATATTTTTGATTACAGGAGCTGATTCTTCTTGAAGCAGGTGTCCTTGTTTGGTCATATGCATTGAAGCGCCAGAATCAATATACCAGGCCTCATCTGCGTACCGGTCGTACTGGCTTTGATTGGCCACTCCGTACCGGTCGCACTCACTTTGTGAAGCCAAAAATACAGCAGCGTAACTGTTATTTACCTTTTTGTTTGGTTTTGATTTGCACTCCGGGCTTTTGTGACCATACTTGTTACATGTATAACATCTAGGACCTTTAAATGGCTTCTTATAATGTGACTTCTGAAATTTATTATTTGTTGCAAATGCTGTTGAGTCTTGGTCATTTTCTCTTACTTCTTGCAGTAATTTTGATTTAACGGAGTCAGCCGATATCTTCATACCAGAACTTTCTATTGCAATAATCATGGGCTTGTACGATTCTGGTAGACCAGAGAGTAGCAGTGTACCGAGCCACTCATCATCTACTTTGAACCCAATGTTGCGAAGTTTGTGTGCGGTGGAGATAATTTTACTGACATATTCTTCTACATTATGACATCCAGCGAGAGTAGTCGTACACAGGTCACGCAATAGACCAACTCGGCGTGTCAGCCCTGAGTCGTCGAAGGCGCTGGACAGGTTGTCCCATACTTCTTTTGCAGTACTTGCTTCTTGGATATGCACATAATTGATTGGATCCACGAGCAATATAATTTTAGTTTTCGCTTTTATATCTCTTTTTATGTCTTTCGTGTCGGAGTCCTCAATACAATCCCACAGATCCTCATGTTGTAGGTATGTCTGAACGGCAAATCGCCATGTGGCGTAATTTTCACGGCCGGATAATTTTTCAATTGCCATGAGCTGATTATTTGATGCCATTTTTCACGAGGGCTTACACGGATTAAGCAGATAAAATAAGATTAAGCGATAACCGCGTGTACACTTGAGAGGTTATTTTGGCAAAGTTCTGTTTAACTTGTTTTTGCACTGTTTTATATTTTAGGGCTTACTGGGCCCATAACCTTTGTTGTAAAGTTATGAAATAAACACGCTTTGAGTTTAAACTTTAGTTATTTAATTTAGCAAAGTGAGTACGACCGGTACGTTCGTAATGTCAACGGAGTAGAAGTGACAAGAAGAAAAAGTTGCATAGACACATAACAGAGCGTGTCATAGACATTATAGAAGGCGCTAAGTTTATTTTTTTTATTTACTATCAGATTACAACAATATCTATACTAATAATATTATAAAGAGGAAAAATTAGATTTTTTGTTTGTTTGTTACGATTTAACTCAAAAACTATTGGACCGATTTCAAAAAATCATTCACCGTTAGAAAGCTACATAATCTCTGAGATTTCCCAAGGGATCTCCGAAATTATCGCGGGTGAAACCGCGCGGAACAGCTAGTTAGGTAATATTTTTACCGTCACGCTCCCCATTAGTTTCATAACTTTTTATTTTATACTGTACTATGCGTATTAATAAAACATAAATGGGTGCGTTGTTTTAATTTGTATTAATTACGATTAATGTGTAATTAATTAACGCTGGAGGTCAGGGGATGGGTTTGATTCCCTCAGGAGAGAGACATGACAGTTGTATTATAGTATTTACATGGATGGCAGTCACCGCAGTCAATATGGTCCTATATGGTATGGTTCCTTCTATTGAATAAGTTAATTAAAACCTCTATGTATAAATACAGTTTATACCACATTATTAGCTTCGTGGGATGAGAAGTAGTTTTTTTTAAAGTGTGAATTTATTTATTTGTTACGCTTTCACGCCTTAGCGACTCAACCGATCACCATAAAATTTTGCATACACGTTGTCAGAGATACAGAAAACGAGATAGGGTACTTTATCCCGGAATTCCTGCAGGATCTTGGCAATCATCGCGGGTGAAACCGCGAGGAACAGCAAGTATCTTATGAGATGTGATTACAATGTATCTTAAAACTGTTTTCTCTTCGCTCGCGCCCACAGATTTTTCCGCAACTATCCAGAGGCGAAAGAGTTCTTCAGGATGGTGAGAAAACTGCCCGAGGAAGAGTACGTGCAGAACGCACAGTTCAAAGCGCACGTGCTGAACCTGATGTCGTCGCTGAACACGGCGGTGGTGAACCTGCACCAGCCCG
Source organism: Zygaena filipendulae (assembly GCA_907165275.2). Taxonomy (NCBI): domain Eukaryota; kingdom Metazoa; phylum Arthropoda; class Insecta; order Lepidoptera; family Zygaenidae; genus Zygaena; species Zygaena filipendulae. Next base: position 9,313,732 of record OU015659.1, read on the forward strand.
AGGTGGTCGCGGCGCTGATGAACAAACTGGGCGAGTCGCACAAACAAAGACACATCCGACAATCGCATTTTGAAGTAAGTATAGGACGGGGGGGGGGGGGGTCATTGCTCAGGGCACATATTCACTATAACCATTTTTGGTTTTCCTTCGTGCTCAAAGAAGTTTCACTTCAAAAAATACATTTACCATGTCATGTGTCTTAGTAATGACTTATATTTTGGCATTTGAAACGTTTTGGATTGCTTTTGATGGGGCACGCGCTATGGGTAAGGATGTTGTTGGTCATAGTGAATAAGAGATATCTATTTTCTAACTAATTGAGAAAGAAAAAAAATATTTATTGATATGGACTGACATGGACTAACTAACATACATGCGTCATACGATAGAACTGTATAAGTTGGTATAGATCCATCTATATCTATCTATCTACATAAAAAGAGTAGAATCCGCGATTCTGTACAGTAAATATTTTTACCTAAAAAGAAGAGATAAAAGAAGAGTAACCAAGCCCAAAAAAAAGTTTTATTTTCTGTCTGTCTGTTCGGGATAATATCCGAACCTACTGAACGGATTGTCATGCGGTTTTCACAGGTAGATTAAGCTTAGACTGGAGCTACATATAGGCTTTGTTTCATTGAAATCGGATTTCGGAAAAAAAGTTGTTGTATAAAAACCTTTCACGCGGGTGAAACCGCGGGGCACAGCTAGTAGTGAATAAGGGATCTATCTTCTGACTAATTGAGAAAAAAAAAATTAATTCACATAGACTGACATACGATACATACGTGCGTCATACGATAGAACTGTTTATTAGATAATAATATGATTTTATTCCGCGTATCTTTCTCTGCTCTTTAGAATAACAAGGACTACTTATCTTAGACGTGTTTCGTGCTAAAGGAAACAAATTTTACGACTATTCCCAAATCGTAACGATTTTCCAAACAATGGGTTCGATCTTTGAAATTAGACGGTGCGGCAGAAGTTTATATTACGTATATGTATTATATATGTTTGAGCTTCGTTAGTCAATTCCGTCTCAAATGAGTCGATTTAGATGTAAATTGGCACAGAGATGAAATGATACACGGCAGATGACTTGATTTAGCATATATTGTAAGATTTCCCGTCGGAATCCCGACATTCATAATAATCAGCTTATAGCTTAGTGTGGGATCAAGTAGATTTGTGTGTTGTGAAGTGGATTATTCATGCAGATAAGAAAACGTAGGTCTATTCACTCGCTAAAAAAACCATCTTTTAAGATACGTAGGTACCTATTTAATTTAAAAAAAGAAATCGAGAGAAAGATATGTTAAGGAGGTTGATTAAACTCATACTGTAGGTACTTTTTTTCATTTTGTTTCTTTGGTACCTAGAACGTAATTTATTTTTTGCAAAAATGATTTATAGGATAATAGCCGTTTCCCGCGGTTTCACCCGCGATAAGTTGGAAAGGCCTGCGAGAATTCCGGGATAAAAAGCACCAGGGCCGTCTTTAACCTATTGGAGGCCCTGGTCATATTAGGATAATGGGGCCCCTATGGCTTTGACAGATCACTATTTTGTTAGAATAGACAAAGAAAGTAAATAAACAAGGTTAAATACCTAACTTTTGGGCGAGTGTAGAATAGCTTCGCGCATGTAAAAGCTAGTAAGTTGGTATTGTAGTCAGTATTTAGGTTCGATTTCTTCCAATTATATAAGTTTCTTGGTAATAAATATTGGTTATCGTTTGGTGATCTGACAGGAACTAGGGACTTTGTATTTGATCAGAGGGGGGCCCCTATCGATCGCGGGGCCAGGGCTTACAGGCTTACAGGGGTACTTGCCCAAAGTCAAAAGTGCCCACTGGAAAAGAGGGGTCTGAAAAGTACCCTTTGTCCTTCTCTGTAGATAGCCCTGAAAACGTGCATGCAAAATTTCATGATAATAATCGGTGCAAGCGTAACAGACAGACAGACAGAGTACAACGACAATACGATAAACTATTACGATGGTAATTTGTAGCACATTTTTCAAGTCTAAAATAATAATAATAATCCTCGTATAAAATACTAGCTGTGCCCCGCGGTTTCACCTGCGGTAATTTTGGAGTTCCAGCGGGAATTCCGGGATAAAAAGTACCCTATGTCCTTCTCTGTACCCCTGATAACGTGCATGCCAAATTTCATCTAAATCCGTTCAGCCATTTTCGCGTGATTGAGTAACAAACATCCAAATATCTACACTTTTACATTTATAATATTATTAGTAGGATGCGAAAGTGAGTTTGTTTGTTTGTTACGCTTTCACGCCATAACGGCTCAATCGATCATTATGAAATTTTGCATATACACGTCCTCAGGATTACAGAAAAAGATATAGGATACTTTTTTTCATAATTCTCGCGGCGACTCCGCAATTACTATCTAAACATGATAAATTTTTCACAAAATCGCTATTTTTCTGATTGAAACTGAAATACCTATAATAGCAACGAAAGTTACACACAAGTTTGTATCAACTTTGGATACCAGACAGACAACTGGTACAATACTTAAATGTTTTTTTTAAAATACATTCTTATAAGTAGCTAGTTACACACTAAACACCCAGACTCAAAATAAACACTGTTCATCACATTCAAGATTAACTACTTTGGCGTGGGAATCGAACCCGCGACACCTGGCGTAGTATTCAGCATCACTAACCACTACTCCAACGGTGCTGTTGACTATTAACAATATCTGTCAAACAAAGGTTCTGACAGTGTAAGAGCCACGTTTAATATAGATGGCGGAAACTGTTTATACTTTAAAGTAACTGGAACATTTTACATCAATGAAATTTCTCCGAATGATTAACAAAAAAAACATGGAAAAACAATATTTACTGAATCTTCGCTGCTCAGTGCTATCAGCATCACTATTATAGCCTATAGTAATATAAACTTTTCAATTTAGCTTTCATTTCGACTAAATTAAGACATAGGTACCGAGTAGCAATGATATCTATAAATATAAAATGCTTTGCCCTGAATGATTGACTGACGGATCAACGCACATCCTAAACCGCTGATCTTAGAGACCTGAAGCTTGGGTGTGTTCTATGTATGTATGACGTAGGCATCCGATAGGAAAGGATTTTTGAAAATTCAACCTCTAAAGGGATGAGGAGGGGTTGCAAAGTTTGTATGGAACAATTCCGCGGGAACTTCGAAATTATCGCGGGTGAAACCGTGCGGGACAGATAGTTATACGTATATAATAAAAACTTTTTTAATCTCCTACTTCGAGTAGGTAGTTCCACTATTCAGAACCAACTGAAAGACAAAAGCTACACAAAAAAGTTACTTCAAAAGAAAATATTTTGAGAATATAATATTTTGCATTTTTAACCGACTTCCAAAAAGGAGGAGGTTCTATGTTCGATTGTATGTATGTTTTTTCTTTTCTATTTGTAAGTTATAAAGTTACTATGTTAAATCTTCTTAATTTTGGTTTTACAGGACCTAAAGAAAGTTTTAGTGGCGATGTTCATCGAAGTATTGAAATTGGATGAAGCTACACTCGGTGCATGGGGGAAGACCGTCGACTTTTGGTATAAGCACATATTCGAAACGCTCGATCACAAAGAGTCGAGATAACGGCCGCGGGTATGTCATACAACTAAACCACTCCCAGCGGCGGAGCGCTATCACAAGGGCAAGAGTTCAGATGACCTGATTATCTGATCCCATCAACAATTCGTGTTAGATATGTTAAATTTAGATCTACATTAGATCTAGATCTACATTAAAATTTTGATTAAAAAAAAAAATATGTAAGATTAAAATAACATTGCTATGAGTGGTTGTGGTAGGCCCCCAGCCGGGCTAAGATGCGCAACACGATAAAATTTTATCGAGCCATTTTGTCGATTCTCGTCGACATATTGTATGGCTTTGTCGACGAGAATCGATAAAATGGCTCGATAAAATTTTATCGTGTTGCGCATCTTAGCTCCACAGGGGTTGTTAATAAGCCCCGTGACGTTAAACGCTAGCTAAATTGGCTAAATTTTATTGATTGGTTAATTACCACCTCCTACATCTGGACGCCGACAGCAATAACATGTTAACCCACAAAATTAAGTTATCGATACAGAACGATTTATTGGGAGTTAGAGAACGTTTTTTAACTATGTGTTTACTTTATTACATTGTTTAAGTATGTAATAAAATGTTGAACATAAAAAAATGTTGACACAAAATGGCGCTATAATTTTAAAATATGATTTACTCAAAATTTCTCCAATGCGGGTTAACACACTATTGTTTATCTACGTCCATTATATTATTATCTGTGACCATACGAACATAATAAAATACGCCCGTCTACACCGCCATTTTTCAAACAACCATATTACAAATCTTACAAAAAAATTTCATCAACTGGAATTATGACTTTGCGGGTAACGCGAAGTCGTTTCATTGGACGAAGTATTGATGTAAGGTGTAAGAATGTTAGATATTATGTAGATCAGCAGACGGTGGTATATAGGGCTAGGTCTAACTTCTCGTTTGTGAAGACCGCTACAAACTGTTGTAAAAATGTGACTATAATGACCATTAAGGTAAAATTTCTTTATGTAGATTAGGTATATCTAACTAAGGCGTTGGAACAAGGAAGAGTTCTTATCTTTTTTAAGATTTTATTTAAGTATATATAAATAGGTGAACTTGGAAATGTCTACACAGTACACTTATTATGTTTCAATGTGTAATTATTTTTGTATGTACCTAAGTAGTTTAAAGTTTTAAATTTTGATTAGAAAATTTTAATTAGGTATCCATATACCTACCTACTTGTTACTTATGAGTTATGATTTACCTATATGTAAATAGATGGTCTAATATAAACAGGTAGTTGATATTATTAGAAATGTATATATTATTCTTATTCTTAGGTAACAAAATAATATTAATACGATTATTATATAATATAGTAGGTAGTAGGTACATAAGTATTTCACTTTAGTTTACATACCTATATCTCTATAGTATTTTATAATTTTATATTACACTTATTATTTATATTATTTAGGTAAAGTCGATTTTAATAAAAATTTAAGAAAAAATGTATGCGGGCTTTTTTTATGTCATAGGGGGCAAACGGGCAAGTGGTACACCTGGTGGTAAGTGATTACCGCCGCCCATAGACATCTGCATCACCAGAAGGCTTGCAGGTGCGTTGCCGACCTGGAATGGGGATGGGAACGGGCTGACTTTTTTAATACGAAACGGACTTAAACGTTTGGACTCTGGATGAGATTTTGCGAATCGGACCCTTGTAGATGCAAGAGCGGTGCCGTTTTATGTTGTACGTGAGCATAATTGGGCCCTTTGGGCTCTAAAGTGGGTAGGTACTCCGCACTCGCCATAAACTCTTTATCGGTGCTGAAAACGGGGTACCCAAGTCACGCAAACAGCGGGCGTCCTTGCCAAACATAATCTATTCAAACTTACTGTTGAAAACTTCCTGAACTGAAAAAACGTTGTAATTTACATAACACTAGCTGTCCCCCGCGATTTCATCCGCGGTAATTTCGGAGTTCCCGCGGGAATTCCGGGATAAAAACTATCCTATCTTTTAAGTTGGACCATATTATAAATGGTTACAAAATTTAATCAAAATCCGTTCAATAGTTTCGGAGTCCATCGCGGACAAACAACGTGACAAGTGATTTATATATATTAAGATAAGATAATACAAAACAGCAACATAAATTTTGCAATGGCAAAAAAACATACATACAATCGAACATAGAACCTCCTCCTTTTTGGAAGTCGGTTAAAAAGTTCCAAACTCTATAGGAAGTACTATTCTATGACATACCTACTATACCTACCTACTCGAATGAAACTAGGTAGGTAATGTAAAATCGATAAAAAGCAATTATTGTTCTCGTCCGTCGTAGAACTCGTAGACCGTAGGACCTACCTAAAGCAAATAAAATGCAGAAACCCCTTTCATAATCTTCAAGGTTGCTAAAATTTTCTCGAAAAATGACAGCTCTGTCCCTAGATTTTACGCACCTAGGTTTGAAATTGTGAAGGGAGTATCGCACACAATTGCAGTCTTTTAGCGCATTGCCTCATGGGATCCCGTAAACGTCGAGATGTCGCCGATGTCGGTGAAAACGGGCATTAGAGACGTCAGTTAAATTCAACTAACAATAAGTTGCTAGACTCAATCGCTAAAGGAAGGCGGAGAGAAAAAATAATTTTAGTGGTTGAATCTATAAGTTCTTTAACGGCACGCAAGTAGAGTAGTACGTTCAAGACTAGTGTAGTCACTGAGTGTACACTCCACGAGTCGACTGTGTGTTGAGTGCCTGCATTATTCAAGTCCCTGCATATTTAAAGCGGCGGCTCGCGGCTCGCCGGCAGCACTCCGCATTGTACCTACCACAGTACCACCTACATCAGAAACGGCCGGTGTTGCCTATATTATTTTATCTACACTCATGCTAATCCTCTATAACAGTTTTTGAAACAATTAGCTTATTAACTACCAACTTAAGCAGCCTATGTCATAGTAACCAATACGAATATAATTCAAAACGAGTGTTATAATGTGGAACCTACTGAATTTCATTATGTAACTCGAATTCATGGTATCTTTATGAATTTCAAAAAATAAACATTTTTGTTCGATATTAATATTACAAAAAATCATTAAGTACCTAGGTACTTTGTTCTTTACAAAAATGAGTGAAACAAGCTTTGATAACACCACCACCACCAGATATTTCTAATGCAGCAAAGGACATTTCTAACCAATTATTACCCGAAAAGTCGAGCTACCTACGACTGTACTTTCGCCACGATCTGTGCACCTTCTCAGTTAAGTCAGTGAGTCCTGCTTGTGGGAGGCCGACCAACCGATTCGCTACCGCAGCGTAAGTTCGCACGTTGCTACATAGCACCTCTTGTTCTCTGAGTCACCGTAGGCTTAGTGACGCACCTCGAAGGACCGCTTCTCCAGGGGTTGAATCCAGGTCGTAAATCTATCTGTGCTAAATCCGGCTCGAAGGACCATTTATTCAGGAGCTGTTTGCTCCCACATAGATTTAACGTGATTCTGTGCTTGTCGTCACGGGCGATTCCGACGGGACGGGATGTGAAAGTAAACAATTTAGGTAAGTAGGTAGGTACTTATTGGGGCCGTCGCCGTAGAACACACTTTTTCTTTGTGAATGTTTGGTTTATATACACCTTGATTAGTGGCCTGTACCTACGAGTAGTGCAATCAGCTAAGTTAAATGTAGGACAAAATAGGTCGAACTAGCTCGTGCAAAGAGTAAGTAACTAAGCACAAAAAGTTTTGTCATTCTTTTCTGTCTGTCGTCTGTCTCTTCGCGATAATCTACCTACTCATCGGATTATCACGCAGTTTTTACAGGTAGATTAAGCTTAGCTTGGAGTAACATGTAGACTTTCTTTCACTTAAATCGGATGTTGGGAAAAAAGTTTAAACTAACGTTCACATGTTTCACACATATGCATGAAACCGCGGGACACAGCTAGTAAAATATAAATAAAAAACAATGATAGCACAGCATATTCCGAAGTCAAAACAGCTTTTTTGGTGTATTGCTTTTTATATCTACCACTGCAGTTTTTGTATCTACTACCCCTATCAATAGTGCGAAGAATGGACAAATATTGAAAACTAGGTAGGTTACATCCTTCTCCTTTCGCCTCACCGGGAGGACAAACGGGAGGTTTTTTAATTAAATTTTATTACCGTATTCTGCGGCACTAGACGAATTAAAAGTTCACAACACAAATCTATTTGATCCCGACGGTGCTGCACTTGACCGAGTAGGTAGTTGGTAGGTAGATATGTGCGCGAAGTAAATAAAAGACAGCCGTAGTTTAAATTCGTTTGAAACAGCTAACTCTGATGACCCACCTTGTATTATTAAAGCCTCTACCTATTGTTAGTTTTGTAACAAGTGGCACTGTGACATTGTCCGAGAAATAATAAGAGTACAATGAGAATTTTGACACTTCTGCATCCATCAACTCGGTTGATAGTAGGTATTCAATTTATAAGTGACCCGAGCCCAAGGGCGGATTTAGGGGGGGGCACGGGGGCACGTGCCCCCCCCAGATGGTATTTTTGTTTACTATGGAGATCCCATCACAGTACATAAGTACTTAGAAGCAAATCAAATCATCAAACTTGATAAAATATATGAATAATATAATCTTTCTGTTTCTGTCACATGAGTGAAACTCTTGTCTATTTCTGACCACTGGAATTGCGAATTTTATTCGTTGCATCCCTTTCGCGCACTTGCAAATGAAAAATGAGTGGTGCGGTTTTAACAATAATTAAAAATAAAAAACATTTATTTACTTTGATACTCTCATAAATCTTTCTATAGACATACTTGAACTTGTAGAAATAAACTATAAATATAAAAAATAAAGGTTATTTCTAACAGTTATTGTTAATTTTTTTGCCCGTCCGCCCCTTGTGGCCCCTCCCAGAAAAATATCCTGTATCCGCCCTTGCCCGGGCCTATGAAACTATTTATTTATTTATTTATTTATTTATTTATTTATTTAATCCTTTATTGCACATAAAATAACAATGATACAGTACCTAAAGAAAAAGGAGAAAGCAAACTACTGAAACTTAAAACGCAATGATTTTTTTATGCCGAAATTTCGAACTAATTAGTAGGTACACCTCATATTTTAATATTTGAATAACAAAACGACATTATTTCTGATCAGATTTTATGCCTTATTCCTAGTTTTCAGACGTTTGTCTGTCCTAAACCTTATTTTTAAAAGGCAGTTACTTCTATGGAGATAAATAAAAACACACATTTTATTGATTTTTTTATTTTTTTTACAATTAATCAGATAACATACATATCAAACCAGCCGAAGTATGGCTAAACCCATTTATTATCTAAACTTATGAACAATACAAGAAATTGATACATCTCAAATTCACCTTACTTTAAATATAGATATATTATATATGTATTCACTCTACATATAATCTACAACCTACTTACTCATAATCTACAGTTTGCATAAATTCAAAGTAAATATGCCCAAAAGAATCATTGTTGAACTATGAATATACATATAACTTTTTGGCAATTAATTGAGTATCATTTCTGTGCATAGCAAAATTAATTTCCTTTAACATGTAACTTAGATCTTATTCATAAAGAGGCCACAAATATAACATATGCGTTTCTGTCGTCAGTTCGATTATATAGGGACTTTTGTTAAACATTATTCATTATTGCCTATGCTAAAAACATTACTCTTAAGAATTGTAAGAAAAATATCCTTACGCAATAACTGAATTAATCTAACAGTGCTGTGCAGTGACAGCCGATGCAGCCTCGGCTGCGGCGGGCGCGGCGGGGGCGCGGCGCGGCGCGGCGGGGCGGGGCGGGGCAGGGCTACGTGCGCGCGCGCATCGCCCGCCCCGCCGCGCCGCGCCGCGCCTCGCCCCCGCCTCGCCCGCGCTACCGTTGTGCGTACATATTGCGCTAACGATAAGATACGATACAACACGTCACATAATGATCAAAACAACTATTTGTCATCTACATAAAAATTTGCTCCAAATGTTTTATATTAAAATATGTCTACTTATTATTGTAACCTCTAATTAGTTACAGCCAACTTTACAAATAATTGATACATTAGACTCTCGAATAGATCTCTACTAACTATTAATTGTTAATGGTAAAAAATAAAGAATAAAATACTTCTAGACATTGCGTTTACAATCACATAAGGTTGAGTTTAATTATACAATAATAAACATCTTTTTAAAACCTGAACATAAAGTTTATTACAAGAACATTGTTATCGTTGAGTTCTGGAATGGAAAATAGCACACTTAAATTCACTAACTGTTACACTTACATAATAATTATTGTTCTCCTGCTTTGTTTGTAAAATACATTGCTTTTAGGTAGTCGCGGGAAAGTAACGTTAAAATTATATAAGATTGTAATAATATTATGACCTATTAAAACGTAAAGCTGATAGAATTCATAACGTACTCTTAAAAGAATAAATTACAGGAACAAGTCGGTTATGCGTATGTACCAAATAACAGTGCATTGCGCGCGGTAAGTAAGTACATGAGGGAGGAGCATACAACTCTGTTATTATGACATTACACAATGTGAGGTTAATGAATGAGGTATAGAGACATGGAGCGAGTCAGCCCGCCGCCCTATTATTTGGTACTAGACAGTAGACACTTTTGGATCTGCGAATGAAACAATCGAATACAGTCTCCACGCCGCGGAACGAACATGGATGGATGGTGTAAAGATTACAAGTAGGTATTACTATTAAGGCAGCCGTTAATAAAATTTACTATTCGAACATGTTTCTAAATATTACGCATGCCTCGTTTATTACAATATATTATTACGATATAAGAGTTACAATATTATCATAATTATTATTCCAAATACATATCATTATTACATTCGAATTTTAATACATTTTTTTTGTTTTTGTTTTATTCTCAAAAATAATGCGAGCCACTTTGAATAAGAACGTAAGGAACACTATTTAGCAGCAATCAAATTGCGAACACATTTGTACTATCTACATACGTAAAATAATACACAACCGTTTGCGCGCAGACTGACAAGATATACGTGACAGACGTGAAACTCGGGAACTGTTCACTTCCATAACATTAATACTATGTAGATCTTTAGAATAAATTTCCCATCACAGAGATTTGCACAGAAAAATTAATTAGGTATTAACTTCTATATAATATACTATTGATATTAATAATTATGACGTTATTTAGTACACATTTGCACTAAGAAATATTGTTTCCGATGCATTATTTTAAAGGAATAATTTAATATAATTAATTGGTGCAACGCGAGACACGACTGAGCTTACTTTTCTACACACTACAACTATAAATTTAAATTTGAATCGCTACAAAGTAATACGTCACTGTAACAAACTTCATATATCTACCTACATTGTACTTTAACTCAAAAGGTGGTACCGAAAAATAGCTTTTGTTTTTTTTTTTTGTAGTTTTTATGTTTTACAAAACGACGCCAATTTTACAAATATTATTATCATTAATATTATTAAAGAGAGATGTCACTCCGCTAGGATATTTAGGCATTCAAGTTTTTAAGGTTTACAATTATGACGATAACATAAGAATTTTATTACTTTAATATCAAACTTAACGAATACTTTGGGGATAAAACGATATGACAAGAACAAAAGGGTTCAATCAAGAAATGTAGTCGATATGCAACGTTCAAGATCCAGTTCACTGTTTATCGAAATAAAAACGAAATTCAAATGACATCGGTGGTACATAATATCGACAATAAATAATTATGTTCTTACATCAGTCTCCATTCGACATAGGTGATATTGATGTCATGCAAATTTATTTTTTCATAACATTAAAACTTATCTTTTAAATATTTGATATCAATATAGGGATACCTAAGTGCTTCGATAATGGTGGGGGGATTTATAACTAATTTTAGCTTGTTCGTTTATAGTAATTACGAATTTTCTTTTGTACAACGCAAACCGACAGAGGTTTTATAGCCGAAAATGTTAATACAAGTCATATAAATCACTAAAGTACAAAATATATACCAAGCAATTATGGCTCGTAACTTACACAATACGCGAGCGGGTGGCAGTAGGATACCTCTAATAAAATAAATATCTCGCACGACTCACTGGAGAATTATTTAAAATATTTTTTTTATTTTTTTTTTTCTTAATCACAGCTATCAGTCTGTCATAATTAATTTAAATTAAGTATATTTCAGAATTGGTTTTAGTCGATCCTCACTTACATAGGTTATTCAAGTACATTCAAGGTACAAAAGTGACTAATATTAAGACCGCCGAGTATTGTTTCGCCAGCAAGTTTTAACGGAATAAATACCGGAACGTAATGCATAAATATTTATTATTTGAGTGAGAGACATTTAAATTTAAATTGTGTGCAGTTGAAATCACGTAGATACTGATATTACATAATATACATTGCAAATTACATAATATACAATTATATAATATGACGGGTCTTATATCCATACAAGTAACATACGTAGGTACCTATATAAGAAACATGGTGGCGAGCTGATCGTCTCCTAACAGTAAATTAAAAATGAAACATTCAATATATAAAACAAATCGTTACAGGTACAACAGAGATCTAATGAAAAGAACGAATACAAACTAGCTTCGCATAGGATATGGTTGTTAATTATGCTCGTAATAACATTCATATAAGGTTAAATATAAATATATACGTTTTTTTAAAGCGACTTTTGAATGCGAGAGAGACTAGAGAAGCAGTGTGTCCTGCGTTGGTGGCGCAGGCGCAGTCGCAGTCGCGAGCAGCGACGAGTCTACTGCATCAATTAACTGTTTGGTGGGGGGAGTGTTGGCCCTACCCAGCTGATCAACACGACCATCGATTGTACACACTTAACCGTTAATTATTAAAAATCAAATGCAACGTATTATTTGAAATAATTTTTCACACCGTGCGCTCAGTAAGGCCATGAAAACACAGGGGAGCGCGAAACTTTTTAAGCTATCTTCATAAAATTTAATCATTCTAAATTTTCTTTACGTAGGTAAGTATATTGGATATTCGTTCCGCTGTGTTTTTTAAGGCATCGTATAATATTATTAATATTATTTTTAACTACAGACATAGAAATTAATAATGTGCATATTATAAGTATGTATGTATATTATCATTTGTGAAGTACTCTCCAGTTAACTAACGGATAAATGGGGACTTAACTATCGTTACTATAAAATTACAGCAGACACAGTATCTTCAGCACATCACGTTAAATAGATTTAAATTACCACATTTAAGAGAATTTTTTAGCTTAGTTAAATGTTTTTTTAATCAATGGCCCTCTGTTTACACGTAAAGTCACTCAGTACAATTTTTTATTTTGTATTTAAATCAGTTGTTTTTTTTTTTGCTTTTGTGTTTTATCAAGAACACCCATTTTACTTACACCTATATATTATTATATACCAATAATACAAAAATCCATTCACTATAATTAAGGTAAATTTTAATTATTTAACGCTAAAAATGTAAAATATTAAACATCCTAAATAAACTCTGATATTCCAATTTTTTTAGGCATTAGCTCAATTAATTAATTAATATATGCTCAAGTGACTATATGACAAAAAAAAGAGAAATAAATGCATTATTATAATACTACCCACACGTTCCCTTGTAACATATTTGACAGTTGTCCAAGCTGCTCGGGCCGTGACCTATCAATTAGTTTAACTCTACACGCTATGTCAAAGCCTTCGTTAATTTTATATTTGGTATCCTCAATATATACGCACCACGTAACAAGACTAGAGGGTTTGAGTGCCTCTTGTGCAGACGTACATGCCGCCATCGCCCCCACCCCCACCCCACCCCGCCCCACCCCGCCCCTACCCCTCACAAACAAGGAAGACTAGTTTCTTTGTAGAATATCACCTAATGTGCTTCTGTTGTTTTTTTTTTTATTATTAATTTTAAGGACGTCAAAATATCATCGTTCTCCAATAACGTATAAAAATATCATTACAAGTAGGTAAATAAATACAACAAGCGAAAATTTACTTTTTTTAACCTTAAACTTTTAAAATTAAAAAAGGCCCTCCTGAATAACGTTTTTGTACACTATCACTATTGTTTATTACATCATAAGTTTAACAAGATTTATGTGTCGGCGCAACATTACGAATTAATGTTCTAATAAAAGTCAGCTAAAAAAAACAATGGAATTTTGCAATTTTGATTATAAACAACGATGTCTTTTAATTATGCAATGCATCGATTCATCATTTAAAGGCGTTTCTGATGATGAAAAAATAAAAAATAAGTTAGTGAGATAAGCTATTTCATTCAACGATATAAATATTTTGGTCCCTATATCTGAGTGTAGACAAAAAATATAGATATTTATATAGATGGGCAATCAACCCGGTGCTTGGGATAAAACCCGAAAAAAGTAAGACCGTAAAAGGCTGGCTTTTATCAGGTTTAAACTCAAGTAGATATTAGAGAAAAGTTAAAGCAAACTATTGATTCACACCCCTCTTGTCAATTTACCTACAAGCAAATTGGATTCGCTTGGAGCAGTTGGTGTGGAAAAATTGACAAGTGGTGTACTAGAAATACATGATACGATAATAATATTAAAATATACGATAGAATAAAAAACGAACGCTAAATTCATTGATTATTTACACGTCCAGATTGAGAGTAGCAAACAAAAGCAAACACGCAAAACTACTTCAGTTACGTGCGATCATATTTGAAATCCCAATGATCGAACTTTCGTGTGACCAACTTCTCAATGTAGCTATATAAATATTCAAGTTATTATATCATTAATAAAAAGGCCGTGATTCACCAAAAACTATGCTTGAAATAAAATCGTGGTTTAAGATAAATTTGACAGTGAGATTACGCAAAACGAATCAATAAAACATACAAGAGCTTGAGTATCGAGGCTTCATTACGCACTAAGAGATAGCTTCAAGGGAGATATACTTACATAAAATTTATTCAAATAAAAACAAAAGAAAATAATTAAAAATAACAACAATATTATGAGCAAACTACTATTTGAATACTTGAGCTTAATTAACACCAGAGCAGCTTGGATAGATACAACCTTTGCGGAGGATGCGGGTTTTCTTTTTTAATAATATTAATGGCTCGCTTTTGTACGATCAATAGTTTTGTTGTGATGTCAGAGATCCACGCGGTCTACTTAAGAATTAAAATTAAGTGGTCTTTATAATTCGAATGGCATTTTTAACATCAACTTTGGCATTCAAGTGTTTTGGAAATAACATGGAACAAAATATATCATTCGCACGCGTGCCCCCCAAAACTATGATTTCACCGGATTAACTCGAAAAAAAAATTAATAATCATAAATAATAAGTATATTAAGTTATGACTCCGCGTAAACTTCATGGAAAAGTTGTCATCGAATAAATAATGAATAGATAAAAATATTTACATACATAATATCATTATGTATAATAATAATATATACCTAATATAATGTTTGTATAATGTTGATTGATGACGTAACACTTACAATAAAAATAAAACGTAGCTAAGCTCATTTATATGAATATACAAGGCGTGGGCTCGGGCCCCGCCACTCGCAGCCTTATATTGTCTAC
Source organism: Zygaena filipendulae (assembly GCA_907165275.2). NCBI lineage: Eukaryota > Metazoa > Arthropoda > Insecta > Lepidoptera > Zygaenidae > Zygaena > Zygaena filipendulae. The sequence continues at coordinate 9,329,006 of OU015659.1, forward strand.
GGCGCGCGCCGCCGCGGCCCGGCCCGCTCCCGCCCCCGCCCCCTCCCCGCCCCGGGCCCGGCGCGCTGCGCCCCCCCATACATATTAACATTACAATTATTAAATTTCTTCAAGGAAACGTTTACACCTGCCATCGGTTACGGTAACGTACCACAGTTCATTGAGGCACAATCATTGGTTTCTTTAATTGCTTTTCTTTTTTTTTCTATTTTTCTTTTTTTCTTTTTTTACTTTTAAATTAACTCTTACGACTAAACTTTACATCTATGATCATTAATTATTTAGGTATTTTTATTATAATATAATTACTTTTAGGTACGTAAATTTATTCTAGAAATAACAGAAACAAATTACGACGAAAAAAAATTGATAAAATCAAAGCGTGAAGCGTATTTAAAAACTCTTTTTAAGAATATAAATTTCACAATATACACATATTTATCATTTACAGTATTACAGATGTAAGTTTTTATAAATATACAACAACATAATAATAACACAGACTAAATTGCACGTGTAGCAATTGTGTGAAGGAAATAAAGTCGCAGTCATTGAACCGACAAGAGATTCAGTAGATATTGCAGCGCTGGGAGCCGCTGCCCACGTGTCACAACCTGGTTGGCGCGGTGCGCCCGCGAGCGCTACACCACTCACTACACCGCGCGACATCACGCGCATTCTAACATTATTAAGTACTGTTTATAAACCGACTAAAAATTTCTCAAGGCAATCGCTTCATTCCCCTTATTTATAGGTACTCATTATGGACAACATATTATAGGTACTAAAGGGCACTGGAACATTACATATTTTATTCTTTCTTTTATATTATAAAAAATAGAAATTAATAGTTTATTTTTATTTTATCTTCTTTACTTTAATATTGCTGGAATTATTACAAATTCTTTACTTTTATAATACCTGTATGTATAGCTATTGCGTATAGCGATTGAAACGTCATGCTAATATTTTATTTGTGTAGATATGGACAGAACATAGTTGTTAAAAATTTGTAAAATCTTTTTTTTTGTTTTATTATTTTAGTGTCATCAAATACTGAAAAAAAAAGAATATATTATTTAAATTGAGCTTCGCAACGTTAGATATGACTTCGACCCGATGTGGCTCGGATGCCTAATGCAATAGGAACGTCTTTATTTGTGAACCCGTAGTTAAACGAAACACAATTCTGTCGGTGACCGTGCATGCCGCGCCGCGAGAAATACTACTTTGAATTTTGGAAGATTAATAATAACACTAGTAAAATAATAACAAATCACCTATTTGTTCCAGGCACCATCATCAATATCTTTGATCACTCTTTGGCACCTAACATTTTAACTTCGATACAATGTCGAGAATCGTCGCGGCGCCCTCAAATACTACGTTGGTTTTTCGAGATTTCGTACGATCGCTTTCGTGGTGGCGAAACTTGTAAAGCTATATAACTCCTCGCATATTAATTATACGTATTATGCACGTTTACGTTAATTTTCGTTGATTCGAAGAGGCCCTACACAAAAACCGTCTAGCAAAACTCGACAATTGTTGTTACTCACACTTGTACTGTATCAAAATGGTCATACCATTACGGAAACAAAAGAGTAAATTGAAAACGAGGGAAGGCACAAATAAAATTTTGCAATAGAAAGAGCGAATTCACCGTGATCGGTGGTTTATAAATATGTTATCGATGAGAAAATGCTTCATTGTTACAACATATATAATGTTTGAACACATGATACATAATATTTAACACATTCAACACTAGATCTACGACAAGATCGAAGCGAGCCGAGTTCGCGAACATAACACGAACACTGAACGAACACCGCGATCGCTCGTCACTAACTTAACTCGTTACAATTTGTGTAGTGGCGACGAGCGCCCGACATGGGTAGGTACGCGCAGTACAGAGCGACTACTGGTCATTAACTTTAAACATTAACACCTAACTTAGCACTACGGTCGTTATGTTAAATCGTAAGATCACTGGAAGATGTCTGTAATACAATAGATAATGTACATTCATTTATTTATTATTATGTTTTTTAAGTTATTTTTATATAATATAGTCGTTCGCTTCGGGTCGATCGGTGGTGGCGATCAGAAGCGTGGTGGGTCCGTCGACACCGCGTCGTCTCCGGTAGCTCTACATTGGTAATGATATATTTTGGCAGAGTATCTCTGTGGCACACCATCTCAATAAATTAAAAATAGTAAATAAAAAAAAATGTAAATAAACTTTTTTTTTCTCTCATCATAACATTTACGCGTGCGATCGTTGCCGTAAAATATCAATAAGTATGCTTAACTAATAATAAACTAGGATAGGACTTACGTGTAATTCTTAACAGCTACAATACCGAGAGACCTACAGCTAGCTACAAGTATATTATTAACAGAATATCTAAAGCATATGTCACTTTGAATAACGTTCAAATTGAGCCTATAGAAAATACCACAAATCTTTTATTATTTAAATAGATATTGATATGGCTAAATTTAAGTTAGAACTTTATTCTTACCTATACACAAAAGTGTAATATTTTTTTTAAATTACTGTCAATTAGTTTACTTTAAATAACACTTCTCACAAATGTATGTAATATAAAATGATAAAACAATTTTTTTTCAATTTAATATATTAAGGGTTGCCCTTACATTAATCGTATAATCTAGATAATCGTTTTCATATATTTATTAAACATAAAGTGGCACTTGAATCACAAATACTGGAAAAAATTTGGGGAAATATTAGTAGTACAAGGGTCCGCGGCAGCGCGGTCGCGCCTCGGAGCGGAGCCACTCCTCCTGGGCAAGAACATTACATCACAGCGGGCGGAGCGCTCGCCTCCCCACACATACACCGCAACGCACACCTACTTTACATGTACATACACTCATCTCCATATCAGACTATATACGCTTAAAAGGAATTTATACACTACAAGAATGCACTTCGAATCTCATAATTTCACGAAAACTTTTGTCGTTTACCCATCGTAAAAATAATTATAACAATAATAAATTAATCATATCAAACGTACGTTAGTATTTGAAATGCACTTACACATTTTATTGCTGAATTAAAAAATATCACTAGTGGAAAAGTGGATTGGTTCTCGACGCGAGCGTGTGCTTATGTGTGTGTGTGTGTGTATGTGCGTGCGTGCGAAACCGAATAAATAATAACTATAATATAATATTTATTATAATAATTAAAAATACCATCAGTATAATAATATGAATTAAACGACAAATAATAAAAACGAACACGTAAGAAGACAAAAAAAAATATCGAAACGCGAACGCCCGGTTGCGGGCGGCTGCGACAACGGCCCACGAGCGCAACAAAATAATATACCTACACACAGGCCCCGCGCCCGCTGGCGGGACGGCACCCCGGCGATTCTGAGGCGACGACTTGTATTGTACCTTAATATTATAACAATACAGTTGATATTCCAATGATATAATCGTATCGTGACAATAGCTACAAGTTTTTGAAATTGCAACTACAGTTTCAAAGGGGACTTAGCATTCGTCACCTAAAAATCCCAACGGCATGCCCGTCCCGCCGGTGGACGTCGGACCTAAACAAGGATACGGCCACGGGGCGAGTGACTGAGGTAGCCCGCGACGCAACTATCATACTGTAAATCCGTTACCTAGAGTTAGTTATTTGGTAGAGCGGCCCGACCGCGACCCTACGCTAACGTTGCCATCGTATTTCATACACATACAGGTTATAACCGTCGATACGTTTCATCTGCCGTTGTATAATTCTTATTTACACTAATAAATCTACATGAACACTTACAACACAGTAGATAATAGAGTCTTCGATCATATACACGTCCGGACGGAGCGGCGTCGACGCAGCGGCGCCGCTGTACGCGTTCGAGATACAAATTGTGCAAGGCGCCTCTAACCATACGACGATAGAGGCGTTTACCCGCGATCGGGGCGTGTACATGATCAAAGATAAAGTGGACGTTGAGGCGCGTCCACTCGACGTGACTAGGCGAGCGAGCCGGACACGCGGCGAGGGCGTCGCGCGCCGGCGAAGCGTGTGCAGTGCATACGGCGCGGCTGCTCCGTATAAGAACCCGGTAAGGGGCTTTTTTTTTTAATTTAACAGTAGTCATTACTCGAGCATCTCAAATCGCAAGAGATTCTAATACTTTCGCAACCAGTGAACGCACCGTGAACTGTCGAAACGAAGAGCCCAGGAGGTACGGAGTCTGACCTGGTATCGTTTCAGCCACGGCGCACACAATTTTATTGCGTTCTTCTGCTGTACATAACAATAGTGTAAACAGACATGTACAGAATAGACCACGCAAGTCGTCCTTCCAAGCGTGTCGCAATATTGCGCCAATCACGCGAGTGTTTACAATTCGCTTTCAAATGTTACCGAAGCAAATCGTCGGTAAAAAATAAATAAATAAGAGACTCATAGACACCTGCGCGAATTCTCAGCTAAATTGATAAACCTTTCCTGGAAAGTTTTGTGTTTACAAGTCGAACGAAATTGCGTTCACGCTTGGTTTCCACTACAGTCTTAACGCAACTATAGTTGTAATCTATTCAAATAAATGTCTGTCTGTGTGTGTTTGTGTGCGTCGCCCTTACTGGGTTGCGAGCGAGCGCAGTGCGCCGTCGGTTTATATGGACTCGCCGCCGAGCAGGTCGCCGGGCAGGAACGAGTTGAGCGAGGAGGGCGTGCCGCGCTGGTCGTGCGTGTCGTGCCACAGCGCGGGGAAGCCGCCGCCGCCGCCGCCGCCGCCCGCCCACGGCTCCTTGCCGCCGCCGCCGGCGCCCGCGCCGCGCCACCCCCCGCCGCCGCCCGAGCCCAGGTGCTGCAGGATCAGCTGCACCTCCGACTCGGCGGGCGTCTCCGCGAATATCGTCGTGTTGCTCAGCACGCAGTTGTTCAACGCCATCTGGGCCTGCGCGACGAAACAACAAGTAACAACGGTGACTACACACAATCCACACAGAATCTAGACTGACTACAGACTTTTGGCGACATTTGAGCAACATGGACATCAGTTTTATTTCTTTGTTTTACATATACAGATTAGTTTATCGTGGTTAATATTGTGTAAACGTGGTGAAATTTGCATTATAATGATCTATCAGTGATGTGTGTGGAAACAGTGAAATAAGATGAAACGGGGTGACTTTTTTATGTCTCCAAATAATTACCTTAGCTGCCTCTTCGCGAGTAGAGTAGCGAGCTAGAGCGAAGCCCTGGTTCAAATAGAGGTGGAAGTTCTGCAGGGGGCCGTGCTGGACGCAAAGAGTCTTCAGTGTAGAACCGTCAATCTATGAACGAAAAAGGACAAATTACATAGAAGCAACCCTACCATTTGTATGGAGCTGCTGCTTACTGCTGTAAACAATTGATGAGACTACAACACTATGTTTAAAGCTTTTCTCATGGCTTACAATCTAAGATCTGATACACATTAAATACTATAAGCATGTAAAACTTGGACCGAGAAGTCAAACTGCGAACATTTCGCTGCTATAGTGATCTCAATCCTTCTGTTGTCGTATGAAAAGGGGAAGGTCGTTACTTCAAATTATTATTCAGATATTATACATTATTGATGATAAGTACGTAGGGAGGATCCAAAAACCGCCGATGCGACGGAACATACCTAAAGGTCATTCACCACCCCTTTGTATTGATGTGGTTATTCCGACAGATTTATACTGCTCCTTTCCTTTGTAATGCTGTAGTTGGGTCAACAGGTCATACCTAAGTCATTCACCGCCCGCCCTTTGTATTGTTGTCTGAGCGCCGACGCATCATACCTAAAGGTCATGCACCCTCATTTTTAAGGTTTTCTTTGTGATTTATTATCTATGTGTCTATCGACCACCTTTATTTTTATTATTACGTAGAAAAAGAAAAAAATACGTGGCAGTTTTTTTTTTCAATCCACTCCAATCCAAAATGTATCCAGCCCATCGTTACCTGTGCGGTGAGATTTTTGAGCAGCAGCCAAGTGGACGTGGGCCAGGCGGGCGGCACGGCGCGCTGCTGCGAGGCGAGCTGGTGCTGCGGCCACGCCTTGTTGAGCCCGGGCGGCGGCTGCGAGCGCGGCTTGGCGGCCCACGCGTCCGCCGGCGGCTTCAGAGGGCCCGCGCTCGTCGCCGGCGGCGCGTAGCTCCACGTGGACGAGGACAGCGAGCGCTCGCCCCCCGGCGGCGACGCCTTGCCGCCCAACATGTCCGACTCCTTGATGGCGGCCAGCGACAGCGGCGAGCGCACCACCGAGCCGGGCGTCATCGCCGGGTCGTCTTCCACGTTCTTCATCTGGTTGCCCTGGAAACGGTGTAACTTATTCGTCTATTTCGCACGCTCCCTAAGTTGAACCGCAACAGCGACGCACGGTGGTGGCGGCTCCACTCGGCTTCGGCCTCGAGTTATCTTTGTTTAGATATCGGATCTCGCAGTCGAGTAAACATAGTCTCTAATAATAATTTGTATACTTTCAATTAAATATACTTAAAAACAGTGTTGGAACTAGTTTTTATAAAACTTGACCGTAGCGCCACGTGTCGCGGGTTCGGTCCTCGCGTTAGGGTTAATATTTATGAAAGGAACATTTGCGTTTATTTGTGGCAAAATAAAAGTATTCTATCAATAGCTTGGACTGTGGAAACTTAATAAATTTAGGTTTAGGCGTAATTCTTTGTCATGGATCATTTGATAGATTGTCATCTTGTTACAAGTACAACGCGGCTATTAACATGGTAATTTGTATCGAGAGTAATTTAGGTTTTGATTCATGCACATCCAATTACAGAGCAACACCAACGCTGGACTAGCCACGTTTGGCACGTTTCAACTACAAGCGGAAATGACATCGCAAACGCAATGATGCAACATTAACGCCAACGCGCCGTTATTTCTAGAATCCGCGCGATACTCGTGGGTACGACCGAGAAAACACTTAGGTACTGAAAACTATGCATCTTTATATACGAAGCAAAGTAATGGCCAGAAATAAACAGCACTAGTATTGTCTTAACGACTTATAATAAAACTGTAGCGTAGATATGTCTATTATAATAGAGATATTTAACAGTAATAAAGCAAAAGGGGCGCCCAGCCAGTAAGCTAATCCTATCCTAACCCCACTCGCTAGTAAAAAATCATGTCATTTCAAAAAATATTTCATTTAAAAAGAAACCAATAGAAATAAATGTAAACTAGAGCAAATACAAAAAAAAAACACACACAATTGAGAAACATGTATTTCAGGGTTTTTGTAACTTAACCTTTCTTAGTGAATGTGTGACACGTGAGTCCAGCTAATACTACGAATAATAATAATTTGGCATTTTTTATGTTTGATACTACACACACAAATAGCTCTATGGATTTGTATAAAATTTGGCACAAAAACAGGGAATATGCTGTGGATTTAACACAAACGTTACTTTTTATTACTTTTTATTTCGTAACGAACAGTTGTTCCCGTGCCCGATACCCGACATTCATGGCGATAAAACTGCAGCGGGGATGCACAGCTAGCTAATAATAATAAACAATACTACAGTTCTAGTAATAAATAAGAATCACCTTCCAGGGCTTGCCGGGCTCAAACTCGGGCACCAGGTCGTAGCCGACCGGCTGGTGCGACGGATGCGCCGGCCAGGGGTCCTTGCCGTCCGCCACGTCCGCGCTGCCGTCGCCCCACCCCTCCGCCACGCGGCCCACGCCCCACGTACTGCACAAGCGAACAAAGTCAAAGTCAAACGTTATTCAGAGTCGACCCACAAATATGACTCTTTTTGACGTCAATGAAATTAATCCTTTCACCGTCATCCCCGTAATATCACGATCTACGGCAGACGTGCTCCAGAGGGGCTATTATGTAACTTTTGTTTCTATAATTTTTAGATTGCAACAAAAACATAGCGGTTTTGCGATTACAATATGCACGTTTTGACACAGACAATATTATCAAAATCATCATACTTTAAAGTTGTAGCTGCCTAAACATGATTAATTCATCACAAAATTGCAATTTTTCTGATTGAAACTGAAATATGATAGCAACAAAAGTTACATAATTGTCCTGCGAAACGTAATAAATAAACGTTAACGTTACTAGCAAACCACTGATTAGCTTTTATATTCTTTAGATTAAATTATGCATTCCCAACACTAGAAGAAATCATGCCTTAAGCGTGTGGTCTGGAGGTAATGGCTATGTTTTTGTGACCTAAACATGTATTAAGGCAACTAAAACGTAGTGGTGAAAGGGATAAAACAATTATGAGAGCACCCATAAAATATTCGCCCTTCACAGCTCCCTAGTGCTGACTGACTGGAGAGAAGCTGCGCATTAAACTTTGTAGTAATATAATACTAGGGTATTATTACATATTCGAATTATGTGAGAATAAAAGAGCCATAACTGTTACAAAGTAACAAAAATGCTCACACACAACACATCCGGTGACGCCGAAACCCTGCCCAGCCGGGCTAAGATGCGCAACACGATAAAATTTTATCGAGTCATTTTATCGATTCTCGTCGACATATTGTATGGTTTTGTCGACGAGAATCGATAAAATGGCTCGATATAATTTTATCGTGTTGCGCATCTTAGCCCCACTGGGCGTAGGCATCGAACATTACACACCGTCTGCTGATCACACGTTAGACGCGTTCTTTGCAACTCAAAGGGCCATGTCGAAATTAAATAGTGAAAGGACAGCCATAGTGTGTTAAAATACCTACCTTTTTCTCAAAATTATGTAAATCCTAAGAACATTATGGTAATCGTGTTTATTATTATTAATTTTAATCAGAATTTATAATCTTTAGTAGATACCTACTCCATAATTTCCGAGGTTTTTAAAAACTGATTTTTTTTTCATAGCCTTTCAAAACGAACAGTGACACCAGTCACTAAGGCCTGTTTTATTTATAAACGCTTCTCACACTGTTCTCGAGTATCTTTCTGTTCGTCATTTTTGATCGCAATGAGCAAGGCACAGAATATCTTGATACTTGAGAGTATATTCAGTTTAAGAAGTGCTAGTGTGCTACCACTAATCAAATTAGGCAAAACTAACAATACCCGTGTGTTTATCATACCTCCTGACACTCGTCTAAAAATAGTAGAGATAAAAAGTAATCATTGATAACACAATATTATCAAATTCGTAAGCTACAAAGCTACAAGCGCAGTCAAAGTGGCAAGTGTAAAAGTAAATTATTTATTTATTTATTGGTTTGCCAACAGATTTACATTATGAAATATTCTAGCCTAGTGAGTAAGTACATTGCGTGCCACAATGCAAATCCAATTAAATAATAATTAGTTGCAACTTGCATGACGCTACTGGCAGAGCCTAGTGAATGTATTTTTGATAAATATCATTATTATTTTCAGTTGTCTCTAAAGTTACCTAATTTATATCCATTTTCCATGTGAATGGAATAGCATTAGGATACTGTTAGGATTGGTCTTATTTATTTATTTGGTGAAGTAAATAAAAATAGTGGTCAATATGAATATATTATATATTACTAGCTGTCCCCTGCGGTTTCACCCGCGCGAGTTTCGAAATTCCCGCAGGAACTTTTGTCCAAAAAATAAATTCTGGTAGGGTACCCTTATTATCACCTAGGGGTATAAAAAACAGCCTACGACCTATCTCAGATCTACCAAATAAACAGAAAATTTCATAAAAATCGGCGTTTCGGAGGAGTTCGATAACAAACACTGTGATACAAAATTTTTATATATCACCGGCGGTAATTTCGGAGTTCCCGCGAGAATTTCATGATAAAAACTACCCTATGTCCTCTGTACCCTTGATAACGTGCATACCAAATTTCATCCAAATTGGTTCAGCCGTTTTTGCGTGATTGAGTAACAAATATCCAAACATCCACACTTTCACATTTATAGTATTAGTAGGATACTCACGAGTCGGGCTGCAGGCCGAGCTGGTTGAGCGGGCTGGTGGCGGTCTTGGCGGTGCCGGGCGCGCGGCTGAACTCCGAGCCGTCGCCGTCCTTGTCCAGCGACGGCAGCTTCCACTGGTTGAGCCGCGACTGCTGCTGGTTGCTGCTGGCGCCGTAACCCTGCTCGCACACATACCCACACATTGACAGATTGTACGAACAACTTTCGTCACATTTACCTATATCTATACATATAAAATGCTTTGTCCTGAATGACTGATGGATCAACGCATAGCCTAAACCTCTGATCGTAGACCTAAAACTTGGAGGGTGTGTTCTTTGATTGACGTAGACATCCGATAAGAGTGGATTTTCCGAAATTTTACCCCTAAGGGGGTGAAAAAGGGGGGCAAAGTTTGTATGGAACAGTTCCGCGGGAACTCCAAAATTATCGCGGGTGAAACCGCGCGGAGCAGCTAGTCATATACAATAAACTCAAAGTATAATACTGCCACCCAACACACATTACAATGTTGACAAATTGTGTGAAACTCATAAGATTTACCTAATGTGAAATATACAGAAAACTGTTTTTTTCTTCCGGTTTTGGCAAATTTATTGAAAGATCGTCAGTTTTTTGGGTCAGCTCTAGTTGTTATATTTACCGCCTGCGATTCTTTCCCAATGTTCATGTCGTTGAAATTGTTCTGCATGTGCGCGAGCGGGTCGTGGGTTTGCTTGTACAAGTCCGCGCCTCCCGCCTGCTGCTTCATGTACATGGCTTGCTGGGTCGATATCTGGTTCTGGACAATGGAAACCATCACTTAATTCACCTGCTACGGCACACACCAAATCCATGGCTATCAAACACCAAACAAACATACGACCACTTGCTTGAGTCTTGTGATTGGAATCCTACGAGATACGGTACAACTAGACTATTCATTTAAAGTTAAGAGGTCGATATCGCATACATGGAATTTAAAAATGACATTTGTGTATACATAAAATGTAAGCATGCTATAGTCGACGATGGGCCATTTTCTAGGGCGAAGTGCGAGTTCTATATTCTATTCGTTCACTTGACATAATCAATTGCAGTATATTGTTGTAATTTTTTATGTTTTCCCAAAGTAAGTATATGGCTGTTTAGTGTTATATGTTGAGTCGTTTGCAAAAATGTATTTGTGAGTTTGTTCACTGATTGAGACTTTAATCCTCGCGGGTCATCGCCGTGCTTCGTAAAAGCAGATTCTCACTATTCAACCTCACACACAGGAAGTTAATTTCATTCCACTTATTCAGGGTCGACGATAGTGCGCTGTGCGCGGTGAAGCGCGCTAAGTAAACCCTAAGTTGAATATGGAGTCTTCTGAAATGGTTGACACACTTTTTTTGTTTTTCATGCCATATTCATTTAGGCCAGTATTTTATTTACACTTTACACACAAATTTCAAATATTAAGATAGCCCTGATTCGCACGAGAGTTTAAAAAGTGTCGCGTTAAAATCCGACATTGGAGTTTGGTTAGTGTTCCGTATGCTAAATTCGATTTAACGTCCAACGCTCACGTCGAAAAACCAACAGTGCTCGATAAAAAAGCGCCGCGCTTTAAAAGCGCTCACGTGTATAATAATACGTGTGCGAATATATTACTTGGGAATGCATTTGTTCTATTTTTCGTGCGAACTAGGGCTATACTATCTTTCGCGCTAGGAAATAAAGTTGACAAAGATAACCAAATTCAAATCATTTTAGTGTCAACTTACTTGCAAGCCTGCGATTTGCTGCTTCGCTTTCGTGATTTGCATCGAATACTGGAGCGCGTGCGAGGTGTTACCCTTTGAGATAGCAAGCGTGTGTTGTTGAACCAATTGCTGCAGCACCTTAATCTATAATAATACACAATTAAATATAGTACCGGTTTAACCGTTTCAACTCATCTTATTAGTAGAGTAAAATTAGTTGCATCACAAAAATAAACGATATGTAATACAAGACACTCGAGCCAGTTTGGGCTTATCGATATCGCATCTGAACTAAGTTTTTTTTCTTAATTTGATAGATGGCGAGCCTAATTACGAACACTATACCTGTTGCAACAGTTGATTCAAAATAACGAGCGTCTGCGGCGCCAGTGGCTGGTTCAATATCTGATGGTTGAGGTAACCAGCCGAGACGGCCATTTGTATTTGCTGCACGAGCATGCGCAGCTGCGCGGCGCTCGGCTGGCCGCTGTTGCCCGTCCCACTGTGGGCAAAAACGGTAGTTTTAATAACTCAACAACAACTTACTTTTCTCAACAACAGTTATGTCAGTTATTATATCTTTTGCATTATGAAAAAGCTCTTTATATTTTTTCTATGACAGCCCTGTATGAATAAAGCGCAAAATGGTGTTTTGGTTCACTTTTATGCCCTCTTTTTACAAGATTATTAAGTTAAAGGGATTACAGCATTCGAAGCGGGGGGATCCTTGAAAAAAAAAACTTTCAAAAATATTTAAAGCTCGATTGGCTCTTTGGTATTTTATGGCATTTGTCACTTATTTTTTTTTTTTTTGTTACATTAATAATAATCAAAATGCTATCGAAGTATCTTTACAACATTGTACTCATCAAATTTTAGACAAAATACCATTTTTGAAGATTTCCATATACAACACACCTGTTAGGATTGAAAGAGGGATGGTGCGGCACGGCCTGTGGTGGTGGCTGATTGAGCAGCTTCTGAACAACCGCGGGCGACATGGTGGGCACGGTCGGCGGCGGCTGGAAGGGTCCCGCGTGGTGGCTCGGGAAGTGGTCGTCGCGACGCCACCCTTCCCCGCGCGCCGCCGACAGCATCTCGAGGGCCTCCTCGGCGTTCATGTCGCGGCTGCGCAACGCCGCTTCCGCTTCCTCCTTCTTATAACCCAACTCGACCAGAAAACGGAACTGTTTGCTGCCCCACAGGATCTCTTTGGGGATCTGTTTACCGAGCGCCCCGCCCTGCGGTCCCGCTTTGGGGCCGGGCCATTCGCCGATGTCCTCCGGCCAGCCGCCTGGGCCCGCCGGCTTCTGTTTCTGCAGGGGCCACAAGCTGGGGGCGGGCTCGGTCCATCCGGGGGCCTCGCGCTCCGCCCAACCGGCAGAGTGCGGCGCCTCGTCCCACGAGCCATTGCGCTGCGAGTGCGAGCCCCACACGCCCTCTGGCTTGGTCGGCGTGGGTGGCATGCGCTGCGGTGCCGGCGGGCCCTGGGGCACGCCCCGCCCGCCCATGCCTCCCATGCCGCCGCGCTGCGCCCACAGAGAGGTGCCGTCGTCGAACCCGGTGGCAGCGCGACGCGCCGCCGGCGGAGAGGGCTCTTCCCAACCTGACGGTTTCATTGTGTCCTTGGGACCCTGCGGGCGAGAAACGATTGTCGTATAGTCGAACACATTTAAGAATACAAAATAATTATGTATTCGGATTCCGAAATTCGTTAATAGGGTACCTGTGCACCCCACTGGTTGACGGCGGCGCCGGGCATCATCTTGTTGGGCGCCCCGGCCTGCTGGTGCTGCGTCCACATGTCGCCGTTGAGCCGGCCCGAGATCCCGCCGCGCAGGTCGTGCCGCGGGTCGGCGGGCTGCTGGCGCGGGTCGACGCGGTGCGGCTCCAGGCGCGGGTCGGCGGGGCGGTGCGCCTCGCCCCACGCGTTCCAATCGTCCTTCTTGGGCACGCTCCACTGCTGCGCGTGCTGCGGCGGGCCCGCGGCGGGCCACTGCTGAGGCGGCGGGGGCCCGTTCCACACGTTGGCAGAGTCGGCTGCGTCATCGTCCTCGCCCCAAGTGCCACCGATGTTGGTGGTCGGGGTGTGACCCCAAGGAGTCTTGGCGGCGGGCTGCGGCGGTGGTTGACCGCCGTTTCTCAAGTTAGCCTCCCATAAATCGGTCCCGAGGAAAGCGCCGCTGTTTACGTTCGGTTTCCAAGCTGGCGGGCCCCCGCCTGCCGTGGCTTCCACCTTCGCTCCGGGCTCTGGAGATCCAGGGACATCCCAGTTGGTGTCTTGGTTTACGTGTTGCTGGAAATAAACAGTTTAAATAAAATATTTGTAAATACTAAATAGTGCTAACTGCTAAACTTTTACTTTGTGAAAAAATTTACCATATATTATATTGACAGTATGTAATTTATGTAAAAATGTGAATACTCACTCCACCCCAGCCATCTTGACTATACAGAGCTTCCCTCATAGAAGAGATAGAGCTACTGAGCTCTATTTTAGCAGACGAAGCTCCACTGTTATTTCCATTAGTACCATTACCGGTAGGTCCGTTGGCGCTGGCGCCAGGGTTGGGGGGGTTGTTCGCCACACTACCATTTCCTGGATTGTTCGTGCCTGAGATAACAGAAAAAAAAGTAAAATATACAACAAAAAAAGAGTTACATTTAAAAACTATGATCGTCCACCTTTGTCTCTGAAAACAGGATAGCTATAATATTGTCGTTGTTGGCGCACTAAAACAACCCTTAAAAACTGATTGGAACATAATGGACTAAATACAAAAAACGTATTCAAAACGGATTGATGATAAAATGAAGCATTCACTGTGGTTTTTCTTATTGTGATTTCGTGATTCCTTTGGTTAATTAGATGGCGAATTATTATTATGCCGATACATTCCTAAATCCTAAATTGAGGCAAAAAGCTGATTAAGGATAATTTTATGATAATATTTTTAGGTAAGGATAATGTTAGTCAATTATGAAGTGTACTAGACTGGGTAAATTGCCGCGACTTGAAAGTTTTATTTACACCGTAGGCTAATTAGAATTTTAATTAAAAGCATTACAATTGGGTAGAAAAAACATGACTTTTATTTGAACAACAAATCGGATGCGCATGCTTACCGTTGCTGGACGGCGCACCGTTGCCGTTTGGCTGAGAATTTGGCATGTTCGGTGGAGAGCTCTGCCAACTCTGGGCCGAAGCACCACTTGTAGGCGGCAATTGATTGCTGTTTCCCTTGTTGCTATTCACTGAGGTGGAACATAACAATCTTTTGAGTACAACCTGTATTTATTTTGTACTAACCGTTCTCCGCGGTTTCACCCGCGTTAGTTTCGGAGATCCCGCGGGAATTCCGAGATAAATATTAACTTTTCTGCACCAAAATTTCATGATGATCGGTAAAAGCGTGAAAACGTAACAAACTCACTTTCGCATTTATATGTTAAGATTTATACATAAGCTTGCTTCAAAATTCACTATTCAATAAATCACAAATTAACTATTGATACAAGATTCCCAAAATATACTTCTCTCATTATTTTTCAGTACATATTAACAGTTTACTCACATTTCTCCAATCCCAATATTAATAAGAAAAACTTTAACATTTTTCTAATTTTGAACTGTGCTTATATTTTTTTTCGGTATGCCTTACTGCTTGCTGACTTACGACCTTTTCAGAAGTTAAACTTTATTTACTAAAACTAATTATAGACTATCATTAGAAGTAACGCAAACACAAATCGAAAACATGATTTATGCTAATGAATAGATAATTTTGTTTTCTGGTATTAAAACAACTTACTGTCCCCTTGGGAAGTAGGCGGCCGCTGAGCAGAGTTATTCCACTGAGTATTGTTAGTGCCGTTATTTGTTTGCCCACTGGTATTACCGCCCCAATTTCCAGCTAAAAACGAAAATTGCTACCTATAGTAAAGTCCTGTCAACCAAACAATGTTCAATACAATATTACAAATGTCTAAATACACTGTGGTAGACTAGATATGAATGTTGTAAACACAGGTCACAACTGCTTGAGTGTTTTGTGTATAGAAGATTGTATTGAAGACAGAAAACTACTTTTACGATCAGCCATGGCATGGATTCACTACTTAGAAATTGCAATATCCTCAGGAAATACCAAGCATCTATCTAGCTTTGATCTAGATTAGCTAGACAATTTGAAACTGGAAAATTCGGGAATATTTCGATATATTTTGCCCATATAATTATTGAATTGAATTGAAAGAACTTAATTTGACATAACACTTGGATAGTTACAACATACATTAATTTAAAAAAAGTATGAATTACCATTGTTATTTGCAGCAGGTGGACTGCCCCATCCAGTCGCCGCATTGAGGGAGCTCTCGCCGCCGCCGCAAAGACGCAGGCGAGGGTTGCCCCAACTGTCCAATTCTTTCAACTTCCCAACAATCCGCTTCTCGTTATTCGATAGTTCAATCATTGCATCAAATGTGAGATCACCATTCGCAAAAGTCTTCATAACTGGACGTGCAGCCGATGACGTCGCATCAACGACTTCAACATTATTGTCATGGTTTCTCCTCATCCAGGTATCATATCCATTTAAAATTCGAGTTTCGTTTGTTTTGCATATCATATTATTATGCGCAGACTTTTCGTTTAGTTGCGTCTTAACCATGCAAGGCTCATCTCGTATAATACAAACTGAGGATTTAAAAGCGTAATCAGACTTGTTCATATACTTCGGCGCCGCCGACGCCATCTTATACTTTAAGTTAAAGCTACTGAAATATGGGTCACTGTATGAGATACCCTGGACTGTTATGGCGTTAATCGTTAAAGGAATGCAGTATTCAGGCGTGTCGCCAATCTTTTGGTTTTGTTGGATACTATCAACAAACTCTACTATATAAATATTATTATCTACCATTTTTACACTAACTCGCTGACTTTCATCCTCTTCGACTCGCTTCAAAGCACCAAGTTTATTTGTGATCGCCACCAACACACAGGTGGAGTAATTACATTGCATTGGTTCGGTAACAGTATCAATATTGGAGTAACAATAATTCTTAATTAGATGTGGAACACATAATATTACAGAAACATTAGACATCAGACAATTATTATAAATACCCTTATTAGAATAATTTTCTACAATATCCACCTAACATTATACTTATTTTCACAGATTGCATATTGTTTCAATTAAAGACTAAGTAACAATGGTTCGTAGTGATGCAGTCAATAGAGCAGGTAGCAGTGTTAAGTGCCTCTATGGCAGAGGACAGGGGTGAGATCACCGCTCAAGCTGCTTGGGATTCACCTCCTAGCCCCGAGTGGCCCAGCCCTACAAAACACAATTCATACCATAAGTAACGGCACAGTAAAAATGATCACATGATTATAGCTTTGTCATTTACTAAGTCTACACAAAAACATTGGCTCACGAAAAAATAATTGTTTTAAATACCTTATAGGACGGACAAGAGGCTGAGCTGTATATCACAGATAATACGGGCTCGGCGGATCCTTTGGAACAGCTTTGCAGTCAGCTCAAGATTAATGATTATCTATATGAGGACAAAGAAATAAATATAATATTATTATGACAACATTCCACAACATTTTGAGGTTATCTCAAGGACTTATTTTATGACATAATAATATGCACATAGGTTATGTATAACATAGTATACATAGTACATACTGGTTCCTTAGCACAGACAGCATAATTTCAACAGATTATGGAGGAGCTGCGTGCAAATAAGAGTAAACAAAACTAGAAAACTCTGCCATATGGATCTGGAAACGCTTATTGCGCCATTCCTTTGCCCCTGTTGTATCAGAATACATTTGCATATAAATTGGATAGACGTATACACGCTCAAATTACGTACACTTCTATTGAGATATCCGCTAATTGTAAACAATAGAATTTCTATTTTTCTATAGACCATTTGGAAAGCAACGTAGGTAGATCAGATACATCAATTCGTATTAGGTATTTGTGTATTTCGGCCTTGAAGAATGGAGACCGCGAGCTGCGACTCGATGTCGAGTAGGTAGGTATCTACCGACTCGTGTCGTATACTACCTATACAAAGATAGGTAGGTACCTACCTATATCTATAAAATCATACTACAGTAGCTACCTACCTATATAGTACCTACTTACCTATCTGTATCTAGAGTGAAAGTTAGGGCGACCTATATCCAACGATCCAGACACTATTTCTACAGGACACGACTTCCTTAGCTACCAATAATAAGCTAAATCATTACATTCTATGCTTATCCATAATCCGATGAGGTATTGAATCGAAATTAGAAAAAAAATTCTTACGCGACACAGGCAAGCACAACGGTGTTATATTACGCGAAAGAGACGGTAGATTATACACAACTTGACGAAATCGTTCGATAGAGCGAGACATAAAACTGGCTTGAGAAAGCGATGCTGTAAATGCAAAGTGATCGAAAATGGAGTTTTTAAGTAAACTGTTATGGCCAAATTTTATAGAACTCATGTAACTTACATACCTTGATTATGTAGTTATTGGCACAAGAGATTTTTCACGATCACAATATCAAACCCCCGAGTACACACGGCTGGATGGAATGATTTCGTCGTCGCCAGTCGGGGTTCGCACGAAAAGGCACGTTATGCTTCTAATTTAAGATGTACGCTCGCGCCGTAGAAATGCGTACGACTGTGGCACTTTTATCTTAGTCGGATAATAATAATTTGCTATACATAGATACAACATTTTTATCTGTAGTCGAGTAGGTACATAGGCAGGTTCTATAGCAAAAATACTGATATAAATACACTTATGTCTATAGTACATAATAGGTAGTTGGTAGGTATGTACCTATCTAGCTATCTACCTATACTTATTATATTACTTATATTTTTATGCCAGTTACAGTACAGACCTATCTATCTATTGTAAGATTTATATTATAGATAGGCACGCGAATGCGATGAATACCTACTTGTCGATACCTAATTAATAGAAAATAAGGTGGGTTTCTTAAATACATTTGTAACCGATCGGAAATATCTAAGGAATTATCCCTAAAACCTGTCTAGTCATAACGAAAAAAAAATATTTCAAAACATGCATCCTACCACAAAGATGCATTAGCAGCTATTAATCTTCGAAATAGGAATAAAACTAAAATTTGATGTGGCACTTCGTAGATTTTATTAAAGAGCCAGTATTAGTTTGCAACTTTACAATACTGAGCAGTGAGCACGATTTCAAGTAAGAGCAAAAAAATTGCTACCGCCACGACTTGTGACTCGTAAGTCGAAAGTAAGGACGCCCCGAGTGTCAAATGTCAATCAATTATTTTAAAGCGGAGTTTTCATAGCTGAACACTTAATAAAGTTTGCCGTCATTTGTATGACACTTACCTCGGATTGAACTGAAGTAATAGTTTTTATCCGAAATATTATCAATTTATCACAAAACAAGTAAAGTCAGCTTCAGGTGTAAGCGAAGTGCGAACCTACTTACACCTACTTTTTTCACATTTTTGACACAACTTGAATGGCTCCACTACATTATCGGCGAGTACCAAAGACAAGAGTATTATATTATTTCATGCCTTCACTACATTGTCGCCGAGTACAGACGATTATACGCGATCACGATAGTGTAGAGGGCATACTCGGCTGTACTCGCCGATCATCGTGGGAATCGCCTGTGATCTAATTGAATTGAATTGAATTGAATGGAATTGAACTGAATTGAATTGAATTGAATTGAACTGCATTGAATTGAATTGAATTGAATTGAATTGAATCGAATTGAATTGAATTGAATTTATTTATTTCTCAGATACAATTTAAATGATATAAATATTACAAAGTATGTACCGAGATAGCCAAAATTTATACGTATTTTGATATCCTGATATTTGGATATCTGAAATATTAAATTATAAAATGCAAAAATTAATTATCAAATAAATTTGTCCTCTAAATATTCATTTACTGAATAATATGGCTTAGTCAACAAGAGATTTTTGAGGTTACGCACAAACACTTCGTCACTCACTTCATTTTTAAGATTAGCAGGCAGGCAGTTGTATAATTTAGGCCCGATAACTTTCGGGTTTTTTGTTGCAATTTGTGTACGGTGTGCGACAGGTCGTAACTGACCCGCCTGACGTGTTCAGCTTTTATGGCGCTCAAATGAAATTAGATTATGTTGGGTATAAAGTAAAGTAAAGGTAGTATTAAGACTTCGTATATGTACAGAGAGAATATTGTAAAAATACGGTGTTTTGTAAATATATCTCTGCATGAATCTCTTGGCTTACTACCTGTAATAATTTTTAGCACACGTTTCGCGGTGAGGTGTCCACATGATCGCCTATCACACGATCAACGATCATCGGCGATAATGTAGTGCAGGCATAAGGCGAGTAGACGATTATAATAATAATAGCTCAGAGTAAATATGATAATAGTATCTTTATTAATCTCAACACAACACAGTCATTACTAAGTAGGTACAAATTTAAGGGTACGACCTTTATTGTGAGAGACTGGTGTCTAATAAAATTCATAAAACTTATTTCATATTAACAATTTATTGACATAAATCAAGATAACATTATTTTCACTAGATGGCAGTTTATGGTTTATGTCACACAAGAAAGGAGTCCATAACATTCGTCCCCCCTCATATTTCGGTGATGAGACGTCGGGGCGGTCTCGTCACTCGCTGGCTACGACGTAATGGCGTTGGCGTAGAAGCTCCCTCCGATGTGAGTGAAACTGCCGCTTGGTTGGAAGGACCAGAGGATTGCGATGGTTGAGCGGAGGGACCAGGGGACGGGAATGGTGAAATGCGGGACTTTGGAGAAGAGGATGGCGGAAACAGATCTTTTAGAGTAGAGTGCTGATAGAATCAGTTGTCGATCCAGGTGTTGTGGGAGATATTGTTGCATGTGTCCCACTCTCCGGAATGGTGTTCATAGATGTTCGCGGAGAAAGTGCCCTATGACGTATGTGATGTGCATGTCAGTGTATTTCTTTTCCTGTTGGTGTTGTGATAATATATGAATATCTATCTGCCTTTGCGTGCAGCCACACCCCGTCTGCCACGTTTTTTCCTGTTGTGTTCTAACATAAACAGGATTACCTGGTGTGAAGTTAGGTGTACCAGACGACTCAATATTGGCTTGAATTTGTTGATACTGCAATTTTCTCCGTTTATCAGGCTTGATGTTGGATAGAAGACAGTTTAGTTGTCGGCCAAACATCATCTGTGCTGGTGATTTGCTAGTGGTGGTATGGGGTGAGTTTCGGTATGTGAATAAAAACTCCTTCAGAAGTCTAAAAATGTTTCCTTGAGTTGATACCATTCTTGACTTGAAGGTCCTTACAAACCTTTCGGCCAAACCATTAGTACGTGGATGATAAGGTGAGGAGGTATGTGTAAAATACCATTATTCTCACAGCACTCTTTGAACTCAGAGGAAGTAAATTGTGGACCATTATCAGAAACTATTTTATGTGGTAAGCCGAACGTGCAAAATATGTCATCCAAGGCTGAACATAAATTTCTTGTTGTAGTTCGTTTCATGGCCTTTACCTCTACCTATTTTGACAAAGCATCACATACCACAAGCCAATAATTGTCCTCAAAAGTTCCAGCGAAATCGATGTGTATTCTTTCCCATACTTGTTCGGGAATAGACCACAAATACACAGGTAGTTCCGGATTGTGTGGTCGGTTTGTCTGGCATCCTTTGCACATTTTTACATGGTTGTCAATGTCCTCGTCTAGTGATGGCCACCATACATAAAATCTAGTTTAATGCTTTCATGGTTGCTGTTCCTGGGAATCCTGGGTGACCTTGATGTAAGTAAGAAAGGATTTTTGCTCGCAGACATTCCGGTATAATCATTCTTCCTTGCCACAAAAGAATTTTATTTTCTACAAAAATTTCGTTTTGTTTTCTAAAATAATGTTTCAATTCTTTATTAACCTCACTTTCTCGCCAGCCTGTATTAAAAAATTGTACAACTTTTGATAGGTTTACATCAGTGGCAGTACTTTTCTTTAGAAGTTTTTCAGTAAGATGAAGGTCCGAAATTCTGGTTGTCACAAGACGTGATTCTATCTTGTGTACTACGCGCTCAGACGAAATTTCGTCTGAGACTGCGCGTTCTATTTTAGAAGGATTCACGTCCGTGTCAGGCAACCTTGAAAGGCAGTCTTCCAAAATATTTTGTTCCCCTTTTCGGTTTCGTTGGGCACCTAGTATATGTATTAGGGGTTTATGATCAATAACCAATGTGAATTTTGTTCCGCGTAGATATTGATCAAACTTTTTAATACCAAAGAATATAGCAAGGGCTTCTCGATCAATAACAGAGTATTTAGTTTCAGCTGAGCGTAGTTTCCTTGATGCAAAAGCGATAGGTTATTCGATGTCCTTATTCTTGTGGAATAATACCGCCCCCAAGCCCTTCTCTGATGCGTCGCATGCTAATAAAAGAGGTCTGTTTTCGTCAAAAGCTATTAGAGGCTTGGAAGTAGCGATACAAGATTTAGTTGCTTCGAAAACGTTACTTTCATGCTTTGTCCAACGCCATCGTTGTTTGCCGCTAGTTAATTCATGTAAATCTGCACAGAATCCATGTAAATGTGGTATGAACCTTTCGTAAAAGTTTACCAGACCAAGAAATGATCTTAATTCTTTTGGATTAGATCGTTCGGCAGCCTTAGTAATGGCGTCAAGTTTCTTTTTCATGGGTCGTATGCCATTTCGGTCTATTGTGTGCCCAAGGTATTCAATCTCATTCTTTAAAAATAAACATTTTTTGAAATTTACTTTGAGACCTGCTTTCTGTAACCGGTCGAAGACAAGGGATAAGGTCCATAGGTGTTCTTCCTTGTCTCTTCCAGTGACAGCGATATCATCAAAATATATGCCTACATTAGGGATGTCAAAAAGTAATTTATCTAGGTAATGTTGGAAAATTGATGGAGCTGTAGAAATACCAAATGGCATCCTATTGTACTGGAAGTAGCATTTATGTGTTGCTAGTGTTAGGTATTTCTTCGAATCAGGGGCAATTTCAAATTGAAGATAGGCGTCTTTGAGATCAATTTTTGAAAAGATCTTACCTTGTGTTAGTTTTTGTCGTAGTTGATCATAAAGAGGCACGGGGTGTAAATGTTTTATCAAAACAGGGTTAAGGGTGCTTCTGTAGTCTCCGTAGATCCTTATATCTCCATTTGGTTTTACTACGTTAACTGTTGGGGTAGCCCATTCGACTGGTATCAATTTGGGGTCTATATTTTCTATGATTCCTTCAGAAATGAGACGATCCAACTCTAACTCGATGTTTCTTTTCAGACCAAATTTGATGGATCGTGCTGGTAAATGTACGGGTTCTGCTCCTGGTTTGATATGAATGTTCACTTGATATACGTTGACTTTTCCCAGTTTTCCATCGAATAATTGTGCATAATAGGGTACTTGCATGAAATTTATAATCAGAAATTGTGTTAATATTTCAAAAATAGAGCCTTAGAAAAGCGTTATCGTGAAAGATTTACTAAAAAAAATTCAATAGTTTCCGAAATATTCAACTTTTAATTTTGTGAAACGGAACGTTGCAACGAAACACCAATCACAGCCACGCTTAACACATGACGTCACTTTTATTTTTTTAGGAAACATTTACCTCTTTCAGAGAAGGCAAAAGAAACTAAGTGCATACAGTCAACGCATATTTTCCATTTTCTGAAGTTTTTTACTTTAAAATGCACCGGTAAGATGCATTTCGATTCTTTACTGGAACTTTTGGAAGTAACTCGACACAGTTCAACCTTAATTTCGCTTTTGGATATTGAAGTTATCTGTCTGTCAGTGTCACATGACCTTGTCAATACGACAGTGACATTTCTATCACAGATTAATAAGGCGTAATTTTGAACAAGTGACGTCATTCCGCGTTTCGGCGGTAAAGTTTAAAGTAGGAACTTCGAAACGCTCTATTTCATTAATTTATGCATATATTTTTTTTTTTTTCTTGCTTTGTCTAAGTAGGCCATATATCTTTAAAATAGACTGAAAAAAAAATTTCATGCAAGTACCCTATTATGTATGATTCGTTCAAGTGACAAAGGGGTGACGATGGAATCTATATAATGCTTCGTAAATAAATAATTTGCAAACACTTAGCACCTTCGAGACTTTATAAACAAACCTGGTTGGATGGCATCTAGGAAGGTGCAATTATTTTGCGATTATGCGCGAGCACGATAGGTATACTCGGGTGTACTCGCCGATCATCGTCTATGATCGCCTGGAATGCGTTCCGTGGCTTTGGATGTAGTTAAAGTAGTTAAAATTTAACTCATTTGAGTTGCAAATGCAACCCGAGTTGCAAATCGATCGAGTTGTTTTTATAACTTCGAAATATTCTAAAAATTCCAGCGCCATTTGTTTTCTCTCAACTCACATTGTGAAATAAGGTACTTGCATGAAATTTAAGAAATTGTGTCAATATTTCAAAAATAGAGCCTTAGAAAAGCGTTATCGTGAAAGATTTACTAAAAAAATTTCAATAGTTTCCAAAATATTCAATTTTAATTTTGTGAAACGGAACGTTGCAACCTCAGAAGAATAACTTATTGTTCTGAGGTTGCAACGAAACACCAATCACAGCCACGCTTGACACATGACGTCACTTTTATTTTTTTAGGAAACATTTACCTCTTTCAGAGAAGGCAAAAGAAACTGAGTGCATACAGTTAACGCATATTTTCCATTTTCTGAAGTTTTTTACTTTAAAATGCATCGGTAAGATGCATTTCGATTCTTTACTGGAATTTTTGGAAGAAACTCGACACAGTCCACCCTTATTTCGCTTTTGGATATTGAAGTTATCTGTCTGTCAGTGTTACATGACCCTGTAGATACGACAGTGACATTTCTATCACAGATTAATAAAGCGTAATTTTGAATTAGTGACGTCATGCCGCGTTTTGGCGGTAAAGTCTGTAAATGTAGGAACTTTGAAACGCTCTATTTAATTAATTTATGCATAAATTTATTTTCTTTTTCTTGTTTTGTTTAAGTAGGCCATATATCTTTAGAATAGACTAAAAAAGAAAATTCATGCAAGTACCCTATTATAAGCTTTTGTGACTAGGACACCACCCTTTTGTTCGTAAAGACATTGATTTCTTTATCTTCTTCTTCTTCTTTAATAATTGCGTCTATAATAATAATTTGCCAATGACAATGTTTCTTATTAACAAAAATCTCTTCATCTACTTCTTCAATTATGGTGAAACGCCAATGACAATGTTAGATTGTTCCCCAAGTTAAAACATGGCTCTCTTGAAAACCAGTTTCATGCTCAGGGTCCAAAATACATGCTGAAAAGTGACTGAAATAACGAAGACAAAACGTGACACGCGTGTTTTCGGTACGGCTTTCACTCGTCAACAACCGATTTCTTTATCAACGAATTCGGTTTTTGACGCAAACTTCGTCACTTCTTAAATGTCACGTAACTGTCAGAGTGAAAATTAACTTGCTTCGGAGATGGTTGTTTGGTTGCTGCGCTCTAAGCCACGGAACGGGTGAAACGACGCTCTGACAGCTGTCAAAGTAAAATTTCACCAAGCCACGGAACGGGTAGAGTGCGCACTCGAGTGCGCTCGAGTGCACTCGCGCGAATCGACGAAACCAGTATGTTCTCTTATTCGTCTGTGGACGAAACTGCGACCCGTGAATTGTCGGTTTTTTGGACAGGGAGTCGCCTGTGGTTGCATTCTTCTTCATTCATTTCATTTCATTCATTCATTCATTCTTTAGACATAAGTCTAGTTAGTTTGTGCATAAGTCTAGTTAATTTGTGGTATATTGTGCATTCAATTTCCAATTGGCAATTTGTGTTTACTTGTTTCACCAAATCACCATTATTGAGCTATCAGGCAGATCAGATAATATGTAGACAGAAATACATAGAATCTACGTCAATCATTGCTGTATCAGACAGCAATGTCGTTTTACAAAAAAAGACTATGCCGCGTCGGTTTTGGAGTGTAAGAAGGTATCTCAGGATGCCTTTATCTGAGGCTGGGGATCAATATTCCGTATGGGTGAGTAGTTTTCTTTGTTCTCATATCGTTTATTAATAATTTAATCGATAGTAAAAATTTACAATTTAATATTAATTTAAAAAGTTTATCTTAAGTTTGTGGTAGCTACTTATTTGTAGTTGATTGCTCCATTATATTTTTTTTTGTATTTTTTTTGTCTTAAAATAATAATTACTACCTGCCCATTTGCCCCCCATGACAAAAAAACTATGTAGGTACCTACCTCAGTAAAAATTAACTAGGACATGTACTCATTTTACCTAGGATACTTTATTCTTAATGAATTTTTATTTTCAGGTGGGCTTAGTGTACATTTTTAATTTAATCGTCGGCACTGGGGCCCTGACTCTCCCCTCAGCGTTTGCGAGGGCGGGATGGGGGCTCAGTACGATATCTCTGGTGTTTCTTGCTTTCATGAGTTTCATCAATGCCACATATGTTATAGAAACTATGGCATGTGCCAATGCTGTGTTCAAATGGAAGAGGTTGCAAACAATAAAGAGAGAGAGTGTAAGTAGAATAATAAACTGTGTCTACAAAAATTAATAACACTGAATTTCTGTGCTTACATTGTTATCATGTTGTTATTTATACTTATTGTACGTAATAAAAAACAGTATTATGTATACCCGGTTAAAATACTAATAAATAAAAATATTTCAAGACCAAATTTTTTTAAAAGGGTTGAACTTTGTAATTGAACTATTGAAGTAAGATTCAATTAATAATCAAGTCGAGAGTTTTCCTTCTTTTTTTGAGCAGGTTATGCTGAGCTCAAAATAATAATTAATTTTTTCTTGCTTAGGTTCAAGAGCATGAATCTGATGAGGAACCCACTACCTCACAGAGGTCATATGGCGAATTAGAAGAACCCCTAGTATGTGGTGCCTCAATACCAGCACGATACTATAGTTTAGACCGACGCGTGGAGCTTGGGGAAATGGCCAATTTGTTCTTTAACAAAACTGGAAGAACAATGTTTTATTGCATACTTTGTGTGTATTTGTATGGGGATCTGTCAATATACTCAGTAGCTGTGGCACGTTCTATTGTGGATGTAGTATGGTAGGTACTAGGTATTCTGTTTTGTGATAATAAAACTAACATACAAATATCACAGAAATGCAGATGGGTTACTGAAAACTAGTCATTATAACAAAAGTTTCACATGTACCTACACAATATAAATGTATGTAAAAACAAAGTATTATCATTAATATTTAACAGGCTGTGTATCAAATTTGCAAATGGTAAGAATTTGTCTCAACATTTTATATGTACATGTGTTATTTTGATTATTATAATGAATGACCTTGTGAGAATAAGACAAGACTATCTTCTTGGGCACAAATACTTTTTAAATAGATTCATAATTTTATACATAAATATGTGTGGAGCAATTAAAATATATTGTGTATGTATTATACAATATGTTAATCATCTCATGAATACTTGTTATCAAAAAATAATTATTATTTGACCAAGTGTGCTCTCAACTGTTAATGTACGTTTTACAGAACAACAATATTTAACAGAAAATGTATTAAATTCTAGCTGCTTTGATTTAGTTTGGTAACTCTTTTTTCAGGATAAAAATTGTGTCCAAAAAATCCAGTATAATTTATATTTGTGTGCTAAATTTATCTAAATCTACTCAGACTCTAGTGAGATAGTGTAACAAACAGCCAATTAAACATCTTAAAAAACTTTCGCATTTAAAATATTCTTGGGATAAATCTTTATAGGTCCTCCCTCATTCAAGAATTCTGATCTGTCTATGGATCCCTTGTAATAATAAAGGCTCGTTTTTTTTTTCTGTATTTACAAAGTCTTTTAACTCAAATACTACCACTTTCGAGTTGAGAATCTGTCGCCAATCACCTAGAAAAAGTTTGTGTTTCGGCATCCTCATTCGAAAGCCAGTTCCTTATTCCAGGCTAGGTAGGTGTATGTGTATCCGGTGAGCTGTGGCCTAACTACAAACGCCTAACCTGTTAGAAATTAAAAAAATACAAAAAAATTACTTTCATATTATAACTTGTTGACATTTCTTCAACTTTTCTGAATGGGCATGTTGACTAATTTTTTATTTTTTAGTCCGTCTTGTAGATTATTAAAAAATATTGGACACGTATTTTTTCTTTTTTTAAGTAATCAAAAAATAACGACGATATATTGAGTTGAAATTTCGCGTGACGTCACTATTCTGACAATTTGTATGGCGGTTTTGCGGTTAGTGACGCCATGACCTCCTCTTCCTAAACTTTAATGCGCTTTATCTCTGTATATTTTAATTTATTTTAAAAAGCAAAAAATACGTGTCTATTGTTTGTTTATATTCTAACTGACGGACTAATTAGAATTTTGATTTTCTATAGTAGTCAACATCCTTATTATACATTACTAGTTGTCCCCCGCGATTTCATCCGCGGTAATTTCGGAGGCCCCGCGGAGGTTGCGGGAAAAAAGTACTCTATGTCCTTCAGTTCCCGAGGGAATTCCGGGATAAAAACTATCCTATCTTTTAAGTTGGACCATATTATAAATGGTTGCAAAATTTTATCAAAATCCGTTCAGTAGTTTCGGAGTCCATCGCGGACAAACAACGTGACACGTGATTTATATATATTAGATGATTATATGATCTTTGGTATATTGTATGATATAATAATTATACCAGTAACCTTGACCGGTTTTAATTAATTGCTAATTAACATGATCAGAAGGTTCTGACCATTTGCTCTACACATACTTACTAAATTTAATTATTTAATTATCTTTAAGTTACTATACCTACAACTTTAGCCAAAAGGGGACATTATGTTATTTTCCAAGTGATTTTTTTTTTCATTTTCTTTTATTAAAAAGGTTTGTCGTCGTAATCTTAATATATTAAAACCAACATTAATCTGTCTGCATATAAAATGCTTTGTCCTGAATGACTGATGGATCAACGCACAGCCTAAACCGCTGACCGTAGAGACCTGAAACTTGGAGGGTGTATTCTTTTATGATGTAGGCATCCGATAAGAAAGGATTTTTGAAAATTCAATGCCTAAGGGGATGAAAAGGGGTTGCAAAGTTTGTATGGACCAGTTCCGCGGGAACTTCGAAATTGTCGCGGGTGAAACCACGCGGGACAGCTAGTAATCCTTAATATAATTCTAAAACTATCAATTAAAAATCAAATTGGATAATTTCGGCTTCCTCGCTCCTTCCTGCGCAAAATCCTGACTAATGTCATAAATGCGAATGTTTGTTTGTCACGCTTTCGCGCATTAACTACTCAACTGATTTTTTAATTTTTCATACACGTTGTCAGGAGACAGGGATACAGAAGAGGATATAGAGCACTTTTTATCCCGGAATAAAATTTTCTTTCGGACTTTTGAAAATTAAAATTCTAATTAGTCCGTCAGTTAGAAAATAAAAAAACAATAGACACTTATTTTTTGATTTTCAACTAAATGAAAATATACAGATTACAGAGATAAAGCGCATTAAAGTTTATGGTGGGGGCTCGTGAAGTCACTAACGCCATACAAACTGCAATTTCAATTGAATTGAAATTTCAACTCAATGTATCGCCGTTATTTTTGACTAGCTGTGCCCCGCGATTTCACCCGCATGAAAGGCTTTAATACAACAACTTTTTTCCCGACATCCGATTTCAATGAAACAAAGCCTACATGTAGCTCCAGGCTAAGCTTAATCTACCTGTGAAAACCGCATGACAATCGGTTCAGTAGATGCGATGATTATCGCGAACAGACAGACAAAAGAATTTTAAAAACTTTTTTTGGGCTTGGTTATTCCTTTTTTTATCAACCCTCTCAATTTAAGGTAAAAATATTCAATTTACAGAATCACGGGTTCTACTCTTTTATTATAGTATAGATTACGTAAAAAATAAAAAAATAAAGTGTCCAATATTTTTTATTAATCTACAAGGCGGACTAAAAAAACCTTGGAGAACAGCTATTAAAGTTATATAGATTAGTGAAACTTTTCCATAGGTTGTAATGGAACAAATTAAAATAATGTTAAATAGATAGAAAACTCTTTATTAGCAAAAGCAATTTTTAATAACAAAATATAAAAAACATCTCCAGTTACATGTACTCTTTTGTTGGACAGATTTAGAGAAATTAGATCAGGTGCTCCCAGTTCAGGCATGGACTAATTAAGCCAGAGATTCTCAAACTTATTTCTTTACCGCCCCCTTTGAAAATCAATTATTTCTCAGCGCCCCCAATTTTTTATACACTCCTAAAACTTAAAAAAAAAACACAATTTCATTCCAGTGATAGCAATCATAACACAACTTTATAATATTAAGAATTTATTGTAATCAAATCAAAAGAAACAATCTAGATAGGTAATAAATATAAACTAATTATTCGATATTGAGTAATAGGTAGGTTTTAATTTTAGTGAATTTTAAAATATAAAGTACCTAAATGAAATCACAATTCAACCATCGCCCCCATTTTTATCTGGGCCTCCAACGCCTCCAACGCCCACAGGGGGTCGTTATCGCCCATTTTGAGAAAGACTAAATTAAACTATGGTCCATGGTTCAGGTAAAAAGGGGTCACGCCTTCGAGCGTGCGTGCACTACCACGCGACCGGAGACGTACAGAATTTTATTTTGAACAATGGGCGTGAAGACAAAATTTTAATTTTTAGTCCATCTTGTAGAAATATTGGAGACGTATTTTTCCTTTTTTTATATAATCAAAAAATAACGGCGATACATATTGAGTTGAAATTCCGTGTGACGTCACACGTGTTTATAGGACCAACTACAACTTTGATTTTTATACCTTGTCATCATGCCCATTACTTAATTTTCTGGTACATATGTAAAAGCACACAAAAGTCCCCCCCCCCCCCTCTCTTCGTCTCCGCCTAACCGTAACGTAACTCTTCCGTCGCTTTTCTAGTTCGACAGTGCCGCAGAACGTGACGGAGCCGGACGCGGTGGAGCAACTGGCGTGCTTCAACGCGACCTCGGGCTACGCCGCCGCCGCCGCCGGCGCCGCGTACACCCGGCTCGACTGCTACCGCGTCGCGATACTCACTTTCGTGGGCGCGATGGGGCCCTTCGTGTTCTTCAACGTGCAGAAGACGAAGTACCTGCAGCTGTTCACAACGGGCATGAGGTGGCTCGGTGGGTGTTCACTATAAATCCTCAATAATAGAGTAGTATAAATGCGAGTTTATTTGTGGGCGTCCAAGCAAAAAGGGGTACCAATTCTCAGTATTTAGTTTCTGAGATATAAGAGGTTTTGTCAAGTCTCATCTACAATAATAAATAAAAACCTATGTAACAAGCAACTTTTATACTTAAAGATTTTTCTCAAATAAAGATTTTTCAGAATTTCAACTTCAAATGATAAAAAAAATTGTGCTAGTTTTTGATTATTTTTTCAATCCTTACTATCAATTGACTATTCTAGATACCGAATCTAGTATTAACTCAATAACCCAAAACTCGTACCTTTTTGCTTGGACGCCCGCATTTGTTTGTTACTCTTTCACTACGCGTTTGCTCGCTTTAACTGTGCCTTAACGGTTCAACCGATAATCACGACGTGACGTGACGTGAAACGTGTATACGTTGTCAGGGGTACAGAAAAGAACATAGGGTATTTTTTGTCTCGGAATTCCCGGAGAAGCTCGGAAATGAACCTGACTGAAACCGCGGGGACCAGCTAGGTCAATATAAATCTTTACTAATATTATAAACTAGCTGTGCCCCGCGGTTTCACCCGCGGCAATTGCGGAGTTCCCGCGGGTATTCCGAGATAAAAAGTACCCTATGTCCTTCTCTGTACCCCTGACAACGTGCATGCCAAATTTCATCCAAATCCGTTCAGCCGTTTTTGTATGCGAGGATAAAGAGCTCGAAAGCGCATTTTCAACTGACTTGCATTTTATCGTCACTGCTCAGCTCCTATGTGTCTTAGCGTTATGTTATATAGCCTATAACCTGCCTAGGAGTATGGACTACAATCGGTTAAAATCCCTTCAGTAGTTTTTGACCCAAGCGTGCACATACAGACAGACAAAAAATTTGCTGATTGCAATTTTGGCATCAGTAGGATCGATCACCATTCGTCCTCCAATATGAATTTTGAATATATATTCAATGTACAGAATTGACCTCTCTACAGTTTTATTATAAGTATAGATGAGAGTTTGTTTGTTACGATCATGTTACCGATCATCATGAAATTTTGCACACACCTTTTGTGCCGGAATTTCTGCGGGAACTTCGAAATTACCGCGGGTGAAACCGCGGCGAGCAGCTAGTATTTTTGTATACGAAATTTGCGGTCCGAAACGTGTGCACCGTGTGTTCCAGCGTTCGGCATAATGATATCGATGGCGATCCACCTGCTGGCGCGCCTCGGGCCGCGCGGCCGCCCGCCCGCGTTCGACGTCACCGGCATGCCCACGCTGTTCGGCGCGTGCGTGTACTCGTTCATGTGCCACCACTCGCTGCCGGGGCTCGTGAGCCCGATCCGCGGCAAGGAGCGCCTCGGCCTCCACCTGGCCATGGACTACGCGATCATTGCGACCTTCTACTTGCTGCTCGCGTTCACCGGCGCGTTCGCGTTCAAACACCTCGACAGCCTGTACACGCTCAACTTCGCGCCGCGGGACGACGAGAACGTCCTCCTGGAGGTGGTCGAGTACTTCCTCGCCCTGTTCCCGGTGTTCACGCTGTCCACCAGCTTCCCAATAATCGCTATCACGCTAAGGAACAACATGCAGAGTTTGTTTTTGGACACGTCGCGTTTGGACACGTACAATTTCGTGTTGAGGAAGCTATTGTTCCCCGTAGTGGCGGTGGTGCCGCCGCTGTTGTTGACGTATTTCTTAGAGGACATCAGCGTCCTCATAGAGTTCACCGGCTCGTACGCGGGCACGGGGATACAGTACCTGATACCGACCTTCCTGGTGGTGTCGGCTCGCAGGCACTGCGCCAGTTTGCTCGGCCTGGGCGTCGCTAATCAATACAAGAGCCCCTTCTCGCACGTCGCCTGGGCCATATTCGTGCTCCTTTGGGCGTCCGTCTGCGTAATACTTGTGTCCGTCAATATTTTTGAAAAGAAATTATCATGACACTAGTTTTTTAAATGTTAAGTACTTACATTGTAACTTTGCAGGCACTAACTAATAGGCTAACTATAAATAATATGTTGAGCAAGGACTATTGTAAATTACCTACTTACGAAATAATATTCTATCGTTGTATGTGTATGTTATTTATACATTATTTGAATAATATTTTTTACTCTTATATTATAGTTACTGAACTACATATTTTGTAAATGATAAGTGTGGTGTAATAATGATATGATAGTGACATGTTGCGGTAAGTCCGTCCACGGTAGAAGTTCAGCTATGTACTCTTGTCTCGAATTCTGCGAATTTTTAT
Organism: Zygaena filipendulae; assembly: GCA_907165275.2. Classification (NCBI taxonomy): domain Eukaryota; kingdom Metazoa; phylum Arthropoda; class Insecta; order Lepidoptera; family Zygaenidae; genus Zygaena; species Zygaena filipendulae. The sequence continues at coordinate 9,362,299 of OU015659.1, forward strand.
CGGTTTTGTGGTTGAAGTTCATATAATTCGAGACTTGATCTGTGACCGAACTTTCCCCAACATACATACTATAAAGTTGTATAGTAAATTAATATAATGTTAAAACGCACAGTTCGGGAACTGCCTAGAGTTGCGTGTAATTTTATTATGTTTTAATTTCTAGTCTACATGTTGAAGGTTTGGCCACGACGATTTCTTGCAACGACACAGTCGCTTCGGTCGCTTGCTGTTGTGTCGATGTAGTCGCGATGCAGTATCGATACATTCGCTATACATTAAAAATAATCGTTAAGGTTCTGTACCTATAGGCTCTATCGGCATAATCAGATGCGTTGGGAATTCGGCGTAGTAATGCGTTATCGATCGATACGTAAGTTCAGTCAATTGGCCTCGAAGGTGCTTCTCCAGTTCTAGATATTAATCTTAATATATATAAATCACGTGTCACGTTTTTTGTCCGCGATGGACTCCGAAACTACTGAACGGATTTTGATAAAATTTTGTAACCATTTATAATAATATGGTCCAACTTATAAGATAGAATAGAATAGAATATACTTTATTGTACACCAAAATAATTTTACAGTGTGTTTACAGAAACTTATAACTAAGGGCATACAAATAGATAGGATAGTTTTTATCTCGGAATTCCCGCGAGAACTCCAAAATTAATGCGGGGAACAGCTAATCTCCGTAAACTAAATTGTCAGGGGTACAAAGGACGTAAAGTACTTTTTCCTGGAATTCCCGCGGGAACTCCCGAAATTACCGCGGATGAAATCGCAGGGGACAGCTAGTAAAATATATAATTTTCAATCGAATAGGGCTGATTCAACGGGCAAGATCTACCGTCACGGTTCTACAGTAGATGAATAAGCATTTTTAATACGCTATTTCAAAGTTGCTTCCAGAATCCAGAGGCAGCGAAATTTCGTATTTCATTGGATATTGATGGAGTTTCGTATGGATATTCTTATAAAATTCCTTATTTATCACCGGGAAGGACCCTTCTAGTTGCGTCCCCTCTTCCCACGATGTCGCCTAATCAGTGGTGGTATAGAAGTCCTAGACTAACTGCAACTGCATCACTTATATCGCGCGTTGCAAAATGCGCCAAGTGATCTTTGCAGACATGCAGTTACATACTGACTACGGAATCGTTCCAAAAAAAATCGTCGTAGGCGAAGGCTTCAGTTGGAGTATCAGTTGTATTAAAGGTAATTTCGGTTATGGGGCAAGAATGACATAGATTCCTCAAGTATAGAGATTGCTCCATGATGAAAGAATAACATCATCGTCGTATTTTCTTTTGATTGCCCAGGTCGCAAGATATAGGGGGTAGCCACAATTGCTTCATATCCGAACTTAACTTATGTGTTTAATGGAATTAAGATTCATTTTGTGAACAAATTTAATCCACACTAGCTGTGCATCCACGTGAGTTTCGGAATTCAAGCAATTCATTTTTATATACATAATAAGAAGACTTCGCATTTTAACTTTTAGGTACTTTTTCTAATAGCGTTATAATACTTTGTATCACAAGCGAATCATAATAATATAATTATGCTCAAAATTCGTAAAAATGAAATGTACTTAGGTATCATATTGTCTTCCCAGTACGTCAAAGATGTTTTTTCAAATTCTGATTAAAAAAATATTTGTGATTAAAACACAGGCGGATTATTTTTTGTTAAAGTTTTAAATGTTTGATTATTTAGTTATTTTATATTTTCCCATGAGTGATATGGATAGTGGCACAACTCACACCCTTTTGGCAGGGCCACCAACTCATTTGATATCTGAGTGGATAGAAAAAATAATCATAATACATCAGAATTAATGTTTGGATCAAAGCAGGGTTATCAAATTGTTAGGAACAGGAATAGTTTGCGTGTGTTGATGGATTCAGATAATGAAAATGGGAAAGGGAGCGTTCAAGTATTACGTAACGCAATTTTTTCTTTGTGATTTTTGACACCTTCCTCCCCTAACGCGCCGTAACGTTTTTCTGTACCCCCTAGTAGTATGTTACGTAATGCGTGGTTCAAACCCCCCCTCCCGTCCCCGTAACGCATCGTAACGTTTTACAAGACCCCCCCTCCAAATTCGTTATTAATAGTTGAACGCTCCCAAAGTGGAACGCAAAATATCAATTATGATAAGTATATGAAACCAATGTTGGTAGTACTACCAGAAGGGGTGACACATGTGGATACAATATGTATTAATTAAGTTAATAATATCCTAATTAAGGACTGAAAACTATTAAAGTTTTATAAAGAAGAATTAGAAATATATCGCCATTTTTTCATAAAGAATTATTTTGAAACGCTTTAATACTTTAATGATATTAAAAGAACATAGTAACTTGAACTCCGGGGGTTTATAATGTATAGTACCTTATATCCTTTTACCTTTTACTCGAAAGCATAACCGACACAATCCAAATACTACCTAGGTCCACTTAAAAATTCAACTTATGGGCAATCACCCCGGTGCTAGAGAATATACCCGATAAAAGCCTGCCATTTTCGGGTTTAAACCCGAGTTTGCAATTACCGTTGAATTATAAACTCGAAAAAGCAGGCTTTTATCGGGTTTGATCTCAAGAAAGGGTTGATTTCCCATCTTATAACTCAACGGTAACTGCAAACTCCCAGAATACCATAAAAACAATAAAACGTCATTTTTATAAGGTTGAATTATTTAATCCATCATCATTATTATTACATAGTTTGTCACCTATCGCGTACACAAGCGACGTAAGCCTTCCATAGCTCAATTGACTTTGGCATGAAGTAACAGTTTGTGCGGCGTGGCGATCCATACGGTACTTTGTGACCACAGCTCACCGAATGTAAAACACTATTTAAGTTTGCTATAAGCACTAACTAGTGGAAATTATATAGACGCTGACAGTCACCTTGGGGCTTGGATAGACGCAGGGATGCGGCTTGAGCTGCTTGCAAATCAAATGTATGAATTAAATTATCAATTTAACTGAAAGTGAAAACTTCAATAAATAATAGTTATAATGAATTTTGGTGCAGGAAATGGGGCTATATAATAAAATGCCACACCAAGACAGATTCACGGAATATGACAAATATTGTGAATGGGAATTATTTTTGTGCCATCCCTTTACTCTGCGTACTCTTACGGAACAACCTATAATCTATTTTAAAAAGCTTTAAAGCGGGTTTTGTACATAATAAATTAAGAGTTTTAAAAACCGGCAGAACTTCAAAGAATTTGAAACAAATACGAAACTCACTTATGCAAAGAAATCGGCAAAATTGGGTGTTGTCAGCGTCTTAATGTCGACATTTACAAATTTTCAAACGATATCATAAAAGAGCACTGAGATCACCGATTAGATAATAGGTTATTTTAAAGGACGCCTAGATGTCGACTATTGTCTTGCGATGACTATATTAACGTGAAAATTACACACGGACATAAATACGTAATAAATTCGACTAATAATTATGTAATAATCCGATGAGAAAATGTCTTAATAATTATTATTTTAATAATATATTATTACAATTATTTTAATGCGAGCTTCCAAATTGCGAATATCGAATATATTTTATAACTGTGCCGAATATTTAAACAAAATTTCGTTTACTAAAAATATCTCTCGCTTGACGCTTCAAAATTCAAACAATGATATTATTATAAAAAGATCAAAACTATATTATAATTATACATACAATGAAGATTAAAAGGAGAAAAAAGAAACATGTTTTTTACACAATCAATCAACACAATGACATGACATACCGACTTAAACAAAGGAAGTGATGAGATAATTAACAATAATTATAGTAATACCCTCCATTCATCCGCAACAGAATGACGGCAAAAACGTTTAAAACATCAGTAGCAAACAGCACTGGCAACACTGTCTATAAATATGTCTTTATTGTATTATTTAATACTTTCGTGTTGAAAAAATTCGAACGGCAAACGACGGTCATTTTCACAAAAAAAATAAAACCATCGTTCACTTCGAACAATAAATACTACTAATTTTGGACTAACAGTATTTAGACAACACTATTCATTATAATCAATAAATAAATTTATTCAATAAATTCATCATTCGAAATTTCTTATATTATATTATTTTGCATGAGATACGAACATGTTATTTTTAGACTTTCTATTGTAGTTTTGAGTAAAATTTACAAGAAATGCTATGGCTGGTGCATTGGATTCGCAATTCGTACAATAAATCGTGTTTAGAACGCATCCAAACTGCCTCGCAGTCGACTCGTAGCCTAGTTCGACCTATGCGATAATTTAGTCAAGTCGCAAGTAATCCAAATCAATCGTACTACGTTCGCGCACAAGCGAGAGGCGTATAAACTCGACTATAACTACAGAAAGAACTTGTATAGGTACACTAGTAGTGGCTATTCGCTCGAATAAATATAATTAAATGGTTTGATTCGACCAAATTAGTTGAAACTTCTGAAATAACCACTCGACTAAATTACTAGCGTAGTACGAACTAAACTTGAGGGACGCGGGCGGGGGAGTGATATACTTTGGTCGACTTGCATCAACAACCGAAACACGAGTTTGTAGTTTTAACTTGAATACCGTCCAAAAATGTAACCTAATTAAGTTAGATTGAAGATTCAACTCTAAGTTAACGTAAAGTAAGTTTTAAATATAACCTTTAGCTCGATTCCAGTTAAAACTTTGCTTTATCGAGATTAAGTGATTGGTGCGAGCCGCCAATAAAGATGGTCACATTATATAATCGACTTTTTGTGCGAACACAACGATATATGAAATCAAAGGGTTTTTTTTATTTAACGTCAGTCAAGGACCAAGGTATATTAACAGTCGGACGATTTGGAATTTTTTTTTTAGCCCGGTTGAATTACATTAGCTGTCAACGTGCACTAAGTTTGTTAGAGAGAGAGAGAGAGTAAGACTGGAAAAGGATAATAGTATACAAGATAACAATAACTAGACCTAAATCCAGCTCGCAAGTTTTAATGAGTAATAATAAAACCTATACCTGAAAGTACATCACAATAAATACTATGAACTACGTAAGGTTACTTTCGTTTATTTTTATTTATTTTTATACAGAGCGGTATGCGACCTCGACCGAAGGCGATGCGCCGTGTCGGGGGTGAATTTACAGAAACTCGTCGACCAGCGCCGAGGTTGGAACACAAGGGGAACATTCAATATATTACCATTCGCGACGTACCATCTTAAAAAAAAAAAAACAAACTGAACGCGTGAACTTGCATCCGTTTCGTTTTTTAAACACAGTTATATATTTCAATTCGATCAAATCGATTACTCAATATTATTTTTACGATAAATCTAATTCGAGTATGGAAACAAGAATGAAAGTGTAAAAGCCAAAATACGAAAACCGAACTCGCTGGGTAGAAACGACGAGAACCAAAACCCACTATCGTGTGCAGACACTGCGGAGAGAGGGAGCGACCGGTGAACGCAAACACAACACTATACAGGATGTTAGATTAAAAATGGAGGATTTATTGAATATATCAACATAATAATATAGTGAGCGTTTTTTTTTTAAATGTACCTAATTATTAATAATCCAATCTAAAAACATTATTCAGAAAAACTGATTGCGCAAAAAACCGACGCGCTGTCGAATCATACGCATACCTAAAGGTCATCGACCTGCATTTACTGTTTGATTTATCGGTGTTTATTTTTATAAGTTTCAACTATCGTGAGGTCGAATATGTCCCTCGTAAAAACTATTATATCTAACGCCAGAAAATAACTTGGACTTCAAGTGAACTGCCCCCCTAGCCAAATTGACATTCTACAATAGTTAACGTATAGAGAACTAAGTAACAAATCGCCATGTCACAACTTTAGTTTTAAGTGTTCACGTGAAATCGGGGGGGCCGGTCTCGGTGTACAATTACAACTATACTTTAGGTTTCACCTACGTATGCGCTCCCGTACGTTACTGCAGAGTTGGTGCTGTCACTTGTATCTCGGGACATTGCATTGTTTGATTTCAATGGGTTAGTGTTCTATTTGCGTCCACTATACTGACGGTGACGGCTCACGGTCCATTTTATATGTGTGTGTGTGTGTCTTTCTATGTGTGTGTGTGTATGTGTGTGTGCCCCCAGCGAACGCTAGTGCTATCTATTGTGCGCTACAAACGACTACAGCGGCTATAAAGTGGACGGCGGCACTGTGATGTGGTTGCGGCGCAGCGCGTTGCGGAACGCGTCGAGCGAGGAGCGCAGCGTGAGGCAGAAGCCGCGCGACGCCGGCACCAGCGGGAAGTCCGGCGGCGGCGCGTCGGGCGCGGCGGGCGCGCCGTTGGAGAGCGCCACCCAGCCCTCGAGGCGGCGGCACAGCGCCGCGCCGGTGGCGCGCACGTGCCGCACTATCTCGTCGCGGAACGGCTCCGGCGGGTTGGACACCATCTTGGTCATCGACTGGACGAGCTTCAGCAGCACCATTTCGTTGTACATGCGCGAGTTCTCCTCGCCTTGTTGGGTGCCTGCGGGCGCGGCGAACGGTCATTCATGTTGAAATTGAAAATAACTTTATTTGGCACAACACACACAACATGCCAAACGCTGGCCGTTCGGAGTTCCCGCGAGAATTCCGAGATGAAAAATACCGTATGTCCTTTTGATAACGTGTATGCCGAATTTTGAAATTTCTGGGGGAATTCCGGGATAAAAATACCGTATGTCCTTTTTCTGTACCACTAAAATACTAGTCAGGATCTTGTTAAAATTCTCATTATATTATTGTTTCTATTTAAAACATCTTTTTTTTTCATAGGCGAAATGCCGGATAACAGTTTAGACCTAATACCTACCTATAGTATATTTTCTACTAGCTGTTCCACCGCAGTTAAGTCGCGTCAATTTCGGAATTACCTCGAGAACTCTTTATATCAAGATGAAAAGTATCCAACGTTACTTTATGTCACTGTAGCTCGTGATGACAGATGGTGTGTATGTGTGTGCATGTATGTGTGTCTGTGCGTGTGTGTGTACGTCTGTGCGTGTGTGATGTCGGCTCACCCTTCTGCTTCTCGTAGCCGGCCTCGTTGAAGTAGGGCTCCGCGTTGAGTATGAGCCCCTGCAGCGACACGATGACCTGCAGCAGCGAGCTGTCGCGGCCCCACACCTCCACGCCGCGCCCCGACCACGTGCCCAGCAGCGACACGCACACCTGCGCACGCGCACCGAGCAATTTATTATGTACATAGAATATTGTTCTCCGAATTTTTGCCTGAAGATTTTACATTCCTAGAATCTCGTTGGGCGCCAAATGTGAGGTTCGTGGTAGGTCTAATAAGGCATTCGGCTAGCTCAATAAAAATAATAAATAAAATGGTAAAATAATTTATTTGATACAATGATAAAATTGGAGTCCGTACTAAAATACAAAATCAGAATACAAAAATTATTTAAAATTTATAAAAAGAACATTAGAATACAAAACATTTTTAAAAATAAAAAGTAATATAAATGAAGCAGGATATCGTAACGAGTGGCATACGGCCGCCTCGTTACAAGGTGAATTCTCAATTTAATAATTATTTATCTAACGATCGAACATCATCACACAGCGTAGAATAGGTATTTGGGTTTTTGGGAAACACGTCTGTGTCACTCGGCCCCGGGGCGGGTTCCGGTGTTGCGGCCACGCATGCACTCACCTTGCCGTCCTCGTAGAGGTTCGGGTTGAGCCGGTCGGTGCAGTACGAGTGGTAGTGGCAGAGCGGCGGCGTGCGCGGGTACTCGCCGCCCAGCTGCACGTCGAACAGGAACAGCCCGCCCTCGTACGGCGTCTTCGCGGGCCCGGCGATCATCACCGACAGCAGGTCGGTGCGGTCCTCGTAGCCGCGCACCCACACCTGCCACCGACAAAATACTGTATCAATGGGCATGTTAACTAATTTTAATTTTTTAGTCCATCTTGTAAGATTATTAAAAAATATTGGACACGTATTTTTTCTTTTTTTACGTAATCAAAAAATATCGGTGATATATTGAGTTGAAATTCCGCGTGACGTCACTATTCTGACAGATTGTATGGCGGTTTTAGCGGTTAGTGACGTCACGACCCCCTCACCCTAAACTTTAATGCGCTTTATCTCTGTATATTTTAATTTATTTAAAAAAGCAATAAATACGTGTCTTTTTTTTATTAACTGACGGAGTAATTAAAGTTTTGATTTTCAAAACTAATCCACATCCCCATTCAATATGTGATACCTAACTAATACCCAGCAAACATATATGTACATAGTTGGGCAGTATTATTAACTAGCTGCTTTATTTTTTACCTTTTTTTTTGCATATTCTTTTTTTAGTCACAGTGTGTTGTGTGAGCACAACACATGCTGCAACATTTACAATACAACACAGGTATAAATTTAACTTTCAAAATAGCTATTGTAAATATTATTAAAGAATTTATATATAAAAAAAATCTCTTATGTTTATTTGACTAGGTGCTTATAAAAAATCTGATCTACCCCCTTGCCTAGATCCAATCTAATTGCCCCCCCTGGCCCAGAACCTGAAGTACGCCCATGTAAACAGGTGTTCGTGAATCTTAATAAATAAAATAAAATACAGGCTCACCCCAGACGGCAGGTCGCTGTTCATCAGCTTGATCTCCCTGTTGACGGCGCTGTAGAAGCTCCTCGGCTCGGACGGCTGCAGCATGGACAGCCGGAAGCGGTGCGTGGGCGGCGCCGACTCCAGCATGCGGAACCCCTCGCCGCCGTCACCCTCCGCGCAGGCGGGCGCGGGGGCGGGGGGCGGGACCACCGCCGCGCCCACCCCCATCCCCGCCCCCGCACCCTCGCCTACCTCCAGCGGCGCCGTGTCCATCGACGCAGGCGCTGGCGACGTCGGGACGAAAACAAAAAAAAACAATCAATTCACAATCTATGTACACTGTAAAGTCATCGGCACCAATATGTATATAAATTTTGGTCACTATTAATTGAACTCTATTACTATTGCAATAAGATTCAATGACTGTCAAAAGTGTATACATATTTCTGCAGCTGACTGTACAGTGAGCATGAGGACAAGTGACTACTGACTAGGCATTTAGTCCGTCAGATAGTAACAAAATAATAAACATGTATTTTTTGATTTAGAGGTCGCGACGTCATAACTCATAACTAAGTAGGTAGGGCCTGTATGAAGTGTAGCTAGGTCTGACATCACACGGAATTTCAACTCAATGTATCGCCGTTATTCTTTGATTACGTCAAAAAAGGAAAACGCTATATTATTGTGAAGTTTCATTAAAATCCATTCAGTAGTTTTTGCGTGAAAGAGTAACAAACATCCATACATACAAACTTTCGCGTCTATAATATCAGTAAGGATGTAACTCTATCTATTACCTTCGCTGTTGGTCGCCGCGTCGGCGCCGGCGACGCCCTTAGCCGCGACGCCCTTCGCCGCGCCGCTGTCCTCCGCTTTGCCGTCCTGGTCGGCCAGGCTCACCACCAAGGCGCCGTATTGACTGCGCATTCGACCTCATCATCAATTACCGCGATCGATACAGCTATGACTATGTATAAGAATTCTTGAAAGAAAGGTTTCATTTAAACTTTAAGTATAAAAACATTTACCGCCGCACTCAGAGCCGACTTTAATGATTACTTAGTTAAGTATAGATTTTTAAAACAAAACTGCCGCAATCAGAGACGTTCAGTAAATTAATGTTAATGGGCATTTAACTAATTAAGTTACATCTCATTAAATGCCAATTAACATTAATTTACTGAACGTCTCTGATTGCGGCAATTTTGTTTTAAAAATACTTATAAGTATTTGAGTTTAGTAGAATCACAAAATGGCAGACTCATATAGCTTAAATAGCTCAGACGTTTACTACTTTACAAGGCACCAAGACCAATTTAAGATGCATCGGTGAAACAAAAACGTTAACCGCATCGAACCCACTACCCAACCGGGGAAGAGAGGCCCAATGGTAAAAATATTTAGACGCCTTTAGGGTGTAGGTAAACGCTTGCTGCGCTTCTCATCTTGCGCTTGCTAAGATGAAAAACGAAAGATTTTAATAAATACTATTGGTAACAGCAGATACTTTTTTATATGTAGATATAGAAATTACTAAACATTTATTAGATATGAGATACACGATAGTGGAGCAAAATTACAGCTTTACATACGTGCAATTATACAATATTACAATGGGCATTTTGAGATCAAACTGACACAATCGTGAAACAAACAAAAAAAAAACCAAGGGTGTTATACGCAAGACTTACATTAAACAAACTATAATTCACTATATACAACGTATACCTACTAGGCGATACCCAAGTTACACTCGGAGGGTGTGTTTTACAACACGAACTTGCGATCATTTGGATTTAAAAAAAAAATAACAGAGAAATTATGTTACCACTTTTTTAACAGAGTTTTGTTGCAATGCGAAATTAATATATTAAGGTCTGTCAAAAGAAAGTTTGTATTTGAACTTTAAATGTTTATATTTTAAAGTTTAAATTAAAACAGCTTTCTTTTGAGACACCTTATACTTAATGATGTTAACAAAAACTGATAGTGTGGTTGTACATTGCAAAAGTATATTATTTAGATTTGGTTTAATTTAAATTATTTTGTAATTATTTATAATTAATAGGTACTAGCTGTTCCCCGCGGTTTCACTCGCATTAACTTCGGAGTTCCCGCGGAAATTCTGGAATTAAAAGTACCCTATGTTCTTCTCTGTACCCCTGACAATCGGTTGAGCTGTTAAGGCGTGAAAGCGTTACAGACAGACAGACAGAGTTACTGTCGCATTTTATTAGTAGGGATTACACAGTATCTAAGTAAATTTAGCAAAATTGTTCTGTATTTTACACATTTATTTTGTACTTTTGACAACAAGGAACAAGGATCAAGCAGTCGCCCGGGGCTTCGCTATCGTGGCCTTTGAAAGAGCGCAGGCGCCACTTTCGCGTCCAACGTACGGTTTACCCACTTCCAAAATTCCCTTCTGTAGTTTTTGTTTGATGCGTGTGGAAACATACAGTCAGAAATTCATACAGAAAATCTTAAAATCATTGGTTTGTATTCTGCTAGTGATATTAACACCCTCGCATTATTTTCTTTTAAATACCTTAAGATATGGTGCATAGCTATAGAACCGCAGACTTAGTTTTATATATCAAATTTTATATGTATATTATTTACAAAGATTACACAGAAAATTGAAGATAGAAAACTCTGACGATATTTAATATTTGAGGATACTCAATATAGTGAAAATTTACGAATAAGTTTACAATGTACAACTTTTGAAAACAATAAATAGTGACACTATAACAAAAAAATGATAGGAAATCTACGCATGTAATTTTTAATAATTTTATTTATTTAATGTAAGTACTGCGTGATGTTCTGTTAAATGAATAATTATTATAGATAATTAAAAATCGATAGAAAAGTACTGGTAGGCAGGGTACAACACAATCAGGCTAGGAATCGTGTGCAGGGTTGTGTGTAGGTTGTGAAAAGAATAATTTTGTTAATCTTCATGCTCATAGCTCCTGATCTATAGCTGATCATATTCTAACTACACCGTTACATCATTCAAAGGGGATGGTGAAACAGGTCTCCGCATTCAACAGATCAATTCCCATAATATGTACCTACATAGATATAAAGGTTTTATTATGTAAGATATTATTAAAAAGAACACAGATAATAATGTTAATGTAATGTTAATGTTACGTTATTTTGGAGTTCTGTATCAAACAATTTTCGTCAAGTTAGATACGTCAAAATCAATAATACTTGGGCTTGTATTTAGTATACGCCAGTTAAACTCGATACGTACCTACTCTATATCGACGTAGAAAAACGTATTGCAGCAAATAAATTTTCCTACGTCGATGTTCTCAAGTTTTTCTTCTTAGTTTTCCATCGTAATGAGCGGGACAATCAATGGCTCGAATGCGTATCAAGATTGAGTAGCGTTTATTAATAAGTAATTAAATGTTTATTTTGCTATTAAATTTAGCGTGATACAGAACACCAAATATATATAATAGACTAAATAAATAAATTAAAAAGGGGGAGAGGTTGTGAATAAAAAATAAAAACGTGGCTCACACTGAAAAGTGGTAGGGTAACTTCTCCTGTGTCGCGGATTGCTTTTTCATTAAGCTGTTTAGGAATTCGGCTAGTTCCTGCGGCCTTCGCCTGTGGAAAACACATATTTGCCTTACATCCCACCTTTGATCTGAGCGCACGGCCGTGCGGAGACTAAGTTCTCGATATGAAAAAACAAAAATAGTCGCTCGCACGTCATGCAAACTTACATTACATTGGCGTTATATCATTAATTTTATTAGCAACAAAAATAAATCATAATAATACCTACATCTTTAATTGTTAAATGTTAATTATTTCATATGATTAGTTTTTTGGCATGAAATAAGTCCGTGTACGGAAAAGTGCAACACAAACATAAATAAACCAAACTCGTGGCAAAATTTAAGAAACTTTCGTAACTATGTGCGAAAATTATAGACTGAGAGCTCACAACCGCCGGATAATAATTACAAGGTCGGTATTTTAAAAACAATACAAAATCTACAGTATTTTCTTGTTGTCTAAAAAAGATCAACATCATTAAAGATTAATATCGTATCACTTAGTTAAAGAACAAATACTTGAGAGCAGTTTGATTAGTGTTTCTTATAACGGGGTATTCTTGATTTTGTAACGCAAATGAGTCAGACGATTTTAAGAAATGCACGTGAGAAACTTACTTTATGACGCGACTTAGGTAACAGCTTGCGCTATATCTGATCAATGGCATTATGAAGTGTGCATAAGATGCGAACGTGACCTTGAGCACTCTGACGACTGACGTGAATCTAGCTCCTTGGATGTGGTCTTGGTGTGCAGATTTTAAGTCAAGACCAGCAGTCGCGACCTTAAATCGCGTCTATAGTGTGTTATTTGCTCTATCTCTTTGCTGTTTTTGTTACAGGGCCGGTTGCTAGCTCCCCATCTATATAGCATAGTATGTTATCGCATTCGCACCGCGCGCACGCTCACGTGTACCGTACGTACCGGCTGACCTCGGCGTGGGCTTTTTGCAGTTGCGCGTGGATCAGCGAGCACAGCTTGTAGCACACGTTGCGGGCGCTGCCGTCAGCGTCGGCCGGCTCCGCCGACTCTGGTGACGCGGGAAACAATCGGCCATTTTAATATATTACGGCAAGCTATGCCAAAGCAGGATCGCAGCAAGGATTCGATGTAATTTTTAAGTGACTTAAAAAAACATTATTACACATCGCCAAGTGGTTTCAAACTAATGTACACTACATTTTTATAAATTGCTGTTTTCTGTGGTCTCGTCCACGTGAATTGCAGATTCCTAACAATACAATATTTCAATCCAGAGCATTTAATTATTGTATTTATGTACCAAATTTTATCTAAATCCGTTGAGCTGTTTATGCCTGACCGAGTAACTAACATCCGAATACGATTCACGAACTTTTCAATGTACAGAATTGTAGATTCTACTCTTTTATTATATTATATAGGAGGAAGGTGTGCCATTTGCATGTCGTCACTCATGACATGTGTCCCGGCGTGATCACCTCCCGGACTACGTTGGGCGCTGACTATACTGACCGTTGTCGCCGCTCTCAGTTTTGTTGACGCTGGCCTGCGAGCCCGACGCTTGGACGGTGTCACTGCCCTCTTCGGGTTGCTTCTTAGGCAGTACGCCTTCAACCTTCACAAAAACAAATATAACTTATCTAAGAACAGCTGTTTTCTGCGCCTTTGCCCGCTCGATAATTCGAGCGAACTCAGGAAAAAAAAATCGTAAACCATGTACGAGCATATATCTACATTCTACATGTATTTATGCACATACATTTTTACAACATTCACGCGTGAATCTTTCGTGCGCGAAAAGTGATTCAAGGGTACAGAGAAGGACAAAGGTGCGTAAAAAAAGAAAATACACGTGTCCAATATTTTTTATTAATCTACAAACAGGACTAAAAAAAAACTTTAGTCAACTAGCCCATTAATAATTCTAGTAAATAATTCCAACAGAGAGTGCGGCCCTACCTCCATGGGCTCGTCGTCCGCGCCGCTGTGGTCGTCGTCGGCGCGCTCGGCGTGCTCGGGCGGCTTCAGCGGCGAGGGCTCCTCGCTGGGCGTGAACAGCCGCGCCAGCTGCTCCTGCAGGCGCCGCTCGCCGGCGCGCGTCGCCGTGCCGCCGCGCTCGCGGACCCGCTCCAGCAGGCCCTGAGGGGAACGAATCCTTAACGATAATCCTGCTAATATTATAAACTAGCTGTGCCCCGCGGTTTCACCAGCGTTAATTTCGGAGTTCCCGCGGGAATTCCGGGATAAAAAGTATCTATGTCCTTCTCTGTACCCCTGACGACGTGCATGCCAAATTTTATCCAAATCCGTTCGCCGTTTTTGCGTGATTGAGTAACAAACATCCAAACATCCACACTCACATTTATAATATTAGTAGGATGTGAAAGTGTCCCGCGGGAACTCCGGAATTACCGCAGGTGAAACCGCGGGGCACAGCTAGTAGCTAATAATATTTTATTTGGTACCTACCAAAAACACAAATATACGCACATAGTGACGCTTGAAACTAATATTACCTAATGCGAATGTCGGCTGCCCCACGGAAAAACAAAGCAACTGACATTTTTTTCAAAATGAGTATCTTTTGTATCTTTGGCACTTTTCACGCATAACGGAAGTTCCTACATACTCACAATCACCCAAAAGGCTTTAGAGAAATTAAAATTAAGAAAATCGTAAAACTATCGAAGATTTGTTTTAAATAAAGCGATTTCCGGTTTTTCGCTCCTCCTGTAAAATTTAGTCCGCTGCAGTTACTTTTTTCTGTAGGAGATTACTATTATGTTCGTCTTTAACGCTCTCACGCTTTAACTTCTCAACCGATCATCTTAAAATTTCGCAAGGTTTCAGGGGTACAGCAAAGGACATAGGGCACTTTTTATCCCGGAAATAGCTAGTACTATTATAAATGCGAATGTGAGTCTATTTGTTTGTTTGTCACTCTTTCACGCCTTATCTATTTAACGATCATCGTGAAATTTCGCATACACGATGTCAAGACTACAGAAAAGGACATACGGTCAAAGAGTTCTATTCTCGAGGGGCAGAAACATCCATCATTATTTAGTTCAAAAAGTAAACGCGCATTCTTTGACGTGCAAATCTCACCAAAAAGTGATCCTCGTGGAAGAACGAAGTACCCATCAGACGGTCCAGGAACCGGCAGTCCTTGTACAGGTTCAACAGTTTGCGCATTATCTGTAAATTTATAGGATATTCGTCAATACTGTTGCATGTACATATGCTCAAAAAAATAATTAAATTAGAAAAATAAAACCTTCTGCGGCAATGGGCACCTCAGTCTTTTTATTTTTCAAGTATAATTTTTTTTGTTAATTTTACCAAGATTTTACACCAACTTAAAAAAGCACTTTCGGTACGTGTGGCGCCGCTATTTTTGTTTAATAATAACGACTCAACGTATCGCCGTTATTTTGTGATTACGTTAAAAAGAAAAATACGCGTCCAAATTTTTTTTATTGATCTACACGGAAATAAATCAATCAGACCGAAGGGGTTTCCGTCTTGAGCACCTCCAAGGGTTGCCCGAAAGATATTTTGGCGACACATTAGCACAGCGACCGACCCCGGTGCGGTGTGAATAATGTACAAACTATACAGAAGAGTTTACTGATCAAATACGGTGCTCAACTGAACACCGGTAGCAGAAATGCTGGTGACCTGGTGACCGATCGTCGGTGGGAAACTTTCGGTCGCGAACTTTCCCGCATACAAGCTCTTATTTTTCTCACAGTGATAGGTACTAAAATGTACGCAATCAGCGTCAGTAATCACCTCTTGGCTCTGCAGCGTGGGATGCTTGGCGAACATCTCCTCGAGGCGGCGCATGGCGACGCGGCCGCGCTCGATGTGCACGGCCACGCGCGGCTCCAGCAGCCGCGGCACGCTCGGCGCGCCGCCGCCCTCCGGCCCGGTCGGCGCTGCGGGCGCACGTTCTATTAAAAAAAAAAAACTTTAGAATACCTAACCAAATCACCCTGACCGCGTCTTACATTAGTAAGGTTGGTACAAAATAATTTCATAGAATTTCAGCGATTAGTACGAAAATGCCGACTCGTAAAACGTAAGTGATTATTATTTATTTGCCCAGTGCACGGGTCCGCACCAAGCGAACAGCGCCCTGCTGCGCGGTCGGTGGACGTACCTCGCGCGAGGCAGGCGCATGCTCAGCCTCGAGCGAGCGCGTACGAATGACCCACACGCCTAATGGGCTACCTAGTTGACTAAATTCTAGTTTTTGCCAGTTTTGTAGATAAATAAAAAATATTGGACACGTATTTTTCCTTTTTTTACGTAATCAAACCCACACCGATACAGTTTACACGGGGCTTATACCCGATAATGACATCACGAGCCCCCACTCCTAAACTTCCACGCGCTTCATAACGCAAAATATACGTGTCTATTATTTTTTATTTTCCAACTGACAGCTTGACTAAATACTAGATCCTCTCTAGTTAATCTATTGTCGCCCTTGGTGGTCACCTTCAGCGGGCGGCGTGAGGGGCGGCGCGTCGGGCAGGGGCGGCGCGTCGGGCGCGTCGGGCGCGGGCGGCGCGTCGGGCGTGCGCGTCCCGTCGTGCGCCGAGCTCTGCGTCTCCCACGACTCCTCCGTCTCCGACTCGTCCGAGCCGTACGGGTCGCCCTCCTCCGAGTCGTATTCGCCCACCTGGTTACCGATAGCATTTTTTCCCATAGACAAAGCAGATATATTCAGATCAGAGTGACTTGTCTCGTCCGCCTGAATTTTGGAATACACTCGGAAAATCTTTATACGAAAATCGAAAAGTATCTATTCTACATATGTCACATTCAGGGATACGGTGGCTAGTGAACTTTAATTTGTAAATACATATTATTATTGTGATTTTACTATACACTAGCTGGGCTGATAAAAAGTATCCTGTAACCCCTCAGGGATACCTAGGGAGTTTTAAAATCAGTTCAGTAATCCCTTACATCTTAATAAACTTAAAAGCTACCTCATTATAATAATAATCCACTTCGCAACAAACAGATCTAATTTATCCCACATAAGTGTAGATATAGAAAATATACGTAATTAAATAATAATTATAATCTATACTAGTGTGTGGGTTTGTGAATAATTGTGAGTTTGTGACGTTGTAGGGGGTAATCTCTGGATCTACGGAACCGATTTTAAAAATTCCTTCACTTATTGAAAGCTACGATAGTTCTGAGTGACGTAGAGTACTTTTTATCCCGAAATTTCCACGGGAACTCTGAAATTACCGCGGGTGAAACTACGAGGGACAGCTAGTTAATATATAATACAGTTTGTCTGACAACAATTTAGTACTCACCTTATACAGGTCCTGAGGCCAGCACATGCTTGTGTGTCCGTCCACCCACCACACCTTCACGCGACCCGAAGGAAAGTTATCGATCACCTATAAAACACATTACATATTTTATTCCTATTCTATATCTTGCATCTTGGCTATCTTTTCAGGTTTTATTTTTTATGTTAACTTTTTAAAATTAGACCTATCTACTTTAAAAAAGCTCTTTATTGCGTGCGGCGTCGCTATTATTCGTAAATAACTGGGACATAATTTGATCTCAAAGTTCAAGTTTATATCAAAGAATAAAGATTATATTTTATAGAAGCGACACTCCTCCGCCTTACACCAATTTCATGCCTCCTCATACCCCGCGAACTACGTGTGACATCTACATGTGACATTTACGTGCGACAATTTTTCACTGACAGTCACTGTCAGCACGCTTTCAACGCTACGATACGAACACACGCCCAATGCACGTGTGCACATGCACAGGACGGCCGTCTTTACTTGTGGGAAAGTATTTGAGTTAGTTCATTGGTTTGGAGTGTTTATATCGTTTGACACACACAGTAGCAACAGCCTGTACCGCTAGCATCTCTAGGCTCGCCGCTACGTTGCAGGGAGCATGGGGAGACGGGGGGGGGGGGGGAGGGGGATCTCGCTTCTTTACTTAGTAAGGGCGGCGCCACAGTCTCGGCGGCGGCGGTGGCGGCAGCGGCAAAAACAAATGGTAGACAACATAAGAAGTTGGCCACAGCTATGGCCGCTGATAGCTGTGGCCCATTTCGTATGTTATCTTACATTTGTTTTTGCCGCCGCCGCCGCCGAAACTGTGGCCAAGAGTTAATAGCTAGTTAGTATTCTTTGATATACCTGTCCGGCGGTGCAGTTGGCGTCCTCGCCGGCGAAGTTGGCGACGCGGATGACGACGGTACCGGGCCGGTACTGGAAGTCCGGGTGGTCCTTCAGGTCGTACACGCTCATCTCGCTTTCGTTCATGATTTGCGGTCTGTACAGTGCGCATACACAGTCACTATCGAACATAACATTATAATATTATGTGAACACTTTCGTCAGCGGTTGAACTTTATTACTATTGCGTGCTATTGCTATAAGATTCAATGAGTGTCAAAGTGATTAAATATTTCTGATGCTGACTGTACCGACTGGTCGAATTTTCGTTTTAAATGTATGGAAATTTTAATATTATATTTTTTACGCAGTGTATCCCTTGTTTGTTGTTCTATTTGAATAAATAAATAAATATACACACAAGTAAAACCAGTTTTTATTTCTTTAAATTTTTGTACTCAACTCAATCAAGCCACAGATAATACTATACCTACTCCCAAGTATACTCTAGTACAATTTAGGTTGTTTTTTTTTTCTACCTCGTTTGTAAGCATCGACTTGAAGACATCTCTCGTTTATGGTATTATAGTAAAGATAGGGTGGAGCTACTCACACAGGGTCGTCCACGTTGCTGTAGGTGCGGTACCAGTGCACGATGGCGGTGCGGCCGTGGTGGTCCACGCGCTGCACCACGCCGTACTCCCGGTGCTTCATCTGGGCATCAACAAGTAGGTACAAATTGAAATATATATTTTCATGTAAAGGATACATTACGAGTATAAACTCACGTTTTAAATTTAACACAGACTAGAGATCTGTGTTTTTTATTTTATTTATATTTTTCAAAAGCACAAGTTAAACATTTGAATAAGTCCCTCGTTTTATTTATGCTCTATTGATAATACGCAGTAGTAGTGGTTACCGGCTGGTTCTCCTCGGCGTCAGCCGCGCCGCTGACGACGAAGTCGCCCGGGAAGCACTCCTGCCCGTCCAGGTGGTGGATGGGGTACAGCTGCGTGGACGGGATGCCCATCTCTATGGTGCCGTCCTGGACACAATAAATCCTTGCTATTATAAAAGCGAAAGCGAGCTCGTTTGCATATCACACGTTGTCAGGGGTACAGAATAGGACATGGGGTAATTTTTACCCCAGAATCGCCGCGGGAACTCAGAAATGAACACGGGTGAAACCACGGGGAACTTTTTTTTTTTAAAACACCTTAGTAAAGCATGTATATCTTGATTGATTACTAGATATTGTAGGTGTCAAAACGTGAATATTGAGATCACAAAACCGCCATGATTTTTAATGCAACCGAAAAATGATAGAAACAAAACTTACGTAAGAAGTAAGAAACAAAACCCAGCGCGTACCTGCCAGACGACGTTGGCGCGGCTGGTGGTGTGCAGCGTCTCGACGACGACGCGCTCGCCGCGCTGCGGGGGCGGCGCGGGCGGCGCGCGGCGCACGGCGCGCTTCAGCCGCTTGCCGCGCAGCAGCCGCACCGCCAGCTGCGGGGAGCGCTTGCCGCGCGCGCCGCCCGACGCGGACGCCGCCGACGAGCAGCGGGACGACCACGTCGCACCGCTGCCGGCCGGCACGGTCACGTAATAGTAAGTAACACACAATACACACAAACAGTACAGTGCAGTAACACATAATAGGGATGTTGACGGCTTTTGAAAATCAAAATTCCAACTGGTCTGTCAATTAGAAAAAAAAAAAACACACACGTATTTTTTGCTTTTTCAAATTAATGAAAATATACAGAGATAAAGCGCATTAAAGTTTAGGGTGGGTGACCGTGACGACTGACGTCACTAACCGGTATAAGCCACCATACAAACTGAACCTGTTAGTGACGTCACGCGAACTTTCAACTCAATGTTTCGCCGTTATTTTTTGATTACGTAAAATAAGAAAAAATAAGTGTCCAATAGTTTTTATTAATCTACAAGATGGACTAAAAAAAAATTAGTAACATGCCCATTATCCTGGCACTGGACACTAAAGAAGAGCGAGGGGATCTTTGCTGTGCTTATATTTTATGACATAGGGGATGTAGGGGTCTGCCTCACTAGCCAAATTGGAATTCTGCAATGACATTTTACAACGTGAAACACGTCAATTTGACTAAAGGGGCTGAATAGTGATTACGTCAGCAATAATAACTATTTATTTACTTTTAGGATTTGACGAATCAATGCTTTTAACTTTTAGGATTTGACGAATCAATGCATCTCATGTCCAGATTTGACTCTTTTATACGACGAGTTTTCCGGCCAGTGGACATAAAACGCGATAATCTACACGAGCAGACCCAGGTGTGTGGGTAGTGTACCTGTCGGTGTCGCTGCCGTCGCTGCTCGTGTTCTCCCAGTTGTCGGAGTCGTCGTCGTTGAGCGCCGCGTCCGACTTGCTGTCGCCGTTGAGCAGGCAGCTGTCCTCCTTCGCCGGCTCCGGACTGTTGGCAGCAGCGACCACACAATCGAGGTTACCGTTTAATTTATTACTATCTATACTAATATTATAAAGGGCTAAAGTTTGTGAGTTTGTGACGTTGTAGGGGGGTAATCTCTGGATCTACTGAACCGATTTTGAAAATTATTTCAGCTACAGTGATCCTGAATGTAAATCCACAATTCCAGCGGGAACTCCGAATTTCCCGCGGGTAAAACCACTTGGGAACAGCTATCTCCGGATCTACGGAACCGATTTTAAAAATTCTTTCACTTACAGGCAGCTACAGTGATCTTGAGTGTCATAGGGTACTTTTATCCCGAAATTCCCTCTGGAACGCACTCACGCACATTCAATCGTTTTTGTTTCGATTTCGAACGGCATTTACCAACGGTACCATCGCTCTTTGTGAGCGATTGGCATTGAAGAGGTGTTTATGTGTACCCCGACATACTAGGTTAGGTTAGGTTTGAAGTTTGAACTGTGACCACAACACAGTCAAATGGTATCGCCGACGGCACCGATTTATCATGTGCGGGCACCCACCACCACGCATTTTCTGTTCTCTGAATTTCACAATATTACTGTTAGTTTATAAACTGTTTTTACAATTTTACGATGACATATACATCCATATATTATGTGTATCTGTATGTGTAGATATAGATAAAAATATAGAAGAATGCTATTGGTCACCTGATGCCGGAGTCGTTTTTCTCCTCGACGGCGCAGTCCTCGTGGGTGGCGCCGGCGGCGTCGCCGCTCGGCTCTATCCTGATGCTGGGGCAGTTGGCGTCGGTCTTCACGCCGTCGTCGGGACACTCCAGCTCATCCGCCGGATCCACGTCCATTTCACTCTGTTGGGCAAGCACAATATTAATAACTAGCTGTGGCTCGCGGTTTCACCCGCGTGAAAAGTTTTTATGTAACAACTTTTTCTCCCTATATCCGATTTAGATGAAAAAAGCCTATATGTAGCTCCAGGCTAAGCTTAATCTATCTGTGAAAATCGCATGACACTCCGTTCAGTAGATTCGGAGATTATCGCGAACAGACAGACAGACTGACAGACAGACAGAAAATAATTTTAAATACCCTTTTTTTGTGCTTGGTTACTCTTCTTTTATCACCTTTCAATTTTAGGTAAAAATATTCAATGTACAGAATCACGGATTTTACTCTTTTATTATAGTATAGATAGATAATAGGCTAGTTTTTAGTGGCTAATTTTGGTTTACGGACCGTTTTGTAGATTAATAAAAATTATTGGACGCGTATTTTTTTAATTTTTTACGTAGATAATCAAAAAATAACGGAGATCGGTCGGCGGTCGAAATTTCACGTGACGTCACACCGTGCTACTGTTTATAGCACATTGTGACGTCACGAGCCCCCAACCTAAACTTTTGATGCACTTTATCTAAGTATTTTTTCATTAATTTGAAATACCTACCAAAATATACGCGTCTATTATTTTTTATTATCTAACTGGCGGGCTAAATAGAATTTTGATTTTCACACCCCGGAAACTACCCTATAGTAATAATACTTCACAACACACAGTGTACTAAGCCATAGGCTTGGTTGCCCCCAGGAATTATGGTAATCATAACTCACGGATGATTTCAACTTGCGATGCGAGGAGGCTCGCTTTTTAGGCCTCGACGGCATGTGGTCCATCGAGTTTGTTTCAGTTTTGGACGGCTTCTTACTTGGTCTCGTCTGTTTCCGTAAATTTCTGTAGTATTTGCCTGGGAACAGAAAATAAATTCAATATTTTTTTTTTCAATATAGGATTCGAATCATATTTTAATCAAATCAAATCAAATCAAATCAAAAATGCTTTATTGCCCCAGAAGAGAAAATAAAAACTAAGACAGATATAAGAGATAGATATAAGAGAGGCAATCTTTTAAATAGGTATTATTTCATTGTAGGGTTTTCCTCTTAATTATTTTTACCTAGGACCAATGTATAGTAAGTTATTGCTTGAGAAATGGATCTATTTTAAAACTTATTTGAACTTTTTTAATTCAGATTAACAATGACATAAGAGTTCGGTATTTGTGTTATTTTTTCAAAGTTTATTGCACACAAGAAAAGAAAAGCAATATTGATGATGAATAATGATATACTTAATGTGTACTACATGTTTCTAAATAGAAAGTAATTTCTTTCATTAACTATAACTAGTAAGTCCCGCAAAGAAATAGTTTTAGAGCTTGATTTTTGTTAAAATAAAAATAACAGAGCCACTCACTTTGCTGTTTTCTCCACTGTTTTTTGCTTACGAAAGTGTCCTCGGGTTCGATGGTGAGGAAGTTGCGATCACCCACCTGGAGCGTGCAAGGCTCAAACACATTGAGCAACTTCAGGTTTTTCAGAGCTTCGCCTATTTTCCCCGCAAGGAAAAGAAACACAAAAAAATAAGAACCTAAGCAAAATACATACATATCTACGTGGATCGTGTTAAACCGCAAATCTACTACAGGTAGGAGCGCGTATCTGCACTACAGATGGACATAGATAAGCAATAGTGTGTTAACCCACACTGGAGAAATTTTGAGTAAATCGTGTTTTAAAATTATAGCGCGTATGTATTTTGTGTCAACATTTTTTTATGTTCAACATTTTGTTAGTATTTAAACAATGTAATAAGTTAAAAAAATAATTTAAAAATAATAATTTAATATTATTTTCTATAACTCTCAATAAAGCGTTCTGTATCGACAACTTAATGTTGTGGGTTAACATGTTATTGCTTATCTGCGTCCAGATAAGGTTACAGGAGAAGGTTAAAACGGTTTTTTTTTCATTTTTACAGATATCAGGCTCGTTTTACGTAAAGAGTTTACTAGAGAGATCTGATCATATTTATCTGTTCTGTGCATTGTTAACAATAGTTCTAATATGTTAATGTTATTTAAAGGCGGTACGATATTATAAATTGGCTATATTGCATTTTCGACCTGAAGGATTTGTCACATACGCGGTGTTATCCGACGCGGATTTGCACAATCCCCGATATCCCTTATAATAATGTCCAGTAAAGTGCTTTTTGAAATTCGGATACATTTTTCTCAAGGTTAATTTTGATTGTGATATTACAGAAATATATTGATTGTAAATATTTTATTGTTTATCCGCGGTAATTTTGGAGTTCCCGCGCGAACTCCGGGATAAAAAGTACCCTATGTCCTTCTCTGTACGTGCATGCCAAATTTCATTCAAATCCGTTCAGCCGTTTTTGCGTGATTGAGTATCAAACATCCAAACATCCACACTTTCACAATTATAATATTAGTAGGATTAACACTGCAGAATGTTGTCTTTTAAGAACCTATTGAAAGATAATTATAAAAAAATGGAAATTTGGCTATTGCATACCTACATATTAAGATGTTTTCCATCAATGTGTTGTTAGTTTCCTTACCTTCAACGAGGTCATTGGGTTGTGTCGACGCGCTGGAGTCCGCTGGATTGGTCCACAAGGCCCGACACTGCCAATGCACACTGACGCTCTCGGTCACGACCGCCTCGACAGTGAACTGGTGGAAGAAAAATCCCGTGGTTTTGGTATTCGTAATCGTATGCCGAGTTTCAAGTCGCGTATTAAGTGTATCATGCGCACTCTACATCGCATAAATTAATAATAGGTACGTCGTGTTTTCGTATTGACCGCAAATTGTTTCGTATTGACGGCGATACATTGAGTTGAAATTTCGCGTGACGTCACTATCTGGACAGTTTGTGTGGCGGTTTTAGCGGTTAGTAACGTCACGAGGATATTTTCATTTATTTGAAAAATCTAAAATTACGTGCCTATTAAAATACGGACTGATTAGAATTTTGATTTTCAAAAGTCTGCAACATCCCTATTGTATAAAAAGCAATACAAGAATTTTTAGGATTAACATAATATAGGATAATTCAACCATGATACAAAATGATATATGAGAATCCTAATCAATCAAGCAGGCATCTATCAGTTTCTTCAACCTGCCTGAATTATAAATATTTGGGGAATAGCTAATCAATAACCTTATGCTCGTGCATCTTGTGTTTCCTGGCAGCCTTCATCTCTTTAGTGGTGTGAAGCCACGTAGCAAAGTCCAATGCTCCAAGGGGTCCGTACACAACCTGTCCCGGGTAAAACTCCGAGGAAGAATATGGGGTCGAGCGGCGCCGCCGCATGGAGTAGTCTTCTAAGGGGCAGCTGTCTAGATCCGGATACTCCAGGCGAGACCCGTCCGCAGATACCAAGCGCAGTTTACTGTGAACCGCCTGAGACGAATGTGTTTTACATTAAAACATCAAATTAATTATCATATGCCTGGCATGAATGTGGGCAGTGGGACCCTTTTCAAAAATTTGCAGACACTTAACTTGTATTATAAGTTTTTCTATATACACTGGTTCCGTGCATAGAATAAATATGATCAGTGTCAATAATTGTTTTCAATTAATGTTTTGCTTTCGACCTGAAACACTAGTTCAGTTCCAGTCAAGAAAATTATCCAGTTTAGATAATGCATTAGGCATTTGGGCACAGTGCACACCAAGTTATAGGTAGCATAATATTTACCTATAAGTTTTGTTAACTAGTTGATCCCCGCGATTTCTCCCATGGTAATTCCAGAGTTACTGCAGGAATTCCAGGATAAAAGTATTCTATATCATTTTCTGTACCCCTGGCAACATGTAGTATGTGAAACTTAATGCAGTTCCGCCCACAATTATTTCAGAGTTCTCATGAGATTCTGGGATAAAGTACCCTGTATGTCCTTCTCTGTATCCCTGACAATGTGTTAGCAAAATTTCGTGATGATCCGTTGAGGCGTGAAAGCGTAACAAACAAACATACTCACTTCACATTTATAATAGTAAGGGTTTTATCTGACAAGTTTATTATGTATTCTTTCAATCAAAATCAAAGTCAACATTGTTAATGGTATTTAATTAGTCTAAGTGCGTGTCAAACTGTAGTTGTGTATTGTCCTATTAAAATGTTAAATACCTGTTATTACTTAATGTTGAAATAAAGAAAATAAAATTAAAAATTAAAAAATTTATGTCA
Organism: Zygaena filipendulae; assembly: GCA_907165275.2. NCBI lineage: Eukaryota > Metazoa > Arthropoda > Insecta > Lepidoptera > Zygaenidae > Zygaena > Zygaena filipendulae. The sequence goes on from OU015659.1 coordinate 9,388,216, forward strand.
AACTTACCTTAGACGTTCCCACCCATGAATCAAGGCATACAGCCAGATCTGGAGTGAACTCTTCTAGTGGCTGCAATCGCTCACTAGCAACACAAGGTATCACATGCTTAGTGCCCACCACCTGAAGCGCCGCGGTCATGATGATGTCTCGGCAGTAGCCACGCTGAGTGTCTTTACCAGCTATTAGACGACGGACTACATCGCCTGGCATCAATGAACGATCAGCAAGCCCAACCTGTATAATAAAATTACTTGGACATTATTACACAGAGCCATTTGGCCCCAAACTAAGAAGAGTTTGTACTATGGGTGCAATGAGAGTATTTTGGTGAAATACTAGAAAACTTCAGAGTATTTCTCCTGTCTAAGTCTTTAGAGGCTAAAGTATTAGACAATAATGATACTGATTAGCCACATTTAAGGAAAACTTTAGATTTTTCACAACATTAAAATAATACAATATGTTTCACTAGCCTCTCTGTAACTGTTATAGGCTATAGCTTATGTAACATTATTATTTATTATAATTAGTTATTTAGAGAAAAGAGCATGTGGTATTCTGATCCTACTTTTATTAAAAGACTGTTATGAGAATAAACCAAATTTTTGGCTATGGCCAAAAACATGTGAAGTAATGTCCCTAGATATTAATTACATAACATAGAGCAAACACATAATTTAATCTATTTAATATACATAATTTAATATCAATATTGCTTTGCCGTAGCCAAAACAAAATATGTATACATGATCACAAACATCATTAGTGAGGGAATAACAAAGAGGAAGAAATAAAAGGATGGCAGTATTGTCCATAAAATGCAGTGAGGGATTAAATAAATGTGTTATGTGAATTAAAAGGACTGCATACAATGTGTGTGGCTGTACATTCTACTTGGTAACTCCAAAATTGGCAGAAGTAATGATTTTGCTGTATATCCAAATCTATACTAATACTAGCTGTGCCCCACGGTTTCACCCGCATGAGTTTTGGATTTACTTCTTAAGCCTTCCCTGAACTTTCATAAATATCTCAAGATCAAAATTAGCCAAATTGGTCCAGCCATTCTCAAGTTTTAGCGAGACAAATTTACAGTGATTTATTTTTATATATATAATAAGATTCTCCAGGAATAACCCGCATTACCACTTTTTTGCTAAGAGAGTGGTTGCACCTTGGAATGGGCTACCAGAAGAAGTAGTCTTAGCACCTAACATTAACAATTTTGAAAATATTTATAACAATTGAAAGATAAAAAATTATAATGGATAACTGGTACAGGTACCTATCAGTTGCTTCAACTGTCTGCCTGAATTATAAATAAATAGATAAAAAGATTATAAAGAGGTAAAGTTTTTGAGTTTGTGAGGTTGTAGAGGGGTTAGCCACTTTATTTTTTGGGCTATATTATAACCCGGAATTCCTGTGGGCACTCCGAAATTACCATGGGTGAAACCGCAGGAAACAGCTAGTAGGATATAGAAACTCTTTATGATTAATTACTCATGAAGGTTGACTGGCAGATAATGCCACTGTTCATTAAGTGCATTAAGTCTGCCTTTTGTACTATGTTGAGCAATAAACTTAAATAAAAAAAAAATCACCCCACAAGTATATTATAAACTTACAAATCTCTCTTTTAAATTAATTATATGAAATCTAGATAAAACCTACATACAACCAAAAAATTGGTATTCTTTGTTTAGCTACATTATGCTTTTTAAATGAAATCTATCTAAAAAATTATAAATAACTCAAAGATAAGTAGGTGCATAAATCATAGCAGAATGTTATGTTGATTACTTTCATTTTACAACAATGAATCTGTAATTGCTTTTTGTGGAGGTTGAATTAATTTAAATTTAATCTTGTGAAAGTTGAAATAACCTGAGATATTTGCAACTTAGTTTTTTTCATATAGTTAGCCTTCATTTCATAGATCTCTAAAACTGTAGCAGTTACTAGACATAACCTACTACCACTTTGCTACTTTGTAAAAAAAAAACATTATTCTAAACCATTCTTAGTAATTATTATTATTCATGAACATGTTAATGACAAAATATATAAAAGAAGTCAGTTAATAATTTCATTTTGGTGAACAACTGCAAAGTAGTTGCAATTTTATAGAAATGTCACCTATGTGTGGGTACCTACTTTACTATAATTTTTAATAGTTTGCAGGCTGTAAGATATACCCTATATATATATATCACTTACAGCAGCACAATGCCCTGGATTGTTAAATTAATGTAATCTACAGTTCATGCAAGGGTTTGTTAACCCCAAAATAGCTCATGGGCTTAGGGGTGAGTAGTCAAAAAAACTAAATGGAATGACTATTCAACATTAAACAATGCTGAAGCAAGTACTCAAAAGGGCGTGCATGGTTTTGGTTAATTTTCTGTTTAATAACGTACCGTCTTCTCTGATATAACTCTTTCTGTACCAGATGGGTGCCATACAACACGAATCTCGCCTTTTTGAATAGGTGTTTCAATGTCGCTCTCTTGATCGCTGGAGTTGGCTTCGTAGTTCTCAAGTACGAGACCGAAGACCACTTGTCCGTGATTGTTGATTTTATACACTTCATCCTCGTAAAAATACTGAAAGTCGGTCGGCGAACCTGGATTTTGTCCCGCCATGTTGACGGGAATTATCTAAAGACACAATTAATTTTGTTTTTACGTGATTCTGTTCTATCTGACAGCTGATAGTAATGTGTGGCGCATGCGTCAAACAAAATTATGCAACAGAGACGCCATCGTGCGGGATTTTAGTGTAAAATATCACGTTCCGTTTTTCGCAGAAGCCAGAATCACAGCGCAAGGTTTAGAAGGTTTCCTATTTTTGCAGTATCGATGTAATAGATATCTACTTAAGTACCTATTTTTTTCTTGAAGTGAAACTCCTTTAAATAAGTACCCATATAAATAAGTTACAAATGTTTTTTGGAAAAATAAATGTTTTTTGGTTTTTTGAAATAAATAAAGGGTAGGTACCTAGGTATTATTTTCTTTGATAAAAAAGACTGAAAAATAAATACAGTGTGAGTCTGGATAAAGTGTACAAATGAAAATGAGGGATACTATGTTCAATTTTATCGACGAAAAAAATAATAAAAAAATTCAAAATTTTTTTTTGAATTTTTGACGATTTTTTTAAAATTTTGGTTCGCGTTAGGGTTCCCCTCGTAAACAAAACACTATAACTTTTAAAATAAACGGTAGATTGTCAAGATAAAAACTGAATTATGATCAGAGCTTATGGGGCGTCTTAATAAAATCAAAAATTTTAATCAAAATTATTTACAATTCAAAATAATGGCGTTTATTTAACAAACAAAAGTATTTTTTTGCACAGTTTTTTCAGTAATTTTAAAATTGCTTAATAAAATGTGGTATTAACATACATTTTTTAAGGCTTACAATTATTCTACATCATACTAGCTTTCAAATGGTAAAAATTTTACGTTTATAACTTAATCACAACATTTTTTATGAAGTGTCAAAGAAGGCCTTCAAAGTATGGTATTTAATGAACAAAGGCGCGGTGAATGTTTAGGGTACATTTTATTGCATTTCAGGTAAAAAAGTTTTGTAACTGCACGTGGGCTTAAGTTTAGGGGTACGGGAAGAGACCAGTGTTGCCGTTTTAGCTACTTTGTAGCTAGATCTAGCGGATTTTGAACGTATTTAGCTACTTGAATTGATCATGGTTTCATACATTTTAGCTACTTATTATTACTTAATGCTCCATACATTTAGCTACATTTCAGCACAAAATTACATAAACTGGCAACTTTTACGACAGATTTAGCTACTTTAATACCAACTGAGACGGCAACACTGGAAGAGACAAACAAAGACAGTCGCTCCGAATTACTCGCCGCTGCTACACGTTTCGTCATTACTCTCGTTAACCAACTTCTCTAGTTCATTCTCTAGTGTTTTGGAGATAATGCCGCGTTTAACTGAATTCCCGCCGGCACACATCGCTGATATTGAGTTTTATTATGGAATGGCACGAGGTAGAGCCAGAGCCGCTCACACTGCTTACGTAGCTGCGTTTCCTAACAGGCGACCGGTGCCATCTGCTCGGAACTTCCAAGAAGTCCACCGAAGATTATGTATTGTTGGACTTGGATCAAATGCCAGAGACCGCCGCGAGTCTGAAGTGATTATTGATGTGTCTGTCGAACAAGCAGTACTGAGGGATTTGTTTGCTGATCCAACCATTAGCACCAGACGTCTAGCTTTGAGACATGGAATATCGCAAAAATCAGCGTGGCGTATTTTAAAAAAAGAAGGTCTGCATCCTTATCATTATCAGAGGGTGCAGCACTTACATGAAGAGGTAGACTGCCGTCCAAGATGCGTTATGTCAACATGGATTCTGTCAAAAACTAGACAAAACCCAAACTTTCCAAAAAAAATTTTATGGATGGACGAGTCAACATTTACAAGGGATGGTATAACCAACTGCAGAAATTTGCATAAGTGGTGCCCTAAAGGTGAAAACCCAAAGTTGAAAAGATCTTCAACGTTCCAAGTGAGATATTCAGTAAATGTTTGGGCTGGTCTCATTGACGACATTTTGCTTGGACCAATAATACTGCCGGGAACATTAACTGGTGAAAGGTTTTTAACGCTTTTACGCGAAGAACTACCTGAATTGCTGGCAGATGTCCCACTGGCTTTGCGCCGAAGAATGTACCTACAAATGGATGGATGTCCTGCTCATTATGCAAGTAATGTAAGATCATTTTTAAATGAAATTTATCCGAACCATTGGATTGGCCGGCAAGGACCTGTGGGGTGGCCTGCGCGTTCACCTGATATGACGCCCCTAGACTACTTTTTATGGGGTACAATGAAACAACGCGTCTACAATTCCCCAATCAACAGTGAAGCCGATTTACAAGATCGCATAATTAATTGTGCACATGATTTAAAAAATGATCGCGAGATGATAAGAAGAGCGACACAACAAATCGTTCTTCGCGCTACTATGTGTCTGCAAACAAGAGGTGGACATTTTGAGCATTTAATGCAATAACTAACCAATAAGTAACCAATTGATTATTAAAAATAAATAATAAAAGTATTTTGTTTCGCCTCCAAAAAAATATCCACAATAAATGATAAATACCACTTTTGGAGATCCTTTTTTGACAGCTGATAAAAAATGTTGTGATTAAGTTATAAACGTAAAATTTTTACCATTTGAAAGCTAGTATGATGTAGAATCATTGTAAGCCTTAAAAAATGTATGTTAATACCACATTTTATTAAGCAATTTTAAAATTACTGAAAAAACTGTGCAAAAAAATACTTTTGTTTGTTAAATAAACGCCATTATTTTGAATTGTAAATAATTTTGATTAAAAATTTTGATTTTATTAAGACTTATAAGCTCTGATCATAATTCAGTTTTTATCTTGACAATCTACCGTTTATTTTAAAAGTTATAGTGTTTTGTTTACGAGGGGAACCCTAACGCGAACCAAAATTTTAAAAAAATCGTCAAAAATTCAAAAAAATTTTTTTAATTTTTTTATTATTTTTTTCGTCGATAAAATTGAACATAGTATCCCTCATTTTCATTTGTACACTTTATCCAGACTCACACTGTATAAGTATGGATAAAGGTATAAAACTGAACTGCACTTTGCTGGTGCACTTGAAAACTAATTCACGCTCCAATAGGGTACTTGCATGATTTTTTTTCCAGTCTATTTTAAAGACGTATGGCTTACGTAAACAAAGCAAGAAAAAGAAAAAATACATATGTTTAAATTAATTAAATAGAGCCTTTCAAAGTTCCTACTTTTGACTTTACCGCCAAAACACGGAATAATGTCAGTAGTTAAAAATTACGCCTTTTTCATCTGTGATAAAGATGTCACTGTCGTATTGACAGCGTCAAATGACACTGACAGACAAATAACTTTAATTTCCAAAAGTGAAATAAAGGTTGAACCGTGTCGAGTTACTTACAAAAGTTCCAATAAAGAATCGAAATGCATCTTACTGATGCAATTTAAAGTAAAAAACTTCAGAAAATGGAAAATATGCGTTGACTGTATGCACTTAGTTTCTTTTGCCTTCTCTGAAACAGGTAAATGTTTCCTAAAAAAAAAGTGACGTTATGTGTCAAGCTTGGCTGTGATTGGTGTTTCGTTGCAACGTTCCGTTTCACAAAATTAAAAGTTGAATATTTTGGAAACTATTGAAATTTTTTAGTAAATCTTTCACGATAACGCTTTTCTAAGGCTCTATTTTTGAAATATTGTCACAATTTCTTATTATAAATTTCATGCAAGTATACTATTATAATTTGCCAATGACAATGTTTTTAATAATAAAAATCTGTTCATCTACTTCTTCAATAGGGTACTTGCTTGATTTTTTTTTCAGTCTATTTTAAAGATATATGGCCTACTTAAACAAAGCAAGAAAAAGAAAAAAATATATGCATAAATTAATTAAATAGAGCATTTCAAAGTTCCTACTTTAGACTTTACCGCCGAAACGCGGAATGACGTCACTTGTTCAAAATTACGCTTTATTAATCTGTGATAGAAATGTCACTTTCGTATTGACAGGGTCATGTGACACTGACAGACAGATAACTTCAATATCCAAAAGCGAAATTAAGGTTGAACTGTGTCGATTTACTTTCAAAAGTTCCAGTAAAGAATCTAAATGCATCTTACCGATGCATTTTAAAGTAAAAAACTTCAAAAAATGGAAAATATGCGTTGACTGTATGCACTTAGTTTCTTTTGCCTTCTCTAAAAGAGGTAAATGTTTCCTAAAAAAATTAAAGTGACGTCATGTGTCAAGCTTGGCTGTGATTGGTGTTTCGTTGCAACGTTCCGTTTCACAAAATTAAAAATTGAATATTTTGGAAACTATTGAAAAATTTTTAGCAAATCTTTCACGATAACGCTTTTCTAAGGCTCTATTTATGAAATATTGACACAATTTCTTATTATAAATTTCTTGCAAGTACCCTATTATGGCGAAACGCCAATGACAATGTTAGATTGTCCCCAAGTTAAAACGAAGACACGTGACACGCGTGTTATCGGTACGGCTTTCACTCGTCAACAATGAGAATGATTCTCCGTCTACGCTCTGGCGCCTTCTATGCTTTTATTCTTCTGAGGGGTGAAGGTGAACTATACCAAAAAAAACGGTACTTGCATAAAATTTATACTATGAAATTGGGTCAATATTTCATAAAATAGGTCCCAAGAAAGCATATTCGTGAAAGATTTATAATCATAAAATTATTATAAATATTTTAATTAATATTACCAATATTTTCCAAAACATTCAACTATTAATTCTGTGAAACGGAAAGTTGCAACGAAACACCAATCACAGCCGAGCAGCCGAAAAACTATGACTTAATTTTTTTTTTGGAAATCCCTTTCAGTGAAGGCCCAAGAAACAGAGTGCATCCAGCCAACTACACATATTATTTTAATTTATAATCCTTTTTATAAAGGTTTTAACATTAAAATGTGTTCGTAAGATGCATTTAGATTCTTTACTGGAACTTTTGGAAGTAACTCGATACAGTTCAACCATAATTTCACTTTAAACGTGTTTATGGCGGTGCGTATTCGACATTTCGCCAGGCTGCAGTGTTTCTTTTGTTGGTTTCTTTTTCAGACAGCAAAGTATGATAACTTACGGTTTTGGAGCTTTCTCTGCTAGAATTGGCGTTATGATATTATGTAACTATACTAATCTCGTAATGACTGATGAACCTTAGACCAATGGTTTCATTTTCACCATTTCGTCATTTCGGATTCAATAAGAATGAAATTCAACCATCGAAAGTATGAAAAAGACGGTCAAATGAAAAATCGGTGTTTAGGCTCTTCCTTTTTTTCAAATAAAATCAAAGAGACACGTATTAGGATTTATCTGTGGCTATAGCTACCTATGTCCCCCTCGGTTTCGCGTGTTCATTTTGGGATACCTTTAGGAACTCTTTGTATATAGATGAAAGGACCTATCTACTCTCCTATTCCAAGTCTATGTATTACTATTTACTTACCTATACCACATATGTCTAGTTAATTTGTGCCTATACCTATTACCTAGGGCTCTCTCGGTAACTCCGTTTCGGGATAAAAGTGTGTAGCCTATTAGGCTAGTTTCCTGGGTAAAAAAATCAAAATTCTATTTAGTCCGTCAGTTAGATAATAAAAAAATATAAGACACGTATTTTTTGCTTTTTTAAAATAATGGAAATATGCATAGATTAAAGTTTAGGGTGGGGGACTTGTGTCGTCACAGCTCGCTATAACGTGCGAACAAACTGTAGCGAGGCGTAACGTCATGTGAAATTTCGACTTGATATATCTCCGTTATTTTTTGGTTACATAAAAAAAAAATACGTGTCCAATATTTTTTAATAATCTACAAAACGGACTAAAAAGAAAAATTTAGGAAACTAGCCTATTCTGGTGGTAGGCACAGGTAGGTACATAGTACCTAACACTACTAGTATAGTATTATATTATTATCTGTAATACATTAATTACCTAAATACCTACCATGTTTAATATTTGGTAATATCTGGGTACGTAGTATATTTACTCTGAGTCTGGGTCACCGAGCTTCGCTCGTTGTGTATAGCGCCATCTGTTCTTACGTAGAAAAACAAACACACATATTTCTATGTCTATGTCTATTTCATTGCCTGAAAACACGGATAAACCGACGTTCTCTAAAAATGAAACCAAACTAGATGGATTAATCGCCCCCGAAACCCCCTGCATACCAAATTTCATGAAAATCGTTGGAGCCGTTTCCGAGATTCAGATTATCTTTATCTTTAATATATATAAATCACGTGTCACGTTGTTTGTCCGCGATGGACTCCGAAACTACTGAACGGATTTTGATAAAATTTTGTAACCATTTATAATGTATTTATGTGTATATGGGGCGTGTAAATACTCCATATGCGGCCTTTAGGATCTCAGCTAAATCATATTAAATTATTTTTGATGTAATTTAACTTTATCTAATGTATAGATAACTTAACTTTCTGTAATAATAGATCAATGATAGTGCAATGGCAGATGTAATATGGGGTTTTTATGGGTCCTATGGGTACTTGTGGCCTGAAATAAATGTTATTATTATTATTATTATTATAATATGATCCAACTTACAAGATAGGATAGTTTTTATCCCCGGATTCCCGCGGGAACTCGGGCACTAATGCGGGGAACAGCTAATCACCGTAAACTACTGTCGGGGTACAAAAAAGGTCATGTAGAGTACTTTTTCCCGCAACCTCCGCGGCAACTCCGAAATTACCGCGGATGAAATAGCGGGGCACAGCTAGTATATATATGTATATATATATATAAAAATATATATAAAAATATATATAAAAATATATACAAGAATTGCTCGTTTAAAGATAGTAGTTTTATAGTAAGTAGGTATGTACCTACAGAAAAAAGTTGTCTTATTATTAGGGTGAGTAGGTAGGTACTTTGTAGGTTCACTTCAAGCCTATGAAACCGCGCGGGACAGCAGTAATAAATAAATATGTAGTTACACAGATGATTAATAATAGTAAAAATAAATTTGGAAGCTATTATTTTAAGATTTCTTTGTCAATGCCAATGGTTAACTGGTAGAAAATTCCGCAAGGCATTAAGTTCGCCAATTGTACTCTTTTTTGTGAAATAAAGAATAAATAAATATAAATTATTTTTCATTCATGCGATTTCTAAAATTACGATACAATGCCAATTGCCTAGGCAACCATGCAACTACCTACGCCGCGAATTAATTATTTAAAAACTTAACTTCTATGTGACGCAATTAAGGAACGAGTTTGAGCATCTCGGAGTCGACGCTATTCTCGTACCAGTCGAGCCGTAACCACCGATCAATACTTTGTTATCAAGTAAAGCTGCTAGTGTACGTGCTGCTGTTTATATGCGAGTAGTACGCACATAGAGCGCCACGAATAAGGTCGTGGCGGGTATCACTGATAACGATAATCAAAATATAAAAGGTGATCGGTGCATTAGTTCAAGGAAATGCGAATAAATATCATACCGCAATGCCTCTGACTGACCTCTTAAAGCGAGCTTCGACCTACTTTCTCGGATTAGAGTTGGATGACAACGATGAACCGCCAGAATACGTCGACAACGAAATATTGTTTTGCAAGAATAATGTATGTGTACACCCACCGAAGATCGCGAGGCACGAGCTCGATATCATCCACCATCCAGGATACTTGACGGTGACCACGAAAGTGTTCACCGATCAGCACAACAATGCCAAACGTCCCACTCTCTTCCTCAACTGGATCCCAAACTCTACTCTACGAAAATGTCCCTCTGCGATAGAAACGAGTCCGAGTGATGAATTAGGTTGCAGTAGAAAATGTACAAACCCAAAGGAAATCCTTTATCAAAAACATAACGATGACATCAATAGATTTGGAAAAAAAGAACAGTGCATCAATGAAAATGCATTTTCTGATTCGTCGGATACAACCAGTCTCAACTCCAATTCGGACAAACAAAGTTTGCAATCAACAGATATAAGATACACGCACAGCGAATCTATGCAGGATGATTTATCCTCAAGCTCAAAACCTACTGTGAAATCCGCGGACTCTATAAAAGAAAGTGTTTTCGCTAGTTTCGATGGAGACGAAATGAAGGATGAAATATTTATAAACGACAAGCACGTGCGATCTCAATCGATGACGTCTGTTAATATTACTATAGCAAATCCGAACATAGAAAACGTAGATTTGACCCCTGACTCTACATCCGGTGATAGGTTTGTAAGGTCAGTGTCGATGAGCTCGTGCGATGAAGGCAATCCAAATTGGATGAGTACTCCTGAGTTTTTGGCATTGAAACATAATTTGGTGTTTCCTGACAGTGTCCACAGTTCCCCAGTGCCACAAAGACGAACTCCAATGAAATGTCGAAGGTCAGTATAACAAATAGGTAGATGTATGCCCGCTGCGTACAGATACAGTACCTACCTATACATATTACATATACTTAATCATAATAATATAGTACCCACAATATCGCTTGCATCCTATTTAGCTCATGTGCAATAACTCGCGGATCGTTTTAGAATTTATTCATAGTAGTAGGAACTAGGTACCTGCGTAGGGTTATGGCTTACCTACCATATATTTTATACGTCTGTCACTATATTTGTCTATCATAAAAATTCAAAAGTTTTAGCATCATCGTTTTAGAATTTATTCATAGTAGTAGGAACTAGGTACCTGCGTAGGGTTATGGCTTACCTACCATATATTTTATACGTCTGTCACTATATTTGTCTATCATAAAAATTCAAAAGTTTTAGCATCATCACATTGGTTGAAGAAAATTTCTACTTCTAATTCCGTAATCAAAGGAGTGTTCCGTAGGGTTCCGTAATCAAAGGGAAAATAACGGAACCCTCATAGAATCACTTTGTTGTCCGTCTACATGTAGATATGTCTGTCCCTCTGTCTGTCAAGACTTAAGACTCTTTATCTCGTGAACACGTGGCGGTATCCAGTTGAAATTAATACCATATACTCACTACTCAAGTCTGCAATCCCTTGAAGCTGTGAAAACGTCTAAGTTAACGTAAAAAAATGATACCGCCCTTTATGCCGCAAAAAAGAAGGTACCTATATTTCAACATTCACAAGAGAATCAAAATTTATAGGTTACTTTTCGTAGACCTAGAACCAACTAGAACTATGAAAGGTCAAGTAATATCGTCTTACACTACAAGTAGGTACAGGAAGAAATCTGAAAACTAAACATTTCAAATTAAATCATAAAAATATAGTCTTTACTTAAAGTAAGTATGCAATCAATCATCGAGGTTAAGCAACAGTAGGTACGCGCGGTCAAGTACGGGACCCTCGGTGGGCGAGTCTGACTCGCTGTTGTCCGGTTTTTATATGGAAAATGATTTAATAAACATTTCTGGAATACGGAGCATGCAATTTATACGTAGGTACCTACTGTAAATAAAAAAGTTTTATAATAGGTATGTTATTGATTTTCAGTTCCTCATCCCATCAGTGCACACTGCATCGCTAAATTAAACGGAGATTAGATGTCATTGAAGTAGGTAGATAATAACTTCCCTTCTTATGAGCATCTACAATCTCGAGAATTCCAATATCTGTCATGCCGTGAATACTTTCACGTGAATCATACTATAGCTAGATGCAATAATTAAATTTCACCCGCGTTAATTTCAGAGTTCCCGCGGGGGAATTCCGGGATAAAAAGTACCCTATGTGTTAATCTGATGTATAAGCTATATTATAGTAAAGTTTCATTTAAATCCATTCAGTAGTTTTTGCGTGAAAGAGTAACAAACATCCATCCATACATACGTTCAAATTTTTTTTATAATATTAGTCGGATTGTGTGCAATAAAATTGTGTATTGTGCAATAAAGTCAAATTTACTAGCTCGACATATTTTAATATTAGTGACATTCCCCCCAAACCAGTTAGGGACCCCGTCGCCAAAATTTCAGGGCTGCGACCGCGCCTGATCTATGATTTACGAACTTGAGGGAACAAATAGCCCAAAGATATACAAAAATAAAATTACTTAATATAAATCACTGAGAGAACCTTAAGAAAGTGGGTTATTTAAGCTATACAAATACCTTCTTGACTCTACTTATGTTGTATTAAAAATCTAAATAACACGCACAAATTAATAAGACTTGATAACACGTGTCTTAAATGTCTTCCAGGTTTTCCGTTGATCTCAGCCAAATGCGATCTCTGCGCTTATTTTTCAATGATGACAGTTGCACGTGTGGTCAACTAGTCGTTGCATCCAGGGAGTCTCAGTACAAGATCTTACATTTCCACCATGGAGGACTGGATCATTTAGCACAGGTTTTGCACAGGTGGCACTCCTTACTGCATAATATAAAACTTACTCCAGGTGAGTCAAAGAACATTTAAGATGACGTACAGGTAACAAGATTGTACAACAAGTTTAAGAAATTAAAATTTCAGGTTCGGAGGAGCCAAACGTTCCATACCGCCATTTTATGGTGTGCCGTCCAGAAGTACAAAAATCTGAACAACATCCGGAAGAAGGAAAAGTTCCAAAGATAACACCTGAACTGTTCTACGCTAAATTTATGAATGGTAAAGGGATGATAGAAGATGACCTATTTTTAAGGAAATGTGTTTTCTTCGGAGGTCTCGACCGAGAGCTAAGAAGGGAAGTTTGGCCGTTTCTTCTGCACTGTTATCCATATAACTCAACTTATGACGAAAGAGAAATAATTTTGCAAATGAGGACAAGAGAATACGAGGAGATCAACAAAAGGCGAGTGGAGAAGATGACTCCAGATCAACGGAAAAAGTTTTGGAAAACAATCCAATGTGTAGTAGAGAAAGACGTAATAAGAACAGACAGAGGAAATCCGTTTTTTGCTGGCGAAAACAATTATAATATAGAAATAATGAAGAACATTTTGCTGAATTACGCCGTGTATAATCCAATTTTAGGGTAAGTTTTATTATAAACAAGTTACTATATGAGTGCGAACACAGGTTTTTATGTTTGATACATTAGGTAATATAAACAATCCTTTAAATCCAGGTACACCCAAGGAATGAGTGATCTTCTAGCACCAGTATTATGCGAAATAAAATGTGAAGCAGAAGCATTTTGGTGTTTCGTAGGTCTAATGCAAAGAGCAATATTTGTATGCACTCCCACAGACAACGATATGGATAATAATCTTGTAAGCATTTTTTTACGGGTAACGAATTCGTTGTATTAAGAACTTACCTTTATCCAAATTTTCTTAAAAAAATATTTATTGCATGTTATTTTCAGAGTTACCTACGTGAATTGCTCAGAATAATGCTGCCCCATTTTTACAAGCATTTAGAAAAACATGTGGACGCCATGGAGTTATTGTTCTGCCATAGATGGATACTGCTGTAAGTTTAGTTTTATGACAGCGGTCATCTCTTCCCTATACTTCTTGTGCAGAAACTCGCAACGCAAGCTTTCGAAATATAAATCAAAATCTTATTTATATTTTCAGATGCTTCAAACGCGAGTTCACTGAAGCGGTAGCGCTAAGAATGTGGGAGGCTTGCTGGGCGAACTATCAGACAGATTATTTCCACTTGTTCCTTTGCTTAGCGATCATCGCCGTTTACGCCGACGATGTCATCGCTCAGGATTTAAACACTGACGAAATGCTGTTACATTTTAGCTCGCTGGGTAAGTTGCAGAACTTATTTATTTATTTAAATAACTTTATTGCACATTTTCGTAAAAAGGGGGACTTAATGCCTAAGGCATTCTCTACCAGAACTTCTGCAGGATTATAAAGTAGGTTCTTCTATCTATGTTACATATAAAATGCTTTGTCCTGAATAACTGACTGACGGATCAACGAACAGCCTAAACCGCTGATCGTAGAGACCTGAAACTTGGAGGGTGTGTTTTGATCCGATAAGAAAGAATTTTTAAAATTCAACCACTAAGGGGGTGAAAAGGGGTTGCAAAGTTTGTATGGAACAATTCCGCGGGAACTCCGAAATTATCGCGGGTGAAATCGCGTGGGACAGCTAGTCTTTTGATATGTATAAAGAAGCTTCTTTAGAGCTGGCTGGGCTCGGTTTGAAATCGCTTTACTGGATTTGTGCCTATCAGTGCTTCATTTCATTTAGTTATTATACATCTGGTTGCCCTCTAGATAAAGTTGATAATAATTATACGCGTGGTTTATGGAAGTCGAGCGGATTGACTCATCATCGCCCGGCTAAAGCTTTTGAACATAGAATTGCACGAAGCGTCTCTGCTTATAATGTAGGCAACCATTAATACTTTTTTTGTTGAAAATTCAATCCCTAAGGAGAATTAAAGTTTTCATGGAAGTGCCGTTTTGCCGTTAAATAAGTTATTATATTCTTCTTTTATTTCATATGGAATTTCGTATATTTATTTAGCCAGTTTCGAGTAAAAATAAATGTATAAGTATCTATCTATTAGCAATCAGCATCATTATACGGTTTGGAATTGCAAACCATGGTGCTAGCTATTGTTTACAAAATATCCCTCGGAGCTCTTATCGAAACGTGATTTTCTTCTTGCGCTCATAAAAACTGTCACTGCGTAAATTATTTTTCATTACTCATACTCGGAAAGTAGGTCTGAAGTTGCCTGAGAAGCGGGTTGAAAGTAACCCTTTTCAGCCCTAGGGAGAATCGCTTTCAACTGACAACTGTCAAATTATTAAAAAAAAAACCTAGGTCTATTTTCACATTTCTATTGAACCATGTTTCAACTTTCTTGATGGAGATTATTTTTGAAAGTGAAACAAAACACTAAACAGCTGTCACTACGTATTACCTACTATGTTCCAAAAAGGTTAGCACTTCAACACGCCCCCTTAATTTAATACGTACTACAGCATCGTAATAAATTACACACAATACAATTACTAAAATTAAGTCAATCACTTCGCCCCCTTAATAGAGTATTTACTTAACGAAAACTCTTCTAAAAACTTTCTTAGTTTCGGGCTATGAACAGATTTAGTTAAGATATCAGCTATCATCTTGTCCGTCGATATGTACTCTATTAGAACCTTTTTATCAAGTACACACTCACGAATAAAATGATACTTTATATCAATATGTTTCGTCCTATTGTGCATCATTTTGTTTCCCGCAATTTTATGCGCCGACTGGTTGTCATTATAAATGACAACTGCCTTACTAGTCATAGTAATTAAACTATTCAGTAACCTACGCAAGTATATCGCTTCTTTGGAAGCCTGACATAAACCTACATATTCTGCTTCAGTTGAAGACAAGGATACAGTTGTTTGTTTCCTACTCTCCCATGTGATTACGTTCTTTCCTAATTTCACGACTATACCCGTGAAAGACTTTCTATCATACGCACCGCCCCAATCTGCATCTACGTACGCACGCAAATCTGTGTCTCCCGACTTTCGGAATGTTAAACAAAGATTTGAGGTACCTTTAAGATATCTTAAGACTCTTGTTGCGCATTTAAAGTGTGTTTCATCGTAACACGAATTAAACTGGGAAAGAACACTCACAGAATGTGCTATATCGGGTCGCGTATTAACTGCTAAATAATTCAGACATCCTATCAAGCTCTGATATGGCAGTTTGCAAGAAGAATCAGCTGCTTTCTCTAATTTGATTCCCACTTCCATCGGAGTGGTTACAGGGTTTGCGTCACCCATATTAAAATCACTCAAGACATTCAGAATGAACTGTTCTTGATCTAGATAAATAACATCTTTATCCCTTCTCAATCTCATTCCTAAAACATGCCTGGCCGTTCCTAAGTCTTTTACCTTGAATCTTTTCGACAAATCTGCCATTAAACGCTCTTTTTCAGTCACAGAATTATAAAATACAAATATATCGTCAACATATATAAGAACAATTAGTTTTTTGTTATCATCTAACTGTTTTTGATATAAACATGGCTCTATTTTCGACTGTGTAAAACCTAAAGATAACATTTCACCATCCAACTCATTGAACCAAGCGTTAGATGCTTGCTTTAACCCGTACAATGATCGCTCAAGCTTACAAACTTTTGTTTCTTGACCTTTAACTATAGCACCCTTTGGTTGAAGCATGTAAATGTTTTCTTTGATTTTACCATACAAGAACGCAGTTGTAACATCCCATTGGTCAATAAACCAACCATACTCAACTGCTAAAGAAAATAACATACGTAAAGTAGAGCTACGTACAACAGGTGAATAAGTTTCAAAATAGTCTATACCACGTACTTGTGTAAAACCTTTCGCTACTAGCCTGGCTTTGTACTTTGTTACCTTGCCATCGCTATCTTTCTTGATTTTAAATATCCATTTACATTGAATCGGTTTTTTGTCAGCTGGAAGATCAACTAACTTCCATGTCTCGTTCTCCTTCAGTGATTCAAGCTCTTCATTCATCGCTTTTATCCACAAGTCACTATCAGGTCTAGACAACGCCTCTTCAACCGTCAATGGATCACCATCAATATTAGCTATTGCAACGTTCAATCCATAGTAATCAACTGGTCTACGTTCTCTTAAGGGATATCTCCGCTCTATTTGTTCAGGAACTACATCAATCTGCGCAGGTATGACTTCCATTTCTGGATTTTCATGAAGTTCTGCATGACTCCGTTCTTGCGAGCTGGATGCAGGTTCAATCGTGGAATCTGCTTCCAAGCGCTCCTCCACGCTATGTTGATTACTTTCTGATGCGGTGTTATTTACAGGTTCTATTTGTTCCTCCTCTAGATTTATAGGAACAACTGTTTCTCTCACCACTTCAACCTTTTTATTTCCAGGAAAAACATTTTCTAAGAATTTTACGTCTCTCGCAACTGTTACTTTGTAGGTCTTTGGATCTATTAGCCGATATCCTTTCTGATTGTCTGGATAGCCAATAAAAATCAAAGGTTCCGTTTTCTTATCAAGTTTGCGTCTCTTCTGTTTAGGTATCAATCGAAAAGCTAAACATCCGAAAACTTTTAGATGACTTAAATCTATTTCTTTTCCTGTCCAAAGTTTTTCTGGTACCGCATTAGTCACAGCCTTTGTAGGACTTCTGTTCTTTAAATATACAACAGTATTTACTGCTTCTGCCCAATACTTTTTACTCAGGTTCGCTTCAGATAGTAATGTTCTTGCCTTCTCAATGATGGTACGGTTTGCCCGTTCTGCCACACCATTTTGTTCCGGTGTATAGGGCACAGTCGTCTGATGTTTTATACCTGCAGACTTTAAAAAGTTAGTAAATTCTCTATTACAATATTCTTTACCACCATCGGATCTCAGGCATTTTATCGACTTGTTTGTCTCGTTTTCTACTTCCGCCTTATATTCACGAAACTTATCAAAAACTTGACTTTTATTTCTCAAAAAATAAACATGTGTTTTTCGAGTAAAATCGTCAATAAATAATAAAACATACCTCGAACCACTAAGTGAGCATTCTTCTATCGGACCGCAAACATCGGTATGTACGATCTCTAGAATTTCACTTGCTTTCGTACCTCTATTTTTAAAAGGACTCTTCACGGTTTTTCCTTCAATACAAGGAATACACGGTTCACGTAAATCATTCATGTTAAATTGAATCCCACGGACGAGCACTTTTAATTTATCCATATAATTTCGACTTAAATGAGCTAATCTTTTGTGCCAAAGGTTTGAAATATTATTTTCATTTTGACTTGACAATGTCAAATTGACGACACAACAATTTTCTTCTTTTAATTCGAAAATTCCATCAACTTCTTGACATTTCGCAACTAGGCGGTTTTCCTTTTTAATAACACAACCTTCTTTGTCAAAATTAATATTATAATTTTTCTTGGTCAAATCGCTCACCGAAATAAGATTCATGGATAAATCAGGGATATGTAAAACATCTTCTAAAAATAGTTTCTCGTTTCCGCTGACTGAAGGTTCAGCATTCCCTCTTCCTTGTACTCGTAGCTTTTCTCCGTTCGCTACCGTTACAATCATATTACCCTTTTCTGGTTTGTACGAAAACAACTTTTTCTTGTTGTGGGTCATATGATTTGAACAACCACTGTCGAGGTACCACTTATCTTTAACGATCGCCTTCTTTGTACTCAGGCAGACATTCGTAGTTTTAGACCTCTCTTTACATTGGGACGCTTTATGTCCAGGTTCGTGACACTTAAAACATTTATATACAAACTTCTGCTTACGATCTGTGGTTTTAGGTGTAGATCTTGCTTCATTTTGTATCTTCTTAGTCACAAGAGCTAGTTCAGGATTTAAAGTTGACTGGCTCTGTCGACTTCCTTCTTGCAACAACTTGATCTTGATTTGCTCTAATGTGATTTCTTGGCCACTGTTATCTACAGCCATTATAAGAGGACTGTATTCAGGAGTCAATCCACCAAGCAAAATCGATATGATCCAATCGTCGTTTATCTTGGAATCAATATCTGCCAACTGTTGTGTAAGAAACGTCACACTAGAAATATATTTTTCCATTGATTCAAAGCTCTCTAATTTACAGTTCCAGAGCTCTCGTTGAAGACGAATTCTTCTACCCCAGCCCTTGTCTTCATAGACCTTTTGTAAATTACACCAAGCTTCTCTCGCTGTCTTGACATTATATACATGTACAAAACATTCGGGCTCAAGCAATAAGCAAATCGTCGTCCTGGCCTTGCGATCTACATCCTTGTAAGAGTCTTCAACCTCTTCTTTTTCAATAATATGCCACCAGTTTCGGTTTTCAAGATAGTTCTTTACCATAAACTTCCAGTTTGCATATTCGGATGTACCATTTAGTTTTTTTATTCCGCTTAATCCACAGTTATTTTGTTCAGAGTTATTTTGTTCCGACATATTAAGCACAAAAACACGCAAGCACAACAATTTACTTTTATTTTATTCTACGATTAGAGTCCTGGGCCCATAACCTGATGGAGATTATTTTTGAAAGTGAAACAAAACACTAAACAGCTGTCACTACGTATTACCTACTATGTTCCAAAAAGGTTAGCACTTCAACATTTCTATACAGCCAGCGCGATGTAAAATTGAAATAACGTAAAGTTTAAGTAGGTATTAATTAAAATAAAATTCACTCACTTTTTTCTTAAGCTAATTCCTATTTATATTTTTTTATTTTCTTTAATTAATACTTAATAATTAAAGATAATATTTTTTTTAGGTCGCCACAATGTAAATAAAAAATACTGGCTGAATAGCTAGCTGGCCAAAGAAAAAGAAATAGGTGGGAAAGTGTCAAGCGACTATCCGATCTTCACTCATTTTTTCTTTAGCTAATTCCTATTTTTATTTTGACTTTCCTTGCATTCGTAATGAAAAGCACAGTGTTACCCTCGGGAGAAAGACTTATTTAGTCCCTCGATCTATTGGCGCCCTCGCTACGCTCGGGCGCCAAACCCCGTCTCGGGACTAAATAAGTTACTTTCACCCCTAGGATAACAATGTACTATTCCCGTACAGCACCATAAAACGCAATAAAACCCACTTTTAACATTTTTTTTATCTACACGAAAATATACGGCGGAACCACATCTTCGATTCCCGCCAAGAACTCCTACAACATATTATTATTTAATTCAAGTAATTTTTTTTCACATTCCAGCCATGTACATGGATGGTCAGCTAATCTTGAGGAAAGCTCGCGGTTTGCTTCATCAGTTCCGACAGTTGGTTCGTATTCCTTGCACTTTGGCTGGGCTCTGTCAACGTTGCGGCCCGGGGATGTGGGACTCTTCTCATAGGCCCAACGTCGAATGTACCGGGGCACACGACGTTTGCCATTACGCGGTGCATTAAAAATGAAATAGACACTATAGTTGATTATGATTATTTACTGATTTACATGGTATGGTTAGTCAGCATCAGAAAAATGTTTGGTATTACTTTTGACAGTCGTTAAAATATCTTTCGGCCGCACTCAGAGTCATTTTAATGATTACTTAATACTAAGTGAAGATTTTAAAAACAAAACTGCCGAGCTCAGACACGTTCATTAAATTAATATTAATTGGCATTTCACTAATTAAGTTAAACATTAATTTAATGAACGTGTCTGAGCTCGGCAGTTTTGTTTTTAAAATCTTAAGTAATCATTAAAACGACTTTGAGTAGGTACGGCCGTTAATGCATTAATAACTTTCGATTGCAATAAAAAGACTGACAAAATATTTTTTTGATGCCAAATGTTCAAGAATCGCTGCTATCAACTTACCTATACTTATACAAGTAAAATAAATGCAATTACGTAATTGGATTCGCACTGTAAAATTAATGTGGAACGTTTAAAATAATTTGTAAAATAAATAGGTACCTATACTATGCGGTTAGCTATTATTTTTTAATACTTTTTTACTTAAAAAAGTATTAAAAAAATAATAATCTAATTCATTTCATAACCTTTGACTTTTTTTTATGTTTCTGTTGTTGTTATAGTTAGGTAGGTAGGTATATTATACATTATAATAGTTCTGTTATTCATGTTAAACAACTTATTACCCAAAAAAATATAAGTAAATCTAATAATTAGAATAAAAATATTAGAACGCTTTACGGCCTTACTAGTCACAAAACAAATTAGCAATAGGTACCTAAACTCCTAAGGGATCATCCATAAAATAAGTCACGCTTAGGAGGAGAGAGGTCGAGTGTCGACGAAATGTGACATTGTGTGACCAGGGGTGGGAGGGATTCAAAGTTTCGTGACGTCACACTGCTGTTTTAATAATTTCTTTTCTTTTACCACTTTTCTTTCAAGTTTCTTTGTTCAGAGTGCTTAATCGGGCCGTTTTTGTGGGGGGTCAAGACCCCCATGACCCCCGCTGTGCACGCGCATGGCGTATACACCGTCAGCTTATATAAGTATGTAAAATTGCGAAATATGTGACGTCACACTAGGGAGGGACGGGGGTCTCGCAAATGTGACCAATACAATACAAGGAGGACGGAGGGGTTCAAAAAATCACGAAATTAGTGTGACGTGGGTACTTTATGGATGACCCCTAATACGACGACGATCAGTAAAATGAGTAAAGACTAGATTTGATGGAGCTTTTGTCTTAGTAGAACATATCAAATATATCGAACATAAAATAATATGGGTGTTCTACAAAGTATATGTTCTACCTTTATGGAAATAAAGTTTATAATCTGTTAGTATCTATTAAGATCTATTTATCATTGTACCTACTTAGATGTGTAAGTACCTAATACCTAAGTTGTTACCTATAACATAGTCATATCAAAAATGTTTCAGAGTTTACATCAAATTAATGAGAAGTCTGTATTTAAGTATTTATATAAACTTTCAAATAGTGTAAATAATTATTTTAATGTTTCATATTGGCAATCAGTTGTTAAAATTAATGGGTTATGAAAATACAGGTTTTTTTTTTGAAATGGGCGTGGATAGTTCATCCGAAACTACGAGGAATACTTAAGTACCTACCTGCTTAAAATGTTCAATGGACACACGGACCGATTTTCGGGCCATTCTCTCCGACTTGAAAAATTCACCTTGTACTTATAACAGTTGAAACGAATTATGGGTAAGGGTAATAACTAGGTACCTAATAACATAGTAATTATTAAATACTAAAACGTATCCATGTTTTTGTCATAAGTTGACTATTGCTGTCTGTTTCTAAATACATAATGGGCATGTTGACTAATTTTTATTTTTTAGTCCGTCTTGTAGATTATTAAAAAATATTGGACACGTATTTTTTCTTTTTTTACGTAAACAAAAAATAACGGCGATATATTGAGTTGAAATTTCGCGTGACGTCACTATTCTGACAGTTTGTATGGCTGTTTTGCGGTTAGTGACGTCACGACCTCCTCATCCTAAACTTTAATGCGCTTTTTCTCTGTATATTTTAATTTATTTAAAAAAGCAAAAAATACGTGTCTATTGTTTTTTTATTTTCTAACTGACGGACTAATTAGAATTTTGATTTTCAATAGTAGTCAACATCCCTATTACTTACGCATTTAATAAGATCAAACTACGGAGTACGGACCACCAACGGACCGTATAAACACTACTGAAGTAGTAATCATAATAATAACCGACTTCCAAAAAGGAGGAGGTTCTATGTGCGTTTTTTTTTTTTTATGTATGTTCACCGATTACTCGAAGACGGGTGGACCTATTTGGGAAAATTCTTTTTTTTACACACGTTGTCAGAGGTACAGAGAAGGACATAGGATACTTTTCCGGAATTCCCGCGGTAACAGCGAAATTAACGCCGGTGAATTGTCATGAAATTTTGCATACACGTTATGGGTATAGAAAGGGATATATGGTACCTACTTTGTATCTCGAAATTCTTGCGGGGAACAGCTAGTATTTTTATAATTGCCAATTTAGGTACCTATTAGGTACCTATTTTGAAAAGTCATAACTGGTGACATATTATGCGCTTCTAAAGTCGTGAAAAGTGTGTCCTTACCGTGGTCCTTACCTACTTTTCAACCATAGGCGGAATATTGTGAAATAATTAATCATAACGGATAGAGGGTAGAAACGTAGAATAAAAAAAAAAAAACGGAAATTAGTTTGCAAATGAAACGAGTGTGTTCCCGAGCGAATTGTGCTTTTCACGTAAATGAAACCGTGGGCAATATAGCTACTCTTCTCTCAAAATTAACATAAATAGTAACAAGTGTTGCTAATTTAAATATTTATACAAATTAAAAACGAAATATGTATATTTATACATTTGGTAAGTAGTCGGTAAGTACGAGTTGAGTTAAATTAGAACTTAATTAAGTAAATATGTACTTACTTAATATTATTTGGCTTGTATTATTGTGAATTATCTATTATTGTTACGATGCATACTCTGTGATAAATTATAATCAGCTTTTATTAATAAAGTGTCTCAAATAATCTAGATATTTTTAATTAAATAAAATTAAAAGCATTCAATAGGATCTCCTACACGGTTCACTTGCGTTTTAAACCGACTTCCAAAAAGGAGGAGGTTATGCATTCGATTATTTGTATGTATGTTTTTTTATTTTATTTTTTTATGTATGTTCACCGATTACTCGAAGACGGTTGGACCGATTTCGAAAATTCTTTTTTTGTTTGAAAGGGTTTACTCCCAATTAGGTCCCACTGCCACCAAGTCGGGATCTGATGATGGGATCTTGGAGAAATCGAGGGAACTTTTCAAAAATTATAGGCACACCTATAGAGATTTGGGTATTTTTTATAGTAAATCGTTCATTTGCTTTCGAAAAGCAAAATTTGAAGAAGTGGAACTGATGATGAAGACCACAGGTGGTCATCGGAACTACTCAACAATAATACGTATTTCACGGGTTCCGATTGGACCGATTTGGAGAAATGGAGGTAACTCTTCAAAAATTATAGGCAGACCTATAGAGATTTTTGTATTTTTTATAGTAAATTGTATATTTGCTTTTGGAAAGCAAAATTTTAAGAAGTGAAACTGATGATGAAGACCACAGATGGTCAACAAAACTACTCAATAATAGGTAGGTATAACACGAGTTCCGATTCGTTAACTTTAATATGGTTCCTAAACAATTTATGCTCGTCACAACTCACAACGTATATGGCAAAGTGGAACTGATAGTGATGTACCAGGAGAACTCAAAAATTAACGTCCCTGTATTGAGAAAAGCAATATTTTGTAAAAGGTGATGAGCAGTTGACATTAGGCTATTATAACTTAGATAAATTATAAACCGTCTTACTTAAAAGTAAGAAATAAACAAATTTTTAACAAAAAAATTAAATCCGACCCTAAAAACACAAAACTAAAAAGCTAAAAATAACAAAATTCCGATTTAATCCAGCAGACAAAAATACACGTAATACCTACTATTATTGGTTTGTGCTACCGGAGCGCAGCGGAGACCAATCATTTATCTAAGCAGTCTCTGTTATCAACAAATAGTATATAACCACTACGACCGCTTATCAGTCGTCACAAATTAAGATACTGCTAGTGTAATAAATTAATAATTATGTTCAGTTCACTTTTAGCAATTATACTAGTAACTTCTTCGAATTTTAAAATAAATATAGCTGAAAACTCAACAATGGCTAAAATTCTACCTAAAACTATGAAGGCTGTTGGCTTTTATAAATATTTGCCTATATCCGACATCAATAGTCTTATAGATCTTGAAGTTAGTCTGCCAGAGATGCGAAAATCTGATGTATTGATTGAAGTGAAAGCGATCTCCGTGAACCCTATTGATACAAAGATTCGAGCGCCGAAGTCGATTGTAGAAGAGAATCCGCGCATACTAGGGTGGGACGGCGCTGGGATAGTAATCGATAGAGGTGAGAATGTAACATTACATGACATAGGCAACGAGGTGTTCTTCTTCGGAGATTTGAGCAGAAATGGGTCGAACGCCCAGTATGTGGCCATAGACGAGAACGTAGTTGGCCCCAAACCTAAGAATTTCAATTTTGTACAAGCTGCTTCAATGCCCTTGACATCTATGACTGCATATGAATCACTTTTTGACCGTTTAATGCTGTCTGATAAAGACAAAGGTAAATCGTTGTTGGTCATCAACAGTGCTGGGGGCGTTGGTTCAATAGCAACACAATTGGCACAGAATCTGGGCCTTCAAGTAATTGGCACAGCGTCTAGACCAGAGACTCAGAATTTTACTAAACTGCATGGAGCCAGTGTAGTTCTCAATCATTCCAGGGATTTGATACCTCAATTGGAAGCCAATGGCTATGGGAGTGGTGTAGACTATATCCTTGTCAATTATGATCCATTCCCATATTGGGACACCCTGATGAAATCCATCAAACCGCAAGGAAAAATCTGTTTGATTGCTGACAGCAGTGGTCTAGTGGATTTGAGACCACTCAAAGAGAAGAGTATAACTCTTGTATCTGAAATGCTGGGTACAAGAAATAGGTACAACACTGAAGACAAATATTTACAACATGAAATGTTAAAAAAGATCTCCAAAATGTTCGATGACGGACAGTTAAAGTGCACGTTGACTAAGACATTGTCGCCCTTTAATGCTGATAATTTGAAGAAAGCTCATCAGCTTATTGAATCAAAACGTATGATTGGGAACTTAGTTTTAACTGGTTTTGATTAAGAAGTGTAAATCAATCATTTTAAAATAATAGTTACAAAATTTAATCATTCAAAAGAATAATAAAAATATTATAAATTAAAGTTCTACGATTGTAAAACACTGGGATCAAACTCTTTTCCTTGGAAAGGTGAACCCTTAGCATTCCAGGCTTTCTTCAATATTTCGATATTCTTGATTTGATCTGTTGTTGGCAGACCTTTCCGCTTTTGTAATTCATTCCACTGCAGCTCTCTGACCTAAAAGTTAAAAATAATACGATCAAAATTCAAAGACTTAAAAAGCTGTGCATTTACCTATTGTGTTTTTATTTGAGCCAGGGGGTTAAAATGTATTAATTTTTAAACAAAAAAAAAATGACAATTGAACATGATTTGCAAAAGTTAACATCCCATAAAGTTTGTTTATGAATATGTCACTGTAAAATTGTGCAAACCGTTAGTTTGATTGATGTGTGATTTCACAGTGATATTTTGAAATTCTGAGGATAAAAATTGGTGGTTGTGGGTGCTTGCATATGAGAAAGCCATTTGACTCTGGTGTTCACAGATCAAACCTAACCTAACCAACCTAACCAAGTATTTTGGGGTGCACATAAATACCTCTTCAATGGCAATCATGTACAATCAAATGGTTTTTACAATTTTACGGTGGCACACATAAACAGATCTGATCTGTGTTCGCTCATGGATATCAATTTCTACACAACAAATTTAGATTCTAAACATTTCCAACATATTCAGGTAACATACCAGGTGTGTGATTATTGGTTTTACTGCTTTATTTTCTTCAATTATTATTCATTTATTTATATAAATTAATATTATACTTTTAAAAACTTATATATCAAAATGAATTGATGTTTGTTTGTCTTGCTAAAACTCAAGAATGGCTGGATCGATTTGACTAATTTTGACCTTGAAAGATTTGTGGACATTCAGGGAAGGTTGAAATGGTGAGAAGTTCGGAGTTCGTGCGTGAATTCCAAAACTCATGCGTGTGAAACCATATTTTGAAATTATACCTTTGCAACGTGATCTTCAGGCAGATCATGTAAGGGCCGTGAAGCATCAATTTTGGATAAATCAATTGCTTCTTCTCCTTCTAATAGTTTGTTCCACCATCTCTCTTCAATTTTTTCTGCAAAATAAGATTTTGGATTTCATTGTCATAATAACAAAGTAAAAGTTAGTAATTAAGTTTCATCTCTTATTAAAAGAATATGACTCACTGATCAAAAGACAAAGTTGAGAGAATGCCATTATTTAATTACCTAAATGCATAAGGAGTTGACCTTCGCTGATGCTCCAAAAACTGTCAATAGTCTTAATTTTGTGCAGCAGATTGTTCTTAATTATGATTTCGCCATTACGACCAGCCACACATATATCACCAGAGTTGATGGTTACTTTCAAGTCTTTAGCCTTTGTGTTAGGTGGAAGTTTCACTATTACATCTGTGATAAGGAAAAAAAAAATTAAATCTTCTACATCTCGGCATTATTATCTATACTGTTTTTTTAGCATTTTTACAATCTATGACGTCGTCTGCTCTATGAAAAAAACAAAGCAATTGTTTTTTTTTTCAAAATTAGTTTTTTTTGCCACTTTTCACACATAACGGACTTTGCTACATATTCACAACCAAGGCTTTAGTCTTAGAGAAATTAAAAATTAAGATAATTGTTAAACAATGGAAGATTTGTTTTAAATAATGCGATTTCGGGATCATTGCTCCTCCGGTAAAATTTATTCAGCTACAATATTATACAATATAATATAATAGGGCTTGTGTTATCTATGTCTAACCGCCGCACTCAGAGTCGTCTTTAATGATTACTTAGTTAAGTATAGATTTTTAAAACAAAACTGCCGCAATCAGAGACGTTCAGTAAATTATTGTTAGTTGGCAATTAATGAGATGTAACTTAATTAATTAAATGCCAATTAGCATTAATTTATTAAACTTGCCTGATTGCGGCAGTTTTGTTTTAAAAATCTATACTTAACTAAGTAATCATTAAGGTCGACTCTGAGTGCGGCGGTAAGATGTTTATTTTAAAATACATACCAAGTTCCATAATTGTTTGTGACCATGTGTATTTGTCTCTCACTGCTCCATTATATGACTCACTTTTTTGCAAGTGTATAATTGGAGGGCCATCATCTTCAGCCATCCTAGCTTTACTACATTTACTTTCTGCAGTTTCAAGTTCGGCTGCATCATCAGATGGATTCATCAGTTCATTTGAAGATTCCAAAACTTCACTTTCATCCACATGACTGATATCATCTCCCTCAGTTGTCACCTCCACTTCCTGAGCGACAGTTGAGCACATTATTTCATTGTCTACATCAGTGGGCTTTCGTGCTCCATTTGGAGCTTTCCATGTTTTGGGATCGCACTTTCTTAAAACTTTCACAACAAGTTCTTCAGCCACACCCGGCGGGAAACCCATGTTTTCATACTCTCCTGCAGGTACATAGTAGAAGTCTGTCCTGAAAATGACATGAATTCATTTGTAAATACATGGG
Organism: Zygaena filipendulae; assembly: GCA_907165275.2. Taxonomy (NCBI): domain Eukaryota; kingdom Metazoa; phylum Arthropoda; class Insecta; order Lepidoptera; family Zygaenidae; genus Zygaena; species Zygaena filipendulae. The sequence goes on from OU015659.1 coordinate 9,416,487, forward strand.
TAAGTATACATTTTAAGTGTATGTACCTACCTACTAATACTTTAACGAGGACAAGTTTCATTTTATTGATAGGGGGTAATCTCTGGAACTCTGATAGGTGCTGATAGACATCTAAAACATAATCTACCGTAGCCTTGAATAACTTAGGATACTTTTATCCTGGAACTGAGTAGCCAATACCGGCACGCGAGTCAGACTGAAGGGAACAACTGCACATAAATAGGTAGCTCAATTTACCTTCTTGCCAAAAAATTAAATATGGTCGTTAAAAATCCTATAATAGATTTTTCGTTCACCAATATAGATGTTAATACATCATCGTATTTCTCCATGTTTTCTGAGTTCGACATTCCGCCTTTCGATTCACTTTTTACTTCTCCGTGCTTGGTTTTTTTATGTCAATTGCTAAATGCTAAGTTGTGGGTTACAAACTCGAAGGAGTTTAGATATTAGAAGCTTTTGTTTGTATCACAAATTGTCTACCCTTTGTGTCAAGCACAAATTCAAATTGACTAGTTCCAGGTAGATATGTTTTAGCTCATTTAAGTAAAGTAATTTAAATTTGATTTGATTACAATCTCTATAGAGAAATTAGAATTTAAAGAATGGAATTTGAACTGCAGGAATCGTCATTCGCCAAAAATCGGAAAATAAATAAATCCGATGTTCGTTTTGTTTGTGTTTATGTGTTGTTACCGTAGACGGAGCGTCCACGGTTGTTACTTGATAACTCGACTTACTAACTCGAGTTAACTCGAGTTGTCCTAAACTCGAGTTAAATAGGGTACTTGCATGAAAATAAGACATTGTGCATGGACTAATAAAAATTGGTCCATGACATTGTGTCAATATTTCAAAGATTTACTAAAAAATTATCAGTAGTTTCCAAAATATTCAACTTTTAATTTTGTGAAACGGAACGTTGCAACGAAACACCAATCACAGCCAAGCTTGACACATAACGTCACTTTTATTTTTTTAGGAAACATTTACCTCTTTCAGGGAAGGCAAAAGAAACTAAGTGCATACAGTCAATACATATTTTCGTTTTTCTGAAGTTTTTTACTTTAAAATGCATCGGTAAGATGTATTTCGATTCTTTACTGGAACTTTTGGAAGTAACTCGACACAGTTCAACCTTAATTTTGCTTTTGCATATTGAAGTTATCTGTCTGTCAGTGTCACATGACCCTGTCAATACGACAGTGACATCTCTGTCACAGATTAATAAGGCCTAATTTTGAACTAGTGACGTCATTCCGCGTTTCGGCGGTAAATCGAAAGCAGGTACTTTGGAACGCTCTATTTAATTAATTTATGCATATATTTTTTTCTTTTTCTTGCTTTGTCTAAGTAGGTCATTTATATCTTTATAATAGGCTGGAAAAAAAATTCATGCAAGTAACCTATTCTCCCTAACGGCAGAAACACAATACCTAGTCACTAGTGTGTCTTGTCGTGTTGTATCGCGCGCGACAGAAGTATATCGGTTTTATCCATTTAGTATGGTTAGAGAAGCACCACAACAGAACGCGCCACAACATACAAAAATATGTCTCTAACCATACTAAATGTATGAAACCGATATCGACACAACACGACACGACACATAAGTTTGTTTTCTCCTTAACTCGTGTTTGGACTGGCGCTAAATGAACGAATCAAGCGATTCGTTCATTGCGTTGTTTAATACTCCCGCCATTGCGTCGACCAAATGACATCGACGATAACACTAAGTTTTCCGATCACATTAAACTGTGGATATTTTCCGCAATTGTGGATAGTACTGCTAGCCTAGTGCTCGCAGTGACGAGAAGTTCGTTCCGTTATAACTTATTGCCAGAGTATTCGTAGTAGGCGATGTGTCGTTGTGCTTTCAGTAGTTTGATCACGTAATCAACCTCGGACCAATGATTGGTCAACCACGTCGGTCGGTTGACATATGAATGGTCGACAGCGTGACGTGACAATGACATGGATGACAGTATACTGAACTGGGTTTCGTTTTAAACAGTTACCAGAGCGAACTATAAAGGAATGGCTTTGCAGTATACTAAAATACATAACTTACAGTGCTCGCAGTGCATATCGGAAGATACCCAAATGTCACAATATTGCAGATTTGACGTTTGCGGTTATGCTATGTTGTCATTAAATTAGCCATGTCAGTTGATAACAACTGACATGGCTAGTTTAAATAAACCATAAGGTTTATTTAAACTATAAAAACCTTTTTATTTCATCCCCACCTACGAAGTTTAGCAATAATTATTGTCTTAACAGAGAGTTGGATGGAAGAACAAATATTATTGTAAAAAAGTAATTTGTAAAAATCCACTGTTTCTTCCTGCTAACTCGAGTTGTGTTATTCGAATTCAACTCGTTGGCACATCTCTAATTTTTTGATTTTCTTTGACAGTTAAATGTTAATGCTGAAACTGACAATTACTAATAGCACTGACAATGAGGCTGCATCGGGCTGCATTCAGAAACCACACCATAGTGCACCCCACCGGCCATCAGCAAGAAAATGATAAACGTGCGTGCGTGCGTGGTCGTACAGCTGCTACAGGCTGCCGCGACCGTACTGCTGGTCTGCTATGCTCCTGAAACTTCACCATTCTCAGCCCTATTTAGTCCAGATTTCGACTAGCGGGTAAGATTTCTGAGTAAAGACCGGGTATATCGTAGTAAAGTACCTACGTGTCGAGTGCACGAGCTCACCGTTTTAGTCATGGTCTAAAAAAATAATAGGTAGCGGAGAGCGAAATAATGTAACTTTATCATGGTTTTAGTCATTTGCCATTAACCAGCGCCCAAAGATAATTTATTCATTACGCCAGCGCCCAGCAGCCATTTTTACCCTGCGAAAAGGGATCTCAAATTCAAATCAAGCTGAGCTACTAGCTATGATCTACTACTTTGAGCTTTATTCTGATTCTATTGTTCATTTTGATCTAATATCGTTTCCTTTAAAAACTTTGCATTCTTATTCGATCTAGAAGTTCTACTATCATCGTATCCAAGTATATATCTTTACTTCAAACTAACTACCTAGTACCTGCCTACTTGAAGAAACAAAGTTGTTGTATAGAGTGGCTGAAGTGGTGATGAAGCAGTTCACTACTAGTACCTACGTCTACAGGTTTACGTAGTGAGCAAAACGGTATAGTATATTTCATTACAAGTGCGGAAAGGCTGTCATTGCAAAGAGTTCCGACAAATGTCGACCCGAGCCGAGGTGCAGCCGAAGGTGAGGGTTGACAGTCGGAACTCTTTGCAGTGACGGTTCCGCACGTGTACTGAACAACTATTTTTAATACAGTTGCGAAAAAAATGAAGAAATTTAGTAAAATAATAAAAACACAAACTCAACTAAGTTCCAACTGTGATCAAGAGATGGCGCTAGTCGTATTAGTAATACGAAACCTACGTTGCGCAATACAAAAAGTGTGTCAAAGTCGTTTCGCTATTTTTGACAGTTGGTAAAGAGAACGCACGAGTTCGGAAAAGGTAAAGAAAAAGCTCGAGTATGTAATAGCCCACTTCCCGAACGCTATACGTCCCTGCAATATGCCACTTTTTGAGCAACTGTATTAAAAAGACCGTAACATCAGTAGGTACCTACCCTCAGTACCTACCTAGTTAGTCGATTAAAGTCGATCAATAGATGCGATGGATACTGTAGGTCAACTATGGAGTAGGTAATTATTTTATTTGGGAATATCATTAAAAAGACACCAATATTTAAAAGGTAGTTAGTTCAAGATTTAAATTGATGTAATTAGCTAGCTACCTACTTAATGTGATAAATTAACTATATAGTTTTTACGTATTAATTGATTTTATGACAATTAAAATAGATTTATAATTTAATACATATTTAATGCTGGTATTACCTACTACAAAAACAAGTTTCTTAGTTCACATTCCCGCCACTTGGAGGTGTTGCTTTCGCTTTCGAAAGTTTCACATCCGCAAGAGAGCGGCAAGGCAAGAATCAAGATTCAAGACAGACAGGCCAAAGCGCAGCAGGCGGACACCGCGCGCGCGAACGTTCACGTTGACGGCGATGACCGCATTCATTTAAAGTTTAGAATTTATATTGTGAGTGTGCTGTCGTGTGGTCCGGCCCGATAAGTGTTTACGAAAATGCTTTGTAGGTGAACTGTTTTATAGTTTAAAAGTGTTGTGTTTGTGAATATTTCTTTGCCTTCCGTCTTTTTACCGTCTCTTCAAAGGTTGTTAACATGCCTTGCTCAGCAGTAACTTTGTCCATAGCGACCATTACAGCAATCGTCGCTGCTGCTTTAATGTCAATAGCGTTCTCGACGGATAACTGGCTTAATATTGAAGTGAAACGCACCAACATACAGGTAAGACACTTTGGGACAGGATGTAGAGAGAGCCTTCCTTTTTGAAGTCGGTTAAAAAAAGACCACACAACTCACGGAACGTAAAAGGACGTGCCTGAATACATTGCATAGGTCATATTATTATATTTAAAACTAAAAATGCCTATTTATGAGCGATTTTTTTTTTGTTAATTTAATATTAATTTAATTAATTGACTAATAGTTAACTAGGTACCTACTTGTTACGCGGGAGTTTTGAATGTATTTGTGTCATTCCGAGTGGATTCCGTTCGACTTTGTTCTCACAGTCGACCTGATACTGCGTAACGTGCTATGAGAATTGAAAGTAGCCTCGTAGCAAAAATATTATGTTGATATTGGACTTGTGTATAAAATTAGTTGTGTCATTGACACACCTTGTACCTGTCTAATGTATGGGCAAATACTCGTAAAAATAGGCATAATATTTTTTTCACAAAAATTCACCTGACATTGCTCTTTTAAGAATCCTGTTGACGGATGGAATAATGTAACTTGGTTTTATATCGTCGTCTTAAATATCGTCTTAAATAATATTTAAGTAACATAGTAATATTGCAGCTACGAATTGTGAACAATGGTGGTAGCGTGTCAGCAGCTGTTGAAAAAATTATCATTTCGACCATAGAGATAATATTCAGTGGAATGCCCTTAGTTATCTAGTATGTATTACTAAGTTACTAGGCTAGTAAATAATATGTAAGAGCGATTTCCGCAGACCGCAACCCTACTATGCTTCTTTCACATCTTCATCGTAAACTGTGTGCTGACATTTGAAACCAAATTTTTCCAAGGCTATCTTTGATTTCCTAAATAATTATCTTCAAATGGTATAGTCAATACTAAGAACTATAAAGATCGAATATTTCCATACGTAATTATATTAAAAGGCAATCATTATCAAGCTTAATACCTTCGATATCCACCTGCGCGCTGGCCATATTCACTAACGCTTTATATAGTAGCGATAGGGCTTCTTTTCCCAATTATTTAGGGTCGGCGGAATGACACATACCTAGATTTCTAAGATTTCTACGTTATTTCATCTCTGCATCATTTGTTCCAACTCATGTCATTGTTCTCACAATACATCAATTTTAGTTTGACCTTCCTTCCTACATATCTACTAACTTTCATACTCTTAGTCACATGACTTTCATCCCTCCTTATTACATGCCCATTATGATCCAAACTGTTCCCTTCAAATATTTTTTTTCCAGTATCGGTGCCAACACAACAGAAATTACTGCTAGAAAGGACATTAACTTGGTTAAAAACAGGTGAAAACCAGTGTCGCCGGGTGATTATCGCACACAAAACTAAACATCACGCACTAAAACATTCATTAACGTAAAGAAATGTATTAAACGCTTTTGGTTACGTTTTACTTAGTCACTGTTTTAACAATTCACAGTTTTAGGAATATTACTGGAAAATTATACTTGGGATCACTGAGTTACTATTACTACGTAAGTAATAATAGTTCAATGCTTGGGATACTAGCAAAAGAATTTTCGGGCAAGTTAGAGCATTTGCTCTCACTTCCTTTGCAACCGTGGCGCGCCTGCCCCGCCAACAAGTTTTCTCCAGTTAATTTATTTTCTCTGTGAGTGCCAATCTCCTCTGATATACTAATTTCTATTATTTTTTATCCCACAAATCTCAGCATTTCCGCTTGCAATCCCTTTTCATACGTTTCCCTAACGACCAGTTTCAAAGATTTTCCCGTAATTTTAACGGCATTCGCGAGTCGTAAAATGTTCTTGAGACCTTTCACCATTTTATCCAACCTGCTTTGAAGTGACCCAACGAAATATTCAATTTCGCCAACACTGTACAAGTGAACCGAGGTACCGGGCTTCAGCTTGACTAGGGGCAGGTATAAAATTATAACATAAATAAGTCTCAAGTGGCCCATTCTGGCGTAGAAAGCGCTCCTGTGGAACCATTGCTACAGAACAGATAGTGTAAATTACGACCGATAACATTTTATCTTTTAGCCATGTTATGTCCCACTAAAACAGACATTTAGTTGATGATTGAAAAAATGGTTTTAAGCTAAATATTTATGTAAATATTCCGTGATGCAAACATTTTGCATTTATCAGCTGTGCCTCGCGGTTTCACCAGTGTGAGTTTCGGAATTCCTGCAGGAACCCCAAAGTAGCCTAAACTCCTTATAACATCAGCTAATTAGCAGTGAAAATCCCTTCAAAATCGGTCCAACCGTTTCGGAGATTCACTCCCGTGAGTTTCAGAATTCCCGTAGAAACCCCAACTCCTTTTATTCTTCTTCTCCTTAAAACAACAAACACAACAAAATAATAACTAGCGAAATTGGTCCAGCCGTTCACGCGTGATGCCGTGACCAAGGGAAATAGGGATTCATTTTTATATATGCATACTTATAGATATATGTATTTATTTGGTACCGACCAGTTACCGACTATTAAGAAGGTTTAACACATAGGGGTTAGAGGAAGTGTGTGAACGGTTGCGTGCTTGATACCGGTCTATGTTAATTCTTGATCTATATTTGTTTACTTATTTACTAAAACTGCGTTAGTTACTAACTTAGTAGGTGCTATTAATTATTTATGCTGCTACAAGATAATGCTATTATAAAAAAATAACAGTTGTACTTTTTTCGGAACCGGTTCTGTTTTATTTATTAGTCGAGTCAGCTACACTTTTTGCGTAGAAACCCCTTGACGTGCATGAGATAGAAAACGTGTGCCACCCTGGCGTTTACCTGCCGGTTTTTTTAAGATTTTTTTGGTTGGGTTATTTTTGTGTTCCCACTATTCTTCGTTGTTAACGTTTTTTGTATTATGACTAGTCATGTTATACCTACTACTTAGTTCAGTTGGTTTCCTGCTATAAATAAAGATGAACGAATTAATCAAGATTTCTCTTGGCTGCTTAGGTGTGCACCTAAACATAGAAACATCCGTCCACCATATTACTTTTCGCTTCGTATATTTCAAGATTACTTTAAATAGTGTCAAGCAAGGCTTTTGACATAATAATATGTAGGTAAGGTATGATGATTAGGTACTATGGTTATGGTATTGTCATATGCTAATGATTACTTTTATTTTTTGCTATCACCCACAAAGACTTCGTGTCGGTTAGGTAGGTGTATCAAATAAGATTGTGAAAGCTAGATGTTATCACCTAAATTGTAGACGGTGATAGTTTACTTTCAATATGTTTCGTTTCATATTTTCATGTTTCCTTCAACAAAAACTTATTTCATAGTAAGTAAATAACATAATATCTACATACTCAACCTAATAGATAATATTTATTATCATATTAGGTATCTATTGTCCTAACATTACAACAACTACGATTTCCATCAACGTATTATAAATTACATTATATTAGTGTAATATATACCTACGTATGTACATATAATTGCGTACTATTCTTTATGCAAATATTCTGTACTCACATAAATATACATCTGTCAGTAACTAAACAGTTAAGAGATGTAATGCAAAGTAAAACAACAGAGACGTTTAAAGTGAAATTTGTGAAAGTGTAGAGAATTTTTCAAATGGTATAAGTACCATTTGAAAAGGCAGAAAACGCTGGCCACTGTTATGCAACTGAAAAATACCTACCTAAAAATATAAAATGAATTTAGATTACTTAGTTCTGATAGTGAAAATTGTACAGTTCAGTATGGAAAATCTCCAGGTAACCTATTTGTAATTCTTCTATACAATACATATAATATTCCAAGGTTTCTATGCTCTATAGTTACTTAATGTTGCTAATTCAATCCAGGCAATGATATTGTCAGTAATCATTGATGCCAGGTATTCGCGGGGCTGAACCATCTTAGTTCCGTACATTTTACGGTATCCAGCAGCAGATTGTAGGTAATGTTCGGAATGAACGCGAGTGACTGATGTTAACGACTTAACATCGATTTGAGTAAAAAAATAATATACCTAATTCATTGTTATTTTGTGTGCAATAAAGGATTACATAAATAATAATAAATAAATAAATAATACGTACGTCATACCTACGAAGTAGCTTTTAAGAAAAGTAAATGGTATATGAATACGTAAGACAACAGTGTAATTTTCTACTTTGTGTCTATATATCACTTACGGTCTTCCATGTCTTAGGGTTATCATCATTATAAACATACAACAGTCTCCTGCTGGACACTGGCATTTCCCAGAGTTGGTGACCTATTCGGATTTTTGGATAACCGCATCCAGTTGCTACCAGTCACCCGTCACAGGTTCCATTTATAGAGGTATCTTACACTACGTTTGCTTACACGTGGTTTACGCTCTAAAACTCACTTACCCCAATAGCTTTCGATTCTGCGTCAGTTGTGATCAGTTCATTCTCTTTTCAGTTTAATTATTCGAAGTCTTCTAGTTGTACGGTCAATTTTCGCATTTCGAGTTCTGTTGGCCAGAGAAACACCGAGCTTTGGCAATATCCATAGTTCTAGCGAGCGGTTTGGTTTCGTAGGTCATCACTAGTAGATAGCAGAGAGAAGGTAATCACTACATGGATAGGATGCATCGAATTACACTTTCTTCTTTAGATTTTGAGGTATGAGAATGTAGCGTTGAGCATGGTTATTTATAATTTTCCATAATTAATAATTAATTAATTATTCATTAATATTAAGAAGTAATCAACAATAGAAGGAGGGCTTAGCGGGGAAAAGAGGGGTAGCATGAAGCATGCTGAGTGTAGTTAAGGACAGTAGTTTCAGGATAATCGTATTTATACTTCCAAATTTGTACTCTTCTTCTTCTTCTTTAATAATGGCGTCTATAATTATAATTTGCCAATGACAATGTTTCTTAATAATAACAATCTCTTCATCTACTTCTTCAATTATGGCGAATCGCCAATGACAATGTTAGATTGTTCCCCAAGTTAAAACATGACTCTTTTGAAAGTCAGTTTCCTGCTCAGGGTCCAAAATAGATGCTGAAAAGTGACTGAAATAACGAAAAACGTGACACGCGTGTTTTCGATACGGCTTTCACTCGTCAACAACCAATTTGTACTCTGTTTATCTACCGTTTGAGATAGTGACAGGATGTTGTGTTTGTTTATACTGTTAAAAATAAACATCCTACCTAGCAACAGAAAAAAAATGGAACAGTTAGACAGACATGGAGATAATATTTTTATCCTCTTGATATTTTTAGATTTTGGAAGGATTCCACGTAAATCCCTTGCACTTGCAAGCGAGTTGAACTTGATAGAAATGGACAGGTTTGATATTAGTTCGGTTGCAATGCCCATAATCTACCTTAAATAAAACTTGTTGATCTCGTTAAATAAATAAATAAACTAATACAAGGTATATAGGTAGGTACTTTATATGTACCTACCTAATGTTTATTTGAGTTTGAATTATTTACTTGTATTTTTTACTATTTGAATATATATCTTCTTTAATATTTTTATGTTTAGTTGGTGTATTTATATTTATATGTATGAGCATCATTTTTGCCTATTCTTTTGTTACCCCCGTCCGTGCGTGACAGCGGGCTGCCAACTGAAAACCAGCGCTGCCGCTAGGTGTTCCCGCCCTTAGCTAATTCTGAGTTGGCGACCCTTTCGGCAGAGCATGCAAGAAATATTATCTATGTCTCTTTAGATTAGGCACTGTTTATGTTCATTTCGTTTTCTTGTGTGTTGTGCTGAAATAAATGTATTCTCTTCTTCTTTCTACGAAAAGTTTCTGAGGGACGTTCGAAATGGAATTGTGCGTAGTCGCAGAGGTGATAGCTATAGTACCTTTCTCATTACCTAAACTTAAGTTGCAATAGAGAGATAATCATTATTATTATATCAATGGATTGACAATCCACATTAAAAATATTAAGTGAAGATATGAACAAAGCCTGTAGAAAAACCGAGTTTAGTCACTCACCTACTGTATTATTGACAATGGGTGATTATGCGACAACCTGCTTTCTTGCCGCGTCGCTGTCACCACAATAGTCGCCACCCATTTCTCACGACTTCCGAGTTCCGACGTAACAACTTGAAATTTTTACTCTCTCGGAATTTCTTTCTTGGAAAAGTGTGCCATAGCCAAATTATAGGCTCATATTCACACGTAGGTACGTATCTATATTCTCATAGACTGGAATTTCTAGGAGTGAACAAGTACGGTTCATAAAATACGGTTCTTATCAAAGAGCTTACTTTTCGCTATCGCATTGTTCGACAAAAATACATAGTTTATGGTTTTGATGATTTGACCCTCAGATTGAACAGATTAGAACATTATTTAATGACGTGACCATGACGTTTTCTAGTTGCAAATTTACAATTTGTGAATGCAAAGTCATTATTGTACCAACCCAAATCTATACATATAAAATGCTTTGTCCTGAATGACTGATGGATTAACGCACAGCCTAAACCTCTGATCGTAGAGACCTGAAACTTGGAGAGTGTGTTCTTTGTATGACGTAGGCATCTTATCTTATCTTATCTTAGACAATGGGGTGGGCAAGCAAAGCCTCGGCACTTCGACCCTTGGGATCTTTTGTACCATCCCCATCCTGTGCTCCTCCCTCTACTCCCTGAAAACCTCGGCGGCAAAGGCTAGCGTGCAGTGGAGGGGTAAGAGCCTAAAGTCCTCTGGTTCTGGGTAGGCCATCCCCAGGCATCGCACTCGCACATAAGATGTGCCATTGTTTCCACCTCTTCGCCGCACTTCCTGCAGGATGAGTCGCTTGCGAGTTTCATTTTCGTGAGGTGTTCCTTTGTCCCATGACATAGGCGTCCTATAAGAAATTATTTTTGAATATTCACCCAATAAGGGGATGAAAAGGGGTTGCAAAGTTTGTATGGAACAATTCCGCGGGAACTTCGAAATTATCGCGGGAGAAACCGCGTGGGACAGCTAGTATATTTATAAATTGATCAGACTTTAAATCTCGAATAATCTCTTGCTGTATGTAGGTAAATAACACATTTGCTGTCAATTTTTAAATACTACAGCAGTACTTATCATCAAAAAATATTGTTTATAAATAGGTAGTTTTTTTAGCGAGTGACGCCATCTGACCGCATGGAAAATTAAATCAAATGTACTGTTGAATCTCAGCCGCTCTCACTTCGAGAGAGACCTTCGTAAAAACTCAATGTGTAAAGCGGCCTTACAGTTTCTATCATGTAGTATAAGGTGGAAGTTAACGGAATATTAGCAACATTTTGCTTGCTCAACAGCCTGCATGCACGCATGGGTGATTGTTGCACGGTCAAGCGTCATTGCAACCGCTAATGGTAGTTTAACTCGGAAACTGGTGGGTATAGTCTTCGATTAACATGCAGTGTACCTACGTGTAATTTATAGAAAACAAGTATACTTACAACGAGAATGGAAATTTCAGCATTGATAATAATAGGTATACGTTACGTTGAGTCTGACTGTACTGTGTCTTGGAAAATATAGAGGAAATATATAAATTGTCTGAGCCTGTAAAAAGGAAGTACCTACGATAATGGTATCTATTTTACTGTAGGTATCATTAACATCAAATATTATAATGATCACCTAATATCCTATAATATGGCCTTGCACAACTCAGTCAATTTAAAGTAATTGGTAGCTAAATTATAAAAAATAAAGATTCACTGTGCGTTTATTTCTTTTTTTATATAGGTTATTAATTTTTAAGTAGAAATGCACAAATTCTTTGTTCATAAAAGCACATGTTGTGTCTCTATTTCTATAAAAAGTGAAGTTTTAAGTAAATAACGGTAGAAAAATTAAATTGTAAATCCCAGATCAAGGCCGCAGATGGAAAAATGTACACTATGTTAACAAATCATCGTGACGTCTTGCTTCGCCACTATAAACATAACGGGAGAAACTTGCTATATAAGCAGCTGCTTCTTAATTCAATTTTAATTTCCAATTAAACAGTTAAGATAATTTGGCATTTCTTTAAACAATTTTCTACATAAGTTGTTTCAAATATATCTACTAACGTATTTTGTTTCTTTAATCCGCAAATTAAATGAAAGTCAAAAACGTACCTAATCTTCAGTTCAGAATTCTCATAGTAATAGACAAAGATTATTGTTTTTGCAAGATCATTCGTATCTACAAATGATATTGAAATAACGCGGGTGAAACCACGGGGAAAATTATGTAAGTGCTTATAAATTGTTTTTCTCGCTGGTGAATCTTAATAAGTACACGTGTACAATCACGCTTTACTAAATTCGTTAATTTCGAATCTTACGAACTTTCGATATGCCGATGACTTTGATAAAATTTATGAAAGTGGAAAAATTAACTGGACTTCACATCATTATTATTAAATGCGCTAGTGAGAAATGATATTATGAATTAGAATTACGTTCGAAAAAATATTTCTATTGAATTTTGAAAGTCAATACCTATAGGCTTTGTAAGGCTAATTATCATGGTGTAAGTGTAGCGTGATTACTATTGTTTCACATTATGTAGATAGGATCACATTTGGATTGGTACTATATAGTATAAAGATAGATATACTTAAGAAACTTGAATAAGCATTATTAGTTTAGTACCTAATTATTAGTACCCAACTTGTGTATCAACACCATGTTACTTTTTTGTTTTTGGTTAAATAAATAAATAAATAAATAAATAGGTAATTAAATGTGATAGGAAATACGGAACATTAGTTAAAAGCTGATATGGATGTGTTCACGTAATTTCCAAATAATCTGTTCATACAGTGTATATTAAGTTATGGTGTTGGAAGGCCTCCAACGGTCACGTACAGTTTCTCGGGAGCATGGATGTCTTATAGCGTGATATACCTACTGAAATGTATGTTCATGATGTATGTACGTACATGGCATTGCAAGGTGAACCAGAGAGAGGGACAAAAGTCCCAGCAATCGACCGGGCGCGGCGGCGCGGCTGCGCATACGCAGCTGTTCGAAGTTAGATCGCCCGACATGTTATTATATTTTTGTTTTATTAGGATGACTATGTAATGAGCCTTACCAGCAGAATTTACAAACTTTATGAGTTCGTAGAATTTCGTTTGTTATACAGTTCAGCAGTATTTTATATAAAATAATTTGAGTTTTTTGATCCACTCAATCAGATTCTCAGGATTAGGAATTTAACTTATAACGACTTTTTTATTACAATGAGAGTGTTATGAGAAAAATGGCGGAAAATAATTAATTTTAAAAACAACATCATTGATCTAAAACTAAATACAAATACGTAGTTACTTTTTTATCGAATTCATGCCCTTGATCACAATGATCTTTAGTGCGTAACGTGACGTTATGGAATAACATAATCTTGTTAAGTGTTACTTCGAACAACTTATAATTTTAGCTATGAAAAGGCAGCACCGAGTACTACAAGGTTGTATGCTGTAACTGGGCTAAATACCTCGAATGACCACATTTTTTATTACAACTAATTACGTATTAAGTAGCAACAGGTACTTAGTTAGGTATAGTAGACGATGTCACTGCTAGGTCAAATGTTAATCTGTGCCGAAAAAAGATAAAAAAAATAATGTTATGATATTCATACGAAAATCAACAGATGCGTCATTCGCCTAAAAAGGGTGACCTTTTTCGCAGTCTTGAATTTTTTGCATTTGGTTGTTTAAATGCTTCAGAAGATTTAAAAAAAATAGTAACCAAATAACTCTATTTTATATTTCTGTTTAAATCCAAAAAACGATTTATTTTTAAATATAATATCTCAGAAGATAATTATAATTATGTTTTAGCAAGTGACGCTTACTTCACGGCACTGTATGGTATTTATCTACCTACCCAAAGTTAAAATATTTTATACCCATACAAAAGATTTCAACGAGATATCCTATTTAATCGTTGCCAACTGAAATTCTTTTTCTTATCACATGGTTCAAGTAAATTTTAATGATTCTTAAAAATTACCCAAATTTACAAATGCCGATACCTACGTGCCTACATACCTACCTACGTTATGTACATACCTACGTTATGTATACTTGCAATTAGTTAGGTCCGATCATAAAGCCTTACTTTGTTACTTTTATTTTTACTTTTAAGTTCTGTGTTTCCAAATTGTTATAGTTTTGTGTACGTACTGCGAAATTCTAAACTTTATATAAGGGTAACTATTATTGGCTCTTAGTGTGATCTGGTAATCTAAATCTATTATATGTTTTTGTAGCTGTTGTTGTCCTGAATAAACGAAAAAAAAAAAAAAAAAAAAAAAAAAAAAATATCCTCCTAGTCTAGTCTCTTTAAAGTTTTAAATATTCCTTTATTCTCAAGTTAATTTTTATTAAGTCAAAGTCAAAACACACAGTATTCAGTTCACAGTTCTTTTTCGGACACACTTTCGCCGCATGTACCACGTTACAGTATCTAGTCTAGAGTTTAACACGTCTATTGTTTAAAGCCTTTATTTTTACTTGCAAGTAGGTATCCGGTAGCACATTTCGCTGCTCTCGAAGATAAAACTGCCCATAATAATTGTTTCGAAAATTTCTCTTAGTTCAACTATGACACTTTGTTTTACACTTTACTCGTGCCTTGGGTATTATGTTTTTGTTTGTATCTTTGTTTTTTGTACAGGTTTGGAATAGAACACTGGTGAGGTACTTTTCGTTCCAAAAAAGTTCTAACAACAGTTTTTTATTTATTTAAATAAAAGAACTTCCAAGGCATCAATTAGCCGTAAAAAACAACAGCAGAGAATATATTTTAATGCCAAATAAAATGTACGAAAATAATAATATTTATTACTGTAACGGAATGATCTCTTAAACTACAAACCAACTCTTACAGTGTACAACGCATTTGTACTCGTAATAATTCTGTCATGCATATTTATAGCATACCATTAAAAAAACTTTCTTTTACTTTCCCATGTATTCGATTTTTGAACGAATAAAATCGATTTTGCTCGACCAATGAACCCGAGTTCAAGAAACGTCTCGCATCGATGGCTGATTTTATTCTAATCGGATTGAAACGCTTTTATTATTTTTAATGCAAATTAAAATCAATTTTATTTGTATTGACATTACAGTTTACAATAAAACAAAAGTGTATGGATACTTGTTTGCGTAAATCGTGCGTGGGAATGTTATCAGGTAAGAAATTGTTGCGTATCGATATAAAGAACTATCTACTATCGAACCACGTTCGCATTACTGGTGTAATTGACATCTGTTGCAAGTTCTTGTAGTTTGTTGCAGCAAGCGATAATTTTTTATCGTATAGCTTACTCGTAGTAGGTACCTACCACACAATAGAAATAGAGGTTTTTATTATTCCGGTAATTTCTGAATTCCCTCGTGAACTCGGTAAGGATCGGGACCAGTCTTATTAAATTATCTGAATCCCTTCTAATGAAAATAGTACCTACCTATCTTGTTTAAAGATCTCTGTGCCTATAGTAAAATAATTGTAATTATGGAATCGGGTCCAAGGGTCGCGGAAATCACAAAATGCAAATTTTGTGATGCTGCCTCCAGTCTTTCTAATTCTTAAGCCTCAGTTTTATTGTGTTCACTGTTTTTAATATTCAATTAATGATTTGCTCATATCAAGAGATGATTGTTCAGCGTAACTTTCTCATGACGAATAGAATGGTAGCTTTCCGAGCATTTCGATGACGAGGCGTCTTGGTTCTTGATGCACATCTGTGTTCTAACATTTCATTAACTCGACGGAGGTGATAAAGCGAGTGAAAGGCTATTATGTTGCCGTTAACTTTTATAATACTAGATACATGACGTAGATGTGTACCTACTTATTTTTCTTTTAGTGTAATAAGTGAAATGAATTAATTTCGCCATCATCTGGTCAAAATGCTGCTAATATATCTAATCACTCCGAATCAGGCGCAGATTTAGAATTTCCTTAAGTTGTCAGTTTTTGTGTGAATCTTTACTGCTTATCTTCCAAGAAAGTTGTTCTACACAAAACTACGAGGGTTTCTTTTTCTTTTTGGGGTACGCAACCCTTAAAAATATAATTTCAACTTACCTACCAACATTATATTTTATTATGTAGGTATTTAGAAAACATTTAACAAAAGCACGAAATGCTTGCCATATTTTCAAAGTTATTTTCGTAATTACTTACTCCATTCTCAAGAACGCTAAACAAACGAGGATAGAACGACCTTCTGCTTCAAAGTAATTAAGTTAAATTTAAATTCAAACAATGGCCACGTAGACTTGTATCGATGTAGGTCATCCTATTTCATTTCGCTCTACGGGTCTGTTACATTCATTGGAACCGGTCTCAAGTCAAATGATCCGTTCATAGATGTAATAAATTCGCCAAATCACATCAAGATATCATATCAGTCAATTAGTTCCGTGATCGACACATATTATGGCTACATGATGAATTTCTTATTAGGGAAATATTTACGAAGTCATAATATTATTTTCACACCACATGCTCGACAATGCCAAATTATATGTCATGTAAACCTTACCGAAAGCAAGACATTATATCTCTTGACTTTAGCCGGGTTATAATGTTCTATTGAATTTCATTATAACCCGCTGGTCAATAATGTGATTTTCACTTTCATAATTCTTATTGCTATGTCCATAACGTCTCATTTCGCTAAACAGAATGTGTTCTCAGCGGGCGCGGCCAACTCGATTTTCGAAGACCGAAGCCGTGGCCCACTAGATTCGCAGTGAGACGAACTTCATTTGTTTGTCAAATCGAGTAGGCCACGCCAGCTGAAAGAAGTGGCTATATAGGATCTACTAAGCCTGGTTTTTTATTGTCTCGCATTATGTGAGAAAAGTAGAGTATACACCACAGGGATAAAACTGTTTTTTTCTTGGGCGCTTGAATCCCTCACTGCACTCAGGACTCAATCTTAATTCCCTCCCTTTGGTCGGGAATTAACTTATAACACCCTCGCTGCGCTCGGGAGTTAAATTTGGAGTCCTTCGTTATGTTCAGGATTCAATGTAGCGCCCGTGACATAAAACAGTACTTTATCCCCTTGGTGTATAATCTACTATTATAACAAAATTTCCATTATGATTTTTACAGTGTCTTCCTTTCTAAATAACTAGCCGTCCCCCGCGGTAATTTTGGAGTTACTGCGGGAACCAGGATATACTATACGTAAACCTTCCTTTTGAGTCACTCTATCTTAGTGAAAACAGCATGAAAATCAGTTCAGTAGTTTTTGAGCTTATCGCGAACAGACAGAGAGACGCGGCGGAGGACTTTGTTTTATAATATGTAGTGATGTCACATCTTAAAGTCGTACATTATGATCAATTAGAAAGCGTATAATATGTTAAACGTGTTGAAAACCCGTTATGCATTAAGAATCACCCCAAGTCTATATCAATCAAAGCCATGATTTTTATTTTAATCCCATTGAGTGCAGCATAGGAGTCTATAGGTACATCTATATAGATACATCTATATATATGTATTAATAAAATTGAAGTCTCTGTAATTTTAAATTAACCGCTTTTTACTAAATGCATCCGAAATTATATACGGTACTTACATCAAAAAATCAATTAGCAATCAGTTATAACATTAGCTATCTGCGGGTGAAAGTCCCGTCAAAATCGGTCCAGCCGTTTCAAAGATTAGCCGGAACAAACAGACAGACAGAGAAAAAATTTAAAAATTGATTTTTTGATGTAAGTACTTCTTATCGCGGAATTGAAATCGGTTGAAACCGCGGGGAACAGCTAGTGTAAGAATAAAACAACTGAAGACAATTAAATCTTGGTAATTATTATGCTTTCATGGAATCCGACCGAGTTTATTGGGCTCTGCCTCCCTTATTCCGAAATCCATTGTTCAATCTTTTTTGTTTTTGGATATTACCTTTTATAGTTTATACCTTACTGGCTTTGAAATGGTTGTAGAAAACTATTTAGGAATGTGATATTTTATTATCGTGAAGAAATTTCATACAACCATACCTCAAAACATTAAAGGATGTTCTTAAGAAGTCTGATGACAATTTAAAAATTATGAGACATTTTCTGGTGGTTGGTCAGGGGACTCATTTATGTTTGTTCTCTCTGAGATTAGCCTGACCGCGTGCTGATCTCGTCCTGCTAAGGAAATATTTTTACATATTTTAAACATTTTGTGTTCATTTGTTGCAGAATTATGCTTCAGAAAATACGGCCGGAAACTCACAAGTGATTCTGGACAATCTGAACAACAAATATTATTACTACACGAGGACGAGGGGTCTCTTCCGTATTTGCTATCCCAGGGAGCGTCCTCCTTCGGGTGAGTTGCAATTTATAGAATTTAAAAAATGTTGAGTTGAATTGACTTTTGAAGCCAGGTACCTACGTTTAGGATTGGTTTAGGAATGTCATGAACGTAATTGGAAACGCTCCTTATTGGTTGAGTAGCGTGTATTATTTCCGTCATAAATTAGTTTGAATATATGATGTCGCCTCCTTTGGCGAAATTTTAATTTACGATTTTTTGGTAAAAACGTCTAAAAGTTCTTGTTAGGCTTAACCACGTTAGTTCTATTACAATTTACGATGAAACTTTAACTACAAAGATAGATTGAAGTTTGACCACCTTAAAAACTATAGTAACAAAACATAAAAAAAAACGTATACTGGTGCAGTTTATAAAAAGAAATGAAAAACAGGTTACTGTTCACTTGATAGAAGAAAAAAGTTAAAGTAGGAATCGTGAATCGTGATCACTAGGTGTAAGCTGTGATAAGGGTCAAGTGTATAAATCGATAGAAAACATCGCTAATTTGCTTGCAGTCCGCAGGTGATGGCTAGCGGTTTTTGCGGTAGGGACTCGAATAAGACAAAAAGTTGTTATTCTAATCGAAAAGATATCGTACCGCTTAGCCAATGTGGCTAAGAAACCTAAGTACCTACCTACTGAGCTAATCGCTGCTAAATTTTCACTTCGATTTCTTTGTCAACGAATTAATCTGTGTTTTTTTGTTTATCTGTAAAATAAATCGTGTAACAAGTAAAGTAATCCGAGACATTGCATTGGAATTTGAGAGCTGACCTTGCTACTTCCAAGAAAGATTCTAAGTAGGTATGGACAAATTTTTACTGATAATTCAAAGACAAAGAGGATGCACTCGTATCTATTTACTATTTATATTTACTTCATAGGTACTAATAACTGATACGGGTGGAGCGTGAATTTTAAATTAATTTAATTATCATATAAAGTTAAATAATATCTAATTATTATTAGGTTTTAATTAACTAAGTTATTATGAGTTTAATTTATAATAAAATTATTAAAACAATCCGATAGAAGGTTAATATACTTCTAATAAAATATCTACTTATTATGTAGTTTGATTTTACTCTCTTTTAACATCTGGTGAGTGAAAAGTGATTTCGTATGCTAACGTCTTTATCAGATAACATAATATAATGGCGCAAGTTTAAATTGCCTTAAAAATAATAGACATAAAATTAAAAACATCAGTAATTTGAACATTTTTATTGCGGACGCGTGTAAAGTGAACGTAAAATTTTGCCCACATACATACCTTGAATCAACTGATCTATGCTATAATAAAAGAGTAGAATCCGCGATTCTGTACATTGAATATTTTTATCTAAAATTGAGAGGGGTAATAAAAGAAGAGGGCTTTGTTTCATTGAAATCGGATGTTGGAAAAAAAAAATTGTATAAAAACTTTTCGCGCGGGTGTAATCGCGGGGCACAGCTATTTAGACAATAATAGTCAACCATCTGATTTCATTGTGACTGCTGGTCGTCGTCGTTTCCTCTGGGTCACCGAATCAGGTCCCGGACATTCGAAAGTCTCACACACCTTAATTGAAACTCGTTTGATATTCTCATCGTGTTTAAACCGCCATAAACTATAGATGGATTATTGAGGACATCTATATCTATATTTTGCATCAATCAAATTTTATGTGCCGAAATATTTTTTAAAGGTCTAGGTGAAGCGTGTAGATTGATTTTTCTCTTAAAACCTAAAATTATTTTCACTATACGATCAAATTCTTCAAACATTTAATTTGATTTCATTTCATTATTTATTTTTGCCACTGTGTGTAGGTATTAACTCTTAAATAATAAAAAAAAGAAACAAAAAGGTGTTGTGTTCATGTAATGTTAAGTTTAATTAATTTAGTCTTAAAATAAAAGGTATTTCGAAACATGTGGTATGTGGGCTGGTTATATTAAATTCCACCTTGCATATAATGTAATAAGTTTGGCAAGTATGATACCTACGTGCTAGCAATGAAACTAGCGGCAGGCAGTCAGGCACCTACTTTACACCGCCGCAACAATGCGCCCAAGGTTGCATCGTCGACGTCTAATGATAAATCACGTGTGGACTAAGGATTGTCATTCACGACTTGACTATTGATAAGAAAAACAAGTATGAACGTTGGTTTGACGGTCTGATTATAAAGTATCTTTACAAGTAAAAGTATTTTGATGGGGAACCCTGAAGCCTGAATCGTCTGTAAGAAATAAATGCTTGTTCATTCATTCTACAGAACAAGCTTAAATATGTCTGTTTGCTGGTTCAGAATTATTATAATATTTAAATATTTTGGTCTATTTACTAGATTATGAGTCAACTTATTCGCTAGGGCTTTATTAGTTCTATGTATTGTTTTTATGATCATGACAATATAATTATACTGTTTTCCAGTGGCGAAGGGTGAAATATTGAGAGGGGGAAGCCGGAAATCTACTTTAATCTCAACTTATTAAACTAAGTAGCTGTACCCCGCGATTTCACCCGCGCTAAAATCGGAGTTCGAGCGGGAATTCCGGTATAAAAAATAATTAATAATAATTAGTAATTCCCTGTACCCCTGACAACGTTCTCAATTATGGTAGAGAGAGTTGTTGCGTCTGAAGGGAAGCCGGTGGGAATTGGCTTCTATGGTACCTTCGCCACTGCTGTTTTCATTTACTCATAGTCAAAATAATAGTAGATATAATTATAACAAATAGGCAGCCGTAGATATAGAGATGGATACTGTTTAAAAATACTATATATAGTAGAATTTAAAAATACTATTATGTTTAGAATTCATAATATTTTTCCAGACAGCTAGAACTTAGGATTCCACGAATAACGAAGCTTCTATCATTGACTCTAATGCACGTATGAGATGAAAAGTTTATCTTGGCACTGGATGTCCAAAAGTAAAATCTACTATTACCTATCTCTTTCTTTTAATTGAACATTAATTTTTAATTTTGTCTTAAACAGGATGTTGATATGGTTCTCTGGTATCTTCTTTGCTTCTACATTGAATTCTTCAATTTTTTAAGCCTTTTTTGGTATGGAATAACATAAAATTACAATGAAATAAAACAAAATACTTAAATTTTAAACAAGACAATGTCGAAACGCCAATCAGCTGTTGTGTATCCAATCGTCAATGAGTTAGTAAGGAGTACAGAGGCCATTATACCCACGGGTCGGAAGCAAAGACCCTGACCTTGACATCAACGCCCAATATTTAATGAATATTTGCTTTTTAAAAATAGAATTTATTATTCTTTGATACATTGTACTTTATTTATAAGCAGGCAAAGAGTGCAAAGAGTGTCGTTCAGCGACGTTCGAGCACACGGATAAAAGCCGTATCGATTTGGATAATTTACAAACAGAGACTATAAATAGGGTGGTTTCGCGCAATGTAGATGCATAAAATAGATCATTATTATTCAGTATTGAACTCTTCAAAAAGAAGTGTACTTTAAGTTTAGGGACTCCTCCGTTAACTATTACGAGTAACTTTTTACCATTCCGATGTACCTACTTATCTATAGTATAATATATATCTAATTCTATGTAGTACATACCACGTTTGCTTGGTTTCCACAACACAAGCTTACTGTGGGATCAAGTAGCTCTGTGTGTTGTGAAGTGGATTATTATTATTAGTCATAAAAATATGAGTAAGCACATGTGATGTTGAGTGACGGTGTGATCGAAGATTGTTAACACACCTAGCGTGGAAAAGGAACCGGCTTTCAAGTGTGGCTGCCTCCACACACTGTTAGGTGAAACTTACATGTAATAAATGTATGTATCAGCAACATATTTTAACTATTGCAAATTTGAAAAGATATAGGTAAGCATTGTTTTGAGTGGATTTCCCATCTCGCGTTTAATTTACGAGTATCTACCAGGTTCATTGGCTTGTTCTGCAAAGTCTGCACATGTGAGGTAGTATTATAAATATAAAAAAACGAAAGCGAATCAATGAGTCGAAAAATGTTATCGTAGTTTGAGTATCTTTTAAAATTGAGCACGTGATCATTAGCAAACTTTCCATTTGAAATATGACGCGACCATATGGCAAATAAACTTTGAGAAAACCATATGACAGAAAAAACGAAAGTATTTGTTTTGTAAATATGTAAAAGTAAAAGTGCTAAAGTCTCATATTTTGTTGACTAGCAATACTGGCATTAATGTGCACGATAGTTTCGTAAAGTGATTACGTTGCATGTTCGCGATTGTAGCGTAAAAGTTAGTTAGCAGTAATTGGGTAACTGTTTGATACCAGCAGAGCTGATATTTTTACATTTGTGATATGAATAGCATGAGTAAAACAATTTGTTCTATTTGTCACTCGGTCAAGCAAGCAACCATGACATGGAAACAGTTTCGTAGAAGTTTGCATAAAATATTCAATACTACTTTGAATTATGTAGAGTAGAGATCATTATTAATTTAGTGATATAGGTTAACCCTGAAATCGGCAAATACATTTTTGAAACGAACTTTCAAACAATAATTTAGGTGACGTATCATCGTCTCTACATGAAAATTACACGAAATTACTCTCTATCTTCTTTATAAATAAAAATGAATGTTTGTATGTCTGTCCTCTATGCGTTTCGAAACCATTGGTCCGATTGTTATGAAACTTTGGCGGGTTATTCTGCTTGCGTCCGTAAAGGTTCCTGATCCAAAACTCATGCGGGTGAAACCGCGCGGCATCTATCTTTTATTAGTGTTATAACATGTCACATCACCATCAAGTTACTTTTCTCGACAATCGAAGAATACAAGGCATTAAGTTCGCCATTTGTACATACTGTGCAATAAAGAATAAATAAATAAATAAATACAACACTGATCGGCTGCGTCTCTACATATCTACACACCGGTATCGATAGTGCCACGTATCTTAGGTGAAATCAAAGTGTTTCAAATTGTGACTCTAGCATGAACATGTTCGGAACAAATATACGTTGAACTACAATATTCGCAATCACAATTTTTGCGATTCAAAATCATTACTCTGCAAACGAATTATTCAAATGCGTTGCCTAAAGTTATTTGTGCTTAGGCCACTGACGCCGAACCGGTCCCGTCCTGCCTGACTGGTGCTTCAACGTGAAAATAAAGTGTGATGTGAATATATTCATCTTCCTCTAACCTTAACAAAAATTCACAGCAGCAATATGTTGCATTTTTTTTGGATGTTATTATTATTTTTTTAATAAAGTAGAAGGTCGTTTTATAACTTAAGGATGAATATGGGTCTATTATGTCGTTTTTTTTGTAACTACAATACAATCATGATCGCGATATAAGTAACCACCAAGGCTAGTAAATGTATTCCTAACATTTTTTCCCTCTTTATGTATTTTGATGGGATAATCTTAGTTTACGACTCTCATACCACCTAATGATGATAATCTATCGCCTATTTAGTAAAGACAAAGAACATTCTACTGCAAGTACCGCATCGGTTGAGAATTTACCTCTATTATGCCTGCAGTCGTAATTCCCTCAGAGAACTGTTGTATCAATCTATCTCGCTTCTTTTTGAGTCATTGCACTTTTATTTGTTTTCCGTTCAGTTTGTATTCTAATTTAATAAATAATATCTATTTTATTAGTATTTTTCTTATATGTAGTAGTTTTGTTTAAATGTTCACAACCAAAACACTTTGAGAAAGAATATATTGATTGATACGAGTATTGTTTACAGATTGCTGAAGGACTTTTAGACTAAATAGATACTGAGGTAGGTATTGCTATTGCTCGTTGTCTGTGTCGCTATATAATCCGTAATGCAAACTCGAATGAGACACCTTCATTGTCATTTGAAACTCCGGGGTCGTTATGCGCTCGCATTAGATTTGACATCGTCCGTCATTTGTCCGTCTTTAGTACAGTGTTTGACACCTATATTGTCTTGAATCTACCCGAGCTAGCGAGACGGCTGGCGGTTGTGGACTATACAAGTAACTAGATTTTTGTTACCTTGAGGTATTTTATACGCTACAAGATCAAAAACCATAAACTGATGATCATAATAATCAGTATCGAAAACTATTTAGGTACAAACAATGGTGACTTAAAGCGTGGTCTATAAATTGAGAAATAATTAATAAACCTCGCTAGTATTACCTCAGACTTTTAATCATTTCATATTTTCTTTTTGCTTTCGGGGTTTAGGTACGTTAGTTTTAGTAAATCTTTGAAAGTCGGATAGGTACTAGAAAATAAAAATAGATCACATTATTAACACGGTGGTAAAAGATTTAAAATATAGTCTGGTGGTATTCTATCACACCAAATTACTTATACATAATTATATGATTAATAAACACACACAAATAGTGTGTTTTAAAGCTTATAGGTCTTGTTTGTTTAAAAAACTTTCAAGATTTTATATAGATACTACCTATTTGTATAAGGTAAAAATTCGTTCTAGCAATAAGGCCGCCTTTTTGGCATGTAATGAATTTATAATAATATTGTAAAAAATAAATTATATTGTATTTTATTGTACTAGGTACCTAATTCAACTTACATGTCTCTTTTCTGCGTGCTTGTTTATATGTACAATATTTTTTTTTGCAAATGATATAAGTACCTACCTATACGCATATTTTTATAACTTTTTATAATATTATTGTTATAATGTGTTGTTTGGGAAACATATTTCAAATGCTATGAGTAAATATAATTTATTTTTGAGCTTATATAATTAATATATTTGCAATGACTTCATTTGCAATCGAGGTTAGCATATTTTGAAAAAATTGTTATACATTGTGTAAATTCGTATTATATAGACAAATCATATTTATATGTTAATGTACAGGTATAATTATAATAATAACTGAAACAGAATTACGTAATTTCTCGTAGTAGGCTACTATTAACTTGAAGGCCGATCAAATAATAAATACTTCCTGCATAATTTTTACTAAATGTTTTTTATAATCCGTTATTGGTAGGGTTGCCAGGCGTCCGGATAAAGCCGGACATAGTCAGGCTTTTTGATGGCTTGTCCGGCCAAAATAAACGGTGTCCGGCTAATCCGGCTTTTGTTAGGCTTTTTACATTTCGCAAACGAACGAGCGCCGAGAAAAATATTGATAAATTGTTTATTTCGAATTTAATTTTGATTGATGACTTTAAGTATGCTACACAAAATCCTCAATAATGTAGGGTGTCCGGCCTTTTCGCCCAGATGTCCAGCCAAACTGGCTGGTCTGTCCGGCTATTAGGTTTGGCGACCTGGCAACCCTGGTTATTGGTATATCACAATATGTATCTTGTCTTCCTTGAATACAGGTATATATCTGTTTAATTCATAGATTAAGAGCACCCATTTAACGGTCATTGCATTTTAATCTGTCCAACCGTAAGACATGGTCGACTGATGTTTGCATTATGTTGAGTGCGCATTGGATTCATTTCTTAAACTATTAGGAATTATCAGTTATAACCATCTAACTTTAGTTGGGGCATTACTTCTAATTGTCAATATCGTCGTGCTTTTTACTCGTATATTAGCATGTAGAGTCCTACGGCCGCACTCAGAGTCGACTTTAATGATTACTTAATTAAGTATAGATTTTTAAAACAAAACTGCCGCTATCAGACAAGTTCAATAAATTAATGTAAATTGGCATTTAACTAATTAAGTTACATCTCGTTAAATGCCAATTAATATTAATTTACTGAACGTCTCTTGCGGCAGTTTTGTTTTAAAAATCTATACTTAATTATGTAATCATTAAAGTCGACTCTGAGTGCGGCCGCTAGAGTTCATTAATTAAGAGGTCCGAACTTTGGAAGTTCAATCTTATAGTGGTTACTTCAAATACGCGTATACCTACTTCTAAATAAAGTAAAATTGTGTACGAAGTTCACTAATTCATAATGGGCTAGAGTCCATAGACCCTCGGGACAAACCTGTGTCTCAGCTGTGGGACATAAATAGGCTGACTATGACTCAAAACTCATGATAAACTATGCTGTTTTTATGGTGGATAAGCTTACATTTTGGGTTCTATCTCTATAATTATTAGCATCATAAAAGTCACACAATTATCTGATTAACGATAAAAATCACGCACGAAGAACATCCTAGATTCTTACAATGATGTCATCGGTCTCGTACTGTGTCAGTATTTTGTTTGTTTGGATGTGGCTGGCATTGGAGTTGAATTGAGCCATGTGTAAACAACACCCACTTATAGAGCTCTAACACGCGATAATTACGTTGTAAATTACTGAAAATAAGCGGATATGAGAGATTCAGGTAATCAGGTGATACATGAAAGCTAAAAATACTAAATACAAATACCTAAAGTTATCTCGACATCTTAATAGCAACAAATGAGCAATGACCTTTGGGAAAAAAAGGCTTAGGTATTTAAAATTAGCGTTCAATAAGTAGATATACTACCTAATATGGCTTTTTCTGCAACATTATTATTAGATATACGTGACCGAATCTTTACGTTTTAGTAGCTACCTACACTTATTCGTGAATCGTGACTTAAGGGGGTACACAGATTTTGTTGGCGAATAGGTCTTCAGAGCAAAGAAATGCAACAGATATACTATAGATTTATAAAAAGTATATAAATATAATAAATACTAGCTGTGCCCCATGGTTTCACCCGTGTGAGTTTCGGAATTCCCGCAGGAACTCAAAGTAACCTAGTGAAAGTCTCGTCAAAATTGGTCCAACCGTTTTGGAGAGTCACCCGCGTGAGTTTCGGAATTCCCGCAGGAACCCAACTTCTTTTATACAAACCTTGTCCTGACAATAACGAACACAATACAAAAAAAGAATACTCAGTTTGGAAGTTTACTTCAGTGGTGTGGAAGTTATGCGATCACATACATTTCAGCGATTCATTTTTATTTATATAGTTAGTTAATTAAAATGGACGCAAATAAGCAATAACATGAAATTAAGTTATTGATACAGAACGATTTATTGACAGTTAGAGAACGTTTTTTAATTATATGTTTACTTCATTACATTGTATAAATATGTAACAATATGTTGAACATAAAAAAATGTTGGTACAAAATGGTGCTATAGTTTTAAAACACGATTTACTCAAAATTTATCCAGTGTAGGTTAACACACTATTGCTTATCTTTGTCCAAATACAATACAAAAATTCCAACATGGACATAGGAGAACAACGACGAACATACTAAAAGTACGAATAGTAAAAATCCAAAAATTTTGTTATTACATCATCTGTCTCAAAACGTGTGAAACGCTAAACAATCGACTCGTATTCTGTATAGGTACTTAATAACACTTTGTTCGATTCTTTATTTATAGCTTGCGATTCCCTCCGGGACCACCCGGGCGGCATTTATGTATATGTATACAACATGCATACGTAATGTTTTCAAGAAACTAGAAAGCATGTTCTTGTGATGCTTCCAAACAATATGCTTAAAGTATAATTATCATAGTTACATAATAGGTACAATAAAACAATTCACAAGTTCAGATGACTTCATACCAAATACATCGTGATTGTGCATGTTTGTTCAGAATTGTGATTGTTTTTATATTCATTGTTAAGAGTAATCGAACAGTCACGATCATACCAATATGATGACTCTTGTTTATAATCTTTGTTCCTATAACTCCTATAAGTAGTCATTTACATACATATGTATATAGTTCCTATATATACCGCAGTATTAAGCTGTTATATATTGATGGTATTTTTGCGTTTATTATCTGTTTTTATTTTTATTGACTTTGCTTTTTTTTTATTGACTACGCCTTCTGAAATGGTTTAGACATGATGATGAGAGTTTGATACCTAACCCGGAGAAGCTCTTCATCGCTATCTATTTGTATGAAAGGAAGAGTCGAGGCAGACCCTCATGAAGGTCGACCTGCGTGCAGGTGAGGACCCAGCGACTGTGCAGTGTGCACGGCCTAGTATAGGTGTAAATGCTTATCACGCGAGTTTCAAATGGGCTTGTCAACCAAATTTTAGTTTTTAGTCCGTCTTGTAGATTAATAAAAAATATTGGACACGTATTTTAGAATTTTTTACGTAATGAAAAAATAACGGAGATACATTAATTCGAAATGTCGCGTAACGTCACGCCGTGCTACAGTTTACACGTTATGACGTCAAGAGCCGTTAATTTGAAAATAAAAAAATACGTGTTATTATTACTATATATCATATAATATATATATAATATACAATATCTAACGACGGACTAAATAATATGTAGAATTTTGATTTTCATACCCCGAAAAACCTTTGTGCTAATGAAAACCGATACTTTTGTTTCTTGGTTTCTATAGACCTTTTAATTTTAATATAGAGAATCCTTCACATTTTGCATTTTAAAGACGTAGCAAAGGAAGTGACATACCCATTAAATTATGGCCGTGGAAGCACACCTACTCATTATATAAGTACACTTTTTATGTATTTATTATGAAAAAGAAGTTGCGGTACCGCGTTGGTATGTAAATGCGCAGACATTTGACTGCGAATCGTGTGTATAGCGTTTTATGACTGGATTGTGCAAAACCAAAAGCGAAGCGAATCAGCGATAGTATGATAAAATCTAGTATTCAAATTTCAACTATATTGTACTCGTATAATATCACATAGAAAGAGATTTCGACAGTGTCCTCAGGTTAGCTCATTGCAGCTTAGACGAATGAAACACAGACAAATATTTCCCGCGGTTACGCCCGTGTTTATTTTGGAGTTCCCACGGAATATCCTTTTCTGTACCCCTGGCCAAATATTTGCACAACTTCATGACGTTCGTCGCTTGAGTGGTTAGAGCGTGAAAACGTAACAAAAAACATTCTTATTCGCCTTTATAATATTAGTAGATAAATAATAATAACAGACCTACTGTCTAAATAAAACTGTACATAATAATGAAAATTCTAAAAAATATTGGGAATAATTGAATCATTAAGTTGTTCACCAACGTATTTATTCAATACATAGGTAGCAGCATTTAACCGCAATAAATCATAGAAAGACATAGTAAAGAGATCAATACGAGCGTTTCATATTCAGCATACGGCGGGCAGACGCGCGAGCACGCGTGCCGAGTCGCGGACGCTGGCGGGCGGTACCGTTGTTTGACCGCAATCACTGGTGCAAGGCACGAGCGATTGGCGAGCATGAATCTAGAAATAATTATCATAACTTTAGGTGGACACTAGATTTGTAAATGTAAGTTTCTTTATGATGGTTATACGTATACATAGGTATGTTTAAGTTATACAACTTCGTACTATTCAGCTCTCAGGTACTACTACATACCTACCTTATGTACTTACAACATAAGTAGGTTCCTATGCGATGTTTTCTGCGCTCCTGATAAAAACTACAAATAATTATTAGAGGCGATTCTAGAATCTGTGGTCTTCTCCTACTTCGTTTTCTTTAATTATTGCGTCTATCGCGATTTTTCGCATTTAATTTTGTCAATGAAAATGTTTCACTAGTTAAAATATCTTCTAATATATGTATAGTTATGATTTCTCCAAAAAGAAATGTCACGTGAAATGATTACAAAATGTAGTGAAATGACACTTATTTGAGTGGTTGCACATGATTCTCATGATCCGTCTCTAATCTAGGCATTTTCTTCTTAACCGACTTAAAAATGGAAGAGGTTTTCAATCCAACCATATACATTTTTTATGTTATTGTAAATAGGGAGCTGAAGGATATGTTACATTTGAGATGTTATACAAAATCGCAGGGCGCTTGTGACTTGTAGCGGTAGAGAATACCGTGTGTCCGTCTGCTGTCTACAAGAACATGCTAACCCGAATACATCGTATCAATGAATGCGTGAAGCGTATTCTTTTGACACACCAATAACCGACATTTCTGCCACTTGATCATCACCTGACCACCACTTGTGACCGTTGAGAACGGGGCGTGATGACGAATTGCGGGTTTCACAATACCTTTAGTATCGAGTTTATCTGTTTACTAGCTGTTCTCCGCGGTTTCACCTGCGTTCAATCAAATCAGCTGGATTCAAAAAACACTTTTTTTTTAAAGTAAAATTGTTAAAAGAAATTACGATGCTTGTTTTATATACATATAGGTTTAATTAGGCATATTTCAACTGACTGATAAACAGATATCGCACATCCTAAACCGCTGAGGGCCTGAGTCTAGGAACATGTGCATGGGATCTTGGAGAAATCGAGGGAACTCTTCAAAATTTACAGGCTCACCTATGGCGATTTAGGTATTTTTTATAGTAAATCGTTTATTTGCTTTCAGAAAGCAAAATTTGAAGAAGTGAAATTGATGATGAAGACCACAGATGGTCATCGGAACTACTCAATTTCACAGGTTACAATTCGTAAACTTTAATTTGTTTTCTAAACAATTTATGCTCGTTACAATGTATATGGTGGTGGTAGAACTGATGGTAATCTACCATGAGAACTCCTCAAAAATTAACGTCCCTGCATCGGGTAAAACAATATTTTGTAAAAGGTTATGATCAGTTGACAATAGGCTATTGTAACTTTGATAAATTACAAACCGACTTACAAAAAAGAAAGAAAGAAATACTTAAACAAATTTTTAATTAAAACCGACTTCCAAAAACACACAACTAAAAAGCTAAAAATAACAAAATACCGATTTATTTCAAAAGACCTAAATACACGTAAAATTATTATTGCTACCGCTGATTGGGTTGAAGTCGGTGACAAGCCAAATATGGAATAGATATGTAGATGGGCTAAGTCCACTCCCGCCACGAGCTCGTCGTGAGCAGAGCAACCCAAGTTGGCAGACACAAACGGGCTTGGTACCGCATTCAAATCGATCAGTGGTAGCACAAACCAATATAATATTACGTGTATTTATGTCTTTTGAATTAAATCGGTATTTTGTTATTTTTAACTTTTTAGTTTTGTGTTTTTGGAAGTCGGTTTTAATTTTTTTGTTATTGTAAGGAGAAGGTTCTTATGTAAGATGTTATCGGTTTTGACGAGACATTCACTGCTAATTAACTGATGTTAAGTAATAATTTACTTTGGAGTTCATGCGGGAATTCTGAAACTCACATGGGTGAAACTGCGGGGCAAAGAAAGGAAGAAAGAAAATACATTTATCTCAGCACAATAAACAAGGAAAAGAAACAGACAGAAGCAGTGCCTAATCTAAAGAAGACATAATATGTCTTGCATGCTGTGCCGGAGGGGTCACCAACTCAGCACTAGCTAGGTGCGGGTACACCTAGCACTGGTTTTCATTTGACAGCTAGTAATATTATGTGTACGACGTGCCATGTTCCAAATAAGTGGACGCTAAACAGGCTCCACTTAGCAGGTACCTTTGCCATTAGAATGTGAAAGCGAAACCAGCGATCGGTTCAAGTAATTGCGGGAAAAGTTCGCTGTGGAAATGCTTGACCGGCGCGTTGCGTCGCTACTAATTTCTCTCTGCAGTCACACGATGTTTTAATATTATGTGTAACTATTTATGTAATTATATTGTAATCTTTCTCATCATTTACCTATGCTTTGTTAATATCTATTAATTAGTTGGGTATATTTTTGATACATTAGAGTTAATTCGACAGTTTCATTGGTTAATTTCAAAGTGAAACTACCTACATAGTATGGGTACCTAGAGAAAGAAAAAATAAAAGTGTTATCATTACATATTTAAAACTTTCGCGTCTTTTCCATCGCGTTAATTCGTTTGTTGTAATACAAAATTGCGTGTGTACACACTAATATCTACATTTTTTTGAAAGAAATTACATAGTACGTAGGTACTACTACTTAAATTTTTCTAAGGGAAGTTCAAATCAAGATGACAAAATAGACATAAAAACTCAAAACTCCATTTTAAAAGATCAAAATAATACTGACAGGAAATTGCTTGTAGATGTCGTTTAGAATGTAAACATCGCAAACTCCTGCGCAATCTCCTTGATAGTCTACAGATGATTAAGGCCAATAAGTGACCTCACTTTTAATTCCTATGCAGTTTAGAGGTCTCTTCAAAACTTTTGATTGTTTTAAACCCTAAACAATATATGCTTAGATCCATAAAATAAATAAGTGTCTAAATAGGTACATAGGTTATAACCTACTTTAATATCTCACATTTTTAAATAACAGCAATTGTTATAGGTATCCAATAAAGCAAAGAAATAGAGTTTAATACTTGTTCATAATGTTATTTTGTTCTTATAAATACATATTTTGACTTTACATAGAACTTGGCACTCATTTAGATCTCCATTCTTTTTGCGGCGAAGCCCATAGCCAAGTATAATTTTTGTATTGAACTTGGCTCTCTTTTTTACATTTATGTTTTTGGTGGGATATCATTAAATCATTATCATCATTTTGTAAAGAATATAAAAAAAATACGCGCTAAACAACACACCGTTGGCCGGTTGTTTAGATCGAATTACAAGTTTTTTGTATGGGGATTGGGGACACCACTTATCTTTTGACTTTTTTTTTATTTTTAGATTATTTTCTACGCTTACACACAATCACCGAGCTGGATTCCAAATTTCATCCTTCTAGGTCATCTGGAAGTAGGTTATATTTAGGTACTATATGTCAGTCAGTCAGTCAGTACTAAAATTTACGACTTTATAACCGTTTGAGCTAGCTTCATGAAATTTAAGCTTGGTGGGTATAATTAAACACACGTAGTTTTATGTGTTTACGTTAAAGAGGTTTTGAGTTATAGAAGGCTCAAAAGTGGCACCAAGTGGTTCGTGTAATATTACACTCGGCGCTGGCTCGCCAGTTCCTTTGCTTGAACTTGGCTTGACACGCTGCCGCGTATTTAGATTTAAGTAGAAACCTACTTAAAAACTTTACGTAGGTAGGAAGGAACCTAATTATTTTCTTCTGCGATCGTCAATTATTTACATTCGAATAAAAATATACACTCAAGTACACCTGTATCTCTTATTATCTATCTTAGTAGGTACGTGTGATTTCCATTGTCATTATTTTTATGTAAAACTTACGTAAGACTTTGTAAGTAGGAAGTCAGATGTTTTATTGTTATTTGAATGAAATGCAAAATAATGGCTATAGAATTTTGTCAGAATTTATTATTCTTTACTTTATAATTGGCACTGAAAGGTGAATGAATATCTATCGTATGATAATAATTATTGTGTGTACTCAATCCAAAACGCAATCATAAATGTTTTTTTTTCATATGGTGTGAATCCTTTTTTATAGTGCAAAATAGTGCCCGATCTATCATTAATTCGCCATCCTCATCGGTAGACTGATTGTGATGTGAGAATGCGGGCAACACAACGGTGTTTTGAAGCAACATTTGAAAGATATGTTAGTAGTTATTTCCTCTATCTGCTAGATATAAATAACACTGCCGATTAATGATTTTACGAACGATTTACTGGAAGAAAAGACCACTAGCTGACAACCACTTACTCAAAATTCAACGGAATGTCGGTTATGGCTTATGAACCCAAATACAAACGTTGAGTAGGTATTAGTTTGAGATAAATGTGATTTTGAGTTGAATGATGTACAAAAAGATTTAAAAATACTTAATGAAGTTTATGCAATAATTAATTTCATTTGAAAATAGCCATAAAAATCTTTTTTGGTTATTTCAGGAATAAGAAATTCATATTCAATTCTTCTAATAGCTCAATATCTTATCGCTTTAGTGACGAAAGGTAATAGAAATTTGTATAATAGAAAATCTATTAGATATGCAGTTTTGTGATAATGAGACCAATAATTGTTCGGTCAGGACCTCGAATTGGCGACTTTCTCTCTCTGTGTGCTCAAATCTAGGTAGGTAGTGCCGTTCTAAAACTGTCGACATTCAAATCTGTTACGTATGTTTAAGTACTATGAGACATGTATATACAAATAAATTTTCTTTCTTTGATAATATGTATCTATATGAATCAAAAATCCGCCTCGTATCAAGTGTCATGTGATTGTGGTTCAACTACGAGTACATTTCCCATTTAAATTGAAACTGTTATCCTTGTTACTCACTTAGCCATTCCTCCAAAGTTTCTTGGTAAAGATTACCAACCTTTAGCGGTGCTCAGCTCATGCATTTTAAAAAGAGAAAGAACATGTTTTATAACAGACTAGCTGTGCCCCACGGTTTCACCCGCGTGAGTTTCGGAATTCCCGCAGGGACTTCAAAGTAGTGAGGCTTTAACTTCCTATAACATCAGCTAATTAGCAGTGAAACTCCCGTCAAAATTGGTCCATTCGATTCGGAGATTCACCCGTGTGAGTTTCGGAATTCCTGCAGGATCTCTTAATATCAGAAACCTTTGCGGACGCACGCAGAACAATCCGCCAGTTTCATCACAATCGGACCAATGGTTTAGAAACGCATAGAGGACAAACATACAAACATTCATTTTTATTTATAAAGAAGATGAAGACTAGTCATACATAACTTAATAGATATGTAGCATTGATCACCTACACTAGTATAGTAAAATATTATTATCTGTGCCTATACTTTCAAGTTGATTAGTTTATTTTTAACGTAGTTTTGCTTATTTATTCCCGTGTAGGAAGTAGGTAGGTATTGCGTGCCTACTGCCTGCATAAGTGGGTTAAACCCGGTACACACACGCTTTGCTGTTCCTATTCGATGAAGCATGTTTGATTTGAAAAAAAAAAGCAGTCTAGTTATACGAACGGAGGTTAACACGCTTTTTTACTTGGAAAACAGACTCGATCGAGATCTAAGATATTAAATTAATCGGAATATCTATCGCGAAAACGCCACTCTGGTTCAAAATCTTTTAAGTGGGTAATGGGTATCTAGTTCGGTTGTATTTCTAGGTTCTTACTAGGGATACTCTCTCGCTCAGTCATATAAAATCGCAAATTGAAGTGTGTAGTTATTCGCCGTCGGGGCCCGTAGCAAATTCTATCAAGGGGCCTTTGGTTTGCTTTAGGTTATCAAGTTTATGGTATTTACATAAATAATTCGGTTAAAAAGAAACTTTTCTGGATTTTGTTTAATTTGTGGCGTGACCAGCGTTCCCTTTCAGAAATCCTTAATGCGAGTTTGATTGTTTGTGACGCTTTCACGCATTTCATGAAATTTAACATAGTTACAGTCTACATTGTCAAGGGTAGGTACAGAAAAGGACATAAAGGTACTTTTTATCCCGGAATCCCCGCGGAATCTCTACTCTACTCTTGCTACGTGGCTAATCCGGGACTGGGGCCGTATTTTTGAATTGCTCGAATTATTTTCGCACACGTAATCGCGAATTGACATGGGAATGCTTATACATTTTTTAAGCAGTCACATGTGAATATTGCAATTCCGTGTGCGAAAAGTGATTCGAGCGATTCAAAAATACGGCCCCTGGTCGTTTGGCGTAGAGGAATGTAACTCACAGGAGTAGACTTCCAATCGTATCGAATTTTATGAGTGTAGAGACACTGCCTACATCGTATATGCCATAGTAATGTGGGTGGAACAACACAATAGTTCGTGCCCGAGCGAAGTTGCATAGTTAGTATCGAACTACTTATTAAAATTGACGCACATTGAATATTCATTCGCATTGTTTCACAACCTCGCCTCTTATTTTACAACACTGTTGGTTTACTAAACTAGGTGACGCGGGTTCGAGTCCCGCGTCAAGGTGAACATTTATTTGATGAACATCTAACATAGAATCATTATTTAGAATAACATAGAATCATCATTTAGAATAGTTTATTTTGTATGTTTATTATGTAAGTAACAAAAAAAAAATCAGTGGAATGTGTGCGTGTAGACTGTGACATATGTATAATCTTCTAATCTTTGTGAATCTCCGGTCCTGACTGAAAATCAGCCCTAGGAGTGCCCGCTCTCATAGCAACATGCTGAGGCAGTGACCGTTTTGGTCATGGGGACGCACCACGCAAACACCATTTGTTCTCATAATATTGTCATATATATATGTATAACTATATATATATTTTTTGTAAATCATGTTTGTATAAAATAATTGTTATTGTTTGTCTCTATGTCCAAATAAAAGCTTTTTCTTTCTTTCTTTCTTTCTTTCTTTCTATGAGACTGAGTGTTAAACTCCATTAGCACCATTAGTGACTTGGCGTCCGGCGATGCGCCAAAAACAAAATTTATATTTTTTGCTGACCCTAACCAGAATGCAAAGTTACTATATTTGCTGACACTATCCAAAACGTCAATAATAATTTGACGATAGCCTTACTAAATAGCTGGGGAGTAGATGCGTATCTATACTCGTCGTATCTAAGTAAGTGTTTTGGAGCGAAATTCTCGCCAAAACAGGTTCGCAGGGGCCGACCACTCGGTTCCGAAAACTGTGTCGCCGGTTTCACAACGGTTTCTACAGACGTATATTAATGGACCCGAATTGTCAGAATTCTTTATATTATTATTATTATTAATTTTATCATCCATACACATTTGTTGGCTGAGTAAAATCAGAGAAGTATGTACATACCTAATTTTAATGAAAGTTTTGCTTGGTAGAGTCCGTTGTTTGCGACTCAAAATTTGTGATGTTATTTATTTTTAAAATGAAAGTTTCTTATTTCATACCTATCGCCTAGCATAGACAGTCCACTTCCATTGCCCCCAGAGGATTAAGAATTATAGTTCCTAATGATAGAGCAACATATATCAACGCATTTAGTTATCTTATTATTTCATCAGTCGTGAGTTCGTGACAGTTTCTGCTGAACCAAAGAAGTGATCTTTGAATACTTTGTCCTGAATGACTGACAGACGGATCAACGCACAGCGTAAACCGCTGATCGTAGGGACCTGAAACTTGGAGGGTCATTCTTTGTGTGACGTAGGCCGCATCCGATAGGGTTTTTTGAAAATTCAACCCCTAAGGGGTGAAAAGGGGTTGCACAAATTTGTATGGAACAATTCCGCGGGAACTCCGAAATTATCGCGGGTGAAACCACGCGGGACCGTTAGTTGTTATATATTAGTGGTTTCATAAATTAAACTGTAGGTACCTACCTACTGGAAAACTAAAAAGGGATCCTCTTAGTTTTTCCCCTATGAAAATGAAAATTGAAATCAATTAAAATTGTCTTTTTATTAGAATGATAAATATATTGACGATAGCAACCATAGTTAAAAGGATGTAGACTCATTCTTGAATTTCTTCACGAATAAACCATATATTATGTGGTCTACTCTGATGACTCAATCATTTGACATTTATACGAAGTTATTTTAAAAGTTTAATCACGTGAATTGTGTGGTTTTTATCTGAATTTCGGCATTCCTTCGAGAAATCTTTGTATCGGGATAACATGCAATAATTGTTTTTTTTTTTTCCACTAAATTCAATTCCGTTTTGCGTGACAAACATTCCAATATCCAAACTTTCACATTTTTAATATTAGTAAACCATTAACCAACTATTTTCGTGGTAAATAAAAACAAATTCAATTTATTGGAATTATTATTTAGTACCTACATTGAGATAAACAAAATCTCAAATCAGGTGTCCCGAGGCCCTACGTAACCTCTTCGTGAAATCATTCTGAAAACAACTCAATGCAAATCCTGCTAAATAGTAGATATTAGTGGTGTGCGATGTGGCCTCGTTTTGCTGGAACCATGTCTTCTTCTTCTTCTTCTTTAATAATGGCGTCTATAATTATAATTTGCCAATGACAATGTTTCTTAATATAAAAATCTCTTCATCTACATCTTCAATTATGGCGAAACGCCAATGACAATGTTAGATTGTTCCCCAAGTTAAAACATGGCTCTCTTGAGAGCCAGTTTCCTGCTCAGGGTCCAAAATAGATGCTGAAAAGTGACTGAAATAACGAAAAACGTGACACGCGTGTTTTCGATACGGCTTTCACTCGTCAACAACCTGGAACCATGTCAGCTGATTATAATACTCACATTCTTGCTTGATGACCACGAAACATATCTCGTTCACTATTGTATTAATTGGACCCTTCTGAAACACTTCTGTATACCTACCTAATATATTTGTTTATTTATTCTTTACTAGCTGTGCCCCGCGATTTTTTCGGAGTTCCCGCGGGAATTGCGGGATAAAAAGTACCCAATGTCCATCTCTGTACCCTTGACAACTTGCATGCCAAATTTCATTCGAATCCGTTCAGCCGTTTTTGCGTGATTGAGTAACAAACATCCTTACATCCAAACATCCACACTTCCACATTTGGACGCAGATAAGCAATAACATGTTAACCCACAAAATTAAGTTTTTGATTCAGAACGATTTATTGAGAGTTAGGGAACGTATTTTAATTATGTGTATACCTTATTACATTGCTTAAATATGTAACTAAATATTAAACATTAAAAATTTTGACACAAAATGGCGCTCCTACTTTTAAAACACGATTTACTCAAAATTTCTCCAGTGTGGGTTAACACACTATTGCTTATCTATGTCCATTTATAATATTAGTAAGATGCACAAATATAAAGGTACAAATGGCGAACTTAATGCCTTGCGACTTAATACATATTGTATTTCCATTTCCAGTTGAGATCTACTTATCGCCGGTGGAGACTCACTGCAGCAACGTCGACTACTTCATACCGGACGAGAACAACGAGACGAAGGGACTCTCCGACGATGCCATGAACAGGTGAGCTCACGTTCAAAGTCTATAGTAGACAACTCTCAAATGAATAAATTTTAACGACAGGATTGAAAAGTACTAGACGTATAGTACCTACCAAAGTTTTATAGTTCCATAACACTGAGATATCTTTAGTATTGGCTAGCTGTCCCCCGCGATTTCATCCGCGGTGATTTCGGGGTTCCTGCGGTAATTCCGGAAAAAAAGTGCTGTAGTTTACGGTGGTAAACAGTTCCCCGTATTATTTTCGGAGTTCCCGGGGGAATTCCAGGATAAAAACTATCCTATCTTTTAAGTTGAACCATATTATAAATGGTTGCAAAATTTTATCAAAATCCGTTCAGTAGTTTCGGAGTCCATCGCGGACAAACAACGTGACATATAATATATTAGAATAGATGAGATTAATACTTGGTTTGGACCTCGACAACGCTAAAAATAAATAGGTACTATTACGGCCGTACTGAGTCGTTTTAATGATTACTTAATTTTAAGTAAGTATAGATTTTTGAAACAAAATCAGAGAGGTTCATTCAATTAATGTTAATGGCATTTAACTAAAAACTTAGTCCAATGCTAGATAACATTAATTTAATAAACGTCTCTGATTGCAGCGGTTTTGTTTTAAAAATATTTACTTAAAGTTAAGTAACCTTTAAGACGGCTCTGAGTGCGGCCGTTAGTGTTTAGTTAAACTTTAACACTAATGTAAGTGTAAACTCGATCCGCCGCGCAGTGTTCGGTGGAATGTAGCAAATGCGCAATTTAATCACCAACATTAGCATCAACCTTCAAGGACGTAGCTTTGTGATGGAACCGGTTCCGTTAGTCCGTTCGTGTTATTCCGACCTGTTTTGTTTCCATTCTTGGTGTGTCAATAGCATGTTACTGTGAATTCTTCGAGAAGTTGTTGAGTATTGAGTATTTGTATACAATCCATCTCAGCCTTAAAAAATGTAAATCTATTACTTTCACAAGGAATTAAAATGCTCCCTTCAATCGACATATACTATTGACCGACACCCATTGGAGAACGTTACATATATCCGTGACTTAGGTATCACACTGGACTCAAAATTGACCCTTGACATTCATATTGATCACATAATAAATAAATCCTTTAGACTGTTGGGTTTCGTATTACGTACATCAGTCCCTTTCAGAAATCCGGCAACGTACATATCTCTCTTTAACTCAACACGGAATATGACGCAGGATGTTCTAAAATCCTCTATCTGCAACAACGTCGTAATCTTTTGGACGTAATGTTCTTATACAAATTATTGAACAATTACATAGACTGTCCAGAGTTAGTACCTACATCAATTGCAGTTTCGCGTCCCAAAGTCGACAAGAATTAAGGCTCTTATCCATTTGCCGACTTGCCGTACAAACGCTGGCCTGCGCTCTCCTTTGGTGCGTTTGTGTTCTTCATATAACTCGCGCTTTATATCGGTCGACTTATTTAATAGTACGGTTCCAAAATTTAAACGTGATATTACTTCCCTTTTAACTGTCTGATGAAGGTGTGACGGCTTATTCTATTCTGTTGATTATAAATATTTATGGCACTTATTTTCATAAAAAAATATTCCAGAAAATTTGAGTAAGTTCTGGATGGTTTAATAATATTCCGGATCACTCTAAAAGATTCCAGAATATTCTCGATCATGTTCCGTCCACTGGCGGTGATATCTCTTTTCCACCTCTATGATCTATCTCCTACCATACACCCCATTAGACTGCGAGACTTCATTAGATAGATAGATTTGTTTTATGAATTCTGGGCAATGACTAACTATCGCGATTGTTAACGTTCCAGGCTGCACATGGCGCGCTCGACGGTGGCGCTGTTCATTGTCGCCTTCTTTTCGCTGTTCGTCGCGTTCTGGACCGGAGTGGTGGGCTGCTGGAAGCGAAGCCCCGGCAACGTCACCGCTACCGCTATACTTATGCTTGTCACATGTGAGTTGCCCCGTCAGTCTATTTTCAAAATGCGAATCGCGATGGACGTAATCAGAAACTATATTTTTACTAGCTACACCGGGCACTTTCAAAACACTTCTCTGTGATCCACGACTGGATACTGGCGGAATAGAAATAAAAAAAGTGAAGTTAAGAAAAATGAAAACGCATTAATACATATACCTACAACACAATTCATAATTAGAAGTCGATTCGTTCAACTAGAGCATGGACTATCGGATCATTTTTGTAATACCGGTATTGTTACGATATTCATTTTTAAAATATCGGAAAACCGGTATTTCGATATTTTGATGTAAAAGAAAAAAAAACTGGTAAAAAAAGCCGACATGGACTTAAAACACTTAAAATAATTGAAACAAACTGAAAAACAAAATATTGAGTACAAAATAAAACTGATCCAGCTACACAAATTTGCTCTCCGTACTAACTGCTTCCTCAGTTGTTCATGTTTGTTTACCAAATATACTCTGCTCTGTTGAGCGTACTCTGGCAGGTTTTTAAAAAATTTAGGAAAGTAACTTTATTATCAAAGATTAGTACAAATATTTTTTTTTATAAAAATTAAAACCAAATCAACTTTTTTTTGCTATGTACTAAACAGTCATCCCAGTAAAACTAAAATAATATTGGTTTGGCCTATGGTAATCTCTTAAGACTTCGATGTGGACGGCAACTGCAACTGATGAGATTGAGCGGTCAATTGTTGGCAAATCGATCGTAACTAGTATTATCTTTTAAAGACGACCTTATTTTATTGCAAGTATTGGCAGCGGCAGAAAAAGCTCCTTCCGACTCTACACTGGTGGGTGATAACTGGTATCGTCAATAAATATCTGTAGAGTGTAGACCTTGTCTAAATGAATGCCTTGATCATCCCCGTTTTCATAAAGTGCCATTTTAATCCTAATTAGTTTAAGCTTATCGTTCTCATCATGACCACCGCCACTACCAGCTTCATTTTCTTTCACATTCCTAGGGCTAGGTTTCGAAATTTTCTCTTTCAAAGACTTCTTTATTAAATTTATTACTGTTCTTTCTCAAAACTACCTGATGATCTTCATCTTGATCATCTTGATCATCATGATCTTCATCATCACTGACATTAATGCTAGTGTTAGTGCTATCTAAATCAACATTCTGAGCAGAAGGGACTTCAAAAGGTCGATAGAGCGAACAAATAGCCTCCACCATTTCAAAGTTGGTTAATTTATAAAAGTATTCCATAGCTACTTCAAAAAAGTAGTTTTCTTCTTCTTCTTCTTCTTCAATTATGGCAATCTATCGGAATTTCTCGCATTTAATTCTGCCAATATACGCATTTTTAGCAATTAAAGTAATTATGGCGTAACGCCAATGACAGTATTAGTTTGTTCCCCAAGATAAAACACGATTCCCTCTCGTAAACCAGCTTCTTTCTTGGAAAACAAAATGGCTGCTGAATGGTGGAGAAAATATCGAATAAATAACGCGACAGGCATCCACTCGCTACGACCTCCACCGGTCAACAATCGAAGTGGGTGGTTTTCTGGATTGTGTAAATATTGCAAAAGTGTGGTGACAGAAGTCTTTGGGAAATACAACTAACAGATACCTACAATGAAACGTTGTTTGAATGAAATTTAATGGAATTTACTGTCTTAACTGACGTTTTGACTTTTGACACTACAATATCGTAAAACCGGTATTACTGGAATTCGGTATCGGTATTTCAATATCGGATTTTTGCTCCGATATTCCGGTTTTCCGATATTATCGAAAACCGGTATCCATGCTCTACGTTCAACATATTTAAAAAAAAAATTGAGAATAGATGCACATTAATTAACCGACTTCCAAAAAGGAGGAGGTTATGCATTCGGTTGTATGTATGTTTTTATTTTGTTTTGTGTGGTGCATCGCCACGACCAAAAAGTTCACTGTCTCAACTGTCGATGCACTACACGATGCGAGGCTGTCATCGCCATCCTTATTCCTATTTTTTCCCTTATATTCTATATTATTAATCATTTTCCTCTAATATTTCAATGTAACTATGATCTTAAAAAACAAGCACACAGCCGAACACACCGATGCTTACTTACTTTAAGATAAAAGTATCTACGTAAGTTTCTGACCCTGAAGAGCGACTCACAGTGATTATATTGTCTTTGATTTGTGGTTTTTCAGGTTTGCTAGCAGCGGGTGCGATGGCACTATGGCACGGGGTCGAGTTTTATGAAAAGGAAAAAGTGGTCGGTGAAGAATTTTACCAGCAGTGGCCAAACGTAAGTACCTAGTCCTCGCATGTCAATCGTCACTTGAATATAATATTAAAACACCTGTGAAGTGACGGAATTCAATTCGCCAGTGAAAGCTGCAATATAATTAGGTATATCTTAGTGAGAGGTTTATAAGTGAAATATGATTATAGCTATACCTACCTAATCTATTACTTTTCGTTAGGAGGTTTTATCTGAAATGTTGTTGTCGTTTTCCTAATATGTTGTAATTAAGAGGGCCCTGTACGATTTGCTGAGTACCGAGTGTTGCATATAGAGCAAGGCGTGGCGCGTGAAGGGCGAGCGAGAATGCGCAATTTCGGGACTGATTTTATATGATAGTTTTATACTTTGATTATTATTGCTTTTAATTTTGATTAGCCGTTGAACTTGTTGGTTGATCAAAAGTTTCTCCCCTGGGGTGCCGCTTGCCGGTATCCGGAGAATTAAATTACGACCATTGATGAGTTTTGTTCAATTGAATGAGATACCTAGGTACATACTTATTTTTAACATGAACCCCATGGCAGGTGCTAAAAGACTACTCGTCGATATCGTACGACTGGTCATACATCCTCGCCTGGCTGTCGGTTGGAGTGTCGTTTGCCAGCTCTGTTCTATTCTTCTCCGGGGCCGTGTGCCTCAGCAAAGAGAAACAGCGCGAGCAACAGAATAACGTGCAGTACATAATGCCAGGTTAGACCGCCATATTGCGGTGTCGGCCATTTTGTCGGACTGAGAATTCAGATTAACGCTTGACGGTTTCGGTTAATAATAATAAGTAATTATAATTATGTTGTGGTTTCAACGAGGTACCTTTGTTGCAGGCGGAGAATGTTATTTTGTACATTGATTTCTTCTATTTTTATTAATTATTATAACATGGTCCTTCATCCCTCGAAAATCTAACCCATTATCATTAAAAATTCCTGTATCTACCTATACTTGTTTAGGTGATATTAGCATTTCCCGGCCCCATGATTTAGGTTCCTACCTATATCATGTCTAATTACTAACAAAATGCTTTTTTCTCTCTCTTTTCATGTTGATATGAAACTTGATATAACGGACGACGAAAACGCGACCGGTTTAATGCATTATACATTGCGCTATTTCTTAATATCTGGTTTACGGCAATGCCATACTAACACGCTTACCAAAACAAAAAAAAATAACACATCTCCACATAACCCA
Organism: Zygaena filipendulae; assembly: GCA_907165275.2. NCBI lineage: Eukaryota > Metazoa > Arthropoda > Insecta > Lepidoptera > Zygaenidae > Zygaena > Zygaena filipendulae. Next base: position 9,461,277 of record OU015659.1, read on the forward strand.
TTGGGTGCTGTAAATATAAAAATACCCACGAAATCGAATAAATTAATACCTACTTACAAATTTTTTTCAACTTATTACCTATTGGTGGAATCTTGAAATGAATTCTATTGCCGATGTTTATAAATATTCTATGGATGAAAAAATATATTGGGAAAAAAATCCGGTATAAACCAGATATTGCGAGATAACGTACGCATTTTGTACGACTGGTCGTACATGGTCGCGTGGTGCAGCGTCGGTCTGTCACTGGTGTCCGCCATTTTGTTCTCGTCGGCCGCCATTTGCTTGCGCGGCGAGCGCGAGAGGGAGGAAGCGCTTAACATGCAGTATCTCATGCCGGGTAAACATTGCTTACAGTCATTTAGAATAAGTATAGACCATAACTTGAACAATTTTATAGTAGCGAATAAAAAAAATGCGTACGTTTGATAGAGACGATTTCTGTAAAAATTGTAAATATATCTTTTTTGTAGGTATGTATCTCTAAGCTAAGTTGCTTTCGAATTGCATGTTTGGTTGGGAATTATACGTACTTATCTAATTTTTTATGACAAATAAAGAATCTTAGAATTATAAAACACCAACCTTATTTGTTGATTATTAAAGAAAAGATCAAACACCATGATTAAATAACCTTCTTGAGTATGAGAAAAAAGGTTAAACATTCCTTATTTATACCTAAATGTTACATTCGTGTAAACAAACAAAAATATGCCTATATCCAAATTTAAATATCTAACATAAATATCCTTTTGCCCGATCGACTTCCCGATCTCACACAGTATGTCCTACGTTTCGCAGTGTACCCACAGAAGCAGCAGTACGCGTACGCGAGCTACCCGCCTCCGCAGGCCTATCCGGGCCCCTACTACCACGGCTCCCAGTACGGGCCGTACAACTACTGAGCGAGCGACCAGATGAGGGACCTGGTGACGGCGCACTTCGCACACGGCCCCGCCGCCGCCCCGCAGGCGCCCGCGCGCCCCACGCCCCCCCCGAGACCACCATCCATACCCTCCTCGCTGGAAACATTCAACTCGCACAAGATAACGAAACGCCCCAAACTCGGCGACAAGCAAGTCTACCGGCCGGTAAGGAAGCACACGTTGTCGCGCATCGACGAAACGCCACCGCCTTTGGAGCGGCCGCGCTCGAAGAGTCTGCAGCGATCAGCTGACTTCGCGTCGACCCGACCTATTCTGAGATCGCGGTCTAACATATCCGCCGACACGAGTCGAAGCGTGCCCGTCTGCAATCAGAGTCAGGAGATCGACAACGAGCTGGATGTCAGCACCAGTCCCCAATATGAAGAGCCCAAAAACTCCGGGGACTCCGCCTCGTCGTACGACCGGCCCGCTTCGATGACCGATCTGCCGATAATGGTGCCCATAGACCCGACGACGCGAGCGTACATCCCGTTCCCGGAGTACACGTACTACCGGGACGACAGTTGCAAGTTGAACCGTTTCCGCTGGAAGTACAGTAAGAAAAACAAAAAAATGCCCTCGAAACCGAACAATTTGTATTTGGCATTCATGTATTGATGTAAGTCGTTACACAAACGATAAACAAACGTTGACTGTTAAACAATGGTTAAGAGTTTCGAACAAACGCCGTCGCAGTGTATGGTATGGGACGTCAAGCCACCGATGTTAATGATTATAAAGGTCTTTGGACGCCACCGACCCATTATTTTGTCTGATAAATCTAAAGTTTCCGTTATTTTTTAAATCATACACTGTCATTTCATTAATGGGTGGCCCGAATCTGGTTGATTTAAGTGATAATTACGTAATACTATTAGCACATTTTTTACTGATTGAAGTATTACAGCAATGAAAATGGGGATAGGTTCTTATTAGAACGCTATCACTCGTACAGCCGGCATCAAAAAATTACGTAAACTCTTTTTAACCCCCGACGCAAAAACGACAGGGTGTTATAAGTTTGAAATGACTGTGTGTGTGTGTGTGTGTGTCTGTCTGTGGCATCGTGCTCCCGAACGAATGAACCGATTTTAATTTTTGCTTTTTTTTGAAAGATGAATTAGTCGGGAGTGTTCTAAGCTATGTTTGATGAAAATCGGTCCAATATGTCCGCCGCCACAAAATGGCGGATAACATATTTTTTCACAATTTCCTCAATATGGGTAAATAAAGGGCTATACTGGGAGAATAGGTACTAAAACACTATGATAAATTTCAAATCCAAGATGACCGCCACCACAAAATGGCGGATTTGTGCCGGGGGTTTTAAATTTTTAATCTAATCTTTAGTCATTGAACTTTATTACTATTGCAGTAGGATTCAACGACCGTCAAAAGTAGTAACATATTTCTGATGCCGACTGTGCTGTAACGCTTCCGTCACTTGTTCACGGCTTCACGAAACTCCGACACCACTCAACAGCTTCGAAACTTTATGAATAGATAGGTATTAATATGAACCGAACAAAACGCCTCCAGAACGAATTTTAACTATATAAAACAATGAATGAACGATCGATGTTACTATCGGCTTAGTCTAATTAGGTAGTATAGTAGGGACAAATATCTCAATGAATCCGCCATAAACGCGAATCGAAATAATATTTTGTTAGTGATAATAATAGCTATGGGGAACTTATAATAAGTTATGAGATACTTTTTATAAGCTAAGAGGAAATTATTATTATTAAATATGTTATTAATAATAATCACTACAAAAGAATACAATATTGATTTACGTGATTTCTCTTTGAACAATTCAATGAATGCTCATTTTACGTATACTTAATGAATGTTAGAAATAAACATATCTTAGTTAAATTTAATTAATTATATATGTATATTATTCAAATTATAATAATAGGCAATGCATGGTGACTATCTCGTTCGAGGTTAGTTTGTAATCTTCGATACTTATCTTCCATATCATTTTTCCTCTAATGATAACTTTTACATATTAATTGTAAGAAACGACTGATAAAATCGGTTTCCGTCCTTTTTGGAATATAACTTATTCATTCCAAACTATGATATTGTATATCAATTTATATCTTTTGTATTTAATATCATACAAGTCATATTGTAAGTGTACCGACTGTCGACCAACTGAGTACCTACATTGTAAATTAATTTGATTTTAGATGTTTCTAGAATTAACTTTCGTTTAAAATAAAATATGATTTAATTTGTACCTACCTATTTAAATTTCCAAATAAAAGAAATTAAGTAATTCATATTATGTTTTTATTTGTTCTTAACTTGAGATCGAATGCAGACCCCTGCAATAATTTATTAAGGTTCTTACAAGGGTACGCCATCCGCTATAAAATATTTCTTGTAAGGTTGTTAACTAAAGTAGTATAATGCTGTAGAATTATCATCTATTTTAACATAATTATTCTTTTATGATTCCTTTTAAATAGAGAAGATAATATTTTTAAAATTTTCTATAGCACGGGATGCTTGTTTCGCCTCTGTATTAGCAAGTATTACAAAAAAAGTTGAATGATTCTTTAAAAAACCTTTATTTATAAAAAAATATGTACAAAATTCATCAATATGGCATATTTATACTGGACGTGTACATTGGATGGAATGGTTATAATTAATTATATTGAAAATATATTTATCACATTTATTTAAGTATTTATCACGCGAGTAATTTCTTATAAAATTGCACTTAACTTTTACGTAATATAATAAAGAAATATTATATTTTAAAAAAGAAACACACGAAAAACGCTCGATAAAAGGAATAACTTGTATTTTTAATCCTAAGTTACATATTTTAAAATTCAATGCACACAAGTGAAATTTTAAAAATAAGTGTAAAATGCAACTTTTAGTTGGTATAATATGCTGACTTTGACCGAAGCAAATAGTTGAAAAGCATTATAGAAGGAGAACAATTTTGTTGTTAAGACGTTTGGACATTTGGACAAGTTCGGATGAAATTTGGCACACAAACAGAATATGTTTAGAATGTGCGGGGAAGAATTCTAGAAGGTCCCGAAGCTATAGAAAATCATAACTTCTGATCTGAAGATATGATTTGTTTTTTTCATCGATCGCGTTAGTGTGACCTTAGTAGATATTATATGCCTTATTTACATAGGTACAACATAAAGAGTTTCAAATGGAGCTTTTGGCGGGAAGCGATGATGGCAATTCCGTTACGTTATTGCTTTTGTTTTTTATCGTAGGTATAGTTAAAATATGTATTTTGCTGTGTTTAACGATGCTTATTGGACAATGAGTTCCGCCGTGGCGGTTTCTTGTGTGCGCACAAAGATATTCATTGAGAGCTCCGAGAACGATATTGCAATCTATAACACTATATTATATTGCAATTTCGAACCGTACGACGTTGTTAATAGAAATAAAATTCCACTCGATACTGGCTGGATGCATTAAGTGTACAATCAGCTGCATAAATATGTATACACTTTTGACAGTCATTTAATCTTATTGCAATGGTAGTAGAGTTCAAATACTGACCAAAATGTATCTAATATATTGGTGCTGGTGACTGTACGAAAGTTCATAAAAAGAAAAAAATAAATTTTCAAATGGCGGTGTCGACGATGGCGCCCGGATGCGAGACGGCCCGCTTGCGCTCGTGCACGGCGGTGACGAGCTTCCGGTAGGGCCCGAGCGGCAGGCCGAGGCTCTTCATGTCGCCCTCGGTGAGCAGCATCAGCGCGTCCAGGTCGATCTGCTCGTCCTTGAACTTGCTCGCGTACTGCGACAGGCCCCACGCCGCCAGGAAGCGCTCGAGGGACGCGTACGGCGACTCCTCGGCATCGCCCTCCTCGTCGGACGTTATTGTTGAGCTCTCTGTTATAATTATTGTAATTAATATAGAATCTCACCGAACACCAGGACAGCGACCCATTTAAATACGTCTTACACATATTATAAGTAAGCAAACTAGTCGGCCACTTTAGTGCCAAGATATAATTTACCTTACCTACTTTCATTAAAGGAAAAAATATAACAATAATTAGTATTTTTCTCTATTGAAGCTAAGTCAAGTTGACAATCTATAGCCGTAATCGCTATAGAAAACTAAGGAACTTTATGAAAGAAAAAAAGAAAGATTTTATTGAAGCAAAAAAGACAATACAAATGAATGCACAGAACAACATAAACGAAAATAATTAAACAGTAATAAACTAAAACTAAACTTAAGAAACAATAACAATTGAAATATGACATTTGTAGTTTGTCTCCATGCTCAAAATGGCCATTGCCTCAGCACTATGTCGGGGCGGGGACACTCATGGCGCTGGTTTTCAATCAAGACCATGTCGCGTGGTCACCAGCAGTTGACCTTAGTTCTTAGTTTTCATAGCGTTAACTATCATTATTGTCAACTTGGTTAAGGGAGCAGCTGTGGTGTGGGTATGGTAATTACCGGAGTGCGCGGAGTTCCATTCCACGGGCTGGTACGCGTGGCGCGCCGCCAGCGATCCCGCCGACCCGATGGACAGCTCCTCGCCGCCTGCGGGCGGCAGCGTTCCCAGCGTCGCAGTTATCGAACGCCTTGCGAATAATAATAAAAAAAAAAAAACTTGAATTAACTCTATCAGCCAGTGGTATGTACCTTGTTGTAGTTGTTGTTAGTTTTTTTGCCCCTTTTAGCACAGACGAGGACTGTTGAGCTATACAGCCGAGTTTTAATGATTGAAAGTATCTGCTCGAGGCATATTTTCTTTGCAGAGACAATTTTTTTAACAATGATAAAAGTTATGAAGCGTTAAATATGCAACTGCTTTGTGAAAGTAAAAACAGCGGAAAGAAAAAGTGTTTTAGAATATTTACAAGTCTTTAATTTTAATAGTAGGTATGTGTATGTTTCTGTCACCTGAAAGCGACGCTTCCGAAGCCGGGCCTGTCGAATATGCTGGCGGGCTCCTGCAGCAGCACCTCGTGCCCGATGCCGCTCTCGTCGGGCGGCGGCGCCGCGAAGTCGGGCTGGCTCAACGACCTGGCGACAGCAGACTTCGGCGGTTACACACTAGATACTGCTCTTACTGGCACATCATGAATCATCCATAAAGTACGTATATACTAATTTCGTGATGTTTTGACCCCTCCCTCCTTGTCAGAATTGGTCACATTTGTGAGACCCCGCCTAGTGTGACGTCATATATTTTGCAATTTTACATCTAGAAATTATTTTAATTAAAACAACAGTTCCGACAAAACAATTTAAACCTTCGCCAACAAAGCAATTTATGCCTTATAATATTAACTATTAATACGCAAAGAAGCGTCACAATATGTTATGTCACAAGTGGTCACGCAAAACTGGACTATTGATTGGACGATCTTTAACGACTGTAGATTGTCAACTTAGCTAAGTAGGGCTGGTCACTGACCTGGTGAGCGGCGGCTTGGCCGGCTCGGGCACTTCAGTGAACACGTCGGCGACAGCGGCGCGCTGCTGCTGGCCCGCGCCGAACGTGCCCACGTACATCACCTCCGAGTCGCGGCGCAGCCCGCTCAGCGACGTCACCGAGCGGCGGCCCGTCGCCGTCTCCACCTCGCCCACCTGCCGTCGGCAAAGAGTATATAAACGCTACTTGACCGTCGATAACAGGGATTGTGATTATTGACACAATTATGTTTTCAGTTATGACATTTATCAAAGACATTTATCACAAGCCAGTACTTTTAGGTTTAACGGAGTCGACACTCGACACTGATACCACAAACTTTATTTTTACACCCGCCTTAGTTTTGGATAGCCCGCGGGAATAGGCATGTTGACTAATTTTGAAATCCCCTTTTATAATGCAGGTACACGTGTACTGTTTCCGAAAAACTCATTATTTCAGCATTAGTTTATAGTTTTAACGCAAATTACTGCATTTTATTTTGTCTAATTTGAATTGTGCGCGAAAACAGTCGTGAGTGTCATGGCGCCACTTGTGACGTCACACTTAAGTTCACGTAGCATTGTGTGTATGCTCGACGAACAAAGTCAACAATATATTTATTAAAAATTAATTCCAAAGTGTACCTATAAGTGGTGTGCGGTCCCTCTCTGTATCTAAAAACACATCAAAAGCATCACCTAATAAATTGTTTGCTCATGTTCCTAACAAGAAAAAGTGAGAGATAAGCTTGCAAGGCGAAACCCAGCAAGTGTAGTTACAAATTCGGCAATTAATTTTTGTGAAGACCACTTTGATGACGGACTAATTTGGATTTTGATTTTCAAAAGTCTTCAACATCCCTATTATTATAAACCAGTAAAATAAACTGAAAAACAAAACCAAGTAGGGTTCTAGGAATTTGGTTAGATAGATCAAAGTCTCAGTTAAAGTCAAATAATTTTATTCAACGTTGGTCCATAATGTGGTTCTTTTTGACGTCAATAAAATTACAATTATTATTATGACAGCACCCATAAAATATCCACACAGCTTCCTAGTGCTATGGCCGAAGAGAAGCTGCACAACAAACTCGCCAATAGCACGCTGTCAGTTTAAAGTTATATAATACTAGTCTTTTACTGTAGGTATACATAATATAATACTAGTGATACAGGTGCAGCTAATATAAGAGTGTTAAAAACAAAAACATGTGCATTTTTATTTACTACTCCATACTTTATTTAACAATGGATATATATGATTTCCAGAATTTATTTATGCTCTCAAGAAAATCTGATTCATATTTTTCATCAAATGTAACACATAAAATTTCTACATTTTACTGTAAAAACTTCCTTCACTTTTAAGTTGCACATAACTTATAGCATCATCCCCATATGATGGTTGCGAGGACCTGAAATAAATAAAATTTATTAGTATATAAATACATAAAATGACAAGTGTGTAGTGTTTCTTCTTCTGATAACTATCTTTGCAAAATTACCTAACTGACATTAGATATTGAATTTATGGGTGTGGAGAGCAATAGTTTATACTTGTTTGAAAGATAGGTTTGAATAATAATAAAACTTTTTATTAAATTAAAACAATTTAGTGTTATTTCTAAATGAAACCTGCGAAACTGCATAACAGTTTATTGGCAGACAAATCACTCCCTTTATACTTGTTTTAATATGTACTGAACCAGCAAGCTTCAAGTACTTACAACACAATACAATAATATACTATACTGCACAACATATTTTTTCACCTAATTTAAATCTCTTACAGGTTTATAGCAAAAACTTTTTATTTTGGAATGAGGCCTAACTAAAACTATTGTTTCTTATTTTTAAAGATATGTTATTCAAAAATTTTGGGATTAAATATTTTCTGGTTCTTTGACCAAAGTAGTTATTAAAAGTTATAATCAGGCAAACTCAATATATTTTTAAGTTGATATATTTATTACTCATTATATTTGAAAGTTGTACATAATAGTACTTGTGGAGTTTTGAGAAAAGGTACCTACAAACCTAGTACTTAATAAAAAAGTGTTATTTTCTTGAACTGGGAATTAACTAACCTCAAAAATTACCTATGACATATCTCAGAGTTAAATTATTATAGCTTCTGCAAGTTTAAAATACCTATTAAGTTAAATTTCATCACAAAATACCTGCTATTTCACTTAGCACTAAAGATTAATAATAATGTTGTACTTACACGGAAGTTTTTGCATTTTGAAACTCAGATGAAAGTATGTGTTTGATGCAAGAAACTCTCCCAACATCAACAAATCAATTCCGGGCAAATTAGCGCTATTTGCCTTAATGTAACTGTTGTTCCATCGTTGATGATACTTTAAACTGTGACGTCATTCGCTGTAATTGGTGTTTCAGTAAACATGGCCGATTGCAGTATTTTATACTTTTATTTTAATGAAAATCTTATCAATCACAATGTTTAAATGAAAACTGAGTAACTTTAAGGAGTTCTTTTGACATATATTTTTCTCTAAAACCATTATTTCTTTGATTCTTTAATACTGTCAACATGCCTATTCCGGTACAAAAAGTACCTTACCTATATCCTTTTCTGACCCCTGACAACTCGTATACAAAATTTCATGATGATTAGTTAAGACGTAAAAGCGATACAATATCACATTCGCAATATTTCGTAATAAGTTTGAAGGATAAGTACCTATAGATACAGCCTACCTACATCAATGACGTCGCGTTTTGGTTAAATACTATTTATGTCCATTGTTTAAATTGTGTTTTTGATGTACCTTAAAGTCGTCAGCGGGCGCGCTTTTCCCCAGCGTGCCGTTGCGCAGTTTGTTCGCCAGAGCTTTCTTGTAGACGGCGCCGCGGCCGCGCGCGCCCGAGTTGACCGTGCCCACGAGCGCGCTGTACGTGGGGCGCGGCTGGTCGTCCGCGAGCAGGTTGCCTGGGCGAGGTTGGAAGCCATTTTGTAAATTCGAAACTCAAATTCGTATTCCAAAAAGCTGTTTTTAAAAAAGAACTAAAAGATGTTATTGTTTTATTTTTTAGAGGACGTTTTGTGTGGCTGCTGATTGTGATGTGTCTTTGGTTCAAACTTTAGGATGTCTTTATCAAGTTTAAATTGTACACTACTACTTCCCGCGGTAATTTCGGAGTTCCCGCGGGAATTCCAGGATAAACTATACATAAAAACCTTCCTCTTGTATAACTATATATTGGTGAAAACCGCATGAAAATGGGTTCAATACTTTTTGAGTTTATCGCGAACAGGCAGACATACAGCCAGCCAGACAGACAGATGTGGCTAAGGACTTTATAATATGTAAGGATACAGAATATTCTCCAATTGATATGAAATATCTTAGATATCTTTTTATAGCGGCTAGCGCAAGTTTTCCTCCTGTATAAGAGCCTTAAATCATAATATGATAATCACAGCCGAGTTATGGTTGCGTTAAAGTTACCTTGACTGTTGGACCTAATGAGCTTCTGTTTCAGCGCCATGATGACGGTGCTGGGTCGGTGCGGGATGGTGGAGATCTCCTCCCCGTAGCCTTGCTCCCACTCCTTGGCCAACTTCTTCAGTTCCTTCTCCGCCATGATTTCGGCTTTGCTCTGTCGCTTCTGGAACTGCTTGTGCGACTTCTCGTGGTCTTTCTTTGCTTTCTCTTTCAGTGATTTCGCTTTTTTTCTGGAATATTTTGCATATACTTTTTTTAGGGGTTACATACATGTACATTATACAATCTAAAGAAAATACAATACCATTTTTTTGATGTCAAAAAGAGCCATATTAAGGGCCAATTTTGAATAAAGTTATTTGACTTTGACTTTGACATATCAAGTATTTATTTAATTTAATCTTGACTCAGTTACGGGATAAGACTGCGAACTATATAGATGAGGGACTGTATAAGATGCCTATACTTTGGTTCTGGGATGTATTATGGATGATTGAGTCGTTAATGTGATTCAAAGTGCAGCGTAAGCTCTGTGCTGCCATTGGTCGATTGATTCAGGGTACCTACAGAAGCACCTTATCACGTGCTCGAGATAAAGACACTGGTAACAATAATGTTATGTTTGAATTTGGTTGGTTGATGTTACATTACGCATTTTCTGTACCATAAAATTACAATTTAACAAGTAACTAAATGTGATTAGAGCGAAAGAAGTGAAGTGGAGGCAGTCGTATAATTTTGTTGATGAAGGTTACAAGTTTATTCTTTCAGTGGTTGATTGGATTGGATTATAAAGAGGTAAAGTTGGTGAGTTTGTGAATTGTTTGTGACGCTGTAAACTCTGGATCTACTGAACCGATTTTGAAAATTCTTTTACCACTAGAATGCCACAGTGTACCTGAGTATCATAGGGTACTTCTTATCCAGGAATTATCGCGGGAACTCCGAAATTACCGCGGGTGAAACCGCGGGGGAACAGCTTGGTTCCATATCACGTTCATGGCAATTGACGTTGTTATCGGCGTGAGCACACAACTTACTTATCAATGTTCTCGAGTTTGCCGGTCGCCTGGTCGAGGTGCCGCAGGATGTCGTCCCTGCCGTTGATGGCGGCCAACTCCTGCGCGGTGTGCCCGTCCACGTCCATCGCGTACACGTTCGCGCCGAAGTTCACGAGGAACGTGACGCACTCCTTGTGGCCCCGCGCCGCCGCCAGGTGGAGCGCCGTGTTGCCGAAGTAATCCGCTTTGTCGGGCTCGCCGCTGGAATAGGTAAATGTCATCATGCCGATAAAATGCGAGCTATTTGCATACCCGTTTTGTCGAACAAGGGCACGATCCAATTCGTCAGTATGTCGTATTTTGACCGAACTTAAAATGCTCTCCTGAGAGCCCAACCTGGGTCTGATAATTGTTTGCCGATGAGTGGATGGAACTTTTGTCTGAGTGTCTGAGGATTTGTGAGGACTTATTTGTAAGGTCTACTACTTCTACTAGTATTTGTACCTACCATTGTGGGCCTCCCCTACGAATCGCCACAACGACCAGTCCTGCACTTCCCGCATCCAATGGCGTGTCGCGACCTTCACTGAGTCATCTTCCCATCTTATAGCGGGCTTACCCGGGCCGCTATACATATACGGAAAACATATCTCCGTAATATCCCCGTGGCACATCCTAATAAATATTATAAATGCGAATGCGGGTTTGTTTGTTTGTTCAGCTTTCCACGCCTCAATTGGCTACTTGACAAAAAAATTTTTTTTTGTCCGTCGTGTAGATTAGTAAAAAATATTGGACACGTATTTTTTCTTTTTTTACGTACTCAAAAAATAACAGAGATACATTGAGTTGAAATTTCGCGTGACGTCACAATTCAATGCGGTTTGTATGGCGCTTATAATGAATATTGACGTCACGAGCCCCCCACCCTAAACTTTAATGCGCTTTATCTATGTTCATTTTCATTCAATTGAAAAAGCAAAAAATACGTGTCTATTATTTTTTTATTTTCTAACTGACGGACTAATTAGAATTTTGATATTCAAACCTTGGAGAATACCCAATTACTTAAACGCGCATCATGAAATTTTACGTATACATACGTACCTACGTGTCAGGACTCAGGAGTACAGAAAAGAACACGGGTTCCTTTATTTCGGGATTACTGCGGGAATTACAAATTTAAGAGTTCATGAAGGGATTTCATAAACGTATATGAAAGGTTTATGGTTAGATGGAATTAGCTGGAGCTGGTCGTTTTTATCGAAAAAAAAAATATTTTTTTTTAAATATTTTCTTTAAATAGGTACCTACCTACTTTCGATGTTGAATTTTTTTACTACGAATAATTTAACCGCATATATTAGGTACCTACTTACGAAACGCGATTTTGGGGGTATTTAGGGCAAGGCCTATTCGGAGGCACTATAAGTGCAACATGAGTATTTAGAGAAAAATCAAGGCGATTTAACCTGTCATATAAGGCGATAATTATATGTTAATTACGGTTAACCACGCTAAAGAAATATTTTAGGTCACATTATTAGGTTATCTATTTTATCCATTTTATGTTATCTATTTTACTAAATACATACCTAAAACTCTAATAATGTGACCTAAAATATTTCTTAAGTATGTATTTAGTAAAATGGATAACACGGATGTCAGGGCAAAATAGCCCATTTAGCAGGGTAAGTATCTAGTTTGTAACTTTGGATGTAGGGGATAATCTCTGATACTACTGAGCCGATTAGCAACAATATCCCTAAGTGACAGGATAATTGGACATAGATAAGCAATAGTGTGTTAACCCACACTGGAGAAATTTTGAGTAAATTAAAGTTTTAAAATTATAGCGCCATTTTGTTTCAACACTTTTATGTTCAATATTTAGTTACATATTTAAACAATATAATAAGGTGAACACAATTAAAAAACGTTCTCTAACTCTTAATAAATCGTTCTGAATCAATAACTTTGTTTTGTGGGTTAACATGTTATTGCTTATCTGCGTCCAATTTTAATATCGATACTTAGAGTTGACGAGGGGATTCCAAATGAACGCAAATGAAACTAGGGGAGATCAGCTAGTCATTAATAGAGCTACTATAGCCCGACTAAGTAAGCGGTTGTTAGCTATCGACATTCATAACATCCTTCATTAGGTGATTTCACATTAGTTGAAACGTACGATTAACGGCACGGCACGACACAGTGCCGGACGGTGGTGTAAAACTGTGTTCTCCCTTCCGTTCGCTAGTATTTATTATACGCTTAAAAGAAAAACTGACATATCAACGCATCCCCCAAATCACTGAGTCACTTTGAAATTCTAAACAAGTGTTCCTTATGTTGCGTAGGCGCGACCCAAAGATTTCTGGAAATTCAACCCCTTAAGAAAATTAAATGGGCAGTCAAAGTATGGCGATAAACTTAACATGGTCGCAAGCCATAGACGGCAGCTAAGTAAGAATTTCCAACCCAGAGATTCCGAGTGAATCCCGAAATTTACCCGGATGAATCCGTACTTGCTTACTTACTTACTACCTGTAAAAGAATGTTGCAGCGATGCCAAAATCTACCTATTATTAGCCTGCCATATACGGTTAATTAATTAATTATCCGTATAATGTGGAATCACCCATTCTGTCCAAAAGGAATCGAGTTCGTACTTTGTAATACTGCAACAGGATACTATTCGAAAACAATATTATTGGATGTTGTCGAAACAATCAGTTACCTAGTAAGCAATTAACCGTGAAACGTCACCGAGCTGGGTAATGAATTATTTCGTAAAATCACTAAAAGTGAAAGCATGGCAAATATTCAAGTCCAACATGAGTACCGAGAGAAGAGAATTTTGTTAAACAAAGTGCATTGTGCCATAATTGAAGTAGTTTCCTCACTGAGTTGGGTAATGTAATCGACTATTTGTCTCCACTATTATTGTGGTTGTATGCATGTAGTTTTTAATACGCTTTTTATGAAACCGCTTTGAGCGCCAAGATAGATTCAGCGTTTGGGTCAGCACTAAAATGACAAGGTTGCGTGCAATAAGCAACTGCTTAAGGCATCAGAGGGGATATTATGTAACTTTGTTTCTATAATAATTTTTCGGTTGCAATCGAAAACATGGCGGTTTTGCGATTACAATATTCATGTTTTGACACCTACGATGGCTAGCAATCAACCAAAATAAACATACTTCAAAAGTTGAAGCTGTCTAAACATGATTAATACAGCTGTCAACAATATAGCTGTCTTTCTGATTGAAACAGAAATGTTATGATAGCAGCAAAAGTTACATAATTGTCCTGCAGGTCCCTGGCACTAAAACCTCAGTCGAAAATTGAATTGATTTGGTTTTTCATATCTGTACAAAATTGCAATAAAACAGAATTTAAAGAGTCGATAATATATACAATAAATAAGTAAGACTAAATTGATTAGGTACTATTTTTTTTTCTAATAAGTAGGTACTATAATTGTTTCCCGCTTATTTAGGGAGGGACAAAGGTACAGGTACACATATGTAACATTGGTGTACTTCCATTTTGAATGCTTTAAGCTTAAGTATAATTTTCTTGTATCGTCCCCATAGGTCACATCATACAGGTTTGCAGTTAGTCTATATAGAATGCAAGTTACCCCCTCCCGCAGAGCAGCCTCAAAGCCTCCACATGCCCTTCGAATGCAGCCCACAAAGTCGGGGTCATTCCCGACTCGTCTTTGTTGTTGCATTCCTTCTTCGTCGCTTCCCTTAGGACTTCGAGGAGTCCGTCTTTTGCAGCCCTGCGAACAAAATAGAAAAAAATACGTAGATTATGGCCCAGAAGAGACACGTAGCTCCACTTGAGTTGAGATCGATCATCTTTGCCAAATGTAATGTATTATTTTATTTATTAAAAAAATGTTGCAAAGGCTAGCAAAATGAGTTTTTCTGCCAGTTTACCATTTGGTTGACACAGAACGAAAAGATGAGTGAAAATGCTCGCGAGTACATTCGCGTGCGGCTTAGGTTTATTTTGTTTTAGTCACTTAAAAACCAATCTATGTTGATCATCTACAAACATTCTGATTTTAAGGTGTACACAAAACTTGACAGACAAACAAAAATGACATGATGTGATGGGTGTGATGAATTAATTATTGCATCAAATTGATGAATATATCCACGAACTCTCGTGTTAGCAAGCGGTGTAATGGATTATGTCACGTATATGCGAAGAGATTTATAATATAAATCATCACATAGGTAGATTTCCAGAGGAAATCTCGAAATTCACCGCGGAGAACAAGAAAGGGGTGAGTTTGACTTAGTCCAAGAAACTTAAAAGAGAATAGGTATATGTATAGGTATACCTACAGCAATGTACAAGTGGCCAATAGCTGAGGTGATGAGCGTAAATCATGATAAATAATAATTAATCGATATGCCCCTGATATGAACGATATCATCAGAGAGCAGCGTCACTCATCTAATCTATACTTAAAATGTCTTTGTAATTTATACTCAATGGTACCTACTGGCTTTATGTTTTATTAATTTAGTTGTTAACTATAATTTGTTTATAACACCAAAAAGGCCTTAGAATATTAATTCAGTCAATCTTGGATTAGTTAGGTAATACGTTTTCATCCTATAGTTTTATACATTTATTGCTTATGACGTAGCCTATGAGATTATACAGATACCAAAGTATATAAATATGTACTAACATACAAATTGTATACTTTGGTACGTGTATCAGCAGTTGTGTTTATTTCACCCCCACGTGTATCGCTGCGACTTTACTAAATTCCTGAATATTGATGTCAGTCGATTTGTCTACTTTTTTTTCTAAGATATTATACCTTTAATTTCATTTTAAAAAGACTAGCTACTCTCTGCGGTTTACTTGCGTCAATTTCCGCGGGAATTTTGGAATAAAATAATTTTTTTGTACCCCAGACATTGTGTACGCAAAATGTCGTGATGATTGGTTGAGCAATTAAGGCATGAAAGGTAACAAACATGAACAGACAGACAGACATAGACAGACATTATAATATTAGAACGGACTAACGGACGAACGGACGGACTTTTCGTTCTTTTCTTTTAAATTCATTTCACTAAATTATTTTTAAGAAAGTTGTGTTCGCATCTCATTGGTGTACATATGCATAATGTTTAAATTATACATATAGTTAAATTCGCGAGATAAAAAAAAAATATTAGTATTTTATAATTATGGTAGCCCTGACGATCCACCTTAAGGTAAATTAATTATCTAAAGACCTCACACTAGGTTTGCGATTTCAGAGAACATTGTACAATAGGTACATAGTGCCATGCCAATAAACCTGATTCTATCGATGCATACTGTACTGACAGCAAGTTACCTCGTTGTGCGGTGTTGCCGGAAAAAATCGATATACTTATCAATAACAAACAACGCTTGCGTTGAGCTAAATCAGATGTTATTCATAAATAGAATAAGGGGCATAATTACGTGATGATTTTTATATCATTATTTACCCCTACCTGCCCCTGCTTGTGCCGTGTGCGTCTACCGTGAAGGTGCGGCCGGTACAGTCGGCATCGAAGTAGCTGAACAGTTTGTTTTGCGAACTTTTACTATAAGATTCATCAACGGTTAAAAATGGTTAAGTTATACTTTTAATACTGACTGTACAACTGCTAACTATAAGGTAAATTTTTCATATTTTAGTTAGTTAGGAAAAAGTTGGAATAAAAAATATGTATATGTATTAAATATATGTATACGCTATACATATATTTAATTTTATCATTTAATTACCATCGCCGCAAGTGTTCGTTTGCGGCGAAAGTCGACATCTTATTAGGTAACATTTTGTATAACTATGTGCTTAAATATTTTTTTAAAGATAATGAAAATACACATATGTACAATGTATAACACAATCCTTGAACGCGCTAAGTAGGTATCTAATTGGGTAAAGATAATAATTTAATAATCAACGTCTGATCACAAATCAGCCTGATAAAAGTTCCGATTAATCGATTGAGTTCGAAGTTCCTTGGGCGAGTATTTATGTCTTCATCTCCTCTTTTATATGAGTACTAGTTCCCTGTTCCCTGTCTACTGTTCCCTGCGGTTTCACCCGCGTGAGTTTCGGAATTCCCGCAGGAACTATTTTTTTCTACAATAAAAGTAGTAACTCCTTATAACATTAGCTATCTGCCAGTGAAAGCCCCGTAAAAATCGGTCCAGCTTTTTCAGAGATTAGCCGGAACAAACAGACAGGCAGAGAAAAATTTAAAAAATTGATTTTTTATGTCAGTACCTACCGTATTACCGTATAATACTTTCATATGCATTTAGTGAAAAGCTGTTAATTTGGAATTACGAACAGAACCTTCGATTTTATTTATATGCATAGATCATGGACCAATTAAACAAGTTAGTTTTATAGGTCCATGGTATGGATGTATAGATTGAATATGTCTGTTGTCTATCATCTATGTCGGTAATTTGTTGAAAAATTGAAAATGTATCCACATTATTTTTCCGGATGAGGTCGAAAACTTTTTCCGTAATCTCAATGCCATATCAAGCGGTCACATCCGCATCCTTCAAAGTCGCGCGGAAGTGGCATAGAGCCTACCAACACAGGAGACACGCTTTGCGCGCTATCAAAATATGTAGTTCAACGTCCTTTACTTCTGTTGATTTCGAATAGCGACCAATTGTGACTCAAACATAGGAAGTGATCAGGGCCCTTATTCACTATGACCATAACGCGTCGCGCTAAGATAAGGTGCCACTGAAATTGCTTTTTCCTCGTGTTCAAAGAAGTTTCACTTTAAAAAAATACATTTACAACGTTTCGTTTGTCATAAAGAATATATTCTTATATTTCTTATATTTTTGCATCTGCAGCGTTTGGGATTGTGTTTTTGGGACGCGCGTTATAGACAAGGGATGTTGTTGGTCATAGTGAATAAGGGCCCAGGGCTTTCACTATGACCATAACACGCCATGTTAAAATAACGCGCCACAAAAATTGTTTATCCCTCGTGCTCAAAGAAGTTTCACCTCAATAAAATACATTTACAATGTATCTTATATCATAAAAAAAATATTAATTTCTAATATTTTCGCATCTGGAGCGTTTTTAATAGTATTTTTGGGAAGCGCGTTACGGGCAAGGAATGTTGTTGGTCATAGAGAATAAGCCCCCAGGGCAGGTAGGTATGTCCGATAAACTGTTTTTGCAGTTTGGCAGAGAGTAGTATTTAGGAAATTTGATGTATTGTCTTTAAATAAACCAAAAAAAAGACACACTATAAGTGGATTTTCATGTTAACCCCACATCGTTGTTTCGGCATTTTGTAGGGCTAGTCTATAGAGGTCAAAGAGCGCTGGAAGGAGGTAGCTACATAAACCTTTTTGCGTCAAATAGGTAAACCTTTTTGAAAATTCTCATGAAGCCCAAGGATGCGAATGTTAGTTTGTTCGTGTATTACGCTTTCACGCCTTAACTACTCATGCCTACTTGTTGTCAGGGGTTTAGCGAAGGACATAGGGCACCTAGTTTTATCTCGGGATTCCCTCGGGAACTCCGAAATTACCGCAGGTGAAACCGCGAGGAATATCTCTGTTGGTATTTTGATTGAATAGTTTATACACACGCATTTGCATGGTGGTAGGGCGCTCTCTAGTGCCCGGATGGCTAGCTACCACCAAGCTGCAAATCTGTCGCCAAGCACCTAACGGTGTGTTCCGGCAGCCTCACTTGAAAGCCAGTTCCCTTTCCCATTCCAGGTCGGCAACGCACCTGCATGCCATCTGGTGTTGCAAATGGCCATGGGCGGCGGTAATCACTTACCGTCATTATGACATTAAAAAAAACACACACACACACTTTTCCTTTTAGAAAAAAAAGAGGTTTTTTAGAGAGAGATAGGTATACCTACCTACAATCCGTAAAGTGCCAATTTTTGGAGAATCCACTCGTCACCGAAGTAGGTAGGTACCTACATAGGTGTTTACATTAATCGTCTTTCATCGGCGACGATGATACATAATCAGTTCATGACAAATGAAAATATTTAATCTTATCTACTGTTAAGAATTATTGGTACTCGCAGGTTCGTATCCACCCGTAGACGGAACGATTACAATCCCGCGAAAATTATTTGATGGGAATTTCATGGATAGGTAAGGACACAGTAAGGATTTCCTTCTTAATTAGGTACATAATATCTTATTTAACCTAGCTTGATTGATTGTAATTTGCAGATACTAGTCCATTGGCGTATCTCGGATTATTTTTTGGAGGGAACATGGATTCTACCTAATTACCTAGGTATATCGTTGACATCGATCATACATCGATAATGACAAACTTTTGCAGTCGCTGAGTTTCGATATTGTTTCGTTCACCTACCTAGTTGTAAGTGACTACTTTTTAGGCTGACTGTACTAACAAACCATACAGTGTACAATGTACATAGTATACATACTGGGTAATAATCAAAAAAAGTTTCTGACACATTCCCAAAACGAATGAAACCTTAGACAACAGCCTAGGTAGAGAGGTTAATTAAAAAAAGTAATACGATTAAACTTACTTATGAAATCTGTCGGTAGTCATTTCGTATCCCAAAACTAGGTAGGTAGGTAGGTACTCAGTAGGTACACAGAATTGAAAGTCAATGAGTGATTTTTTTAATTTATTCAAATTCAACTCATTTTATTCACCAAATAAGTTGTTCACTTTTCCTTAGTCACACAATTTTATTTTCACTCAATTCAACACCATCGATACTGAATATTGATAACACGAGAAAGTTATGGTGTTTTGTTTGACGACGGATAAACACTGTTATTTTTTTATCACCAAGCTTCCAGTTTCTAGCTACCTACGGACGTACGCCTATTAATTCGTAAAGATCAAATTAGTTCGACTAGAATCGCTTAGTTGAATTTAATTAAAAAACTAAATGTACGCTGCAAAAAATAACAGCTGTTACTAATGCCTACTCTGTTGACCGTGCGTCGGTGGATTGACTTGACCGTTGACGTTTAGTCAGCCGTCAGCATTCGAGAATGAGAAAGAAAGAGAGAAAAAAAAACGAATGAACGCATGATGAACGGTGAATGAATCATATTCATGATTCAATGACCCCATAAATCTTTTCTGCAGAGACATCTATCGGATGTTTGTAATACTTCTTAGAAAGCTTGACTTTAAGATTTTAAAATTAGTTAAGGGTGCTCTATCAAGCCATCTATGAAGTAGTAGCCAATGTGAGTTACTTCTATTAGCCACTAGATAGCGCTGTACGATAGAAAAAAATAGAAAATTGTAGAGTCTTGATTCAAGCTGATTTCTTCGGTGTCGCCGTCCAAAAAAGAGATATCTAAATAATAGAACTTAAAAGGGTTCTAAAAGTTAAATTAGTCAATTTTCGCAGTTGAAAGTGACTCTCTAATTAATGTCTAAACCTAAAATTCCTGCCAAGTCGAGACCACAGATTCTAGAATCGCCTCCAATACTTTTTATAAAAAATGTAGAGTTTTTGGCTGTAGTACACAAGGCCTTCATTTTTGTGTTGTTAAAAAACCTAAAAGCTGAAAAGTATGAAGTCATTTCCTTTTTTTATGTTCGCTGTGTCATTGACAGTTAAGAGCTCCTAAAGAAAATAAGCTCCAAAAGAATTTAAAGTCAGTAAGTAGTACCATACCGCCGCAGTTACATACTGTACAACGAGGCTTATAAAAACAAATGTAAAATGACTTTCGTTGACAAATTATTGTCTTATATCTAATTATTGCTCGAACTTTGTGTGTACCGACCTGACGGTCGGTAGTAGACTATTCATATAGAGCAGTCATTTCAAGAAAGAACGAGAATGTCATACCTATAGGTAGACCTACGTTATAATTATAATAGAAATAAATTGTTATGCGCTTTAATTTTGAATGACTTCGATCGAATTTTGAATTAACTAAAACTCTACAGTTTACTATTACACCTAGTGCCAGCCTACTTTGTTTTACAAAAAAAAACCATAGCTACCAAGAAACACCAAACTACTTATCTACTCGTTATAACTTATACCTACCTACTTTATTATCAATATTGAATTGGGCTGTTAGTCGCCCATTAGTCGACAAAGTGCCGCAAAAAGCTCATCACAAAGTGAATAGAGATTACGTGATTATATTTTATCGACCACCAAATGTGATAATCACACGGCATTGTGTTCGTCGAGCGGTTATTATCGCTAATAACGAAAATGTCGTGGAGCTAAACTGGCAACACACAACATTTTCATTTATAGGATACCTTATTTGTAGTGTTAAACAATAGGTAAGTAGAGAGATATTACAAAACATAGAGTTTTAGTTTCATTTAAAATTCAGTTCGAAATTGAAGCACAAAACCAATCGATGTGGGCGTGAGCGGCGCCTAATTATGTTGGTGCCAACAGCTGTTTCCACTATGCTCTAAATTCCATGACTCTACGTCATACGTATGCACTAAATGTTGTTAATATATTATATAAAATATTTATGCCAATTATTAATATACTTCTACTACAATAAGCTCACATAAAAACTGGGCCATTTACCATCCTCCTAAAATTAGAAAAGTTATGCAAGAATTATAAAATTACAGAATGACGGAACCACATTGGATCTCATTGCAAAATTCCTCCATCGATAAATAATAATAATAATCTATAGTGATATTGTTTAGTCGACACATTCAAGAGCTACATGTAAATCACATTACGTGATAATGCCTCGGTAAAGGATAGCAAATATTTGATTAAGCTTTATATCTATGATATTACATAGCGGTATATATCTATCTATACAAGGTTTCTTTGATTACATATCGATCCTGAAAATAGTTTTATTGTTCTATTGTTTTGACCACCAAAAACGAGTCCGAGTAAATTGGACACAGGAGGCTGCCAAGTGAGTAATTCCAGCGGACGTGCATTTGATGGTAAATCTACGCCTTCGGTGGCCATTTTGCGTGGATAACGACCCGACAAATCTTTATCTTTGTGAATTTAATATTTTTTATATAAAAATTCCTCCAGGTTACAGCTGCGGCGTTTTAGCTTTAATCTACAGTATATTAAAATAACCTTGTTATTCTTTCATTATTCACTATTTTACAACGGCGTGAAAGTGTTTGTTACACTTTCAACTCTACCGATCATCGTGAAAGTATATTCGCTGGCAGGGATAGGTACAGACAAGGACAATGAGTACTTTTTAATTTTTTACTAATGCGGGTAAAACCGCCGGAAGCAACCACTAGTAAAAATATGATACCATATTATAATTATAATCGACAGCAACGTTAGTCAAGTGGTCAGTAAACCTGACTGCCACGACAGTCGTCAGGGTTCGTTCCGGGTAAACATTTTAAGTGAATAATATTTGTGTTATTTAAAAAAATATTACATAGTAAATTATCCATCGTACAAAAGGTAACCATAGTAAAAACTCCGCTTAGTTAGGGACCAGGGGGCGCTGTGTTATAATATCCAGGAATTATCTAAACTAATATTATAAAGGGGAAAGATTTGATTTTTTGTTTGTTTGTTTGTTGCAATTTAAATCAAAACTAAAGGATCGATTTCAAAAGTTCTTTCATTATTCCTGTGTAACATAATATTGTAATCCGGAATTCCCACGGGAACTTCGAAATTACCGCGAGTGAAACCGCGGAGAACAGCTAGTTATGTGGCATAGAGGAAATTGTGTTATCTTTTTGACTTTCATGTCTGTTTTTATTTCGGTTAGTTTCCGAGAGAATTCCGAAATGGAAATCTTTTATTATCCCTATGGCGCTGTTAGAGTCCTATGCAGTATACTAGCACGCAAAAAACCTACGTCCACATATCGTGCACCCCAGATAGAAATAAACTATTATAATTAGCCTCCTCTATTCTCGTTAAATCCACACGAAACAAGGCAATAACGTTGTAATGCCCGTCCGAGATGATTGCCTCGCCGCAATATATCTTTTTTATACCCGTTTATCACCCGGTAATATAATAATCATATCACGCTGACAATAATGGAATGCCAAATAAAATCTACCTACCCTGTGTTCCACGTATGTCAAATCAGATTCATAACGAGCTGAAAGTCTCAATTTATATTCCACTCTAAGACCTACGGAATAAAGTTTAAGTTTTTATGGAATTTTATAAGATTTGAGTCCTTGTTACATGATAGGAAAATGCGATGTTCAAAAATGGTACGTAATACAAATTGGGTGAAGTTTGGATCGCGCGGGAAAGCAATATGTTTTTATTTCTTTTTAATTTCCGGTTCGTTTTAATGGCGTCGAAATCAATATAATGGTGAAATTGGTGAAGCGACCATCGCGTCGGATTCGCATTTTGTGGTTTTGCTCATTTAGCGTCATTGAGCTTGTTTATTCAGTGAATGAGCGAAATGAGTTGTTTATCAACAAACACAGACAAAAACGTATAGAGAGGTAAATCACTGAGCTACTACAGCGGGCCACCCTCAAAATTAACTAAACTTTGAAAATATGGTATTTAGACAAAAGGAAATAAAAAAATGCATTTTTTAGGTGTCCCTAGTTAATTATTAACCTATTGCAAAAAGTGTGATGTGTTTGTAATTTATAATAAGAAATGGGGGAAAAGCGACATACCTATCTATAATCTTAACCAGAGGAGATACAATAAAGAAGGCCAAAGAGCGAATATTCATTCGGCTACATAATACCATCACAAAAGCTCTTTATAGTTCAACTGGCAAGTGTTTTATAAATGTGCCCACACAAATCATGTTCTAAACTAGGGGTGGCTTGTATTAATAAAAATATCACGCCGTCTTTTTAAAATTCCGTTCGGCTCTGGACGATCCATCGGGTGATTGCGCCTCGCTCGCGGCAGACATCTTGGCTTTTATTTTTTATTTTTTCGATGCTTTCGTCTAGATGAATTATTCCAAAAGTAACCCACTGTTTCTACCTATATCTAGGCAGGTACAAGTTTGTGACGATCTAGCTATAATATTTTTACATACATCATACTTTTGGGAAATGGAATAGATGTTTGTGAAGATATATACCCAAATAACTTTAAGTAACTCTTGAAGCTCAAGCCTTGTTTGAATATAAAACAAAACTTTTTAAAGAATCGAAGCAAATTGAGATCTATTTCTGGAAACAGACGCAACTTCAATTTTACACTACAATTCCCGATGGCGCTACATTGGATTGAAGCAAAAGCTTCCAAGCTTTAATCTGGAGTTTTTAAGAGACCCCGAAAGGAATTAAAGTTGATCACACCCTTCGTTGCCAAAATATTCTAATATACCTAATATACGTATCTAATAATGCTTGTACATTATCCCAAACTAAGCAGAGCCTGTACTAGACAACTGATGTATCCTTTTTTTTTGTAAATTCTTAAATGATATAAATATTAAAAACTCAGACTCAGAGTAAACTTCACATAGATGTTTTACCTGAAGCGGGGATCTAGCCCGCGACACCTGGGCCTTTATTCACTATGACCATAATGTGTTGCGTTAAGATAAGGCGCTGCTTAAATTGCTTTTCCCAGTGTTCAAAGAAGTTTCACTTTGAAAAATACATTCACAACGTTTCTTTTGTCATAAATTATATAAATATTTTTCAAATATTTTTGCATCTGGAGCGTGTGAGATTGTGTTTTTTGGGGGCGCGTTATGGGCAAGTAATGTTGTTGGTCATAGTGAATAAGGGCCCAGGAGTAGTAGTTAGTTACATTACACCTACACCAACGATGCTGTTGCAGCAATACCAGATATGTAGGTACCATACCATATTCTCAAAAACCGTGCTCGTGCTCAGTCAGTTCGATTGTTGCTCACAGTATTTGTGAGAGCTTATAATGGTTTTATAAGCATACCTACTCTATATGGCCGAAAGTACATATTTTTTGTGTAACGTAGCTCGTAGGTACCTATTCGCAGCAATGGGAGTGGTGTGCCAGTCATCACCTCTGGAGGAGCGCGTCGAGCGAGGTGTCTCCCCCAGGCACGTGACCGCTCAATCAAGAGCCCGCTTCCGCCACTTAGCACTGTTTGTGTTGGGACAATGTGCTAACTCCATTAACTTGCTACTCCTGCCTGAGAACTTTTAGCGGTAAAGGAAATTGATACAGGGATTTCGAGTCATTTGTTTTTTTTTGTAAATGTAGATAATACACAGTTTGTTGATTACATATAAGTGAGTACCTATATTTTGTACAACGCGTTCATGATACACTGACATGTGATAAAGATTAAATGAGCAAATTGCAACATTATACTGAAAACTTATTTATTTATAACTAACTGTGCCCCGCGGTTTCACCCGCGTGAGTTTCGGAATTATTCCCGCAGGCACTCCAAACTTATTTCATACGAACCTTCTCCTTACAATAACAAACACAAAAAAAGAATTAGTATAGAATCAGTCAAGCCGTTTACGCGTCATGCCATGACCAAGGGAAATAGGGATTAATTTTTATATATATAGATAGGTATACTTATCTATATCTATACCTAGTACCTACATATAAATAAAATTGAAGTGTCTGTTTGTAAATCCAAATTAACAGCTTTTCACTAAATGCATATGAAAGTATTATTACTTATTTTATCTTTATGGTATCAGATAAACTTTTTTCTATTCTATTCTATTCTATTCTATTCTATTCTATTCTATTCTATTCTATTCTATTCTATTCTATTCTATTCTATTCTATTCTATTCTATTCTATTCTATATACCTACGGTGCATTATACATACATAAAATAAACAATTATTAAAAAAAATCTCGGTCTATCTATCTGTCTGTTTGTTCTGGCTAATCTCTGAAACGACTGGACCGATTTTAACGAGACTTTCACTGGCTAATAGCTGATGTGACAAGGAGTAACTCAGGCTACTTTTATTTTAGAAAAAAATAGTTCCTGCGGGAATTTTGAAACTCACGCGGGTGAAACCGCGGGGCGCAGCTATAGTATAAAATAAAGATGGTAGAGTTAAGAGTATAATAGATCGTCATATTAATGTCTTACGTAAATCTTTCTTAGGGGCCGGGAAGTGCTAAGTTTAAGATAGTTACATTTCATTATGGTTCCCGAATGAATAGAGAAATTCACGCAGAAGATTTGGCAGTTGCCAGAAAAACCCACGAGGCAGCGCTGCTCTAGATCGGAAGTGAATAGGAAATGGCCACTAATGGCGGCCGCGCCGGAAGCGGCGCCATTACTCCGTTAGTGCTACTCAAATAATTACCTCTATAGAATAAACATAGGTAATTAATAGGTAGTATAGATAATAGAGACGGGTTTTTTGGCGAGCATCGAAGATGGCGGTTCAGTCATTTATTTTCGTGTCAATGAAAAATTGTTAAAAGTAGATTTTGTTGTGTTTTATGGTGCTGTATTCGACAATAATTTTCACAGCGATAGTTTTTTGTGTGCTCAAGAAGAAATATGACATTTCGAGCTGATTTCTTCGGTATCCTTCAAGAGCTCCGAGAAAATTCTTGTAATCTATTCAGTACCTTGGCCTACAAGTTCAAACCGTACAACGATGCTTACACTAATTTGTGCATTAAACTAACTTATTTTACTTGAAACCTACCTACCTTTACTAGGTACCTACCTAATTTTAAGAACACGTTCTTCCTACTTACACTTCCGCTAACTATACTATAAGTTTCTCTTGTATTTCTTTAGTTAAGTGAATAATTGTATTTCTTTTAAAGAAATAAATTTCTTAAGCCGTAAATGCATTATATGCGAAAGCCAATAAGAAGAAGAAAGAAAGATAATAGAGACATACATGTTTAAGTCCTGTATTTTGTTACACTAATATTAAATTACCATGTTGAGTTCATTCTATTTCTTTTAGTATTCTCTACTTGTACATTTATCTAGTTGTTACGTCGTGGTAGGTACCAGATTCTCATATAAATTGGCTACTTGACTAATTTTTTTTTTTTACGCCGTCGTGTAGATTAGTAATATATATACACACATCAAAAGTGTCTAGGGATCAACATATAATTTTGCAATAACTTTTCTCCTGATTGATATTAATTAAAATTTTCTTTAAGGATTCATCAAATAAAGTGTTTTCGTTTATCACAGTAACGATAAACCAAGTCAGCTATGCATTAATAAAGAAATTTGCCATTTTCCTAATAAAGGGATTTTTGACATTTGAACCACTAACATTAAAGTTCGAAAAAAGACTGAAATAACAGTTTTCTTTAAAATTTTATTGGGTAACTTAAACAATTAATAATCCGTGTTTCTACCGCGAACACTAACAACACAAGAACATCGGTTTGGCATACTCAAAATGAGTTCATCCAAATCACGCTGTGGAATGGCCGCCCATGTTCGTTGCAACAACAAAAAAAGGTCTTCTTGCGACTGGATACCCTCCATATTCGGCAGAGCTCTTCTCTGTAGCATATCCCATGCATGCTCAATCGGGTTCAAGTCTGGCGACTGAGCAGGCCAGGGCAGGACATTGATGTTAGCTGTGGCGAGAGTCTGTCTTACAACTCTTGCGGTGTGCGGTCGTGCATTATCATGCATTAACTGAAATAAGGGACCGATTTGCACTTGTAGAGGACCGATGACGTCTGATACAATCGTCTCAGCATAAATTTGAGCGTTGAGGTTGCCTCTGATCCAAATCAACTCAGTTCTTCCGCCGATCCAAATACCCGCCCATACCATGATGGTTCCACCACTATAAGGATGGACTTCCTGGCAGGATTTTAATCGCTGTTGGCGTCCAGGGGTTCTCCAGTGTCGTATACGTCTTGTATCCGGTCTCATACCAAAACGAGATTCATCAGAAAAGCACACGAAACGCCATTGTTCTTCTGCCCAATTTCTGTGTTCAAGAGCCCATTGATATCGAATCCTACGATTGTGCATTGCTATAGGTGGTACCCGTAGCGGTCCTCGGGAATGAAGGTTCACTTCATGCAAGCGGTTTCTGACTGTTTGGTCGCTAATTAAGTTCCCTGAAGAGTGATGAAGCCTCACGGCTAACATCATGGCGGTTATTGTTGGAGCTCTTCGAGTTAAGATTTGAATGTATCGGTCTTGTCTCCGTGTGGTGCAGCGATACCGTCCTCCATGGCGCTCAGCCACGGTACCAGTGCTTCGGTAACGTGTCCAAAGTCGACTGATAACACTCTGACTTGTATTCAGAGCTAAAGCCACAGTACGTTGCCGGGAACCAGCTTCTATCATTCCCACGGCTCTGAGCATTTCTTCCCTGCTTAAATGACGTCGCCGCTCCATAATAACGTTGGTTTTAATCAGTAGTAGGGAAACAGTAGCACTAATAATGTCTTCAATGCGTTGTATGTTTTTATAGGGAAAATATTGACAACTGATTTTCATCTTTTACTCGAATTTGATTGACAGTTCCTGATTCAAATTATGTAATGCACCAAAAAGGATCCATATAAATTTATAAAATCATAAATTTGTTACAAAGCCACATCTCAATCTCAAGAAATCCGCATAAAAATGCTTGATCCCTAGACACTTTTGATGTGTGTATATTAGTAATATTGGACACGTATTTTTTCTTTCTTTACGTAATTAAAGAATAACGGCGATACATTGAGTTCAAATTTCGCGTGCCGTCACAACCCGGTGCAGTTTGTACGGGGCTTATACTGAATACTGGAATACTACTACTACTACTGAACACTGTGATATTTAATCTTAGATACATTATTTTATTGGTTTTTTAAATGTTATTGACAATTTACAATTTTTAACTATCAATTTTTTATTTATTTACACATTTTTTTTTTATTTACAATGTTTATGTTCTACTTCTTAATTGTTTACACTTCTTCCTTTTATTTACATTGTTGCTTTGGTATTTACTCTTTTGTGTTATACAAAGGTTAGATTACACAAATTTTTATAACAATTAAATTTATATAGGTAAGATTTTTGAGCTGCAATAATTAATTACCAAATAAATGAATATGAATATACTGACGTCACGAGTCCCCCACCCTAACTGACGGACTAATTATAATTTTGATTTTCATACCCAGGAGAATACCCGATTGTGAAAAGCAAAGGATCATTAATTTTCAGTCGAAACTCTCAGAAGCACAACACACTCATATCGGCATCGGTTTACCAGTTTAACAACTACGTATACGTAACTACGTAAACGTATAAATAACTCTCGCTGACAATTTTCATCTGTCTCCATCCCGATTCAGTTTCGGAAACTTCATACAAAGTTTACCGATAAATCCTCGGGTAGACTGCAGAGTTCAAGTGAAAAACACTGTGTGTTCCCTGCCCCCCCCCCCCACTCCCACTTCCGCGGCCGCGCCTCACTCCTTTAACGAGTTTCAAATTGGAAAATCTACTTAGAGACCAACTTTGCGCTAAGCTTACGCTCGCTACTTTGTTGTTTTTTTTTTCCAATTTTCTCTTTCCATATCTCTGTCTCTCTCTCGCCTTCTCGTCTCGTCTGCTGTGTGTTTATGAACTTTTCTGAGATAGAACATTGATCTTGTTGTTCAAATTTGGTATGATTTTGACAAAGAAAGAAACAGAGGTGGGTATTCAAGTATTCATAGGTTCTTTTCTATATGTAATACCATAGGTAGATGCATTTTATCTTTCAATGGGCATGTTGATTAATTTTTATTTTTTAGTCCGTCTTGAAGATTATTAAAAATATTGGACACGTATTTTTTCTTTTTTTACGTAATCTTAAAATTACGGCGATATATTGAGTTGAAATTTCGCGTGACGTCACTATTCTGACAGTTTGTATGGCGGTTTTAGTGACGTCACGACCCCCTCACCCTAAATTTTAATGCGCTTTATCTCTGTATATTTTAATTTATTTGAAAAAGCAAAAAATACGTGTCTATTGTTTTTTTATTTTCTAACTGACGGACTAATTAGAATTTTGATTTTCAAAAGTAGGCCACATCCCTATTAGCAAAACAGTTAAACTTGCTTGTCTATAGGTACCTACTGCAATTATTAAGTAGTGAATGCACAACAGTGTTATTCGTGCCCTCAACAGTTTCACAACGGCGGTGTAACCTGAGAACCTTCGCACACATCCAACGTAGGTAATATTACCGGTGGAGATTAAAAAATCATCCAGGATAATAAAGAACTTATCAGGTGTGAGATCTGACGGGGACTGTGGCCTGTGCCTAACGAATGGAAACGTATAAAAAAAGCGGGTGTTACATCCATTATGGCATCGTTTCAACATGGCGGCACTGATTGCGATCTTAGCGGTAGATAAGAATGGGGTGGCTCGCTTTGTCTTGCGGCTGATTACTTTAATAGCGTATGTGTAAATAAACATCTGTTGAGTAATTATAATTTTGACACGCTTGCAAATACAAAGACAGATGCATGTCGGATTTCTGCACAACTCGATGAGAAAGGTAAGAGTTTAAATTTTAATAGAACATCTATCTATACTATAATAAAAGAGTACAATCCGCGATTCTGTACATTGAATTTTTTTACCTTAAATTGAGAGGGGTGATAAAAGAGTAGCCAAACCCAAAAAAAAGTTTTTACAATTCTTTTCTGTCTGTCTGTCTGTTCGCGATAATCTCCGCATCTACTGAACCGATTGTCGTGCGGTTTTCACAGGTAGATTAAGCTTAGCCTGGAGCTACATATAGGCTTTGTTTCATTGAAATTGGATGTCGGGAAAAAAGGTGTTGTATAAAAAAATTACATGCGGGTGAAACCGCGGGGCACAGCTAGTAGGTACATATATTTTTGGAAGGAAATCAAGACGACGACTCAGCGTTTCTGCGTTTCTGTCATTTATTTTTGGTGTTGACTAAAGAATGTCATAGGTATGGACTAAGGGTTAGTTACGGTGCTGTTACAGATATGTTAATTTTGGTATACTTATCCAAAGTACCCAGTGTCATTCAGGAACACTGTAGTTTTCTCTATAAGTGAAATAATTTTTAAAATCGGATAAATCGTTTTTGAGTTTATTATATTTTTAAGTACCTAGGTATGACCTAGGTATAATATTAGTAAGTATAGTGTTTCATACTAATTTCTGCGGTGTCTCCCGCGAAGGAAATACATAGGTACAGCCGAATGCAGAACCTCCTCTTTTTTAGAAGTCGGCAAAAAACCGCAGTTTCAAACCGTTTGAAGATGGTAAACACTTAAAGAGCGTCATTTAATATAAAATCAAGTAGGTACATTTTTCCAAGCTTATTCATATTTAAAAACGCATAAATCAGTTTATGTTTGCACAGAAATTAGTTTTTTATATGTAATGTGAAGTTTTAATGCAACTACACAAGGTAGATTTCAGACAGCTGCTTGAAATAAAAGCCGTAGCGAGTTGGCAACACAATACAATCATGTATTAGGTATTCGTTTCCCCTTGTATAGAAAAGGAATAAAATCCGTTATTCCAAAGGCATCTAGGTTTAAATCAGCTAAAGAAAAAAGGTTTTTCATGCGAAGGTATTTTTCGGAGACCAATACAAAGTGTAATAAAATAAACTGGCCGCCAATAATTTTTATTGTAAGATGGGGTCGAATTATCATTTAGATGGGGTGGCTCACAATATGGCGCGAATTCAGCAGAAGACAAAATAAATAGATCGGCAAACAACTGACACTAAAATTGAGTCACGAATAGGGATAACTTTCGATGTAGAGCTTATTCGCAAATCGCAAAAATAAAAGATTGAATACTTAAGGGTGCGCTCTAGCATATGACGCAGCTCCCTTCCGATAGAGGCCGCGGACGGCGCCATAAAAGAGTTTTCTCAATTTACAGAGAATCACAAGGTTAAAAAATAGATTTTGATGATGGGTGCGAGCGGATGAGTGTTTAATACATCTTTGATTTAAAATTTTTATATGGCTTTACGCGCATTATTATCCTTTAACTACACGAAAATATCGAATAACCGGCCGAAACGTAGTCACACACACATGCAAATCGATTAATACTAGACGAATAAGATTCGTAATTTGGCCATTTCAACAAGAGTCTCGGTGGCGCTGTGGTGTAATGCGTCTCTTTTTGTAAACTATGAATCGTGAAAATCTTGTGTTCAAACCTTAGATTTATATTCCACTTTTTGTAACTATTTTGTCAAACTTATTTATACACACTTATTTATAAACGTTTTATTTTTCGTTCTTTCTAGGATTTTAAACTGTAATGAAAAAAAATTCTAGGGTATAGAACAACAATATTTAAGACTAGCTGTACCCCGCGGTTTCACCCGCGCGAAAGGTTTTTATACAACAACTTTTTTTCCGACATCCGATTTCAATGAAACAAAGCCTATACATATATACATATGTAGCTCCAGGCTAAGCTTAATCTATCTGTGAAAACGACTTAAAATTATTTTAAACTTTTTTTTTAGTTGGTTACTCTTCTTTTATTTTGGTAAAAATATTTAACACTAGCTGTGCCCCGCGGTTTCACCCGCGGTAATTTTGGAGTTCTCGCGGGAATTCCGTGCATGCAAAATTTCATCCAACTCAGTTCAGCCGTTTTTGCGTGATTGAGTAACAAAGATCCACACTTTCACATCTATATAATAAAAATGAATCGTCAAATGTGTTGGTAAGCGCATAACTTACAAACGACTGCACCAAATTGGAAAATTGATTTTTTTTTGAGTTCGTTATTGTCAGGACAAGGTTTATATAAAAGAATTTTGGAGTTCCTGCGGGAATTCCGAAATTCACGCGGGTGAATCTCCAAAACGGTTGGACCGATATTGACGGGATTCACTGCTAATTAGCTGTTGTTATAAGGAGTAAATTAGACTGCATTGGAGTTCCTGCGGGAATCCCGAAACTCACGCGGGTGAAACCGCGGGGCACAGCTAGTTTATAATACATATTAGTAGGATAACCTCACTATAAATGTGAAAGTAAGTTTGTTTGTTTGTTACGCTTTCACGCCTCAACAGCTCTGCGGATCATCATGAAACTTTGCACACACGTTGTCAGAGATACAGAGAAGGACAAAGAGGTACTTTTATCCCGAAATTCCCACGGGAACTTCTATCTTATTACTGGTGAAACCGCGGGGAACAGCTATAAAAATATACAGGTATTGGAAAAAAAACCCGGTCCCGTCTAATCAAAACTTCAAGTCCAGTCAAAATTTCAAGTCAATCCATCGCGATAGATCGTTTTCGAGTTTTGCGACTACTAACATGGGATACTTTGTCAAGTTGTTATCTATTATATCACTCAGGGATACTGTAGTTTCCTATGAGTAAAATATTTTTTTAAAACTGGTTCTTTACTACTTCATAATATTATTAGCTATACAATATAGAAATTATAGCGCGGGTTTTTCGGAGTTCCTGCGGGAGTTCCTGGATTAAAACTACCCTGTGTTCTTCTCTGTGCCCCTAATAACGTGTATGCAAAGTTTGTTAATAATCGGTTAGGTAATCAAGCCGTGAAAGCGTACCAAACAAACAAACAAACTCACATTTCTAATAATAGGTTTGTCTAGAAGTGTGAATAATAATCTACAGAAAAAACAGTATAGATTTCAAATCGTAAACATTGCAATAAAAAATGACAGATAACAAAAAAAAAACATCATAGTATAACAGTGGGGGCTGAGATTTGAACAGGGGCCTTACAAAACTACTACGTCTTCGCTACCCGCTGTTCTAGCCACTAAACCATTATCGCATAGTTCCTCCTGTCGAAAAACTTCTATACATTCAGCCGTCGTGCGTCATTCTATTTCATATTGATCTTCTTTTATTTAGTTCGTCAGTGCGTTGGGAAGTTGACAATAATTATTATTTATAATATATAAAGCTGGATTACCACTCACTCATTGACATAATTGTTCTCCCAGAAGGAGCATCTCTAGGTTGATATAATGTATGGAACATGTAGAGGGGACGTTTCGGTGATTATGGGAAAACCTCGACATCTTCGATTCCTGCTTCTCATCAGGTAGCGAGTCGACTGCCCGCCGAAACTATCCATCGAAAGTGAAAACGTTTCTAACTAAATTTCATCCACACCTTGGGCAAATTTCAATAGTGTAACTTTTTTTTCAAAATGGCGGAAAAAAACATGGCCGCCGAACAAAATTCAAACTCGATTATCTCCGAAACTAAAAGAGTCAGGTGGGGGGGGTTCAAACAAATGTCATAGAGGTCAATGGGGGGCAACCGCCTGGCGTGGTAAAAATCCAAAATGGCGGATTCAAAATGGCGGCCGAAAAAAAAGTTGATCCGATCCGGGTGAGGTTCGGCGTCCGGGGGTTTTTGGGGTCGCTGATGCCGAATATCGAATCAGTTTTTCGATTGCGTAATTTTTCAAGATGGCCGCCGAACATTAGTTGTTTGTATGGGGAAATTGTTTCGGCCCTGGCTCGGAAACTATCGGCCGTGGGTATTAAAAAAAAATTTGTACAGTTGGTGGTGCACTATCTTCTTCTATCGGGATATAAATAATTCCAAGATGGCGGACGGATTCGAAATGGCTGGCGAAAAAAAGTTAAGCATAATTGTTCTCCCAGAAGGAGCATCTCTAGGTCGATATAATGTATTTAAGATGTGGAAAGGAGGTTTCTGTGATTGTGGGAAAACCTTGACATCTTCGATTCCTGCTCCTCATCAGGTAGTGAGTTGACTGCCCGCCGAAACTATCCATCAAAAGTAAAACTGTTACTTACAAAGTTTGATCCACACCTTGGGCAAATTTCAATAGTGAAACTTTTTTTTCAAAATGGCGGAAAAAATCATGGCCGCCGAACAAAATTCAAACTCGATTATCTCCGAAACTAAAAAAGTCAGGTGGGGGGTGCTCGAACAAATAGAGGTCAATGGGGGGCAACCGGGCACAGGGCGACCAAGCCTCGCGAGCTGCTCGCAGCTCGCGCACAGGGCGAATCTAGTATATTATATAAAGCTGGATTACCACTCACTCATTGACATAATTGTTCTCCCAGAAGGAGCATCTCTAGGTTGATATAATGTATGGAACATGTAGAGGGGACGTTTCGGTGATTATGGGAAAACCTCGACATTTTCGATTCCTGCTTCTCATCAGGTAGCGAGTCGACTGCCCGCCGAAACTATCCATCGGAAGTGAAAACGTTTCTAACTAAATTTCATCCACACCTTGGGCAAATTTCAATAGTGTAACTTTTTTTTCAAAATGGCGGAAAAAAACATGGCCGCCGAACAAAATTCAAACTCGATTATCTCCGAAACTAAAAGAGTCAGGTAGGGGGTGCTCAAACAAATGTCATAGAGGGCAATGGGGGGCAACCGCCTGGCGTGGTAAAAATCCAAAATGGCGGATTCAAAATGGCGGCCGAAAAAAAAGTTGATCCGATCCGGGTGAGGTTCGGCATCCGGGGGTTTTTGGGGTCGCTGATGCCGAATATCGAATCAGTTTTTCGATTGCGTCATTTTTCAAGATGGCCGCCGAACATTAGTTGTTTGTATGGGGAAATTGTTTCGGCCCTGGCTCGGAAACGCGAGCTGCTCGCAGCTCGCGCACAGGGCGAATCTAGTTATTATTATAAAAAGGGAAGATTTGATTTTTTGTTTGTTTGTTTTGTAGTTTGTTTGTTACGATTTAACTCAAAAACTATTGAATCGATTTAAAAATTCTTTCACCATTAGAATGCTACGTTATTCCTGAGTAACATAGGCTATATTTTTACCCGGAATTCCCACGGGAACTCTGAAATCTATATAAATAAAAATGAATCGCTCAATGTATTGCTAAGCGCGTAACTTCCAAACGACTGCACCAAACTGGGAAATTATTTCCTTTGTGTTCGTTATTGTCAGGACCAGGTTGGAGTTCCTGCGGAAGTTCCGGAACTCACGCGTGTGAATCTCCGAAAGGGTTGAACCGATTTGGACGGGACTTTCACTGCTAATTAACTAATGTTATAAGGTTTACATTGGACTACTTTGGAGTTCCTGCGGGAGTTCCGAAATTAACGCGGGTGAATCTCCGAAATTCACTGCTAATTAGCTAATGTTATTAGGAGTAAATTAGGCTACTTCGGAGTTCCTGCGGGAATTCCGAAATTACCGCGGGTGAATCTCCGAAATGGTTAGATCAATTTTGACGGGACTTTCACAGCTAATTAGGTGATGTTATAAGGCGTAAATTAGATTACTTTGGAGTTCATGCGGGAATTCCGTAACTCACGCGGGTGAAACCACGCGGTATAGCTAGTAATCTATTTAGGTATTATCTATCCTTACTGATATTGATGACAACTTATGTGCCATCTCTCATTTGTACTGTATATTTATTATCATGTATCGGCACTGTAGGTCTGTAACGTAGTAATACGAAATATTGTAAAAATTAAGATGTATATATGAATGTTTGTTGCCAAAACATAAATAAATATTATAAACGCGAAAGTGAGTTTGTTTGTTTGTTACGCTTTCACACCTCAACGACTCAACGGATCATCATGAAATTTTGTATACACGTTGTCTGGGGTACAGAGGACATAGGGTACTTTTTATCTCGGAATTCCCGCGGAAACTCCGAAATTAACGCGGGTCAAACTGTATGAAATTTTGTATACTACACGTGAAAAGTACACACATCAAAAGTGTCTAGGGATCAAGTACATTTTTTCAAGATTTTTAGCATGCCAAATCGCTGCGAATCTGTGATTCCTATCAATGGAAGGAACACAGAGTATTAATTTGTTTAGTCATTACAATATAAGTTTCAAAATCCCCTGTTTTTGCCTTTTTTTGCTATTTTATTGTCGACTTGGAATTGGTTCAATTTCTCACAACTTACAAAAAATGAAATTTTTCTTAATTTATTTAAAATGTGGGCATGAGTTGTTATTTTAGATATGGGAAATAAGGTAGGCGGCCAGTCCAGAAGATTAAATTAGATTTAAATTAATTGAGTTTCGTTTTATAGCAAAAAATGTTCTTGATCCCTAGACACTTTTGATGTGTGTAGTTACTTAGGTAGAGAAACAAATATATGGTAGGTAGTAGATATTTTTATCTCGGAATACCTGCGGGATCTCCGAAATTACCAAGGGTGAAACCGCGATGAACAGCTAGCTATAATATATGAATAGGTATATATATAAAAAATTAATCCATATTTCACTTGGTTACGTTACGGGCACAGCATCACGCGTGAACGGCTCGATCAATTTCGCTAATTCTTTTTTTATTATGTTTGTTATTGTAAGAAGAAGAATAAAGAAGTTTAGAGTTCCTGCGGGAATTCCGAAACTCACGCGAGTGCGAGCGAATCTCAGTCTCAGTTTGTAATAAATTATACTTAATGTACTAGTTGTGCCTCGCGGTTTCACCCGCGTTAATTTCAGAGTTCCCGCGGGAATTCCGGGATATAAAGTACCCTATGTGTTAATCTGATGTATAAGCTATATTATTGTAAAGTTTAATTTAAATCCATCCAGTAGTTTTTGCGTGAAAGATTAACAAACAACCATCCATCCATCTATACATACTTACAAACTTTCGCGATGATAATATTAGTAGGATTTTACTAGCAGTTGATCCTGCTGCGGGTTTGCCTGCATCAATTTTATTTATTGTATTTCTTTGACTTCAGTATCAAGGAGATAATGTATACTAGTATTATAAAGAGCAAAAGTTTATGAGTTTGTGGGTTTGTGAGTTTGTGACGTTTGTAGGGGATAATCTCTAGATCTACTCAACCGATTTTGAAAATTCTTTCACTTATAGGGAGCTATACAGTGATCCAGAGTGATACAG
Source organism: Zygaena filipendulae (assembly GCA_907165275.2). Lineage (NCBI taxonomy): Eukaryota > Metazoa > Arthropoda > Insecta > Lepidoptera > Zygaenidae > Zygaena > Zygaena filipendulae. Next base: position 9,498,965 of record OU015659.1, read on the forward strand.
GGTACTTTTTATCCCGGAAATCCCTCGGGGACTCCGGAGTTTGTGAGTACGTGAGTTTGTGAGATTGTAGTGGGTAATCTCTGGATCTACTGAACTGATTCTAAAAATTCTTTCATAATTAAAAGCTGCAGTGATCTTAAGTGACATAGGGTACTTTTTATCCCGGAATTCCCGCGGGAACTCCAGAGTTTGTGAGGTTATAATCTCTGGATCTACTAAACCGATTTACAAAATTCTTTTATAGGAGTCTAAAGTGATCCTGAGTGACAAAGGGTACCTATTTTTTATCCCGGAATTCCCGCGAGTGCTCCGAAATTACCGTGGATGAAACCGCGGGGGTCAGCTTGTAAATAGCAATGAGTGAACCATTACATCATTTGGAAAAAAATACAATAGTAAAATCTATCTTATACAGGGTGTAACGGAGGGTATTTTTTTGTAAAATGGCATTCAGTATTAGATTATTGTCTGAAAAAAATAAACTTCCGAAAATTTGACCACGTGAGCACATAGATATCACGAAAACATGAAGTTTGAGTACCAACACGATGGGTCTGTAACTTGTAGTTTCCGAGATATAGCCTATCGAATATTTGATCACGTGATCACATAGATATGACGAAAACATGAAGTTTGAGTACCAACACGATGGGTCTGTAACTTGTAGTTTCCGAGATATAGGCTATCGAAAATTTGATCACGTGATCATATAGATATCACGAAAACATGAAGTTTGAGTACCAACACGATGGGTCTGTAACTTGTAGTTTCCGAAATACAGGCTATCGAAGATTTGATCACGTGATCACATAGATATCACGAAAACATGAAGTTTGAGTACCAACACGATGGGTCTGTAACTTGTAGTTTCCGAGATATTGGCTATCGAAAATTTGACCACGTGATCACATAGATATGACGAAAACATGAAGTTTGAGTACCAACACGATGGGTCTGTAACTTGTAGTTTCCGAGATATTGGCTATCGAAAATTTGACCACGTGATCACATAGATATGACGAAAACATGAAGTTTGAGTACCAACACGATGGGTCTGTAACTTGTAGTTTCCGAGATATTGGCTATCGAAAATTTGACCACGTGATCACATAGATATGACGAAAACATGAAGTTTGAGTACCAACACGATGGGTCTGTAACTTGTAGTTTCCGAGATATTGGCTATCGAAAATTTGACCACGTGATCACATAGATATCACGAAAACATGAAGTTTGAGTACCAACACGATGGGTCTGTAACTTGTAGTTTCCGAGATATAGCCTATCGAATATTTGATCACGTGATCACATAGATATGACGAAAACATGAAGTTTGAGTACCAACACGATGGGTCTGTAACTTGTAGTTTCCGAGATATTGGCTATCGAAAATTTGACCACGTGATCACATAGATATCACGAAAACATGAAGTTTGAGTACCAACACGATGGGTCTGTAACTTGTAGTTTCCGAGATATTGGCTATCGAAAATTTGACCACGTGATCACATAGATATCACGAAAACATGAAGTTTGAGTACCAACACGATGGGTCTGTAACTTGTAGTTTCCGAGATATTGGCTATCGAAAATTTGACCACGTGATCACATAGATATGACGAAAACATGAAGTTTGAGTACCAACACGATGGGTCTGTAACTTGTAGTTTCCGAGATATTGGCTATCGAAAATTTGACCACGTGATCACATAGATATCACGAAAACATGAAGTTTGAGTACCAACACGATGGGTCTGTAACTTGTAGTTTCCGAGATATTGGCTATCAAAAATTTGACCACGTGATCACATAGATATGACGAAAACATGAAGTTTGAGTACCAACACGATGGGTCTGTAACTTGTAGTTTCCGAGATATTGGCTATCGAAAATTTGACCACGTGATCACATAGATATGACGAAAACATGAAGTTTGAGTACCAACACGATGGGTCTGTAACTTGTAGTTTCCGAGATATTGGCTATCGAAAATTTGACCACGTGATCACATAGATATCACGAAAACATGAAGTTTGAGTACCAACACGATGGGTCTGTAACTTGTAGATTCCGAGATATTGGGTATCGCAAATTTGACTACGTGATCACATAGATATCACGAAAACATGAAGTTTGAGTACCAACACGATGGGTCTGTAACTTGTAGTTTCCGAGATATTCTTTTCATTGCATCGGAGAATTTGGAGATAAACGCCGAATTTTATCACCCCGGGCCGTGGTGAGTTACAACCTTTCGAAAATATGGTCTCTCTCTTTTACTCATCGTGAAAACAAGAAAGAGATAGCAAGAATTTATTCAACACAAAAATGTAAAAATACTTGTACCCGTAAGTTATACCTCAGAACCAAAACGTCTTTTCCAACTTTCCACAAGTTATTTGTGTTCGCTTCGGCTACTAATAGGTACCTACTACCTACTACATCAGTAATAGGTATATTTTCAAATACAATTCTAAATTATCTTGTTAGGTAAAATTGTCAAAACTCACGGCTCAACGCCGCGCCACCTTGTGATCTTTTTGGAATTCACTACAAACTACTGCATTCGGGGGACTTGTCAGTCTACAGCCAAACTACAGCTGTTTATAGACCGGGCCGCCATTTTCGTACACTTATAGTGTATTCGTTCTCTCACACAAGCAAAGGTTCGACCGAAATTTAATTCATTTTGAAATGATTGTAATTATGTTATTTCTTCACTATATGCAAAGATTTTGGGCTGTGCGTTATCGTAACAAGTAGTAGTATTTTATTAAATGAAGTCTAATAAATAAAAACAGGCGGAATGCCTTTAATATAGCTACGGCAGTTTGTATGAAAACTAGACCTTTAGACCCACCTTAATATACTTTGCACAGGTATTTCGTGATTTGGTACTTATCTATATTACACTTAAGTATACGTAGTTCTAGGTATCAGGTATTCTAGTTAATAAGTAGATTAGGAAATTTGGTCGTACCTATTATTATCGTGATAGTTTTGAGAAGTTAGTAGGTATCTATTAGTTACCTGCCTGCATTTACCTTGAGTTTTGCTATTATAAAAGTTTTTTTAATTTTTTTGATTTTTATGTTAAGCTGTAGGTAATATCAGAGTTCAAATACAAATATTAAATTTTAATCGGAACGTCGTTGCCAACAACTATTAATGACGAGCTCCCCACAAAGATGCTATATTCCCCTGAAACACATTAGTTTGCTATAGTAAGGGAAGCAAAGGGAGGCAGTATAGTGCGAGAGGCGGTAGCGAGTTGTGAAGTATGTAGTAAAACGCGAATGTTGCCATTGTTGTCAGAAATTTTTTGTCATTAGTTTTTATTGAGTCATTTAAAAAACTCTAATTCACCATCCTATTTTGTACGTGTGAATTATTTGCATTCGGGTTTACTGTAGAAATTTTAAAATCGTGCAAAATCCATTGAATTCGTAAACGGTGACATGTAAATTTTTCCTTACTAGGTGCTGTTAAAAATATCTTATGCCAACATTATGTGTTGCCACTAAATGTTCTATTTCTTTGTTTTCTCGTATATTGGAAGTTTGATTTTTATTTTATTTTTTTTAATTCCTTAATGCTATGCCGACCAAACCTTTAGTGAAATAACTGTACTGTCTAAGGTAACGCCTCTACATATACACACCGGCAGAATTAGCGGAACATAAAAAGGCAGAGTATAGAAATAATAACATATATGTATTAAAACAAATTATTATCAGGCATGAAGTAATAAACTAATATACATCTTTTAACATCGACTTTAAGAAGTTTTTAGTTAAATTTTATTAAAACTAATCAAAATAAAAAATAAAAAACTCTAGTTTGTGAGAACATACACAATGTTGCAAATAAAAGTTGAATCACGAAGGGGAAACACACGTTATTAATCGTTCATTTATTTAGTGTTAAAATCACAGTAATCTTTAATTTGCAACATTATTTGTGTGCCCACAAATTAGAGAAAAAGTGTTTTTTTTTATTATTATTTTAATAAAATTTAATAATTTAATTACAAACTTCTAAAGTGTTAAAAGATGTATATTAATTTATTACTTCACGTCTAATTATTATTTGTTTTAATATATATACGTAATTATTTCTATACTCTGCCTTTTTATGTTCCGCTAATTCTGCCGGTGTGTGTATTATAATAGTTCTACAAATTCTCCGCTTTTTAAGTGCTATAAATCCATACCTTTAGGAGCGGCGGGCGAGCGTTGGTGTGGGTTGGGGGGACGCCAAATGGAATGAGAATCAGTGCTGATAAATGATTTCGGTACAAATGTTATTTTGATCTTTAGCGATATCGTCGGGATTTGTTTTGGGGGCGTACGCAATTACAATTCGTTCGGTGTTCGCCTTTTTGATTGCACCCGTGTGTACGTTGTGACTTTAGTCTACGAGTCTATATGTGGCTGTGATTTTTTTCTTCTTTTTTGACTATGGACTTTCGTACATAGTGAATTTAGCCAGTGTCATGGTCATTTTTTACACGCATTAGCTTCACTTATAACAACAATGTAATAAAATTTTACAAGTAAATTTTAACTTACTTTCGTCGTATGGAAATAAAACTTTGTACCTATGTATTCACCATTGGGTTACGGTTAACTAGCAGAATTCAAAACACGTAACTGTTATGCACTTAATAGCTCTATATTTGACATGTCATGGCGGCAATTCTATCTCTCTCTTAACTTTATAAATCCATTCTTGACAAAATGTACCCGAAATAAATTCAAATTTAGACAATTTATTATTAAAGAATGAACTATTTTAACTAAGGCAAACTTTCAAATATGCACGTTTACACTTTAAATAATGTTTAAATATTGAAATATTAAAATTGTAATAAAATTTCAATCAAAAATAATATTTAGTTAGGAGAACTTCCAGATTAGAATCGGCACCATTGTCTGTGACGCTGGGCATATGACGATAAGTAGATACCTACTTACCTACTTAATTTTCGACAATTAACACAATATAATATTTTTTTGACCTAGATCAACTAAAACGCCTTCAATACGAGTCTGCGCGCTTCAGGATCTTCAGCTGGGGGTGGTTCACCCCCACCGCCACCACTGCTGCCTCCACCATCACCACCACCACTATCACCACCGCCGCCTCCACCACCACCGTTAGAGCCACCAACTTTGTCACCCTGATGACATCGAGAAAATGTATTCTTAACATAATCCACTCTTGGAAAAATAATATCAAATAATTTAAACTGTAAAGCCTTGTGAATTTTGATGTACAGTCGCGGAATGAAAAGGTTCGTCAATTTTCAAATTGATTCGTTCAACGTATCACGAGCACATATTACTTTTTGAAACTATGTTACAGAATAGGCTCGAGTTAGAGAAAATAAAGTTTAACTGTTCGTTAGTAAAGTTCAAAATTGTTCAGATCAAGGTAGTTTGACTATTTATTTTGTCAACAAGATTATTATGGATAAACTGCTCATAAACTATAACCTTCTTGTTAGTTCAACCTGACATTATTATTTCTGTTAATACTATTGTCAATCGGTTAATGTCATAATTGCAAAATATCATAATTTCTCCTAAATAACTATTTTATAATGCCAAGACCTTTAAGTGTTGAAGAAAGAGCAGCAATTATTGCCGAACATGAAGCTGGCTACAACATCTCAGAGATATCACGTCGTCTAAATGTGACCAGAGATAGTGTGAGATTCTGGATAAGAAGACATGGCGAAGAAGGTGCACTAGTCGATCATCGTCACAATAATTCTGGTCGCCGTCCTATTCTTAACGCCGCACAAAAATCAGACATGAGAAGACAATATGAAGAAAACGGCTTTGTGTCAACGAATCATTTCGCCCAATTATATGATGTTTGTCCAAGAGTGATAAGAAACGCATTACATTCAATGGGATTACATTATAGACGACACGTAAAAAAAGTTGCTCTGACAACGGGTCATAAGGAAGCACGGTTAAGATTTGCACAGACTTATTTGAACTTCGATTGGAGTACCACTATATTCACCGACGAAAAATGTTTTAAGTCGAGCCAACATGGGAGGCTTAATTTATGGAGATATAATAGTACGAGATATACGGAAGACCACGTAGTGCCCAATTTCAGTTCTGGACGCATCTCGGCCAATATATGGGGGTGTATGTCAGCGGATGGAGTAGGCGAGCTCGTTCTTCTTCCTTCAAGGGCAAACGCGACACACTATCTGTCTGTTTTAGAAGACAGTATGCTACCAAGTGTCCGTACCGTGTATCCACTTGATGAGGTTCCTGAGGTCAGATATGTCCAGGACAATGCTCGTACGCACACTGCGCGTATTGTGAATGAATGGTTCAACAGGCATAACGATATAGTGGTGATACCCTGGCCGGCAAGATCTGCAGATTTGAACCCGATAGAAAACTTATGGGGTTTAATGGTACAGCGATGGGAAAATAGAAATGAAAGGACCAAAGAGGATTTAGAAAACCACTGCAGAATTATTTGGGAAGACACTAGAGGCACGGATCTATGCTCTCGTCTAGTGGGTTCCATGAGAAATAGGTTACAAAGTGTGATTGAAGCTAATGGTGGTTATACCAGTTATTAAAAATAAATGTCATTAAACTTATTCGTAGTTTTCATTAACTTTTGCTTGTTATTCATAGTTGTCATTTTGTTGTTGTTTTAACGAGGTTTTATTACATTTTGTAACATTGCATTGACGAGATAGAAAAAACAAGCAAAACCTGATTTGACAGCAAACGTCATGTTTATTTAAATGTTAGCAGCACTGTTTCTTGCACTGGAATGTTGGCATTAGTGGTCTCTTGCAGTACTAGTGCAAACGAATATCGACTCTAAGGTGACGAACCTTTTCATTCCGCGACTGTACAAGACTTTACAGATCTTACTGTAGTCAATATAGAAATATTGGCTATAGTAATGTGACGGACGTACGGGCGGACGAAGAAAATAATATTGCTGATTTCAGATGTATTGAATTCTGTTAAATTTGAAAAATACACACATCCAAAACTGCATGAATAGCTGTGGTTTTTATCATAATATAAAACCTGATTTGGTATAGTGCAGCTTCCATCTATAGTATGGATGAAGGCTGCCGATGAGAACGATGGATTTCATACGAACAGTTACTCAAAGAGGTAGGTAGAGTATACATATATGTACCTACCTACCTAACCTCTAAATTAAGTTACGATCCTTGCTGCCTTGTCCACTTCAAACTTCGGTGTGACAGGCAATTATTATTTATCTTTTTGGACACATCTCATTCAGAAATCTAACATCAAACATAGATATAAATACGAGGATTCACTCACCCATTTATAAGCAATCCATGCCAGACTTTCATTGGACATGCGAGGGCCCATGATCGGATTCATTTGCGCGATGTAGACCGACACCCAACTGAAAAAAAAAACTTTTATATTATTAAAAAAAATAGTAGATATAATACATCTTTGGTACTTGCTAAGTATGGTATGTATACTAAATCTGTGAATGAAGAGGACCACGGAAACCGCTGTTGCGATTTTTGTATCGACAAATATCGCTCTAGTGTCCTTCTGACTGAAACAAAAATGATACGGACAATTTAAAGTGAACCTTATTTTTTTACTTTAAGTTCTATTTACCGCTGATACATGTCATATACGTCACTGACAGTATTTCAAAATGAGATTATATGGTATAGGCACAGATAATATAATACTACTTATAGGTAAAGTCGACGATGGTCCATTTTCTAATGCGAAGCGGCAGTTCGATGTTTCCTTCGTTCGCTGTACTAAATGAAGTAAAACAGACAAATACAATCTAGAAAATAACACCTTGTCGCGATAAGACCGCCGATTGTTACACTTTGTAGTAAAGTTGTTTTTGTTATTGTTTATTTTAAGTGGTGTTCAGTAAAGAGTTTATTATTATTATTATTAATACCGAGGATGCTGGTAATATTGCCTCGCAATAATTTAACTACACAGGTACTTTACAACGATAGGTACTATTGTGAAAACTTACAATATCCATACCCAGAATATGGACAGCATAATGCAACATCTTACGAGTCTGGAAAAAAAATTATAACCTACATTTGGTTTAAATACTAACAATCTTTAATTGCAGGCATAATATACCTACATATAAGTTTATTCCAAACATTTTACAAATCGTTACAGGTTTTTGGTGAGAACGAAAGGTGTCGGTTCCGTCATTTATTTTTGTACCCATAAAAATACAGTATACCTATAGTCTCAATGAGTATAGTATTTATATTAAACTAGCTGTGCCCCGCGGTTTCAGCCGCGGTAAAATCGGAGTTTCCGCGAGAATTCCGAGATAAATAGTACCCTATGTGTTAATCTGATGTATAAGTTATATTATTGTATAGTTTCATTTAAATCCATTCAGTAGTTTTTTCATGAAAGAGTAACAAACATCCATCCATCCATCCATCCATCCATCCATCCATCCATACATACTTACAAACTTTCGCATTTATAATATTAGTAGGATAATTAAGATACAAACGAAGAAGCAAAAATGTCCTCCCAAAAAAACTTTATTTTTCATTAATATAGATTGGCGCGTAGGCCAAGCGTGGGCGTTGTGTCGTATTACAAATTTTGACTTTTTAATTTAATTTTTTGACAGTTTTATTGGTTTCACGCCACTTTTTGTAGAGATTTGTGTGAAACTGTCGATCTAAGTGTAGCATAAAAAGTTTTTACATCAATAACTGCAGGACAGAGTCTCGGACCAAATAAGAAGTCGGAACCTAGATCTCAATGGTTCATAATATTGGATGTTTAAAATTACTAATATGAACAATAAATAAGTACCCTCTGTTAGGTCCTTTTCTCACGATCAGAGGTCCGCCTATGAACAGTATAGCAAAAACTGCACTGAGGTAATAGATTGGTGTTGTGTACGTGTTAGTTTTACCAGCAGCTGCATTGTCACCACCGCCAGGTGGGACTGGTATGGGGTCCGGCGCTGGGGCTACGTCACCTCCTTCATCACCCATTATTACGGAGAGTTTTTACGGTTTTGAATAATTAGCTAATTCAACTTTCTTGACGACGCCAAAGATAATGTAATCACTATGTTTTGACAACGTACCATTCAATCGATATCACCCTTTTAGTCAAAGAACTTTTAGTCCTCTTAAAGCCTCCTTTTTCTGTGTTTATCTGTGGCCAGTGTTAAATTAATTTTATTATGTAGGTATCAAATTTATATCTTTAAAAAGTATTTTCTCATGTCTCTTACACACTTGGGTATTGTAGGTAATATTTTAAATAAGCTTATTTAGGTACAGAATTTTTTTATTCACTACATACTAAGAGCCATGTAAAATTCAAAGTGAACCAGCTAGATAATACACACATGCAATCAAAATATTAAATGTTCTTACTCATAACCTGTTCTCTTAGAGACGGTGTGTTTCCTCAAAATACCCGGGGCTCGATCTGATGCCGGTATCGCGCGATCTTCGATAGCGGCGGAGCGAGCCGGGCTGCGCTCGCGCACCTAATGTAATGACTCAATTATCCGCTTAGTGAGGGCGTGGCCCGGAACCGTATGTCTTCATTACCCACAATACTCGCGTCAGGAAAGTATGGATTTATTTTATTTCATATTTAGTATAATATATTTAGAATAGTTATTATGTACGTTTATTATGTTGACGACCCGATTAGCGTAGTAGGTCATCATGCCTGCCCGCTAATCAAGAGCACATCAAGAGGTTCCGGGTTCGATTCCCGGTGGGGGTGCACTTTGTGTGATGAACACAGGGTTCCACTTTCCAGCCTGGGTGTGTTTATATATCTATAGCATAATATATCTGTAATTCTATGTAATTTTCCACGACACAAGCTAATAATAGCTTACTGTGGGATCAAGTAGGTAGATCTGTGGGTTGTGAAGTGGATTATTATGTAATAAAAAATTTCAGTGTAATATGTGTAATATATGTCCGGTCCTGACTGAAATCAGCGCTAGGAGTGCCCGCACTCATAGCAACATGCTGAGGCAGTGATCGTTTTGGTCATGGGGACGCACCACACAAACCCCTCTCATTTGTACTCATAATATTGTCATATTATGTACTAGCTGTGCCCCGCGGTTTCACCCGCGGTAATTTCAGAGTTCCCGCGGGAATTCCGGGATAAAAAGTAGGTACCCTATGTACCCCTGACAATGTGCATGCCAAATTTCATCCAAATCCGTTCATCTGTTTTTGCGCGATTGAGTAAAAAACATCCAAACATCCACACTTTCACATTAAAAATATTAGTAGGATGACCAGCATTTTTTTTTAATATCTCGAGTTCTTGATGGAATTTCGATAAAATCGAAACATGAGTATCTAAGTTAGACCCTTAGCAATACAACAAAAAAACCGCATTCAATTTGGTGCAGCAGTTTTTGCGTAGCACGAATACAAACATACAGTAATACAGGCAGACCAAAATTCTAAAAACGGTATTTTTGGCTTCTATATCAGTCATAGAGTCGCCTAAATTTATTTTTTCTTATTTATCTCCCATGTACAGACATCGACCTGTTACAATTTCATTATATGTAGGTATAGATTCAATTTATTTTTTGTTAAATCACGATTGTTTTAAATAATTATAATTGTGTTTAAACAGAAATGTTTCCAAATGAATGCTTTTCTTTCTTCTTTTTTCTTTTCTGAATTCGGATCTACTAAAACAGCCGAAAGTAGGTATAATCCACACTATGTTAGCGTACAGAATAGTCGCATGAGTGCCGGTACCACATCATGGGACGGTATCTATCGGTGCTTGGAGTCTGGAGGGTATCTATAGTAAAGAATTTATTGGCCGATGTTGATGCTAAACTGTGATGGACATTTATGGTACGTCGCTGGCTTCAAAACAACGGCTTTGTGCAGCGATATCGCATTCGATCTCAGCGCAATTTGACCCCGGGGGTCATGAATTGATTTTTAAGTTTCTATTTTAGATACTAGACACAAAACGATCGTTATATATGAGAAGATGGTATCGGTATAATAATGAAAATGGTTTTGAAATTAAGTTATCATGTTTTCTATAGAGACTATTCACTCGTTTATTGCATGCCGGCTGTCCGGTGAAGAGTGTGTGAGTGAACATATTGTCACTGTACCATCTTAATTACCACTTTTTAAGGAAATAAAGAATTACTATTATTATTATTTACATATTATTATTATTAGGTAGATTTGCTGGTCTGTGGTGCCGACAAAGAAGAATAGGTCTAGGTATCATTTTTCCTGTTGAGTTGAAAAAAATTACACAATAAGTTAGAGGCAAGACTTTAAGACACTTTTGAAGATATTAAGAATAATAAGATAGGTTAATTATATCAAGAGATTTCAACAAAATATCATCCAGCTAAAAGGTTGACTGGTAGAGAATGCCTTAGGCATTTTAGTCCGCCTTTTGTACCATAAAGTGCAATAAAGTTCTTTAAATAAATATTTCACTTTATTCTGGATCGAATCGATAAAGTCAAATTTTATAGTGTCATAGGCAAAGGTCATATTACAAAATGTTACCCCAAGAAAATGGCGGGCGAATTTTGACAGCTGTCACTTGAATCGTCCGGGTCAAGTGACCGGTGGCGCTCGCTTCAATTTCCGGAGGGAGCGAAGATGCGGCGCGGTCTGAATTTAAATTTTGCTTCTCTTTGCAATATAAGTAAGTAAGTTTAAGTAAGTACCTATGCATCTATGTAATTTTTTAATGAGCATAAATAACTGTTTTGACTAGTCACTAGAAAAAACAGCACGGTCGAGGACTTCTGAACGTCTATAATGTCTGCATTGCGTTGAGGCGCAGACTTCAGTTTATGTCTAGAAAATTTTTAGGAGGTAATTCTGTTCATGAATTTTGTACAACTCTTTCTATAGGTTTTGAGGCCAACAATGTAATCGTAAAAAAAAATATTTGTCCTATATTTAATTTTTAGAATATAAATATATTTATTCATTTACTAGCTGTACCCTGCGGTTTCACCCGCGTGAAAAGTTTTTATTTAACAACTTTTTTCCCGACATCCGATTTAAATGAAACAAAACCTATATGTTGCTCCAGGCTTAATCTTAATCTACAGGTAAGCTTAATAATCTACCTGTGAAAACCGCATGACACTCCGTTCAGTAGATTCGGATATTATCGCGAACAGACAGACAGACAGAAAAGAATTTTAAAAACTTTTTTTTGTGGTTAGTTACTGTTTTTTTTATTGCCCCCTGTCAATTTTTCTTAAAAATATTCAATGTACAGAATCGTGGATTCTACTCTTTTATTATAGTAAGATTTAATGTCAACTCATACGTTGTAAACCAATTAGGTAAAATGGTTACAGATACTAGTTGGTTTTAATTATAATTATTATTGTGGCTAACTTTGTCAAAATAAATGTTTCATACAAGCTATAATATTTATTATACTGAGTTGGTTCCGTAGAGTTCCATAGAGACTACTTTACTTTTCTATAATATGTGTAGTCAAGTTATGATTAACTGTGACAATATTTAAAGCTATAATATTAAATACGTATATTCAATTTCTGAAAAAAATAAAAAATACTATGACTGAAATAGTACATACCTACGAAATTCTTTGTGTGAAATACATATTATATAATATTGTGTCTCTTTGCATAATATGCAAATGCAACATCGTACGTCGTGTGCTCTCGCCGTATACCGGAACACAGTACGCGACTGTTTTGCAAACTGGAATAAATCACACTTGATTTATTTTTATTCGGTTGGCACTACTGCATGCGAGTGTACAGCAATAAACATACCCATAGCATGCTTTTAATATAAAATGTTTTTTTACTTGCTTCACGTAAACTTTATTTTAATTTAGATACGTTTTATTCGAAATGAAAAAACGAAAAAATTGAGTTTAACCAGAGTGGTATCAAATTATTTTTAACAAAGTCATAGAATACAGCCTGAAGTGTTTAAGGTCTGTATTATTTTATGAATGCTACTCAAACTCGAAGTTCGAGTTATTGTTTGTCTCTCACGTCGCACTGGAAAATGAAGAAGACAATCTTAATTGAGAAGCTAATGTCAATACAATATTAGCCAGTTAATCAGTTGCTAATCTTTAATCATTATCGCTATAGAAAACTAACCGCCGCACTCAGAGTCGACTTTAATGAATACTTAGTTAAGTATATATTTTTAAAACAAAACTGCCGCAATTAGACAAGTTTGATAAATTAATGTTAATTGGCATTTCACTAATTAAGTTTAACCTCATTAAATGCCAATTAATATTAATTTACTGAACGTCTCTGATTGCAGCAGTTCTGTTTTAAAAATCTGCACTTAACTAAGTAAGCATTAAAGTCGACTCTGAGTGCGGCCGTAAGGAACTTAGTGTAACGTCACGTGGTCACGAAAAATTGCCAAAATTTTTTCGTTACTAGATTAATTTCTACCATTATTTAATTCATGTGAGGATGAGCTATAAAAGAAACTAAGCGTGCATGCAAAGTGATTATGGATGAATTCTTTCAAATCTTTACTAATATCATAAATGCGAAAGTGAATTTGTTTCTTTGTTACGCTTTTACGGCTAATCGACTCGACCGATCACCATAAAATTTTGCATACACATTGTCAGGGGTACATAGGCTAATGATAATAAGATGGATATACGCTAATTTTTATCCCGGAATTCCCACGGGAACTCCGAAATTATCGTGCAAGAAACCGGTTGTTGTCAATTCGTCACATAGTAAATTGGTCACATTTTATAAACTCCATACATTGAAAGTAAACTCGTCACTTTAACCAACCACAGGTAGGTTAAAGTTATTGTAAATTCGTCACAAGTCCTTATTTTACATCATTTTTGCTTAAAGTAGCGCTAGCAAGCAAAGCTATTAGTTTTTAGCCTAGATTAAATTTTACATACTACCTACACGTTGTCAAGGGTAGGTACTTTAGTAGGTTATCTTGGAATACCCGCGGGATCTCCGAAACTAACGCGGGTGAAACCGCGGGGAACAGCTAGTTATTGCATAATTTTGAGGGAATCAATCTTCCAATCTCCGTATCCCCTAGCAAAAAGGTGTATTTTTCCACAATGGTTGGTGTTATTAACAGGCATTAATTGGTCCATGTTAACAGGTAATGCTGCTAGCATACAGATAAGCTCTATTCCACACATTTAGAATGCTGCAGTAATCTATACTGATACTAGTTGTGCCCCGCGGTTTCACCCGCGTTAATTTCAGAGTTCCCGCGGGAATTCCGGGATAAAAAGTACCCTATGTGTTAATCTGATGTATAAGCTATATTATTGTAAAGTTTCATTTAAATCCATTCAGTAGTTTTTGCGTAAAAGAGTAACAAACATCCATCCATACATACATACTTACAAACTTTCCCGTTTATAATATTAGTAGGATTATAAAGAGGAAAGAATTGATTTTTTGTACATATTAAATAATGTAGGTATTTTACTGGATAGTTAGATTACATTAAATTAACGTTAAGTTGTTTTAGAAAGATATTTGGGAGGAGAATCGAATACTTAATAGGAAGACCCATTCCATACGTTAGGTACACTTGTTTAACCTTGAAAGCTGTTTATATTACCTAGCATTATTTTTTCTATGTTTTGTAATATTTGGTTAGTTTTTATTAGGTATATATATGCACGCTTTTTGATTCTGAATAGAGGTTGAGTAGTGAGGTAGGTAGGTAGCGAGTACAAAACACAGCTATTCGGTGGCACAATGCTTTACAACACAATAGAGGTATAACAAGGGCTACAAATCACCTGTTAAGATGCTGGCGAGGCGACTCTTATTTAGGATTTCATGGCTCATAACCACATGCGTCTAGGAAGTTCTCGAGATTCTCAACGTTATGTAGTTGGTACGAGACACGAGTGCAGGGTTACCAAATCTGAATATTATGAGTTTTCTAAATCATAATAACACTTCAAAACACACAGATCCACATATAATCCCTTATATGTGTTGTCTCAGCTTGAGTCGTGCGGAAACGAAGTATTAACTACGTGTATTAACGAAGTATTATTACGAGGTATCTGCTATATATTAATACCTACATTCTTTAGATACATAAACACGCCCAGACTAGAACGTGGAACCCTGTGTGCTTCAGAAGTCCACCACCACCAGGAATTGAACCCGGAACCTCTTTAACGGGTAAGCACGGCGACCCACTGCGCTATTCCAGTCGCCAAATCCCGGAGTTTTCAGTGATTAAAATGAGCAAATATTAAAAAAAAAATATTTACTTCTATAAGTTTTTTATTATGATAGGTGTGTCCCCCCCTGCCAGACGACCGATGACCTGAGGAAGGTCGCTGGTAGTGGCTGGATGAGGAAAGCGGGAGATCGTGTACTGTGGCGATCCCTTGGGGAGGCCTACGTACAGCAGTGGACTGCAATAGGCTGATTGATTGATTGATTGAATTATAGGTGTGTAATGTATGTACTTGTGGCTCACACTTTGGACGGACGCGCCAATTCTCCTAACATTTTGCGTCATCTATACATATAAAATGATTTGTCCTGAATGACTGATGGATCAACGCACAGCCTAAACCGCTGATTGTAGAGACTTGAAACTTGGAGGGTGTGTTCTTTGTATGACATAGGAATCCGATAAGAAAGGAGTTTTGAAAATTCAACCCATAAGAGGATGAAAAGGGGTTCTAAAGTTTATATGGAACAATTCCGCGGGAACTTCGAAATTATCGCGGGTGAAACCGCGCGTGACAGCTGGTTGCAATATATCTATGGTACCTTGATATAATGCAGTTTATAATCTTAATATATATAAATCACGTGTCACGTTGTTTGTCCGCGATGGACTCCGAAACTACTGAACGGATTTTGATAAAATTTTGTAACCATTTATAATATGGTCCAACTTAAAAGATAGGATAGTTTTTATCCCGAAATTCCCGCGGGAACTCCGGAATTAATGCGGGGAACTGCTTATCACCGTAAACTACAGCACTTTTTTCCCAGAATTACCGCGGGAACTCCGAAATTACCGCGGATGAAATCGCGAGGGACAGCTAGTATACATATAGTTTTTTGTGAGTTCTTGTCTCTACTTAAGGAATTATGCCATAGAAATAGTCTATACCGACCATATTCTGACCAAAAAAACTAAAATCATATTTTGTAACTATCCACTCTTTTCTTTAACTGACATGGCAAGAATACTGAGCCTACCTAAGTCGCCTGTTACCACATTAAAAAAAGGAATTTATGGTAGGTACATAAGATTTTATTAGGACCTTTTTTTTAAGAAACTGCTCTGTAAATATTTAAGTTAGTTTTGAATTTATTATATTTTATTCTTTCTTTTTAAAGTAGCAGAGAGCTAAAATTCTGGACCTGACAGAAAAATTCTTGTTATCTTATGTGAGTAGTAACCCTGTGTAGTACCTATGCACTATACAGTATACATTTCTGCTCAAATATCATTGCGATACAATGTTTTGAAGGATTTTTTTCAGTAATTGTAAAAGAAAAGGCTAAAAGTAAGTAGGTATTAATGGGCGAAATAAATTTTGATTGTATAACTGTACATCCTTGAAATTTTTTATAACCCGTATCTATATTTTTAAAGGTTCCTAGATGAGGGGGTAGAGCGAATTTACCTAACTTATTATTATGATATTTTGTCTAATTGGGTATTCTCCAAGGTATAAATATCAAAATTCTAATTAGTCCGTCAGTTAGAAAATAAAAAAATAATAGACACGTATTTTTTGCTTTTTCAATTTAATGAAAATGAACATAGATAAAGCGCATTAAAGTTTAGGGTGGGGGGCTCGTGACGTCAATATTCATTATAAGCGCCATACAAACCGCACAGAATTGTGACGTCACGCGAAATTTCAACTCAATGTATCTCTGTTATTTTTTGAGTACGTAAAAAAAGAAAAAATACGTGTCCAATATTTTTTACCAATCTACACGACGGACTAAAAAAAAATTTTTTGTCAAGTAGCCAATTGTTTTGGTCCTGACGCTCGGTCAAGTTCAAACAAGCGTTCTTCCAAATTATCTTCCAAATATGTTGGTTGTGTTGCAATGGTTTGCGCATTAGATTTAGAGTACATTAAGGTCTAGGTAGGCATAGGTTAAGAACCTTTATCTAACCAAATAAACGTATTTTTCATTTTCATTTTTCATTTCATGAGTTTCTTTTTTGAAGTAGCGCAATGTACTTCCTGTATTATAATAATCAATATAATTATTATGTAATTTTCAAGTTTCTCCTATATAAAGACACTTACTTATACACCTATAGCTGTTCGGCGTGGTTTCACTCTCGTTAATTTTTAAGTCACCGCAAGAATTCCAGGTTAAAAAGTACCTACTCTAACGACGCGTATGTAAAATTTCATGATGATCGGTTAAGTAGTTACTATAATGGCATAAAGTTGTTATTTTAAAAACTAAACCGTGATACAATAATTTGGAAGGTCTCCCTAAGTAGCCGCCGAAACACGATATTACAACCATTAACCAGTACAACCTATTACAACCAGTTAGGATGTAAAAGCGTAACAAACAAACAAAATCACATTGGCCTTTATAATATTATGATATTTAAAGGCACTCGGGAAGACGGCAAACTTTTCAAATAATAATTTGTTAATTATAAGTATAACCTTTTGTTATCGCCAAAAAATATGATGTTTTATCAAACAAAATTGTAACTCAAATAAATACATGCGACCTCATCACGCCGTACATAACTGCTCGAGTTCTCGAATCGTATAGAGAACGTTATTAATATTCAATATAAACAGTTATCAGCGGCGGTGTTTGAAAAAATTGTATCTAAGTACTCACTTGAACACACCCGATAACCTTGTCTTCGTCTTGTAATCGACACGATGGTATAAGTCGTCCAACCTGTAGGTATAGATAGATACCTACTTATTTGCACTCAAATTATGGATACGATGTTTATTTACTAGCTTCTGACGCGATCTCGTTTCCTATCCCGGAAAAGTGCCCGCCGGTGAACGAAGTAGGCAACACGGAACTTGGAAGTTGGCGCTGTAAAATGACCCAACGTAAAACTCTATTTGATAAAATTTTTGTTTTTAGTTAGTACGTAGTAGGTATATTTATTACTCTGAGGTCCTGTAGATTCATATAAAATATTAGACATGTATTTTTTCTCTTCTTATGTAAGCAAAAAATAACGGAGATACGTTGAGTCGAAATGTTGCGACGTCATAAGCACAGGTACAGTTTTTAATTGCTTAAGACGTTACAAGTCCCTAGTCCTAAATTTTAATGCTCTTTATCCAAGTATATTTTCATTAATTTGAAATAGCAATATACCTACACGTGTCTATTATTTTTTATTATCTAACTGACGGACTTAGGTACTTTTGAAATGACATGTACAGTCAGCAATTTGTAATGGGCATTATGACGTGGTATAAAAATCAAAATTCTATTTAGTCTGTCAGTTAGATAGTAAAAAAATAATTTTGGAAATTATTGAAAAAACGCATTAAAGTTTTGAAGTGGGAGCTCGTGACGTCATATCCGAGTACAAAGTGTGCTTAGGCGGAACGTCACACGGAATTTCAACTCAATGTATCGCCGTTATTTTTTGATTACTTAAAAAAAAAGGAAAAATTCGTCGCCAGTATTTTTGTTGTCTAATAAAACAGACTAAAAAAACGAAAATTTTGTCATCTAGCTCCTAAATATGGAGTAATATGTAGTAATAAAGTTCAAAGACTGACAAAAGTGTTTACATATTTATGATGCTGACTGTATGTAGATTTTCGTTTGATTTCTAGAAAATTTGCATAATATCTTATCGAAAAATTGTGGTATTTCCAATTGCAACCGAAAAATGATAGCCACAAAATTACACAATAACCCTGCTGGCTTTGATATAATATTAAAGACCTGTGACTCACAACTCCTGGCCTATGCCTCAACAACATGAACATGTTAAATATAATTGACGGTACAAAAGATTTGTTTCTTTTCTTTTATTACCGGTTAGGTACTCATTACTAAATAATAAAATTTACGTATTTAGTCTTTGTATCAGACAATTTATGTGCAAAAACATTTTTATTGTTTTTGGTAGTTATAGTCTGCTCAAAGCAAATTAATACCAAGTGCTATCGGGTAGCCTTTGAACTTGCTTGTTTTTGTGGCCACTACTTGTAGGTTTACACGATGTTTTAATGTTATCATTTATTTTTCATCATGTCGCCTCTTGCCTAATTATTATAATATTTTACTTGTATATGTATGTACTATTATTAATTTGTACTTGCCGACATCTCGGCACACAATTTCGTCATTTCAATAATTATTAATTACTAGCAGCTGTGCCCCGCGGTTTCATCCGTTTATGTACATAATTGATATATAAAATTAGGTACCCTCTATTTACACTCTTTTTTTTCGATATGAAAGCTTATAATTATATTGCTCCACGCTAAAGCTTAATCTACCTGTAAAAACCTCATGATAATCCGTTCAGTAGTTCCAGATATTAGGGTTAACAGACAGACAGAAAGAGAAGAATTTTAGAAACATTTTTTTTTGTGTGTTTAGTTACTCTTCTTTTATCGTCCTTTTATTTACACGTAGGTACAGAAACGCGAATTCTATTTGTTTTATTGTTATAAGTTAGTTATTAAGTTTATAACAATATTAATGATCTCTGTGACTTTGCATACCTAGTTGTAGTTCGTTGGTTTTTTATATTACTTTAATTTATTTAAATTGGATAGATTATAATATGATAAGGTTGTGCGTGATAATTTGTAACTTATTGTTATTTGGATGTGTTTTCGACAACCTGGGGAGATCGCTATGTGCTCGATTATATTTTTTTTCAAAAGAGTACCTAACATTACTGTAATGATACACCGACAGACGAAGTAGATGAATCTGTTGGAAGTAACATTCTTGGAATGGTTTACACTGGTTTAGATTCTGTAACATCAACACACATAGTAAGCGCACGTCATATTCTGGAACTTTCTCAACCTAACAATACCCACACATTAGGTATGTATGTCTGTTACATTGCATCTAAGTAACGATAAAATTCTCTTTTTATCGTATAAAACACTAAAATGATACAATACGTTACACTAAAAGTGTACTTCTGGGCGATGTGTCATCTTTATTGGGGCAATTTAGGCGGCACATTTCCGCGATTCCGTGAGTTATGGGGTATTGTTCCATTCCACATGGAAGGAGTACCAGCAGCCTTCTCTATATAGCTTCTATTTGCTAAAATAATTTCTGGTTGATAACTTGACGGGCTGAATGCAAAGATTGTACCTACTGTAAACCGGGTTGAAAGCCTTAGAGATACAATTGATAAAACTGGAAATTAATGAATGATTTGCTTTTTCCATTTCTTTAGTGAAAAATATATATTGTGTAACAATTTTGTACTCTATACCTACTATATTGCATTTCGTTACTAAATACAAACATGGTGTGTTTTATTGGAATTTTAAGATCAAATAAGTTTCTAGAATGATTTACAAAATTGTATACCTTTATTTCTTAGTGTTAATTGTACCACTGTGGATTCCAACCCATCAGTTGATGATAAGTAAAACTTGGTAGGTAAAACCTTTAATGTTATTTCAATGATATGGTAATATATTGTAGTGTGTAAGTATAGCAATAATACCTAAGGCAGACTGAAGTGTAGGGTGAACACACTATACACAGAAATACTATGTTAAGTTTTGACTTTTGTTGTAAGTAAATGAAATGTTACGAAATCATATTGAATTAAACAAAAAGAGCTTTTCGCCCAGAACCTATGCATTTAAAAAATAGTCCAATAAAGATAACTAAATTCACTTCAGCCTGGATTCCGTGAAGGCGTGATAGGAAATGCAAACAATGATATTAGGTATAAGGATTAAATGGACGCAGATAAGCAATAACATGTTAACCCACAAAATTAAGTTATTGATTCAAAACAATTTATTGAGAGATAGAGAACGTTTTTTAATTATGTATTTACCTTATTACATTGTTTAAATATGTAACTAAATATTGAACATAAAAAATGTTGGCACAAAATGGCGCTATAATTTTAAAACACGATTTACTCAAAATTTCTCTAGTGTGGGCTAACACACTACTGCTTATCTATGTCCAAATATCATTGCGTGCAAAGATAACTTATAAAATGTACCTACCTACAAAAAACATGGTTCGGGGAGCGTCCTGCATGGTTGGACACAGGCTGTATTTTTATATCATGTGCACGTCTTCTTCTTACCTCATCATCTTCAAACTATCCATTTTTGTTTTAATGATAAATAAAAAATACCACACAAAATTCAAAGTTTTATCTCAACGGATTTCAGGGCTTTGTGACGATTGATTTTACAGATGGCAACCCTATAGTATATAAGTAAACACGAATACAGTAGTATCAAGGTATATCAGTAACATCCCCGAACAGTATGCAGTCACCAGGGACACATAAGTTAAGCGAACGCGCCAGATCAAAAAGCGCTGGAGGCTGCCAATGGTCACACCGACAACGCGGATTTATATGAACGCTTGCAACACTATCGCGGGCGGTAGTGAAAAAATATTGCCAGCAAATGGCGATTATGGGGTCCTCTCCTGTTGTTTAGGGGAAAAAAAACTCTGTGGTTATATAAAACATACACGTAGGTGTATAACGTGGGTACTGTGAAAGCTATTCTGCTATTTGTTATTTCTAGACAGAAAAAAAAAACATACGTATAACATTATCCTCACCTCGTCCATATACCCAAGTCTCGTTTTTCTGGGCTGCGCCTAAAAGGTGACTAAGTACCTAATATAAAAGAAATTGCATACGTATAAGCTCTTCGAATAAAAAATTTAAGTTTGTTTCACAAATCCTTTATTTACTTGTTCCGTTATATATATATAAATAATAATATATCACACCTTCTGCATAATATTTAAGTAAAATAATTAATAGGTAGGTATATACATATGTAATATTTGTCCTCCATTTGGTGACTTGGAAGAGATCGCTTTTAACGATAAGGCCGTTTATTGATGTCACTTACTCATACTATACCTACCTAGATAGAAATTTATATTTAAATTATAACATATTGTGGTGTCCAATAAAGTTTTCCATCATTCATCCTTTTTACCGTATATAGGCAATGGAGGCAAGCTTAGGGACATCAAAAAGAAATGAATGTTACAAAAAAAAAAAATACGTTTTCTTACAATCAATGACTAAGTATTTTCATTAGTTTTTGATTTTGGTATAAGGTTCTAATTTTTTATTATCTATTCACTCTCTATAGACCTTATCACTGTAGGTACCTACCTACTTAAAGAAGAGAAGGCCTCCACGACTTGCATTACCTAGGGGCTCTACACAGTTTAATCCGGCTCTGAAGTAGAGCCGCGGGCAACAGCTTGTATTCGCGATCGTTAGACAGAGTTGTGAATTGTATCGTTTTAAGTCTATACTCTATGGCCTAGGTACTAGCTTTCCCTCGCGGTTCTTTCTAAAATGTATGTAGATAAGTAATTTCACAATTGACAAAGATGACCACTTTGTTTGTTTTTAGCGCCGGCCGGTTTATATTTGACCTCGAATTATATTTACAAATGCAAACACAGGCACACAGCTTATGGTAGGGTTAAAACTCACATAGTTTTAAGGTTCCGTATACCTTCAAAGGAAAAGTGGAACCCTACAGGGTGAATTGATGATCTATTAAGAGTTCTATTTTTCCAAGGTTAAATAATTTAATAATTACAATACAGGAAACTGAAGGTTTCTTCGACACATCATAGTTGCGGTAAAAAAATATATCTTTGTACGGAACCATTATGCGAGTCTAACTTGCACTTGGGTGTTTTTTTTTTAATGTCATAGGGGGCAAACGGGCAAGTGTGGTACACCTGATGGTAAGTGATTACCGCCGCCCATGGACATCTGCAACACCAGAAAGCACGCAGGTGCGTTGCCGACCTGGAATGGGGATGGGAACTGGCTTTCAAGTAGGGCTACCGGAACACACCGTTAGGTGCTTGGCGACAGATTTGCAACTTGAAGGTGGAAGCTAGCCAGCCGGGCACTAGAGAGCGCCCTACCACCAATGCTATGGTTTCCTCACGATATTTTCCTTCACCGACAGCTCAAGCTCATTATTAGGGTTTGAACCTACGCCTTGCGGCGTTTGATCCGAACGCACCGCTATCATCGCTGTTATTGTTTTATCTTTTATACCGTAGCATAGTAGGATATGAGAGAACTTGTGATATTATGTCAAGAGAAAAGTAAGTAGGTAACTTGTTTATTTTTACATTAAACTGGTACAAAAAAAAAAGAACAAAATTAATTATTTAGTCAACTCATCCCGCGGGATAAGTTTAGAGCGGGATGAGTTGACTAAAGAACCAAAAAGACGAACATACTGTAGGTAGTACCTAATCGTACGGACCCTGGGTAACTTATATCGGAACTGGAGAGCTGAATACAGTAGTAACGGATTTTAGTGAAAACTATGAAGTTAGAGATAAAGACCTAACAACGTGTTAATAAATTAACTGAAAACTAGAAAGTAGTTTGCTCAGAATCAACTAGTGAATCGATCGTACTATATGTTTTAATATAGGTTATTTTTTTTTTTTTTTACTAGCCCATGTCTAAATTATTTATAATACAATATTTGGCGCGTACGCCGTCCGCAGCAAAAAAAATCGAACCGGTAGGCGTGGGCGTTGCGCTTGACCTCCAAACTAATGTTGAATAACTTTTAAAGTATAAATTTTTTCGACATAAAATATATTTTAATCATATTATTGTTTATTTTTTTAAATAGGGCGTATCAGGTTTTCAGTTAATTCTTTAACACATTGTATATTTTTGATAAAATTTTGTATTGAAAATGAGTTGTGGTGAAAGAGAAAGGATTTCGTTAACAGAGCGACGGACGCCATTAATATTTCCATTAACTCTGACCAAAGTGTTAATTGATGAAATAATTATAAATTCCATCGGGAAAATTGAACAAACTAAAAAACGAAGCGAAAAATTTGATTAATTCTCGCAAAAATAATCAGTGAATGGATAGATTCGAAAGGCATAATTATTTATATAAAAGGGTGAATTTTGTTATTAAAATTCACCCTTTTATTTACATATTTTTATCAAACTCAATTTTTTTTTTGGAGAAGAGAGAAAGAGAGACAGAGAAAGAGACGAGCTCTCATTAAATAAGGAAAGAGCTTCTTATATTGTTATAGCTTGTATATTCGAGAGCGAAAAAGTTGAATTTCGCTAAATAATGTCATATTTATTGGTATAGCTTGTTCTCAGATAAACTCAAATAAATACGTAATGGTTTTATGTTATTACTATTTAATTATAGTTATTTAATTTAGTTCTTTCGACATTACCACGCGGACAACTTATATTGTGATCCAATGTCAAGGTTGATATCAAAAAGA
Organism: Zygaena filipendulae; assembly: GCA_907165275.2. NCBI lineage: Eukaryota > Metazoa > Arthropoda > Insecta > Lepidoptera > Zygaenidae > Zygaena > Zygaena filipendulae. The sequence continues at coordinate 9,523,538 of OU015659.1, forward strand.
AAGGAACATAATTAACTAGAGAGGCTCGGCGCAGGCGAGCGCTATGGTGGCATAGTATGAGCAAAACTAATACTTGCGCTGTCTATTATTTTGAACAATATTTCATGCTCTGTAAATGACCTCAGCAACTAAAATATTTACATAACAAATGGCGTTCAATACTTACCGGTATATTTAGTTACGTTGCGTGATCAAGGAATAGCTTAGTATGCGAAAATCATTCGGCGACACTGGTTTCATCTGTGTTCATACTAAAATGAATGGGCATGTTGACAAATTTTTATTTTTTAGCCCGTCTTGTAGATTATTAAAAAATATTGGACACGTATTTTTTCTTTTTTTACATAATCAAAAAATAACGGCGATATATTGAGTTGAAATTTCGCGTGACGTCACTATTCTGACAGTTTGTATGGCGGTTTTAGTGGTTAGTGACGTCACGACCCCCTCACCCTAAACTTTAATGCGCTTTATCTCTGTATATTTTAATTTATTTGAAAAAGCAAAAAATACGTGTCTATTGTTTTTTTATTTTCTAACTGACGGACTAATTAGAATTTTGATTTTCAAAAGTAGTCCACATCCCCATTAATGTCCCTTCTATTTGTTCTGTGGTGGAAATGTTGCAATGAGTTATACCAATGTCTATACACCCCATATACATAAACCCATATACATAGGTAAACCCTAAAACGTTGGTAGGTATTTTCTGAAAAAGGTTTAACTTAAAATTTGAATGTCCTTCAATCACCAATCCTTTAAAGTTAGCTGTATTAAGCTAAAGGAATCCTAGATTTCATGCTATAAAGTAATAAAGAACTTAAAATGTTTTAAATTAATTTTTTATACTCGTTACTATAGTTAAAAATATAATTGAGGAAAACAATTAACAAAACCATTATAACAATTCCATTATAATTATGAGATATTACACTATCTAAAAACAATAAAGAAGCCGACTTTTTAATATTACAGTCTGTCGGCAAATGCAAAACGTTTGTCAAGTGCGGTAATATTTCAATAAAATTACTCTAAATTGACACTTATTTGTAGGATACATAAAGTTCTTAGTTGAAGCACTATCTACGAAGCGGCGTCCTAAATAAGCTGTTACGCCGACACTTTGCCCTATGACTCGCGAACTTCCGTTCTATTAACACTTAGATACTTGATTTTCTGACCATTTTGTGTTGAAACCATATACCTAATTACTTACTTGGTGTAGGTTATTGGTACATTGATAAAAGTGAATGTATACATTACATTTTATTAGTTCCCATTTCCTAACGACATGTCTGTCAGTGAAACATTTTCAAAAGTTAGAGTCTAATGTTTGAAAATGTTTCATTTAAAAAGTAATCGAGGAGACAATTCATAAAAAATTGGGCAAATACAGCTTTTTTTTCAAGTGCCAAAACAGTAATTTTCTTCATTTTTATGGGCCTTTTTTAAATGCGGAATCAATGCTCACTCATAGAATACCCACGGTCCTTTTCCAGCCTTACTAATAAGTTATATGGTATCAGCCTGAAGCACTCTTCAGACAAGTGGGCCAGTTGCAATACAAAAAACGACTTTGTGTTGCTTTGTCTAACTAAGCAAAATTTCATCATGTTATGTTATAGTTAGTCGTATAGGTAGGTATATGTATACATATTTATCGAATTTATCAAACACAACAGTTTGAGAATCGGAGTAGATAGACCTCCAGATTCGGGTTCGGTTTAAATTAAAATTCAACAATAAAACTCATTCGGAGAACGAACGGAATCACGGAATGACACATAGGAATGTCCTACAATCAGTTAGTCATACAAACAATCGATTCGATACGCGTAAATAAATTCTAAATCAATTTGTGGGATTTTCATTACGTACTTTAGTACGCGCGGGTTGCCATATTCAAACAAAATATTTAGCGAAAACAAATATATAATCTTTACAATTTACATAGTATAAAATGAAGTCGCTTCCGCTGTATGTTCGCGATAAACCTTAAAACTACCGAACTGATTTAGTGAATCTCTTTACTTTACCCATAAATTGTTTAATCCTACTAATATTATAAATGTGAAAGTATGGATTTTTGTTAGGCACTTAATCACGCAAAAACGGCTGTACGGATTTAGATGAAATTTGGCATGCACGTTGTCAGGGGTACAGATAAGGACATAGGGTTCTTTTTATCCCGGAATTCCCACGGGAACTCTGAAATTACCGCGGGTGAAACCGCGGAGCACAGCTAGTAAATAAAATTTATTTTTATCATAGTTAATGTATGAGACTTTATTTATACAGGTTCGTACGATACCTACGTGGTGTAATTGAGACCTTTGTAGGAATGCTTTTAAACTAATTTATGTATGACTAGGTATATTAAATTTTTCCTGCAGATATGTAGCTTTTATTATTTCCGGGTAAACTTCAGTAGATTGAAAATTTGTGGTGTAATCATGGGACTTTTGAATGGATATCTTTTAAGTGATTATCTTATATAGCTAACTTAATTTTTTGCTTAAGATATCATGTTACGTAGGTAACTTTCATTATTTCCGACTGAGCTTTAATGAATTAAAAATTGCCACAATTCGTTTCTTTTCTGCGCTGGTCACACCTTGATCAGGCACACCTCGCTCGCCGCGCGGCCCCATACCGCGCACAGGATCAAACACCGCGGGGCATCGACTCTTGCGCAGCCCTAATTAATAGTGCTCGGCACAACAACTCGGGAAAATGACGCTGTGCTAAATACATGAATTTATATACCCCTCGGGGTGTCGGTTAAGTGGCCTAATTGTTGCTTAATAATGACCCTTATCAGGTTGATACACTTTTTTCATTGACATTTTTAATTTAGGGACCCTATTATTTGGCATTTGGAGACGTGATGTGTCATGTGATTTATACAAGTATCTACGTATCCTTTTCATTACGAAAGCCAGAAATGAAGTTAAAAACAATGCTGTGGTAATTGTGAAGAGTATAGGTTCTTATACCTACCTATGTCTAGTTGAGTAAATCATTCCAAGAATTATTACGAAAAAACAGCTCCTTCCACAAAACATGAAACTTTTTCTACTTGGGTCATTTTCTGAATATTTTTTTGAGTTTACCGGCAAGTAAATTAAATTCGATGATATTAAATTTAAGTAATATTTTTTATTGATTTCAATTTAGTTTTTTCTGAACTTGTCAACCATCTGATATTCTCTCCAGAGCAAAAAATCTATAACCACAACCAAATTATAAGAATGTGCGTTACCAATCGGTCGCGTCAGTCAGTTGTGGTCGATAGAAAAAGTAAAAAGTATCGATTATATAGGTATATAAATAGTTTAAAAAAGCGTGCGACGGAAATGATCACACCACGACAGGTGAGTCGACTTTTAACATTGAATAAGTCGATACGATAACACCAAAGTTGGAATTGAATGCTGACGATTGAAGTAAAAAAAAATATCGATTTACGACTTCGGTTAGCTGTATAGTTCTAATTCGTAGCGTAGTCGGTCTATAAAGTGTTGGGCACATTTTGTTCATCGAATTTAATTATATCGATATATTTTATTAATTCCAGCATAGGTATGACACAATCAATATGGTAGATTAGAACTCAATTATTATGTAGGTACCTACCTAGATACCTATTATATCTTTGGATTTAATAAAACACTAGTTGCGTCCCGCAGTTTCAACCGCGGTAATTTAGGAGTTCCCGCGGGAATTCTGGGATAAAAAGTACCCTATGTCCTTCTCTGTACCCCTGACAACGTGCATGCCAAATTTCATCCAAATCCGTTCAGCCGTTTTTGCGTGATTGAGTAACAAACATCCAAACATCTAAAACATCCAAATATCCTCACTTTCACATTTATAATATTAGTAGGATTACATTGAATGGAAAATTGGTTTATAGCAGGAATTATTGTATTTTTTAGATAAAATAAAGTTTTTTTGTTTGTGTATTGTGTATGCTTTATCCATAGTAGATATAGATAGTATTATAATATTATCTGTGTCCATACTAATACATATACATAAGTTTGTGAGTTTTTGAATTGTGAGTTTGTGACGTTATAGGGGGATCTCTGGATCCACTGAATCGATTTTGAAAATTATTTCACTTATAGGAAGCTACGGTAGTCCTGAGTAACATAGGGTGCTTTTTATCCCGAAATTCCCACGGGAACTCCAAAATTACCGCGGGTGAAACCGCGAGGGACAGCTAGTTAAGATATAGGTAGATATAGGTATAATAAAGAATTCCAAAATTAAAATAAAACAGAGCAGATTGACATCCAAAGACAAACTTAATATGCCACGATGGCGATGGGATTTCTTCTTTTTAAAAATAATTATTGCTTATTGAAATCAATGTTAGGACAATATACAAAGACATTCTATATAATAAACAATATTCCTATTATATTTTGTGTTTAGGTATGTAGGTGTTGATTGAAGTAAGAAAAATATGTTTAGAAATTTATCTGTTTGTACTTTGCTATCACTGGCTGGCGATATTGTTATGAAACCTATTGTATTTTCGACATAGAAGTATAATATATGAAAAATATTTATAGCATTCGTAATACATGAGTAGTGTGGTGAACTATGATGCAAATCCTAGTGTTCTTCCCTAAGAGAGTGATAAGCCCATATAGGTATTCCTATAGAATGTCTTTGGTATTCCTGTTTTAAATGCTCGTAGCTTATAAGAAAACAATCTTTGACAAAAAAAAAAAACAATGTTTTATCGATTTTATGAGATCTAAATTGATCGATCGATACCTACCCATCCCAAACCTGTCCGTTGAACAGTGGTGAATGACATTTGGAAACGGTAGCCATTCTCACAGCAGGGGGCGGTGCTCCGTCCGCCATCTTTATTTTCATTAATTTTTGCCGCCCTTGTTTATCCAGTCCCGTGCGTTGCGCTCCACCGGTCATCGCAATCAATAAACTCTGTGACCGTAAAGCCTCGCTGGAATTAAATACAAGCTTATTTCATTATAGGCAGGAAGGTACCTAAGTGACGTTACGCATCGATAGACTTCAATCTAAGCAATAAATATAAAAGGTAGAGAGATGTCTTGTTGGGAAAAATCCATGCTCTTCCGATTCGGTTGAAGATGAGTAGGTACCGAACTACCGATCTACCGTACTTTATGGTTGCTGTACTTCGTACGTCTCAAATAAAATTCAAGTCTCACTAGACGCTGAAGTTCATTATCTTTTCTTCTTTTTTCTGTATATGACTCATACTTTCTTTGTTTTTAAGTCAACTATTTCACTCTATTATTTTTAGAGAAGTTGTGTTCTCTCATCATTGTTTATCAGGCAGTGTGTTTTAGAATAGTATCTACCTATTCTTATTGCTATGGTATGGTGGGTACTGACTACTTGTGTTGGCGATGCCTTTTAAAATACAGTACCTAAATAAAACGGTATATCACCGATCACTTATTTATTTATGGTTTTGAATATAATTTTGAATCCTTCCAACAAACATTAAACCTATACAATCGGTCTATTATAATCCAAGATAGATTGGAAGAGAGTGATAATTGTGTTTCCGTGTAATAAATTACATTTTTCTCTCAACACGCATCTACTACTAGGTACCTACCTACAGCTAATTTGCAAAAGAACAATCCATTTCGGCTTACGTAAAGTGATCTAATATTCGAGGGTTAGGGAGGCAGTGAAAAAACTCCTATAATAAAGAATTATAACAAACAAGGACCCCGGTGGCAATTTCACACTTTATTAATGCAAGTATTAGAGCTAATTCCATCGTTTGACACGCGTCGAATTTGCTGTTCCCATAAAACCTCACCCCACAATCTGCGAGCTGCGAAAAGCACACCAAATCCATTCAATTTTCGCTCCTATATCCATTACATGTAGATACTTCAATGAAGTACATCACGAACGAAACGAGTCTGTAAAAAAATATCTCTTAACTATTTGGAATTAGATTCAAAATTGTGTGGCAGTCAGTAAGAAACACTTGTGACTAAAAATGTTTGTGCGTTTTGATTTTTTGACAAAGACCAAGGTTGCGTTTTGACGCGCGCCGATTGTCATAGATAAAAACGGGTACTCGCCTGTACTCGCGTCTCCTACCGACCAGACCATAGATCACAGAGTAATGCGGTCACGCTCTATGGTATTAAGTGTCGGTTATCGTCTCCACGGGGCTTAGTACGCTTATGTGTGTGTGCATTTTTGTATTTGCGCGCTCCCCTCAGTGTAATAACAACATGGAGTGAGGTTTACTCGGATTGAATACGGCATTATAATGAAATGATTCATATTTAAGTGAGTCTTCCCCTCTCGGTGTTGTAATTTGATGGTGTCAGGGATCTGAAGCTATGTTTCTTATTAAAGTGAGGTTGTGACATTACCAATATCTACGTGTCTAATGTCTTTTCATAAGCAAAATATATTATCTCAAAATTGTTCATTTTTGCTCATAATTCACACAAGTATAACGTGAAATTGTGTTAGCTCTGCAATGTGATTTTTTGCACTTATGTTAAGTTGGGCATGTGTTAAAACGCTTTTTATCCTGATAAAAATCTTCCTTTTGCGATAAATATTTTTGTTTGTCTTTGTGTAATGATAGTTTCGACTTTTTAAAATCTTATTACTAACTGTATCCGCGCGTTTTCATCAGCGTTAATTTCTAAAATCCCGCGGGAATTCCAAGATAATAAGTACCCTATGTTCTTTTCTGTAACCCTACATGATGTATGATGAGTAGTTAAGGCGTGAAGGTGTAACAAACAAACAAACTCACATTTACATTTATAATAATAGTTAAGATTGGTAACTATCAGTATTTTGTTTATCTAATTAGAAAATGGTCGCTACACTAAGTTCGTAATCAGTCCTTAAAGTTTACGTGAAAGCTAAAGCAGTTCCAACAATAAGCTGTAGGTGAATCTGAATATTCCCATACTCCGTCTGATCCGGGATGAGTCGATGCCGAAGATAACAGGATAACGGTCGAGTAATAGTCGAGATATCTCCTTAATGTGTATGTAATGGGCGGGCACGCGGCCGGCGCGTGTCTGCGGACGTCCGTTTGTTTGTGCCCGGGGACTTACCGGGATTAGCACTTTAGCGCGCGACGGTACCAGCTCCGGGGATTTGCTCGCTGTTCGGTTTTAATTACCGATTGATTCACGAGATACGTTTGTTTGGACGGTGGAGTCGTAAAAAGACTAAAGGATTATTATTTTACACATTTGGTGGGAGTTAAATCTAATCCTACTAATATTATCTACTATCTTTAAACGAGCAATTCTTGTATATATATATACTAGCTGTCCCTCGCGATTTCATCCGCGGTAATTTCGGAGTACCCGCGGGAATTCCGGGAAAAAATTGTACCCCTGACAGTAGTTTACGGTTATAAGCAGTTCTCTGCATTAATTTCGGAGTTCCCGAGGGGATTTCGGGATAAAAACTATCCTATCTTTTAAGTTGGACCATATTATAAATGGTTACAAAATTTTATCCAAATCCGTTCAGTAGTTTAGGAGTCCATCGCGGACAAACAACGTGACAAGTGATTTATTATTAAGATGTACTAATCCTATTAATGTTATAAACGCGAAAGTTTGTAAGTATGTATGGATGGATGGATGGATGGATGTTTGTTACTATTTCACGCAAAAACTACTGGATGGATTTAAATGAAACTTTACAACAATACAGCTTATACATCAGATTAACACATAGGGTACTTTTTGTCCCGGAATTCCCGCGGGAACTCTGAAGTTAACGCGAGTGAAACCGCGGGGCACAGCTAGTATATGTATATAATCTGAATCTCGGAAACGGCTCCAACGATGAAATTTAGTATGCAGGGGGTTTCGGGGGCGACTAATCGATCTAGCTAGGTTTCATTTTTAGAAAACGTCGTTTTATCCATGTTTTCAGGCAATGAAAAATGAGTGTTTGTTTTTCTACTTAACAACAGATGGCGCTATACAGAACGAGCGAAGCTCGGTGACCCAGATATTAAATGTGAAAGTGTGGATGTTTGGATGTTTATTACTCAATCACGCAAAAACGGCTGAACGGAATTGGATGAAATTTGGCATGCACGTTGTCAGGGATACAGAGAAGGACATAGGGTACTTTTTATCCCAGAATTCCCGCGGGAACTTTAAAGTAATCGCGGGTGAAACCGCGGTGGACAGCTAGTCTGAAGATATAGACATAAAGCTCCATTTATGTTTAGATAAATAAACTTGCCTTTTAGGTGTATCTATCTAGTAAATGTAAGTATACAACCAGATCACTTATCCTTACAAAGGTTCAAAAAAATAGTTGTATACCTACTTACAGACTAGGGAAAAACGTAAAAACGGAAGATTCAAATGGATGCGGACGAATTGGAAACATTTTGATGTTCGATGACTAAACGAAATAGTTGCGAGTCGCAAGCGAGAGGGAACCACTATAGGTAGGTATATCGTTTTTTTTATAGAGGTTAGAATTGTCAAATCAATCCTTATTATTTATGTATGTAGATATCTGTTTTTTTTTTAATATATTCGTGGTTATATTTATATATTTTCCTGCCACTAAACTATCACCTAGTCAAAAGGTTGACTGGTAGAGAATGCCTTAGGCATTAAGTCCACAGTATGATAAAGTGCGATAAAGTTCTTTAAATAAATAAATAAATATTAATTACAATGTCAAAGTGAGTTTGTTTGTTTATTTGTTACGCTTTCACGGCTTAACCACTTAAGCGATCATCGTGAAAATTTTCATACACGTTGTCAGGGTAACAGAAAAGGATATAGAGTATGTTTATCCCGGATCTCCGAAATTGACGCGGGGGACAGATAGTACCTAGATACATAAAGTTAAAAAGAATTGGTTTTATAAAACCAAGAGTGGTTCTATAACACAATTCATACCTACTGTGTCGCGTTCTTTATTCTAATCACATTTTAGTAGTCGTTTTGCAGACGCTGAGCAAGTATTTTTACTTTTAAGAGACATTTTCACTAGCACAATACCATCTATGACAATATCATTATAGACGACAAGAAAACTAAGAAGAAGAAATATTTGAAAGGAATTGGATTTTTTTGGAATAAAACTTCGTTACGTTTAGTATTTGTTGTTATAGCAGCAACAGAAATACATCACCATCTGTGAAAATTTCAGCTGGCGAACTATAGACGGACAGACAGACAGACGGACGGATGGACAGCGGAGTCTTAGTAATATTGGGTCCCGTTTTACCCTTTGGGTACGGAACCCTAAAAATGTAACTTCTTGCACTCAAACTTATCTTTATAGAAAACTTCATCATTATAAGTTATAGGTACCTATAAGCCATCAATATTATATTAGTCCAATATTATATTAGTCCAATATTATATTGGTCCATGGTATAAACGCATTATAAAATACTAGTTGTTCCCCGCGGTTTCACCCGCTTTAATTTTGGAGTTCCCGAGGGGATTCCGTGATAATAAGTACCCTATGTCCTTTGTTGCACTCCTGACAAGGAATATGCAAAATTTCGTGATGATCGGTTGAGCCGTTAAGGCGTGAAAGGTAACCGACAGACAGACAGACCGACAGACAGACAGAGTTACTTTCGCATTTACAATATTATTAAGAATATCAACTCTTTTGTTTTCTGAGATCTCAAAATGAATTGGATACCTACCTTCTACTTTGTATGTTTTAGTTAAGAAATCTGTAAACAGAAGCACATTGTCATCAATTCAATCGAAATGACTCGTATTTTAATTTGTGAAAAGGCGAAATCTTTATTTTCTAATATTTATTTAATTTTAACTGACACGGGACGCCAAATAGGTAGGTACCTAAGTTGCTGAGCCTGTATTGCATAAAACCTTCCTTCGACTCTACGTGTGTATTGGCGATGTGTAAACACGGGATCTGACGTGGCTCAGCGGAATACAGGGTATGCAATTTGTTTTATTATACGCCGTGTACCTATACATATAGTCAGCGCTAAGCTATTTGAACGTGTAGAGTTTGATGAAACATTGTTACCTATATACCTAACTTTGTTTTAGAAACGAAATAAGTTCAAATAGTTTTAACAAAAATTATAAAAAGACGCTTTAAGAGTACTTAAACTGAATAAAAAAATAATTTTCAAAATCAGTTAAGTGGATCCAAAGATTAGCCCCTACAACTTCACAGACTCACAAACTTTAGGTACCTACCTGTTTATAATATTAGTAGTATAGATATACTTACTGCAGACTTATATTCAGCTACAGTTTTTTTAAGTGCATAATATAATTAGATTGAGTGGTTATAAGAGAAAGAGCCGGCATTTTACCGTCTATAAATCTCCAAAAACAAAACATGCAACCCAAGTAATCACACTAAATCTTCATTTTGTGACATTTTGTATTCTATAAAAAAATGTAATTGGTGTATTTGGGTGTATGTCGTAATAAAAATAAATAAAACGGCCAATATAATATCGAGGCAAGCCCCTGGGCGATGAAAAATAAATAAAAATGAGGGGTCGGGAAATGCGCGCCGGGAAAATGAAAAGCCACTTAGTGGGTAGGGCCCGCTTCCTCCTCGGATCCTGCGTCTCTATAATATACATTATACATTACTGTGTATGCTTACTAGTAGATAGATACCTACTATAGGTAGGTACTATACGTATTTTACACTATATATTTTGAAGTGAAACTTCTTTCGGAATATTTAGTTATGCTTATTATTACATGTATCAGTTTTTCGTTATACGTAATTTGCACAAAGTGGTTGTGGTTAGAAACAATGATATAAATATAATTAAAATATCAGTTTACATGCGTATACGTAACGTATACAACGTGTTAATGAATTAATTGAAAACTAGAAAATGGTTTGCTCAGAATCAACTAGCGAATCGGTCGCATTATGTTTTAATATAGGTTATATTTTTTAATTTTTTTAGCCCATGTCTAAATTATTTATAATACAATATTGAGCGCATACGCCACCCGCAGCATAAAAATCGAATCGGTAGGTGCGGGCGTAGCGCTAGGAATTTCGTAGATAGATCACCTCCAAACTAATGTTGAATAAATTTTAAAGTATACATTTTTTCGACATTAAATATATTTTAATCATTTTATTGTTTATTTTTTTAAATGGGGCGTATCAGGTTTTCAGTTAATTCATTAACACTTTGTATAACCAATAGGTATAACCAATAGTTTAACTAAACTATTACAATTTTTATTTTTATTATTATGACAGGTTTCTCCCCGCGGCTTCACCCGAGCGAATTTCAGAATTTTTTATCGCGGGACTTTGTGTTGCGTCGGGATGCAGTCTATTTTCTTGGTCAAATTATATCTAGATCTGTTCAGTGGTTTAGGCGTGAAAATGTAATAGAGTTATTTTCGCATTTAAAATGGCGACTAGTTGTGCCCCGCGGTTTCACCCGCGTTAATTTCAGAGTTCCCGCGGGAATTCCGGGGTAAAAAGTACCCTATGTGTTAATCTGATATATAAGCTATATTATTGTAAAGTTTCATTTAAATCCATTCAGTAGTTTTTGCGTGAAAGAGTAACAAACATCCATCCATTCATTCATCCATCCATACATTATAACAAACTTTCGCGTTTATAATATTAGTAGGATGTCTTTCGATACCTACTTATCCTGCATTGTACAAATTATAAAAGTTAGGTACCTGCTCTACGCTGTGCAGTATTCAATACTATGTACATACAACCTACTTAATATATTTTAACGTCATTTGGGTAAATTATGTATGACAATTGATCGAATTACAAAGTTAAATCAAAACCAAACAGAATGATTCCCGTTAACCCTTGAGTTCTGACGCTCGGTGTCAGAATGACCCTCGGGCTTGTAATGGCTCCGAAACGGGGAGCGTCGAACGATCCGCCAGATGTGACAATTACAACAAAACCCGGTTTCGATTGCGGCTGAATACAAATAGATAATCTTTTAAACGATTCATTGTTGAATCGAAAGGGCCCTCACAGTTTAGCGTACATCGGAACTTCACATAACGTTTGTATGAAATGAAGTACTTTATGAACAAGCAATGGAGAGAGATTTTGGTGTAACATAAATTTTTCGTTGTAATAATGAAGTGTCGCCGAAAAAGATAATGTTATAGTCGCAGATAAGAATAATTGAAACTTGTGTCGCTGTTCGGTTTTGACAGACACTATAGCACTGTTTATGACTCTTTTAGCGGGTCGTTATCTTTATATTGATGGCATAAAAGCTGTTTGATTGACACCTGTCCTACTATATATACCTACCTCTGACGATTAAGTAGTGTTTTATCGTAATAGACTTGAGCTAGCTTTTATAACGCCGTGGTAATATGATAGGAGTGCCTATCAAATTTTTGCTGTGGAAAACACGTTTACCTATTGCGTTAATGCAACAGAGCCTGTTCCTAAATGCCCAAATGAAGCCATTGATAAAATTTTAGTGTTTTTTTTATTAAAATACAGATATTTCATCATTCAGGTATGTTTTTAGTTTTTTTTTATTCACAAAAAAGTTAATACCCTTAGGTATAGAATGACTTTATTTACTCTATATGCATTTCTAAATTCTTAAAAAGTGTTACTATTTTCATTTTTTTTTACGCTTATAACGATGCTTTAAATATTTTTTGGTTGCCTAGAACCTAAACTCGAATTATGGAGCCTAAAGCGATATTATGGGGTTTCGGTTTTCGAGCGACGCGACGGTGCGCGTCCTACAATGACGTGACGATAAACAACTGATGGATGGATCGTAAATGTAGGTAGGTATATTATATTGGGCGATAGCGAGTTCATTTCCTGAATGAAGTTCCGCTGTTATGAACAAACGAATAACCAAATTACTAATCGTTCTGTTACGTGCGTAAAATTTTTCAGTTAAAACAGATTTTTCAGACAGACAGATTTTTCATTCATATAAAACCTGTTCCATATTTTAAACTTTGATAACCACTTTTATATTATTTGAAAAAAGAATAATCGGTCCTAAGTGTTTTCTTTTAAATATATTTGATAAATTGTATTTTAATACGTATTGAAACTAACTGTACCTAGGTATATAATTGTATTATGTTTGTATTTCCAGATACAATATTATGACTTATCTTATTGTTCTACATTATTGAAGGCGCCAACTTGATAATAATCATTATTTGTTTAGAAACTGTACCGAAAAAAAAGAAACGTCCTCATTCAATGAGGCAATGCTGCCAGCCACATGGGCACGGTATCTACTGTGGAGGACTAAGTTGTATGACTTAAGTTTCATGCGGTGTTTTCAATTAAACTGTTCACTGTAATAAAACGTTATCAATGGTAGTAACTAGTAATGAAACGTAATAATTTCGAATGACATCGCTTACTGCGGTCGGTGGGATGATAACGAGTCGCGCGTCCAACTCCCCAGGCCCCAGTGCGTCTCCGCGCCGGCGACTCTCGGAGGAATCTGCTCCCCTGGTGTGCCATAATCTTTAACTAGCGCATCTGTCCAAAACCGCGGCTTGACGCCTGTGATTGTAATAAATCTAACGCTTCTTTTGGCGGTCGACTTTAATCTGCAATGACAATCAACGACTCTTCACTCTACAATATGAAAAATAACGTCTCACTGTTTGTTAGTTGATCTTCTATATGCTCATTATGCCATTCGTCCAATTGCGATTAAACTTTGGGGGTATGGTGTTTGATTAACGCGATTTGAACCCGCTAAAGTTTAGACCGAAAGAGGATTATCATACAAAAAATATTAATAAAAGAAAATTCTATGTTTTAAATGGTTTTATAATAAAGTGGTTATATTTATAATAAAGTGGTTATATTTATATTAAAGTGGTTTATACTCTTTGGAGTGAACATAATTTTGACTCACGCACAATCAATTGTTTTTGTGCTTAATTCTCTAAAGAAATTTTGAATGAATCTATCGCTCTATGTACGTATGGTATATATGCAATGATCTATCTATCTATATATATATACATAAAAATGAAATCCCTATTTCCCTTGGTCACGGCATCACGCGTGAACGGCTGGACCGATCACCATTAAATTTTGCGTACACGTTGTCAGGGGTACAGAAAAGGACATAGGGTACTTTTTATCCCGGGATTTCCGCGGGAACTCTGAAATTACCGCGGAGGACACGATTAGTTTGAATAACCTTATTGAGGTAATAGGTATCGGTTACTTTTTAAGAAAGTAAGCCTTAATGTCATACGTAGATGCAAGGTGAGTAGGTATAGGGCAAAAGAACAATAAGACAACCTTATTTTTAATTAAGTACCTACCTACAATTTCCTACCTAGCTTTCAGTTTTTAATTTGTTTTAACTATGATCGATATAGTCAACTTCTGCCTGCTGTTCAGAGTTCTTGTGTCTTGTTGTAATACCTTCTTACAATTTGTTGAAGATGGTAACTACGTAATTTCATTCAAGAGATAGCAGAAATATTTCAGGATAGCTCTTTGACTAAATCAAATACCTTCTGAAATATTCGCTTCTAGTTCTAAAGTTTAAAGCTGGCAGAGTTAGATATAAAAGCAGCCAACAGTTTCGCAATAAAACTCATGTTTACCGTATAATGAAAGCTAATGTGTGTCTCACTGAAAGTATAATTGGCTGAGTTTAAGCGGTGCGAGCATACAAATAATTATACATGAGCGTGTCGCCTGACGGCTGGCGGCGGCGGTGTTGCTACTTCTATAACATATGTACGACTAACGAGAGTCCACGGAACGCCTATTCTGATTTGTGATTTGGAATCGGGACATTCAATATTCAAATTCAACTTCGGTTTAGGATCTTTTTGATTTCAGCACCACCATCAGTAGGTACTTAATAGAACAGATAATAGGTATAATAGATACTATACTATAATAGATATTTTGCATCGCCTGTCGAATCCTTCAGGTCGAAAATGACCACTTTCCTATGTCCACTTTCCCAAAATGTCCGCTTTCCTAAAATGTCCACTTTCCTTAAATGTACACTCTCCTAAATGACCACTTTCCTAAAATGACAACATTCTTGGGAAAATCTTGCACAACACAACAATTTAAATTTTGTTGATATTTTATGTTTTAATGTTTTATTTTTAACCGATGTTCTCAAAGGAGAAGGTTCTCAATTCGACTGTATGTTGACTTTGTTTTGTATGTTTGTTACGCGTACCTACATACTTATATTCTTTTTTAAGTCACGTTTTTTATTAGGTTCAGTCCGATTAAGACCGTCCAATCGATGTTACCTGTAGATACTGCCGAATACTATTACGGATGATAATTTTTTTTTAAGATTTGTAAATATCGCAATCCAAAATAAGTAAATACCTATACTGTTGTATGGGGAACTGTGAGAAATTTTGAAAATATAAGTAGATATTCTTATATATAGGTACTTATAATATAAATATTATTTAAGTTTCTAATTACATAATTATTTAAATATGGTACGAACATTTTGCATGCAGGTTTGCCTTTATATACTTAGTTGTACAATTATAATGAATACCTAATTTGTAAATTAATTAAGAGTATAAATTATTGTAACAACTGCTGGTAAACCGAATAAAATAAAAAAAATCAATATAATATATATATAAAAGTACCTACCTAAATTCGTAATCGTATAAAGAGGTACCGTTTGTAAGTTCGGATGTAGAGAGTCGTAAGTAATCTGTGTAACCACTGAATCGATTTTAAAATTTTTTTCAGAGATTGGAGACTACAGTACAGGTACATACATACAGGTACATAGTACCTGCGAGTGATATAGGATACGTTTTATTTAGGAGTGGAGAGTTTCCGCGGAGATACCGAAGTTAAAGTGGTTGAAACTGCGGGAGAACAGCTATAGTCGTAGATAATATTTAACCTTACACGCTCAAACAACTTAATTACACACGATAAATCCTTGAACAAGATGTCGTTCAGAATACATCTCCTGGAGTGTAGCCACATCACCCCCAACCCCCCTTCAGCGCCCCCTGCCCGAGTTGGGGGAAAGCTATTAAGCCAAGCCAAAACTAATTTAAATTAAATCCTAGTGAATTACCCGAGGAGGAAATTGTCGAGCGCGCCCTCCGAGCTCTGAGGAGAGTACAGATGACGACGGAACTCCTAAAAACACTGGCCTAGTGTATTGTTTTGATTTTGAATTTCGAAACAAAAATTGACTAGGTAGTAGGTACGTCACAGAAATGTTCTTTTTAAATTTTGAAATTTTGAAAGGTCGTCATCACAATAGGCTTATAAGTGAGGGTATGGTCGAAGATTTAAAGCACATCTAGTCTGAAATGGGCTCAGAGAATGGGATAAATTTTTCAAGTGACGCCACTACACACCGTTAGGTTAGGAAACTTTGACTTAATTTTCTTTTCTTCATTATCAGCCGACACCTGATAGGTATAAATTGTTGGATACAGGTCTCCTCCAAAGTTTTTCACGATGACTGGTCCTGTTCTAGGTACTGTCATCAAGCCGAGCTCCACGACCTACAGAATAAGAACATAGGGTTCTTATTATCCCAGAAATTCCGCAGTAACTCCGAAATGGGCATGTTGACAAATTTTTTTTAGCCCGTCTTGTAGAATAATAAAAAAATATTGGACACGTATTTTTTCTTTTTTTACGTACTTAATCAAAAAATAACGGCGCGACATTGAGTTGAAATTTCGCGTGACGTCACTATTCGGACAGTTTGTATGGCGGTTTTAGCGGTTAGTGACGTCACGACCCCCTCACCCTAAACTTTATTGCGCTTTATCTCTGTATATTTTAATTTATTTGAAAAAGCAAAAATTATGTCTAACGTTTTTTATTTTCTAACTGACGGACTAATTAGAATTTCGATTTTCAAAAGTAGTCAACATCCCCATTAAGGCGGGTGAAGCGGGGAACAGCTAGTACTATAAATTGTACGCAGACACTTTCCCCTGCGCCAGTACCGCCTATATTGCTTGCGGGCGGCGAGGCACCGCGCTGTTACATCTACCATTTGAATATTATCTAACACCCACTCCCCTCCCCGGGCAGCCGCACCCACAGGAGTTTAGTAGCTGCTGCGAACTGGGAGTCGTGAGGCCTCAACGCCTTATAATTAATGCAAATTTGAGTGCTAACAAGATTATGAATCCGTCCGCTTTTTGAGGAGGTACGTACACACTTAAGTAACGCGTCTGAGTGGCCGTGTAGGGCTGCCAATGTTGCCAGCACCCTAAGTCAAGTTGACAATCTGCAATGTTAACGGTTAACGCAAAGAAAACTAAAGAACGAATGGTCATGTCACGTGGTCACGCAAATCGTCCAATCAAAAGTCTGGTTTTGTGTGACGTGACGTCACAACGATTCCGTTCCTTAGTTTTCTATGCGTTAAACAAAGATATTGAAAGAGAACAGATTGACAATACGCTCGGCCGCTAAGCTTTCCCCTTGAACGACGCATCGGTCAAATGATCTCATGCTAACAAAATGCCGTTGGCTAGCAGAGACTATTGTCTATAGATACCCCTTGACGGAAAGCGATATGATTGGCTATTTGAAATATACTTTGTGGTGACTGGTATTTGATTGCATCGCAAAGATGTGATTGGTTTTTATTTTGATCATTCTCCCCGAAAAAATTGTTTGACGTGGATTGCATAGTAAAAGTTTGTATTGTTCGTCTATTATTTTATAATGTGTTTGCGTTAAACGATTAAAGATTGTCAACTCTAATTGCGAAGCGGCATGGTGACCACTTGTGCCAACCCTATCTTTAAATTAGGACGAGTCTTGATGACCCGCTTTGGGAAATTCAAGTTTACCTGCTGTTTTAATGAGACATCATTAACTATTGTAATAAGTCATTAAGTACCTACCATTGAGTCAAAATCACTGAATTTTGATACATTTTGACTGTCCAAAAAATAGAAGAACAACAATAATTTTTAAATTTCATTTCTAATGCAAAAGCGATGACGTAACAACAATACCCGATGTGTATTAATGGCAATCTCCCGATTCCCAAATCCCAACCCGTTCCCAGGAAGCGAGGGCGTGACGTGACGTGTCACAGGGCCAACATCAATCATCGCGAACACTTACTGTTCTCTATTTAATTTTAAATCAATTTTTGTCGCGCGTGCACACCATCCATCTTGCGCAACTTATCAATATTTATAAAACATTATCACTAGCCGGTTGTGTTGTGATTGCGGAAATGATTCTTTTTAAAAGTTCATTTGACGTAGGATTTATTTATTTTTGAAATAGTAAACTCGTTGGGACGCTCTGTACTAAAGAGAAGTCTGTATCACTACGTGCTTTGTACCCATTTATGGCAGAAACTTCGAAAGTCAGGGAATATTTTCATATCTGTCATAACGTGAGAGAAGTTTTACTTCAACCTCGCACAAAAATGAGCACATATACCTATTGTAGAAAAGGTTTTTAAGGTGCAGGTGAAAAAATAAAATAAAAAAGAAAATTATGTAAGCAGCTATAGGTACAACTAAAAATCTTTTAGACACACTGGCACGCGTACGGAGAGAATGTTGAATGTAATGAAGATTTACAGCGCGCGCGTGTAAGGCTCGCCTCATATATCGGCAGAGGAAAGATAAGGAAGTAACGAACTGTTGTTTTGGAAGTCATAAGAACACAAACCTACATAGGTACGTATACTTTCTTTGCTCGAAGGTACGAACGAGTACCTTTGAGCAAAGAAAGTGTAATTTAAGGTTTATGACGTACTGGCTGTTTTCTGCGGTTTCACCCGCGTGAATTTCAAGATTTCCTTGGAAGTCTTTCTTAGCTTAGCTTATGTCTAATTCTCATTAAGTAGATACCTATACAGGTAAAATTTCAAATTTATAGGACCATGTATACTTACGTATATATAATATCTATAAAAGTATATCTTCTACCAATTTTGGGGTTGAATCTTGGAAAACCCTAAGTGTATCTCCTACACTAGGTACGCTAATAAATTAGGAACCATTGTGCCAGATTTGGTCTGTGAGTTGATAAGTCGAAAGACTCTGGTCGAATGAGGTTCGATGTCACATTCCACATTACACGGCTATCGGGTCTCAAAGTTGGCATTTCTGTCCGCCATTACACATTTAAACATTTGGCTATTCAAAAGCTATTTAAAATTATTATTAACGTCGCTCGGTTTTGCGTCCTTTCGTCATGGTGAACATAAAATGAAAAAAAAAAAACTTATTTTAATGTTGCTTTTGCCAGCCAGCGATTTTATCTTTGAATTTTTGAATCTTCGTACGGAACTAAGCATATAAACCTACTTAACAAACATAATATTTTTAATGTCCCCAGGTTGCGGCAAAAGTCTAAGTTCTCTAATCCTGAAGTCTGAGGGGGCTAGTCCACCTGTCTCCAGTGTTGTAGCAAAAGTTTACTCTAATCCTGAGGTCTGAGGGTGTTGGGTCCACCTGTCCCTAGTGTTGCGGCAAAATTCTACTCTAATCCTGAG
Organism: Zygaena filipendulae; assembly: GCA_907165275.2. NCBI lineage: Eukaryota > Metazoa > Arthropoda > Insecta > Lepidoptera > Zygaenidae > Zygaena > Zygaena filipendulae. The sequence goes on from OU015659.1 coordinate 9,543,066, forward strand.
GTGTGAGGGGGTTGGTCCATCTGTTCCCAGTATTGCGGCAAAAGTCTACTCTAATCCTGAGGTTTGAGGGTGCTGGTTTCACCTGTCTGCAGTGTTAAGGCAAAAGTCTACTCTAATCCTGAGGTGTGAGGGTGTTGGTCCATCTGTTCCCAGTATTGCGGCAAAAGTCTACTCTAATCCTGAGGTCTGAGGGTGCTAGGTCCACTTGTCCCCAGTGTTGCGGCAAAAATCTACTCTAATCCTGAGGTCTGAGAGTGCTGGGTCCACCTGTCCCCAATGTTGTGGCAAAAGTCTACCCTAATCCTGAAGTCTGAGAATGTTGGGTCCACTTATCTCCAGTGTTGCGGCTAAAGTTTAGGTGCCTAAACCCTGAGGTCTGTAGATTTTAGTGATTTTATTTTTGAACTCTTGTATAGTGATTAATATGAAATGTGAATAAAAAAAATAAGAAAAGGTGCTTCTGCAAAAGATCCCCAGCTCAGCATGAAGCTGTGGTGAGGCCACAGCACTGGTTTTTAGTTGAGGTCCAAAGAAAAGGAACCGTTCACTTAGGAAGAAACGTTCCCCAATACCTTTAGTCAAGTGTCAAAATAAAAAAGCACCAGAAAAAAACTAAACAATATCATAGAGACTTAAGAAATGCAATTCTAAAAACAAAAAAGAGACACAACGCTAATTTTACTCAACTCTCATTAAGTGGTGTCTAATTAAAAAGTAGGTGATTAAATTTGCGCGAAGAGAAAAAGAGAGCACGCCATTAGCTGATGCTAATAAGATCGTGAAACAATTACGAGCGGCTCATCCTTGGTGGCGAGAAGAGGACGGAGACACTGGCCGGTCGTTTCTCTCGCTCCGCCGCACTCTATTTAACTTTTAATTTATACTCATTCCTTTATATCTTTTATTGCTTCGCCCGTGGCGGCTCCTAATGCGCCCGAGGTGCTCCTCTCACTAATTAAATTCATGCAACGCTAAGCTTCCACGGCCACCCCCACGCGAGGCCCCTCCCAGCTGCCCCCCCGGCGCCTGCCTGCCAATGAGGTGGCTGCGCGCGGGCGGCGGGTGGGGCAACCACTCCCCGGGGCCATGCCAGTGCCAAACGCCAGATAGAGCTGTGACGCCGCGTGCGAGCGACCGCTGCGCTCCTCACACGACATCTTTATTATTATTTATGTCAATTAGGTTATTACAAACCGTCATACTCTTATTGTAGCCGGCCGACCCGGTTTAATGGAATAAGGAATTGATTGCCTCCTCGCTTATGATTCATCAATGTCAAAAGAAAAAAAAAAGAATTATAATATGGAAAGTGTTAATTTAGTATGATTGATTGTTCGACCCGTCTTCGGTGATCGGTTTGGCATCTAATCTAGTTTTATGTAACGTTTCTATTGTATTGCCTCTAATTGACCGTTGATTAGGTTGAGCGTGTCTGTATAATGAACAACGCTTCTCACATAATTCGCAGTTATAATTTGAAGTTGCTATGATTTTAGCTCATTCATCATACTATCGAATACTTAACTTTATTTCTACAATAACGATATCATACTTATTTATAAGCTGTTTTAGAATTATACTTAAAATGTAATTTCATTATTTAAATGGAATGATGATACTATAAGAAAAATTAAAGAAACTCTACAAATTACAAAAGAAACTCTACAAATACTGTAATACAAAAGTAACAAGTATTGGCAAGGCAATCGTTAAATGATTTGTATTGAAACGAATTCATTATTGTCACTATAGGTACATCTAACACACTCGCATAGCGTAGTTTATGGCGAAACGTTTCATAACATCTTACCATTTCTCTACATCTCTATGAAGCAGCGACGGCTAAAAAATATTATGACAGAACCGCAGCCTCTGTTATACAAACGACAACCCTATAAATCGGAAACCCGCCCGGCCACGCCGTAACCAACAATAACACTTTAGCGTTAGAGTTTATTTTCGATTATCCAGCACTTGTCATCTACGTTGTCGCTAATTCAATGTATGCCAGGCCTTAATTTATTATTGGCTATTCAATTTTGATCTTAGATATCTGAAGCATATGGTCGAATATCGTTAGGCACACATTGCTGTAGTATTTTAGAATAAATCTATAATATGAAAGAGGCGTGGAGTTTATTTATTCGTGGGTGGGGGTAGGGGGTCGGGCTCCGCCCCGCGCCCAGCGCGCCATCTCAGTGCTCGGCCCGGCGAGCCATGCGAGTGCACTCTTCTGAGTTCCGATTGAACGCGTCCGGAAATATGTGCCGCGTAATAAAACTTAACGACCGACGGAACATGTGTCAACAATAAAATTAATTTTAATATACATCTCCTTATAGTAACTCAGTGTATGTGGTCTGGCCGAATAGAAAAGTATTCGGTGACGAACGCATAAAAGGAAAAAAAAACAATTTCCAATTTCAAAAAGTGGATTTAAAAAAATATGACAGTAGAGAATGCGATGCGCGCAACGGCCCGTCGGTGAACGATATAGTGTTGTGAACGTTGTCGATAGTCAAAATATCGAGGGATACGGGCGAGGGAGGCGGCGCGCGTGGCGGCATGGTGCTGGAGGGCGGTCTGCCAGCGCCGCTGCAACTGTACGCGGCGGCAGCAGCTCAGCTCGCACCGCGCCCGACGTGGCCACCTTTCCTACCGTTCTTTGGAGTTCCTCCACCGTTCCTGGCGAGGCCAAGGTTGCCACATCCATTACCAAATCGTGCTCCTCACGGCCCACCCAGTGAAGACTCTAACGAGGACGGTGGAAGTAGTAAAGGTAGGATTTGATTTAAAAAATATTATAATACATATTATATTAATATCTATACAAGTAGATCTAAATACATTTTGCTATATCTGTATTAACGATTTAATTAATTACAAGATATTAAACAAGGATTACATGGATCTTAACATAAAAAAGGGCTTTTTTATTTGTTATTTAAAGAAATATATCTCCACCTTTATTGGAATCAGAATATGATGCCTTTGAATTATCTCTCTGGTTAATTACCTAAATTAAATAATTTATTGTAATTAAATAACGAGATAAACAAGTAACATTAAATATTTTCTAGGACCCTAATCATCAATCAAATAATATTATTATGATAATTTTTTTATAAATAATAGTAATTTCAGTAGAAAAATTCGCCAAATTTTATTGGCCAATCAGTGAGTAAAAAAATTGTGCATTCATTTCTCATTGGATATTTTGTGTTTTTAATAGCAATACCTAAATAAAAGAGATATATGAATACCTGCTACAATCATTGCATCCTACCTTTCTTTTTCTTTCTCTCTTCTTCTTTTGCTTTCTCCTACAATATGTTCGCCGGTTTTTATATTTGTATTGGTGTAAAACCGTCTTGTTGCCTCCCTATCTGATCCTATACGTCTTTCATGGATAATGTATAAATTAATAAATAATAGGTACCTAGACCTAAGGTATAATTTGGTTTAGGTTTTTCAAGTCCTAAAGTAGCGTGAGATCGTAGTACATTTTTCAGATTTTAAGAATAAAAACCACATAATAAATAATAGCTAGGTATATCAACTGATATCCGTAGGTATCCGTTTTTAGATTTTTAGAAGAAACCAAAATAAAAATTAATGGAACAAATGAAAAAAACTCCAACCAGCTATTGTCGACACCGAGTTTACCTATGCTGGGTTTTTTATCCTTTTTAGCCTTTTTTAATTAAGGGCAACATTTTTTTTATACACACATTCTCAAAACCCGTCTATCTGTAGGTACTTTGCCAATCCAACAGAACCAAATTGTTTTTCTCTTCTTTCTCTTTCCGCGCAGTTGACTTATGAAACTCTCTGCCACATAAAATCCGTGACTGTAGGCAATAGGACTTATCTCCTTATTTAAAAAGCAAGTCAAGGAACACTATCTGTCACTGTCTGTGTAGTTTTTGTATTTATTTAAGCATTTATTTTTGTATTTATTTTTTATTCTTGACTTTTGAAGAGTTTGATTTATTTATTTATTTTTTAATAAAATTGTCTACTTAACCATGTCCCCAGCACTGGTCAACATAATTTTCCTAAACGGGTCGTATGTCCGAGCAAGGTCCCTAGTCTACAAAAGCCCGTCCCCTGTAGCCCCCCGCGCATTTTTTATTTATGTAATTATTTAATGTTTATAAATGTCATATTATATAAATCATGTCATTGAATTTTATATATGAAGTTACGAAAGAAGTATTAATATTATTTTTCGTTTTATGATTTTTATATAATGTAGGTAGGTACATAGCGAATTAAGGCACACCAGATTAGCCAATTCTATAATCTGCTCTCCTGTTGCGGGTCGGCTTGAAGAAATTCCACTTAGGCATATGGAATAAGCATGACCCTTGTAGGTACCTACATGATTAGTTTTATACCAATTTCTTTTTATGTTGTCCTTGTGTGCATTAATTGTTAAACAAATAAAATAAATAAATTCTTGAGCTTACTTGTCTCTTGCTGGGGTGGGAAGATATACCTACCTCTTCCCCAAATATACATGCCGTCGGTTCCTATTGCTCTCTATATGTGGACTTTTTTGATCTGATCATAGGTACTTTGTTTTAGTTACCACATCATTGTTCATCCCACAACAGCAGCGTTGTTTTTTCGCACTATTCCAAATTGTAGCTTTCATAATCGCCATCATACATTACAACTTTACTTGCAGAATAAAAATGTTTTATTAAAATTTACTTTAAAATTATCCTTTATTTTCCATTCCATTTTTATTTAATTCCATTTTACAGGCATAAGTAAGGTACCTATATACGCTGGCAGCCTATGCAAATATTTAAAATTATACGTCTCATAATAGTAATCTGTAGCTACAAAAAGTAAGTCAAGTTTAACCAGCCGACTATTGGTTTTTAAATTGGAAAGTGTTTATGACATGTCGAGGTGACTTGTTATAAAAAGCAACGTTTAAAATATAATCAAATAAATAATGGTGACATTTGCTATTGAACGATAAGCTTATCCATCTAGCCGTAAGTTACGGCCTTAATATTATTAAGGTATTATAACCGAAATCCTCGGGGCTCGTTTGAATAAATTCTGTATTAATAAAAAAATAAATGTCGGGCAAGGTGCGAAGAGGCTAACGAGCGTAGTCCGCGTGTAAGTTATTAGTTGCGCGGCGGGGCCGCCCGCTGCGCGCGCGACTCGCGGCGTGTCGATATCGATAAAGGTCTACCTGGGTTTTATTCAATCTTTTGTCGGCACTAGCACCGAAGTGTTGCCAACGAAATTAGGATGTTAAATGTTTTGTGGATGACGCATGGGTCCGCTTTGTCATTATTATTGTATTAACATAAATAATACAAATATTTATGAGTATTACATTATCAAGTAGGTGCTTATACCTACCTTGTACATAAAAGTAAAAGAAATTTTTAGAATTGAATCATAATATTCAGAATATTTCGCTGTAATTTCTTAAGAACTTAAGGTAACGTCGTCATTGTTAGTGACAATGTTAGCAATGATATAGGTATAGGTAGGTATATTATGCGAACTTACCTACCTAAATATCATTTGATTGTTAGTATAATATCTCTAAAATTTATCTGCGAAATGAGGCTTATATCCTACTAATATTATAAATGTGAAAGTGTGGATGTTTGGTTGTTTGTTACTCGATCACGCAAAAGCGGCTGAACGGATTTGGATGAAATTTGGCATGCACGTTGTCAGGGATACAGAGAAGGACATAGGGTACTTTTTGTCCCGGAATTCCCGCGGAAACATCGAAATTACCGCGGTTGAAACCGCGGGGCACAGCTAGTTAAAATATAATAATAATTTCTTATATACCTACCAACGTTCCTATATCTTAAGTAATGCAACAAAACAGACTTATTATTATTAAATAGTTTTCGTTTCAGTGTATCTCTTTTTGTTAATAAACAACCTCTCGTTGACCCCTCGACCAATCACTCCGCCATCTTGAATTTAATATTCATTCACATTAGATATCTGTAGATAGGTAGGTGACGCAGAAAATTGTTTTCCATCATATTTCTTTCACTGCATAATTGCGATTCTATTTAATCATCAGTTCCAATAAATTATTTTCATTAATGAACGGCACAGTGAAACCATTCATTGAATTATTATAAGGTAGGTACTTGTATTCGCATCCATCTTTACATGTGACTGATAAGTATTGACACTATCGATATGTGATTTATTAAATTTAAAACGATATTAAATTATAACACGATGCGCCTATATTAGAATATGCCTTAATTAATATACAACACACTTGCTCGTGAAATGGCGCTTATTGCACCGCCTGTAGGTTAATCTTTTACCGCCATCCCCGTAATATCACGATCTACGGAAATCGTGCTCCTGGCGCCAGACACGTAATATTCCGTTACTAACAAACTAGCTTAGTGCATTAATTTATTTATTAAAAAAGTATCTACACGACTCAGATTACGTGTAGGTACTTAGGTATAGTAACACACAGAGTCTCATATTTATTAAATTAAATAATGGGCATGTTGACTAATTTTTATTTTTTAGTCCGTCTTGTAGATTATTAAAAAATATTGGACAAGTGTTTTTTCTTTTTTTTACGTAATCAAAAAATAACGGCGATACATTGAGTTGATATTTCGCGTGACGTCACTATTCTGACAGTTTGTATGGCGGTTTAGCGGTTAGTGACGTCACGACCCCCTCACCCTAAACTTTGCGCTTTATCTCTGTATATTTTAATTTATTTGAAAAAGCAAAAAATACGTGTCTTGTTTGTTTATTTTCTAACTGACGGACTAATTAGAATTTTGATTTTCAAAAGTAGTCCACATCCCCATTGATTTTAAGCATTCCCATAACGGCATAACACTATAGGAGAAATTAGGTGTGCGTAAAATGTACGGCACTAGAGCTTTGTTAAGACAACAAAAACATAGCAGTGAAAGGGTTAATAATGCAGCTTGTTAAACAGGCGTGCTCTTCACTTTACTGCACTAGTGCACATTTTTTTTCCTCGCAAATGATAAACGCCATGGACCAATTAAAATGACACAGCTCACTTGTATCATTATCTATTAAACATCTATACACATATAAAACAATTTAAGATGTCTGTTTGTGATTCCAAATTAAAGCTTTTCACTAAATGCATGTAAAAATATTATATACGGTAGGTACTTAATACAAAATAGTACATTGTTATCCTAGGGGTGAAAGTAACTTATTTAGTCCCGAGACGGGGTTACGCTAATAGATCGAGGGACTAAATAAGTCTTTCTCCCGAGGGTAACACTGTGCTTTTCATTACGAATGCAAGGAAAGTCAAAATAAAAATAGGAATTAGCTAAAGAAAAAATGAGTGAATTTTATTTTAATTAATACCTCCTTAAACTTTACGTTATTTCAATTTTACATCGCGCTGGCTGTATAGAAAGTTGGAACATGGTTCAAAAGAAATGTGAAAATAGACCTAGTTTTTTTTTAATAATTTGACAGTTGTCACTTGAAAGCGATTCTCCCTAGGGCTGAAAAGGGTTACTTTCAACCCGCTTCTAAGGCAACTTCAGACCTACTTTCCGAGTATGAGTAATGAAAAATAAATTTTTAAAATCTTTGTGTCTGTCTGTCTGTCTGTTTGTTAGTTCCAGCTAATCTCTACTGGACCGATTTTATCAGGACTTTCACTGGCCGATAGCTGATCTTATAAGGAATAACTAAGGCTACTTTCATTTTTTTCAAGTGAAAAATAATAGTTCCTGCGGGAATTCCGAAACTCACGCGGGTGAAACTGCGGGGCACAGCTAGTATATCATTAAATGTTAACATGTGCAAGTATCAGTCATCCCGATCGTTGGAAATAAAATTAATGATTTGATTTGATTTTAATAGAGGTATCGAAAGAAAAAAAAATAATAAAGAAATAACGTAGAGAAAAATTATTAATGTAATTGTTTCCCTTAAAATTATTTTTAAGTTCATCTAAGTAGGTAGGTATATAAAGCATTTTCAGACGTTGAAAACGTTATGGGATCTACTAGCAAGTTATATTTGAAGTAAATACGTATTTACTTCAAATACAACTCCATCTTTTATTTAAAAGTAGGTAACTTAAAAGCTTGGATTTTTAATAAGAAAGAAGTTTTTTTTTTTCTTAAATCAAAACCGATTTTTCTAGACTACGGCGTTCTTTTGTTTTGTCTGAAAAAGGCAATCAAGCTTAACACCGAAACCGCACTTAATTTTTTCCTTTTTTTTTGCTCATTGAGCAACTTTTCTGAGGAAAATACTATAATATAGCTTAGTTGGTATCTACAGTTTTTTTGTTTTTCCTATTTTTCCATTCCTTAATGGTAAAGCACAAATTATCCATGGTGACAAAAAACAATTGCATTATTTCATTGTTCTTGATAGGCAAATGAACTGGCTTGAGGCCATTCAAATCGATTCGGTCGTCTGTCTTTACTTAATCGTATACCTATTCCGCATAAAAAAAACCGTTTTTCGCGCAATGAAAATCCTTTTTTAATTTTTTATTATTTTTATATAATTATTTAAAGGTATGTAATGATTATAAATATCAAATCTGATTGTGTCGATTGTTATTTCGAATATATGACTAAAATAACGTTGCGCGAAAAACAGATAAAACTTGAAATATTTTATTTTGACGGCTGTTTTAGAAAAAATAACATACAAAATCATTTCTAAGCGCTATAATCGTGACATGATTACTCTTTTTACACAAGATGTGTATATTAAATTTAAAATTATTGATTTTAAATGAAAATTTAAAAACAGTAGGTGGTGCCTACCTATATCTTCGCAGGTTTTCTGACTTGTTTACGATAGAGCTAATTAAATAATTTCTGGCATATGAAACACTAGTTTGTAGATAGATATAATTTTCGTCTAAATGAGAAAAATATATTTTAATCATATTATTAATCTAAACTTAACATAACCTAAAATTAATTAAACAAATTTTTGGTACCTACATAAAAATAAATTCAAAAAACGAGGTAAATTAAGAATAGTTAACTCATATTTATGTACCTAATCTAACCACAAAATTAGTACTAAGTTTTTTTGCTGTAGTTTTCTTTACGGTTTTAAAGAAGAAAAAAAACCTAGTCTATTTTCAGCTTTGATTTCATCGTCACTACTGTTTTGGTGAATTTTTATTGAAAAATAAAATACACAGTTACTAAGTAGGTTTCTTACATTATGACAAAAAGTAGGTAGTGATAAAAGTAGGTATATAGTACAAATGCTGCGCTACATGATCGTATTGGATTGATTTTATAATATTTAATAGACAACTTTGAATAATAATTAATTTACTATGTAAATCCTACTATCCTACTAATATTATAAACGTGAAAGTGTGGATGTTTGGATGTTTATTACTTAATCACGAAAATAAAATAAAATTAATATCTTTATTTTCAGACGTATAAGTCCATAGTGTGTTAGTAGGTACAATTTTTACTTATTACTATTGTTAGTACTATAGCTCCAAACCTATCTATTAGGTACTTTAAACATCAATTCACCCAGTGTGACCATATCCCTTGGATAAAAAGTGAACAAATACAAACAGCCTAATAAAAGGGAATCACCACTAGTCAAAAGTGCAGTCAATAAAGGCATTGTTGGTACCGAGTGGCGAGGGGAGAGTAGGGAATGACGGTACAACACATTAATTCAACCCAAACACTTCGCCCCCAACTTTAAATTGATGAAGTTTCGCCATCCGTAAAGTCATATTTTACTTACTTAAATTTATAAGAAACTGAACGTCCGCCTCGTGCGTTTTGGTTTCAACCGTTTACTTTATGCTTTGTATCTGTTGGTTTATCCAAATTTACCTAATGTTTAAAAAATATAGATCTTTATTGGTCGACGTAAGTGCTTTCATCAAAAATGATCAAAGATAATCATATTTTTTATATTAGGTATAGTATAGGTACTACATATTTATGTAAATGTCATTTCTTTTCTTTAAAAAAAAATAATGTCTCTTTGTATTTTATGCGCTGCTGTACTGTTAATCCAATTGCGATGAAATTATATAGGCATAATAAATTAGCAGTTCCTGCGGGAATTCCGAAACTCACCCGGGTGAAGCCGCCGGCACAGCTAGTTAGGAAATGAGATTAGTAACAATGGAAGATATATTTTTTAAATCTTAAAATAAACAAAGTCAGCTGTAGGCATAAAACAACCTTATTACCACAAAACAAGCGACAAAAGCACAAAAATGTTGTCATTTTGTCAATAAGCCTATTAGCCGAGTCGGCAGACAATCGCAAGGTGCGCCAAATGTAACCGAGCTGTTCCGGCCCTAATTTCAAGGGTCATTTCTTCACACACCCCTCGCCCGGGGAGTGACGAATACGCATTTAAAAAACAAAAACCAAAGATGCTTGTAACATTATAAGGCCCTGCTTACGCCTCACAGCTGCTGCTGTCTGGATGCGTTAATAAAGTTATTTCGTGATTATGTTCATTGGGATGCTTTTTATTTTTATTACGTTTAATTATTATGTGACAGGGCTTCCTAATTTTATTATTTATTGTTAGTAATTTTACAGTAAAAAAAACTCATTATAATAATACTTTTCAATAAATTTTAACATCATATCAGTCGTTAATAACAGTAGGTAGAGCAGATATTTTTATTAGCTACATTTGCTTCTTTCTCTAACAATACTTTATCACTTGTGAATAATAATTACGTCTCGAGTAATTCTTTAGTGACTGGTGCGAACACAAATCGCTGGACGCCGAACTGTTTCCAGTTTAATTGTTACTAAAATAAACATTTTGTCGACACATTTAGCGTCGCGTCGCATGGCGGCGTGTCGGATTGTTTGCGACGTGTGCCCCACAACACGCATTTGTCACATTCGATGCGCTTTCTCCGTGTTTATTTTTCGATAGTATTCTGATTTGCCCCTAGCAACCCCTTCCTAGAGATTGGTCACGGGAGACGCGTCCGATTTCGCGCCAATATGTCGTGAAGTTTAGCGGTTTATTGGACGGTCTGGTTCGGATAGGCCCGGTGGGCCTCATTATATCCCACCGATACTGAAAATTAATATAGGTAGGCCTTTACCCAACATTTAATCGCTGGAAGACACATCTACACAACAAGAGTTACTTACAACCCTTACTGTTTAAGAGGTCTAAGAGTTCTTTCTACCTATTTTGAATAGAAATGTTATGAAGATACGTCGAGTCAAAACAAAGTTTTTAATATTGCCAGTAAGTAACAATTTCTGGGTGTGCAATCTACGATTAGGCATTTCGAATAAATACCTATACATATAAGTAACTTCAATGCATAGGAACTTCTCTGTCAAAACATTATCTATATAGGTGTGCTCGAAAATTTTATTACGCATTAATTTCCACTTTCGGTGGGGTTGCATTTTTACTTTTTAAGCTTTGTTTACACATAACTATTATGGGCTTTTCTATACCTATTATACTAATATTATAAAGAGCTGAAGTTGGTGAGTTTATGAATTACTAATATTATAAAGAGCTAAAGTTTGTGAGTTTATGAATTGTGAGTTTGTGGGTTTGTGAGTTTGTGAGTTTGTGACGTTGTAGGAGGTAATCTCAGGATCTACTGAACCGATTTTTAAAATTCTTTCACTTATAGGTAAGAAGCTACGGTAGTCCTGAGTGACATAGGATACTTTTTATCCGGAAATCCCTACGGGAACTCAAAAATTACCGCTAGTGCTTTATCCTACTAATATTATAAATGTGAAAGTGTGGATGTTCGGATGTTTGTTACTCAATCACGCAAAAATGGCTGAACAGATTTGGATAAAATTTGGCATGCACGTTGTCAGGGGTACAGAGAAGGACATAGGATACTTTTTATCCCGGAATTCTCGCGGGAACTCCGAAATTACCACGGGTAAAACCACGGGGCACAGCTAGTAAATAAATAAATAAATAAAAATAGCAGTATCACGCTGATCAAATTTACGGTATAGGGCGATCTTTTTTAAATATTAATAGAAATTTTGGTAATCTTTTTGGTTTTTCGGGTCCGCGTTGCTTAGATAAAATAAATGGTTCGCTTTCTAAAGTAATAACTTACACTAGCTACCGTAATTAAATATCTAGACAGGCGACATAATATTATTATAGCTAATAATAAATATTATATTCTTAATACCAGTTTCAGCAAAATATTTACATAAAGACATGATGATAGAATTATAGGTAGGTACTATAAAAAATTTAATTTATGTTTTTAGCTACATTAAAAGAGGTCACATTGTGTTTACTATTTATATTTAGGTATAGATTTAAGAGGTATAGGTAGGTATAACTCAAATACGAGGTGACTCACATCATCATAATTATTGATTCGATTCAATAATATTTTTTTCCATAAACAAATTCAAATAATGTATTCCGCATTGAAACGAATTGTGTATGAATAAATTATTTTACTTTCGCGCGTGGGATAATTAAAAAAAATGTCACCCGTGACTTTTTTTAGCGACAAAAAACAAACAATCAATTTTCCGCTTCAAAGTAACCCATGCTTTAGATTTGTTTATGCCAATTGGTATTTTTACGCTGCGAAAAAAAAAAAACGGCCCCGACCGAGTCACTGCCCCATAAAAAAACATTTACATTAATCATAGTGTTCAAAATAGATTTGGTGTTACATTGAATGACTGTATTTTTCATTTCAAGTTTTCAAGTGTCTATTTATTGCTTACTGTTTTGATGTTCCAACGCGGTTTCACCCGCGGTAATTTCGGAGTTCCTGCAGGAATTCCGGGATAAAAAGTACCTTATGTCACTTGGGACTACCGTAGCTTCCTACTTACTAGTGAAAGAATTTTCAAAATTGTTTCAGCAGATCCAGAGATTACCCCCTATAAAGTAACAAACTCACAATTCACAAACTCACAAGCTTTATCTTTTTATAATATTAGTATAGACTAAGTGTAGATACATTGTGTCTTAGATATTACTACCTACGATTACCTTGAGTGCCTACCTATTGAAAGTATCTCTGCACCACATATTCAGTAAATACCTATTTGAAATCTAAGCTTGCTTGCTGTAGATAATAGAAAGTTAGCGGGCACTGGGTAGCCATAGAAAACTTAAGAACTTAGGTATCGTCATACTATACCTACCTATACGTGGTCACGAAAAATTTGACTTTTGACTGGATGATTTTTGACCCATCCACGTGCCATGGCCCATGAGTCATGACGATACGTTCCTTAGTTTTATATTATAGCGTTTAAGTTCTTAGATAGTCAACTTGGCTAAGGGGGCAGAGCTGTTAACGCAACGTCTAAATACCTGTGTAGCAAAAGGCCTACAATAGGTGATGATTTATATTTACATTTAAAAACCTCCAAATAGTTATAGGCATGTCTGTATGATATGAATAATTGAGACAAGATAGATAGAAAATATAATTATAACTGGATAGTTGCACTTTATCTATGAAAATCGATAAAGTTTACATTCATTTGAGAATAGACATGATCGTTTAGCGTCTCCATCGGAACGGCTTATCACAACGCAAGAGGATAATCCCGATTAATGCCACCCAAAACATATTGCTAATCCTGAGAAAACTCCACGGGGCCACCGCGACCCGGCACCATAACTAACCCCATTAAAAGTGGCTCTAACCCTCCACTGTATTAATGTGGCATAAAATTAACCCGTACGTCACGCACGGGGCCCGCGACTCGTTGTAAAGTACGCCTTTAGGGGTCACAGCGACCGGCTTTTTGTTATTGGACATTTTTTGTCACATTACAATATTATTATGTTAATTTGCGTTTTGTTTTACCAGATATGTTATGTCATAAGACTTTATTGATGTAGGTACCTACCTACTTAATTGGAAGTGATAATGTTTTCGCTTTACTTAACTAATAATATTTAGGTATTTTGAAATGATTAAAATTCAAGGATAATATTATGTTGATAACAGAATGATCTTGTGGAGATACTTTATGATTGAAGGCATGATGTATTTAAATCACAGAAGTATTGTCTAAGCTTGGTTCCTCCTTCCAGTAGTACGCTTCTGTGTTGGGTCAAAACTCCCCGATTGCGAGACTATCCAGATTGCATAATAATTGCTGTGATGGGGTTGATATTTCTTGTATGTCATTTTTTATATTCCGCAGGTTTCTATTTCAAAAAATTTAAAAATTAACGTCTTATCAAGTCTGGGTTCTAAATTACTTTAATTTTTGGGCAAAATTCAATTAAATCCCTCGATATATCCTATACTTTGTTAGGTTCGTAAGTAAAGTATCGCCTCACGTTGGGCGCCAGTTGTTAGGTTCGTAAGTAAAGTATGCCTTCGGGCCTTGGGCGAACTCAATGAAAGGATTGAAGTAATTTTAAACTATTTATTCGGGTAAAAGATAAATTATTTTTTGGAATACAATCCATGTGATAATATGATCTTTGATACAATCTTTTAGATGTATGCAAATAAGGAGTCTGTCAAAAGTCTAAAAAATCAATTTTGGAATACAAAAAGAACAGATTTAAAAAAAAAAAAAGATACCTATTAGAAATGAGGTGGGATATCTTAACGAGTGGCATATAACCGTCTCTTTACAACTTTAATCATGCTATGCTTACCTGTAAGAGATTCTACAATTAACCTTAGGTTTTTGTTTTAGAGTAAATGTTTTTTTTTATCGTATGATCGTTGGTAATCCAAATAAAGAAAATAAAATAAATAAATAAACTGGATAATAGATATAGTAGGTACTATACTTTCTCTTCATAAAAGGAATGCATGGTTTTAGACGTCTGACGACTGATTGCATAAAATCATTAATATAACTGACTTACAAATCAAGTGAAAGTCAAAACTGCTGTACAATTTACACAAATTCGTATGTATCATAATATTTAAAAAAATTCACGTTAACAGAACGTGTAATAGGTATGTTGATGTCACACAGACAAAGGAATCATATCACAGAGAAAGCAATGACCATATTATCATTGAAGGCCATCGGATGAGATCAAGGACTGACGCCTTTATTCATTAATAATTAAAAAAAAATTAAACACGCAGATTCTTTGCTAATTTTAAGCATTCACTAACATTTGGCGTAGACTTAAGTTGTATCTACCTATTAAAAATTTATGTGGTTTTAGAAGAGAACCAGTTGCCTATGCTAATCCGGGTTGCAGTCGCTGACTGTACCACTTTATTCTCCAGTCACGTTGGAACTTACCATCACTTACCATAAATTATAATACTTATTATTCATCAACCAAAATTTCAACTAAAAATTCGTAAAAAATCACTTAAACATGAGAGATAGGTGACAATTTTACAAAACATGCATATATTATAATATTTTTAGGTATATTATTAGGAAATGGAAAAAACATATCGACAAATAAATTCAAAATCAAGTTCTAGTATTAATGAATTAATGAATTTACGTACTTACCTACTTGTACAATCTCTGTTAACATCGCTACCTACATTATAATATACGATGCTAGCGAATGCTGTTTAAAATTGAAAAATGACAGAGAGCTAATAATATTCATGTCTAGAGCCATAAACAACAGATTTGATGCAACATAAGACAGTTTTTAATACATTAATTTGCATAATCACATCTGAATTAAATCTTATTCTAAAATGATGTGCGATGTGGAAAAATATTAAATCCAGAACGATCACCACCAATTATTATTACACGTTTAGTGCGATAGCACTAACCTTTCTCCGCAGTTTTACCCGTATTCCAACTTTTTGTTCCCTCTATGAGTGGTTGATGTGCTCCAACAACCTCACTTGCAAGCTAGTTCCCGTTAGGACCAAAATAAGACCAAGAAAATAAAGGGAGTGATTCGTCTGCTAACAAACTGCTGTGCAATTTGGCGGGTGTGAATTAAGGACAACGCTGATTTGTGTTAAATCGAATGAAAAAAATATTATATTCCAGTTCCATTTAGATAAATGTACTTACAATTCTATATCACAAAATAGTTTTTTGTTAAAAAGAAACTTTTTACAAGAGTAGAGTTCGGGTTTTGCGCTGATTTATAATAATAATAATATTATTTGGACATCACTACATACATACATAGTATAGGTAAAACAAAGTCGCTTTCCGCTGTCTGTCTGCCCCTTGTAGGTATGCTTAGATCTTTAAAACTACGCAACGCATTTTCATGCGGTTTTCACCTAAAGATAGTGTGATTCATGAGGAAGGTTTATATCTATATTTTATCTTGGAATTCCGGCGGAAACTCAGAAATTACCGCGGGTGAAACCGCGGGGGACAGCTAGTTATCAAATAAATGCTACCAAGTTCCAAATAAAGTAGATAATAATTTATACTTATTTAGGTAGGTACCTACCAGACAACTGATATACTACATAAATATTTTTTTGTAAACACATGCTTTCAATACAAATGTTCATCGCTTAAATGTTTATTCTGGTGCGGTGACCGAACTTGCGACACCTAGCATGCCAGTCATGTTTATAGACCAATAGGTATAATAATATATATAATCAAAACCTGCCTAAATTGACTTTCTCGCCATATTGACGATTTTGCTAATGTTAAAAAAGTATACTCTAACCGCCGCACTCAGAGTCGACTTTAATGATTACTTAGTTAAGTATAGATTTTTAAAACAAAATTGCCGCAATCAGACAAGTTTAATAAATTAATGTTAATTGGCATTTAACTAATTAAGTTACATCTCATTAAATGCCAATTAACATTAATTTACTAAACGTCTCTGATTGCGGCAGTTTTGTTTAAAAAATCTACACTTAACTAAGTAATCATTAAAGTCGTCTCTGAGTGCGGCCGTAAATCAACTTTTTTTCTTTCTTCTTTTTTATGGACTTACGCATACATTGATCTTATCAAGTAAAATTAATTAGATCAATGTATTTTATATTAAAATGCTTCTTTGTACCTACGGATTGAACTTGCAAGAACTTACTCGGAGCTTTTGGAGGAAACCGAAGAAATCAGCTCAAAGTGTCATATTTTGTATAAAATGGAAAATTTTTGTCCAATACAGCACCTTCTAACCCAAAATTTTTAACCATTTTTTATCGACATGAAAATGAATGACCGAATCGCTATCTTTGATTCCTGCCAAAAACTCCCTATATCTACTTATCTATTGTTTGGTTTTAGAAAAAGTTGGAGTGGTATTATGTAGGTACTCTACACACGTGAAAGACAGCCATAATAAACCTAGAGCGAATCAATACGAAGATTAAATAACTGCTACAGAATTAATACTTCAACTTAATTAAAAAAAATACAATGTTGAGAATTGTTAATTAAGTTTTTTTTTTCATTTAAATTGGATACCAACCAGATCTAACGTCAATACATTTTTTCTGTCTTTTGGTGTCAGAAACACAACTTTTTTAGATAGCTCAAGAATTTAGAAACAAAGCTATTTTTACTGACTCCAAAAACAAATTAAGTAGGAGTGTAATCACTTTAGAGCAGCGAGCACAGCTCGTTGAATCATTTAATTTGAACTCTACGGGTCATAGACAACGACAGTGGTAGAGCAACAGCGGAAACTGGGAAGTATTCAAAGTGCCGCCAGATAGAGAGTGGCCCAGTAGGCACACTTGCGTAATTATTTCGCCCGCCACCGTGCCCCCGAAGGGCATGATAATAACATTCATAAATCTGACTCGGCGCGAGATAGCGTGGCCCTTTGCTAACCGGTGCGGCGTGAACAAACACACGCTACATCAAATATAAATAAGTAAATAGTATAGGAACACATTCAAAGATAGATACGGTAGTCAATTTGCCTAGATAGTTACTATATCGACTATTATTATAACTTCGACACTACTGTAGTATTCTAGACTGCGTTCCGAAAAAGCGCTTGTGTACATACGGACTCACACTAGCCGTTCCGAAACTCTCGCTGGTGTGCCGTCAGCTGCCAAACCACCCAGCAAAATAATATGGGAATTCGGTGTGGACTCGGAGTCAGGTACAACATCCCCATCTTCTTTGCCATCAAAACCACGAGGTCACTCGAAATTTATAGTTTCGGAACGCAAACTTAATTTTTTATACTACATAGTATAAAAAAGTCGCCTCCCGCTGTCTGTCTGTCCCTATGTAAGCTAAGATAGCTACAAAAAATCATTTTCATAATTGATTAATAAAATATCATCATTATTATTTTGGCTTAGGTTAAGCTGCTATAGTGACATAAAAACAATTGTAATTTCTTCGAAATATTAAAATAGTAGTACCTACTCAACCACCGTGATGATTGCTCATCTATAGTTGCAGTTAAATGTGTACATAGGTAGGTACTTATACAAATCATGGGATTGTAGCTACGTATTGTCGAGTCGACATTGTAGGCAGCGGACCGCAGCCAGCTCCCACATAATATACAGCTCCCTGGCGACTACTTCTGAATGCTTATAATGAAATAAACAATCGATTATCCACCCACATGCCCCGAAAGCTTACGATCGCACAGCGTACAATAATTTCTAGACACAACTGACGTGTGGCAACATTGCAATGACTACTTACCTCGTGGTTTTGTGTGCCAATAGACTTGTTAATAAATGAGTTTCGAACAAAAATATTATTGATTCACTGTGACCACTTCGTCTGAGTATGACCATAATACGTGATACATTGTTGCAAACCGTGTGTAAATAAGTTTATTACTTAAAAAAATATAATATATCTACATAGAAATTAGACAATATATATTATGACATACTTAATGACTATTTTTATCATAACTGTAGTTCCTTCTGTAATCTCTTTCAAAAACCGGCTCCAGAAATGACTTCTGGAGCATACCTACAATTCTATAGTTTTAAAGATTTCGTAACATTTATAATTAACCTATGAATGGACCTGATATAAATTTGTTATTTGTACAGAACGCTGCAACTTTGCCTGGATTTTGAGGTTTTTGTTTATATCTCTGAAGCTATTTATTTTTATGGTTTTAAATAACTTTAAAATGGAAAACAGACCATTTTTCTTACTGTATTCGACCTAAAACTTTAGAAATAAAGCAGTTCTTCTGATTTACAAGCACTCAAAGTCGTAGGCTAAGTTGTAGGTAAATAACGCAAGATTATATTGAACAAACACGAGATTTATTTATTTATTTATTTAGACATAATTAACACCATTAAAGCTATTCACTAAAGCGGTGCTATAAAAATAGAGATCGCAATCGACAAATCGGCAAAGTTGGACCCACTTGGCAAAGTTGCAGCGTTCTACGGTACACCAAATATTTTTGAACTAGGTAGGTACTTTCAAAGTTGATAAGTTTTACAATGAACTATGACGTTTTTACTTGTAATTTCCATTAAAATAAAAAATAAAGTTTTGATTTGGAAATGTGTTAGATACACGCATTTATGGTCATAGTGAATACGATTCAAGTTAACTTCAATGTACTCGTATAACCAGAATGGGCGGATTGTTCATGAAGTCGTTATTGCGCATTTAAGGAAATTTGCAACAATCCATTTCACAACTTCTAATTTTTATCTACATTTAAATTGAAAATAACTCATTTTGTGTCTAAATATACATACCTATTACCTACATAAAATGTGTAAATGAAGTAAACAAGTTTTTTATCAGGTAGGTACAGTAGATAGGTAGGTACATATACAAATACATATTATACCTTGATTCTTGAACCACAACATACATGTAAGTAATAGATATTCGTAACAAACAGACTGTGTGAGTTATTGGCCTTTTGGGACCTCGCGTAGGGAGATGCCCGGGTGGTTCGCGACGCAGCTTGCTAAGGGGTCGTACGGTTCGTATGCGTAAATACGATGTCAAAAACATTGAAAATTGTCTAACAAATCTATCTCATTACTTGTCTGTTATTCTTTTTTTACTTCATGTAGATATAGTTGGAGAGCCAAGTACAATTGGCTGAAAATTACTGTAGGTGTAAATGACACGAAAAATAGGAATGATTTAATATTAGCAACGTCATCTGTTGCCGAGATACTTAATAAATACAAAAAAATAAATACCTAACATAAATTCCTGGTACTACATTTTGCCAAAAAATTATCTTGAGTACATCACCCTATTTTTACATTACAATTCACCTTTTTATTACACCTTATTTTAACACAAGTACTTCATTTTAATGGTAATACGTAATGTAATATATTATTATAGAGGTATAGTAGGTAAGTAGGATCAATTTATCATTTTCCAATCTTGTAATGGCGAGCGGTGGCCGCGGGCAAAGATTCGACCAAAAGATGCGTCGCTCCCCGCGTCAGTTTTGTGGTAGGTACGAGCGAAGCAAAATGTTATCTCGCAAAAATTATTATGAATGTGTAAAAAAAGGCCAAGTGCAAAATCTAAAAAATTTCGCTCCATAAAAATAGTGAGATCAGAAGTTATATATCAACAAGTCTTTTTATTAACCTCTTCTCGGGCAAATAATCTTGTTTTCAACTAAGCACTTTTGCTTTTGACCTTATTTACCAATTTGGGAAAACAAAGATAAAAACGTGCCAAATAAACAGAAAAATATTTGTGAGAAAAGATTGATAAAAATCTATATATATACTAATAATATAAAGAAGAAAAGTAGGTATGTTTGTGTGTTGGCAGTGGGGGTAAACTCTAGAACTACTCGACCGATTCTGAAAATTCTTTCACTGATAGAACTCTACAGTAAAAATTACGAAGAACATGTCATGTGAGCTTCTTTCCTGCAACTTTGCTACAGTCAAATTTCTATAAGATTCTCTTGAAAAAAGTAATACTTAATTAATAACTTAAGCAATTGTATTATTTATTATTAATTGTTTCGAGCCGCACGTAGCTAGATGGTTACATTGAGAGTGACGTAGAGTAAGGTTTGTATAGTTCAAAATTTGAGGACAAAATACAAGTAGGTAACTAACAGATACCCGATGTTGTTTATTTGTTCGCTTTGGCTTGTTTGATACGCCGGATAGTTAACTAGGCATAGATAAATTTACTACCTTTAAACGAGCAATTTTGTATGAACATAACCTGAATCTTGGAAACGGCTTCAACGATTTTCATGAAATTAGTATCCAGGCGATTTCGGGGGCAATTAATCGATCAAGTTAGGTTTCATTTTTGGAAAACGTCGTTTTGTCCGTGTTTTCAGGCATTGAAAAATTGAAAAACTTGGTACTGCTTTTCTACTTAACAACAGAAGTTTTTATAATCACAACGAGCGAAGCTTAGTCGCCCAGATATTAATAATTAAGTAAAGCATAACTGATAATACGTTTACATAACCTATACTAAACAAGAATGAAAAGACTTAAACGCGCGACTTTCCTACATGAACGGAGCCGCAGGCAATAAACAGGTTTATAGTACCTACTATCTACATTACCTAAATCCTAATACAGACATTATAACTTTCAACATTCACTGAATTATTTAATTAAGTATGAGAACTTAATTAACATAATTACTACCAAGATTTCGACCGACATTTTAATTAAAATGCTACATAAAATTTGAGTTTCATACACTTTAAAGGTCGTAAAATGAACAAATCCAATTCATGGCGCATTAAATGCGGTTATAGTGATGTAAGCAGGAATATACCCGGTTTATAAAAAGTGTGTTTTATATATATAGAAAAGAAGCAACTATCTGAATGACATATTAACTCACAACTCCAATCTACATCCTTGAAATTTGGCACTACGGTTTGGTAAGAAAGGGTTTTGGGATAATGAGGGTTCAATGGTTGTGTGGAGTTATACTTTTACGTGGTTTTGGTAAGTTGGTGGTTTATGTAGAGTAGAAGTCAACTAATAAAGAACTTTAATCCGGGAGTCTCCGAGGGAATTCCGAAAATCACGTGAGTTACATCTCAGTAAAGAGATTGCTGTTAAATATTTTGCTTTCATTTTTTATTTAACTTGGCTTTTGGATTCTATTTGTTATAACAGTAGCGAAACAAAACTTTTTCAAAAGGGCACTGAAACCTATTTAAGTACCATCATAGGTATTTATTATTATATATTTATAGAAAAATTTATGTCCAAATAATATTAAATGCGAAAGTAGTTTGTTTGTTTGTTACGCTTTCACGCTTCAACAGCTCAAACAGATCATCATGAAATTTTGCATACACATTGTCAGGGCTACAGAAAAGGACATAGGGTAGGTAGGTACTTTTTGTCCCATAATTCCCGCGGGAAATCCAAAATTAGCGCGGGTGAATCCGCGGGGAACAGCTAATATGATTACTATAAAAAATCCAAAAATCGCTACAGGTGTACCTATAAATTTGAAGAGTTCCCTCGATTACTCCAAGATTCCATCATCAGATCTCGACTTGGTGACAATGGAATCAATTTGGGAGTATCCCCTTTCAAACAAAAAAACAATTTTTGAAATCGCTCCAATCGGAATCCGTGAAATACGTATTATTGTTGAGTAGTTCCGATGACCATGTGTGGTTTTCATCATCAGTTCCACTTCTTCAAATTTTGCTTTTCAAAAGCAAATGAACGATTTACTATAAAAAATACCCAAATCGCTATAGGTGTGCCTATAATTTTTGAAGAGTTCCCTCGATTTCTCCAAGATCCCATCATCAGATCCCGACTTGGTGGCAATGGGACCTAATTGGGAGTATACCCTTTCAAACAAAAAATGCATACAATCGAACATAGAACCTCCTCCTTTTTGGGAGTCGGTTAAAAATATTTTAAATTGATAAGCAAAAAAACTATTTATTCATAAATACTTATGATAATTTTTTTAACAACGATCCCACTTTATTGTTCATGGGAAAACGTGTTTAAATCCAATAGTTGTAGGTGATTCAAAGTCTTTCAAAAGTGTTAGTTTACATATTTCTGCTGCAGACTGTACGAATCACAGAACAGAAAACAACTGATAGAAGGGACATCAACTTAGTTTAGTATGAAAACAGGTGAAAACCAGTGTCGCCGGGTGATTTTCGCACACAAAACTTCATCACGCACTAAAACATTGGGAAAATTGGGATTGATGTTTTGGGAAAATTAGAGCATTTGCTCTAACTTCCATTGACACCGTGGCTCGCCTGCGCCGTCTTCATGTCATCTCTAGTTAATTTATTTTCTCTGTATTAATATTGATTGGGCATATTCCAGAAAAGCTTTTAAAATTTATATATCACACTTGGTACTCTCTGAGAGACATCTAATGAGAATAAAGGAAGGCTCATCCTTAAAAATATATGCGATGATTTTTTACCACCACGCGAAGAATGCAGGGTGATCTTAATTATTAAGGCTCTACCGCATATTTAAATTAAATCCTTACCTAACGTTCACTAATATACCGAAATGATATGTATATGGCAAATAATTTGGTAAGTTCCCTTAATGGACCACCATTAACTTGGTAGCTGGGACCTGATTCCTGACCAGTGTATGAATACTGATTGAAATATGCATTATAAATTATAATTCAGTGTGATTCACTTAATACATATTCAATTTGGCCGGTTTATCTCGCAATTTAACTCCGAGGAGCCAGTCTTTCATAATGTATAGCCACTTTTCTTACTCAATGTCTTCATTAAAACGGATGGAAACGAGATGGACTCAGCAGTACATACCGAGTATGACTTGTACATAGTACAATCTACGCAAATAAAGGGTCTTTCAATAAGGACGGGTCGATTTTGACATGAAATAAAAAAGGCCGTGTGTGAGATTTTAACGATTTTTTTTTTTTATTTGAAAGAGCTATATATGCCATTATGTGTGGAAAATCACATCGTTTAAATGTCCGCCGCGGCTTCTCACGGTGGCACGAATTCGAGTTGTCCAATGTTCAACAACTCTGCCGCATAGTTCGGGTTGAATTTCAGCGATAGCCTGAGCTATGTTGACTTTAAGGGCATCGGTCGATTGTGGCTTATTGGTATAGACCTGCGACTTAAGAAAACCCCACAAAAAAAAAGTCTAAAGGTGATAAGTCGCAGGATCTCGGTGGCCAATTCACAATTCAATTTGAAGGACCACCTCGTCTGCCGTAAAATGGGCGCAATGCACGTAACGTTTGCACTAACGAACACTCATTTTGGTAATACATTTTTAACATTTGGACGTGTTGCTCAACCGTGTAACTTGCCATGGTGATTTGGCATTACTAATTGAATAAAAAAATATAGGTTAGAAAGACGACGTTAAAACAACATGGCCGCCACAGGCTGCCAACATCGACCCGTCCCTATTGAAAGACCCTTTATTATAAAGAGCTGGAGTCTGTTAGTTTGAATGTAAGGGAAAATCTCTATAACTATAGGTACTGCACCTATTTTAAAAATCTTTCCAGAAGCTACAAAGATTTCATTTTGATCCAAAAAACAGAAAGTGCTAAATGAAAGAAAGCCATGTCACAGATAATATAATACTATACTAGTAGTCATGTCAAGTGAACTGAAATATCTAGTAGGTAAACTACAAGTTTTGAACGCTATGTGATTTACCGCTCAGTCGAAAGGCGCTGCCATTGGGTTTTCAAAATCAAAAGAAATTATGGCACTGAACATGATAATATAACTTTTTATGGCATTCTGGAGAGAGCCAGATTGACTTTTTACTGGTTCTGATCACAGGTTCTGATTCACCTTTTTTTTCTTTTCAACAAAGCACAAAGGCTATTAATAATTATGGTATATTATTAAAACGTGATTACCTGGTATTTTGGTGAAATTAACGCGTTTTAAAAGTGACAGATGATTGATGCTTCAACGTCTCATTTGCAGATATATCCCGAGAAATTAACGGTTACTTCGCCATCGTACAGTCATACGCAAACATATCTCAACGTTTTGTTTAAAACTGTAATCGGGCTGGTCCCGATGCGAAATTGTATCAGTACTAGCTGTCCCCCGCGGTTTCACCCGCGTTAATTTCGGAGCTCCCGCGGGAATTTACGAATAAAAAGTACCCCATGTCCTTTTTTGTACCCCAGACAACGTGTATGTGAAATTTCATAATAATCGGTTAAGCCGTTAAGGCGTGAAAGCATAACAAACAAAGTCACTTTCGCATTCATATTCGTAAATATATCTAGTTGTTCCCCGCTGTTTTACCCGCGTTCAGAGCTCCTGAGGGAATTCCGTTTTAAAAAGTAACCTATGCCTTCTATTTATCCCTGACAACGCGTTTTCATGATGATCCGTTGAACCGTTAGGGCGTG
Organism: Zygaena filipendulae; assembly: GCA_907165275.2. Taxonomy (NCBI): domain Eukaryota; kingdom Metazoa; phylum Arthropoda; class Insecta; order Lepidoptera; family Zygaenidae; genus Zygaena; species Zygaena filipendulae. The sequence goes on from OU015659.1 coordinate 9,568,355, forward strand.
AAAGCGTAACAAACAAACAAACATATACTCACTTTTGCATTTATAATAATAAGGATAGAAAGGATTAGGTACACAAATTAAGATTAAAGAGTACTTAATTGTTAGCCCACTACTCTAGCTGTTGATATCCATTCGGGTTGTGTAGAGTTGTAGTTTGAATTTAGTTCAATTATTATTATGATACTACTTTATATGATACAACTTTAATTATGCTCTAAATCGATGCGTGTATTCGTTAAAATTTACTAACGCCACTCACTTTAAGAATTATAATAACATCTTCTAAGATATTCCATTTTAAAAAAAGTTTAGAACATTTTAATTAAAGCTACAAAATTTATTAAAACTCTCCCTGTTTAAGCAGAAGCTATAGAAACATTACATCGACGACTGTACCAGCTCATGATCGTTGTGTATAGGTATACCAATTAAATTTGAAGCCTTATTCGTGATCAATTTATTATTGCTAACAAAATTTAATGTCTTTTTCACACATAACCACACCCATCCGATCCCGAATCAATTGATTCTGGGAACAAATGAAACTGTCGACCAAAATACCGGTTGTTTGGGCGCGGTGCGGGGCGAATAATAATTTAGCTTGTAATTTCTTTCTATATTCATATTAATTTAAACAACTTCGAACTCTGACGTGTTTGAAATTGAGCTACTAAAGCGTACAATAGCAACAAAGGTCAATGCTGATTCCTTTATATTTATGTAATACATATAATAATACAATAGTAGGTACATGATATGATAATAAATTATACAATAGTCTACAAGCGGTTTTTACTCGGGTCAATGTCAGAATTGTGTTTACTATCTATGCCCCGCGGTTTCACCCGCGGTAATTTCGGAGTTTCCTCGAGAATTTTAGGATAAAAAGTACCCTATGTCCTTCTCTGTACCCCTGAAAACGTGCATGCCAAATATCATCCAAATCCGTTCAGCCGTTTTTGCATGATTGAGTAACAAACATCCAAACATCCACACTTTCACATCCTGCTAATCATACTAATATTATAAATGTGTATGGAAATACAAACTGTGCAACCCCTTTTCATCCCCTTAGCGGTTGAATTTTCAAAAATCATTTCTTATCGGATGCCTACGTCATACAAAGAACACACCCTCCAAGTTTCAGGTCTCTACGATCAGCGGTTAAGGCTGTACGTTGATCATCAGTAATTCAGGACAAAGCATTTTATATGTACCTATAGACTAGCTGTCCCGCACGGTTTCACCCGCGATAATTTCGAAATTCCCGTGAAATTATTCCATACAAACTTTGCAACCCCTTTTCATCCCCTTAGGGGTTGAATTTTCAAAAATCCTTTCTTATCGTACTCCTGCGTCATACAAAAAACACACCCTCCAAGTTTCAGGTCACTACGATCAGCGGTTTAGGCTGTGCGTTGATCCAAGTCATTGAGGACAAAGCATTATATATATATAGAAGATTATTATGTACCTACATAAATTTATCTTATAACATTGTACTCATTGTTGGAGAACCTAATAAATAAATAAATAAATACTACACGTTTAGGTATTTTTTATCCCAGTATTCCCGCGTAAACTCCGAAATTAACACGAGTTTTCACTCCACGAGGAGCAGTATAGTAAATATATACACACCTATCTATACTATAATAAAAGAGTAGAATCCGCGATTCTGTAGATACATTATATTTTTAACAAAAATTGACAGGGGTTGATAAACGAAGAGTAACCAACCACAAAAAAAGGGTTTTTTAAAAAAAAATCTGTCTGTCTGTCTGTTCGCGATTATCTCTGAATCTACTGAACGGATTATCATACGGTTTTCACAGGTAGATTAAGCTTAGCCTGGAGCTACATATAGGCTTTGTTTCATTGACATCGAATGTCGGGAAAAAAGTTGTTGTATAAAAACCTTTCACGCGAGTGAAACCGCGGGGCACATGTAGTATGTAAGTATTTTACCATCACATCTATAAACAAAAGAACTTGTGGAACATTATGAAAATGCAATCAAACAGCACAATAGAATATTGCAAATAAAGATAAACATCTTCATGGCAAATAATATAATAAAAGCAATAAATTATACACAATTGGTGGAAGAAACGTCTGCGGGCCATATCAATTCCCCTTTATGGCGCGTTTAATAGAAATATAAAAGGCATTGCAAATAGACTTCGTTTTTATTGAATAGATACCGTTTAATTTCGGCAGACGTTGCTGTGAAATTATCTTTGGATAGAACATAAATATACGAGTACGTACTGTTACTGGATATTACGAGGTTGAGCTAAGAAATAATGAAAAGTCAACCGAAAGTTTTGATATTTTCGTTTTGTTATTCTAAATTATCTATGGGTGTACCTAGTGTGTATCTGTAATATATTATTTTCTTTTATATTATAAATTCGAGCATGCAACCGGAGTGGCGGGGAAAGGTACCTACATCACCCCGTTTTATAAAACAAAGTCGGCATCTGTCTGTCAGTTCGTGATAAACTCAAAAACTACTAAACGGATTTTCATGCGGTTTTAACGAATATATAGAGTGAAGAGTAAGTGAGAGGAAGGTTTAGATAATTCGTCAAGGTTTTCATTAAATCGGTTAAAATATAACGAATTGTTGGAACCGTCGGAAAAAATTGTCTTTTTGCATACTACACGTTGTTTGGGTACAAGAGAAGGACATAGGGTAATTTTTGTCCCAGAATTGCTGCAGGAACTCCAAAATTGATGTAAGTAGCTGAAATCGCGGTGAACAGCAAATCGTTAATAAACACAAATCAAAGCATTAAAAAGACTGGAGTGAAAAACATTTGTTCAGGTTAGCACGTTGTGAACAGGGCCTTATCCACGGATTTTATTAGCATCATTCGTCGTACAACCCTCAAATAGATACTTACCAAGTCCTCCCCCCTTCCCCACCTCCCATGTGACATTAAAACATTGAGCTGACTTAATTAAACCGCGCCAAAACTGTTGTCTGTGGGCCCAAGGCGGTCGTTTGTTTTAATACAATAACCGTATTCATCTCTTTCATTCCCCTCATTAGATCGTTGCAGTTGTCTCCCTCACACGCACGCAATCCAATCTTTTCCTCTTAAGGCGACATCGCATTACATATCGCTCGATATTAAATTAGGATAATCATAAAATTGTACTGACTTTTGTCCAGAAAGATAAGTCATGATAATTTCGTATTGAAATAAAAAGGTATGTGCATTAAAAGTTTTATGAATTAACGCAATCCAAAACACCAACGTACAACAGAAGCGCGTTCCTCTTAATCACTTCTAATTTATTTAGCCCCTCTGCGGCCAGAGCGGGTAATTTATAGGCGTCTCTTTCCACTGGCGGGCTCGGCGCGCTGTAGGCCTCTCTCTCTCCCGGGACCATTTTTAATTAAAATCGCCGAGAATGAATTAGAAATTATATTCTATTTTCAAAAACTTGTTCTGACGCAAACGCTTTGTCGGGGATTATCTCTTTTTTATGAGCCCCTGGTCGCGGCTTTGTTTTAACGGCCGAAGAATTGTCTAAATTAACTTTGTTTGTAACGGCTGGTGTCTATGGTTACGTCTTCATTTCAATCCAGCAATTTGATTATTATTATTGGAAATATTTAAAAACTTTTACCCATTTCTTTAATGCATTTGAGTATCTAAATGATTTTATATTCTATGCCAGATTATAAATTCCACATGGAGTTGTTAATTTCTTATTTAATACCGTGCATAGTAGGTTTTATGTTTTTTAAAGATGTGGGAACATGAAGAATTGAATACTCAAAGATGGAAAACGATAATTGAGTTCTCATTAAGATTTTATTAGGTTACATGTTTAATGAAAACTTTATAAGAAAACGTGTCTTAAGTGAATTTAGAAGTTATACCTAATACAACTATAGCTGTGCCCCGCGGCTTAACCCGCGTGAGTTTCGGAATTCCCGCAGGAAATATTTTTTCAATAAAAGTTTAATTTTTTTTAATAAAAGTAGCCTAAGTTACTCTTTATAACATCAGCTATCTGTTAGTGAAAGTTGCGTTAAAATCGGTCCAGTTGTTTCAGAGATTAGCCGGAACAAACAGACAGACAGACAGAGAAAAATAATAATAATTGATTTTTTAATGTAGGTGGGTAGGTACCGTATATACTTTCATAATATGCATTTAGTAAAAAGCTGTTAATTTAGAATTACAATCAGACACTTAAATTTTATTTATATATATCGTAGATGTAGAGAGATGCTGCCTGCTGCTGTCCTGCCTCCTTAGCTAAGTTGACAGTTTGCGTGGTCACGCAAAACTGAACTTTTGATGTGAAAGTATAATAAGCCTTTAAGGTGTTCTCGACTTGCACTTGGCGCCGCTGTTCCCTAAGACCAAATAAAAACTAAAAACGGAACGTCTCGAACAACGAAGTGAAGCCGGTAGCGTATGCATGTGGTGCTTAGGAAAGTGCCACAACGATTCCCATGTATGGTGTCTTTTTCTTGTAAGTGTGTGCGTGTTTCTGTGTACGTGCACGGCGATGGTGTCTTTTTCCTCGCTTCACTTGTTTGTTCTACGCGTTCCGTCTTTAGTTTTTATTTGGTCTGAGTCTGCTCCTAACTCCTTGCCGTCCCGTCTCCAGGCGGTCTCGGCGACGACGACGGCGACAGCGGCAAGCGCCGGCGGTCGCGGACCAACTTCAACTCGTGGCAGCTGGAGGAGCTCGAGCGCGCGTTCCTCGCCTCGCACTACCCCGACGTGTTCATGCGGGAGGCGCTCGCGATGAGGCTCGACCTCAAAGAGAGCAGGGTGGCTGTAAGTATTCTTTTTTCTAAACTTGCTGGTCCTCGCGGTTTCACCCACGTAAATTTCGGAGATCCCGCGGGAATCCCGGAATAAAAGTACCCGATCCCTGACAACATGTATGCAAAATTTCACGATGATCAGTTGAGCCGTCAAGGCGTGAAAGCGTAACAGACAGACTGACAGAGCTACTTTCACATTTATAATAAGTATTAGTAGGGATAATATCTTGAATACGAAAAGTTTTTCTATCATTATTTGTTTGTTTGTTACGCTTTTACGCCAGAACTATCGATCTTCATGAAATTTTGCATACACGTGGTCAGGGGTATTTAGGAGCTTTTATCTCAGAATTTCTTTGGAAACTCTTTTGGAGCCACTTAATACTTTCTGTTTCTAAATATTTTTTTATTGTACTGTTTGTGGTGTTCAATAAAGTGTTTTTCATTCATTCATTCATTCATTCTTTGGAAACTCCGACACTCACGTGCGTGGAACCGCGAACGGTTAGTTCTATAAATGTGATAAATATTGTCCATAGTTTCACTCGCATGTATCGGAAACTCTTCGATGTTTCAGGATAGAAGATGTTCTATTATATAGTATACTTACTAGCTGACCCCGCGGTTTCACCTGCGGTAATTTGGGAACTCCCGCGGGAATTCCAGGATAAAAAGTACCCTGTCACTATGTCACTCAAAATCACTTTAGATTCCTATGAGTGAAACAATTTTCAAAACGTTCAGTAGATTACCCCCTACAATCTCACAAACTTTTGCTCTTTATAATATTAGTATAGATGTTGAGCAGGAACTAAAACTTCATTCAACATAAGTACCGAGTTTTATTCAAATCCTCGAGGAATTCCGAAACTCACGCGAATGAAACCGCGGATTTTAAATTGTTAATTATGTATAAGAAACTAACCGCCGCACTCAGAGTCGACTTTAATGATTACTTAGTTAAGTATAGATTTTTAAAACAAAACTGCCGCAATCAGATAAGTTTAATAAATTAATGTTAATTGGCATTTAACTAATTAAGTTACATCTCATTAAATGCCAATTAACATTAATTTACTGAACGTCTCTGATTGCGGCAGTTTTGTTTTAAAAATCTATACTTAACTAAGTAATCATTAAAGTCGACTCTGAGTGCGGCCGTAAGTCACATCTCATTAAATGCCAATTAACATTAATTTACTGAACGTCTCTGATTGCGGCAGTTTTGTTTTAAAAATCTATACTTAACTAAGTAATCATTATAGTTGACTCTGAGTGCGGCCGTAAAGCTTTTAAAATTTGTCACAAAAAATATTAATTAAATATTAGAGTCACAATGTTGAGCGGATTTGTTCAAGATTTACAAATTAATAACGGCTATTAAAAAAAAGGTAACAAACATATGGCGAAGGAACCGTTGTTTTTTTTTTTAATTCTCCGTGGACTAAGGGTTAATATGCGGATCGAATCGTGTAAATGAAGACATTTGAAGAGACAGCTAAATATAGACTTTTATATCGTCTTCGAAGAAATGCTTATGACTCGAACATACAGTTTTAATATTCTAAAGTAAGCTGTTTAAAACAACTCAATAACTTGCAAATAACACACAGTAACATTGTGTTACACAATTATTTCAAACTATCGATTATTTGATTGAAAGATGATCAAAAGCTAAATTACTTGAGTCGTGTATCAAACATGGAGAATACATGTTTTACAGACTAAATTACGTAAGTTACATTGACATAGTTTTATATGAATGGTGTTGAAACTACAGATAGGTACAAACAAATATATAAGAAGTATGTATTTTGATGACCAATACAGAATATTATTGTGTAGAGAAGCGACACTCTTCTCCTCGTGCCTCGCGACAGTTTGGTGGTAGTTTCAGTGAGAAATTGTCACATAGAATTTACATGTGTCAATTTTTCTACTGACAGCTAACAGTTTCTATCAGCTCGCTGTCAACATTACGATACGCACACACGTACAACACGTGTACGTACAAGCCGGTTGTCTTTACTTGTGGGAAAGTAGGTACTTGAATGAGTTCATGAGGAGGTTGTACTAGGTTGATCATGACACTCGCAACATTTTTTTAAATTTTTTAGTAAGAGTAACTCTCTTAACGAATCAGATATTTACCTATAGAAAATCGAAAATATAGCTAGGCGAACTTATTCCAACTTAACCTGATTAAGTCATAAAAGTGGGTTAAATATTAAAAGTCGTGCGTTTAATTCTTTTTTCTGCTAACGTTTTAAAGCCCATCATTTATTTATTAAGTTCGTCAAAAACCTATAGTTTTGTACTTTATAAGTCTATTGACAAGTTAATATCACAGGAAGCTATGTGTCCAAAAACCATGGAAACGGAAACATAAATAGTAGGTACGGTTGTAATTTAACGTTATGGATGAAATTATAACTATAGAAATGTAGAGTTATTAAAAAAAACAATCGTTAGATATGTACCTATGTTTATCGATATACTTACACTTACCTACTTTCACTTTGAATTAGTTTCATATTACATTATACCTAGGTATTTTTTTTAAATTTACTATGTGCCAAAAATGATCACTTTAAAATCAATTTCAAATTACGTACCTACTTCATTAATTCAGTAATATTAAAAACTGATGTTTACCAAGATTAGTTACTGAACATTTGAAATACTATGAAGTTTTTTCGAAGTCTCCAAAACAACGCTTGGGTTTGGTTTGAACGAAGGGTTGTAACAAAGCGTGTTGGATATAATAAACTCGATAACGTGGATGAAACACTTATTACCTACACAATTATTTAAAACTATCGACTAATATTTCATTAGAAGAGTCCTACTAGAGTTGTGTATTAAGAATACGGTCTTTGCTAACTATAATAATAACTAGCTGTACCCTGCGGTTTCACCGGCGCGAGTTTCGGATTTCCCGCAGGAATAATCTTTTTTCTTAAATAAAAGTAGCCTAAGGTATTCCTTATAACATCAGCCAGTGAAAGTCCCGTTAAAATCGGTCCAGCCGTTCTAAAGATTAGCCGGAACAAACAGACAGATAGACAGACAGTTTTACGCAAGTACCGTATATACCTACTTTCATATGCATTTAGTGAAAAGTTAGTTTAGTAAAAAAAAACAAATTATGTGTAGGTGTAAAATTATGTATAGATAATATTATAATATAACCAAACGGTCGGTCGTGTTATCCACGGCTGTCGGTGTTGGACTATTAAAACTTCTTTGAACGCACCCACGTGCATCCAACTGCTGTGTATTAAACATATTTAGCACGTGACGAATGTTGGCGCTGTCACGGGTAATGTCTCAATTCCTGTTGTGTCCTGCTCCCTTAGCCAAGTTGACAGATCACGTGGTCATGTAAAATCGCCCAATCGAAACTCTAGTTTAGTATGACGACGTAACGTAACGATTCCGTTCCTTAGTTTTCTATGCGTTAACGATTAGATTATAGATTGTCAACTTGGCTATAAGGGGACTGTTGTGTCCTGTCTGTTGTGACTGTTGTTTCGTTAGGTCAAGTGTTGCTATTACACTAAGTACCTATAACACTTAATACATATGGTGTTACTAGCTCTATACATACATACCTACCTAAACTATTATATTAAATATAGAACCACAATCAGCTTACTAGTTACTGCTTATGTATATCAACGTGTCCGTTATTTTTTTAAACTACGCTTTTTTCTCTATCATTTACCGTATATTCTACCGGAACATTATTTTTTTTAGGGAATTCCCAAAAGAATCCGTAAAACCACGCAAGTAATAGCGCAAGCAAAGCTGTTATACTTACCTACGAACGTATAAAATGAAGAGATAAAATAGATACAAATTCTATTGATAAAAAATAATGGATGTACTTGGTATTATACTAGTTTGGAAGTACTTGGTATTACTTATACTAGTTTGGAAGTAGATACTTGGTATTATACTAGTTGGGAAGTACTTGGTATTTTAGTGGATGTTGAAAAAATGCCGTGAAACTCTTTAAATAGGTTGGGAAAACTCTACATTCCAATATGTGACATACTTTGTATAAATTTAACACTGAAATTTTAAGTTTAGGTATAACTGGTAGATAAGTATAGGAAAAATAAAATAAATAGGTACATTCTTACATTATAGAGTATATAATATAACAACAAAAAGGCGTATAAGCTCAAACACCGGAAGGTTGTCCGTTCAATATACATGAGGGACGATTTTCCTTATTTTCCCCGGACCGACCGTGACCGTCCGGGGCTAAGCGGCCTACAGGGACCCGAAAGCTCACATAAGTTTCTATAAGTGCCCACCTTTCTAAAGTAAACTTTTAAATATCTACATCATAGTCAGGTAAAAAAAAAATGTTTTGAAATGTAGAGCTGAAAACATTGAAACTCATATACCTAGTATTTATACAGATATTCTTTGGAATTTTTTCTAATATTTATTTCTACAGCAACTATAGATAAAAAACCATCAGATATAACACCAAAATATTTCGTACACCTATTTATTTCTTTGTTGTTAACGAGAGTTATTACAAAAAATGCGTGCGATCATGTCCGTCATGCGTTAAAAGAGGCAAAAATACAAAAAACTCATTCCGGAAAAGATACATTTGCTTTGTTTTTCCGTAGAGCAGCCTTATGACGCCGTGACGGTAAATGAATTTTTACTCCCATCCGCACCGTGCGATGAAGAACTTCGTTCTAATAATATTTGATGATTTTTTCTTGTACCGTAAAAAAATGTATTGTTTTCATCACTTCTATACAATAAGTATGAACGTTGATTGTATCCAACATATCAACGAGGATCTCGCACCAAAAGACAGACAACCCCGCCACTCTCCTAATAGTTGGTATAAATCAAAAGATTGCAATCTCGCCGGCACCCATGGGACGCGAGCGAGATGGCACGATTGAATGGCATAGATTTAAATGGGCGGGTCAGATAAGGACGGGAAGAGATATCGCGGCACCGGCCCGGAGCGCGCGTCGCTCTCCGGGAACGTCACAATTCGATTACAGCTCAATAAAGTTAAAGTGACTTGTTTGCGTCGCTAAAGTGGATTTTTTCCTCTTCTTTGATTCCTCTATTTTTCTTATCTCTATACCTACCGACGCTTTCAACTATATATCGGAGAAACGTTTTCGCAATATTGCCATCGTAGCTTTTTAATATTTTTAACGGTCGGAGTATCAATACGAAAATAATTTTCTGTTCAATACTTCTCCTTCTAAGCGAAATGATTTATTGGCCATCAAACGTTCTTTACAAGGGCTCTATGTCTCTATTAGATGTCCGATTGGTATTAAGGTAGGTATAGGTTTGTAAATGTTAATAAACTAAAAATATTGCGGACGCTTGCCTGACGCGAGTAATCAACGTCTAACGTTGCAAGGGGGTTCGCGGGAAGCCGTTAAAAACCCATCTTTTATACCTAAAGTGGCGCATTCTAATCTAATTTCATCCCTCCCGACGTGAAACTTGTGCGAACGGCCCGCCCGCTCCCATGTAACCGCGAAAGTATCGACTCCGTTTTAAAATTCATAGCATAAAATTTACATTTATATGCCAATTTCATTCCTTAACAGGACGTCGGCGGTCGCACGCACACATCAGTATTCCACATACATCCGGCTCCGGCTGAATACACTCCCGAAAGTAAAAAAAAAAATATATAGAAAAATCCTCTTACATCCTCCTTTCGGTGGAGAGGAAGAAAGAACGGCGCGAGCTTTAAATATGGAACACTAAATGGAACGCTTAGGCGACAAAATGTGGATAGAATATAAAATTTAAAGATATACAGCCTTCTCTGTCACTCTCGCGGATTTTTCTTTTGTTGTTGTCTCGTTTCGCGTGTTCGCTGTTGAGTATAAGCCGACTGTACCGCCCCGGGCTTAGCGTTAAAAGATGGACATGAAGCGGCTTGTAGGGTTGCTCGTGAGGCGCTAAATTACACTCTCGTGCGTAATTTCTCTCTATAGCACCGGTTCTATTACCTACATTAAAGTGGTGATTTAATCTCATTAGTATCTATTGCAACTGTTAATTTTAATCTTTAGTAACACACATTACAATAAAAATTCCAACTGTTTTGGAATTAATCTGAATATGTATGATTCGTTCTATTGAACTTATTGATGTATTTTATTGTTCCTATACGATTGTTTTTCTGAATTTAGAAAGGGCTAACCCTATTGTTATGTATAGGATAGATCGTGCATGTTACATTTATGTTTATCTCTTTCACACCTACTTGACTTTACGTTGTGCTGAAACAAAGGAGAGAAATAGGAAATGTATATTTGCAGTTGAAATACCCTTACAGCAACCACGTATCTGACTCTATACACTTGCATACAGAGTAGGTGAAACTGTAAACATATAAAGTTTGGAAATAAATTCAAAATAATTAGGTAGCATACTATAATAAATGTGAGCGGAATTTCGAGGCTCCTTCGGGAACTCTATGTCTTTTCACTCAGGAATACTGTAGCCATAACTGTATAGCTTCCAATCAGTGGTAGGTAGAATCTTTAGAATCCGTCATTATAATGTTAGTATAAACTGCTATTTCACTACATAGTATAAAACACGGATTTTCATTCGGTTTTCACCAATTGATAGAGTAATTCATAAGGAAGGTTTATATTTATTTTGAATCCTGGAATTCCCGCAGAAAATTCAAAATTACCGCGGGGGACAGCTGGTTACTATTAAACTCTTTGGTCACTATGCCCATGACCGATAAAAAAAATATATGTCATATTTAAAATTCGAACACTAACCATACAATACCGATCTAAAAACATGAGCAACATACAAAATAAACAAAGTCAACTTTGTCCGCCATTACAGCTATAAGCGACGGGGGGAAAAGGAAAATTTCGGAGAAATTGCTTTTTTCCCCGCAAAGGGGCCGGCAGTAAATAGAAGTCGGATGTATTGCCCCATCACGGGGCTTCGCCTTCTTATTTACACAGCTCGCTTTATCTAGGGGAGTAGGTACCCGATTACACACAATCGGATTTCCACAAATCGGTTTCACATGAATACCGTTACGTCTGTGGTTTTGTTCAAATAGCTGTATAATTCGCTTGGGGACACGTCGTCGGTTTGTTGCCTTTCGTAACGTCGTTAGTTTATGTTGAGGGTGGAATGAAACAACGCAATGAAAATGAAGGTGAAAGAGCCGATGCAAACCACCAACGAGGATATGTAGCATAAAAGTATCTATTTGTGTTTATATGTTGCAATTTGCATGAAACAACTCTACAAGGTTATTTTTAGAATACCTACACTAAAGCTACTGCATTGCTTGTTCTTGTAAGTAAAGGATGTTGAATGAAAAGGAGAGCTACTAATAGGGATGTTGACTACTATTGAAAATCAAAATTCTAATTAGTCCGTCAGTTAGAAAATAAAAAAACAATAGACACGTATTTTTTGCTTTTTTAAATAAATTAAAATATACAGAGATAGAGCGCATTAAAGTTTAGGATGAGGAGGTCGTGACGTCACTAACCGCAAAACAGCCATACAAATGGTCAGCATAGTGACGTCATGCGAAATTTCAACTCAATATATCGCCGTTATTTTTTGATTACGTAAAAAAAGAAAAAATACGTGTCCAATATTTTTTAATAATCTACAAAACGGACTAAAAAATAAAAATTAGTCAACATGCCCATTGAGGGTAATTAACCTATTTGCGAATGAAGAATCTACTAATATTATCACTGAGCATATTATTATAAACGCGAAAGTTTGTGAGAATGTATGGATGGATGGATGTTTTTTACTCTTTCACGCAAAAGCTACTGGATGGATTTAAATGAAACTTTACAATAATATAGCTTATACATCAGATTAACACATAGGATACTTTTATCCCGGAATTCCTACGGGAACTCTGAAATTAACGCGGGTGAAACCGCGGGGCACAACTAGTGAAAAATATAACTTTCCTAAATAGTTAACATCAATAATAGAATGATTAGACTCAATAGTCTAGTAGGTAGATATACCTATTGCTACTATACCTAATCCAAATTACATTCGTTTAAAGATTAGCAAAAAGTGTCGATTCCTATTTTCCCGGAACAAACATAAGAGAGGTCCGATATCCCTATGGGAATCCGATATTAATGGATACTCCTTCAGGTGCCAGGAGGGTTGTGGGAGGACATGAGGGGGGAGGGTTGTACGTGGCTCATTAAGAGAGGGAACGTCCCACCGATGGCCATTACCGGAGCGGTCATTCCAATTCTATTTCCCAATCAATGAATTTCGATTAGTGTGAAAGTCGAATGTTTTAATTAAAACGTTTACGTTATTTAATTTATAATGCTAATGATGTTGAATCTATAATGTTTTCAACTGGTTGATAAGTTTTGTGTGTGAGGCGGCAATTTCGTATTATTAGATTCATAGATTTCTTGTTATTATTCTTTTTTTTATTATTATAAAAGTTAATTTGATTATAGGTTGATGTAATTTAATTTTTTTTATGGTTTTATTAGGTCTCTAATCTAAACTTACATGATAATGTTTTATCATGTAAATAAAATAGTATATTTTTTTGTATTCGTACTTTATCGAATATTCTTTAATTTAACAGGTTTTTTAATATCCCGTTTTTTCTTGTGTCCCGTCGGTTAGGTACTTAATCTTTTTTGCCCATGTTGGATTGACTCGTAGAGATCTGATATGCTTTAGGAATTATTTAGTAATAATAATAATACAAATACAATTACTTATATTATATCTACGTATTTAATGGGTAGGTACCGTATAATTTTTTAAATATAAATAAATGATTAAAAAATGTCAAACAATTAAAATTAAGTACCTTATCGCCGCACTCAGAGTCGACTTTAAATATTAATTACTTAAGTATAGATTTTTAAAACAAAACTGCCGCAATCAGACAAATTTAATAAATTAATGTTAATTGGCATTTAATTAATTGAGTTACATCTCATTAAATGACAATTAACATTAATTTACTGAACGTCTCTGATTGCGGCAGTTTTGTTTTACAAATCTATACTTAACTAAGTAATCATTAAAGTCGACTCTGAGTGCAGCCGTAAGTATAAAAATAATGTGAGATAATGATGTGTCTTCAAATCATTTTCATGTTTGTTTCCTAGTGATCATAGACATATCTCGATCGTATAATACTTATGATATATTTAATCAATTGAAAAATATGAACGTTAAATTCAAGATTGGTTGCAGCAAGTTCTAAGAACATGCTGCTTACATCTAAGTACCATCATAGGTATCATCTATTAAAATAATAAACCTATAAATGCTCAAAAACCTGACAATCACGTCAAATTTAGCATGATAGGTGTCGTATATATACAATTTCAAGTAGCTATATATGAAAAGAAAATTAAAAAATAAGACTATTTGGAAACTAATAAATTACGCGTATGTAATAATCTTTAGCAACCATTAGGTACCTATATTGGCAATGCCAATTAAAAGAACTCTAGCAGCGGAAAATCCATTGCGAATTGAGAAATATAATTTTATTATGGACTTGATTATGATATTTTGCGTGTCATTTGTTGGAAAGTTTTGAAATAAATCATTGTTTTAACTTATACGTGTGATTGTTATATTGTGTAATATTTCCTTTGTTTTCTAGTAATGCTAGTCTTCGTTAAGTTAGGTGTTATGATGCAAAATTGTAAATGCAATCCAGTGTCACGCTATCTCTATGTCATTGCCAGATCATAGAATTCATATTTCTCACTAGCTGTGCCTCGCGGTTTCACTCGCGGTAATTTACCGCAAGAGGAAACGACATACCGTCGGAACGAGATAGTGATACCGTTTATGAAAACGTTTCTAGAAACTGATGACTAATGAGATTAAATCCCCACACAAAAGTTTCAAATATCTAATTCTATAAAAAAGCCTAATAAAAATCATACTTTAGCGGCGAAAAAAACTGCAAAAATTTAATCAAATAGTGTAATAAAATAAAAAATAAATGGATTAAAATTCGACGGTTGCGCGTAGCAAACATGTCGATATTAATATACGAACGATAAATAAACCGATCGCAATAATTGTCTAGAGATGTTATCGCTCCAATAATTGCACCAATACCGTAGCTACGGGATATAATTATGTTCGGAGTCCCCCCCATTCCGGCGCGAGAGGCGTCGTTGTTTATATTTTATTAAATTAATCCGGGAGCTCGGGCGCGTTTAAATATTACATTTTGCAATAAAAAGCTATGGGTCGCTCGTAAAATGAGCCTCGACATATGCCTTTATACCTGCTATAAGCCTTGTTATTAGCCGCGTATTATGAGGGCAAACAGATAGGTTTTTATTTCCATTCCAGAATTACCCCTACCTTTGCTTACTGAAGGGGCTAGGTCGAAAAATAATCAAATTGTAAAAACACAAAGATAACGTTATAAACTAGATAGTTCAATGATGCTTGCCTAGGCCTTTTTGCTTGTATTTGCTTTTTCATATATTTTTTATAAATACTTAATCTCGTACAAGGTAAATTCTGATTAGCTAAAGGCTACCTGTATACCGACTTAAATAACTATTCAAAGGTTTAGATTATAAAAATTATTGTAATATAATCATATCCACTTATGGGCCTCTAATTTACTACTATAGGTAGGTAGATACACGTCCTAACTATTCAACCGATCATCATGAAATTTTGAATACACGTTGTCGGGGGCACAGAGGAGGACATAGGATACTTTATATCCCGCAATTCCCGCGGGAACTTCGAAGATAACGCAGATGGAATCGCGGGGAACAGCTAGTAAATACATGATATTTGTAATCGACTATGTGTCATGGATATTGCTTCTGAGTGCTACACTATAGTCCTACTAATATTATAAATGTGAAAGTGTGGATGTTTAGATGTTTGGATGTTTGTTACTCAATCACGCAAAAACGGCTGAACGGATTTGGATGAAATTTGGCATGCACGTTGTCAGGGGTAAAGAACATAGGGTACTTTTTATCCCGGAATTCTTGCGGGAACTCCGAAATTACCGCGGGTGAAACCGCGGAGCACAGCTAGTATACCATAAATATAATAAGTATCTTAAATTAATATAGAACCAGAATTGATGGACCGCGTCGGCGTCATCGTCTTGCGAAAGAGCACTTGAATGCAGGCGCACGTCAGCATCGCATTGGTATGCAAATTCTTTGACAACTCAATCGATGTGAGCACCGAGCACCCCGGCCAATTTGCGTACCAACAGTCAGGTGGTAAAACATAAAAGATTAAATAATTCTATGAAGACACGGGTCGCATAAAACAATCTATTATGTATGTATCTCCCGCAATTCACAATATTTTAGTGGTGATAATAAATAAATACCTACCTATTCGAATATTTAACAATATTCAAACTGAAATACGATACAAAATCATAATATTATGTATACCTATGCTTTGTAATGAATGAATTGCATTTCTAGAACTAAAGAATTATATTATGAAAATATTTTTTAGAACTATTTATATAGCTGGCATACTTAAAATCAATCATATGCCTTGTCTTATTGGGAATCCAATACGTACCTACAAATTTATTTGTCGTACTTATTTATTTGTCGTAAGTCAAAAAATATAGCAAAATACTCACTGGAACTCATTTCTAAGCCCACTAAACTGATTTTTCACTGAGTCCTTACTAAAATTATAAATGGAAATGTGCGTTTCTTTATTTGTTTTTTACGCTTTCACGCCTTAACTACTTGACTAATCATCGTGAAATGTTTCATACACTTTGTAATGGATACTGTATAGGACGTTATATACTTTTTATCCCGGAATTCCAGAACCGCTTTGTACTAAAGTCTGTTTTGCATTGTCCGCAGGTGTGGTTCCAAAATCGTCGGGCGAAATGGCGTAAGAAGGAGCACACGAAGAAGGGTCCCGGCCGACCGGCGCACAACGCACACCCGCAGTCCTGCTCCGGGGAGCCCATCCCGCCCCACGAGCTGAGGGCGAGGGAGAGGTGAGCCACTTTCAAACCAAACCTCATCTCCTAACTAGGATCATAACTTCAATGCAAACATTTTTGGATCGTATCAGCCACTTCAGTAGACAATAGTCTCCCTAGTCTTACAAAACTGATCCTATCTTAAGTTAAACGAGTAACATATTCAAACCCACTATAATATTCATAATATAAAAGTATATTTTAAAAATACTGATGTTATTTTTGTCTTTCCTGAATAATCTAAAATTATTAGGTTCTATACTTATTATGCCCTCTTTGTTTACCAGGGCGAGAAGAAGGAAGAAGCTGGCAAAAGCGCTAGAGAGACAAGCCAGGAAACTACGCGCCAAAGGCATCGCTGTGGACTTGGAAGCGTTGAAAACCGAATACTTGGCACAGCACAGGAACTCCGGCCTGTATTCTGACTCCGATGGAGACGTGGATGGCGAGGAATGCATGATCGACGTTGTAGGAGGCGACTCTTGTCAAGAGTCCGGTCCCGAAGACTTCTCCCTGACTGGCAGACTCCGAGCGCCTTCGGGTGCCGACGGGATAAACAACTCTGACAGTTCCACATCAGACGCTCCGTCTGGAAGGAATTTCAGCCCTACACCAGAACCACAGCCGTCCTTTTTCAAACAGTTCACTACGATGGCTAGCAATTATGAGAAATTTGACTTCGATTCCGGCAGAGCCGTGTCTTTAGATCTGAGTGGGGGCGGCACCGCAACCGAACAGGATCTATCCAAAAATGGTGGAACAAGGAAACACAATCCGTTCAGCATAGAATCTTTACTCAACACAAACACGTGAAAGTGACTTAATTTAACATGACTATAGAGGCTCTAAGTTTTTCTTAAACAATCTCAGAACAGGCATTTCGTGGTATGTTCCTTTGCTTTAAACGTTAATACATAGTATGGCGTTAGTTCTAATCAGCTTGAATAATAAAGACTTGATAGTTGATAGGATACTATCTGCCAGATAACATATCCATTGTGAATTGAAGTAGTGTAATTTGTATTATATAGATAGATGGTGGAGGCAGTCCTGTCTGATAATCTAAAACAAAAATTCTTTGGCTAATCGGAGGCTCTACTATCATCTCTAATCTTCTTATAACCTTACCTTGGCATAATGTCTATTGTAACTGCAACTTTATGAATGCTTTGTGTTAAGGTTTAAATTTTTATGGGAAAAATTTCAATGTGAGATTAAAAACACTGTCAAGATATGTAGTAATGAAATCAAATACGGAAATGAAAATTTCAAAATTTTATTTTTCTATCGTTTCTACACACTTCATCGCTTCGTCAAACAACCTTTAGGCGGGTTTCCATTCATATACTTTTTTTAATTATTAAAATAGGCAAACAATAAAGTATGTTCTCTTATATACAATAAATTACTTTATTAAATACAAAATTTCACGATCATCGTTAAACATATTTACTAAGATTTTATTTGAGCAATGATTTTATGAGAAGTAATTCAGAGAGTTACAGACAGGTTTGTCCCCACTGCACTGTAGTGTAATTAGATATTATAATTATTATATTTATTTTCTATCTGATGTTAATATATTATTGATATTTGTAAGAAGTTTTTGAATTTGGGGCAATAATTTGTACTTTTGTATTAGTAGTTTACAATTTAGTAATACATAAATAAATATCTGTGTTTTTATTATGCATTATAGATTTTATTGTTGACTTGATATCTGTTACAAGCATAAAAAATTCCAGGCAAGACTTTAAAAAAAAATTATAATTTCCAAAAGATATTTTCTTTTTTTTATAGAATCAGATGTTTACTGTAAACGACTGTGAACATTCACACATTCGTATTAAAACCAATTTAGTTAAATGTAGATGAGGTATCTTTTGGATCGCGCTATCTAGGTGTAATCAATTTAAAAGCCGCTTCTTTCGTGTCAATACCTATACGACACACAAATTGATGAGTGTTGCCATCAATAAGAAATCTCACAGTTGACAGTTTAATTGGTTGAATTTGAATAATTCCGTGATAACATCTTAATTTGAATCGTTTGAAGTTCATTTTTATGAAATTCGTAATAGAGTTATGATTTTAAATTGTAATCAATATTATTGAGATCTGAAAAAAAAAAATTCTACTTACATTCTATCCCCGCGGGTTTTCTTTCGTGAATGTTATGTTTTTTTAAGATTGTAACATAGTATTATATTATATGTAGCTCGTGTATACAAAATTTCATTTCATATTTTATGACAGACAGACAAACCACATTTCAAACAGTTAACTCATATTTTAATATTATGTAGATATGTTACATTCATAATATATCATATCCTCTGAGCTCATTTGGCCAATTTTAATGTTAATTATTGCTAATACAATATTGTGGATGTACCTACCTAATGTAATCTTATTTCTTCTTCAAAAAAGGACGTAAAGGAGTTGTGTGAAATTCTTGGACTGACCATGTATAACCATACTTGCATGCTCCACAAATAAAATTAATTCAGATTCCCTTTCAATAGAAAGCAGTTATCTCGATATTACAGATGGAAAAAATAATTTTTATTCATACGTAACTATAGACTTAAGTATTTAGAGCAAAATTAATAATACACAATAATCTTTCATTACTATTGAAAAGGGTAAAGTTACAAAGCGAATATTAAAGTAGGTAATGTGTGATTTCATGAAATAATAAATACATACGTAATACTTACCTACTTATATCTTGAAATCGTTAAACAATAACAATTGGAGAACGTATTACGCGTGACGAATGATAAGAAGCAATTAGAGAAACAATATGGCATTATGGAGGTCTCAGTGTACTTGCGCGCATTATGAGCTGGAAAGTAGCTAGGTAGGTAGGTATATTTATTATCCAATATGCAGCGTGAGCCTGAAAGAGGGTACCAAAACCAAACGGCACCAAAGTGTACACGGAAATCTATACCTTCATCTATTGGTACAGTAGGCCACATAGACAAGTATACCACCTTGTAAAATTTATACTGTTTGTCAAACGTCTTTATGACGTTATAAGTTGCCGTTTTTGCAGCTCCAATATTCGTTTTTCACTTGTATTAGAATTTGGAGCTTGGAGCTGCAAAAATGGCAACTTACAACGTCATACAGACGTTTTACAAAAAGTATAAATTTCACAAGGTGGTATACTTGTCTATGTGGCCCACTGTACCTACAACTACACACTTAAATCAAATCGAATTGTCTGTCTATAATATAGAAATATTTGACTCCTACTGTGCTCAGGCTTGCAGTTTAAAAGAAAAATTGTTTGTTTGTATTAAATTATGTTCATGATTTTTTTTGCAAATAGGCCACAGCTTGAACTGTACAAGATGTTTGCAAACTCTTTTACACGTCCATGCTAATATAGATAAAAAAAACATAAACGAATAAATCAACGCAGCCGTTTTTCCCAACGCGATTAGTAGATTTTATACATTTTTTTTATTTATACACGGAAAAAGGTTAAGTTTTTTTAAATTATATTATTTGTGCTCTCAGCTTCTCGACTAAGATTTTATAGCTGCTCTAACTACTTGAGTAGTATATAGACTGGATAACCTACTTACAATTATAATTTCATCAACCGATGCAAAATTTAATAACATAATTTAAAAAATCTTTGTAAAAACAACGAAATAACAATAATGCCGAACATAAATCTTGCGGATTTTCGTTTGGCTAAAATATAATGATTTTTTGTACCAATTCATTTCTCCAATTGGTAGCTATATGTTCAATTAATACATTTGTGATATGCAGTTAGGGGAAAAATTGTTTTTTACACACCTCTATCTCTAGTTAAAGAAATGTCAACAGTAAGTTTATTAAAAAGTTTGAGTTTTATAATTCTCTTAATAAAAAAATATGTATAACAGATATCAATTTGTATAATACCAACATTGTCGTAGTCTGAAACAATATCTTAGGTACAAAATAAATATATAAGTTTATTTATATATTGTATTTAAATAGGAACGAGACGTGATAAAATAATATTTGTAAATAAAAAATAATAATATCACTCTATATAAAATGTAAAAAGTTTGTATTTAAGCGAGTAACTTATTGAATCAAAATATAACAATATTAAAATAACAGCAATTAGTGCATTTATTATTTCTCGTGATAATGGTGTCATGCCACAGATAATGCTTTCTATCTTTAATTCCTTTATATCTAAGGAACAAGACCAACAATGACTTGAGAGCGTAACAATTGTAAGTATACCTAGCGTTTATTAACACGAGCCTAGGTACGAACAGAAGTTAGGTACTGGACACGAGTTGAAATAACCTAAAGATATTTTTACCAGTGTGACTTATTCTTACCGAAAGTTAATTTGTATATAACTTAAATTTATATCAAAATAGATATCTACCTGCTATCAAAAGCACGATCAAATTAGAGTTCAAACTCATGCATGCGCGTCTAAATAAATGAAGCAACGTTGCTTTAAAAAAAAATCTAAAAAATAAACTTACTTTCGAGATCTTACCGATCTATGTTATTGAGTAATACAAGCCAAGTATATTCCTAAAAAATATCGAATAAATTACAGAACGACATTCAATTAATATTCCATAATAAATTCCACACATTTAAAAACCACTAAATTTTGGTGCACATAAAAATAAATAGCACTAGTGCTTATAAAATTCCTCCTGGTGAATGGCTTCCAAGCGATAAAGAATATTTTTTATTAAACTTTTTATTACATTTTATGTTGACCGTGACGAAAGGACGCGAAAGCGAGCCACGTTAATAATTTTAAATGTGCTCAAATTATTCGCCAAATGTTTAAATGTTTAATGGCGGAAAGAAATGCCGACTTTGAGACCCGATAGCCGTGTAATGTGGAATGTGACATCGGGGCCCATTCCAACAGCGGCGGTCGAGCCCAGCTTGGCAACTTTGATCGGTTCGTTTGCAATAATTATATGTGCAATTATAACAACCAAAGTTTTGGGGGTGACCACCCGTGACTTTAAGCCTTATATCACCAAAAACTTTTAAGTTATTTTAAATACGTTGATCGTTATGGGATGAGTAAATTATTCAGTTGTTCCTTAACATTTTTGGATCAAGGAGTCACCCATCCACCAAGAGAAAAGATAATTCTTATGAAGTATTAGTATCTATGTATAAGCCGGCTATAGGGCGGGCATAGGCGTCTTCCAATCACATATTGAATGTTGAATATTATAACAACGTACAAAAGCCCTCATAAAATTTGTGACGAAAGCTTTCATCACAGAATCGTTAAGGGACGCTACTATACTATAGTAGAAAAAGATAAATAGACAGGAATTGTGGAGGCCGCAACTATGGCAAAAGTAGGTGTGAGGATGAACGCCGCGCTGGTTGGAAATATATTTATTTAAAGTATTATGCCTACCTATTTATTTTTTTAATTCAAATAAGATGCCATATAGATAGAATCTTGAAGATTTGTTAGGTAATAGAAGCTCAGAAATATAAGGGTTTCACAGGGTGCACAGCATTTGTTAACGTTTCCGCCCCCAGACATCCATTTGGTTACACTCTTAAACGAACTTGGTGCATGGCAAGGTTTAACACTTGACGCTCAGCTGAACCGAATATTCCTAAATTGTGGTAATGATCACAATCCACACGCCAAATGGGGAACGCTTATGGACAATGATGTTGGAATAAAAGGTGTAGATACGTCTTCGGCATCAGATACAGCCGATACAGAACTCTGTTACCCAATAACACGCTAGCCCATCTATATCTATCTATACTATGTGACATAGTGGTATAGTGGTCAGCAAACCTGATTACTATGTTAGGTTATATGAATTCAACTTTTGCAGCCTCAGGATAAACAGTACCTATTTAACATTTGTTTACTATGTAAGTATCAGAAGTATGTAATTACAAAAAGTATGCTTAAGTATTGGTTGCTCTTGCTATTATACCCATTGTCCCAAACTAAAAGCTCTACTCTGTTGGGACCTCATGGCGCATTGTTATAAAGTCCAAAAATGATTATTACTGTTATTATAACACGGGCACAAACACACACTCCGAGGGAAGATAATTTTGTTGACTGTAAGAGAAATAAATTAAATTTTATCATAGGTCACTTTGTTTAAGATTATACGTTTAATTTACTACCCGTGCCAATAAGTGGGATCTATTGATTGGTATTTTTTTGGTATTGGTGACCTACGAGTATTTGAATAAGTACTTAATAATAGATATGTATTTAAAAGTAGACCTCAATCAAAACTTGTTAACACAAATATAAAGAAAAAAGTGCTTGGCCGGTAATAAATATCGTATTTGACACTGATGTGTCGTATCTATTTCTTTCGGATTGTTATTAGCATTATCACTGGTTGTGGGCAATCAAAAGGCGCCCGTGTCGAATCTGTAATGGCGGATTCAATACACACTTGAGCTCTCTACTTTAATCTACAACATACGAGATTTTAATTGTGTTATTATCTTTTAGATAATATTTGTTTGCGCTGAGAAAGTTTTGCAAAAAATGCATTTACTATTTTTATATTATGTATACATAAGCTCACGACCGTCTCCCGCAGGAGTAGGCAAAGTCCACTTACTCTTCACCTCATTCATAATTTTTCATAACCACAAAAACTAGTTCATCAGTTCCTTTTGCCTGATGTTTATCTTCCTCAGAACGTCCTCTATTTGATCGGTATATTTTCATAGTTCTTTGTTGTCAAAGTTACAGTTCTTCAAAATTTAATAGCAAATCAATATAAAAGTATGCGGGATGGTAGACGAGTTCCGCTAACCCGCAAGCTGATTCCTTCTAGGACATAGCATCATAATCTCCAATTTTAAACTACAGCCTTGCAACTAGGCTAATAAAAAAATACTTATTATGATATCTGACGCTGGCCAAATTGTGAAAGTCCACTGTAAAGAGAAGTCGAAGAATAAATAAAAGAATAGGTATATCGAATTCGAAACTCAGTCCCTAAACACCACTAATCTTGAAACACATTTGACGTCAGTATAATAAGTGAAAACGCACTGAGACCGTTCAAATTGAGTGGTAAACATAAATCTGACAGATAAATGTACAGTGTTACGTTACTCAATGTTACTCACAATCCAACTTTCCTGCAAACCATCTATCTTGTACAGTTGACAACATAAACTGTTATAACACGGAATTGTGACCTGCAAGCGATTTTGATCTATAACATAAAAGAGATACGTACTGTCGTGACATCTATGTTTCATGACTATATTTATGAATCTTGTTTGAGTGTTGTATAAGTAATATGTCGGGTCGTAGAGTTAGGCGCCTGAGTGCATCATCGTTAGCTGTTTCTGCTATTACATCCCATTTGTTTATGTTATTGCGGCGTGGAACAGTGACAGCTAGTGATTAGTGAGATCGGTACACACTTATGCAAGTTCAGAAATTAATATTTTAGAATGCATAGGCATACTATGAGTTATTTTATAACGGGTCAACGTAGATACAAGAAGCGTAGCTATTCTACACGTGTGTTTTCCCACTTGCATGTAAAAAGTGCCATAGACACAGAATAGCGATCATTAACGAAAACAAAAAATTCTGCAGGATCCATACATATAAGAATATAAATAATAATCAGTCTGAAATTAAAATTGCCATTGTGTCAAACAATTAGATTATTGGTAAAATTAAATCAAATCAAATATTCTTTATTGATAATAATAATACTTAATATCTAATAATAATAATACATAGTAAAGTAACTGAAGTAGAGTAGAGTAGTAGGTACCTAGAAGTAGTAAAATCATGACATTTTAGGAATTAATAAAGTACCTATTTCCCACATTTGTATAGATTCCTACATTCCTATTACCTACTCTATTAACGCTAAATTATATTACAACGGAATCAGAAGTGTAATATTGCCACAAAATATCAGGTTTACTAAAAAGTCATTGATTTTTGCATTTAGCAACCCTACAGGTGAGTCAAGCCGTGAGACGAAAAGCTGCCGACTAATAAAGTAATTATAATATAATAAACTTAAATAAACGGAAATGAATTTGCAATTAAAACTCAATACTATTGTACCATGTTGTTAGGTAGGTACATTCACAAAGGCTCATAGCTCTGTATCTAATTGAATGAAAGATATACATAACATCTAATTAAAATGCGTACACGTAATTTGGAATACACCTATTGTAGAGGCGCAAGATTACATTCGTAGATACAAAACAATTTCAAATTATAAAATTATACACGTAACTATACTTTCAATGCTCACATAAAAACCTTTGGAGCGAAAAATAAATAGAACTAGGCATTGTATAATAAAAATATGGTCAAGTGCGAGTGGCGAAGCGATGACGAGGTTGGGTATATTTTTGAATTTATTTTGCTAATAAAAATCAGGTCTTATTTATTTATTGTCAACACAATTTGCACCAGTACTATAGCATAAAACATATCACAAAGAAAGGTATTATCCATGACTCCATTCATTCTAATTTCCACTATATCTACACACAGTGTGCAGGGTGGAATTTTCAATGCGAGAAGTTCTGTGTAAGGTTAAAATTGTTAAAAAAAACACTTTTTAAGAGCTGGTGGTGAGATCCCAGGTTGAGGATGAGGAATAATACGTAATTATGAACGAAGATGAATGGGAGGTCTCCTACTGTAAAGATCGTAGAACGTAAAGGTCAACAGTCTATAGATACCTACCACTCCAGCAAAAAGAGTTTAATATAGGTAATATAATGTACATACGTGTACAAAAACTGATCTGTCTGTTATTGTTAGAATTATTACTTACGATTGTTCTAACGATAACAATAAGAATTTTTTTTTTAAAGTTTCACTGATAGACACGCATTTGATTTTTCTCAATTAATGTCTTAAAGTTTGAATCCCTCAGCTAACGGAACCCCAACGTGGATATTATTTTAAATAGCACCTTCATACATAATTGAGGTAGAGAAGGGAAACATATGAATAACACAATAATTACAGTGATATTATCCGTATGCAAATGGAAGCGTTCGTTTTCAAATGAATCAATTCCTCGCGTTACAACTTTTCATTTAGGCTAGTTATCGTTTATTATAATCTTTAATTCGACTCGAGCTCGGGTTCAATACAAGTATCTATTAAAGGTAAAGCTGTGTTCATATTACGAGACCTTTGTAGAATAGGTTACTGGAAATCAAGTAATTTTACTGCTTTCAGCACTGTTAAGTTTTTGCTTACACTATTAGGTATGTAGCTGATGCCCGCGGTTTCACCCGCATGAGTTTCGAAATTCCCGCAGGACCTCTATATACCAAGAACCTTCTATCTTTATTGTGATCCTTGGATTGTTGTGAAACAAAAGTTTCATTAAAATCGGATCAATGGTGTAGGAAGTCACAGACGACAATCGTACTTTGTATTTTCGTATTGTTATATCGTCGTTTTGGTTGTCTTCTTTCTGAACAAAAAAAAATTGTGACGTCAAAAGTAGGTAATAGTTGAATAGATTACTTACATAGTTTAGTTACATTAAAAAAATATTATTTTACTTCTATATTAGTTGTGGTATCGATAAGTTTTACAAGTATTTCAGTAAAAATAAAACAGTTAGGTATGTAGTAAAACATATTATATTCATCAGTATTAGTACATAGTAAAGATTACATAGTCATGAGAAAAAAAGACTGTACAACCATGATCTTGTACAAAATATACAACAAAGTTCACCTACTATTATATTTAGGTTATAAAAACATACCTACTAGAAATCCAAATTAAAAAAAAAAACCTACATAGATTATTATTAAGCCCCTACTACGCGTCCAAGCAAAACTGTCTTTGAAGGAAAAAAAAGCATGCATTCTCCCAAATTCAAAAAAGTGTAACTCTTCTTGTGTCTTCACTTATCTACAAGATGACTACCTTGTACCTTATAGGTATGTAATAAACTTCTGAATTAGTCTTTTCCGAATCAGTGAATCAGGCTGTATATTATGTTGTACCTACGTATAAATCATACATAAAGTTCAAAATGCTAAGTGGACATCAAACGGCAAGCAACAGACTAGGTACGCTATGCCTCCTTTCTGTCTTTAACAGCCCGTATAGTCGAGACCAGGCATGCTTTCACATTTTTTTTATGAACCTCTATAGTCTATAGTCTATACCTGTCGGCGACACTAATAAATAACAATTAAGTACGAAAACTTCGTACTTTCTGTAACAGAAAAGTTCGTAGGCTTATTACTGTAGTGACGTAAACTACACTACAACTCACATTATAGCGACGTATAGTAAGGCCTCGGCCGCTCTAATGACTATAGCTTCGCGAGGCACAGTGATACAAATCGAACAGACCGACCAACCTACGGACACGCGCTCCTGCGTAATCACTTAATTATTGGGCGACACCTTGCGTACTAGTGCAGGGCTGCCATTCAATGCAAATTTTTAAATAGTTTGTAAATATTTGCTGTTCTAAATCGCGCAGTCAACTTTCTTGATAGGCCTCTGATACATTTTTTTCAATCTGGTCAACTGTCAAAATGCTAAACAAAGAGCGTTAATATGGCTAGTATAATAATTTAATGTATGTAGATTGCTACTCAACTGATCTGACAGAGTTTTTGATGGATATTGGTTCCGTTATTTAATTTTGAAATTTTTAAAAATGATGTACATAATAATTTTTTAAGGTTTTTTTTTTTTAATTTTTTATGATAATAAGTAGGTAGTTATGCGATCTATAGAACCAAAACCTTCAGTTTCAAACCGTATATGAGGCTGATGAAAATAGTACTACTAAAATCCATAATAATAAGGTGAAGGAAAAGCTGAAACCACAGTGAATTCTTGTCTTATTACCAATCAGATTATAGAGTAAGAAATATCTAGCTCGCAACCCTATAGCAACGCGCCCACTTTTTATTATATCAATTTGTGGCCATTGGGAGGTGCTGTGTTTACGTCTAATTCCTTTATAATAGCGGAATTGACCCTCCCAGCCGAACATTGCCATGTGAACTTGCCCTTATCTGATTTAGATACCACAATAAATATAAGGGACATTAGAAAAAACTAAAGAAGTCATTTTACATAATGTCCCTATTGTGGGCGTATAAATGTTATTAGGTCGAAGTCATTCTAATAACGAAACGTATTAATGGACACGACAATAATACGTTTATAAAATGCTTAATTGATGTTTTAATTTGGTCGTTATAGGTAAGTTTTGTGACATTTATAGATTATTTCCGACTGAGGTATATTTTTAATTTATTTCGTTGTATTCATAATTTTAAGATTACATTATAGGTTACTTACACAATTTATTAATTTATAGAGATTGTTTATAGATTTTTTAATCGTATAAGTAAATTTCAGGATTCCTTCGACAGTAACCCTGAAATCCGATCCCAAATGTATGCGGATGAAATCAGCTACATATGAATTGGGCAAATTATTATTGTTTTTATTACTAAGTTGGTAAGTAGGTGAAAATAAAATCATTAATTTTCACAAAATCACAATAAATTTTGCTTTTTAATAGAAAATAAATGAAATTCATGACTCGCCGGAATGTTCCTGCAAACTACAGAAAGTGATATAGCACCGACTAGCACCAATATAAGTTGATTGGAGTGCCTGCAGGAAATTAAATATTTATGTACCCACCTCCTGTAGAGTAACGTGTTTTTGACACGATATAGAAAAAAGGTGGCTATAATTGTCTTACAATTAGTATAAAAACTTTTATACATGAAGCTATAATGCGCTAAAGGCCTTATGCTACTAATATTATAAATGTGAAAGTGTGGATGTTTGGATGTTTGTTACTCAATCACGCAAAAACGGCTGAATGGATTTGGATGAAATTTGGTATGCATGCTGTCAAGGGTACAGAAAAGGATATGGGGTACTTTTTATCTCGAAATTCTCGCGGTAACTCCGAAATTACCGCGGGTGAAGCTAGTAGGTACTTACTATAAATACGAAAGTGAGTTTGTTGGTTTGTTAGACTTTCCTGCCTTAACTATTCAAAGATCATCAAGAAAAGAACATAGGGTAATTTTAAACTATAAATTAAATAGTTTCTTTAAAAATTCATCACAAAACATGCACTTCAAGAATGATGAAGAACTCTTTTAGCCAGACTTCAAATTTCTTCACTCTGCTCAGATTATTCCACGTTTGTATAATGTTTACATTATATTATGCTGTTAAAGGTTTTTTTTTTTAATGTTAGGTAGATATATTACAATATAGAGTCTTTGGTGAAATGTATTTCAACTGCAGACAAATTATGTAGACAAAATAATCAAAATCGTATACGGATAATATATCATATTAGAGAATTGATCCTATACTAATATTAGGTATAACCGCTTATACAAGTACTTAATTAAAGTTGTGAAATTGTGATACATCTTGCTCTCTCCGAATTTGAATTGTTTGTGCTGTGCCCTATAAACAGGATCCATAAAGAACTGTTTACTTACTATTTTAAGACCTTTTTGTTACTTAATGGATGTGCAATAAATAAATAAATAAATTATTATATCATAAAAGCCTATAAAAATGTTTTGTTGATTGTTACTCAATCACATGGAAACGTGATGTGATTTAATGGACAGATATAACTTATGCATTTTTATCACGGAATTCTCCGGGGAAATATCGAAATTCATGTGTGCAAAGTCGCGGGAAACATCTAGTACGTTGTCAGTCCGATAAAATAATATTTGCTAATTCTGATGATGAAGACACGTAAAACCACTATATGCTCGGCAATCGTAGTAAGTATAAGACTGAAAATAACAAGGTGTAGGTAATTTTTCACAATTTCTTTAACTATTCACAATTTTACCACCTATGTAATAACAAATAGGCTGGTGACAAAAATACTACCTCGATTTAGGACACGATTCATGCAGGTGGGCACTAAGCAAGTAAAGTGATTGAACTATATTTTTTCACTCTGTTGGGCCACAGGTCTACCCTAGTTGCAGAAGGACTGGTATCCGCAACTCGACGACTATGGTGCACCTATTTTGCATGTAGATAGTGGTACTATAATGGTATTTTAAGATCTACATATATTAGGCATAAGTTCCTCCAGAAAAGTAAGCCTCTTAGGCTTATAATTGCGAAGATTTGGTGCGAGACACTGTCAAAATTAATAGCAAAGTACAAGTTTTCTAGTGTTACACATATGATAGTAGGTACATTTTCTCTTTAGTCCTGACTTTGAACCAGATGACGCTGTGTGATTACGTCCAAACTAATCAGTATCATTGGTAAAATTAATGAAGAAATCCTGGAATTTGAAACAACACGGTCACTCTACTCAAACGACGTAGCGGTTATAGTTTATTAAAATGAAGTAATTACGTAGCTACGGCCGCTTCTTAATAAGGCAAGCAGGCACGATCACAACCACGCGACAAACCATGGCGATTTTTCACTCGCCCGCAATTTTACTCGCGGTTCGTGTCAAAGTATATTAAATTTCGTCCAAACTTACAAACAATCATCGGCAGCCTTCGTTCAGCACAGCTCAGCGTTTCCCAAACTCACAAAGAAATATTTCACAGATACTTTACCGAATCTAGATTTTGCCGATCTTCCCTAATATTATAACGTGTATCATTACAACCAACACCTACAATGCAGAATTTATTGATCTACATTTACTAAATAACAAAAAAACTATAGCTAGGAAATAAAATTACCTATTAACATACTGTAAATAGTTCAATCCCTTGTTTTGTAACAGTTATGTTATGTAACTTATTCAATTTTGAATTTATCGAGCCTTGATTATAATAGCTCATAATTATTATAGTGTTATTTATTTGAACTTTTGTTTTCAATGACACTGTCTTGTTTACAGTATGAGTAAATGTATTTTTTTAATTCCTCAAAACCTCATTTAAATGTACATAACCTTTTTCTGTTATAAAACTAATTAACAGGCTTTTTCCCGTGGTTTCACCGGTATAAACATCCGGATTAACCCAGTACCTACCTCTGTGCAAAAAATCACATCGAGCCGTCACGTCGCGTCGCTGCGACTAGAAAGAAAAACCAATAAACGCACTTTCCCCTATAATAATTATATATATAATTAAGTAAGGAAGTGAGCATTGATATAATAATATTATAATTAAAGCTAAGTGTTATTATTATTGTGAAAATTTATCACCGTGCATGGATATTTTAATATTTTACGCCGCAAGTAATTTATGACTCCGTGCAATTTAGAATTACAACTGAGACGGAACCGCCGCCGCGGCGAATAAAAGTTCTAGGCAAGTTAAAAAAATTACTCTTTAATAAAATAGTATATAATATTCCAACTATAGTACAATAAACGTGAATGTGAGTTTGTTTGTTTGTTACGCTTTCACGCCTGAACTACTCGAGTTACTAAACCAAATTTCATGAACGTCTGTCCAACTGTTACGGAATTGAGCGGTAACAAACATACACACCAACTCTGACATTTATAATGTTAGTTATCAACAGGATTTCCCTACATAACGCGAGAGTAAATATTCTGCAGGTAGGTAGATACCTACGGTCTGTCGTTTTATTATTTCTAACAATTCCAGACCATCGGGCTGTATCCAAATAATTGCATCTAACGACCAACAAGCATATAATCAAAAGCGTATCAGTCGAAATCAATTTTTCATCGCCAAAGGTCGATTTAAAAATTATCATACAAACCGGTCCCGATGGCAGCGTCCAGCTTAAAATGATAGCTCTTCGCCGCCTCTATGACTCCTCGGCTAACTGTTTTATTATAGAGTTGTAGAGGTGAGGGAGATCAGTTATGAATGGTTCGGTTGTAATTACTTAACAAGAGTGCGGCGCTAACCAGCGACCAATAAAATTGATTTAGATTCAAAAAGAACAATTTACGTATTATATATACTACTTACTCATATGTATGTATGAAGGTGTAGGGAATGTTCGGAATTTTAACCCTCTGTTACCTACCATAAGCATAGCATAGTTTATGCTCGTAGGTATATCTTTCTTATACATAATATATTAAGTACTAGCTGTGCCCCTCGGTTTCACCCGCGGTAATTTAAGAGTTCCCGCGGGGAATTCCGGGATAGAAAGTGCCCTATGTCCTTTTCTGTACCCCTGACAACGTGCGTGCCAAATTTCACCCAAATCCGTTCAGCCGTTTTTGCGTGATTGAGTAACAAACATCCAAACATCCACACTTTCACATTTATAATACTAATAGGATAACAAATTAAATAGTGAATTCAAAATGTCTGGTAACCAAAAAATAGTAGTAAAAGAACAAAATTAAATTACAAACTTAACCACAGTAAGATTAACTCAAATAAATGTCGCACAATTTTCTAAAGATCTCTTTCTGCCACAACTTTCTGGTGATCTTACATAATATTATGTTGATAGGGTAAAGTCGTGCAATTAGTAAGTAAACTTAAAATGTATCAACAATGTTGCTCGAGACAGTCAATTTTCGCACAAAAAGCAACTAAATAAATTATTATCTCTTAAACACTGTACGGGTAGGCATAAAATGAACAGAATTTCCCTTGGAGCCGGGGAACTTTTCCCTCGACTGTTGCGTGCTGACGCCACGGCAGTGTCGGCGCAATAATTTGCACCTCGCGTCGGTCGATCGGACAATCAACTTGTCAAGCCCGCACGTGTAATTAAGATATTCTAAAACACTAAGGCTAAGGCCACACTACATAGAGCTTCGCTTGTTGCTAAGAGCCAAGCCACTCGCTGAGTAACTATAATTAACAGACATATTCCACGCTATACAAGCGACGCCCCTAGGTAGGTGTCTGGCTATGGTCACCATGCAATGCCAGTGTGGTCAGCTGCGATAGTATTGCAATATGTCTGTTCGCTAGGATCAGTCACTCGGCAAATAGCTTGGCTATTAGCAATAAGTGAAGCACTTTGTAGTATATATAAAGTTAGCCTAACGTGCCAACTCGCCACGCCGCCCCGCCACTGCATTCAGAAATTAATTTACACTTGATACACAAAATTCTCTACGTCTATGGCATTGTTGCACGCGATTTCGTTTACAAACTTCCGCTAAGAGATTACCATCAATCCACAGCATCTAAACATTTGAGTCAACATTAGAAATCAACTGGATACGTGAACGAATGATGTCCGTTGCATGGAAGACGAACGACCCGACAATTTGCCCACGAATCCTACCATCACATTCAATCATCTCCATCTAACGATCGATGGTAAAAAACAACGGAAAAAAAAGCGAGCCACGACAGCCGCTCTCAGGAAGTCAGACAACAATAAAAAAACAAATAAGTGCGCAGAGCAAATTAAGTTATAACCTAAAATACGTATGAAGCCATCATCCCAACGGTGTAATCATATTAACGACTACAAAAGGAGCGGCAAAAAAACACAAAAATTAGAGAGCATCGGGAAATGTGGGCCAAACAAAAACGTAACGTATCGCCTAATTATAGCTGTTGGTCGAAAAAACAATTTTATGTGCAGCGCGTCGCTCGCGCCCGCAGCCGCACACGGGGCGGTTTCCTTGCCTTGTTTAGACGAAAACATTAAGGTACTTAAGGTAAGTACTGCCGCACTTGTCATAGACGGTGATAAATAAGGATAACAACTTATCCTAACAAATTTTACAAATGTCAAACTATACAATGTAAAATTATACAATGTCAGTTTGTTAGTTTAATTGTTACTCTTACACGCCTTAACTACTTAACCAATCATCATGAGATTTTGCTTACACGTCAAAAAAAGGATATGGGGTGGGTAATTTTTATCCGGAATTCGGGGAACAGCTCGTATAGTTATAATTAAACTTCCATTAAAAAGAATGCGCTTCACTTCCGTTGCTTACTAAATAGTTACGGAAGTAACGCGTATTCTATACCTAACGAAAGAGGTCGACGGTGTAATTTCTTTCATTTTTTCAACGCTTTTTATACGACGTTCCATGCTACTTAACTGGCCAGTTACATTCCATGCAGTACCTACAGATTACAGAATTCATATTACAAACTCGCAAAATCCTTCATAAAGGTTTGATATGGGCTTTAAGAACCAATTTTGCAATATTCTCAAAGCTTTCAATTATAAAATATTCAGAATTATCTGACATTAATCCACGCCGTCCAATTACCGCGAGCGGCCCGTGTGCGCCGCGCGCCGCGCGCCCGCCGAATCCTTTATTATTTAGACGTGTATCATATTCTTTATTTTGGTTCGTTCACGATTATTATTTATGAATTATTATTATTTGAGAATTTATTATTAGCTCGAAGATCATGCTCGTCCTTTTCAATTTGCCACAAGGTGCATGGAATGCTGCCTCTCGCGAGTTTTTAAAACGATTTCTTCATAATATAAACTTCACAAAACTTTTTCTATACCTCTCGCTTTTTTTTCGGTCTTTATTATTTAAATGTTTTTCAACATTTGTTTTCTACGGAAACTGATAATTAAATATCTGGAACGGCACCCCTTACCTGACGCTTGATTTAATCACACTTTTTTAAATTGGATTAGTTTTTTTTTGTTAAAGATTTAAAATGAGGTATGGCATTATAGTTTTAAAATGAAAATAGAGTACCAGCTAGTTAGTAAATTGGATGAAAAAGGCTTGTTATTGTATTGGCTAGTAAGCAGGCATTCGATGTGAGCTAATAATCATTTTAATAAGAGTTTAATGCATGGCTCCCGCGTGGCAGGGCGGACGGTCAGACGGACGAACCATGGCTATAGCTATTTAATTTGTAAGATAAAAGCCGTACGGAGCGAGGTGTGTATTTGAGATATTACCACTCGAATACCGTACACATTGTTATTACATGTTATAAATATTAAATAAGGTATAGGTACGCAAATTTATTGAGCGTTTAAATACCCTTCGAGATTACATAACAGACAATTCTGCGTATACATCCGTGCGGTATGTGCCTCTCTACAAAATTATAATTCAACAACAAAAAAAAATTTATGGGACACCCGACTGGAGCAATGTCGCTTTCTCTATAGTACCCTACCTAAGTAAATATAATATTTATTTAGTAACTAGCTGTTCCCCGCGGATTCACCTGCGGTAATTTCGGAGATCCTGCGGGAGTTCCGGGACAAAGAGTACCCTATGTCCTTCTCTGTATCCCTGACAACGTGTATGCAAAATTTAATTATGATCGGATGAGCCGTTCAGGCATGAAAGCATAACAAACAAACAAATAAACAAAAACAAAAAACTCACTTTCGCAGCTTTTGGAATGATTTTAGGTATACTTTTCAGACGGTAATAAGTAATTAACCATTGCTATTTAAAATGATCTCACCAGTACTTATATCTATTACTAATATTATACAGGTGAAGAGTTTTTTGTTTGTTTATTTGCTTGAACGCGCTAATCTCCGGAACTACTGGTTCGAATAGACAAATTCTTTTTGTGTTGGATAGTCAATTTAACGGGGAAGTCTATAGGCTATATAACATCACGTTACGACTAATAGAAGTCGAGGAGCAATATTCCTTTTTGAGAGCTACGCTGCGTTAACGGTTCAATTTACGCAAAAATCATGTGGTATAATGGAATATATTTTGTATCTTTTCTCAAATTAACGCGGGTGAAACCGCGGGGCACAGCTAGTTTAAATATATAATGTGAAGGCACAAGCAACGCTGTTAAACTTTGTGTTATACCTACCTAAAATGTTAACAATCAAACAAATATAATTTTAATTGAAAACACAAAAATTCAAAACGTGTACTGTGCATCAATGATATTTTTTTCTGCTGTGTTCAGAGAAGTTTCACTTCTCAAAATACAAATGGTTTCAATTTGCATTAAACGCGTTAAAATGATTGTAATAATATTAACCGCCGCGCCGTGCGAGAGCAGCGCGGGCGCATCGCTCGCATCGCTCGTATCGCTAATCGCGCTCGCTCGGCCAACTCACGCGCGGGATACGCCTCGCCATTTATTCTGAGCCATATTATATCAAACGATACGGTGTGCAGGTACCTTAGAGTGTGGTCAAATTAATTTTGTTTTTTAACTCATCTCAAATTTGGTTAGGGCGATTCAATCGTGTGTGGGATGAAAAAGAACTTTTCATTACTCATGCTCGGAAAGTAGGTCTGAAGTTGCCTGAGAAGCGGGTTGAAAGTAGCCCTTTTCAGCCCTAGGTAGAATCGCTTTCAACTGACAACTGTCAAATTATTAAAAAAAAACTAGGTCTATTTTCACATTTCTATTGAACCATGTTTCAACTTTCCATACAGCCAGCGCGATGTAAAATTGAAATAACGTAAAGTTTAAGTAGGTATTAATTAAAATAAAATTCACTCACTTTTTCTTAAGCTAATTCCTATTTATATTTTTTTTATTTTCTTTAATTAATACTTAATAATTAAAGAAAATATTTTTTTTAGGTCGCCACAATGTAAATAAAAAATACTGGCTGAATAGCTAGCCGGCCAAAGAAAAAGAAATAGGTGGGAAAGTGTCAAGCGACTATCCGATCTTCACTCATTTTTTCTTTAGCTAATTCCTATTTTTATTTTGACTTTCCTTGCATTCGTAATGAAAAGCACAGTGTTACCCTCGGGAGAAAGTAACTTATTTAGTGCCTCGAACTATTGGCGCCCTCGCTACGCTCGGGCGCCAAACCCCGTCTCGGCACTAAATGAGTTACTTTCACCCCTTGGATAACAATGTACTATTATTGCAAATTGTGTTACTTTCGTTGTGTCGATTGAATCGCTCAAAAAGTGTGATGTTTGAGATGATTTATTACACGCTCTATAAAATAAATATAACTTCGAGGTAGCATTGAAATTTTTTTTCCTGGAAATAAGGTCGCCTTTTGCCATGTATTTCATTTATCGATCACGTATCACCTACTGTAAAAAATCTGTAGTGCAATAAACTTTTACTTACTTCGCTTATTTTATTTACTTACTCTCTGAAGGTGTGAATATAGCGTGAGTGGATATAAAATTTGAAATAAGAAGCATAAAATGTGCTTTAAAAAAAAAAAAAAAACCACCCAATGCGATCGATTGGCTATTTCTGTGATCTATGAACTGAATTTTAATAGAATAAAACATTAACAGTTTTTCAATAGGCTAGTTTCCTGGGTAAAAAAATCAAAATTCTATTTAGTCCGTCAGTTAGATAATAAAAAAATAATAGACACGTATTTTTTGCTTTTTTAAAATAATGGAAATATGCATAGATAAAGCGCATTAAAGTTTAGGGTGGGGGACTCGTGACGTCACCGCTCGCTATAACGCGCGAACAAACTGTAGCGAGGCGTGACGTCATGTGAAATTTCGACTTGATATATCTCCGTTATTTTTTGGTTACATAAAAAAAAAAATACGTGTCCAATATTTTTTAATTATCTACAAAACGGACTAAAAAAAAAATTTAAGAAACTAGCCTATTGCATTTTCAGTTCTACTTTTTATTGTTGCGGCCAGCGGCAAAGAAGATACTTAGTGCCTGAACCCTGGCAACACTAAGTATTATGGTGGTTATTATTTTTCATTGTTATTGTTATTACGAGCGGTCGTCTTATTACGCCAGCGTTACAACGCTTAACAAACTATTAAAACTCCGTTCCCGCCGCCTCATTATTTTGATAAGCCCGTCCGATTGTCCGGATACGAATTACCTACGCTGTTTTCTTTTTCGATGCCCCCTTTAAAGACTACCTACAGTAGAAGTACCACGGTCTATTTAATAATAGAAACATGAACTTATAGGACGTTATTTTCTCTACTTGTGGTTTTTTAACAGTATAAATAAACTGAAATATATTTCTTGTACTTATTCATATTATGAATTAATTGTTATTCGTATATTATTAATAAATTGAAATTTATT
The DNA here is from genome assembly GCA_907165275.2 of Zygaena filipendulae. Classification (NCBI taxonomy): domain Eukaryota; kingdom Metazoa; phylum Arthropoda; class Insecta; order Lepidoptera; family Zygaenidae; genus Zygaena; species Zygaena filipendulae. The sequence goes on from OU015659.1 coordinate 9,606,142, forward strand.
CATTGACTAGCTGTGCCCCGCGGTTTCACCCGCGTTAATTCCAGAGATCCCACGGAAATTCTGGGATAAAAGTACTCTACATTCTTTTCAGTACCCCTGAAAATGTGTATATAATCAATTATATTTTTTATTATTACGTATCAAAATTTATTGCAGGTAGGTACAGGCAGGTACAGGTACGGCATTAATTTCGAATTTTCCGCGGGAGTTCCGTGATAAAAAGTACTGTATGGTAAAGGCATGACCTTTGCTGTACCTGACAACGTGTATGCTAAATTTCATGGTCAAAACGTAACAAACAAACAAGCAAACTCACTTTCGCATTTATACCTGAGCGTAAAGATAACTGTTACAGAAATCAAATTGCTATACCCATGCTATGCCTAACTAGTAAATAATTAAAAGTAGGATATGCAGTATATATTTTTTTATAATTTACGTTACACATTTGCTGGTACTATTGTGCAAGCAAATACTAAAATTTAAAAGAGCAATGTAGATATTGCTCTTTTAAACTATAAAAAATAACCCCGCTTTTAGTTACTTGTGGCTATTATAGTATTGTACCTATTATATTATCTGTGCAAGTGGTCTGAAATTGATAGTCAAAAGAATCCATAATTTTTTTTTTTGAAAAGCGTAGGTATTATAAAATAAATACTTACGGATAATAAATTATTGAGGCAAATAAATAAATCATTGATAAATCTGTAGGTACAGTTACAGTTACAAGGTACAGTTAAAATATACTTGCAATACAATAAGTGATTAATTTTTTAAGAATAATATTTCGGATTTCAATCGCAGTTTTAAATATCTCTTATTCTTATAAACAAAAGTCTTAATATAATTAACAATTCTCAGGTACTTATAATTTATTTAGTGTAAAACTGTACTTACAATACTGCATTCTCCCTATCTGTGTGAGCAGATAACACTAAGAATAATGGTGATCATTAATTTAATATGGCGCAGGCGTTGGTTTCGAACCACATTCGGCATTCCCGTCGCACAGAACGGTGGGTTCCACTTGGAACACAACATTGATTTAATTTCAACTGTGTTTTTATATTAAGCTGAAACACCTCTGTATGCAATGGTTTTAATTTTAGAATTGTAGAAGAACTGAAATAAAACTAAAGAAATGATGGTCTTGCTAAGACGATTTCCACATTCAGGTCTCTCATCTAACAAATCAAAGGTTACTATGTATTTGGTTCACCATTTCCTTTCAATGTACAGCAGTATTCAATATTCAAACAAACGCTGGATCTTTGAAGTCTTTCAAAGTTCAATCTGACATCAACGTTGATGCCAAATTTAATTTTATTAACTTATTATGTTATTTATTAGGAATTAATATATGTTATTTATCTGAAATTTTGGTCTACTGATTAGAGCGTTTGATATTTTTGAATCCACACCTATTTATCTACTTTTTGATTCCGTCTGCTTTGCCCTTGCGCGTTGCGTTGTGACTTGTGTAGAACGCACTCTTTTGAGTCGCAAGTTGTACCCGCTACAGTGCTAGCACGGTGGTGCTTGATCCTCAGACGGTGCGTGATGGTATCGCACGGGGTCACACAATAACACGTATAGCGAACGGCAAATTAAACCTTCTTGTTTAATGTATGGTCAATTAAATATTATTAGCCAGTGTCTTTGATGCATTGCGCAGAAAAATAAAACAAAATCAGTTAAATTTCTCTTTTTTTTGTGCCTCTTATCATAGAGGTTAGATATATTTTGGATAATAGATTAGAGACATAATCTTAAATCACGTGTCACGTTGTTTGTCCGTGATGGACTCCTAAACTACTGAATCGATCATGATGAAATTTGGTCACTATGTTGTAATTTGGCCCAACTTAAAAAATAGGATAGTTTTTAACCCGGAATTCCCCTGGGAACTCCGGAATTAATGCGGGGAACAGCTAATCACCATAAACTACTGTCAGGGGTACAAAGAAGGACGTAGAGTAGATACTTTATTCCTGCAATTCCCGCGGGAACCCCGAAATTGCCGCGAATGAAATCGCGGGGGACAGCTAGTTAAGATATACAACGTGTTAATGAATTAACTGAAAACCTGATACACCCTATTTAAAAAAATAAACAATAATATGATTGAAATTTATTTTATGTCGATAATAATTATACTTTAAAAGTTATTCAACATTAGTTTGGAGGTGACCTATCTACGAAATTCCAAGCGCTACGCCCGCGCCGACCGGTTCGAATTTTTTTGCTGCGGGCGGCGTACGCGCCGAATATTGTATTATAAATAATTTAGAAATGGTCTGATAAAAATGAAAAAATATAACCTATATCAAAACATAGCGCGATCGATTCGCTAGTCGATTCTGAGCAAACTACTTTCTAGTTTTCAGTCAATTCATTAACACGTTGTATATTTTTAAGAATATCTCCTTACAATCATTAGTTAACATAGAATAGAATAGAATAGAATAGAATAGAATAGAATAGAATAGAATAGAATAGAATAGAATAGAATAGAATAGAATAGAATAGAATAGAATAGAATAGAATAGAATAGAATGGAATGGAATGGAATGGAATGGAATGTTATGGAATGGAATGGAATGGAATGGAATGGAATGGAATGGAATGGAATGGAATGGAATGGAATGGAATGGAATGGAATGGAATGGAATGGAATGGAATGGAATGGAATGGAATGGAATGGAATGGAATGGAATGGAATGGAATGGAATGGAATAGAATAGAATAATTTTTTATTGCGCAACAGACACACACACACAAAACTTAATAACAAAATCACAAACAAATTCATACAATATATTCAATACATTCTGATTTAATATTTTTTTATTATCTACTATCAATCTCGTTCGCGTTATAACACAATCTACAATTTTAATACGCATGTTTTGTAGCTCCCGAGGAAATCCCAAAATTCACGCTGCATGGTTAGTTAAATCAAATTATATTGACACCAACTAGAGAATAATCCAGAGATATTACCTAAATCCATGTATGTCTAAATAGGGATGTGGACTACTTTTGAAAATCAAAATTCTAATTAGTCCGTCAGTTAGAAAAAAAAAAAAAAATAGCACATATTTTTTGCTTTTTCCAATGAATTAAAATATACAGAGATAAAGCGCATTAAACTTTAGAGTGAGGGGGTCGTGACGTCACTAACCGCTAAAACCGCCATACAAACTGTCAGAATAGTGATGTCACGCGAAATTTCAACTCAATATATCGCCGTTATTTTTTGATTACGTAAAAAAAGAAACGAAAAAATTTAATAATCTACAAGACGGACTAAAAATTAAAAATTAGCCAACATGCCCATTCTTTACCCACAGACAGTTAAAGTTTACGCGCGATGTCACAAAAGTTCGAAATAGGAATGTAATCAAAACTAGCTATTCCCCGCGGTTTCACCCGCGTTAGTTTCGGAGTTCCCGCGGGAATTCCCTGACCAAAGTACCCTACGTCCTTCTCTGTACTTCTGACAACGTGTAGTATATACCTACTTATATGCAAAAATGTATGCACCTTTTCCGACATTTCCAAGAACTATCGTTATATTTTAACCAATTTAGAAAAAACCCTGACATAGTATTATACTTATACCGAAATTTTCCTCACGAATCACTCTATCTATAGTGAAAACAGTATGGAAATCCGTCCAGTAGTTTTTTTAATTTATCGCGAACAGACAAACAGACGCGACGGATGACTTTGTTTCTATGTAGTGAAGCAATATATGAGAATGTATGCAATACAAAATATGTATAGGAACGTTGGGTCGGCGTTAGCGCAAAGACTAAACAGATGGATGTGTGCAATTAAATTATAGCTTGTACCTCACACGCCTGAAGACTTAATTAACCGCAGCCAGTAATTGAATATTTAATTTATTGCTGATTATTCAAGACTTCATTGTTATTTTTTTTGTCTCTTGTACTTTTTACTACGTGCATTTGCATTTATTTAAGTTAATATTAACGTACCTAATTATTAGTTTGGTAAGTTTATTAGTATTAAAGTAGAATAGTAAAAAGATGTTGAAAATCATTTTTTCTCCTTCTACAATATTATGTAAATACCTACATACAATTCGAGAAAATGATTAGGTAAATGCAATGAAGGTGTTATCTAAAAAGTTGGTTCTTATCCCAAAAAACGAATAACTAGACAGAGATGCTTTCACACAAAAATGGATTTGTTGGCTTAATATACCTACCTACTAGGATGAAAAAAGATTTGAAAGTGACAGTAGGTATTCGATGCTTCCCGTGACCCCGTCACATGCGACTGAGAAGGAGCACCATGAGTTTTAGCCGGTCGGAGCCCGGCATAACCATCGCAGCTCCCCCGAGCCGCGATGTCCTTTCTAACAGCGTTTCTCCATGTAAAAAAAAAGGTATTCGATGCTATACATATACCTACAGCAATTCAGCGCCGCTAACCTATAGCTAAGTAATGAGATGGGTTTGTCAACTGTGAGCGACTGGTACATTGGATAGAGCAAAAAGAGATTTTTTTTACATTTTGCTTGCATTGCATATAGGGACAAACGAAAATATTTTTTTGACGTTCTATTTCTATTTAGAAGATATAAATAATAAAATTGAAAAAATATCAATAAAATTAAAACAACGAATGAAACTCGAAAAGATCTTTGTCTATACGAGTATATTCACTACACCAATGATTTGAAAATATCAACAATATTCAACTTATTCAACAATGCATTGCGGTGAGAATACAAGTGAGAATTAAACAGTACAACTGTAAGTATTCAACGAGGTAATGATTTGAGATGACAAGATAGATGCGCCGGGAATCGAAACCGGCGAGTCGCGTCGCTTTATTGAATCGGACAATAGCACCGATTAGCCGCTCCCCGTGACGACAAGACCTAAGAAATAAAACGTTTCAAATTGGAGAAGGAGGAAAATAGTCAAATAGATATTATGTTTCTTAAGTCCTCTTTTGTTTTCTTCAATTTCCAACGCAAAGAGAACAGAGATATCTTGGAGCAAATACAGGTTGAGTAACGTTTATATTGTAAATACGAACCTTAAAGCGGTATTCAACCGTGCACTCAATTTGTTATATCAACATGTAAAGTTGACCAAAATGTGCGCATTCAAAAGTTGAGTGGTATGAATTTGATAGTGAGCAGCCACTTTTAGATTATTGACGAATAGTTACGATACTATAGAAACACCTCTAAGAAAAACCTCGCGTAAAACAGAGGTTACCACATTTTCATGTCAGCATTTAGCAATATGTATAGGTATGTCGAAATAACAACTGCAAATAAAGGAGAAGATAATATATTATATTATTTCGAATAGCTATAACTTATAACGCCGTTTGATAAACGGGTCGGTCGTGATGAGTAAAAAAAGGAATCCATTTGGAAATTTAATTTGATTACATCATTTTCACATGTTTAAATATCGTTTAGTCGTCGTGCATTATCTTCGTACATCGGTGCCTGTTTAACACCTCTCACGATTAGGTCGGTCGGACCGGCCCGCTGCAGCCAGGGTTACCATGTGCCATGAAAAATACAGATGAGATTTCTTATATCCCTAAGAGGGTCCGGATCCAAGCGTATCGTTTTTGGCGCGCATATTAACAGTCACGTGACATCCCTCAAATCAATGTCTTATTCTTTTTTTAAATGAAAACTTTTAAAATAATTATGCCAATGACGATGTGTGAAAAATGATGCAAATCCATGCTAGTAACATAAACATCGTTGATCTTTCCCTCGGCTTGCGAAAAAGTGTTTGTCTAAGGGCCTTAAAGTTAATTAAAGTAAATTTACCTATACCTATATGGATTCTGTTCAGTGTGTGCCAGATTTTTTTCGGGCAAAGCAGGATTGTGAAACCCTTTGACTAATAAAGGAGGATTCTTTCGGCAAAAGCGGAACTATATACTAAATAAAATTAAAATATCAATTTTTTTTAAATACATGACCTTTTATTTAAATTAAAAATTAGCTCACATGAAAAAACTAGTCATAGTAACTATAGAATGAAATTTATTTTAACATACTGTATACCTACTTATCCCGAAAAAGCGGGACTTAAAAATCGATATGTCCACTGTCCAGCCATTATAGGGCCGTCTAGCAACGCTGGTTGTGTTGCACTGTGCTGAGAGGCCTAAAGCCTAGACCTAGTCCGTGACGCTGCAGCATTGCAGGTACTTGCATAATTTTAAAACATCTGGTAACCCTAGCCGCGGCGGGCGGCCGCGCGCACAAAGCGGGTCGTAAACTCCGAATACAAAAATAAAAAATAAATAAAAACTACACGAGTCCAAGAGAACATAATAAAGAGAGTCAATTCGCCGGCCGGTCCCGAGGTGTGAAGCTGTCACGGGCGAAATGATGACTCCATTATTAACCGGCTAAATAATAATTTTCCCCGGGCATGTACCGTTGTTCGGAGGGCACTTGATGTGATAATAAGTTCCGAACGAGCCGTGTTCAACGAGAGTTAAAAATTTAGTAGTTCTGTTAAAGACAAAATGTTTTTAATGTGCCTACCGATTCCAACGCATTGCTATAAAATATTCCACTTTGTACGTTTTAAACATTCTAACACTACTCGTTCCTGAGGTCTGTATCTCATTACATCATTGCATTACATACATGCTTCTCTTTTTTTAAGGTTGGTTCAAATTTGCCTAGTTGTTGATTAGATACTGCTAGAAGTCGGTTAATGAGTTCCTATCAAATAATGAATGAATGAAATGAAAAACACTTTATTGAACACCACAAACAGTACAATAAAAAAAATATTTAGAAACAGAAAGTATTAAGTGGCTCCAAATGGCGGCAAATAATATAGCTACACAATATACTACTACTTCTTCAATTTTCTATTGTTGTACTATATAGTATCTAGGTATTTCAACTTTTTTTTATCTCTTTAATCCTCTCATCTAATATATAAAATTTTCGTGTCACAATGTTCGTTCCCATACTCCTCCGAAACGGCTTGACCGATTCTAATGAAATTTTAGATGCATATTCAGTAGGTCTGAGAATCGGACAACATCTATTTTTCATCCCCCTAAAGGGAGTTCCTGCGGGAATTACGAAACTCGCGCGGGTGAAACCGCGGGGCACAGCTAGTTTTTTTTTATAAATTATTATTAACGCTACAGAAAAATTGCACGCTCATTGTTTTAGGGTCGGTATCGTACCCACGCCCCGTGTGAATTGGGCGGGGACGTTTATAGCAACCAATTGCTGTCGGGTTACGTCAATCTTAGTCCAAAAGGTGCGCACACGCGACGTCCTAAAAGGGCAGTGCCTCCAAATGTAAGGGTTTAATTTTATTATGGAACACTATACCAGTAGGGCGATTATGTAACTTTTGTTTCTATCATTTTTCGATTTCAATCGGAAAAATAGCGGTTTTGTGATTAATTGGTTATGTTTAGACAGCTTCAAGTTTTGAAATATGTTTGTTTTGTTTGATTGCTAGATATTGTAGGTGTCAAAAAGTGCATATTGTAATCGCAAAACCACGATGTTTTTGATTGCAAGCGAAAAACGATAGAAACAAAAGTTACATAATAGCCCCTCTGATACCCGCGGCGTCAACGTGTTTCGGTCCTTTTGAGGTAGAATTTTCAAAAACCTTAAAATATACATTACTAAATATCTTAATTTTAAAGGAAAGAAAGAAAATAAATTTATTTGCCAACATAAATGCTCTACTTATTGTAATAATCTCTCTTAGTGTTCTTCTTCTATACAAACTGCCACCCCGTTTTGACCCCTCACTTAGCGAGTTTTTATGTTACGAAATTAAACTAAATATCCGAACTTATTTAGTTAGTTATTTCTAGTTTTATCATACTCTTGAGCCCCACAACATTTTAAAAACACTGGGGAGGCTTTCTCACTCGACAAAGTCACAATGAAAGCTGTAACGTATTTTGAATTAAAAATTATTTCACTTAATTCTAGTGGACAGCCTGACAGTTCGCGTTGGTGTGAGGAGCGATGAGGGGAGGTGTGAGTGAGAGAGGGGATGAGCGGCGAGCTTTGAGCCGCGAGGTGCTAATAACGAGGCGCCCCGCGGCGCGTGCGCACCCCGCTGCGTGAGGAATGCTCAGGTGAACGACACTGATTTCGACACTAGTTAGTGTCGTATCCTCTTAAATGAACAACACATCCACACGTAAAAAAATACGTGTCCAATATTTTTTAAAAAATATTGGACACGTATTTTTTTTTATGTAACCAAAAAATAACGGAAATATATCAAGTCGAAATTTCACATGACGTCACGCCTCGCTACAGTTTGTTCGCACGTTATAGCGAGCTGTGAAGTCACGAGTCCCCCACCCTAAACTTTAATGCGCTTTATCTATGCATATTTCCATTATTTTAAAAAAGCAAAAAATACGTGTCTTTTATTTTTTTATTATCTAACTGACGGACTAAATAGAATTTTGGTTTTTTTACCCAGGAAACTAGCCTATTACAATTTGTCTTAACTTAAACGACTTTGTTTTATAGTGACTGCACGTTAACAACATAAACATTGAAATCTTGATAAAATATAAATGAAAAAATTCAAACAAGCACAGCATACTCTATATCCGTTTAACCATACGATCAAACAGTGTTCATTGGTTCATTAGGATTCTTGAATTGAAACTGGACCTGGAACAAAATAAACATACTGTATTACAATTTTCATTGTTTATTTCAATCAATAACTACAATAAAATTTGGTTTGAAGTTAAACTTGTATTCTATTCGTACTGTATAACTTAAAGAACTCATAAAATGGCTGTGCTCCGCGGTTTCACTCGCGTGAGTTTCGAAATTCCCACGGGAACAATTTTTTTAAAATAAAAATAGCCTAAATTACTCCATATAATATCAGCTATCTGCCAGTGAAAGTCCCGTTAAAATCGGTCAAGCCGTTCCAGAGATTAGCCGGAACAAATAGACACACAGAAAATTTGTAAAAATACATTTGTATAGTAAGTAGCGTAATATATCCTTTCATGCATTTAGTGAAAAACTGTTAATTTGGAATGACAAACAGACACTTCAATTTAATTTTTGTGTATAGACTAGAATTGAAAATGTTCGATATCTGGTGCGTTTACCCTACGCGAAGAGTGAGATATCTGGGCCGCTAGTCTCTATTAACTATAATCACATCATCACAGCACGCAGCGGCGCGCGGCGCGGCGCAGCTGCGGCTATATCCACCAACAAACATACACTTTAACACCTACAACTTATAAAGATTCAACATCCATGATAAAATACGTTTATTGGGATTAAATTTCACAGTTATGACGCCATAATATTTGTAATTAACCGCATGAAAACCAATTGCGCCAGTCTTTTGTTGTTCAAATTGTTTTGTGATTGTACAACCACCTAGTATAATAAGAATTTAATCTGAACTAGTCTTCATCTTTCATCTATATTAAATTAGACTTTCGTTCAATAGTTTACAATCGTTAGGAGAAAAAAGTAAGAATTTTATGTGAGTGCAAAGGTGCTATTCTCTACATAAATCTGGAGTACATATAGTTGTGTTGTGTATGACTATTAAGGCATATCACAGACTACTTATTTCGACTTTACTTTCAACCTGTATTAAACGAGAGAATTTAAGATTATGAAATTATTTATTTATTTATGCGAAACATCCGTCATACCAACGTTTCAAATAATGATATTCAAATAACAAAAGAACGTTAGGAACGTTCTTCAAACGCCGAATCGCGTTCTGGCGATCGTCCGAAGAAAGAATCGTGTGTTGAGCACCTAAAACAAATTGGAAACCGCACAGTTCTCGCTCTCAGACGGGCAAATAATAAAATTGCAAAAAGCCAACAAAATTGAAGGAATGCGCCTCACTCAGCCCGCAAGTACATTGTAAAGCGAAATTGTTTTACTGACGACACCTTCAAAACACCCACAGACGCACTCCATTGATTGAGCCATCACTGAAGCCGTTTCAACTGCTTTACGCACTTCGCCAATACAGTTCTACCAATTTTGTGGCAATCGATAACCTTTATTTTCTGAGCCACAAATGTTAAAGTTCAACGGTTGTCACAGGTTTGTAGTCGGTGAAAAAGATGTGCAAAGTTTCTGCAGTGTTTTGTCATAACTCCAACTCACAATCGTAACTATTATTTGCTGTGGTTTCACAATACATTGTATGCGATGTTTAAAAAACATTTTTTTTGCAGGTGCGTTTCAAAATAATCATTATTATTATGCAGAAGGTATAGTTTTATTATTACCTTTTGGCAGTGATCAAGTTGGTTGCGGGTACAAGTAGGTACATACACAGCTGTTATAGAGAAAATAGAAGAATATAGTTTGAGAGGAAAAAGAACTGTCAATACAATATGCTCGCTACATAACAATTAAATTATTACTTTTTTTGCAATAATTTTACAGAAAGCGGCAATCGAGTAGCTCCCAGTGGAAAGGAATCTATGATACTTACTGGATGGTCTTGTTGAATATCCTGGACCCACCTCTGCTTCAAGAACCACCCAGATCGGAGTTCGCCACTTTTTTCCTTCTATCGACCAGTAATTGCTTGGCATGTCTGATTTACTTTACCTAATAACTAATCAAACTACTACAACAAGTTAGTAACAGCGGTGGAAAACATAGTAAGGAAACTTTCACATATGTATTAATAGCAATACGAAAACGATGGGATGAAGTCTACAAAGCACCAGGCCTGTGTGTTGGAGACATCCCTCAGAGTTAAGGTAAGCTTGTGTTGTCCATTGGAGACAAAATTTAAAAGACTGATTATAAGAATTATTATGCTAATAGTTGAAGGTATATGCATATAGGTATAAGCTATATAGGGATGCCCCTAATCCCTATATGGTATATCGATTAAACAAAGTAGGTAGGTATATCGATAATTTTATCATAAGCGTTTTACCCAAAAGGTAAGCTTAGGTAAAGGTAATTAATTCTAAAGTTTATTCATATTTAGTATATGTATGTGTAACTTAACTTCCTCAACTCTGTTATAGTCCAGCACAATCAAATTAAATGACCTCCAAACCCCTCATATATACCTATATAATAATTATTAACGACTTAACGGAATTCACATTCCAATTTCCGCAAAAAAGTGTCTTCCAATCGTCGCTGTATCTAGTCGAATATAACATTATTTATTCGCTAACTTAACACACTCGACACAGCGCTGTAGCTATATACTATAGTAGATGTTACATCAATTTACAGCCCTCGTAACCTCTGTATAATTTTCCCCTCCAATCATCAAGGGACACAAAAAAATGATACGACATTTAATATAAATCGATTGCTTATAAAGTTATAATGTAAAACAACATGCCGCGATGAAGACATCAAATTGAAAATCATCAGCGCATACTTACGCCGCGCGGCAATAACACAACACAGCCTTTATTACCTTGATGTATTGCCTGTACAAATCGTGATTACCCTAGTGAAAATGTCGTTTCAACAAAACACTGTATTAAAAAAATGAATAATGACTTCTGAGCCGACAACGTCATTACAGCGTGCGGTCACCGCGCTCGGCACCGGCTGATTTCTATCACAACGCGACCGACTAACTGGCTCCGACGCGTTTTCCTATCTTAATTTCACCCTGTTAAAGCGCATTTTCTTTAAGCAACCACATGGAAGGGCCCAATCAAATGTGGATTTTAAATAAACATTTTGTAAAGTGTGTTTTTCAAACGCAAACGTGAAATGGGCGTAAATAAACTAATGTGCTTAACGTATGCGAAAGCGAATGTGAAAAGAAAAATTGTGTTTTTTTTTTTCAACGAGAGAAGACAAAGTTCGTTTATGTTGTACCAAGTTTTAATTCAGAGCAAGATAGAATCTAAAAAAATTATAAATTACAAGAAAAATAAATACTTAGCTCTCGCGTGACACATAGTTGCAATATTTTACCTCATAAGTAAAAAAAAAACAATACTTACCGGTAAAAATTATAGAATAACGTATTTCATATTATATCCTGTATTTTCTAAGTTCCACAATTTAATATATATCAGTGCCTGAAGTGTAGGTACTTCGGGCAACAGTAGTTGGGCACTGATATTAAATGTTAAGAGACAACGAATGAAATGCGCACAAAATCAACGGAAGTGACGCGCAACAAGGCAACGGAAGTTACGCGCATATAGTTGACAAACAAAGTCACATTTATTTCTTCGCGAAATGAAGTTTACCTATTTTATGCGTACATACCTACGATTTTCTTATTTTTTTTATATTTCACACTAGCTGTGGCCCACGGTTTCACCCGCATGAATTTCGGAATTCCCATAGGAACTCCAAAGTAGCCTAAATTCACTCCTTATAACCTCCGCTAATTAGCAGTGAAAGTCCCGTCGTCAAAACCGGTCGAACCATTTCGGAGATTCACCCGCATGAGTATTGGAATTCCCGCAAGAACTCCCAAACTTCTTTTATCTTCTTCTCTTTAAAATAACAAACACAACAAAAAAGGATTAGCAATTCCAGCCATTCACGCGTGATCCCGTGACCAAGGGAAATCGGGATTCATTCTTATGTTAATGAATTGGCTGAAAATTAGAAAGTAATTTGTTCAGAATTGACTTCCGAATCGATCGCACCATGTTTTAATATAGGTTATATTTTTTCATTTTTACTAGCCCATGTCTAAATTATTTATAATACAATATTTGGCGCGTACGCCGCCCGCAGCAAAAAAAAACGAATCGGTCATTGACACGTAGGTGCGGGCGTAGCGCTTGAACGTTCGTAGATAGGTCACCTCCAAACTAATGTTGAATAACTTTTAGACTATTAATTTTTTGGACGTAATTTATGTATATTTTAATCGTATTCTTGTTTATTTTTTTTAAAGGGGTGTACCTATGAGGTTTTTGGTCAATTCATTAAAACGTTGTATATAGATCAACTTCAAAGTGTATAAATCTCATCAAAGCCAGCCAGCTACAGCCCTGGCGAATAGTGGCGATGCTATATAGTGGTGACTTTTGTGTTCGCCTGTGATTGTGGCGATGGCGTAGCCAATCTGACTGACGGATAGGAAGATTATTATTATCACATTTTACTTATGGCGCTCTTTCCAAAGACATTTACATATAGATAATACCAATACATTGCAATCTGTGAGAACGAGTCTAGTAGATTGTAAAATAAATGAGGTAGGCACTTAACAAATTCTTAACATGTTAATTTAACGTCATCGCTGTATGATTAACTTGTTTTAATGGATTAGATGTGTAAATGCTTATAAATTAAATCATTATGCATTAAAGAAGACTTTTTAAACGAGTTAATGCACGAGCATTTTAAAGGTAGAGTACTTATTACACAGCAGGGGCTAAAGAACTTTATATTAAACTTTTTTCGTTTTAAAAACGAAAAATTCACCGCGAAATTTATATCAATTTGAACTTAGAAAATATCAATTTGATTTTGCATTTATCTTTTGCCTGTAAATCTATTTCTCCGTTACAAACAATAAAAAATAAATTTAAGTATATTAAATCTTATTTAATTATTTTATGTGTTGTAAACTTTTTTTTTATTTTTTTATATCATAGGGGGCAAACGGGCAAGTGGTACACCGAGAGCGCCCTACCACCATGCTATGGTTTCCTCACAATGTTTGCTCCAAACTAAAAGTAAAAAAAAATGAACAAATAAATAATACTCAAAAATCAGGATTAAGGACTAACTGCAGTAGGTGCATTATGTTATAGTTTGAACACTCGTAATAAAAAAGTTCGTTTTTAATGGTAAAGTTTTAAAATACAAAACTACAATAGATATAACTCCAAAACAGACAATAACCATAACAGCCATCGGGTTTTGTTCGTTAAGACATCACATATAATTAAGGTGTGGAACTCGGCCTCACTAAAACACATAAATCATAACAATTTAATGCGAGACAGGCCTTTCTTGCGCCGCGCCGCCACAAAATCGTTTTTTCTTGAGTTACGACTCGAAGCATCTGCGCCCGCTCTCCGCTTTAACGCGGAATGGCTTGAAAATTGACAGCTTTATATATATAAAGAAAAGGGATCTCTTTGCAAAAGTACGAGCTGCATGGGAGACGATGGTAAATAAATTCATCGCACGTCTGCAAAGGCAAAGCCAATCCTGGATGAAAGGGTTGTGTTTCAATAGTTTTATGTGTATACCTTGCAGTGTTCGACGCTTGGTTTGCTCGAGTTTGACTTGTGCCATGATTAAAACATGAAGGACAATAAGAAAACACTTCAACCTATAATAACGATCCAATAAAGAATATCTTCAGAGAAATGGGAATATTGTAAAACAACAACAAAAAAAAAATTTAGCTCTAGCTGTTTCCCCATAACTTCACTTGCGTAAAGAAACCCCTGGAGAAGGCTTTGCATCTAGAATCATTCGGGATAAAAGGATATTATTTAAAGACGTAAATTGCTTTTAACTATACAAAATAGCTGTTTGCCCCCGGTCCCACGGTACCTACTACTGGAACTTTTGAGTTTCATTAGTATTATATTTTATTTTGTTTAGTATTATATTATTTGTGGTTTAATCAAATTTTACCATTGAACTAGTGATAAAGTATCGATCAACTGAAACATAGATTTTCATGTCAACCTCGTAAAAATTCACCGTCGCCCTCTTTTCGTAACACGCCAAAAGAAGAATCTTTACTAATAAAATGCGACAGTGAGTTTGTTTGTTTGTTAAGCTTTCACGGCTAAACAGCTCAACCGATCACCACGAAGCTTTGCACACGTTGTCAGGGGTATAGAGAAGGACATGGGTACTTTTTATCCCGTAACTCCCGCGAGAACTCTGAAATTACCGCGGGTGGAACCGCTGGGCACAGCTAACTTTATAATTAAAACAGAGGACAGATTTGTACAATCTTTATTTACAAAGTAGATTCTTATTTTACTTATTTATTTTACTTATTTATTTTATTTATTTATTTATTTACTAATTAACAAACATTGTAACAACTTGGCAGTGCTACATAAACCTTTTTAGGTTTTTCCGTGCACCGACACACCCGTCGTTATTCGTATATTGGTATAATATAGGTAGGTATATAGGTTTAATTATAAAATTATTCTTAGAGTTGCTTCCTGAGCCTAGCTTTCCTAGAGTTGAGTCCTGGATATTAATTTCCAGGTAAAAAATACACGGAAATATAGTATACTAGCTGTACCCCGCGATTTCACCTCGCGGAGGAATTCCGGGATAAAAAGTATGCAATGTCCTTCTCTATCCTACTCTGTATGTAAAATTTCGTTATTATCGGTTTCTCGTTAAAACGTGAAAGCGTAACGAACAAACAAACTCACTTGCGCATTTAGAATAATTAAGGATGTGATTTTACGTCATTTCTCGACTATACTTTTTCCGTTCTTCTTGAACATATCTACTACAGTTTTAATGTGGAAATTTAATGCAAATTTTATGTTATTCGACGTTTTGCTCATTGTCAGATTTTCGTTATTATAAATCACAAGCGCAAAATCAGATTTCACACTCATTACACAATTAAATTCAATTAGTACTTCAGTGGTTTCAATTTGTAGTTAGTTACTGTATAAAACCTAACTGTCCAATTCAATAAAACATTTAAAACAAGTTGTTTTCTATATTCAAGAGATAAAAACGTAGAGTACTATTTCATATGTTAGACTTCAACGCACTCGATTATGTGACTTCGCTGAGTTTACAACTTTTAATTTTCAGTATTGATTTTGCCACGGCCAGTTGAGTTGAGTAAGATCATTCTTGAATCGGTACGAAAATCTATATGTTTTTATGACAATTGGCATAATATGTAATGTAATATATGGTGTGTGCAACAATTTTTACGTAGTATATATCATAGAAATCTGTCTGTACATCTAAACGTGATAAGGGATTAAAATAACAAATTTCAACGTATGATTACTTTGTACACTTGTACTTAGAAATTATACAAAGATACAATATTTCAGCCAGTGTCGATGCAGGCACCTGATTTTTTAGATACATAAGTAAGATTGTTTAAATTTTTATGCATTGCTAATTATAATTCGAGCTTTATTCAACACTAGACTCTGGCGGAACTATCATCAGCGTTGCAACTTGCAATTTCTTACGACAAAAACTGCATTTGTCTCATGGGACTGATTCTGCAAGTAGGTACTAACTAATAAGTTTGAAGTTTTATAAATTATGATATTAAGACCTTTTTCCTATTCTAAGTAAATAATATAAATTTCCATAAATATTGTATCTTTGTCTATTACCCGTATATGATTATTAATCTTGAGTGTGAATGTTTAAATTTCGTGTTGCTTTTTTCCTTAACATTCCACAGACACAGTTCGTGATTAACATAAGACGTTATTAGAAAAAGAATGTAATTCTATTAACCGATGTTATGTGCGATAAATCACGTTTTACGATATATAATTTTATAAATATGAAATAACGGACGCGCCAGTGGTCACATGGCTAATGAAGACATATGGATCATTGATGCCTCGATACGCTCATTTACGCGCCGCGGTAAAAAAATAATCGTAGCGACCGTATTCGAAATTCAATTAAAAATAATAACTTTTTATTATACGAGTTAATAATACCGAACTTCGCAACTTTTTATTCGACAAGTTATTGGTTTTTTAACGGATTTTCATCTGGTTCAAAGCATAATATTATTAATTGCAAAACATATTTTAACAAACCAACAAATCCCTTTTACGTATTTTTTTAAATATTTCAACACAATTATATAATTTTATTAATGGTATCAGCACCTTTTCTTCTTATGACCTTACACACGTTGTGCATTTATATAAATACTTATATTACCTATTATGAAATTCAAAGGATGGAAAATCATTGAAACTTACGGCCGCACTCAGAGCCGTTTTAATGATTACTTGGTTTTAAGAAAGATTTTAAAACAAATCTTTACTTAAATTTAACTAATCATTAAAACAACTGAGTGCGGCCGTTATCCCTTAGAGAGAAACGGAAAAGGTCTTTAAATCTTAGGATAAATTATTTTTTAAATTATCCTTACATATTATAAAACACAGTTCTCCGCCGCGTCTTTCTGTTTGTATGTCTATCTATTCGCTATAAACTCATAAACGACAGAACGGATTTTTACGAATAGATAAAGTGATTCATGAAAAAAGTTTAGGTATATAATTTGTCAAGTTTTTGTGTAAATTGGTCAAAATATAACGATAGTTGCCGGTAGTGTCCGTAAAAGTCAAGTCGCCTACGTTGTCAGGGGTACAGATAAATACATAGGGTACCTTTTATACCGGAATCCACGCGAGAACTTCAAAATTACCTAACGGAGATGAACCCGCCGGGAACAGCTAGTTTGATGTATAAAAAGCTCAAATTTTATGTGGAGGTAAAGTTAGCATCAAAAAGAGCAAAAACGATGGTATTTTTATAGCGCTATTTTACATCATCCGAAATGAAACTGAAACAACCAAAATCAATTACGTTTACACTATTGAGCCGTTACCAATCAAAATCGTACCTACGCATAGTGCTAACAGTAGCCCACCTTACCTCGTTTGGTAAACATCCTCAATACTTTTTTCTATAGCCTAACTTAAAAAAAAAAAACATTGTTGTCAGTGGATCCGTCTCACAAGTCCCGATATAAATGCTCGGAGATCCGAATGAAATAATTTCCACACTAATCCTAAAAATACATCGACCATAAATAATCACTAGTATTGCCGTCTGTCCAAACCCTATTAGATTTAGTTGGGAATCCCTGAATATTGGTATCGATAATATTATTAGATGTATTCTAAAACTTATATAGAGTTTTTCTGAGATGTATGAAGTATTTTTTAAATAATATTGATTAAAAACTTTTAAAAGTTTTCCCAATAAAATCTCTAAGATTCTGCTGTTTTAATAATTAACGTTTTTACATTAGTGTGTGGATGATTTTTTAGAAAAAGCACTGATATACGACCGAAATATGAGATAAAAGTTTGTCTCTATGGTTGTCCCTTACAAAGGGTGGGATCTGATATTTTTAAATTGGATTAACTTTTAGCTATTTGAATTATATTTAGTAAGCTCAAGTTTTGTTCAAGATCCACGAGCTTTGAGACGACAAGTTAATAGCTATTTCAGTCGCCCATAAATAGATTAACCGCCGCACTCAGAGTCGATTTTAATGATTACTTAGTTAAGTATAGATTTTTAAAACAAAACTGTCGCAATCAGACAAGTTTAATAAATTAATGTTAGTTGGCATTTAACTAATTAAGTTACATCTCATTAAATGCCAATTAACATTAATTTACTGAACGTCTCTGATTGCGGCAGTTTGGTTTTAAAAATCTATACTTAACTAAGTAATCATTAAAGTCGACTCTGAGTGCGGCCGTAAAAGAGTTATCGTAAGTAAACTGACACCATATTGTATATTATGCTTAAAGTCGTCATATAATCGCATTAGGTTAGCCTGTAAGGATTATATGGTTTTTGAAATAAATAAATAACAAAATACATCGATATCGATAAAATAATGTTTCTCATCATCACTCGCAATTCTTTCACTCGCTATAGGCCTAAGAACATTTGGGTAGATTAAAAATATATCTTTTAAGGTATTACTTAAGTTATTATTAAAATATGTGTTATATCTACGTTTTATGCCTTCTCGTAGGGCCGTGCCCTCGAACATTCAGCACCGTTAAATATTATAACTGTCTTTATTTTTTTTATATCTGACCTCACATTTCCGACACAACGAATTACGCTTTAATCTACTTAAACAAAATAAATGTGTTCTCGTGATATGTTTACAAATTGATGATTTCATTTATATACGTAGACTATTTTGAAGTATCCGCGATGGGCGATGTAATATAATTTTTTTTTTCTACACTCATCAACATTTGACAACACTCTTGTGATAAATATATATATTTTTTTTTATTTCAAAAGAAATTTTGCTAATCCGTTTAAGAAACTAAAGTCTTATCAAAATAATAATTATGTACTATAATTAGTTAAATTAAAAAAGACGGTAATCAATAAGTGATCGATGTATCCTATTGTGTTTAAAAATACTGACTAATTTATACTAATATTATAAAGAGCAATATTATATAAATTCTAATGTGTTTGTTTGTTGTTTTTTGCGTTTTCATGCGTTAACTACTCAACTCATCATCTTGAAGTCAAAGTTAAGTAATTTTATTCAAATTTGTGAGTTTTATGTATGACTCTTTTTGAAGTCAATAAGATTAGCTACAACAATAATTATGACAGTACTCATAAAATATCCGCATGTAATTGTGTTGTCAAAGATACGGAAGAGGACATTTAGGTGACTTTTATCCTCTTTCCGAAATTAACGCTGGTGGAACCGCGGAGAACAGCTGATGATAATAAATCTGCGATTACCTTTTATTTATAAATTGGCAATAATCCTACTAATATTACAAATGTGAAAGTGTGGATGTTTGAATGTGTGGATGTTTGTTAGTTACTCAATCACGCAAAAACGGCTGAACGGATTTGGATTAAATTTGGCATGAACGTTGTCAGGGGTACAGAGAAGGACATAGGGTACTTACTTTTTATCCCGGAATTCCCGCGGGAACTCCGAAATTACCGTGAGTGAAACCGCGGGGCACAGCAAGTTAATAATAAAAAAATTGACATAGTGAATTCTTTTAATTTAGTAGACTTGCTTTAAACCTACCACTATAACACCTAGAACCTTTTACAATATCTAACAATACGCAGAAATGTGATAGTCTTACATTTTTTTTTTAATTACTGTGATCCTGAAACAAGCGCATGCTGGCGCATACTTACTTGACTACCTTAAACCACAGACAATGGGTATATGTACGTACTATACTAGGTAGTACCTTGAGCCATCCTCGAACAAACTAAGTACACACTAGACCGACGCGTTTTCATGCTTACCTTTGGTCACATTCCGGTATTTAGACATACCTATATTTCATTCATTCATATAAGCAAAGCAACTTGTATACAAAATTGTTATAATAAAAAGGGACAAAATCCTTATTTTACAAACAGGGCCAAACACGCCCTATTCTATTCTGTAAGCAGTTAATTGAGCAATATAATTTGACACCTCACGGCGTAGTGAATAGCCAATTATTAATATGGACTCTTGATTAATTGTGATATCAGCATTTAATTTTCGTGTTAACACTCGCGCTGCGCCGCCGAGTCGACGCGCCCGACGCCATTGTGCGCCGTATACCTTTGTGTGCCGTGACGTTTCAATTTTGAATAAATTAAATTTCGAACGCTTCATTTTTTTAATACGTTTTGACTTTGGCAGCACTAAGAAATAATATTGTGGCCGGTACTACAAATGATTGTCGTTTTTCAGCTAAACTATTACAATCGCTTTCAGCATGCTTATACATAGGTATACTAGCTGTCCCCCGCGATTTCATCCGCGGTAATTTCGGAGTTCCCGCGGGAATTCCGGGATAAAAACTATCCTATCTTTTAATTTGGACCATATTATAAATGGTTACAAAATTTTATCAAAATCCGTTCAGTAGTTTCGGAGTCCATCGCAGACAAACAACGTGACACGTGATTTATATATATTAAGATAAGATTATGTATAGATACAGATGATCAATTTAGCATTAGTGTATTTTTAGCATTTGATTGAATTATGTCGGCCTACTAGTATTACTACTACTTACAATAATTAATTAAAGTTTTGTAAGTTACGTAAAACATGACACCGAAGTTCAATTGATCTATTGAATTAAGAGTAGGTACCTAACTTATTAACCAACAGTTATTCGATTTATTTGACAAAGATAAATATGATACGACGCAGAGGGAACACACTTTATCACTCGCTAGTAGGTACCTACTTACCTGATGTTCGTTGGCGTAAAGGTTTCATCAAGAAGCGCGTGAGTGTGCAATTCATTTAATTAAACCCCATTGGGTTCAAGGTGTTATTCAAACGTTTAATCATGTAGCGACGAGTCAGCTGGCATTCATTTATTAATTTAATGTCGAACTAAAAAAATTACAAAATTTTTACTAACGTTCCGGTTTAAAAACATAATTAGCTGTGGTCTGTGTGAATATCGGCATTCCCTCAGTAATTTCTGGATAAAAATATCCTATGTGTATCTAATATATGCGTGCCTTTGATCAATCCGTTTATGTGTGATTGTGATGAGATCTAAACAACCGAACATCTTCACAAAAACATACGCATTTATGTATATATATTTAGATAACACCAGCTGTGACCCGCGGTTTCACCCGCTTGAGTTTTGGAATTCCCGCAGGAACTCCAAAGTAGCCTAATTTACTTATAATATCAGCTGATTAGCAGTGAAAGTCCCGTCAAAATCGCTACAACCATTTCGGATATTCATCCGTGTAGGTAGGTACCTAAGTTTCGTAGTCCTGACAATAAAGAATAAAAAAGAAAATAATTATCCAATTTGGTGCAGTCGTCTAGAAGTTATGCGATCACATGGGTAAATTTCGTCGATTCTTTTTATTTATATAGAAGATTAGAGTTTAAAAATCAATGAAACAATTGTAAATATTATATTAAAACACAAATAGGTGAATACCATGTTAATATAGGGTGCAATAAAAAAATTGGTTCTAGCTACTGGCCAATACGCTGATCCAATTATCGCTTTTATGGTGCCAATTCGGAAGATGGCCGCACGCTTACCAACCAAATTTGAATTTCAAACGATTATCGCGTTCGAATCAATGGACTCGTTCTAATTTTATTATTCGGTTGTTAGGATTTAACTTAAGAGGTTGTATAGTTTATGAATAAAATTTATAGTATTAAAAAAAAACTTACGTTTTGTTTGTATAGGTTCTCGCATGTATTGTAATTATTCAAATAACATGACGCGTTATAAGAATTTACTTTTATTGAACATTAAAATATCGTCTTAACCACAATACTAATGCGTTTTTAATCATGTGACGACTTTGCCCACCTTTCTCACTCTGTTCACTCTAATTACATACAAAAATTACGTACGAACTGCTAGACACCTGCCCCACGAAGATAGAGTCGTTCACGCATTCTATAAATTGGATATTTTTAATCATATAAGGGGCAGTATTTTAAGATACTAATGATTGTAATGATCTAGTTATCATGTTATTAAATATATACCTACCTACGTATAAACTGCGGAGATAATATGTGGTACAGAGATTACACGATTCCAGCATGGTCAAACGCATGCTGCATATAGTCAATGAGTATAAAGCATGGAAAATTTCTAAAATTGGATTTTTTTTAATTGTGTAGTTTTACAAATAAATTTAAAAAAACTAATTCAAACCAACGAACGCTAGAATTGGCCCCCATTTACTAAGTACAGGGTCTAATATTATTATCTTAATCTACTATCCGTTATAAGCTTCCTGCACCAAGATCAAGACAAAAAAAATTACTATCATGAGGTACGAGTAGGTACTTTGTCCATCAAGATCTCATCCACTGGTTGATTTAAAAGATGAATAGGTTTGTTACGATTAACGGCCGCACTCAGAGTCGACTTTAATGATTACTAAGTTAAGTATAGATTTTTAAAACAAAACTGCCGCAATCAGACAAGTTTAATAAATTAATGTTAGTTGGAATTTTACTAATTAAATTACATCTCATTAAATGCCAATTAACATTAATTTACTGAACGTCTCTGATTGCGACAGTTTTGTTTTAAAAATCTATACTTAACTAAGTAATCATTAAAGTCGAGTCGGCGGTAATTCTTTCTTCTAAATTTTTCTATACCTATTCTTGTTTTTCTTATTGTTTTTAATGCACGTTTGTGTGCAACTTTGATTTGAACCGATTTTTACTGTTTCTATTATTCTATTATAAAAAGGAGGATAACTTGAAAACGGTTTATATTTTCTTTTTGTAATAAAAATAATTATTTTGTAATTTTTCCAATAGAGACATTATATATAATACCAGATATTTTTTTCATTATCTGCTTAGAACTGTACCAAGTTGGCGTAATATCTTTTATGACCATTCTTAATACCACACTTAGGTACGTCTTGTTCACGGTTTAGGAGTTTGATCATACCTAATAGCATAGCAGCCGAATCAATTTCATCCACGCGAACAGATCGTTAAAGTTGTATTCGAGCTGTTTCGAGTCGCCCGACGCGGCGTGAGAACCTCTCGTTCATTCAATCATTCGTTCACTCACTAAGCGCTAAACGGGTCCGGCAAGGTTCGACACAATTTGACACATTCTTGTGTGAATATTATTTGGCGATTGAATTCGTACGTGTTTGTCTGTCTTTAGAGAACTAATAACCTAATAACTTTAAAACGAGCAATTCTTGTAGTCTATAACCTATAGGTTATTGGTAGATACAAGATGAACTTTCAAGTGCGGCCGTAAGACACCAGCAACGTTGAAGTAGGTATGGTGTCTCTACACTTATTGCTTTCGCAAGTCTCAACTGTAGTCTCTCTGTAAGTGTAGTCTCGTTCCCATATTAATTTGGACCTCCTCATTCCGTCACTGACAGCTGTTAATGACCAACGATCCGTCCAAACAGTCGTGACACGTACCGAGACAAAACATGCTCTCGAGTGAAAAGAAATAATCATTTCGACCACTGTCACATGTTATTTTATGCAAGTATTGTTATTAAATTGAATCAATTTGGTGATGCTGAGAACTAAAGAGTTCAACGACATTAACCAGAGACAATGTACCTATATAATAGAATTTAGTCCATATCTTACCTATAAACCTAACTGACTTTTAAAGGAACCGCCATCAGTTTTCTCCGTAGAGTATGTAACTACTTCATTTTTATTTACCTAGGCTGTTCATTTTTAAAATTACTGTATTTATTTATTCCGTTTTGATGTTCTTTATTTTAAATTTAAATATTGTTTTTTTTTATTGCTGGTTTTTAAACAGTTCCGATTCCGTTTTTAGACTTGAGAACCATCAAAATTATTATTTTCATTGTTATAACCAAAATAAACTGATTGTCAGCTAGGACTTCTAATTTATTCACTGAAGACACAGTATCTGTACTCTTTATTGAAGAGGTAGCTGGAGGTCGGGGAACCCCCCTTACCTATTACCTATCTTTACGTACTTATTACATTTCAAATCCATCTAGAGCTCCCAAAACATTTTGATCTAGCTTAAATTATAGGTATTTATTTCTACTGCACTCTCCAAATATACTCTATTAGGCCTCTAACAGGGGTAAACTAGGGCCACTCGCTACTAAAATATCTTCTGAGATATTTCATATCATATAACTCAATATTAGGTACACTATGTAAAAGCGGGTAAATATTATTCTATGATGAAAATTCTGTAGCTCTTTGACTTGTTACCAGAAAGTTGAATAGGAAAGTGCCAAAAAAGGGCAATTTTTGACCGTTTTTTAAATGCTTAAACTCTGTTATATTAAGCCTATTTTCAAATACTGTCGAATTGTCATGAAAGTTAGTATTTAACTAGACATATTGTTATTTACTTAATTTTACATAATATTCTCCTGCCAATTTGGTTTTAAATGAAAACACTTAAAACACATATTTCATAGAGGGTGGTGGGAACTGGGAATTAAACTGAACAGTTATTGACCAAGTATTTATTTTGAATGACATAAATAAAATAGAGAAGGTCATATGAAAAATAGTCTTTTTCGTTATGTTTCGGGGCTCTAAAGGCCCTGTTAGTGGTAACTACAGTAACAAAACAAAATAATACCTACGTCATCTTTTAAAATCCATAAACAATTGCATTGTTTCGTTTGTCAAAAGAGAAAACAAAGGGTACCAGCTACACATTAGACCCGTCTCGCTCCCACTCGCGACGTGAAAACGGCGCCTTCTCTATCAATATGACATGTTAATAAAGCCTTTGCGCTGCCGTTGCCCCGCCCTTCCCTTCGTAGATGTCTTCACGTTTTATTTTTGCTATAGTTAAGTAATGTTTTAAACCTTATTGCTTCACATGCGTATAAAAATTTCATCCAAAAAGTGGCGTCGATACCAATTGTCAGATTTTTTATCGAATACACATAATTTATACCTATCATAGTTACGGATGCCTGGAAGAAATTGCTTTTCAGCAATAAGTACGCCCTTTTTGTTGCCTACTTTAGTTATATTTCTATGCATTCTTATTATCATGGTAACAATAAAGAATATTTGATTGATTGATTATTATTGAAACCTACACTATAAAGCTGTTACTTAGCTTACAGATTTTTCAAACATTTCATTTTCGTGATAATTTTTTTGAGGATGTTTTTGAATCGCTATATCAATAGTATAAATCGAACATACCTTCGAATTGTAACCTAAACAGTAAACACAATCCTTATCAATGACAGCACCTTTGGTAAGTATAGTGATTATAGTGAACCTGACTGCCACGTCGTCGTTTGCAGTTTCGATTCAGATTCAGGTAATTTCATTATTTAAATTACCTATGCTTGCGCACAGAATAATTATTTATTCGAAATTCAAATTATTCGAATATTACCTACATACAAGATTCTTTACTTTTTAATTTCATAAATCTTAAAAAAATACAGTAGCGTAATAAATTTACATTTAAATTTAGTGTGACTAAACTGTAGCCTTCGAACTACATATAATCAAACTCGCGCATTGCTCGAAACTATAACGGAACCATGGATCTAAAGACACAATCAAAATATAAAATCAAAATTATTCTTATATCCATACATGATGTCTCTATCGAGCCACGTATCAATCACGCATCACCGGTCGGCGAGTGTATAAAAAAGTCGATAATACGTTGTTCTTTATTAATGTTATCACGTGTTGGATTTCTATTACTACATTAATCTGGATCTATAGGGGCTGGCCAGCGGAGGCGTGCGCTCGTTTGCTCTAACTACGTTTTAATTACGGACGACCAACGAAATGCGGCTGAATCTTGCTTGATAATAATTACAGAGTTCGCGCCTTCCTTGGTGCTGCGTTCACACCACCTCCGTCAGCTGTTTAGCACATGCATAGTTTGAACGGGCAACTTACTAAGTTGAGTACCTTATTAATCTTTTTTAAGTGATAACATCTTTAACATCGTTTTGATTTGAAAATCGATAATAATACATATTATAATCGAATCGATAATATAATAATATAAAGATGTAAAGAGGCATGAGGAGAGGGTGGTTTTAAGCACTTTTTTTACCAATACCTAATAAATATAATATGTTTTTGTTGTTACAAGTATGTACTTCTTTGAACACATTTAGTATCTAATTGTAAGAAATAGAGATCACGCATGATGAAACAGGCGCGCATCTACGGGGGAGTTTGAATGCTGGGGGTGGGGGCATGACTAAATTAGGTACTTTAATCAGTCCTTATAATCTCTGATCCTGTAAATTCTAAAAATTTCGTGGTGCAACCAAAATCCCCCCCCCCCCCCTCCCAATCCTCGATCCGCTCCGATCCGATCTGTAATGAAGAAGAAGACTAAACACGACGTGTGGATTTGTTGTACCATACCTATATCACCATGGCTCTTGTTATCAATTGCTTTAAAAAAAATCTTACGGTCTCACTCAGAGTGGTTTTAATGATTACCTACTTATTTTTAGTACCTACAGATTTTTAAAACAAAACCTGCGCACTCGCAGCGTTCGCAACGTTCATTACATTAATGTTAATTGGCATTTAACTAATTTTAAAATTAATTCGGTAGATGATAACTAAATATCTCTGCGGCAGTTTGGTTTTAAAATCTGTACTTAAAATTAAGTAATCATTAAAACAAATCTGAGTGCGGCCGTTAATGTTAGTATCTATCACGTGAACTTACCGCCGCACTCAGAGTTGACTTTAATGATTACTTAGTTAAGTATAGATTTTTAAAACAAAACTGTCGCAATCAGAGGCGTACAGTAAATTAATGTTAATTGCCATTTAACGAGATGTAACTTGATTAGTTAAATGCCAGCTAACATTAATTTATTAAACTTGTCTGATTGCGGCAGTTTTGTTTTAAAAAGCTATACTTAACTAAGTAATCATTAAAGTCGACTCTGAGTGCGGCGGAATAAGAAGCGTTGCACAGAACCCGTGATCAGAACGAACAAACAGTAGGTAACGTGTATTTTATTGTGTCGGTATGTGTAGGATATGCATGTGTTTTAGTATGTATTATGAGTAAATTGCATCTTTATGTTTTAGTTATTAATTATTAGTGTCTAGTATTAAGTATATTAATTATTGTTTTGTTTGCACACCCCATCTTCTATATCTCTCTGTCTACCCAATGGTTAACTGGTAGAGAATGCCGCAAGGCATTAAGTTCGCCATTTGTATACACTGTGCAATAAAGAATAAATAAATCAATAAATAAATAACGTAAGTATACAGCAGTACAAGAAGATTACATTACACCGAGCGCGTTGCTTTGTTCCTATATTTTTGTAATTAATCGTAAACAGATTAATCTAGCTCGGGTCAGTTTTGGAAAGAAACTAAACCCAAAACCATTGTCTATGAACTTTTGTGCGTTATGTAAGCAGTTTCCAAAATCCTGTATCAAAATACAATTTATACGTATACGTGAAAATAGAAGCGTTGGGTAAAGGTAGGTAGGTACATAATATGTTTTCACGACGCCGCGCGCCGCTCGAGCGTCCGAGCGAGGGCGCGACGGCTATCATTACTGTCGTATGGGCATTGAACTAATTAAGTTACATCTCATTAAATGCCAATTAACATGAATTTACTGAACGTCTCTGATTGCGGCAATTTTGTTTTAAAAATCTATACTTAACTAAGTAATCATTAAAGTCGACTCTAAGTGCGGCTGTTAGACATCAATAAGCAATAATGTGTTGAGCTAGCTGTTGACCCACATTGGAAATTTTTTAGTAAATCGTGTTTTAAAATTATAGCGCCATTTAGTGTCAACATTTTGTGATGTTCCACATATTGTTGATATTTAAACAATGTAATAAGGTAAACACATAATTAAAAAACGCTCTAAAACTCTCAATAAAGCGTTCGTATCAATAATTTAATTTTGTGGGTTAACATATTAATGCTTATATTGGCGTCCAATTTTTATTTTTCCTCTGCAGTGGCGCCCTCTCTGGCCCTCTTTAAAGTTGCTACATTTCTTAGATGGGATTTTCATGCACAGAAATAATATAATAGTATAAATACTGTTTACATGATAGCAATTAATTTTAAGCTACCATTATGTACCATTGGAGTGATTAGGGTAACAAAATGTGAAGTAAAATGACTTCATTTGTAAAAAAGGCAATTCGACTGAGACTGTACCAAAACTACCTCGGAAACTATACCATTCGCATTGGGCGAATTTGAAGATGTGACAGAAAAACGTGTGTGAACAGGATAGATTAAGAGCCAGCGTTCCGCAGACTTACGGTATAGTAGCAAGCTCCATATTAATGCAAGGTATACTACTTCACCTGCCATAGTTGGAATGGGTATTCACTATTCCCATCGCGGGTTACTTCGGGCGTGACAAGAGGTCAAAAAGCTTCAAAATTGACTCTTATAACGTTATTACAGCATGTCTGCCGTTTTAATATCTTAAAATATACATAATATAATTTTTTTCACCGAAAAATTTAATGGCAGACACTTATTCCGGTTCCTGTTATCTAATATATAAAATTCTCGTGTCACAATGTACGTTCCCATACTCCTCCGAAACGGCTTGACCGATTTTTATGAAATTTTGTATGCATATTCAGTATGTCCGAGAATCGGACAACATCTATTTTTTATCCCCCTAAAGGGAGTTCCTGCGGGAATTCTGAAACTCACGCGGGTAAAACCGCGGGGCGCAGCTAGTATTTTATAGAATTTTAAAACCTTAAAATTTTATAAAAATTTACGTTATTTCAGCAAAGCTGAAAATGATATATGATATTTATATTAATATTAAATACATATATTTGAAAAGGCAAACACAGGTCGGTTCTGACATACGGGCAGACCAAAATGTAGAGAGGTCAATTCTGTACATTGAATATATATTCAAAATTAATATTGGAGGATGAATGGTGATCGATACTGATGCCAAAAATGCATTCAGTAAATTTTTTGTCTTTCTGTGTCTGTCTGTCTGTCTGCCTGCCTGTACGTATGGGTCAAAAACTACTGAAGGGATTTTAACCAAACTTGGTACGATTGTAGTCCATACTCCTGGGCAGGTTATAGGCTATATAACATAACTCTAAGACACATAGGAGCTGAGCAGTGACGATAAAGTTGAAGCAAGTCGGATGAAAATGCGCTTTCGAGCTCTTATCCTCGCATACGTTTACTCAATCACGCAGAAACGGCTGAACGAATTTGGATGAAATTTGGCATGCACGTTGTCAGGGTTACAGTGAAGGACATAGGGTACTTTTATCCCGGAATTCCCGCGGGGACTCCGAAATTACCACGGGTGAAACCGCGAGGCACAGCTAGTTTTAAATATTTTAACCATATTTCGTATCGCGCTGATTATTTTTAAAGATGACGTTTCAATTCTTATTTAGAAAATAATATATATTCTTCAATCTTTAAAATAATCAGCGCGATACGAAATATGCCTAAAATATTAATTTAAAATTTGACGTTTAGACGTGTGACGTTTGGTTTTGTTTTGGTAATGTCGTTATAAAATAGCGCGATCGGCCTCCTGGAGGATGCATTTGAAAACACGAGGTTGTTGTCAGAAAAATGCGTAGTCACTGTAGGTACATTAGCCTATCGAATCATGTGATGGGGGTGCTACGTGCTACTGAACCCTGCGAAATGGAACTCATTTAAAACCTTACATTTAAAAATTTAGATTGTTTGTTTGTTTGTTTGTGTGCTTTATTGAACATAAAACATAATTTAACATACGAGATTGAAATCAAAAAGATTTGTTTTGTACAAAGGCGGACTTACCTATAGACTGTAGAAAATATTGATGGCAGGAAATAGAGGAGAGAAAGGAGGCAATGCCGCAATGATGAAGTATAAATAAATGTAAAAGTATGACGGTCTTCTACTTCAATACAGGGTGGAAATTTGAGACGGGTCAGTAAGGGCAGCTTTGCCGTATATACATAGTAGACCTGGACCTATTTTCTTCGCAGAAATGAGTTAATATCAGTCACAGTTATATTCCTCAATCTAAAGAGATAACAATCGGTAAAAATACGGTCTCTGCGTTGAAGCATCAGCGATATGCAATGCCATCTAGCGGCTAGTAGTAGTAGAAATGTTACTAACTACAGCAGCAAACGAAACGTTTTTAAAGTATTTCCCGCAAAGATGGTGTTATTTTGTCAGAATCATAAATAAAAAAAAATACAAGTACCTAAAGGTAATTATTTTTAATAAAAAATAAATATTATTACAAAATAAAGAATTATTATTGTTATAAAGTTTACGATACATTATTTGTGCCATTTCCATTAATAAAAAAGAACAAGAGGTTATTATCCTTCTAGCCTCCACAAATCTCACGGTCCTCTTCTTCTTCTTTATAGCTAGGGAGCTGGCGGCAATAGGGTACTTGCATGAAATTTATAATAAGAAATTGCGTCAATATTTCAAAAATAGAGCCTTAGAAAAGCGTTATCGTGAAAGATTTACTAAAAAAATTTCAATAGTTTCCAAAATATTCAACTTTTAATTTTGTGAAACGGAACGTTGCAACGAAACACCAATCACAGCCAAGCTTGACACATGACGTCACTTTTATTTTTTTAGGAAACATTTACCTCTTTCAGAGAAGGCAAAAGAAACTAAGTGCTTATAGTCAACGCATATTTTCCATTTTCTGAAGTTTTTTACTTTAAAATGCATCGGTAAGATGCATTTCGATTCTTTACTGGAACTATTGGAAGTAAATCGACACAGTTCAACCTTAATTTCGCTTTTGGGTATTGAAGTTATCTGTCCGTCAGTGTCACATGATCCTGTCAATATGACAGTGACATTTCTATCACAGATTAATAAGGCGTAATTTTGAACAAGTGACGTCATTCCGCGTTTCGGCGGTAAGGTCTAAAGTAGGAACTTTGAAACGCTCTATTTAATTAATTTATGCATATATTTTTTTTCTTTTTCTTGCTTTGTTTAAGTAGGCCATATATCTTTAAAATAGACTGAAAAAAAAATTCATGCAAGTACCCTATTTAGGTTTATGATTTCATCGTCGTTGATACTAAGACGTAATGTAGTCTGGACTTATATTAACTAGAAAAAATAGGTGGTGAGCTCAGGTAGCTCTGATTTTCATTTATAAATAATTTTGAAATTGTAATTTAAAAAAAAACATATTAAGTAAATTATACTATCGTTTCTGCCATCAATTCTATCTTATTAAATTCATTTCATAGATAGTGAAATTAAAGCTGGCAGAAGTCAGGATGGTGGGAGTTTTTCTTAATTCAGCATCTCAGCTTATTTTCTTACAATTATTTTTATAAAAACTCCCACCATCCTGACTTCTGCAAGCTTTAATTTCACTATCTATGAAACATATTTAATAAGATATAATTGATGGCAGAAACGATAATATAATTTAATATGTTTTTACATTTTTTTTTCCAGTCTATTTTAAAGATATATGGCCTACTTAAACAAAGCAGGAAAAAGAAAAAAAATACGCATAAATTAATGAAATAGAGCGTTTCAAAGTTCCTACTTTTGACTTTACCGCTGAAACGCGGAATGACGTAACTAGTTAAAAATTAGGCCTTATTAATCTGTGATAGAAATGTCACTGTCGCATTGACAGGGTCATGTGACACTGACAGACAGATAACTTCAATATCCAAAAGCGAAATTAAGGTTGAACCAAGGAAGTTATAAGTACTACGTTGTACGTAGTACTTATAACTTCCTTGGGTTGAACTGTGTCGAGTTACTTCCAAATACTACTCTCGCCGATGCATTTTAAAGTAAAAAACTTCAGAAAATGGAAAATATATGTTAACTGTATGCACTTAGTTTCTTTTGCCTTCCCCATAGGGGCGTAGCTTAGGGGTAAATAAATTTAACAAAAAAAAAAACCTGTTTGAGTGAACACTGTTGCGTAGACGGAGAAACACTGTGAAGAGTCCCTGTATTGTACAGCACAGGAAAAGGCGACACCGGAATGCACGATACGAGATTGTACGACACCGGAATGTACATCACCGGAATTGGCGACACCGCGTTTCATGGCCTAGCCGGCTTCGTGCTTCGTTTAGTAATATTCAATACAATGTAGGTAGTTTTTAGTAATTGCTGTCTCAAAATGTGACGGAAATTCAAATAACCATCAATCCAAGTTTAATATTTACTGACGTAATTATTTTTATCACTTTAATGAATTGTTGGAATTTGTTGTATTATTCTTTTTTTTTACATATTAATATATCGGGATGTCGTGGCCACATCTAAGAATTGATCAAACAAATGTCACCAAATGTCATCATGTTTTGTCTTTAGCGCATCGCCGGCCGCTACCACGGCACGCTTGCTAATCTCACTCGGCTCACGAGACCTGGGCATCAGTATAAACCTAACCTAATCAATAATGTCGTTATATATGTGTTCTGTTCTGTAACATGCCACTAAACTATCACCTAGCCAAAAGGTTGACTGGTAGAGAATGCCTTAGGCATTAAGTCCGCCTTTTTATAGGTAATTTAAACTAAAATGACACGCCCCACTACTCAATAAGCAGTTTTAGATGTAAGATATTAAAATGTATTGATAAATTTCATTAATATCTCTATAATAGTGTGAGTACGGCGACACTATGCGGCAACTGAGAATGAATGGCAGAATCAGATTTATATGACATGTGTCGTATTGATATTTTAACGGTTGTGCTTGTACGTATCCCGATGGAGGGGCGCGTCATTCTAGCTTAGATGGGCTCTAAGAAAATGTGCAATAAAGTTCTTTTAATTTAAATTAAATTAAATGTCGGGGTACACTACCTTGTAATCAGTTCATGATGTGGCCATGACAGTAATGTTCTCATTACTTTTTACTTACTTCAATAAACACAAATATTTGTGCCCTATTTGGCAATAACTTGATCCAGTATTTAGGTAAGTAACGTAAACGAGCACAATGAAAGGAGGCGTGATTTCATCGACCAAGAGTCGTACAATCCAGTGTCGCGCATTCCAGTGCTGTACATTCCGGTGTCGTACAATATCGTATTGTGCATTCCTATTTCCTGGTTCCCCACTGTGAAGTATGAACTGTGAAAATAATTGTTATTAAATTTAATAATAGGTTATTAAAATATAAATGTAGGTATCGTTATTATGGTTTTGTATGTTCCAGTCAACTTTGCCTGATATAAATTAACTGACAATAAAGCAGTGCAATACATTTTCACACCCAATCGTCACAATGTGAGTGCATAGATATTAATTAGGGGTCTTTATACGATCAGTTCTTATTCAATAATGGGGTTGTTTGCATTCCAGGAGTTTCTTAGACCTGGCGACCATATCGTTTCACCGTCGCAATGAGATGGAAACCAGGATCAACACGTTCGTTAGTAAATGTGATCTAGCCACCAACAATATACAAAAGCTTAAAGAGAGGGTAGGTAGAGATTTATTGTTACATCCTATTTGTTTTCTAGCCAAGAACACTACTATTGAAATACATAGTGCCCAGGCCAGCGACACTCCCTTGAACCAAAGTTACTATGGATTTATGTGCGAACTTCTTTACCAACTTTGGAATACTTAACCAAATTTCTATGACCGAGTCATATATTGCATTGGTATGGTTGGCACAAAATGCTTTCATAGATCGGATCAGCGATTAGTATGGAAGTGCCTACTCTTAAAATGTAGTGATTATTTGCTCAGTGATAGTGCCCGAAGCCATAAACCAAAGAAGAAGTACTATTGAAAATTATCTAATATATAAAATTCTCGTGTCACAATGTTCGTTCCCATACTCCTCCGAAACGGCTTGACCGATTTTTATGAAATTTTGTATGCATATTCAGTATGTCTGAAAATCGGACAACATCTAGTGAATTGGCCAATGGTGTGCCTTTTGGACAATGATGTGCATAAAGATTAAATAAATGGTGGAATTATTGCACTGCCACAATAAATACAGTGAAATGAGAGATAAAAAACAATATAATTATTTATTAATTTCAGGTCAAAGGGTTTGTTGATCACTTGAACTGTGAGCAATCTGAACTGAAGGACCGGTTTCTGAACTGCATGCAACGACTTGAAGAGTACACATATCTTATTACTGACTTTAATATTGCTTGTGAACAATTTGGTGAGTATGTTATTTATAGATTAATCTAGACATGCAGCAACATGTCCAGTTAAGGTTAAAGGAACTGGTGATAGCAGATGTGTGTAATTCCACTTTCACATTTATGTTTCTGATAGACGACCGGATTGGTGCAATGGTCACCATGCCTGCCCGCTAATCAAGAGGTTCCGGGTTCGATTCCCGTTGGGGGTGGACTTTGTGTGATGAACACAGGGTTCCATTTTCCAGTCTGGGTGTGTATATATATTTATAGTATAATACATATATATATGTATTAATATGTGTAGTATATACCACGTTTGCTTGGTTTCCACAACACAAGCTTATAGCTTAGTGTGGGATCAAGTAGATCTGTGTGTTGTGAAGTGGATTATTATTATTATCATTGGATAAGCTCTACACTCTACAGTATAGTATTATATTATCTGTTGCTAAAACTAAAACAATATTTGAGAGAGACAAGCGGACAGTATCCTGAAAAGTGACTTGGTTTTAAGAAGAGATTATAATAGGGTACTTACATGAAATTTATTATAAGAAATTTTGTCAATATTTCAAAAATTGAGCCTTAGAAAAGCGTTATCGTGAAAGATTTACTAAAAATTTTCAATAGTTTCCAAAATATTCAACTTTTAATTTTGTGAAACGGAACATTGCAACGAAACACCAATCACAGCCACGCTTGACACATGACGTCACTTTTATTTTTTTAGGAAACATTTACCTCTTTCAGAGAAGGCAAAAGAAACTAAGTGCATACAGTTAACGCAAATTTTCCATTTTCTGAAGTTTTTTTACTTTAAAATGCATCGGCAAGAGTAGTATTTGGAAGTAACTTGACACAGTTCAACCTTAATTTCGCTTTTGGATATTGAAGTTATTTGTCTGTCAGTGTCACATGACCCTGTCAATACGACAGTGACATTTCTATCACAGATTAATAAGGCGTAATTTTGAACTAGTGACGTCATGGCGCGTTTCGGCGGTAAAGTCTAAAGTAGGATCTTTGAAACGCTCTATTTAATTAATTTATGCACATTTTTTTTTCTTTTTCTTGCTTTGTTTAAGTAGGCCATGTATCTTTCGAATAGACTAAAAAAAAATTCATGCAAGTACCCTATTGACATTGTTTTTTTTTAATTCCTTTTTACACTCATAAAAAAGACAATTTATCGAATTTCAACAGAAGCAACAAGTGTCACTGAAACAGAACCGGTACATGACAATCTGAACACACCAGCACCACCGGTCTCACCGAATCCGAACCCAAACCTCATTGATATACTTAGCGAAACAGTTCAAACTACGATGACGGTGTGCACGGCTCAATGTCCCACAAAGGTATTCAACCATGTCAAGGTTCCAAAAGATCAGCAGAAATTGATTCAATTCTCAAGTACTTCATGCTCATCAGAAAGCGTGCCTGAAGTTAAAGTTGAGCAAACAGTAGAATGTGATGAAAACACTGGCCCTGTTGCCGCGCATGAAACTGCTACTGGTGACGTCATGGATGTCGCGAGCGTAACCACTACTGGTGATGTCACGTTTGCTATGAATGAAACTACAAATGACGATGTCACTGGTGCTGGTACTATAAATGATGACATGGCTGTTGCTACAAATGAAACTGTGACCACTGGTAGGTATACTAATCAGTATAACTATCTGTTTACTGCGGTTGTTCTTGCATGTTTTTCTACAAATTGATCGTGCCACTGACTTGTCCATAGTACAGGGTGTGTAAGGTATTTGAGGACATACTGATATTAAAACTAAATTGCTGATAATAGGCTAGTTTCCTAAATTTTTTTTTTTTTTAAATATTGGACACGTATTTTTTTTTTTTTATGTAACCAAAAAATAACGGAGATATATCAAGTCGAAAGTTCACATGACGTCACGCCTCGCTACAGTTTGTTCGCACGTTATAGCGAGCTGTGACATCACGAGTCCCCCACCCTAAACTTTAATACGCTTTATCTATGCATATTTCCATTATTTTAAAAAAGCAAAAAATACGTGTCTTTTATTTTTTTATTATCTAACTGACGGACTAAATAGAATTTCGATTTTTTTACCCAGGAAACTAGCCTATTCTTACAAAATTTTGTGAAACACAATTATATTTTCTATAGCTAAGTAAACAACTCTTAAGCTAAACAATTATTCAATAAAATAGCCTTCCGCGACAATAACAACCTCAATTCGCTGCCAGCAACGTCTACATGCCTTAATCAAATGATTTTTATTCATTTCGGCCATAAACCTATTAATGGTGGTTTTAACACGATGAGTGCGAAACCAGACCTGAAACACCTTGTCCATGTCTCGCTTACAGTGCGACTAAGAAAAGTACAGACCATAACTTTAATTTGGTTCGGTGGAGGGAAAAGATGAATATCTATATTATATCTAAGATGTGTTATTAAAATATAGTCCTGTGGATACAGGTTTTAATAAGCCCTGTACCGCTACAATGATAGTTTTTTGACCAGGTGTACAAGCACCTTGTACTGCAAGAATGGAACGAATAGAAAAATCACTCTCACTGCGAACGTGTGACCCCTTGGCCACAGTCGCGGCGGTGGCGATGGCGGCAAAAACAAATGGTAGACAACATAAGAAGGAGGCCACAGCTCGCGCCGCTGATAGCTGTGGCCTACCGAGACTGGCCAAGGGGTTAAGGGATTCAAACGTGTTACGGGGATGTTTATTGGTGTCTTTTTCAACAACGCCGCATACGTTAAAATCCATAGGTTTCCGGTCTGGAGAGTTTAGTGGCCATAAGTTTGTGGTCATGCAGATTATCGGAAATCCAATCTTGGGTCGTCATATCTTTGACTGAAGGTGCAGTGTCCTGTTGGAATACTTGCACTCTGTCTGTCTGAGGTTTTACTAGTTTCTAAAGCCTCTATGTAGGCAGCAGCATTCACCTAAAGTCCCTGAGGAAAAAAGTGAGATGGCATGCCGTGTCCTTCATTTCTCACTACGCCCAAAACCACAACAGACGGAAAAAACATCACTTAATTTTCGCACACGTCACTATTTTCAAAATTCACAATTTTGGAAATATTATGGAAAATACCCAAAATACTTGGGGTGCCAACATAAGAAGTTTTTGAAAAGTTGGAGCATTTGGCCTAACTTTTGCAACCCTAGCTCCCCTGCCCCGCCTTCATGTCCTCTCTAGCTAATTTATTTTCTCTGTGCCCTCGCCCAAATCCATTACAGACCCCCTAGCGAAGTTGGCATTCTTCAACAGTTAACGCATAGAAAACGAATGAACGGAGTCGTTATATGTCACGTGGTCTCACTAAACTGGACTTTTGATTGAACTTTTTTCGTGACCACATGACACACCCTTTGTGATTGAGATACGATGTAACAATATAATAATTATTATGATATCATTCTGACATCATTATCGTCATCGTGATAAATTACTCACGCGAAATGCTTTTAAGTGATTTGACTACCAAATAACCGAAGACGTAAGTAACTTTTTTTAAATCTACATCTACACTAATATTATAAAGAGGAAAGATTTGTATGTTTGTACCTAACAAATAAACTCACCGAACGATTTCAAAAACTCTCGCCATTAGAATTTAGAATGCTACATTATTCCTGTGGCACAGGCTATTTTTATCAGAGTTCCTGCAGGGATTCCAATTTCCACGCGGGTGAATCTCCGAAACGGTTGGAACGATTTTGACGGCACTTCCACTAGTAATTAGCTGATGTTATACGGAGTAAATTACTAGGTACTCCGTACTTTGGAGTTCCTGCAGAAATTAAGAAACTCACGCAGGTGAAACCGCAGGACACAGCTAGTCATCAATAAAAAGAATAATACTTGGACATACAGATATTACCTAGAGCGATTGTTTCATTCAAAATATTGCTGGAAATTGGAGTACAATACCAACGCGTTACCTACTCACCACACACAACATAGAGTAGATATGTAGATAGAGTAGTTAATGTTGCAAGTTTGCGATTTCCTCCCAAGGAGCAGGGAAGTTAAAATTTACTAACCTAGGCGTAGCTTGACTTCAGATTATTATTTATGTTTTTCAAATATGTGTAATAAGTTACTTAGTGGGCATTCCTAATTTTTTTTGATCATTCTCGACTCTCGAGGCCCGATAAAAAGCGTACAGTATATTTTAAAAAACTTCATGGAAACGATTTGTTTAAGCAGGAAAGAATGAAAATAAATTTATTTACCAACACAATATGTTCAACATATGCGTTGAAACGTTGTAATTGTTGTTAATAGTAATGTTTTTTATATTATAATTGTTAACCTATATAATTGTTTTTAAGTATGTTTTTCTGTAATAAATTTTGAAGTAGCGTAGCTTACCGAATTGTTTTTAACTAGCTGTTCCCCGCGTTTTCATCCGTGATAATTTCGGAATCCCTGCGGGAATTCCGGGATTAAAAGTACCCTATGTACTTCTTTGAATCCCTGACAACGTGTATGCAAACTTTTATGATGATCCGTTGAGCCGTTGAGGCGTGAAAGCGTAACAAACAAACAAATTCAATTTCGCATTTACAATATTAGTAAGGATTTATGGATAGCAAAAGCCCAAATGGAGGGTTTATAGATCATTTTTAAGTTCCGTAACTAAATGCCCTAAAAATAGAACTATTATAATTTCATGTCCATCGGTCTGTCTGATGCGGATTATACATCTTCAGAGGAAAACAATCAGGGCCGTGGACGACGTCAAAAACGACGTAACATTTTAACCAATTCAGAAACTTCAGATGGAGCTGATGTTGACACAAATGGTAAAAAAATATTAAAATAAGTATTATAAATATATAAATTAATACTATTATCTATTTGAAATCACCGTTATAATTTGTAGCTGCTAAAGTACCAAAATTTATAAATACAAGTGTCACGGAAACTAGTAGGAATGAAGCACTGCATAATATGCAACAAAGAGAAAAGTACATACATAATTATAGACTATCAAAATTCAGTCGTGCGTCTAAATCCGACTCAGACGAATATGGAGATAGTGATGCGACAGTCACTGAAGATCGGTCCGAGGACTTGCTTTCTGCTGGATTGTATAGTCTTATTGCAAAGGAAGAAAAACTGGATGAAAATAGATCGAAATTGATTCACAGGGACCTATCAGGAAGATCTGCAGGAATCAGTAATGATGAGGATTATAATCGACGTCTAAAATCACTTGAAGGTAAGGGATCTTTATTGTCGTAAATAAACTTCAGTCACTGCTGTGATGAATGAAGAAGTCGAAAAAAATACATTTTCATGCATTATCTTGTAAATATAAATGTTCTGATGCTACAATTAGTTGAAGTCTTATATCTAGGTTATACAATCGAAACAGAATATAACGACATTCTTTACTACGACGGACCGGTTAATACGACCAAATGGCAAGTTCGCAACCGAATCCCTATATACACACCGGCAGAATTAGCGGAACATAAAAAGGCAGAGTATAGAAATAGTTACGTATATATATTAAAACAAATAATAATTAGACGTGAAGTAATAAATTAATATACATCTTTTAACACTTTAAAAGTTTGTAATTAAATTATTAAATTTTATTTAAAATAATAATAAAAAAAACACTTTTTCTCTAATTTGTGGGTACACAAATAATGTTGCAAATTAAAGATTACTGTGATTTTAACACTAAATAAATGAACGATTAATAACGTGTGTTTCCCCTTCGTGATTCAACTTTTATTTGCAACATTGTCTGAGTTCTCACAAACTAGAGACTTTTTATTTTTTTTTTAATTTTGATTACTTTTAATAAAATTTAACTAAAAACTTCTTAAAGTCGATGTTAAAAGATGTATATTAGTTTATTACTTCATGCCTGATAATAATTTGTTTTAATATATATACGTAATTATTTCTATACTCTGCCTTTTTATGTTCCGCTAATTCTGCCGGTGTGTATATAAAGAATTAAGCAAATATATCGCTTATATCAACATCGGATACAGCAACGCTAGCAAAACACGGTTGATCGTTATGGCCGATGAATATCGATAAATTTCATCATTTTAAGCGATGTTTTAAAACATACGACAATTTTCAAACTTATTCTAATCTATGACGAAATGTTTTGACTTATTATTAACTACATACGTTCTCCTACCTCATCCGCACCTGTAGCGCACTTTTAACCATTTGTTTGTTCCCATTAAATATATTATGTAGGTAAATACGTATGTACGTGTATGAACATTGTATGTATTGCTTATAACAACTACCGGATACAGCGTCCGAAGTTACATGGTCCCTTCAATATCGTTATATCCGGTTTCGACTCGATTTAGAATAAATTAATTATGTTATAATAAGAAATAAGTTAATGTGTTCATTATGTTTAGAGAAATCAAATACGGCATTAAATTTGCTTGATGGTACTATACTGGTGGGAATGAATGAGATAAAACAACTTCTAGCTCTG
The DNA here is from genome assembly GCA_907165275.2 of Zygaena filipendulae. NCBI lineage: Eukaryota > Metazoa > Arthropoda > Insecta > Lepidoptera > Zygaenidae > Zygaena > Zygaena filipendulae. Next base: position 9,647,054 of record OU015659.1, read on the forward strand.
AATAACAACAAAAACAACTGCAATAAAACTAACAAGAAAAATGCACAAAAACTCAAAGATGCTCTCCCACTAGAAACTAAAGAAGCCATTGGCGATTTTGAAAAGTTGCTATCCGAAGAGAAGTATTATCGTGAATTTGTAAGTAATTTTTACATCATTAAAACTTGAATAATGTCAAATCACGTAATACGTTCATACAGACTCATACATAACGATAATTATAATATAGCTGTTCCCCGCGGTTTCACACGCGTTAATTTCAGAGATCTAAGTACCCTATAAGTTATGTTCCTGTTCCGTACCCTAAACTCCCTTTCGCATTTATAATATTAGGATTATTTTACTTTTATCATATCTGGATTTAAATAATGTATCTATACATATAAATAAATCTGAAGTCTCTGTTTGTAATTCCAAATTAACAGCTTTTCACTAAATGAATATGAAATACGGTACTTACAAAAAAATATCTATTTTTTTAATTTTTTATCTGTCTGTTTAGTCCGGTTAATCTCTGAAACGGCTGATGTTATATGAGTAACTTAGGCTACTTTTATTTTAGAAAAAAAAAACCTGCGGGAATTCCGAAACTCACGCGGGTGAAACCGCGGGGCACAGCTAGTAAATAATAAATTCATGTTAAAACATTTTCAGAGTCTACTTCTACACCGAATCGGTGGGTCTAATGGAAAAGATTTTACGGAGAGAATATTTTCAACAATATTTTCACGATTGTTTGCCAAAAATAACACGTGGGAAGGAAAACTGTCAAAGTATCCCGTCAAAGATCTGACTCTAATAAATATAATTGAAGGTATACATACGAGTACATATAAATAAATATACATAGATGAAAATGAAACTAACAAAGTTTCTATTCCAGAAACTATATTTACGAAATTTCCTACTTGGACTTCTGCCGAATTCGAAAAAGTAGCTGGTAATTGGTTTCGACTTGGTAGCCAACGCGCAGGGCAACAAGCTTGTCAACAAAAGAAGCACAATATTATAGCAAACAATAGCCAAAATGAGAACTAAATAGTTTGTTTCTTGTGTTAAAAAACTTAGTTGGTTAAAAAGCAAAATATATATTTGAAAAACGGTTATTTGGAGTTCCCGCGAGAATTCCGGGGTTTTAAAATACAGCCAATGTTACTCAGGAATAATGCAGCATTCTAATGATGAAAGAACTATTGAAAGCGGTCCAGTAGTTTCTGAGTTAAATCGTCACAAGCAACCAAAAAATCAAATCAAAAGTTTAGAATATAATATGTTTACTTTTACAACTGTCGTACAAAAGTTATTATTAGGTATTACCGATTACATTTTAGATTATAATGAAAGTCATCTTAGTACATAATTCTGCTGAGTTGTTGTTGTTACGTTTGTCAAGAGAATATTTTTAAATAATCATAGAGTTTAAATTGAATTTTAAATTAAAAGTAGTTTTATCAAATCTATGTTGTACCATTAAACAAATATTTTGATTGTGGTTTATTGAAATAAGTGACAATTTTTTAAAAAAATTAAAGGGCTAATGATGAAAAATGAGAATGTTTATGATAAATCATAAGTATAAAAAAGTATGAATAGCTAGATTTTTTAATTGTAGTGTCTAATAAGTGATTTTTTTTTAAATTGAATTTGAGAGATTTTGTTTTTTTTACGAGTTGACTAGTGAAGATAAGTAGTAGTAGTTATAGCTATCATAAAATTGTTCATGATTAATTTTATCGGTCTTTATTTTTCGTTCTTTTTTTTTACACGGTCTTTGGTCCGCAATTGGTCTACAATGTTAAATGTCTAATTGAAAAAGAAAACGTAAATTTTCTTATTCCTATTATCTTGTAGTTCATTCGACAAACTACACTGTAATTAGATATTTATAGATGGTTGACTTCTTGTTTAAATTTCAGGAATAATAGGCTAGTTGGTTAATTTTTGTATTTAGTCCGTCGTGTAGATTAATAAAAAATATTGGACACGTATTTTTCCTTTTTTTACATAATCAAAAAATAACGGCGTTACATTGAACCAAAATTTCGTGTGACGTCACTATCCGGTACAGATTATACGAGGCCTTTTCGAGATGAAAATACCTATGTATGTTTACATTTTCAAAAAGCAAAATATACCTACGTGTCTATTATATTTTAATTTTCCAACTGAAGGACTAATTAGATTTTCATAAGCCGGTAACATTATATGCAGCATATTCGAATATGCGACTGTTTTTTTTTTATACTATGTGAAAATGTTTAATTATTTGTATTAATCATTGTGAAATAAAGTAAACTATAAATCACAATTTGTCTAATTTTATCAATAATTAAAGTCGCACCGATATCAGTTGGTTCTATGAAAAAAAAAATGACAATATTTTTGTCACGTATCTTACGTCATAATCTGACTAATGAGTAACTGAATATGACTCAGCCTTGAGTCATTTCTTATGTAAAGAAGGATATATATTATGCTGACGTCAGAATTACATCAGTGTTCACTGGGCTAGGATTTGTATCTGAGGTCTTCGTGGTACAGTATTTTGGATTGAGCCCTCAGAAACGTGAAGGTCTCTCGCGAAGACCCTTATGGACCCTTAAAGGCAAGGGTTGTTAAACAAACTGGTGTTTTAATACTGTCTAAACGTACTTCCTGCTTTTTGCGCTTGGCAATACTTTCCACGTCGCTTTCAGATAGGTACCAACTTTCAACTCTTAACGAGCTTGTGTACAAGCGATTGGGCGAAATCTAAGATCTCCTAAAAATCTAAGATCGCTGTGATTTACGTGTAAAGCAACGATCACAGCGTGTTTTTTCAATTCCTGCGTAAGGTTGGTAAGGTCTTTCGTTTTTTACTTGAAAACAAAGCAAAATCGTGCCACTATACGTATGAAATTGGCTACTTGACAAAAAATTTTTTTTTAGTCCGTCATGTAGATTAGTAAAAAATATTGGACACGTATTTTTTCTTTTTTTACGTAATCAAAAAATAACAGAGATACATTGAGTTGAAATTTCGCGTGACGTCACAACTCTGTGCGGTTTGTATGGTGCTTATAATGAATATTGACGTCACGAGCCCCCCACCCTAAACTTTAATGCGCTTTATCTATGTTCATTTTCATTAAATTGAAAAAGCAAAAAATACGTGTCTATTATTTTTTTTATTTTCTAACTGACGGACTAATTAGAATTTTGATTTTCATACCTTGGAGAATACCCAATTGCAGTCACATTTACAAGTGTCCTCAAATACCTTAAGCATCCTAATTTACTTTTTATGTCAACGTGTCACCCACGACACAGAATCACAGAGTGACCAACAGGTATACTAAACATTGTGATTGTGATGTTTTTTTTTTAAGAAAATTATTACTACGCACTAAGTAAAGAAGCGCATTCTCCGCCGCCCGCCAACTTCGTGTCACTCCATGCTTTGCCACAAAGTAGCGATGAGTCTAGAGAGGAAAGCGACGGATGCGGTCACTGCTGTGTGTGTGTTGGACAATAGTAATTTCAAACTCAACTGCACATAAGCCCGCCTGTAGTAATGGTTTAAAAGAATTTTAAATCGTATCACTGGTATGGAGTGTTACTGGTGTGGTGTTGTTGTCAACAGAAGGGACGATCTGCCGCCAGTTCGAGCTGCACAATCTGCCCGTGCAACCGATGCTGCGTACCGACATCCATTACGACGCCACCATCATGAACATAGACGGCGCCACATTTTGGATGCTCGTAGGAGACCCCAACGAACTGTACAAGTATGTCCTGGGCCGTAATACCACGTAATGAACAAAATCATAAGTGCTCATATACGGGCAAAAAACGAAAGAATCGTATCTGGAAAATTGGCCAAAATGACTTTTTACTAATCTTTTATTAATTTTTTCATCCTTGGAAGACGAGACAAAACCATTCGAGGCTTTTTTATCGATTACCTACCTACTATATAGTTGTAGTTAATTTTTTTTTTTGTTTATTTTAGCGGTGTTCAGTAAAGAGTTTGTTATTAATATTATAGTAAAAAGTAATTATGGTCAATTTTCGAAATACGATTTTCTCGCTTTACGCTGATGTGTACATTACACATGATAGCATGTTCGACAACTTTTCGTGTGGGACGCAAAAAGCAGTGGCCGACTGATCCCACGGCTGACATACAGCTTTGTGGACCACCGCATAACTGTGACATACAATTTACCTAAGCGTGACGTCACGCCAAATTTCAACTCCATAATAATATCGCCGTTACTTTTTGTTAAAAAAGGAAAAATACGTGTCCAATATTTATTATTAATCTAAAAGACGGACAAAAAAATAAAATTTAGTGATCTTACCCATTTTAATCCGGCACTGAAACATATATCTAAGTGCCAATCCACACGATGCGGTGTGGTTCAGGTACGGCGCCGCTGCGATATATTACATACAAAAATGCGTTGTGGCCACACGGCGCCTTGCGGCGCGCTTCGGCCCCGCGCCGCGCTTGGATCGGAGTCGAGACGAGGGGGGGAGGGGAGTAAGCGGCTCGCTGTTGTTTGTCCTGTTCTATCACGTAGCGATGGACATGCCTACTCTTTTTGTCGCCGCTGCGGCGCCGCGCTGCCCGTGTTATCGCCCATGCGGCGAAATAGTGTAGGTTGACACTAAAGACCGGTGCACATTGACGGCATGGCACGGCATGCCGTGCCTCGTCGTGACGTCCCGCAGCAAGCCTCACTATGAAACGGTATGCCGCGACGTGCCGCGGCATAATTGTGTCGTAATAAAGTAATATGAATTCTAAACTCAATGAAATACGGATAAAAATAACTTAATCAAAAATAAAATCCTTTGCCGTTCCGTGCCGTGCCGTCAGTGTGCGCCGGCATTAAGACTCTCTGTTGAAATTCAGTCATTTTAACGTTTAAGCGTGTACCAGACTGTTGTAAACAAGCCCCAAACCGAAGTTTTCAATAGCTGTTTAAAACAGTGCGGACGGTTGTTTGCAACGAAATTACGTGCGACCAACGGTGGTTTTAAACCAGCTTCCCGCCAAGGTCACCTTGTGGGAAGACTTGTTTAAAACAGTCTGGTACACGAATTATTTTCAGACTGATGACGCAAATGACTCAGCATTACCAGTGCGACGAGAACCTCGTCCAGCTGAGCCCGGCGGAGGCCGCCTCGCTCACGTACTGCGCGTACCACGACCACGATGAAACTGCGAGCTACTACCGCGCGCTCCTCGTCAAGTGTGTCGACGTGAGTCCGCGTCACAATCCTAATTTAATACTGTGACCCGCGGTTTCACTCGCGGGAATTCCGAGATAAAAAGTACCCTATGTCCTTTTCTGTACCCCTGACAACGTGCATGCCAAATTTCATCCAAATCCGTTCAGCCGTTTTTGCGTGATTGAGTAACAAACATCCAAACATTCACACTTTCACATTTATAATATTAGTAGGAAGTAGGATTATAAATGCGAAAGTGAGTTTGTTTGTTTGTTAAGCTTTCAAGGCTAAAAGGCTCACCCGATCACCACAAAATTTTGCATACACGTAATCAGGGGTACAGAGAAGGACATAGGCTACTTTTTATCCCGGATTTTCCACGGGAACTCCGAAATTAACGTGGAAGGAACTACATATAATTTTGAATACTACCTACGCGTTGTCAAGGGTAGGTACAGGAAAACTATAGGGTAGTAATTACCCACTTATATCTCGGAATACCCGCGGGATCTCCGAAACTAACGCGGGTGAAACCGCCAGGAACAGCTAGTACTAATATAAATGTGAAAGTGAGTTTGTTGTTTACGCTTTCACGCCTCAACAGCTCAACCGATCATCATGAAATTTTGCATACACGTTACCAAGGGTACGGAGAAGGAAATAGGGTACTTGTTATCCGGGAATTCTCGCGGGAACTCCGAAATTAACGCGGCTGAGCTAGTTTTACCTATATTCCTTAACCAGCGCCGTCGGAGACAAAACAACGGAAGCTGACGCTGAATACATCTCTCGTTTGCGTGAATCCCCTCAGGAGGGGCGGGCGGAAGTGTTCCTGGTGGACACGGGCGAGTGCCGGACGGCGGAGATTTGCCACTTGCAGCCGCTCGCCGCGCAGTTCTGCGAGCAGCCGCCCTACGTCTACTGCTGCCATCTGACGGCGGTGAGTCCGACACCCGCGACGTATTATACTCTATAGCCTATACTGACCTCTTAGCAAAGTTGATAATCTATAGTCGTTATCGTTATAGAAAACTAAGGAACGTATCGTCATGTCGCGTGGCCGCGAAACATCGTCCAATAGAAGTTAAATTCGTTAACCATTTGGCTTCGGTACCCTAAAAAAAGGTATCTAAGTAAAGACAAGTTATTATAGATGTAAATAAATTTATCAGAATACATATTGTGCAATATTTTTTTTTTGTTTAATATATTTTTTATATAATTATATATTTTTAAACGGGCATGACGACACGGTATAAAAATAAAAATTCTATTAATTAGTCCGTTAGTTAGACATTAAAAAAATAAGAGACACGTTTTTTGCTTTTTCAAATTATCGAAAAAATGCTTAGATAAAACGCATTGAAATTTAGGAGTGGGAGGTCGCGATGTCATAACTAAGTATAAAATGTACCTAGGTGTGACGTCACACGAAATTTCAACTCAATGTATCGCCGATATTTTTTGATTGCGTAAAAAAAGGAAAAATACATGTCCAATATTGTTTACTAATCTACAAGACGGAATAAAAATTAAAATTTAGGCATTACGACTATCCTACTTAATATTATAAACCCAAAAGTTTGTAAGAATGTATGGATGGATGGATGGATGTTTGTTAATCTTTAACTACTGAATGGATTTAAATGAGACTTTACAATAATATAGCTTATACATCAGATTAACACATAGGATACTTTTTATCCCGGAATTCCTACGGAAACTCTGAAATCAACGCGGGTGAAACCGCGGGGCACAACTAGTGATTAATAATTCCAATACTCATTTGCAGGTGGACATGTTCTATAGCAACGACCCAAACCTAGCGTCGAGGCAAGAAGAGGTCCTCAACGAGTACATAGGCGTGCAGTGCGTTATCCAAGTGGATGACAAGTGAGTTTCTTCATCTACTTGTTGGTGCTTGCGGTTTCACCAGCGTAAATTTCGAAGTTCCCTTGGAGTAGTTCCGGCCTTAGTAGCCTAAAATTTCTTTGAATTTCGGTTTTGATGGAACAAGGCCTACATAATATGTGTTGCTCCAAGCTGAGCTTAATCTACTTTCGAAAATCAAGAAGAAGAAGAAGAAGAAAATACATTTACTTCAGCACAACACACAAGAAAAAGAATCACATGAAAACTTTTCGGTAATTTCGGTTTTTAAAATGAGATTAATTTTCATTGAGCTTGACATTTAAATTTACTTGCAACCCTTTGTCTAGGTAACGAGTTCAATTCCCTGCCTGGAAAATTGTTTTTTTTTTTTATCTGAATATTAAGTTTTACCCCTATGTAAAACCCCTGTTTCAATGTGAATTGGCTACTTGACCAAGTTTTTTTTAGTCCGTCGTGTAGATTAATAAAATATATTGAACACGTTTTTTTTTTCTTTTTTTACGTAATCAAAAAATAACGGCGGTACATTGAGTTGAAATTTCGCGTGACGTGACGTCACAACCCGGTGCAGTTTGTACGTGGCTTACTAACAAAATTGATACATGTCGATGGTCGAATTAAATGAGATTTATTATTATTATTATACCGAATAATGACGTCACGCGTCTTACACCCTGAATTTTAATGTGGTTTATCTATGTTTATTTTCATTAATTTGAAAAAGTAAAAAATACGTGTCTATTATTTTTTTAATTTCCAACTGACGGACCAATTAGAGTTTTGATTTTCATACCCCGGAAAATACCCAAATGTGTTTTGTGTTCCAGCAACTCGGAGTCGTTGGGTATCTGGGTGACGATACCCGCCCATTTTACGCTCAACGACTTTTTGGTGCAGGAGAAACTTGCCGTCTATAGTGAGTTATATTTTTTAAATCCACTTACGGCTGCACTCAGAGTCGTTTTAATGAATACTTAATTTTGAGTAAAGATTTTAAAAACAAAACTGCCGCACTCAGAGTCGTTCATTAAATTAATGTTAATTGGCATTTAACTAAATTTAACTTAATTAGTGAATGTGAAGCCAATTAACGTTAATTAAATGAACGTCTCTGAGTGCGGCGGTATTCTTTTTAAAATCTTTACTTAAAATTAAGTACCTAATCATTAAAACGACTCTGAGTGCGGCCCTAAAACTAATAAAATAAGTCCTTGTATGTATACTGTTATATGTATCACGCCACTCAATAAAGCGAGGGAACGCCATACCACCACCACCATAACACGCCGACTAAAAACACTTCCCTCCGTCCCAAAAAAATTGTATATAAAAATACACAGACAACATCTTTTATGGCATATAGAATTCCGGTTTTTTATTTTTTTTGCAATGTGTTATGGGCACTTACGTTTTTGGCAAGGAATGTTGATGGTATGTCTTGGTATCTTAGAGAGCATTTAAAATAAAACTGGAGTAGCCAAGGGATCGTTACAATACACGAAATCCTACTGGGTTTTTGCCAATGGCATTCGTGCCCAGCTAGATTTTACTTGAAAATACTTGCACTTTTATAAATTACACACACACACACACACACACACACACACACACACACACACACACACACACACACACACACACACACAAATCTTGTGCGTTAGGAGATTAAGGTATTTTCAATGCGGTTGGCCACGACTAGGCGTAATGGGGCGTTCACATCTGCTTATTTCCGTTTTAAACGCTACCCAAACTGTCAGGTATTAACTTTACCTAAATCACAATATTGCATTCTTTTCACAGCCGACAAAGAGATGGCACCCGACCGTCAGTCGCCGGCGAGGGCGCGAGCACAAACAGTCGCACAGGCCGGCACCGTGAAGTCGGACTCCGACTCGTTCACGGTGGTGCTCGGCCCGCCTGGACTGGTCCACAGGCCCCCGTCTGGATCGTTCCAGGCGCAGAGCCCGCCGGGACACAGCGTGGCGGGGCCGTCCGGTGTGAACCCGCGGAGCCCGCCCGGTTTGAACCGCGGGGGCCCGTGTGAACCGAGCCAGGCGGGTCGGCTGCCGCGTCAGGATCCCTCGCCGGAGCTGAGTCGGGAAGCGTTCAGATTCAATCAGAGTGCGCCCGGATTGAGTCAAGGGGCGTCCGGTCTGAGCCAGGGGGCGCCCGCTCTGAGCCTGGGCGCGTCCGGTCTGAGCCAGGAGGCGTCCGGTCTGAGCCGGAACGAGGAGGAGCTCGCCCTCGCACAGTGTCCGGAACACGACGATCCTGTGGAAGCTGTAACGGTAATTATAGTTTGACAAGAGATCCGTGCCAAGAAAGCGAGGCAAGATACTGGGTGGAACCGGTTAGATATAAGAGTATACAAAAAGAGAGGCCATGTGAGTGAGGCAGGTGCTCAATAAATAAAAAAAAAACTTTTTTTGCTGGCTGGCAATACAATATTCCATACCCGGTCAATTTCTATTAACAGTCTAATCTAATACGTTTACCAATGTTGTGTACTTGACGAATAGCTTTGTGTACGAAAAGTTTTTTTTAATACAGTTGCTTAAAAAGTGGCATATTGCAGGGACGTATAGCGTTCGGGAAGTGGGCTATTACATACTCGAGCTTTTTCTTTACCTTTTCCGAACTCGTGCGTTCTCTTTCCCAACTGTCAAAAATGGCGAAACGACTTTGACACACTTTCTGTATTGCGCAACGTAGGTTTCGTATTACCACAGATAATATAATACTATACTAATACGACTAGCGCCATCTCTTGATCACAGTTGGAACTTAGTTGAGTTTGTGTTTTTATTATTTTACTAAATTTCTTCATTTTTTTCGCAACTGTATTAAAAATAGTTGTTCAGTACACGTGCGGAACCGTCATTGCAAAGAGTTCCGACAAATGTCGACCCGAGCCGAGGCGCTCGGGTCGACATTTGTCGGAACTCTTTGCAATGACAGCCTTTCCGCACTTGTAATGAAATATACTATTTTAGGGCTACCACAACCGCGACGAGGCGGACATTTGCAAATTCTACAGAGGTGGCCCTGAGAAGACCTGCTATAAGAAGTCGCGGTGCAAGAAGAAGCACATTATGATACACCCAGGTCAGTTTGAAACTGTAAAATTATTGACTCGCGTCCTGTCTGGTACAATGTAACAAAATAATTATCTTAAATGTACTTATCAATTTCATCTACATCCTCATCAATATCGAGTAGGTACATCATTTTTTTATCGTTCTACCAACGATATTCTGCAAAAGAAACGAAATGCTCAGTATGCTCGACAAGCGTAAGATCTCTCTTATGTCTCTTTTCTAAGGTAACTGTTTTGGGGCAGAGCCCAGAACGATCTAAGGATTCCGTGTTCTGTCAAAAAATAGCGATTATATAAAGAAGCGACACTCTGCATCCTACCAGTTTCATGCCTCCTCATACCCCGCAAAAATTACCTTCGTGAAGACCGAGAAAAGTTTGACACATTTAGAAGCTGACAGTTACTGTCAGCTCGCTGTCAACCTTACGATACGCGCTCGCGCACACCACATGTAGAGCTTATCTAAACTAAAATGACGCGCCTCTCCATCGGGTATACGCACACGCACAACCGTTAAAATATCGATACGCCACATAAAACTCTGGTCTGTCTATTCATCACAAGTGCGCAATACTGTCGCCGCACTCACACTATTAAAGAGATATTATCCATACATGATCTCGCACATCTAAAACTGCTAATTAAGTAGTGGGGCATGTCATTTTAGTTTAGATAAGCTATACACGTGTACAAGACTTGTGGGGAAGTACTTGAATCAGTGCATTTGTATGGAGTGTCACCGCCCACCGGGTTGGTTGTGTGCAGACGGGTGGACGCTGGACCGCGTGGGCGTGCCGGCGCGCGTGCGCTCGCTGCCGCTGCCCGCGCCCGGCACGTGGCGGCGCGTGCGCGTCACGCACGTGTGCCACCTGGACCGGCTGTACGTGCAGTACGCGACCGACGAGCCCGACGGTGAGTACAGGTCGCGGGTGGACGTCTAACGGCGGACAGGTCGCGTGTGGAGGTCAAACGGCGGACAGGTCACGTGTGGAGGTCAAACGGGAGACAGGTCACGTGTGGAAGTCAAACGGCGGAAAGGTCACTTGTGGAGGTCAAATAGCGGACAGGTCACGTGTGGAGGTCAAACGGCAGACAGGTCATGTGTGGAGGTCAAACGGCGGAAAGGTCACTTGTAGAGGTCAAATAGCGGACAGGTCGCGTGTGGAGGTCAAACGATGGACAGGTCACGTGTGGCGTTTGAATCGCGGCGACTTCGTACTGCGTGCGCTACGTCCTCTTCTACCCCATGGGATACTTGGCTCGGACCTCTTTGTCGCATTCAAACCAGATTTTTTGCAGACAACACTATATAGTATTACTAGCTGTCCCCCGCGATTTCATCCGCGGTAATTTTAGAGTTCCCGCGGGAATTCCGGGATAAAAACTATCCTATCTTTTAAGTTGGACCGTTTTATGAATGGTTACAAAATTTTATCAAAATCCGTTCAGTAGTTTCGGAGTCCATCGCGGACAAACAACGTGACACGTGATTTATATATATTAGACTAGCTGTCCCCCGCGATTTCATCCGCGGTAATTTCGGAGATCCCGCGGAGGTTGCGGGAAAAAAGTACTCTATGTCCTTCAGTTCCCGAGGGAATTCCGGGATAACACCTATCCTATCTTTTAAGTTGGACCATTTTATGGATGGTTACAAAATTTTATCAAAATCCGTTCAGTAGTTTCGGAGTCCATCGCGGACAAACAACGTGACACGTGATTTATATATATTAAGATATTAAGATATTATTTGTGACTATAATCGTGTTCGCAATTAAATGGCGCTTATTTTAATATAAAAAAATATTTATTAAACAAATGTGTGAAAATGACTAGTATCAACATAACTGTTTATACCTACCTACCTGCCAACCCAGTAGTTATGCTGTTATGTTTTGAAAAGTAATTTTTTCAATTTTTATTTCATCGTATATTTTATAACATACTAAATTACATATAAAATACCTACTTTTCATTCATTAAATGAAATGGGAGTTCGTTTTTAATTCGTACCTTAGACTAAAACCGTTTATGTCTGAAATAAATATTGTTAGTACCAATAGTATGTCCTTTCAGAAGTGGTGAAGCCGTTCGGCGTGGTGCTGCCGCCCACGACGCTCGCGGAGCTGGTGCGCGACATGAACAGTCCCGCGATGCGGATGACCTACAAGCCGCTCAAGGTAGGTCATTGACCGCCATCGACACTAGTCATGTGCCGGATCGTTAAATATGTATATCCGCGGATATGGATCCGAATACGGATATTGGGTGTCAAGATCCGCGGTTACGGATGTTAATATTACAGCTTAATGTGAGATCAAGTATCTACTTGTGTGTTTTAAGTATTATAATTATTATTATAATGGAGTTCACTGTATAAACTTTATTCATTCGGCTCTAATATTTATGCTATGATAGTAACGTGAACAACCAGTGGTGTATAGTGTACTAGTGGCAATTTCGGAGCTCCCGCGTGAATTCCAGGATAAAATACACCTATAGGCATTAAGTTCGCCATTTGTACACACTGTGCAATAAAGAATAAATAAATAAATAAATAAATAAACCTTTCTCAGAAATTAGTCTGTTAATCTATTGGTGAAAACGGCATGAAATCTCTCAATCGTTTTCGAGATTATCGCGAACAGACAGACAGATAGACGCGGCTGACGATGTTTTATAATATGTAAGGATTTGTGTGCATTGTCCCCAGCTGACCCCAGCGCTGGGCGAGCTGGTCGCGGCGCTGTATCCGTTCGACGACCAGTGGTACCGCGCCCGAGTTCACTCGCTCTCGCGCGCCGACCAGAACATCGAGGTATCCACAGTGACATTCGCTATCTACCTAAATCTTAATCTATCAACACTAAATCGAGAAAGACGCTATAAAAAGCGTCTTACGGTCGCTTACTTAATCTAAGGTTGTCTGGAAGAGATCTTCAGTAAAGCGATAAGACCGCCTTTTGTATGCCTTAATTTATAAGATTTTTTGTAAACACACTAACATTATTTTGGTACACAACAAAGAGTATTCTGTTTCTATATAAATAAAAATGAATCGCCAAATGTGTTGATAAGCGCATAACTTCCAAACGACTGCACCACATTGCATAATCCTCTTTTTTGTGTTCGTTATTGTCAGGACAAGATTTGCATAATAGTATATTTCATTACAAGTGCGGAAAGGCTGTCATTGCAAAGAGTTCCGACAAATGTCGACCCGAGCCGAGGCGCAGCCGAAGGTGAGGGTTGACAGTCGGAACTCTTTGCAATGACGGTTCCGCATGTGTACTGAACAACTATTTTTAATACAGTTGCGAAAAAAATGAAGAAATTTAGTAAAATAATAAAAACACAAACTCAACTAAGTTCCAACTGTGATCAAGAGATGGCGCTAGTCGTATTAGTAATACGAAACCTATGTTGCGCAATACAAAGTGTGTCAAAGTCGTTTCGCCATTTTTGACAGTTGGGAAAGAGAACGCACGAGTTCGGAAAAGGTAAAGAAAAAGCTCGAGTATGTAATAGCCCACTTCCCGAACGCTATACGTCCCTGCAATATGCCACTTTTTGAGCAACTGTATTAAAAAAGAAGTTTGAAGTTCCTGCGGGAATACCGAAACTCTCGCGCGTAAATCACCAAAACGGTTGGATCGATTTTGACGGGAATTTCAATGCTAATTTGCTGATATTATAAGGAGTAAATTAGGCTACTGCGGAGTTGCTGCGGGAATTCCAAAACTCGCGCGGGTGAAACCGCGGGGGACAGCTAGCTAGAGTAATAAATACATACAGCAGGCTGGTTAGTTGACAAAATTTTAGATTTACTCCGTCATGAAGGTAAATAAAAAATATTGGACACGTATTTTTTTACGATATCAAAAAATAACGGATACATTACTAAATTTCGCGTGACGTCACGCTCATTATATTAATTTAATTATATTTATTCATTAATTTGAAAAACAAAATATACTTACGTTTTCATCATTTGTTGGACTAAATAGAATTTTGATTTTCGTACTCCGGCAACATGCCTATATTTGCTGTCTTAGTTGAACGCAGATAAGCAATAACATGTTAACCCACAAAATGAAGTTATTGATTCAAAACGATTTATTAAGAGTAAGAGAACGTTTTTTAATTATGTGTTTACCTTATTACATTGTTTAAATATGTAACAAAATGTCGGACATGAAAAAATGTTGTCACAAAATGGCGCTATAATTTTAAAACACGATTTACTCAAAATTTCTCCAGTGTGGGTTAACACACTATTGCTTATCTATGTCCAGTTGTGCTACATAGACTACGGGAACGTGGTGTGGGTGAAGGAGGACGCGGTGCGCGCGCTGGAGCCGCGCCACTGGCAGCTGCCGGCGCAGGCGCAGCGCTGCCGGCTGGCGGGCGTGCGCGCGCGCAGCCAGCACTCGCGCCGCTGGGCCGCCGCGCGCGACCGCCTCGCCGCGCTCGCGCTCGAGAAGGTGTTCGACATGCGCGTCGTGTAAGTAGCTATTAAGTGGACGCAGATAAGCAATAACATGTTAACCCACAAAATGAGGTTATTGATTCAGGACGATTTATTGGGAGTTAGGGAACGTTTTTTAATTCTGTGTTTACCTTATTACATTGTTTAAATATGTAACTAAATATTGAACATAAAAACTTTGACACAAGATGGCGCTATAATTTTAAAACTCTAATTTAATCAAAATTTCTCCAGTGTGGGTTAACACACTATTGCTTATCTATGTCCAAGTATCATATTATATGAATTGAATTTGACGATTTTTTTGTTTCTCTCGGAAAACTTACAGCTAAGTTTACATTTTGATTGAAATTTAAGTAAGTTTTCGCATACAGAAAAAAATTATTATTTCAACTAATACTACAAATACGAAAGTGACTCAGTCTGTCTATTACGCTTTCACGCATTAACAGCTCAACCGATCATCATGAAAATTTGCATACATACTGATAACGTGTCAGGGATACAAAGAAGCCACAGGGTACTTTTTATCCCGGAATTCCCGCGGAATCTCTGAAATTAATGCGGAGTAACAGCCAACAGCTAATCACCAAAACGGTTGGAACAATTTTGAGAAGACTTTCGCTAGTGCTATTAGCTGATGTTATAAGGAGTAACTTAAGCTACTTCTATCATAATCCGAGTTTCCGCGGGAATTCCAAAACTCACGCGGGTGAATCTCCAAAACGGTTGAACCAATTTCGACGGGACTTACACTGCTAATTTATTTATTATTTAGCTGATGTTAGGAGTCGATCGGGCTACTTTGGAATTCCTGTGGGATTGCCGAAATCCACGCGGGTAAACCGCGGGGCACATCTAAGAATTATAAATAAGTTTAGCATAAAAAAAAGCATTTATAGTGAAACTGGACACCATTTCTCGCCCACGGCCAACCTATCTCGCCCACGGCCAACCTATCTCGCCTAGGTCCCGCGCGTGAAGCAGTAGGCTAATGCATTGCATACCTACCTACCTACTGTAAAATACTTAAATTCGAAATATGTGGGCGTCCAAGCTAAAAGATAACAGTTCTCGGTATCTAGTATCAGAGATGTAAGAGGTTTTGTAAAGTTGGGTGAAAAAACTGCGACCGCGATTTTAATGCTCAATTTTCTACAATTTCATATCTACGCAACAAGCAAGTAGAAGTGTGTTTTTGTTTTTCACTCAAACTATTATACAGCTTTTTTTCTAATCAAGCTTTTTCAGAATTTCAACTTCATATGTCTGATAAAAAAAAAACAGTGCTAGTTAGTGTATATTTTTCAATCCTTACTATCAGTGACTATTCTAGATACCGAATCTTAGTCTTATCTCAATACCCCACTGCTGATACCTTTTTACGTCGCCGCCCACATATCCTACAAATATTATAAATGTGAAATTACTCAATCACGCAAAAGCGACTGAACGGATTTGGATGAAATTTAGCATGCACGTTATCAGGGGTACAGAGAAGGACATAGGGTACTTTTTATCCCGGCATTCCCGCGGGAACTCCGAAATTACCGCCGGTGAAACCGCGGGGCACAGCTAGTTATTTTAATAAATTAAATAACAATAATAATAATATAATGCCGGCAGCGCTCGCGACTACGAGGAGATAACAGTGGAGATGTTCGACGAGCACGGCGCCAGCCTCGCGGAGCAGCTGGCGGGCGCGCCCGACGCGGACGTGGCGCTCGAGCCGTACGAGCTGGAGGACGACGCGCACCTCACGCACAAGCTGGTGGTGCCCTGAGGCCGGCCGCGGGGCCCCACACCCCTAGCCCCGGCCACACACGTACAGATGGGCAATCCACCCGGTGCTTACCCTTAAACTAGAGATGAAACCGATATCCGGTAGCTATCCGGTATCCGGCCTATCCGGCCTTGTTTAGTAACTCAGTATCCGGCCGGATTCTGAACGGTAAAATTAGAAAAATTATTATTTTACACAAGGCAAATAATGTATTTACGACCGTTTATTTTTATAATCGCACGTCAAAAATGTTTGTTTTATTAATTAAGTTTAGTACTGAAAATTAACTATGTACCTAGTAGCAAACTGTGGTGAATAGATATCAAATTTTCCGCATTTGTTGGTAAGAGGCGACTCCGCTTGGCGATAACACCCGGACGCGCCCGAATATTTCCGATCTCGTTCCGCACCTATGTTCGAATCAAACTGATCGCGTCATGTAATGCGATTTATATGGCCTCGTAGCTTACCGAATATCAGGTATCCGGCCAAACCACTATTAATTTCATCTCTACTTTAAACCCGATTAAAGCCAGCGTTTGGCGGTTTTTTATCGGGTTTACACCCAAGCACCGGGTTGATTGCCCATCTATGTATACGCACACGTTAGGCTAAGGCCACACTACAAAGAGCTTCGCTCATTGCTAAGAGCCAAGCTACTCGCCGAGTGACTAATCCTGGTAAACGGATACATTGCATACCTACTATCGCAGCTGGCCACACTGCAAGCAGACGCCCCTAGGTACCTTGCCTAGTTGTGATGTGCTGGATATCCGTATCCGCGACTTTCTGAGGGAGAAAAGGGATCTGTAGGGGGAGCACGAATTTTTTCGCTCTCGTCCTTTCGATATCGAGCGTTTTTTTTTTTGTATGGAAAATGAACAACGCCATCTATCCAGTGTCGTTCATTTTCCATACAAAAAAAAACGCTTTGACATTACGACGATATCGACAGACGAGAGCGAAAAAGTTCGTATGTAGATGTTTTTTTCATCTGTCCGGCAGTTGGGAGGCGAACCCTCAAGGACTTGTTGTATTTATTTATTTATTTACTGGCTGTGCCCCGCGGTTTCACCAGCGGTAATTTCGAAGTTCCCACGGGAATGCCGAGATAAAAAGTACCCTATGTCCTTCTCTGTACCCTTGACAACGTGCATGCCAAATTTCATCCAAATCCGTTCAGCCGTTTTTGCGTGATTGAGTAACAAACATCCAAACATCTAAACATCCACACTTTCACATTTATAATATTAGTAGGATTTCTTTTTCGGGAAACAATGTTATGTATATTTGTTGTAATTCATGTGTTGTGTCAAATAAAGTATTTTCAATTTCAATTTAAAGCGTCAAGTGGCGTCATCTAACGTTTCAAGCTCACGCGCACCAACGCTGATTGAATAAAGTTAGAGCCGTATCCGCGATTCTAGACACCAAATATCCGTATTCGGATCCGTATCCGCGAATACACATTTTTAACGATCCGGCACATCACTAGTGCCTTGCTTATCACCATGCGATGCCAGTGTGGCCGGCTACGATAGTATGTAATATGTCTGTTCACTAAGATTAGTCACTCAGTGAGTAGCTTAGCTCTTAGCAATAAGCGAAGCTCTTTGTAGCGTGGTTTTGGCCGTGGTTTGCGCATCCGGTTTCCCGATGAGGTAAGCGCAATTCGCAAAATGTCCAGTTTGGATAATGCAACCCCCCCTAGCCAAGTTGACATTTTACAATCGTTAACGCATAGAAAACTAAAGAATGGAATCATTGCGTCACCAGTAGGGCTATTATGTAACGTTTGTTTCTATAATTTTTCGGTTGCTTTAAAAACATGGCGATTTTGCGATTACAATATGTACGTTTTGACACCCAAAATATCTAGCAATCAACCAAGATAAACGGGTACCTACTTCAAAAGTTGAAGCTGCCTAAACATGATTAATTAATCGCAAAATCGCTTTTCTTCTGATTCAAACTGAAATTTGATGGCAAACTTACATAATTGCTCTGATGGTCACGCAAACCTTAAAGAGTTTTAATTTTAAGTGATCACGACATCGACAGTGTCTAACCGCCGCACTCACAGTCGACTTTAATGATTACTTAGAACAAAACTGCCGCAATCAGATAAGTTTAATAAATTAATATTAATTGGCATTTAACTAATTAAGTTACATCTCATTAAATGCCAATTAACATTAATTTACTGAACGTCTCTGATTGCGGCAGTTTTGTTTTAAAAATCTATACCTAACTAAGTAATCATTAAAGTCCACTCTGAGTGCGGCCGTTAATGATTCGTTACTTAGTTTTCTATGCGTTAACAATTATTATAAAATGTCAATTTGGCTAGAGGGGCAGTAATCAAACGCAGGTAAAACTGCGTGGAACAGTAGTTAAATAAATATTGGACCCCTGAACCTGTTGTCATCGTTATTTTGAAAAAGTGGTATCATTACAAATTAGACCTATAGCGAATTGGACGATCGGAGAATTTGCCAATTGGACGTACTGCGCCAAAGCAATCGGGTACCCAAAGGCTCCTGTGGTGTGGTGTGGCCGTCATCGGACGAAACGTATCGTTATGTCGTTGATTGAACGATTTTACGGACCGCGTAACACGACAATGGGCATGACGACAAGGTATATAAATCAAATTCTATTTAGACCGTCACATAGTAAAAAAGTGATAGACGCGTATTTTTGGTTTTTCGAATTATTGAAAAAAATATTTGGATAAAACGCATTAAAGTTTAGGAGTGGGAGGTCGTGACGTCATTACTAAGTACAAAGTGTACCTAAGTGTGACGTCACACAGAATTTCAACTCAATGTATCGTCGTTATTTTTTTCGTTTACGTAAAAAAAGGAGAAATACGTAAGATTAATAAAAAAAACATAATTTTTAGTCCGTCTTGTGGATACTAGACGGAATAAAAATTAAAATTTTGTCATCATGCTCATGCTCATTGATTGTCAATTTGGCAAAGGGGGCTGATTTGCTAACTTTATCGGGGAACCAGACACGGAAACCGTCGGTGTGCGGCGACACTGGAGGTCTCTCACATGCTGCTACGACGGCCGATCGATATCAATCCGAATACTTTGATATAATAAAGTATGTGACTTTTCCTTATCGGGGCGGCGGTAGCGGTACGGTTATTTTCATGACCTAACTCACATTTTCCATAGTAAGAATAGAAAAGTTGCGTTTTTTTGTTTGTGTTTGTGATTCACGAGCACGCTAAAAACTTGTTTGTGGGCAGTGACCTCTTTTTTTTCTTAAATATTATAATGAATAAAAATGTTTTTAATTTTTGTTGTTAATAAAATGAAGATTGTATTTTTATGAATACGTTAAATTAACGCCATGAAGAATCGGCTGCGCTGCGGTAAAACAAAGTAATTGCAGCTGAAGATAAATTTTACAGGAGCAAAAAACCGGAAATCGCTTTATTAAAAACAAACCTTCCATAGTTTAACGATTTTCTTAAATTTAATTTCTCTAAGACAAAAGCCTTTTTGAAGGTTGTGAGTATGTAGCAACGTCCGTTACCCCTTGGCCACAGTCTCGGCGGCGGCGTTGGCGGCGAAGAAGTAGACCACAGCTCGCGCCGCTGATAGCTGTGGCCACTTCGTATGTTGTCTACCATTTGTTTTTGCCGGCGCCGCCCTTATGCGTGAAAAGTGGCAAAAATATAAAAAAACTCATTTCGAAAAAAATTTGTTGCTTTGTTTTGTCGTAGAGTAGCCGGAATGGCGTGTGAGAAATTACTTGTGATATTATTAATGTTAGAAATAAGTATATTGTCGATCTAACTAATAATGTATAATGTAGCGATGATAGGTACAGACAGACCAAATTGTACAAAATAAACTCCTCATTCATTAAAAACTAAAAAGTTATACGTTTTAACAAATCCGGTGTTTCTACTGTCCAATTTCGTGGCTATTTTAATGATTCGTAAAATTGAATAAAATGACGTGTGTTGGAAATTTATCTTGTTGCGAGAGTTGTTTATATTTTTTTTCCACTCATAAGGCTTTAAATCTATCCAATAAATTTGATTCAAATGATTTTACCATTAGGTGGAAATTTTTAACAAGTTTTTTTTTTTTTTTTTTCATAACAAGGATATCGAAGACTGTTGCATAAGTGTATAATAAATATTACTCATGTCTCCAAAAAATGAAAAACTTAAGCATTAACTATAACATTACAAAATCTATTCTGCATTTTTTTCTTGGCAATGCTAGAATAAATCTTATTGTTGTTAAGCTTTAAGTTTTTATATGGGTAGGTAATTTATAATAAGCATTTTTAGTTTCAAGTTAACTGCATAAGATAATTTAGTATTTTTTCTAGACAAGTTTCGTGTCAAAGACTGAATACAAATAAATATTTTTCACTTTCAGAACCTTTTTTATTAATATTCTTAATTTTTTTTTTATTTAAAACACATCTTTAAACACATCTTTGTGAGCTCTCTAAGGGATGGCAGAGACAAGAGTCCACACAAAAGATAAACTATACAGTTTAAGTTTATTGATTCGATTTAAATGTTATAATTATGTATCTTATAAATACGAGTAATATACTAATACATACATACCTAATTGCCGAATTTATTAACTTGTTTGTAGCAAAAAAAACTACAAGAGATCCAAAAATACAGACTTAAACATGCTAAATACTAATCTTAACCCTAATTATAAAATAAGTTTCACGATTTTTTTATTTCAGTATAATATATTATACTAAACATTGTGTATAGTAATTCTCGAACGTTGAACACTCTCAGGCAACTAGCAACGTAATAGGCATAGACAAAAATTTAATGATGATAAAATGCTTCGTGAAAATGTTACTCCCTATTTATTTGAATAAATTAGGGAGTAATTAATATTTATTCAAATAAATAGGGAGTAACATTTTCACGAATAAGACATAAAATAAAAAAAAATATATCAAAATTGAATATAAATGACTAGGTATCAGATGTGGCTAGAAAAATTCTATATATTATAGCCTGATTTGGCAAGAAACTAAGAACTAACTAACTAACTAACTTCGTCTGAGACATATACGTATTATTTCTTTGTTTAAAATCTTCATACATTACACAGTGCTGAGCCGTTATTCACTATGACCACACGTCGCCTTAACTCGCCACAAAAATTGTTTTGTCCCTCGTGCTCAAAGAAGTTTCACTTCCGAAAATAGATTTCATAAATGTGTCTTACGTCATACACAAAATTAATTTCTAATATTTGGGCATTTGGGATTATGTTTTTGGGACACACATTATGTGCAAGCAATGTTGTGCACAAATAAGGGCTCTGCTATCTCTTGCTGTATGTACTATACACATTTCAAAAGAATATTATGGCAAGCATATTTACTGTGTAAAAATATTTCTCAAAGATGACTGCTTTAAGATTGATATTATCAATATAATACGAAAGAGTGTAGTAGTAGCATACACACCTTTTTTGCCCACTCCACATTCACGCGAGAAGCTTGCGAGAACATGAGAAAACCATGAGAAACAGCCGAGAACATCGGCTCC
The DNA here is from genome assembly GCA_907165275.2 of Zygaena filipendulae. Taxonomy (NCBI): domain Eukaryota; kingdom Metazoa; phylum Arthropoda; class Insecta; order Lepidoptera; family Zygaenidae; genus Zygaena; species Zygaena filipendulae. The sequence goes on from OU015659.1 coordinate 9,669,102, forward strand.
ACATTCACATTCTCATGATTTACTCACGTTCTTGCGTGAATGTGGAGCGGGCTTAAACCTATATGATAAGGTTTTATGGTTGGCTATAGTGTAACTTATGGGGTCCTGTAGCTATTTTATGATTATTATCACTGTCATTGTTGTTCAGTGACATAGTAAGTTTGACTGTGAGACAAAATGAACTTCAGACATTTGTAAAGATCTCTTCAGAAAAACTTGAGTCACAGAAATACTCTAGTTTTAAGGATATTAAACATTAGCAACAAATAGTTTTGGCAGTTCAGATTCTAAACGTATGACTCGTACTGTAGACGTCAACCGCCAGTTGTCATAAGGATTCGCATTCTTTGGTGTGTACGAATCTGGAGCGAGGAATGTGCTGTAGTACGAGATCAACTCATGTGATTGGTCACCGTCTAAGTCTGATATCATCAAGGACTTTTCCTGATATTCTAAATCAGGCTGGCAAGTAGGCAAAGGAACATGTGTAACAATCTGGCCTCGCACACATATCTGCACAATATCAGTCTGACTGACATTAACATTATGAGTTTGAACTTTGTCAAATGAAACCAAAACAATTCTCTCTGAAATGTCATGTGCTGTAAAATTAGCATATTTTATAAACGACGAAATGGATGCAACGTTGATTGTTGGGCGATTATAGAATATATCATATGTATTTTTAGGACTTTGATTTTGCATGTTGTATGTTACTTCATTGATTTTCAGTGCACCCTTAGCTAGATGTGCACTGTTCCACTGTCACAATTTTAGCACAAATCCTCGTATCGAATTTGCGAAGGCAAAAGTACTGGGTCGCATTGCATAAACATGGTTAGCTGCATACTCCCAAGTGACATTGGTTGTTCCATTCCTCTCCAACATCAGTTTCAAATTGACCCTACAGGAATCAGGGCATTCTCCAGAATTCTCCACAATAAGTTTTCCGGGGCCATTTGTGAAAATATCTCTTGTATTGCCAATATTTTTCTTTAAACTTAGATTCACCTTTTTAGATGTAATAGATTCAGTTAGAATTTTTGTGCCTAGCGTCTCCATTTTCATTATTTTCCTATACAAAAGTGGGTATGAAATTAAGCGAACTGCTTCAGAAGTACCATTTGTACAAATATACGTAATATTAATGGTATCAGACTCTTCAAGAAGTTTGACAGATACACAGTCTTGCACAGTAATCGGTTCACCAATTATGTTACCATTTATTCCTGAGATAATTATTAAGGAATTATGGTTTGTGTTGGGATAAACAGTGGCAACTGTAAGCAAGTCATTCACATTGTCATGGTCCATATCCTTCAGTACAACAGGGAAGTCTATAGCTGCAATATTGCTGAACACTTTCCCATGCTTGTGAATATACCAATAGTAAGTACCAGATAAAGGATTTAAGGCTGCCAGTAGTCCCTCTGTGCCAGAGACTATACAATCTTTCTGCTTGTCTCTATTCACATCAATCATGTGACAGTTTATTTTTGTTGGTATCCTACTCTCTCTGGTATACCATCCAACTTTGCCGGAATTACCAACAATAAGCAAAACACCATTAACATTGTCATTATTACCATCCTGTTGCTTCATATGGTTTCCTCGGTATATCAATATCAAGTTCTTAGTGTTTGGCAATGCACCATCCACTACTTGAACAGCACCCGACAGTTCTATTTCCTCATATGGCAACTCCCAGCTGGTTGTCCTATCTTCCCATTCCCTATTGGAACAGCTACCTACCTCGCATGGGAGGCCCCACAGAAATATCACTACAGTGAAGATACACATAAGGATGGAGGCGATGAAGGCGCATCGTCGCGAACATGACATTTTATTTGATACATCTGATTGAAGGAAGCTTACATTGTCCATAGTACTCTCGACTGTGTTCATGTTAGTGTCCATGTCGCTCAAACTGTAGTTTTTGGACGACTGAAGGCCGCTGTTGACGTCCACATTGTTGCAGTTGTCCGCGGACTTAAAGTGAGCGTCATGTTCCAACTTATGATCGTCTTCGGATTCCGAGTCGGACAATATTTGCTTCAGTGGTGCGTAGTTACCGCCGTTACCATTCACTGACATGACTCAAAATCTTATAAAATGTGCACATTTGGATAAAATCTCATTGATTTATTTGTGTTTAGATTAGATCCCGTATATATTGTATTATCTATGGTTTTTTTTTTTTTTTTTGGTGAAGTTTACCCCTCTCGAGGAAGGCAGAAGGAAACTTAGTCCATATAGCCAATTCGTTAGTATTTTTCTTCTTCTGAAGTTATTTACATCTAATGCATTGGTGAGACGCATTTCGATGCTTTACCGGAACTTTTGGCAGCAAATCTTCACAGTTGAACCTTAATAGGACGCTCTGTGGGAAGTTGTATATAGTAAAACGAAAACCTCCCGATGAACGCCCTATTTCATCTTATTTCACTGTTTCCGCACATTATTCATCACTAATGGATCACTATTATACAAAATCCACCATATTCACACAATATTAATCACGATAAACTAATTTGCAAAACAAAGAAATAAAACTGACGTCCACTCTGCTGGAAATCCCGCCAAAAAGTCGTATTATCTATGGTTTAGACAAACATTTCTTTTTTTTTCTATTGCAATGACATTTTGCCAGTGTCACGTAAAACGTAGTGATTATACTTTGATGTCACGTTAGAGAAAATGATCGAGAGATAGGCGTTCGTTGTAATATGAATAGTGCGTAGATCAATGTGATTTGCTTCTCTGTCGAATAATAAGCGAGGCAGTGTTATGGCTTCAGAAGAATGCTAGTTATTCTTCTGAGGTTATGGCTAAGTCCATAAGAGTGAGAGTTCCAATTATCTTTTGTCCTTGTCTAGCGTATGCCATATTTAGTGTAACTAAATTGTACCCTAACATGTTACGTTTTAATGTACCCTACAGTAATCGATTTAGAGTACAATTTAGTGTAGTGTGATTACTCGCTCTCTCTCTCTCACTCACCGACCCTAAATTGTATCCGATTTAGAGCCCTAACCGCCGCACTCAGAGTTGACTTTAATGATTACTTAGTTAAGTATAGATTTTTAAAACAAAACTGCCGCAATCAGACCAGTTTAATAAATTAATGTTAATTGGCATTTAAATAATTAAGTTACATCTCATTAAATGCCAATTAACATTAATTTACTGAACGTCTCTGATTGCGGCAGTTTTGTTTTAAAAATCTATACTTAACTAAGTAATCATTAAAGTCGACTCTGAGTGCGGCGGTAAGTTGCAAAGTTGCAAAGTGTAATAAGCGCATTAATTTGTGATTTTAAGCGCTACGCCCGCACCTACGACACGACGACTTTTCCTTGGTGGCAATGGGACCTAAGTTTTCAAACAAAAAAGAATTTTCCAAATCGGTCCAACTGTCTTCGAGTAATCGCGTAACAAAAATACAACAAAAAACATTCAGATGAATTGAGAACCTCCTCCTTTTTGGGAAGTCGGTTAAAAAATTAAAAATAGAATATAACCTATATTGAAACATTTGAATTTGAAACACGGTGCGATCAATTCGCGCGTGCGAGTTCGCAAGTCGATTCTGAGCAAACTACTTTCTGGTTTTCAGTTAATTCATTAACAAGTTGTATAAGTAGTAAGGATTTTAAAAAGTTAAAAAAACACATTTGCAGAACATAATTGCATTTATTTTTCTGTATGTAAATTATTTTGCATGCCATTTTAGTAATAGATTTTCGACACAGGTAGGTAGGTAGATATTTTAATTATATCGATACAATACAATTGTTATTTTGCCTTTAAAAATGGTATAAAAAATAAGTTTGGAAACAAAAATAGTATTGGAAATATGTTATAAGTACTAGTAATTATTATATTTTCGTTAATACAACGTACTGAAACACAAAGGGTAGGTAGGTACTGACTACAGGATAAAAACTTATAAATGATATAAGCTCACTACTGGCCTAAGATTGATATTAATGGCAAAAACCTTATAGCTACTAATATTAAGTTATATGGAAGGTATTCGGCTTGTATTCAGATTAATAATACCTAATTATAAAGAAAAATACTGTGAACCCGCCACGATAAGAGAAAACCTTGTCTTATTAATATGCAAATTAACTAATTAAAATTATAAAATAAATAGAAAACAAAAACAATTATTTACACATCCAGCCTCCAAAACCCACCCCAATATAAATTTGAAAATTTTGCTGTACAGATGTGGTACAATATTGCAATGCCTTGACTTATTCTTTTTAATAAATCAATCAATCAACCAATCAATTAGTGGATTTTAACCGGGTTTTAAATTTAAAACCAAAATACATGTGCCTGTCATTACCACAAAATGAGAGAATATAAATTATTATAAGCACTGCGTCAAAATATGTATTGTGATGATTACCGACTTACAAACGAAATAGACAAGATTAGGCATTAGCGAACAGGCTTCTAGTGTGTCGACCAAGATTGTAATTAACTATTTAACACATAGGTCAAGATAATAATTATTACATATACACAATATATTAATATGTTTTATACAATAATTAATTATATTATTCTTTGAGAATTCGTAATACAGACGCGGGCGACGTAGTTTTGTTAAAATATAGATAGACACAGTACAGATGCTCGAGGAATCAGTCTTTAATTGCTTTCTCATTTAAGATCTCATAAACGTATACCTATACAGACACAGCGACAATTATCTTAAAGATTACTTAACATCTCCATTAAATACCATAGTTGAGTCCCATATTCAATGCTTACATTACATAAAATTATTAGTAGGTACATATATTATTAATATTGTTTATTCATCTATTATGATTTTAATAGTTGATATTTACAGTATAATAACTGTTTGTAGGATTCTGCCCAAACCCAGTATTATACAACATACAGCTATACACAGAAAAGATGTAATCAATTAAGACAGTTCCAAAATTAAAGTTAATCTAAAAAGGAAATAGTACAATATAGGAATCACGATAATTATCCTATTAAATATTAAGTATTAAATTAGCTATGCATCGCTCGGCGCTCAATAATTTAACTAATAAAGTAAATAAATAACTAGATACCTATTTATTACAAATCTAAATCTAACATATTTTGTTAGATCGTGTAAGGGTATTCTCCGAGATATTCTATAAGGGATGAGGGTAGTGGCAGTAGTCTATGTTTGGGTGCACACCACAATTTAGGTGTGAGTGGATTGTTGCAAGCCAACGCTTTGTGCACCGCCAGCCGGGCGGCATGGAGCAAGGAAGGCGGACTCTTCCTCAGCGGTTTTTTTAGCAACACCCGCGAGTGTGGACACCCGTCCCTGTCCACCCACACGGTGCCCTCGATTTTCCTCTCTCCATGGCGTATGTAATGCTGTACTAACTCCACTACGCACCTAAACCGTGGCATATACCTTGCCAAAGGTGCTTCACAATCTAACCTGCAAACAAAAAAATTGCCATTGTAGAAACAGATTTATAATAATAACTAGATGTGCCTCGCGGTTTCACTCACATGAGTTTAGGAATCTCACAGGAACTTCAAAGTAGCTTAATTTACTCCTAATCAGCTAATTAGAAGTGAAACTTCTGTCAAAATCGGTCCAACCGTTTCGGAGGTTCACCCGCGTGAGTTTCGGACTTCTTTTATAAAACCCTTGTCCTGGCAATAACGAATACAAAAAAAAAGAGTTTATCCAATTTGTTGCAGTCGTTTGCAAGTTATACGCTTAGCAACACATTTGGCGATTCATTTTTATTTATATAGATTATTTATAATGTTTATTTCACCATAAACACTTTAACAAACAATCCAATAATAACAACTTACAATTGAACAACTTAAATTTTATGAGTCGGAGATGGGAGGTATTGGCGTGTTGGTTTTAGATGTGTATTTGAATTTTAGGTGCTGAATCTGATCTTTTTGCCACACATGATAGGAATCTTCCATTAATCACATGAGGCTCGAAAGGCTCATGACGTGTATTTATTTTTCGATGAACGTTACGATTTCTAAACCAAACAGCGGCTCATACATAGCCTTGACGATGAACGACCCCATACTTCCCTCTCGATTACTGTATTCGTTCGTTTGCTATAGCTATAGCTGTACCTAAATCTTATATGTATAAATCAGGATTATTTACTTGCATACCTAAAGAAACCCTGTTCGTAATGTAACCGCGCCGAGGTGGGCCCCCGCTCCGTCTGTATCGACAGCGAGAATATGAACTTGCTGTCCCCGGAATCCCGCACCACGAAGGCGCCCTCGCTGGCGTCCTTCAGCAAAGTCCGAGCACCCTGTAAGTAAAATGGGTACTATTATATATGGGTAATATTATAATTAAGTTTATTTGGTACTTAGATATTAAAATTCATTGCAAACTTGTGTGACTTAAACAAAATTTCCAGTTTACATCATATGAAATGGAGAAAGTTTAAATAAATTGTTGGGTCTAGAGACGCTTGAGAGATTCATACTTAGCGTGAGAATGAGGTAACTTAACATTTGGCTTCGTCATTATAGCCACAAAGACACAATCTACTAAAAACAGAAAATTATGATGAATAAAGTGTCAGGTTATGAGCTGTGCTCTCGTTCTAAATTTGTGTGTCGGCTCAGTTTAGAAATATTGAATAAAAAAAACATAGGTATTCTGCAAAGTAAAATTATAAGGCTTATGTCTTGGGTCAACATTCATATAGAACACGTTTTAGCTGATTACAATAATTCCTGAGGGAATTTTCAAAATTCAGGAACAGCTCATAAAAACAAACCTGCCAATCTAGAGTTTTGTAGTACCATCCCGATAGGCACAGCACTCTCAGTGTTTCCCTTAGCCTTTTCAGTTCTTCCTTGCAATTAGCTGAGATGATGGACGACAATTGTGGTCCATAAACTGGAGAATGTGGCAAGTAATTCGGCTGGATCGTATATGGTGATGTTATTGAAGGTGTCTGCACGGACTGTGTGGTGTATTTGCATGGGCACGGTGCAACGGGCACCCGTATTTGGTGCCTGCAGTATGGGCAACATGTGACACCGGTGGACCAGCCTCCATATGGCAGGCCCACATCCAAACATGCATCTGAAAAGATAGAGACCCAAAATTAAAATAGTGTTATTTTTTTATGTTCAAGAAGTAAGAACTTGGACAACTTGCAAAAATAATCTTCAATCTAAAGAGGGTGGAAAGTGCAAACAATTATTTTGTCAATTTGAAAGATACTGCTCCCTTAATGCATAAAATTAAAAAACCATTGAAAAAAATATCATCATGTGTTCAGAATTTGTACTTTTGCAGCTGCCATACATTCCCAGCACAGAAACTTGAAACCCAACACTTATTTTTATAATGTAGGCCAGCACTGTGAAGAGGGTTTTTTTAAAATTCCACTATAAGGGGGCAACAAGAGTACCATCCAACCATCAGGAACATTTAATCTATATATGAGTCATGTCTGTTGGTATGTGCACACATGCAGAAACTACAAAGTACAAACTAGATCTAGATTTAACTTATCATTTTGGTAGGTATATAGCTTATTTTCTACAGTATATTACTGCTCATTTATAATCTACATCCAAACTAATATTATTAAGGGAAAATATTTGATTTTGTTTGTTTGTTTGTTACAATTTAACTTAAAAACAACTACAGGACAGATTTCAAAAATTCTTTCGTCATTAGAAATATAAAATGCTAGGTACATTATCCCTAAGTAACATGGCCTAGGAATTCTCACGCGAATTTCGAAATTACCGCGAGTGAAACCGCAGGGAGCAACTAGTATAAAATACTTCCTATCGAGCTACATCAAAGAATTGACGCGAGTGATACAACATTCATAGCGTATTCATAGCTAAGTACAGTCAGCAGTAAAAATATGTAAACATTTTCATTAATAAGATTCAAAGACTGTCAAAAGTGATTACTGATTACATATTCTGCCTCTAACTGTGCATGTTTGACCTCAAAGTAACAAACTGATGATGTAACAATTTTATCACAATTAAAGTACTTAGTGTTTATGATAATTATTATTTCTGTTGTTCTGTAACAGTTATCAAACTATTGTGCTAATTATTAAAAAAGAATTTGATACACTTTTATGGTTTCAAATTTATTATTCTTCAAAGTAAAATATTTAATAAAATAATCACTCTTCATGTACTTAATCTAGATCTTTGTATGAATAAACAAAACAATATTTTGGAATTAATGGCATTAGTGTACAAAGTGTCTATGGTGTCTGTGTTCAAGAAGCCTAAATTGTATAATAATTATTTTCTACTTTTTATTCAACCAATTTTGAAAAAATAACAGAAGGATGTATGACCTGTATAATATAACAAAATTAAAGAATAATAAAACAATACATTTATAGTGTTGTAGGTATCATGGTAGTACCCAATGATAAATACTATCCATTGGTAGTAACTGTAAAGTTTGCAATTTGTAATTATTTTGGTATGCTTTTCTCATAACTTCCATTTCCCAATACTGTACTGAAATAATGTAACTGCGCTAACTAACATAACAAAAGAAGTATATCAATAATATTTTAAATTCAAGAGTTCTATTGCTGTTTTACTGTTGACTGTAGCCAGGTAGGTACATTACAAAATATACTTATCATGTATATGAATATAATTGCCTTATCATCTTGTCTGAATGACAGAAAAGATAGTCTTTCTGAGTCAGTGAATTTAACATTTTTTTGTACCTATTTATTTTGAAGAAGCATTACTACTAGCTACTAATAACTGAATAATAAAAATCGTTAATTAAAATAGTTATAATGTTTTCTTTTTTTACATTTCCAACATTAAATTGGATCCCAATATTAAAAATTAAATACCTACTATAAAACCGATAATGGGTGGTTAGGTAAGAGTAATAAATTTAAACTGTTAAATGATTTTTGACAAAAAATATTCTTGATTGGTACCTACCTAGTAGTTGATCAGATTAGGTTTAACTGGATAGAAAGATTATTAAAATAATAGACATGACTACAATTATAGTCAAAAATATATCCTGTCTATCTGACTCTACGAAACTACGACGTAGATTCACCGATTTCGTCTCAAGGATTTCGTAAAAAAATTAAAAAATAAACCTTAATAATAGGTATTCTTACTAGGAGGTGGTGGTGGCCTTGCTGCTAAAGTCATGTTTAAAGGACTAATGTTCGCTTGACGCCTTTCGATCAAACGTTTCACAGTTTTCGGTGGATTAGAGTGAGATCCACCCGCCTCGTCTACGGAGGCCACGGTTTTGTTTAGATTACACACACAATTCACAACAATTATCACACAAACGGTAGTCACGACTTCACGACTCAAAGCATCACTGTTTTAGGAATGTTACCAAAAACTTGAGCTGAAATCCTTCAGAGTTTTGTCCAACAAATCCACAAGTAAGTTTAGAGAACTTCAATTCGTCTAATATAAACGATAAAATAAAAGTATAGGTAACAATTCCACGTAAATTTGTTCCGTAATTAAACTGCTTTTCGCACTTTCGATACACATACGCTACATATGAGCGACCGCCATCGAATGAAAATTTTCTGCGATGGTCGATGTGGATTGTGGATGACAGACCGAGACGACAGTGACAGTTGACACCCGCTATTCATGACAGATCCGCCCCAGAGGCGCCCCTCTCCTATCACATCGAGCTCGAATATACGTAACATTACTACGTCACACAATAAAAGTCGAGTTTTTTCGAAACTAACGTGATTTTTATACGTTTTTATTTCGTCTGAGTTTATACGTATTTATAATTACTAGTTACTGCGACGGTTTCACTTGTTGTTCGTGTGTTTTGGGTCTCCTCTTTGTAGAGGGAAAAAAGTGTCCTTATTCTTAGTTTTGACTCACGACACAAGACCCCCCTACACGACAAGGTTCTTACAAATTAGATCTTTTTAAATGAAAAATTCGTAACGAACTGTTAGGTAGGTACTACAATGTATTAAAATTCTATAGATTTCTTAGGAAGAAAAGTATATTGTATGTACTATAATTTGCTCATTCTATTTTTAGTACTCATCTCATTTCTCAAAAAAGCATAATTTTTGAGACTATGGTTATGGTTTTATGATACCTGCTGATATCATATTATTATGAGTATTATAAAAAACCGACCAAGTGCGAGTCGGATGCGCGCATAAAGGGTTCCGTATCATCTTTAAAAATGGCAAAAAAAAAAAAAGAAAAACACGTTTCTTATATGGGAGCCCCATTAAATATTTATTAACTATATTCTGTTTTTTAGTATTTGTTGTTATAGCGGCAACACAAATACATCATCTGTGAAAATTTTAACTGTCTAACTATTATGGTTCATGAGATACAACATACGGACAGACAAATGGACGGACGGACGTACAGCGGAGTCTTAATAATAGGATCCCGTTTTACCATTTGGGCACGGAACCCTAAATAAACACCAGACATTTTTTTTTAATCATCACCTTATTTGTATATGATTTACAATTTAAATTTTAAATATTAAATTAAAATTTGCACGCCAATACGGCGAATACGCGGTCAACTAATTTAAACTGGCATCTCCGTGTACCATTCCTTGTACCATATTTTTGCGATTGAATGAATTATGAATTGTAAATTCCGTTGTGCTACTAGACAAAGTGTCGTTACGTCCCTTTTGTGTCAGACCAGGTGTCACCAGCATCAGTGTCTAATTTTAAAATGACGAAGTGACAAATTTTGCATTGAATAGGCAGTATCTAGGTATCTACGACAGCCGAGCAGCTGCATGGCAGACTGTGTACTGTGTAGTGTGTACAGACACCATACAGACGCACGAGACGGGACGGCTTTATCAAGAGTAGGTTACTAGATACAGTCGACTTTCATACCTAGCTGAAGTTTTGATAGCTTTGAATCTTACTGCAATGATTAAGGAAGTTCAGCATTAATTCACTGATAAGCTACTTTACCAGTCGTATCATAGAAAAAATTTCTGTCTGGTTGCGAATGGTGTTCAATACTTACATGAGACGTGATATCCTTTATTTATGTTATTTGCAGTATAATTTGTATACTTTCTAAATACACGCGATGGCATTTTGAAAATGTAACATCAAAGAGAATAAAATCACTGAGAATATTATAGTTAATCACTGCGTTTTATAAATTAGTTAACATCTTAATAAACAAAAAAATCACAGTCGTCTTTTTCATAGTTTTTGAAACTTCATAGGGACGCGTAAACGGTGTGACTACTTTAAAGTTACGAGTACTATTATTCCTGCCCTCACCCTTCAATCGAACTCTGTAAAAAAAGTGCCACAGTACGGCCCCACCTCGACACCACAGAGAGCGTGTTCCGAGTATTGCGATTATATTCGGCGTTCTCGGAATCCCATACCTGCGCCCGCGCTGCTCACAACAGCTTTCACAACCATCTGCCGCTTGTCACAGTGGTAAGCACTCGCGAAACGTAGGTAGCCAGCTGCGTTATGAAACTAATATGAATTTATTACCACTTCACTGGACACATAAAAATTATTTGCTATTTAATTTCAATTATATACCTTTATTGTGTTATAATATGTATACACAAAACGGGCAACGGATGTAGACAAAGAAATCATAGAATTAAAATTAAAATATTTAGCCATTTTATTTAAAAAAATATTTATTTTAAATATAAAATAAAATAGTTTTAATCTAAGCTACCTAATCTACCAGGCTTAAGACCTGATGCTTGAGTTAGGCGTCAAGTTAACACTCAGGGTGTTTACGGGTGTTTATCGGGTTTTAATACATAAACACCGAGTTATATCCTCATTGAACTAATATTAATAGCGTAGTAATATACGTACGTAGTAATAGTAACTCAATGGTTATCCTACTAATATTATAAATGTGAAAGTGTGGATTTTTGGATGTTTGTTACTCAATCACGCAAAAACGGCTGAACGGATTTGGATGAAATTTGGCATGCACGTTGTCAGGGGTGCAGAGAAGGACGTAGGGTACTTTTTATCCGGGAATTCCCGCGGGAAATCCGAAGTTACCGCGGGTGAAAACTCGCGGTAATTTCGGAGGGCACACACACACCGCGGGGCACTTAAGGATCTTTCAATGTCCGTGCCATTGCCCCAGAAAATAAGCTCATTATTATGTCAGGATTGATTGCACGTAAGTAGCCTGCACGTAGAGAATGTAAAGCATCATAAATATATTTCTAATTTTACGTAGAAAATTCTATAGATAGTTTGGATGTTCAAAATACCTATGCCGCAACAAGTTACGTCCTACGCTTTTTATTTTTCAATGAAAAAACCCGCCTATTTCGATTTCTTTTTGAAAAAATATCAATTAGGAGGGAATCTAAATATTATATACTTACCTATATAGGAGCATTAGAAGTAGGACTACCCATAGTATTAGTGTAGGTAGTGTTTTACTTTCAATCAATTCCAATAAGTCGGTCAGTACTCGTTGTATCTACACATTTCGTATCGCATACCTACTACGGCGTGTACCGTTGTTCCCGGTACGTCTTTATTTGATGGAGGCGGTTGATGTTGAGTAAACATTTCAATAGAATTTTTGACTATAGGTTAACGATTACTCGGAGTTGGCACCGTGAATAACTCTTGTCTTTATGTGGCAGAGGCACGTCTGTAGCATCTGTAGGTATTAATTAGTCATCTAAGAATGTTGAGTTTGCCTTTCTTGTAAACGTTTTCTTTGACACGATTCCAACGTTTTCAATATCGAATTATGTAATACTAGCTGTCCCCCGCGGTTTCACCCGCGGTAATTTCGGAGTTCCCGCAGGAATACCAGGATAAAACTAAAACTAACTAGATATAAACTAAAACTATAACTTATCTAAACTTTCCTCATGAATCACTCTATCTATTGGTGAAAACCGCATGAAAATCCGTTGCGTAGTTTTGAAAATCTAAGCATGACAGACAGACACCGGGAAGCGACTTTGTTTTATACTTTGTAGTGATCAAATATTCCGATGTAGTAAAAGAAGTTTGTTGCGTGTAAGAAAGGCGCGCGTCTCCATGATACTAATGTTAGGTAAATTTTTTTAAAGACAAACACACCAAATCAAACATTATACATATATGAGAATACAGTAGGTACCTATCCAGTTGCACAAATTACACATCCTTTTGTAGAAATAGTACCTATAATTTATTTAAGTAGAAGAAAGTTATTTAAACTCAAAGGACGTAAAGTACTTATCTATTATTTGGACATAGATAAGCAATAGTGTGTTAACCCACAATAGTGTGTTAACCCACACTGGAGAAATTTTGAGTAAATCGTGTTTTAAAATAATAGCACCATTTTGTGACAACATTTTTTATGTTCAACAATTTGTTGGTATTTTAAATAGTGTAATAAGGTAAAAAAATAATTAAAAAACGTCCTATATTAACTCTCAATAAAGCGTTCTGTATCAATAACTTAATTTTGTGGGTTAACACGTTATTGTTTATCTGCGTCCATTTCAAATTGAGTAACATTTGATTAGGTAGGTATACCTACCGAAATGATTTGTCCGAAATTCATACCGTATAGATTTTAATAATACCGAATCAATTATTGTAAAAATCCCTGTTTTATAGTCAATGAACTCAAACACAATTTTAATTTCATTGAGTGATATAGGTAGGTACATCTCTGCTAATCCCAATACCAATTTGCATTGGAGGTTTGTTAAATACTGGATTGTAGGTAAATAGCTAAATGAAAATAAAAGCCAAAAAAGTTAGAATAGGAAGGTGTCTAAATAGGTACCTAGGTACCTATAGGTCAAGTATTTTTATGAGACAAATTAAAACAAATTTAATCACATGTTTTCCGAGAAATATAACTAAATGGCAGCGGATCGTAGCAGCCGGCCGGCCTCGACAGGTGAACACATTATGCAAATAGGACGTTCAATAAGTAGTCATAATAACATAACCACTCCGCTCCCCAAAATACCGAGTGAATTGACGATCATTTTTTAAATTAACTAGTTAGTTTTTCATCAGATTTTTTAAAGTAAAAGACGTCCATGTCAAATTACCAATACCTTTGGCTGTGACCAAATGATTACCTACCTTCTCTCTGGTTGTGACATTATAGCTATCGTATTGCGCTAGCAAACAAGTTTTAGATTCACCAAGTTGGGGTCGTTTTAATTGTGCGCATATCAACTCGACTTTATTCCTTTGAACACAGTTGTTTTCTTTTTTTGAATGAAAATGTCGCAGATAGTTACTGCAGGTCGCCTTGGTAACGGTCGCACTCAGTCGTTTCAGTGATAACTTAATTTTAAGTAAAGATTTTTACAAAACTGCCGCAATCAGATACTTTAATTAACGAACGTCTCTGAATGCGTCAGTTTTGTTTCAAAAATCGTTACTTAAAATTAAGTAATCATTAAAACGCCTCTGAGTGGGGCCGTAAGTGTTATAGCGGTAAGAAAAGAAAATCTAAGTAAAAACTGTGTGGTAAGTACAAAATAGGTACAAAAAATTCGTCATAATTATTCAGATTAATCGTTGGCGTACTAAACTAATATGCATTACGATCATCTCGTCTCAATAAAGAATGCACGTAACTACAATCAACTAATGCGTCCATTGTTACTGACGTTTTTTATCTTGAAATCTCGAAAGATGAATGACGCCAAGTTTCTAAGAACAACTTTCGACTCGTATTATAATGAGACACGAGCATAATTGTATTGGTATGTACATGGTATGTACCTACCTACACCTACCTAGAGTGGCGTGATAGAAAATGGTGGAAGGAATGGATGAACGACGAAGTAATTACAAAATTCGGACAAAACCGCAAGCATCAGCTGGTGACTTAAGTATGATATCGGAATACCTCTCTGGGGTTAGTCACCTGTATATCACCACAAAATCCCTAAAAAACATAAGATAAAATTGATAAAATAATTAATACCTAGATAGGTACCTAATTAGTTGTTTATTAATGAATAATAGTAGATAATAAGATAGCATAGCCCTTCTGATATCTTAACATATTTCAAAGGAATCTATCTCCATTGTCCATCTTTGGACCCGCGCAGGACTTCACACACGCTTTCGACTTGTTTCTCATACGGGTTTTCTCACGATGTCTTCCTTCACCATAAGCTTGCGGAGAACGATTTGATTTGAACATAGATCGCTATTTTTGAAGGAATCAATCAAAAACATAATATTACGTTAAACACATTTCCTTATCGACTTTTTAATTTATTATTTCGCGATGCAAGTTTTAATTTTTTCGTCAGGACTCAAAGATAACTGTTACGTTTTACGATGAAAACGCAAGTACTAGAAATTAGTCATTATCATGATTCAACAGGTATTCCCAAGATAGAGACTACCGCAAGTACGAAACATTAATTGGACGCAGATAAGCAATAACATGTTAACCCACAAAATTAAGTTATTGATTCAGAACGATTTATTGAGGGTTAGAGAACGTTTTTTAACTATGTGTTTACGTTATTACATTGATTAAATATGTAACTAAATATTCAGCATAAAAAATCTTGACCCAAAATGGCGCTATAATTTTAAAACTTTTATTTACTCAAAACTTCTCCAGTGTGGGTTAACACACTATTGCTTATCTATGTCCAATTAATAATTATAATCGGCACCTTTCGGGGAGCTTTCGAGTTCATACTCACTTCACACTATGCAATGCTTCCCAATATCAATTAATAATAACAGTAACAATAATTAGCGGACATTATAATTGTATAAGAGAGGCACCTTTTAATAACTTTTTTATTGTGAGTTCAACCTACATAATTTAAGTGGCTAGCGCGTTGCGCACAGGCTTACCATATTTGGCATATTATACCAATGCCTGATTCGCCACGCATTCAATCAGGCGTCCAGTCAACATTCCTCTAAGTCAGGCATAAAATATTCATCATCAGAAAAAGTACAAAAGGTGGTAGGTTTTTTTAATTTTATTCAACGCACTAAGTAATTTAATCAGGCATTTTTATAAAAAATTATGCCATTTTACTATAGCGGTTTCCTGCGGTTCCTACCTATAAACCTGCCAATTTTCAGTCGCATAGGTCAAGTATGTAGTTTTTGAGATTTCGTGTTTAGTCAGTGAGTCAATGACATTTGGCATTGACATAATATAGGGACGCAGATAAGCAATAACATGTTAACCCACAAAATTAAGTTATTGATTCAGAACCATTTATTGAGAGTTAGGGAACGTTTTTTAATTATGTGTTTACCTTATTACATTGCTTAAATATGTAACTAAATATTGAACATAAAAAATGTTGACACAAAATGGCGCTCCTACTTTTAAAACACGATTTACTCAAAATTTCTCGAGTGTGGGTTAACACACTATTGCTTATCTATGTCCATAGATAGATACGTTGCACGCGTGTGTCTTTATGGCGAGCTGTTTTAATGATGCTGATGAGGTCATGTGATGTCATTTAGTTTAGGCATTATTAGGCAGGGTCCGGGTAGTGACTCCGGCCTCCGACTCGCTCACCAAGACCAGACGACGAAATCTGATTGATACATGGAAGAAGTGCAAAAGTAAATGTATATCTACATACCTGCCTGCCGTACGTTCTATGCAATGGGTGTACATAGAACTTATGTTTTAAATACAGAATATTAATTTACTATAGAGGTTGCACCGGCACGGCTGGCAAGTCAATGCTTTTAATCGTAGGTATAGATCTACATATAAATCTATGTTTACATATAAAAAGTGTCTGTTTGTAACTTCAAATTAACAGCTTTTCACTAAATGCATAAAATGAAAGTATACATATGGTATTACTTAGGTACATTAAAAAATCTATTTTTCTATTTTTCATCCGGCTAATCTCTGAAACGACTGGACCGATTACTGGCAGATAGGTAAATGATGTTATAAGGAGTAACTTAGGCTACTTTTATTAAAAAAAAAAAAATAGTTCCTGCAGGAATTGCGAAACTGAAACCGCGGGGCACAGCTAGTTTAATATAAGAATAGCAGTGATATTGAAAACAAAAAACACGTTTTTATTGTTTTATATCTTTGACTTCTAAATCAAATTGAATTTATTATTAATACAATGTTTTGTCACAATGTTTTGTTCATAGGTAGGAGTTCCCCAGGAAAACGATCGAAATTCGTACAGACTACAGGTGAAACCGTGGCGAACAGCTAGTTTACTTGTGTAATACTCGTGTAGTCTATAGAAGTTCCACGAAACTTTCTACAGGTCCATTATATTTCGTTAGTAGGCCGGATTACAGTAGAGGAATTATTAATAAAATGTATAGGTACGTAAGCAATTACAATGTTAGTCGAAAAAGGGGTTACAAGCCGAAATGGGGAAAAATTCATAACTTTCGCTTAAAAAAAGTAAACAGGTTTTCGAAAAATTCAATAACAAAATAAAACAACCATATACCTAATCTGGAGTGGACCTTTATTCACTATGACCATAACACGCCGCGTTAAGATAACGCGCCACAAGAATTGTTCTTCCCTCATCCTCAAGGAAGTTTCACTTCAAAAAAACATATTTACAACTTGTCTCATGGCATACAGAATATTAATTTCTAATGAAACGTTTGGGATTGTGTTTTAGGGGCGCGCATTATGGGCAAGGAATGTTGTTGGTCATAGAGAATAAGGGTCCAGCTGTGTCCCTGTTTTGTATAGCAGAGTACAATTTTTCACGTTTTCAGTAAATACAGGTATAACTACCTACCACTGTTGATAGTACTTTTTTAATGATTATTAACTTAAATTGCAAGGATTATCACGCTCGCAGAATGGCTGTTTTGACTCTATTGGGAATAATACTTAATCCATGTTTATAAATCCAAGGTATTGGGTGGATTCCGGATTAATAACCTTGTGTAAAAACAAAGTAGCTCTGACTTTGTAATTTGCTATCGTAATTTGGAAGTGCTCGCAGCTTGATATCCCCTTTTTGGCTAATCTTGTATACTCGGTAAAACTATTACCGAGAAATGGGAAGGCTTTGTCATACTCATAGCTCAACCTAAACTTAGTTTTTTTATTGTTGGTTTCTAGAAATAGACTTATAGGTGAGTAGGTAGTTAGTTAAGTTTAATTTTGGGTATGGCTTGAGTCACCAAGTATTGGGTGTAGTAGTTATTTAAATACGACTAAGCGCTTCTAAATTGTAATTTACCTTGTAATTTTATACCATTTAACATTAATTTAATGAACGTCTCTAATAGCGGCAGTTTTTTTTTTTAAATCTTTACTTAAAATTGAGTAATCATTAAAACGACTCTGAGTGCGGCCGTCAGTTGTTTTATTTACGGTGATTTTATGATAGGTATTACTTTGAAGACACTGTTTTTAGACGGGCCAACTGTGGATCGTTTTGGGATGATTTAAAAAAAACAATAAAGTAGGTACCTACATTTGGCGCCAGGCAGTGCAGCGTATAAAAAATACACTTCTAGGAATATATTGCATGTACAATCGCTTTACATTGAAAAGTTATTGACCAAAGAGGTTACCTACCTAGTTTTTTTTATTATTAGGTATTATTTGGTATGTCTGTGAAGTGTGACCATTTATCTATTCTCTTTCCGACTGGGTTGGCTGGAAGAGAACTTTGTTTAGAGTTAATTTCATTCAGTTACACTTTTTTCATTTTTTCCTCTCTGTACCTACCTAAGTATTGTAAATTTTTTATGAGTAGATAGATAGGTAATAAAAATATTGAATACTTAATCACTTACTGGTATTTAAGTTTACGATGTCTACTGCTTATGCACAGAGGATTGCTACTATGATGGTTTTAGTGGCTAAATCTCAGACGCCCCTACCTCATCTTCCAGCAAGTCAGCAATCTTTTGAAGATAGTTTAAACACAATAATTTGTCAAATATAATATATTATACTTAATCACAAAGTTTTATAGTCCGTAATTTCCGTGTTCTTTCCGCGAATTCCGCGAATTTTAGTAGGTACACCTACCTACTTAAGTATAAAATGTTTTTTTTTACCTCTTTAGGTAAGTACCTATATCCATATCCATTTACCCATGGGTAAATTATTATTATTATTAATATCTAATAATATCATTTGTTGAATTAATTAGTTAATTAATTGATCAATTTATTTCCTATTGATTATGAGCCGTTTAGATTAGTCGTTATTTAAATAAAAACGTATGTACAGTGGTCAATGTCACTGACTGTTTTACGGTTTGTACTTTGTGGGCATTAATATTTTCTTGAATCTTGGAAGTAAAGAAATAAAATCAAAGAGATGTAGATAAAAAAAATGTTTTGGGTACCTAACTCAATATTCAAAGGACCTATTACCTAATACAACTTTGTTTAGATCTTTCTCTCATAATACAGTTGACTCACCTATAAGCACATATAATAGGCTAGTGTCCTAAATTTTTTTTTTTAGGCCGTTTTGTAGATTATTAAAAAATATTGGACACGTATTTTTTTTTATGTAACCAAAAAATAACGGAGATATATCAAGTCGAAATTTCACATGACGTCACGCCTCGCTACAGTTTGTTCGCACGCTATAGCGAGCTGTGACATCACGAGTCCCCCACCCTAAACTTTAATGCGCTTTATCTATGCATATTTCCATTATTTTAAAAAAGCAAAAAATACGTGTCTTTTATTTTTTTATTATCTAACTGACGGACTAAATAGAATTTCGATTTTTTTACCCAGGAAACTAGCCTATTATACTAGCTGTTTTCCGCTCGCCACCCGCGGTAATTTTGGAGTTCCCGCGGGAATTTCGGGATAAAAGTACACTATGTCCTGTGTATCCCTGACAACGTGTATACATGCTATAGTTAGTTTCGGAGTACAACAATATTGCACTTACGACCAAAGAGAAATATTTGTACACGTATACGTTTTGAAGGGAAACCAGAATTGAAATATAAATGTATCTACCTATTCACTACGTTCAACGTTCGGCAAGTGACAGTCACGGCTAGGGTTGACAGGTTGGTTCCTGAGTGTCATAGGGTACTTCTTATTCCGGAATCTTCGCAGGAACTCCGCAATTATCGCAGGTCTTATAAAGCTATGATCAGCTATTAATAAGGATATGTCCGACTTTAAGGGTAAAATGTCCTGCCAAATTAAGTGGCGAGTCCGGTTTTTGTGTATTTGGACCTGGAAACTCTAGTCCCGGCAGTCATCTCCCTCATATCTATTTTAATGTATTAATTACCAAGGTCGGCAGTACCTACATAACTACATACGTACTCAACAGCTATGGAATGCTGAACATTTATCATAGAATGCCATTCTATATTACATCCACGTACATGCAGATACGATAAAAGTCTCGTCGTGACCTCCTCACTGCAAAGGCGCCAACGCGGCGGCAAACTCAGATTTCATCAGACGTTGACCAATATGCATCTGATTCTCTGTAACGCTCGTTGCTTGGCGCAATGGCGTAGACCGTACGCGACGGTGCGCGCGGTACGGTATAACTATAAACATAAACTAGTTTGGCATTCCGTTTGATGATAAGTTGAGCATAAATTGTTCGCTTTAATGATATACAGGTACAAACCGAACCGATATGTATATACGGTAAAGTAAAAAAATTGATGCGTTTACACTCTGCAGTCAGCATTATGTTCCATCATTAAATGTGAGCCTTTCTTTTTTCTTAGGTCCAATTTATTTGAGCTATAATTTCTTACTAGAGCGATAAGCGATTTTTATCTTTTTTGATAACAAATTCTTCTTTAAACCTTATATAAGTAGATACATAAGTATATTTCTCTTGTATATTTCGCTGTAGAATTCTATTAAGTCTACTTATCGAGGTACCTATTCAATTTCCAATCGCACGAAGCGTGAACTTTGGCAATAACCGTTTCGATTCAATGCTCTTTCATCTGAACAGCCTTCGCGTGTTCTTAGAAGCCGACCGGTTGGTAGACGTTGCTGTATTCGTTGCGTTGCGTTGTGCTTGTGCTGCGTTTCTCGGAACGTGGTCCACTCTGAGCGGCGACCCGCGCCCGTTTCGATTTTTAAAATAGATCCGTTCCGTTTTACGTGAGCTCAACGTCTAAGCTTCAATTTATGGCCAGCCAATTACGTCTTGTGTAATCTTGTAAATGAGGCTGTCTATTTTTACCTCGTGCCAGACCCGTTTCCGAGTGAAAGGATTTTCCTAGTATGAACTTGTTGGACAACTTATCAATGCTTCGGCCGACGCGACGCGTTCATAGTACCTAACTACCTACAGATATTTTCATTCTTAACTCAGTGTCCGTTTGAGATCGACGATCAGGAACAAAGCAATCTACTTTATCAAATAGAAAACTGTTAATTCTTTGTCCATCGACTTTTTGAAAGTTTATCTTTTGCTTATCGATAATTTAATCGACATTATTATCACCATTCAAAGAATCTTATTTAAATGGAAATATTGACTAACATGTTTGCTCTAGGATCATCATCAAGTGACATTAGCAAGAGAGCATTGATACAACGAGCTTGTAGTTGATATTTATAATGACTTATATTACAACATTTATTACACAGAATGAGCAATTTTATTTATTAATGTAGCGAGAGTGACACGCCCTCCGTTCTCTTGGAACTTTGATTACAACTTCATAAACGACATAAATTTAATATGTATTGTGTTTAATGTGTTATACCTACTTAAGTGGGACGTAAACATATTTTATTTACCTATCTTTACAATTCCTTTTCGTTCATTCACAAAGCTTATTATATAGAGTAGGTAGGTACGAGTTCATTAATTAATTTATTTCGTGATAACTTGGTGATAGCGTCAGACCAAATAAAAACTAAAGACGGAACGCGTAGAACAAACAAGTGAAGCCCGGAAAAAGACACCACGCCGTGCACGTACAGACTACACAGAAACACGCACACACAAGAAAAAGACACCGTACCTTTTAGTTGGAGCTTCTCCCGCTAATGGAGGTGACGCAACAATTTAGTTAGAAAAAATGCCATATTGTGTTGTCAACGGTTAAAAAAAAATAGCATGGATACACTTATCACCAGTAAGTAAACTTAGCAAATCCATACACTTTCCTAATCACCACATGCATACGCAACCGGCTTCACTTCGTTGTTCGAGACGTTCCGTCTTTAGTTTTTATTTGGTCTGAAGTGATAACTATGTATTTACTATTTACTTAATTGACTTAATACTTTGCAGGATATCGCGTCAAGATAGCATAAATTCAATAAATAGATAAATAAATCAACGCATCAACGTACTTACATACAATAAAAGAGGCTATATAATTAAATAGAAATTGGAATTTAAAACCTTAAAATCAAAAAATTGAGACATGATTTGAGAAAAGCGTTTAGTGACAAAGACAGAAAACTAAAATGTTCATTTTCATTTTAGAGATTTTTTATTTTATTTCGTCACACGCGCAAACAGCTCAGCTATTAGCATCGCAAACTTTATTATTTGACATAGCCCCTGAAACATCGTGTAGTAACTTTATAAGTAGATAGCTACCTACGTTCTCCGAAACATGAATGAATTGAAATACTTACGCTTTTTGTCTGTACCCTGCAGAATATTCAAAGAAATCGAAGCCTCGGGTAATTGCGAGTTTATTTTTAAACTGTCAATTAAATTGACTATTCAATTAGGTATTTGTTTGTAAGGAAAAAATCCAAAGAAAAATCGGAATGAGAATGCGAAAACTAAACGTCCGGGATTATAAGCTTTGTATCGAACGTAATAGAGATGAGTATAGCGTGATGTTGTGTTGGATAAAAGCAGTATTTCAATCAGTTCGTTAGACGAAACTGTCGAGTTGGGATACCGCGAAGGCACCATTGAAATTTAAATTAGATTCTGGTTCTGGGAAAGCGATCACAGCGAACACTTTTTACTCTATTTGAGTAGGTCCTATCTCAACAAGTTCTGTGAACTGGTAGCTCATATTATTGTGAACTTTCCCTTCAGGCAGGAGTCGTTTTTTATTGACTGTCATTTCTGACGAATATGAGTTAAACCATAAAAGAAATTAAATCTTATATTCATAAAAGTCAATTGCCGTTCGTTATAGTCTCGCAGAAATTCGTAAATGACTCGACCAATGTCCTAATTACCTAATTAATTTTTGTTGTGTTTGCAATTATCAGCAGAAGGTTTATTAAAATCGCGGGCTCAGTTAGTTATTGATAATAATTATTGGATCTATGCATTGATTTATGTTTAAAAGACTGCTGTGCTGATTCCGGTTACATCCGCGTAAATTTCGGAATTCGCTCGGGAACTCTAAAAAGTAATAGTAATAGTTTTGAGATTGATTAAGTAGTTTCGAGTTTTTCTTTTACAAACAAACAAACACAATAAATCTATGTTTATAAAGGTACCTACATATTATATGTCATTATGCCTTTTAAGAGCAAAAATCTGAACAAAAGATATCCATTACGAGGCCGCTATGTATGTATTCATCTGTGTAATAGGTACTGTTGCCTAAATAAAATTAAACATAATTCGATGTGCCGAAATGACTAACAACGAACCGAGCGCTTTCGTGGAAGGCAATAATTATGCAATCATTTCCTTAGAGCCTTAGGTCAGAGGCGAATGATGCATTAAATTTAACTTTATCGACTCGCGCAATAATAAGCACATTGTTTCCAGTCATTATTAGGCCTTTCCGCGAACGATAACCCTTTCAATATAAGTAGGTATAAAGACAATGCGAAAAAATATGGTTACAATAAAAAAGGGAGTCATAACGCTGGCGGATTTCTCATAACAACCCTCGGTTCGGAGGCTTCCAAGGATTAATTACGAGTTCCGAGTAGTGCCGCCATCGGGCCATTCGATTCTCGGTAAGCTCGAATCGAAAAAGGAGCAAAAACGGACGCGGGCCTGTTCCGAGAACACGCATACCTGCGCCCGCGCACCTATACCACCTTGTACAGAGACTTTCGACGCACATCTTCCTGTGAGTGCAGTACAAGGCCCCAAGTCTGCTAATTTCACTGAAACGTTAATACGACACGTAACGTTTCAAATTTCAATCCCAATTTGCGGTTTTAAGGCATTTTTTCCATTTTGGCGATGTTTGACACGTCAATTTAGGTATTACAACTACCACAATGTCGAAAGTACTTCGACAGCTGATGTCGCTTAGAAGGGAAGGAATAACGGTTGTTTAATAATGACACTCCTACCAAAAAGACTTCAGATTCTAGTTTATATATAGTTAATATATTATATAGTCATATTAATTTGTACATTGTCATAATTAGATTCAGGTTAAATATAAGACAACTTTTGTCTTGGTAGATACATCAAAGAACATACTTTTAATATTTAAAGTAACATACCTACGAGTACTTTATGTAGTTCTTTGTTTCGCTGCTATTAGTCATTTTACAATTAAGCACGTGTATTTCTCTCGAACCGTGTTATCTGTATTTCTGTAGAAAAAAAATATGCATGTCGTTTGTACTACGCTCAACTCGGTCTGTAATTATCAATTTCAAACATTGAAATTTCTTAGGAATCCGTATCATCGCGTGATACTGCGATAATTGCGAGATTTTCTTATTACATTCAAATTGCGTTTCAATATAAAGCAATTGACGAGTTAGATAGGTGAATTATTTAAAACGAGTCCTACAAACTTTTCGGAACTTAGCAACACTGGAAATGAAACTAAAGCATGTGAGTACCTACTAAAGACTTAAAAATGACAGAAAAATACGTACTTATACGAGGGTTCAGGCAGAGACCGTGCCGGTTTTTGCAAAGATCTTTTGCCATATTAAATATTTATGTCCATATTCCATTACTTGATTAATTTATTTATTGCTCACTAACGACGACCGCACTCAGAGTCGTCTTAATAATTACTTAATTTTAAAGTAAAGATTTTTAAAACAAAATTGCTGCAATCAGAGACGTTTATTAAATTAATGTTAGTTGGCATTTTACTAATTAAGTTAAACTTAGTTAAATGACAATTAATATTAATCTAGCGAACGTCTCTGAGTGCGGCAGTTTTGTTTCAAAAATCTTTACTAAAAATTAAGTTATTATTAAAACGACTGAGTAGGTACTCAGAACAACCGTATAGTACAAGGTATAGGTACGACCGTTACCAAGGCGACCAATAAACAGTGAATTTACCTTTTACAGGTGTTGCAACAATTTATAATAATTATGTAGCTGGTATAAATAACTATTATTTTATATTTTTGGTTCTGTTCCTTCACTTGAAATTGTTTTGTAATATTTTTTATTTTATGTTTAAAAGGATCTCGAAATAATTTTTTGCAGTTTTGACCGAGAAGAAAACAACTTATATTAGAGATTTTATGATGCAAGTTATTCATGTAGTATTTTCATGAAGGTACTGTGTCGTAGGTATGATGTGTCTAGATAAGGGCCCTCATTCACTAGAACCATAATACGTCGCGTTAAGAAACATAACACGCCAGAAAAATTGTATTGCTCTTGTGCTCAAAGAAGTTTTAATTAACAAAAATACATTTACGACGCGTCTTATGGCATACAGAATTTAAATTTCTTCATACAATATTACGGCATCTGGAACGTTGGAGAGCGGATTGTGTTTTCGGGATGCGCGTTATGGGCAAGGAATGTTGTTGGTCATAGTGAATAAGGGCCACCTTATGACCAACAACATTCCTTGCCCATAACGTTTACTACTAGAGCTTATCTAAACTAAAATGAAGCGCCCCACTACTTCATTAGCAGTTTTAGATGTGCGGGATAATATCAGATTAAATATCTATTTAATAGTGTGAGTGCGGCGACAGTATTGCGCTCTTGTGATGAATAGACAGACCAGATTTATAAATGTGTCGTATCCATATTTTATCAGCTGTGCGTGTGCGTATACCCGATGGAGGGGCGCGTCATTTTAGCTTAGATGATCTCTACTAACGATTGCTTTAGGTATAGGTACAAGTTGGTCTAGTGCAGTGGTGGACAGAGTACGGCCCGCGGGTCAACTCCGGCCCGCGGCGGTCTTCGAATTAAATGACGGTCATGCATAGCCGTGCCAGATATAGACTAGTTAAGTCGCGAAGTCATGGTGAGGTGAAACCGTGAAAGATGCGGGCGCGGGTGAACACTGTATACAGGGCCCTTATTCACTAT
The DNA here is from genome assembly GCA_907165275.2 of Zygaena filipendulae. Lineage (NCBI taxonomy): Eukaryota > Metazoa > Arthropoda > Insecta > Lepidoptera > Zygaenidae > Zygaena > Zygaena filipendulae. The sequence continues at coordinate 9,695,340 of OU015659.1, forward strand.
AACCATAACACGCCGCGTTAAGACGACACCACAAAAACTGTCTTCCCCTCGTAATCAAAGAAGTTTTACTAAAAAAAAAATATTTTACAACGTTTCTTATGGCATAAAGAATAATAATTTCTAGTATATTGGCATCTAGAACGTTTGGAAATGCGTTTTTGAAACGCGCGTTATGGGCAAGGAATGTTGGTCATAGTGAATGGCCTAGGGACCAGGACAGAACGAGTCTGTCGACGTTTTTTTTCTATAATTATGGCCCTCCTCCGAAATTTCATAAAATTTCTCGCCAGTCATAAAAAAAGTTATACATACTGGGTTATACATCATAGTAAGTGATGAACGTCGGGACTTTTACAGGAATACAAGGAGTATAAGTACCTACAATTTGCCTGACTGATGATGCCGTTTGTAAACAGACGATACGACTTGCTGACCGCATAATACCTAGGATATTATACAAAACAACGTTCCATTTGACCATAGATACGTTGTCACTTGTTATCTTTATGTGGCTGTAATGGGTACCTACTTATGTATGAGTGGTTGTACCATTTAAAATCACCACCAAAGTAGGGTTAACAACTTAATATCTTCGGACTAAAGTTCAAACATTTATAACTTACTATCTGTGCCCCGCGGTTTCACCCGCGTGAGTTGGAACTCCAAAGTACGTAGCCTAATTTATTATTTACTTCTTAATTAAAGTTTAAGTCACAGATATTTCAAGATCAAAATTAGCCAAATCGGTTCAGCCATTCTCGAGTTTTAGCGAGACAAACGAACAGCGATTCATTTTTATATACCTACTAACCTATATTAGCTAACTATAAAAGATAAGAAACATTAAGTAGCTATCCAATAGGTCTTATTTTAAATTATGTGTGTGTCAATACGTTTATTTTTGATCGTGGTTTATCGCACTGTGAAATACCTAAGTACATAGATAGGTCAAGACACTTTCACCCTTTCACCGCCAAATTTTTGTAGCCTTGATTTGTGCAGTGGTTTGTTCGTAACTTAATATTACGTTTGTGGCCCTAGGAGCACGTCGTATAACGTGATATTACAGGGGCTGGCGATGAAAGGGTTACTTAATACGACAGCACTGGCGTTAGTCTAGCGGTTAATGAATCTGACTCAAGTATCGCGGGTTCGATCTCCGCGTCACGTTAGAGACGAGATCAAAATTTTTGTGTGTGTGTTGTACAATGAAAACTCGATCTTTTTTCATCGAATTGTGTAACTGTGTCGTTTTGTCTCTAGTTAGTTCCATGGTTAGCGAATGGATACAGACTAAAAATATTTTTAATGAACGTTCAAACCAAACTAACAATAAGGTCATCGGTCGAAGATAGGCGCTGACCTCACACGAAAGCAAAACATGTATCAATAGGAGCGACAGCGATAACGGCCCCAAAATTTGTTTTTCATCTGTGCCCAAATTACCTATCTCACCTCAAACAAATATGCATAAACGTGTCTGTTTTTAACCTTTTTTGTCATCTGGAGCGTCTATACAAGCATGCATGCAATAGGCAAGGTATGTTATTGATCATATTGGGACGATTCCCAATAGTTTTTCCTAATAGTTTTTTTTTTTATTTCTTTATTTATTGAGCTTCGTCACTTATGATCGTTTTAGTGTGCTAATACTAAACTTGATTGTTAATCGAAGTAATCTAATGAAACGTGCGATTCTCACCTTTGACCACCATCGAAGGTGTTTGTGGTTTGTTGGGATCCAATGTAAATGTTTTCGCCAAATCTGTATCACGTAACAGACACACACGCACAATTATTGCAATACAACTTCAATTAAAAGTACTAAAAAACTTCAACCTTAAATTACGACAGTAAGGTTTCTGAGTAAACTCTTTATGAGCAGTTTCGTAGAAGTCAAGCGGCACTGGAGAAATTAATTTGCAGAAACGGTCAAACGGACGCGGCTAGCGGGTGTCCGCACGCGTTCCACAGCAAAAACGCTTTCCAAGAATATTGTGAACGTGTACCTACAGCACGCACGTTTAAATTTCACTTTATGTTATACATATGTACTTAAAATATTTTATCACAGATTATAATGATGTCGTGTGAGGTGAAAGTTCGACGGCGAAGTTACATTGATAAGTTTTAGTTAATGATATGACATTCTCCTTTCGTATCCGAGAGTGAACTGACGGCGCCAACCAAAACCAAATGTGGGAAACGTCAAAACGTGCGCTGACGCGAAGTAAACATATGAGAGCGAGCGAGGGCGCCGCGCACACGACCCGGACAGCTTAACGATTCAAAACCTTATTCACAATAAAAAATAGATAGGCAATCGCTTGGCAAGAAGTGCATGAGTGGCCGCCATTCGTTGCGACCACACTTCTCAGAACAACCAACCTTGATACTTCTACGAAAGAACCCAAGGCATTGTCACTAATTTAAAAAGTAATGTTCTTCCGCCCACAAGGCTCCGTGGATAGAGCAGCTGGCTCCGTGGTGCGTGACTTTACGATAAAGGTAAACATTTCCTACGGTGTATTGACCTAAGGCCGGGTCACCGGCACCGACTTGGCCAAATTCTATCGGATCCATAGAATCAATAAGCTATTTGTGAATTGTGACAATTAGGTATCAATAGATAATATCTTGAATGTTACCTACATCTTAAGTTTTAACTTCCACACAAATAAATTATTTAAAACTGTATCAGAGAACTTTTAAACTGGCGCAGATTCAACTATCGCGAATTCGCGATCGCAAATAGGTACCTACTAATAATATCATTGATCTCTAAATAGGCAGGTAATGTGCACACTGAATAATACTCATAATATCATTGGTGTACATTGTAAATCCGTTGCGTAGTTTTAAAGATCTAAACAGAGAGACAGCGGGAAGCGACTTTGTTTTGTACTATGTAGTGATGGTGATTGGTGATAAGCTGAGGAGTATAGTATTATGTTATCTGTGGCTGAGGCTTAACAATACAAATATTTACAAAAATAACAACTTCTTGTTGCCCATAATACGCGTCCAAAAACGCATTCGCATTCAGGTGCCAAAATATTGGAAGTTATTATTCTGTATGGCATAAGAAACGTTGTGAATGTATTTTTTTTTTAAGTTAAACTTCTTTGATTACGAGGGAAAGACAATTTATGTGGCGCTTTATCATAGCGCGGCGTGTTATGGTCATAGTGAATAAGGGCCCAGCATTTCTAGTTGCCATTATCATAGCAACGTGCGCAAGATTTCGTGTGCAATATCAACAATACGTTGAGCGAAGCGCACGAACATAATAGTAGGGCTGTCGTTGGGACCTACTGGGTTTTGATCCTCCATGGTTTTGAAGATCAGAAAATCAGGAAAATAAAGTTATAAGATGCTTTCTGTTTCACCGGTGGGTTGAGCTTCTTTAAAATGAAACAACATCAACCGCGGTTTTTTTTGCTTGATCCTCGTGATTCGTGAACTGCCGGACAGTCAGGCGCGTGCCCAGCCCTTAATTTTGGGGGGGGGGGGGTCACCAAGTAAATTATTACTGAAACTTTGGAAAATCTTTTTCTTTGATGAAACTTTTTAGTTTTTACAAACCGAACTCTTGAATAAAAAGTGTTTTACCACTTTTTTTTTTTCAAAGTTTCTTATTTGTTCAGACTGCTTATTCGGGTCGTGTTTGGCCCCGGGTCATGACCCCCATGATCCTCTCTCCCCTATCCCATGCATGCGCATGTGGACCAAAAGCATGACGTTTGATTTTACTCTCGATAAATTTCCATATCCCAGGTAGGTATGTGAAAATCAATTCTTAAGGAGTGAACTCCAAAAATAAATTGCCATATTGCCGATAGCCACTTAGCCAGCCATTTCTTGATTTTCAAAACAGGACTTACAAATACTATTATCCAGAAAAAGAATAACTCGAGACATTTGTTTGATGTTTTAAAATAGATATTGGTTGAATTTCTTAAGAACGACGCGCGACGCGAACGCTATACGCTACGGTGTAAACGAGAATAGTATAAAAATAAAATACAAATTAAAAATATGTATTTTTAAGTTTAGAATAGAACGGACGTGTTTTCGCGTTTAGTCGCCATACGAGAATATGTAGGTGGATAGTCTATTATAGGTACCGACTAATGACAAGCAGTAAAGTGATTAAAATCTGTGGTTAGTACCTACCTATAACTTTTCACTGACTTTAACTTTATTTAGGTTACTATAGACGTTCTCACGCGGTTTCACACGAGTCGCTCTCGGGAACTTGGAAAAGTGTACCAACCAAGTCAGTAGGTACCTGCACCAGTTAAAGTTTAAAAAGTTTTTAGGATCAATTTAGTGATTCCAGATATTACCCCCTAATTCAAACTAACAAACTTTACATATTTATATAATTCTTACTAATATTATAAATGCGAAAGTGAGTTTGTTTGTTACGCTTTCACGGCTAGACGGCTCAACCAATCACCACGAAATGCATACACGTTGTCAGGAGTTGTCTCTGTCTGTCTGTCCGTCTGTTTGTTCCGGCTAATCTCTGAAACGGTTGAACCGAATGTTTATTTCCGATTTTCAATTTTATGAACGTGTTTAAAACGGTGTACCTGCTTACATACTTTCAACCCTGTAAATGTTTGCAGTTAACTTCTCCACACCTTATATTTAAACTCTTTGACTAAATAATAAAATAAAATAATTAAGTAAATAGCTTCCTTCATTCAGAAGTGTGAATAAATACGTAGGTAGTTAGAATTTTTGAGTAGGTAGTCTTAAAAAATGAAATATACGTAATACGTATGGTAACTGAGTACCTATAGGTGTAAAGTTGTTAACATTATAAATACAGTCATTATGAATTATCGAAACTAGGTAAATTCTTTTTTTTGTCTGTCGAGAGAATAATTTATATTAATCGTATTTTCGCGTTAATCAGAATTGAAATTTTATATCTACCTACGGTCAATTAACTTTTCCGAGAATCAGTCTCTATATCTCTATTTTATGATTTCTAAGGCTTTTAACCGATTCGTTATGGGACTCAATTTCGCAAATTCCTTTCTGTGAGCTCTTTGGCGGCGAACAAAAATTTCCTGACACGACTGTCGTGCCAAGTGTTTTGTAGAAATAAATTTTATTCTATTCTATTCAATTCAATTTACTATAAAAAATACCCAAATCGCCATAGGTGTGCCTATAAATTTTGAAGAGTTCCCTCGATTTCTCCAAGATCCCATCATCAGATCTTGACTTGGTGACAATGTGACCAATTTGGAAGTATCCCCTTTCAAAGAAAAAAATAATTTTCCCAATCGGTCCAGTCGAAACCCGTGAAATACGTATTATTGTTGAGTAGTTCCGATGACCACCTGTGGCCTTCATCATCAATTCCACTTCTTCAAATTTTGCTTTTCGAAAGCAAATGAACGATTTACTATAAAAAATACCCAAATCGCTATAGGTGTGCCTATAATTTTTGTAGATTTCCCTCGATTTCTCCAAGATCCCTTCATCAGATCCCGACTTGGTGGCAATGGGACCTAATTTCCCTTTCAAACAAAAAAGAATTTTCGAAATCGGTCAAACCGTCTTCGAGTAATCGGTGAACATACATAAAAAAAAAAACATACAATCGAATGCATTCCTCCTCTTTGGAAGTCGGTTAAAAAGAGTGATGACACGCCACTGTCGTGCCATCCGCAGAACCTATTTTTTTTTTAATAATATAGCCTCATATGTTATGCGGTAGATGTAGGATTGTAGACCGACGCTTATGACATGCGGGACTTGCCCCACGCGCGCCGCACAACGCCCCGTGCTTCCTCGAATTTGCCTATAGGTACGCGATGTCGCCAATACTGGTCGGCACACAAGTCGATACCGATATACACATAATTGTTTTTTGTTAATACTTACCTATGGTCAAGTGTAACTTAAGTACATAATGCAGTACCTAGATGACCGAGCTTTGCTCGGTATTTTTAGTTGGTTTTTAGAGTTTTTACGTCAGTAAGTAGGTATGTATGCATATATTATTCGTTACTAATTCATTAAAGTGCGTTATAGACAAAATGACGTATGGATATGGATATAATATTATGTTACTACACATTGCTTTGAGGACGACCACAATCATTTTTGTCGTCGCCTGTACGATTATGGGCGACAGATGTTATCCACGTGAGCGCGGGCGAGCGTCCAACTCCAGCCGGCCGGGAGAGTTGTTTGGGGTGCGTTGCGTCACGCTCGTTAAAATCTGGCGCCATTCATTAATTGTCAAGTAGGGAACACTTTATAAAAGTGTCATTTTAGCTTCCATAACGATGAATTAAGTAAATTAAAAAAGCGTCAATTTAATAAACATTTTTAAAACAAAGTGGATAGTTTATATCTAATAAAAAAAGGTAAAGTGTAAGTTGACTACCCAATTGGCGCAGTAGGTCATCATGCCTCCCCGCTAATTAAGGGGTACCGGGTTTGATTCTGGGGGTTGACTTTGTGTGATGAGCGCAGGGTTCCACTTTACCTATACAGTAGGGCGTGTTTATATATTTATAGTACTTATAACTATACCTACATTTTTTAAACGAAAAGTGATACGTATTAAGTTTTTTTTTTTCTTCCTAACCTTGTTTAAGGAAAATAAATATTATGTTTCTGATCAAGATAAACACTGAGTCACTACAGCCTCTTTGGTGATATTTGACCACTACTTGTTCTTATTTATGAAAAATACTATTCTTACGGCCGCACTCAGAGTCGACTTTAATGATTACTTAGTTAAGTATAGATTTTTAAAACAAAACTGCCGCAATCAGAGACTTTCAGTAAATTAATGTTACTTGGCATTTAATGAGATGTAACTTAACTAGTTAAATGCCAATTAACATTAATTTATTAAACTTTTTTGATTGCGGCAGTATCGTTTTAAAAATCTACATTAAAGTCGACTATGAGTGCGGCGGTAATACCTGTATTCATAAACTGATATTTATAAGAGGAAAAGGTTTTATAGGTTCTATAGAATTGGTTGTATAGGGTCAATCTTTAGTTCAATAAACTGATTATTTTCTTTCAATGACATCTGTATAAAGCTACAGTATCCCTGAAAACATAGGAAACTCTTTATCCCGACACAAAGAACTCCCGACTAAGGGGAATCACGGAGGGAATCTCAAAATTTCACGTGGTTGAACTACTTAGTGGGCAAAGATAATCGTAATGGTTGTAATTTATAAACCTTTTATTAATAGCTACTAGCTGTTCCCCGCGGTTTCTCCTGAGTTAATTTCGGAGATCCCGCGGGAATTCCGGGATAAAAAGTACCGTATGTCCTTCTCTGTATCCCTGATAACGAGTATGCAAAATTTCAAAATGATCGATTGAGCCGTTAAATTATGAAAGCGTAACAGACAGACAGACAGAGTTACTTTCGCATTTATAATATTTTAGGGAATTAGTAGGGATAGCTATTAGCTACTACTAATACTACGCTATGTATAAGTACATATAAAAGGTAAAGGTATCAACTAAAAACCTAACTTATTGTAAGGTAAAACTTTATTCCACCTATCCTTATAGTCCCCATGAGGGGGGGGGGGGAGGCTTAACGGTATCCCTTTTAGAGCACCCGCCGATATAGATAACCAACTTCCTTCGCCGCGTCTGCTCGTCAGTCTGTCTGTCTGTTCGAGATAAACTCAAAAACTACTGAACGCGGATTTTCATGCGGTTTTCACAAATACATAGAATGAATCAAGTGAAAGGTTTATATACGTATAGTTTATCCTGAAATTCCGAAATTACCGCGGTTAAAACCGTGGGAGACAGCTAATAATTAATATTTAGTCTTAGTCTTACCGCCGCACTCAGAGTCGACTTTAATGATTACTTAGTTAAGTATAGATTTTTAAAACAAAACTGCCGCAATCAGACTAGTTTAATAAATTAATGTTAATTGGCATTTAACTAACTAAGTTACATCTCATTAAATGCCAAATAAAATTAATTTACTGAACGTCTCTGATTGCGGCAGTTTTGTTTTAAAAATCTATACTTAACTAAGTAATCATTAAAGTCGACTCTGAGTGCAGCGGTAAGTGCTTAATTAATTGAAAGAACAATCAAATTTTATCAAATTCAAATTCAAAAGCCATTTATTACTTTTGATTGGTTGTTACAAGCACTTATAATCGTCAGCAGGTTCTTAGAACTATAAATTACCGTCAGTTCGGAATACGTACTCTACTGAGAAGAACTGACAAGAAAAACTCAGCAGGGCTATCAGTCAGTAAAAGTCTGCAGGCAACGCGCAGATCGGCGCGGCGGGTATCCAGGAGTCAGGGAGAAGGTACTGGAATTGACCGATTAGTCATTTTAAAAAGGTTAATAATGTAAATGAGATAGCGAGGAAAATACAATTACTAAGTTTTATAAAGATACAATGTACATAATTAGTTTGAGAAATTGATCAATTTACTAATTAGTTTGCAACACGATTTCGATTTGATTTATTTAATGACGAAATTCATCAATTTTATTGGTTTTTTATGGGTTTTTCGCTATAAAGATAACTAATTGCGGAGTAGGAAAAAAACCAGCACAGTTCTAACAACGACTTCTTGGAAAAGATTTAAGAACAAACAATTCGCACTATGCGTTATTATTAGAATTTCAATGTGATGGTTTAGTTACGGTCGGGAAAATTATCACTATGGAAATAATATTATCTTTAATTGTTATGTTAAATAATCGTTAGACTATCTGAGTTACTTTCCTCTGAAAAGCGATCCTCTGAGGAGCCAAACCAAAATGTATAGATACCTAAGCAAATTACAATAAAAGTGGAAAATAAATCAGCTTGAAGTGATGAACCTAATTTTATTGGCTACTGATTTTTGGAATGTTTCTTTACTTTTAACAAATTAAAGCAGACAAAACATTTTTTCGTAAAATACCATAGTTTTGATTGATTAAATGACTGTAATAAAATTAAACTATTTAAATGTTAAAAAAAATTATGCATATGTAGATGTGTGAAATATAAGCTTGTGTGCGAAAGTCCATAGTAAAATTAAGTGGAAACATCTGCATCATCCACAGTTCACACATCCACAACTATGCGAATGCGAATGTGCGTTTATTACGCTTTCACGCCTTAACTACTCAACCGATCATCATGAAATTTCGCATACACCGTGTTAGGGGTACTAAAAAGGATATCCCGAGGGAAAGAAAAATTAATGACTCTACATTAGCGCGAGCGATAGATAACACCGTCCTCCATGGATAACACCATAAAAAGAAATAATAAAAGCGTAAAAGTCATCAAGTTTTGTACAAAACTGGGTGTAATTTAAAGGACTCGTACATCTTGACCGCCAGAATGCTAAATAATCCAGAGTAAATTCTCGTAAAACTATTAAAAAATACTGTTTTTTTTGCTGCCCCTATCATTAACTCGCGAGGATAGTGAGGAATGTATCCCGTTACTTAGCTATTTGTCAGTTCTAGTTGATAGTTTAACAGCCTAAATTAAAACGAAGTTTAACAGTAGGTAGGTACCAACATGTTTTAATGTTACCAACTGTGAGCTCTCGTAAAAAGAGGTCACGTAAAACTAATAAATAAAACCAGCCAAGTGCGAGTCAAACTTACGCACCAAGGGTTTCGTATAAACTTGGAGGTATGTAATGATGTTAAAATTAAAGTTTTTTGAATTTTTCCCTTTACATGACATTGACATTGAGAAAGACAATCGCTTCTTGCCAAAATGGGCAAAGTACGGCCCGCGGGCCAACTCCAGCTCTCGAAAGGATTTAATACGGCCCGCGGCGGTCCTTCGAAATTTAATTTTGATGGTCATGCATAGGTTTGTGCTGTGTGTAATGTTTAGATTTCAAAACAAAATGCATTTTCTCTATAATTTTGGCCCTCGTCCGAAATTTCATGAACTTTCTGGCCCTTCATGAAGAAAATTTGCCCATCACTGTTCTATATCAACGGGAAGTACCCTTATTTGGTTTTGATTCCCTTATGAGTGTCAAAATATGCGGCAAAACGAACATATCTTTTGATTGAGTTGACTTAAAATTATATAAGAGTTTGGCAAAAAAATCTAATTTAAAAATGGTAAGATTTCAATTGATTATTTTAACTTTTGATTAAATGCTTAGAATCTAGATCTACATTAATCAAGCTGCTTTGGAGAAAAATTTACTAAGTTTAAAACTAATTACTATGAAACACAAATGCTTATATCTAATATAAACTTGTATTTAAGGCTTCTACTATAAAGGCGGTATAGCAGCAGCTGTTTGATTACTAAATGAACGCACCTGCATGTAGGCAGGCGCAAGTAGTTAGCGGATTCTGAGAAACCAGTTGTAGGATTTGATCTTAGAGACATTAGTATGAGAAGGGTGTCATGCATTTCAACAGCGACGCAGCATATAGGTACCGAACCAATCTAATCATCTACACTAATATTATAAAAAGATTGCGGCACTAATTAATGTGGGCGAAACCGCAGGGAACAACTAGTATTATTATACGTAATTTACCAATTAACATTAATTTAATGAAGATCCGAGAGTGCGATAATTTTGTTTTTAAAATCTTTACTTAAAATTAAGTAATCATTAAAACGACTCTGAGTGCGGCCGTAAAAGTAAGATACTTTTAACTAATTTTTAATTTAATATACAGTCGAATATACATTGGAAATTGTCTAATCTCTCTGCAAAGAGACTTCGGTTAAAAATTAAAGAAAAAAATTTAGACTGTTAATAGGTAAAGATATTTCTTAATCGAATTAGGCATACGAAGCCGGCAAACCACCCCTCTTTCTATATTCTATACCCACCTGAGGTGGAGTTTAACGAACACTTTATATAAACCCTCATACGTGGAAACACTTAGCTTGAATTAATAAGGGACTATTTCTCCTAGTAGGTACTAGGCTGTATTTCTTATTATAGCTGTAATAACCTGAACTCATTTCTTTTCCTAGAAGTTGGTTAAATACCTATGGCTTTTCTGGTTCGCACAGGACGTACCTTACCTATATAAAATTACCTTAGTAGCCAAAGTGGTGTTGACAAAAAAATGGGATCAAAATTATTTTATCTACACAATTTATGTAACACCTAGATATACAGAATGTTAGGTTAAACAAAAATATACCTACAAAATTAAAGGAGAGTATTCAGTGTTTGATTCTGGTCTCAAATATGCAAACACGTAAATAGTTTATGTATAGCATTTCAATTTCAATGTAAAAAGCAGCAAAGCAGCTTTAAGTTATTAAATGAAATCAAAACGTATGAAAATAATTATTTATTTTTCATTTAAAACTCACTATATTTTTTACGTAACTTAAATAGATATTTATTTTATCAAAGATATAATAGACAGCCAGATAATTCTTGTTTGCGAACAAAAAATCCGCCGTTCTATAAGATTGTGGCTCCAAGTCCAAATGCAACCGCCGAGACTTCCAGCTAATGTGATCAAGGGTCTAATTGCAATTCATAGTATTGAGCGGCCCCGTCTGTAACTCTCGGAGATATAATTACCAGCGTGTACAGTTGTTTCGAAAAGTCCATATCTACGTAGTTTATATCAGACAAGCGAGTAACGACAGCTACGACACGACGATGCCGTCACGTGTCATTGCCGTCTAAAGGCGGAAAAATTCGTGTCGCGTTATGTCGGGTATACACGGTTGCGAGTCGCGACAGAAGCATATCTGTTTCATATAAAATGTCATAGGTTTCATACATTTAGTATGATCAGAGACGCACCACAACAATTAGCTTCACTTGTCTGTAACTAACAAACAATGTAATAAAATCTCAGAGTCGATTGTGACCTGCTTCTAATTGTCGTATTGAATTGGAACTTCGTATTTATAATGTTAGTTTGGATGACATGGCAATATTATTATTACTTGGAGCTGATCTGATGATTGAGTTGGAAGTTGGTCATCCATAATATACTAAAACAGTTTTTTTTTTCATGTCATAGAGGACAAACGGGCAAGTGGTACACCTGATGGTAAGTGATTACCGCCGCCCATGGACATCTGCAACACCAGAAGGTATGCAGGTGCGTTGCCGACCTGGAATGGTGATGGGATAGAATATGTGTGTATATAGGCAGTAGTGTCTAGTAGGTACCCCATTTTAATCAATTATTTTACGATATGACTTTTGTATATGACCGTATAGTAGAGCGGCGGAGACCAGATTTTGTAAAATCTCGTCGGTATCTCTTATGTATACCTACAACAGGTATGGATGTGTTCAGGGCGTTGTGTAGATTACGAAACTGCTTGTTGTAATGTTTTTTTGTGGTGGAGGGGATAGCAGTGACGTCATAAACATGGCCGCCAACGGTTTTTGTTTTTGTTAATTACATCGCACCTATTAGGTCTATCTGCTTGTGTATGGTGTCATTTGAAAGCTTATTAAATGTTCTTTAATTTATTTCCCGACATCTAAAGCGTATCTATTATATTTAAAAAAATATTTGACAAAATATGATTTTTTTTTAAGCGATTTCAAAAATAGTCTCTTTTTACTGAGAAACCGCTACACTTACGGTAAATTTGTTTAATATAAAAATTAAGTAGAATTTTATCACCTATTTAAAAATGCCAGTTTCATTAAAATAGGACTTAAAACAACTGAGATATGTCTCATTTGTGGCGCAAGGAGCAAGGTTTTGTATCGTAATCTTATAGAACTGCTGTTCGTTTGTCGCGCTAAAACTCGTAAATGGCTCGACCGACGTGAATATTTCTTTTTTATTGGGTTTTTAACTACCAGGACAAGGTTTGTATTAAAGAAAATTGGGAGTTCCTGCGGGAATTCCGAATCTGAAACCGTGGGGCACAGCTAGTTACGTCACATAAATATTACTATAATTCATGCTGTTAACCAGAAGTGCTTTCTTCATAGTACTGCCTTAAATAAATTATAAATTGTAGTTGCAATTGTGCTGTGTTAATAGTGAACAATCAAAACAATAAGTACTGTTATAAAATAATAGCTGTCCCACGTGGTCACACTGCACCCGCGAAAACTCCGAAATTCCCGCGGAATTGTTTCATACAAATTTTGCAACCCCTTTTAGTCCCCTTGGGGTTCAAATTTTTAAAAATACTTTGTTATCGAATGCCTATGTCGTAAAAAGAACACACCTTCCAAGTTTCAGGTCTCTACTATCAGCGGTTCAGGCTTTGCGTTGATCCGTCAGTCAATCATTTAGGACATGGCAGGCATTTTATATAATATTTGTTAGTATCAGGCAATTATGATAATAGGGTTAAAATAAGCTAAAATTCATTATTTAACTATCTCGAACACAAAAATTTTATTGATTGAAACAAATCTCATCGTACGTACGATTTATTATTTACATACGTTTACGGGATCCCCTAAGCGTTGTTTTGTGACCATTAGAAGATTGTTTCTGTTTCTTCACTAACTTTACTAACTTTTGCCGCTTGATCGGAAATATGTTATGAAAGAAATTCATTAAGATTTAATTTATTGACCGAAAAATATAAAGATATTCGTAACCGTACGATAATTACTATCGTTAACATACGATAATTTGTGCCTCGTATGATCGTACACATTTATGACAAAAACTAACTAGAAGATATGTCTAAATAGTCATAATCCTGATAAGTAATGGTTAACTGATAATTTTACGCCCCTGGTACTCTGGTTGATATAATAATAAGCTCGCTTCAGGTTGCCGACACTAGTCCCATTTCGTTGGAAAAGGAGTAGTAGCGCCCGTTATCTTATATTCCACAGGAGTAATAGACGGACTCCTCTTGTCTCTTATCCCGGATTTTATGAATGTTCAAAAAGCACATGCACCCTTTCACATTTATCTCGTTTTGATTGCGATTGTTCTTCAAAAAAATTTCCACAAAATCATCAAAATTTTTGGTAGTTTTTGGTTTACCTACGAGTATATTTTGAATTAGCGCCTGACCGTCAATTAATTTTGCAGTTTTGGGCTTAGAGGATCCAGAATCCAAAGAACTCAGTGTTTCTCCCTTCTCGTGTAAAATAAGCTTAAAACTGAGTTTGTGCATTGTCGAAGCCATCCGTTCGGAATTTCGTATTGAATAGAGCAGTGGGCGAATCCCTTAACTAATTTTTCAAAATTGTTTTCAGATCCAGGTTTCGTCCATTTTTTGATGATTAAATAATAAGTTTTGGCTTATATTTTTATAACAGTACCTACCTAACTTATTGTTTTGACTGTTCAGTCTTGACATAGCACACACGAAACTTATATGTAGGTATTTAATAATTTACTATCTGCTCCCGGTTAGCGGTTTCACTCGCGGTAATTTCGGAGTTCCCAGGGGAATTCCGCAATAAAATGTACCCCTTAAAACGTGTATGCAAAATTTCGTGGTTATTGGTTGAGCCGTTATGGCGTGAAAGCGTAACAAACAAACAAACACACAAACTCACTTTCGCATTTATAATAGTGAGGATTTAGGGCAGCATTATGAAGAAAGCACGTTTGGTTAACAGCATGATATAGTAAGATTTATGTGACATATTTTTACATTACATTAGCTGTGCCCCATGGTTTCACCCCCGTGAATTTCGGAATTCCCGCAGGAACTCCCAATTTTCTTTAACACAAACCTTCTCCTGGTAGTTAAAAACCCAATAAAAAAAGAAATATTCACGTCGGTCGAGCCATTTACGAGTTTTAGCGCGACAAACTAACAGCAGTTCTATAAGATTACGATACAAAACCTTGCTCCTTGCGCCACAAAATGAGACATATCTCAGTTGTTTTAAGTCCTATTTTAATGAAACTGGCATTTTTAAATAGGTAATAAAATTCTACTTAATTTTTATATTAAACAAATTTACCGTAAGTGTAGCGGTTTCTCAGTAAAAAGAGAATATTTTTGAAATCGCTTAAAAAAAAATCATATTTTGTCAAATATTTTTTTAAATATAATAGATACGCTTTAGATGTCGGGAAATAAATTAAAGAACATTTAATAAGCTTTCAAATGACACCATACACAAGCAGATAGACCTAATAGGTGCGATGTAATTAACAAAAACAAAAACCGTTGGCGGCCATGTTTATGACGTCACTGCTATCCCCTCCACCACTAAAAAACATTACAACAAGCAGTTTCATAATCTACACAACGCCCTGAACACATCCATGCCTGTTGTAGGTATACATAAGAGATACCGACGAGATTCGGTTTAGAGAAGGAATTTTCTCAGTTCGCCGCTCTACTAGTACCACGATTCGCCGAACACAAGTAACTTTTTGTTACACAAGCTTAAAATTGCTGTAAAATAGCGCGCGGTGTACCTACCAATTACTAAGACTTAATCCTTTGATACGACACTCTCTTTAGTGGTCGGTAAATCTTTTTTGTACATACTAAAAAAAAATGAAAATCCTGCAAGATTATTTATTTAATTAGTGTGAATAAAGAATTATTCGCAAATTAGCCTTTTATTCGGTCGACCCTTCTGTATGCCACAGTGCCAGAGATTGACACTGGGGCAGTAAGTCCGCGTTTTGTACCGTGATGTACATAATGTTTAAATAAATAAATAAATTATGTTTGTAGGGTCAATTCCACTCAAGCTAACTCAGGCAGAGAAAACACTTTCCAAAAACTTCTTTTGCTCACATCCCAAATATATATTTATTATATATGTTTTCGGAATATTTACAATATTCCGAAAACTGTGAATTTTGAAAACGGTGACTAAGCAAAAACTTAACCGAATGGCATTTCCATGAATATAGTTCGGTGTACGAAAATCACCCGGGACACTGAGTTTCATTTGTTTTTTAATAACTATACTAATTACTACTAGATTCGCCCTGTGCGCGAGCTGCGAGCAGCTCGCGAGGCTTGGTCGCCCTGTGCCCGGTTGCCCCCCATTGACCTCTATTTGTTCGAGCACCCCCCACCTGACTTTAGTTTCGGAGATAATCGAGTTTGAATTTTGTTCGGCGGCCATGATTTTTTCCGCCATTTTGAAAAAAAAGTTTCACTATTGAAATTTGCCCAAGGTGTGGATCAAACTTTGTAAGTAACAGTTTTACTTTTGATGGATAGTTTCGGCGGGCAGTCAACTCACTACCTGATGAGGAGCAGGAATCGAAGATGTCAAGGTTTTCCCACAATCACAGAAACCTCCTTTCCACATCTTAAATACATTATATCGACCTAGAGATGCTCCTTCTGGGAGAACAATTATGCTTAACTTTTTTTCGCCAGCCATTTCGAATCCGTCCGCCATCTTGGAATTATTTATATCCCGATAGAAGAAGATAGTGCACCACCAACTGTACAAATTTTTTTTCAATACCCACGGCCGATAGTTTCCGAGCCAGGGCCGAAACAATTTCCCCATACAAACAACTAATGTTCGGCGGCCATCTTGAAAAATGACGCAATCGAAAAACTGATTCGATATTCGGCATCAGCGACCCCAAAAACCCCCGGATGCCGAACCTCACCCGGATCGGATCAACTTTTTTTTCGGCCGCCATTTTGAATTCGCCATTTTGGATTTTTACCACGCCAGGCGGTTGCTCCCTATTGACCTCTATGACATTTGTTCGAGCACCCCGGCCTGACTCTTTTAGTTTCGGAGATAATCGAGTTTGAATTTTGTTCGGCGGCCATGATTTTTTCCGCCATTTTGAAAAAAAAGTTTCACTATTGAAATTTGCCCAAGGTGTGGATGAAATTTAGTTAGAAACGTTTTCACTTTCGATGGATAGTTTTGGCGGGCAGTCAACTCACTACCTGATGAGGAGCAGGAATCGAAGATGTCAAGGTTTTCCCACAATCACAGAAACCTCCTTTCCACATCTTAAATACATTATATCGACCTAGAGATGCTCCTTCTGGGAGAACAATTATGCTTAACTTTTTTTCGCCAGCCATTTCGAATCCATCCGCCATCTTGGAATTATTTATATCCCGATAGAAGAAGATAGTGCACCACCAACTGTACAAATTTTTTTTCAATACCCACGGCCGATAGTTTCCGAGCCAGGGCCGAAACAATTTCCCCATACAAACAACTAATGTTCGGCGGCCATCTTGAAAAATGACGCAATCGAAAAACTGATTCGATATTCGGCATCAGCGACCCCAAAAACCCCCGTATGCCGAACCTCACCCGGATCGGATCAACTTTTTTTTCGGCCGCCATTTTGAATGCGCCATTTTGGATTTTTACTACGCCAGGCGGTTGCCCCCCATTGACTTCTATGACATTTGTTTGGGCACCCCCCACCTGACTCTTTTAGTTTCGGAGATAATCGAGTTTGAATTTTGTTCGGCGGCCATGTTTTTTTCCGCCATTTTGAAAAAAAAGTTACACTATTGAAATTTGCCCAAGGTGTGGATGAAATTTAGTTAGAAACGTTTTCACTTTCGATGGATAGTTTCGGCGGGCAGTCGACTCGCTACCTGATGAGAAGCAGGAATCGAAGATGTCGAGGTTTTCCCATAATCATCGAAACGTCCCCTCTACATGTTCCATACATTGTATCAACCTAGAGATGCTCCTTCTGGGAGAACAATTATGTCAATGAGTGAGTGGCAATCCAGCTTTATATATTATAATAATAATAATAAAATAATATTGAATTGTTCTATCTGTTTGCCGACATCGGCCAATCATCTCAATATCAGTATGTGTGATCGGTAGGTAAACCCAAAGGTAGACCCTTATCGATGCCAAAGCGATGCGGTTTGGTTGTTTTGCGTGAATTGAATTGGTCCTCGCTCGTTCTAAAACTGCTTAGTTCTAGCTCAGACCAAATTTCGTCTGAGAGTTGTAGCAAAAAAAAACACGCGTCGAATTGAGAACCTCCTCCTTTCGGTAAGTCGGTTAAAAAATACAGATTATACTATAGTAGAAGCGACAGTCTCCGCCTCCCACCAATTTCATGCCTCCTCATACCCCGCAATACCACGCGAGAGTTACTTGGTAAGTTCCGAGGAAAGTTTAAGACACACAATATATAGAATCAACACGTGACAATTATTCACTGACAGCTGACACTGTCAGCTCGCTGTCAACCTGAGGATACGCACACACGCACAACAAGTGTACACGTGTACAAGCCGGCCATCTTTCCTTGTGGGAAAATATTTGAATTACTTTTATGGGATGTCATCAGGCTCGTTCTAGATTACGTTTTACAAGTAGGTACCTATATAGGTACTTGTACATGTATACAACGTGTTAATGTATTAACTAAAAACCTGACACACCCCATTTAAAAAAATTAACAATAATATGACTAAAATACATTTTATGTCAAAAAAGATTATACTTTAAAAGTTATTCAACATTAGTTTGGAGGTGACTTATCTACGAAATTCCAAGCGCTACGCCCGCGCCTATCGGTTCGAATTTTTTTGCTGCGGGCGGGGTACGCGCCAAATATTGTGTTATAAATAATTTAGACATGGGTGAGTAAAAATGAAAAAATATAACCTATATTAAAACATAGTGCGATCTATTCGCTATTTGATTCTGAGCAAACTACTTTCTAGTTTTCAGTTAATTCATTAACACGTTGTATAATTGCCCAATATTATACGGTAGGTAGGTACATATGTATCTGATAGCTATAGACTAATCGATTATAATAAGAGCCATCCAAAAACGAACGAGTAGGTATCTAGTTAAGCAGTCATATTAGGTAACAGTGATTAACACCTGTATCAATCTGTTTGTTTCGTAAAGGACACGAGGACAATTGACCAGTCATTTTATTCACTCTGTGCTTAGAATTTGATCGCCGGGACTAAAACGAGGAGATAAGTATCATTCGGCTTTGTGCTAGAGGAATACTAATGTAACAGATTGACGTAATTTACTATTAAAAAGCCTGATGCCACATCTGTCACTTGAAAATCACCAAAGTATGCCTTCCGAAGCTGAATTGGAAATAGAAGGAGCATTGCCGATTCCGACCGTGAAATAGTAGATCCAGGGCCCTTATTCACTATGACCAATACCAATACATTTCTTGCCCATAACCCGCTATCCAAAAACGCAATTCCAAACATTTCAAATGCCCAAATTAGAAATTATTATTCTGTATGCCATTACAAGCGTTGTAAATGTGAATTTTTGAAGTGAAACTTCTTTGAGAACGAGCGAGGGGGACAGACAATTTTTTGGCGCGTTATCTTAACACGCTGTGTTTGTCCTTATAAGACATTTAGTTGCAAAATCACAGCCTCAAAGACAAGGGTGGATAATTAAGTTTCAAACAAAATTTGTTTATTAGTCTGCTTTTACTTCCCTTGCGAGAAAATCATACACTGTAATATTGTAAAAGAATGTAAATTTTAAAATAACACAAAAAGCTTGAATTACCAATTATTAATAAATATCTAATAATGTTCAAACAATATCACGATAAGTGGAAAATTATCTTGACAAACTTATTAATATCTATATCTACAGTTATATTATATTTATTTGTTTCTCGAGTTCCAGTGCTCTTTCTAGATTATTTATTATTATGGTTTTCTCTTCGTTGAATATAAAATTACTAATAAATAAAAAATGCACTGTCAGACTTGCTGTCTAGACGCGATATTGGAACACGAGTAGACAATCTGTCTTTATATTATAGGTAGTTCCTGCAGCTGCTCTCAGCTATGTAAGGACTTAATATTTATAACTCACTAGCTGATCTGGAAAACGTTATTCTGCCATATATGTATATACTTATTATCAACTAGCTGTGCCCCGCGGTTTCACCCGCGCGAAAGGTTTTTATACAACAACTTTTTTTCCCGGCATCCGATTTCAATGAAACAAAGCCTATATGTAGCTCCAGGCTAAGCTTAATCTACCTGTGAAAACCGCATGACAATCCGTTCAGTAGATTCAGAGATTATCGCGAACAGACAGACAGACTGACAGAAAAGATTTTTAAAAACCCTTTTTATGGTTGGTTACTCTTCGTTTATCGTCCCCTGTTAATTTTTGTTAAAAATATTCAATGTACAGAATCTCGAATTCTACTCTTTTATTATAGTATAAATAGAAGAAGATTACGTCAATAAATAACAGTTAAATTATTTGCATATTTATTAATGCAAAAATATGCTTATTGTTTATACAAAAATATTAAAATCGCTATAAAAATGGGGAGTGGGGGTAGGAACAAGGAGGGTGAAAAACCCTATCAAGTAGATATACAAAAAAAATCATTAAAATCGGTCGGGCCGTTTCGGAGGACTTCGACCACAAATACCGTGACACGAGACTTTTATATACAGTCATGCATATTGCTTATTAGATGAAACATCTGCTTTGTTTCTATCCATATAGATTTTCCATTACTGACGATTACTCATAAATAATGACTCAGTGAAACCGCACAAATAAAAATTGAGAACGAAAATCTGAAGAATTTTGAAACAGAATAGGGATGTGGACTACTTTTGAAAATCAAAAATATACAGAGATAAAGCGCATTAAACTTTAGGGTGAGGGGGTCGTGACGTCACTAACCGCTAAAACCGCCATACAAACTGTCAGAATAGTGACGTCACGCGAAATTTCAACTCAATATATCGCCGTTATTTTTTGATTACGTAAAAAAAGAAAAAATACGTGTCCAATATTTTTTAATAATCTACAAGACGGACTAAAAAGTAAAAATTAGTCCACATGTCCATTATGATATTACTATTATGATATTACTATATCTTCTTATTGCTACTCGCTTCTAGACAATATTAATTCTCAGTATTCAGGTCACTGCGGAAGGACACATATAGGTTTACCGGAGTGATACCTACGTAATATCTCTCTATAATTCTATATAGGTAATTTATTATTGTGTAATGTGTATGACGGAGCATCATTGGAGAACGGTTCGACCGATCTGACCAAGGTACTGACTGATTTCTTTTTTGTTGTGTTTGTAATTGTCTGGACAAGTTTTGTATAAAAGTTAATCGGAAAATCAACAATGAAATTCGGAAACTTGGATGGTATTTTAATGGATATACGGGTAAAAGTTCAAGGCAAACGGTCTGTAAATATAGTGTTTTCCATAAAATAAAGGTGATGTAAGTACATATATTACAAAATAATTAAGTTACCAATTCTGGGAACTTATGTGCAAATGTTTCTCACATAGCTTTATAAGTCAGACCTTCCTTATCAACTCATGCAGTTTGTCAATTTAATACTTTACTCATAAGAGTTTTAACTATTTCCTTATACAGCAGTCAGCAACACGTACATAAATGAGAACATTCCAACAAAAAAAACACGTTTTCATTCAAAGCCAAAAATAAAACTTGCATTTATATTTTTTATTCATAGCACGTTGGCGTGTACTGTACGCTACTAGGTTGGAGTGCCCATTATAATACTAAGAAATGCTTTTATCTTGCAGCTTTGTATAAAAGGCTTAGATATTTCATGTTATTTGTCTATGTAGCGAGGTATTCCTTACCATCCATTTACTATCTAAGTAACAAGGTTCTTACTTCTTATATTTATATACAATGTCTATTGTCTTTGTCTATACAAATATTTTTTTTTTATTCTGAATGACAGACTAACAAATCAACGCACAGCCTAAACCGCTGATCGTAGAGGCCAGAAACTTGGGGGGTGTGTTCTTTGTATGACGTAGGCATCTGATGAGAAAAGATTTTTGAAAATTCAACCCCTAAGGGGATAATAATAATAATAATAATAATCCACTTCACAACACACAGATCTACTTGATCCCACACTAAGCTATAAGCTTGTGTCGTGGAAATCAAGCAAACGTGGTATATACTACACATATTATTACATATATATTATACTATAGATATATATAAACACGCCCAGACTGGAAAATGGAACCCTGTGTTCATCACACAAAGTCCACCCCCACCGGGAATCGAACCCGGAACCTCTTGATTAGCGGGCAGGCATGGTGACCATTGCGCCAATCGGGTCGTCGTCGGATGAAAAGGGGTTGCAAAGTTTGTATGGAACCATTCCGCGGGAACTCCGAAATTATCGCGGGTGAAACCACGCGGGACAGCCAGTACATAATAAACACCTATGCAAAAGTATAAATGTTTAACCTTGATTAGGGCATCGAACCCGCAACACCTGGAGTACAACTAAGGTGCTGTCAAATACGTTATTTTATCCCTATCTACCTGTTGCCGCTATCAATATCGAGCAAAAACGAGCAAAAAAAATCACGATTGTTGTATAACCCCCTTAAATATTTATTTATTCTGTTTTTTAGTATATTATGTATTTCTTGTTATGGCGGCAACAGGAATACTTACATCATATTCAAATTTCAACTGTCTACCACGGTTCATGAGATACAGCCTGGTGACAGACGTACTGACGGACGGATGGACGGACAGACAGCGAAGTGTCCGTTTTACCCTTTGGGTACGGAAGCCTAAAAAAGAACTCGAAAGCATTGAACGTTTTCGCGGAAGTGTCGTTAATTACGTTACGGTTACAAAATATTAATTTAAATTATGAACTAAATATAGCATATAGTATATCTACTTTTAAATATTATGTTGAAAATTGCGGTGGTGGGTGAAACCGATGTAGTTAAAAATTATTGTATCATGAGATATTTATAAATGGTCGTAAGTAGGTAGGTCTGTACTGTTTATAATTAAGGAAAACCTAATTTAATGCGATGATTTATCTGAATTCTCATAATTACGTCGTGTCATGACTCATGGCACATGGCATAATAGGCAATTTCACTATAGTTGAAATGTTGATATCCAATAATTACACTCGAAAATATCATGGATAAGCATAACATAAGCGAAAAAATTAATAGATTTGTTTAAAAAATAAAACTGTATAATTTTGACTATGACTGTCTATTTTTAAAACGAAATTTTGTATGGCGGTTGTAGGGCGTTACAAGCCGAGTGACGTTACTAGGACTGTAGCACTTTCCTTGTCTAACTTGAACTTTTAAAGAGTTATGTCTCTGAAAGTACAAAAGATATTTGTAAAAGACATAAAGGTTTATATTATAATAATAATAAAAAATAAACACTAAAACTCCCTATTAGGTATAAAAAAAGTGTAGATAGATCTAGATAAGTCAATTGATGAAAGTCAATGTGATTGTGCGTCTTTATTTCATGTAAATACCTAGTACTCATATTATCAATGTACTCAAAAGGCAAACTTTGTTCATTCACAAAAATGAACTCGCCCTTGACTGACAGCGTACGGCAATAAGATACTATCTCAGAACTTGATAACCCGGTTCTGTGTGAATAAACATATCGTATAAAATGAGTAATTTCAACTTACTAAATAAATGTAACAGTTTGTGTGAAGATATTTAGATTTTTTTTTCTCCATCACGCATGCGTCTAAATACCATCGTGAAGGCTCCGGAAGCAAAAATATTGAATAATAAAATTGTGTATGCCACAGGGCAGTTGGACCTAAATGTATTTTTTTGATGTGAAAATTATTTGAACGCTAGCTCGAAGAAAGTAACTTTTCAGATCGACGGAGTCGGAAAGCGTCAACTTCGTTTAGTTTACTTTATAAGTCCTGGCACTCTGGCACTAAAATGTTGGCCACATCTAATGCCTTAATTAGCGCACTAATTTACGCATTAACACGCAGGTTGAGCAGTAGCATTAAAAAAAAAATTATAAACTTTATTAAATGCATGTTTTTTTGTAATTTATTGATACTTTTTTTTTAAACAACTTCCCAAAAGCATGTGTAGATTGTAAAGAGAGGTTATGAGTGGAATTATCGTTATTTTTAAAGTTTACCATGGATATAGTAAGTAACTCTTATCGTTCAAATAAAATACCACATGACATTTTCGGGTCTTGTGGTAATTTATCTCCTAAAGGCAAAACTGAAATGAAATCGCAGGAAACGCTATCATTATTAAGGATGAAATTTTCATTTGGACGTCCCATCTGAAAAGTTCACCTAAGGCGTCTCCAATAGTACTAAAAGAACTATCGGTAAAGGATATGCACGTTTTGACACCAAAATTGAAAATTAACTAAATATAAAACCTTAATTCGGTAAAGTAGTTTTCTGCTATGCAAATGTTAACACTTCATTTTCAGAACGCATCGATCGCTATAAGTTTAGAATTTTATTGTAAAAAAACTTCGCCCTAAACTTCCTGTTTGGGTTTTCACTTCGTTTTTCACAATAACTGTTTATAGCGAGATAATCTAATAATCTATTGGTATCGAGTATTTTTCTTGCTCCTTAAGTGCCTTTATAAATATTTTTACATTGAAAATTTGATAACCGCGAACTCCTATTGAGTTATCAGCAGATAAGTGCGTAATTCGTATAAAAGATTTGTTACTTTTGGTGCTTCTTTTTAGTGCCTACCTACTTGTACATACCTACTTAATCTTTTTTCCTGTGTTGTTCTTATCTGTATCTGTAAATCTTATCGTCATAACCTAGGCATGACGCGGTACAAGTGTACAACACAATACAATTTTTTACTAGCTAGGAATAATCTGAGGCGTTATACTTACTTACATATTATGGTAATCAATAATCCGGTTCGAAGGACCGAAATTTTGGTCAGCTCCAGCCGTTTCAACGTTATTTCGTGTAGTAGGTGTCTACCTACCTAGCAAGGAAATTTAATTTAAAGAGAACCAAACTTGAGTTTTAACGGCCGCACTCAGAGTCGACTTATTAAACTTGTCTGATTGATTGCGACAGTTTTGTTTTAAAAATCAATACTTAACTAAGTAATCATTAAAGTCGACTCTGAGTGCGACGGTAAATCCGTTTAGATAAAATTGTTACCTACGTAATAACGCATGTACCTACAGCATAAATAGCAATTTAAACAGTGCAATAATTATGCAACCTAAACCATGATAATAATTGGTTAATTATACCGAGAAAATACTTTGTAAATATAGCCTATATAGGTATAGGTACACCTGTTACATGGAACTCAACCGCGACAGGATGCATGGGTATATTATTAAATTTTAATTATATGTATATATTCACAAAATATACAATCTACGAACACAATAATACCTACCTACCTACAGGCAAAATAAAACGGTTACTGAATGTAGCCTTAAAATAACCACTAAAGTCAGCAAAAACAAATTGAGTTTCAATGAATTCTATTAGGTAAGTACGTACCTAATCGGTTTATAATCACATATTACAGTTTTGCCTATGTTGTTTCCAAAGTTATTTACTATCTGCTACGTTGTGTGTTTAATGATATGTTGTATAGGTACTGTAAAAATTACTTTGGACAGACGGACAAACAAAATTTATTTTGGCGTTAGAACTGAATAAAATGGCGAATTTACCAAAGGAAAACCAGAGAAAAATCTAAAATCACCAACAAACATCAATCTTATTCTTATTTCAGTGATTTTAGAAAGATTATAGGTATTAGGCGAGGCGATCAGGCGAGATTATGGCTGGATTATGATGTTGACTGGCAGAGAATGCCACTGTGGCATTAAGTCCGCCTTTTGTACCATGATGTGCATAAAGTTTAAATAAATAAATAAATAAATTATGGACAAATGCTCAAAATGTCTGACCAAATGGGTTAAAAAAAAAAGCCTAAGCCTCAAGGTCCGAGGTTTCATTGGCGGGCGGCGTTAATTTCGGTGTTCCCGGGGGAATTTCGGGATCAATAAAACATATTATAGGACATAGAGACAGGTAGGTACTTACTTAAAGTATTGTTTTCGGCCTCCGAGGTATCCTATCGGTATTTCTGTACCTAATGGTTTTCTGGGTTGCACTACCTAATCAATAGATATTCATTATTTGATTGGTTCCAGTCCATAATAATTCCACGCTCACTCCATTAACTCTTCGCGTTCAATATAATAACGCGTTCAGGGTCCTTATTCTCTATAACCAACACCATTTCTTGCCCATAACGCGCGGCCCAAAAACACAATTCCAAATGTGCCAGATGTCAAAATATTAGAAATTAATATTCTTTATGCCATAAAGATACAATGTTAACGTATTTTTTGTAGTGAAAGTTCTTTGAGCAGGAGAGAAATGCAGATCAAGTGGCGCCTTATCAAGACACGACGCGTTATGGTCATAGTGAATAAGGGCCCCAGGGCGCTGTTGCGGCTGCCTCGCGCGACAAGCATGTGGACTGCTTTTGCACCACCATGCGCAGACGAACAGCCTCGATGCACGATGGCGCGGTGGACGCTGCCTAGCGGCAACATGGGCGTAGTCGCTGATCGGTTGGACAGTCCGTTTGTAAGACACAGGATGTCATTGCACGCACCGGTACCAAACAAAAATTACTTGTACTAACATAAGCTTTAAGCACATATTTACTAACAATATGGACTAACAATGTGTCTGATTAAATGAATTTTAATAATAATAATAAATTAATCAATGATATGTTTTTGTACCCGTGCTACTGACATATTATTATCAAGTGGCCACACTATTATTTTACATGTTCAGTAAGTATTATTACCACTTTCAGAGAATTGACGATAAATAGATTTACTCGGAACGCATGAGGGGAACGCACTCTTGCTGTGTCGAGTAGCGTACAGTCACCATCAAAAATACGTAAAAAATTATGGCGTCTTCCACTCATGTTTATAATTTTGTTCTACTATCTGTTCCTCGCAGTACCCATGACAATTTCGGAGTCCCCTCGGGAAATCCAGAACAAAAGTACCCTTTTTCCTTCTCTGTACCCTTGGCAACGTGTAGGTATGCAAAATTTCATGATGCAGGCCGGTTGAGCCGGTCGTAAAAGCGTAACAAACAAACTCACTTTCCCATTTATAGTAAAGTTAAGGATTATAGAGTTTATAATTGTATAAATAGTTAAAAGAATAAGTCTTTGTGTAGGTGGGTACATGTATAAATTTTGTGGACTTTTAATAGAATGCCCTCCAAATTCATGAATTTGTTATTTCAGCTACAAACGGATAGCCCACTACCTCAACCACCAAACACTTTTGTCAGTCTTTGAACTTTATCTGCCGACTGTACTGACACTCACTAGTCACTAGCAATACCAATCGCACTGAACAACCTTGAGTGCGATTTTAGGAATTCTTATCTACTCGCGTCTCGCATGTACATATACAACTACTATAACGCAGTTGTATGTTCATCAAACATTCGAGAATCAGTGTTATCTGTTTCAAGAAACTGCACACAATTTAATATTTTAACACAACAAAGGAATGAAATCGGACTTGAGCTTCACATACCGTTGCTGCCATAAAGCTCAATGAATTTTAATGTTTGTTTTTCTCGAGTGTTAGGTACTAGCTGTGCCCCGGCGGTTTCACCTGCATAACGTTCTCCGATCTCCCTCGGGAACTCCAAAAAGTATTCTATTTCACTCAGGAGTCAGGGATACTCTAGCTTCCTATATTGGTGAAATATTTTTTTTAATCGATCCCGTCGTCGTTCTAGAGAATAAACAGAAGAATGACGTCGTATATACGAGTACGAGTCATGAACATGTTATACGTAGGTAATATATTTACAACGTAGGTATATATGTACAAAAAACTTCGGGAATTCCAAGAGAAATGTAACCTATGTATTAATTCACGGCTATAAGCTATCTCAATTCCCAACCTCACAAACAAAATTGTCCAATCATTTCAGTTTCCACCTGAAACTCATAAAAACTACTCACAAACATTCGTATTTATTTCATTAGTGTGATAAAGTCGGATTGTTATCTACAGCAATCAAACCTCTTTATTGCTCAATATTTTATACTGCTTGAGTTCTCTCGCTGTTGTTATTGAAGATCAATTAATTTATATCTATTTTATCGTCTCTCATTTTACCACTAGATCATTTAATTTTTATTCATCTACTTTTGCCGTAAAAGGTACATAATATGCAGTCAGGTAAATATATGTTATACGTATATGCAGGTGCCATACAATATAAAATTATCTATTCAGTTCCGAGTATGAGATAAAATGTTAAGCACCGTATTATGTGATTAAGTGTGAATACAGTACGTACTAGGAATTATGTTACTGTCTGTAATCTGGGCGGATAAATACAGTTCATGAAACTAATAAACTATCATGATATCTATTATCTATAGATACTTCATATTATAAAACTGAAAAGTTTGTTTGTTTGCTTGAACGCGCTAATCTTAGGAACTACTGGTCCGATTTGAAAAATTCTTTCAGTGTTAAATAGCCCATTCATCGAGGAAGGCTATAGGCTATATATCATCACAGTTAGAATGTTGCTAAAACGGTAAAAAATATTCCTTTTGAGAGCTTCCATCGCGTACGCTGCGTTAACGGTTAGCTGTGGACATATATGTGGCGACCCCTACGCCACAATTCACGAACTACAAAGAAGCGACGAGTACTGGCTATATGGAAGCCCTGAATCGCGCTAACGAAGTTTTCACATCTATACGACCTCCGACGATCCACAATTGAAACTGCGGTTCCCCGGGCATACCACCTCGCCCTTTGGTGGTGGTCGAGCCATATCATCCATCCCGCTCCTGCTACATGATATGTATTATAGTTAGCTTTGTCAAATCAACACGGGTGAAACCGCGGGGCACAGCTAGTTAATGATACAGTAATACAGACTGATTTTTCGTGAAATAGAGTGTTCCCGAGGGTGACCCAAACTTCGCGCCGATAGAACCGCAAGTTCAAACTATTGGATCAAGTTACTAATAATCTCGGGGAATCCTTTAGGTAATTGACGCAGAAGAATTAGTTATATCTCTATAGAAGGTATTATTATAGTTGTGCCCCGCGGTTGCACCCGCGTTAATTTGATGCTCTGCTCCTTTTGGTCGTAGCGTGATATTATGTAGCCTATAGCCTTGAGACAGAATTATTGATGCGCGTTCATTTCTACAGATATGTAATGACTGCGTGATAATTAGAGAGGTATCGGTCGAGATTCCACGAAGCGATTGTCATTAACAAACTTTAATGTCTTTGAACAAAATAATCGAGCCGATTTCATATTTCCGCGAACGTGCGCACGCGCGTATCTACCGGTTATATAGGCTGTTCCAAACGAAATAAATTATATTAAAGTCAACTTACCTATAAGTGTATTATATGTAGGTATAGTTACCGCAGTTACCACTGAAAGTTGACCGTTTGATTGCAAATTGCAATGGCATTGTAAACGAACTCTAATGCCTCCACTACATTATCGCCGAGTACAGACGATTATTATATATACGCGATCACGATAGTGTAGAGATTCCCTCTATTCACTCGGCTCTACTCGCCGATCATCGTCCATGATGGCCTGCGACCCACGAATGGGCATGTTGACTAATTTTTATTTTTTAGTCCGTCTTGTAGATTATTCAAAAATATTGGACACGTATTTTTTCTTTTTTTACGTAATCAAAAAATAACGCCGATATATTGAGTTGAAATTTCGCGTGACGTCACTATTTTGACAGTTTGTATGGCGGTTTTGCGGTTAGTGACGTCACGACCTCCTCATCCTAAACTTTAATGCCCTTTATCTCTGTATATTTTAATTTATTTAAAAAAGCAAAAAATACGTGTCTTTTTTTTTTTCTAACTGACGGACTAATTAGAATTTTGATTTTCAATAGTAGTCAACATTCCTAATCGGTGTTAATTAATAGTGAAAGTGTAACTGACAAATGACAAACAAAGAAACATTCGTATTTACAACTAGCTGTGCCGCGCGCAGTTGCACCCTGAAACGCCTTTATAAAACCACTTTTCATCCCACATATTATGTTGCTCCAAGCTATAGAAAACCGCGCATGATGTTTAGTAAGTAGTTTCGGAAATTAGGGCGAACAGACACGCGGATTCTCTCTTTTACTAGTAAAGATATTTAGTTAGAATTACGAGTAAAAGAAATAAAGATAGAAAACTAAAGTTATTTATGTTCTTCCTTCACATTTTCCTTTATATAATTTTACAATGGAATTCGGTTACGTCATGAGAATTTCATGTACAAGGAAGGGTTTCCTTATTTTCATAGGGCCCACTCATAAGTGACGAAATAGGGAAACAAAAATCTTTCGTAATTCAATGTCAACCGTCAATTCATATTTCTTAACAACTATTAGTAAGCCGTAAAACCTGGGTAAATAATATACTATACGTACTACTTTAAGGAAAACTTCTGGTTGTTTATTTGCAAGGGGGAATGTATAGGTAAAATAATATCAGTAAGTATAGATAATAAAATTATGTCGTTACATATTACCGTCAGGCGTCATCGTAACCATATTCCATGCGCATGTTGTGCTGAAAAGAGTCAATATCTAAACTTTAAAGTTAAACTCGCATGCGAAAATAAATTAATATGTTCTCGGAAAGAAAATATCGTCCATACGTTGCCTTTCAAGATTCTTTGTGAAATGCCACGTAGAAAGCTGGGCGCCGACTTCGGGGAACGAAACGCTCCATGCTCTCTATTATTATGACGAATCCAAATATTTTCAACCAAATATATACTTTATATTAAGCGTAAATAAAGTCTATTTCTGATTGTATATGATTGACATTGTATACGGCACGTATTATTTCGTCTGTATTTCCAGCTACATTTGTTACACTGTTTGCCTCCACAGCTTTCTTAGTATTCAGGAGCGGTGGTTGAGCTGAATTCCGATATGCTATATATTTTTTCATTGGTATAATTTTCCTGAATGATTAGATAAGTAGATTAAACTCGTTAATTTCAATTGCGTTCTGCGGAAAAGTACATTTGATATTTGTTTAACAACGAAGAAGAGCATACTTAGATACTATTAAATACTGTTTGTAAACATGTTTATATACTATTTAATTCTTTTCCACGAACTAACTAATGGCAACAATAGGCACATTATATTGTGTTTTTGCGCCGTAGCCTGCAGTGGTCGCCTTAAATACGACGTACGTCTGGGTATACGACATAATATCACATACCTACCTAGGCTATGATTGAATTTTATAAGTCCGGAATAGTTCAAACGATTGAACCCATAACTTGTTCTTTATCAAAAATTGCAGGATCACTTTGTATAATTTGAATTTCTAAGACTATAAAATAAAAATATTTTTAGAATAGACTTTTTCACGCCTTAATTAGTCAACCCAACATCATAAAATACAGGTTTTCAGGGGTACAGAACAAGACAAAGGGCACTTTTTATTCTGGAATTCTCGCGGAAACTCCAAAATTAAGGTGAGCGAAACCACGGGAAACGTTATGGGCAATGAAAAATTGATGAAATGATCATAGTGGATCAGGACAAAGTATAAAACGTTTAGATCACATCTAGAGTAGAGAGACTAACGGCCGCACTCAGAGTCGACTTTAATGATTACTTAGTTAAGTATAGATTTTTAAAACAAAACTGCCGCAATCAGAGACGTTCAGTAAATTAATGTTAATTGGCATTTAATGAGATGTAACTTAATTAGTTAAATGCCAATTAACATTAATTTATTAAACTTGTCTGATTGCGGCAGTTTTGTTTTAAAAATCTATACTTAACTAAGTAATCATTAAAGTCAACTCTGAGTGCGGCGGTCAGACATGCATGTATGTGAGTAATTAAAGTGTTTAATTTGTGTAATTCAATCAAAAATAATCGCACCAAGGACTCGCGTGGAAAACATAAACATGTCCAAACGATTTCGTAGAATTCCTAAATTAAATTGGAATAATTTACCTACGGCTATTGCGAGCGACCTTACCAACGACATCATACACGACACACGTTATATTATTAGTATGAGCTATACGTTTGTATACCTATACCTATATACTATATTTATCTCATCGCAATACTCGTCACTTTCAAGACACGTAAATCTTTTCGAAGGAAACAAAAACAGATTTGGCATCAATGTCGACATGATGCGTTTTGTTTTTGTTGCTTTAGCGTTTTGTGTGTGTTATTGAATATTGCCGTGAGTGCGTAGGTGTACGGCGCGGCGTCTGAATCATTGTGCCTAAATAAATGGCGAGTTTGCGACAATTTTCTTTACAATTAGAAACACCGTTGATGGTAGCTTTCTATTTCGAGAGCTCGGCAATGACGTGACGTGTGTGTAGTGCTCGCTCGCCTCGCGTCATATTTTGTTATTCGCGCCCGCATATTTGTGCAGTAAGATGAAAAGTCATGACGCACTAAAATCTAAACTACTACCAAAGAACACACTCACTGTCGAAACATTTTATTTATAAACACAATTTATTTATTATTATGCAACATAATTATTATTCTGTAAATAAGTATTCGATGCAAACACGTCATATTCATACAATTTACATAGGTACTTACCTAAACATTTAAATTGTGTTATTAATACAAGTGGGTATTATATTATTCTTTTGTTGTCAAAGTATGAACGCGCATATGTTATGTAAAGACTAAAATTCAATGGAAAACGGAATGGCATCATCGTTGCTCGTTTGTGGAATTCCGCAGAGAAATTATGTTTTTATGTTGGTCTTGCATCATCGTGTTGCATATTATTGCTTTGGCGGTGTGTGATTAACAATGAATAATAGAATAGAATAACATCTACTTCTGCACAACACACAAGAATAATAAACAAACATATAAGTGCCTAATCTAAACCGATGGTTATCTTGCATGCTCTGCCGAAAGGGACACCAACTCAGCATTAGCTAGGTGCGGGTACACCCAGCGCTGGTTTTCAGTTGGCAGTCCGTTTGTCACGCACGGACGGTAGTAACAACTGCAGAAGAGGAAAAATTAAAATTAAAAAATTAAAACAAAATAATACGTAGGTTTGGTGAGGATTGGTGGTGAAGTTCTATCTTACGGGTTTTTCCCTTAGGGTTGACAAACGTAGCTGTCAAATATCAATACTTAATATGTCAACGTCAAGAATCGGTTGGCATTGCTGAAGTATTTGCTAGTAGTAGGTATTAGAATCAATTGATACGGATTTCATTTTATTACCACAACGCATTTTCTGTCCTTAGCATTTCAAAATATCACCGTTAGTTTATAAAATAACGGTGTTAACTGATAAAATTCACCGATAGACAAAACTGCTTATATTAGGTAAATAATAACAATTTTAGATTAATTTTGGCGAGAATTGAAGGTGCGTGATTAGAGTGGATATGTACTCTACATGTTAGCTATGGCCTATGATTTAATAAAATTGATAGGTAGCTAAGTATTTATAATTACACGTAGGTATTGGGTAAATAGTAAATGCATATTTGTTATCTAATCTAGTACCTACCTAAAGTATTTATTTATTTGCGGCACCCCTCCCATACATTATAAAATTTCTCAATAATATGGTAAAAATTCCCAGAATCTATAACGACTCGTAGGCAAGCAAGGGCATTTCTTGGATTTTGGACGCACATCCTACAATTTGCCGTGGGAAGGGACTAGGGAGACGATGCGGAACGGGGCAGGTGTGCAGAACCTACGGTAATGTCATTAGCAATTTTGTTGAGAAACGTTATGGCTCGTCTATATATTTTTTGTGGCATGGTTGGTACAATCCGTCACATCCGTGACGCCACATGCGGCACCAGCGGAAGATCAGCGTCGGGCCCCCCGGTTCCCGACTTATGCTGAGCTGGTTGCCTATTTGTTGCGACACGCTGGTTGTGCTTGTTTATGTTATTTCACATATTAACTGTTGTCGTAACAAATAAAGTTTATTTCATTTCATTTCAATCCAAGCTTATATCATAAAATATGTGGTGAGTTTGTTTATCACGCTTTCGCGCCTTAACTACTCAACCGATGTCAGGGGTACAGAAAAGGACATATTACTCCGGAACTCCTGCGGATAAGCCGAAATTAACGCGGGTGAAACCGTGGGGAACAGCTAGTACAAAATAAAAGCTTTAATTGTTAACACTACAATATACTTAGAATAATAATAAAAGGTAATATCCTACTATATTATAAACTAGTTGTGCCCCGTAGTTTCACCCGCGGTAATTTTGGAGTTCCCGCGGGAATCCCGAGATAAAAAGTACCCTATGTCCTTGTATTGTCCTATGATTGCGTAACAATGATGCGAATGTTACTCAATCACGCAAAAACGGCAGAACGGATTTGGATGAAATTTGGCATGCACGTTGTCAGGGGTACAGAGAATGATATAGGGTACTTTTTATCCCGGAATTGCCGCGGGAACTCCGAAATTACCGCGGGCGAAACCGCGGGCCACAGCTAGTTTAATAATAATTAGCAAAGTTACTTTTGGTAATGGGTAAGTTATGTAACTACTAACTATGCACCTTCTTATTCAGTAGGTACTAGCTGTTCTCGGCGGTTTCACTTGCGTAAATTTCGGGGTTCCTGCGGGAATTGCAGGATAATTTATACTATCCGGGTTATTTAGGAAGTTCCATTTATTAATTTCCTTTATAACGTGGAACGTAGATAGAAGAAGAACGTAGTAGAAGTTTTTAGTGGATAAAATTTATGACAGAATATAATATCTTATATCTACCTCTACGGAATTTACGTGTTACGTTAAAAAGAATAAATTAAAGACGGTCGTTTAACTCTTTAAAGCTCTATTAAAATAAATACCACATTTTATCCTTTCAACTACGACATAAGGAAATCATACACGAGGAAAAAAATCCTTTAGGTAAACCCACTCACATAAAAAAGTTTTTAAAAGGTTTTCCCGAATGTGTGATACCCCAGGGCGGTGCGCGCGTGCGTGCGTGGTGACACCGGCCATCGGTTCACGGAGCCAGCTGTTCATGGAAGTAAGCAGGAAACCGGTAATCGGTGCAATTCACCCGCCTTTCAATTGCATGCGACCCTAGCTAGAGGCGGACGGACGCCGCTATGTAATAACGTACATTTATACGCGGCAGCGGCAGCAATTTACTTCTGAATTGCTTCACACAGAGTACAAACGTGGTAGGTACCTGCATGTGTACATAGTACAGAGATTACTCCCCACAACGTAACAAACTCACAATTCACAAACTCACAAACTTTACCTCTTTATAATAATATAGCTGACCCACGCGGTTTCACCCGCGGTTATTTCGGAGTTCCCGCTCGAAGTCCGGGATGAAAAGTACCTTACGTCACACATTATAACTGTAGCTTTCTATAAGTGAAATAATGTTCAAAATCGGTTTAGTAGATCTAGAGATTAGCCCCTACAACCTCACAAACTCACAATCACCAGGTGACCAGAATTCCCTCGGGAATTCCGGGATAAAAAGTACCCTATGTCCTTCTCTGTACAACGTGCAAAATTTCATGATGATCGGTTGAGCCGTTAAGGTGTAAAAGCGTACAGACAGAGTTAGCTACTTCCGCATTTATAATATTAGTTTGAAGCAAGTTAAAACTGAACCGTTGGGGCTTTATTATCTAAATTTTAATGTGCTTCAAATTCGAACGGAATTTCTTTGATCAATCATAAGAGCCATTATCAAAAGAAAATCGTTTGAACGGCTAAACAGAGACTACTCTCGATAAAGTCACTTTTCAAACCAAAAAACTAAATAAAAATCGATTTAGCCGTTTGGCAGTTACGATGCCACAGACGGACATACAGAACTTATTATACCCCTCTGTTTGCGACGGTGTAGAAGAACCAAAATGGATTTGTTTGTGAGCGACGTGTAATTACTAATTACGTTCGTAGCAAGAGTTAATAGTAAGCTGCTTCCACCACACTTGAAATCCCATGAATGCATGCACTGAATGTAGTCCTCTCTCTAATTATTCTGTAGTTTATAATATTGTCTCGTCTCATTATGACACAGGATATAAGATGAAATATCATATCAGCAATAATTCTCTAAATTATTTCTTGTTTTTCGCCTTCTTTGACTTTTCTTAACAGAAATGGCACATAAAATGTGATGAATAAAAAACATTAATTCAAATGCTGATATTCAGGTTCCAAATTCATTCCACAGAACATGAAAGAGCTCATTATTTTATAGAATTTTACACAGGACACATAAAAAATTATAAAAATAAAAATTTTAAAATTTTGAAATCAAAATTTTCTAGTGAATTTTTAAATCAATTTACAAGACACCACGTGGTTTCGTCGTTGGTATTTTACGGTTTCATTAAGTAGAGGAGGAGATGTCTTGCTGTGGTCCGTGCGGTCCGTGCCCATTCCCCTGCGGCCCCTGTCCGTACCCGTGCTGCGGGCCGTGCCCCCCGTGTGGGCCGCCTTGCCCACCGAGTCCGCCGAGCCCGCCGCCGTGCTGCGGCCCGTGCTTACCGTGCGGGCCCCCACCGTGCCCTCCTCCCTGCCCACCGAGCCAGTGTCCCCCACCGAGCCCGTGTTGTGGCCCATTTCCGCCTCCGCCCAGCCCATGCCCACCACCTAGCTGCCAACCGCCTAGCTGCCCGCCGCCGTGCCGACCGTGCTTCCCGTGCTGCGGCCCATGCGGACCCTGCGGGCCTTGCGGTCCTTGTGGGCCATGCTTCCCATTCTGCGGACCCTGCCGGCCATGCTGTAGGCCCTGCTCGCCATGTGGGCCGTGCCCACCTGGGCCCTGCCCGCCTGGCCCCTGCGGGCCTCTGCCACCTTGCGGCCCCTGCCCACCTTGCGGCCCCTCGTGCTGACTGACGCAAGAAACAGTGTCTTGTGAATGTCCTGTGTATTGAAGACGTGAATTTGCCAGGTCCTGGGCTAAGCGGAAGCTACTGAAGACTCGGCAGACGTGCGTGGTGTCAAATCTGTTTTTTTAGTGAAAGTAACGAAAAATATACACGATGTTTGAAACTATACCATTATTTTATTTTCTGCTAATCCCTCTTGTAACTATTGTTATAAACTCTTGGGTCAGAATTGTTCTGTAGGTACTCTAACAAACAAAAAAATATTGTTTAGGCACAGTATGTTCAATTCGCCTAATGTCCAGTTCGCAATAGGTTCAATTACTCGTACTAAATTGATTTTTAAATAAAAAACTCCGTATAGCCACCCCGGTGACAATTCATACAAATGATCTGATTCAAGTACTTCCCACAAGAAGACGGCCGGCTTGTACCTACCCCTACTAGGCGATAGGAGGAAAAATAAAATAGCCTTGTATTTTAGCAATTTATTTGGGGAAACTTGGAAAACATGTACATGTTCATTACATTGTACATTATCAAAAAGCAATATGTAGGAAAGGCTTGAGGAATTTTTTGGGTGGTCTCAGTATTAACCACATGAGGGACCACAGCACGAACCGCACAGACCGCCAGAGCAGCCCCCGATACAGCCGTGCCCACAGCTGTAGTACGCGCCGGCCACACCGCCCCGCGCGCTGGAACCAAACACGCTCTTAGTAATCTTCTGTCTTGACCCTTGAGGATGTGGCAGCCGATGATATGATAGATAAATTATGTAAAATCAAAAGCAACAAAATGTCAGCTCATTACTAGTTCAAAATCCATGTACCTACTCAAAGAAATCTCTCAGTCCTTCTGAGAATCCGTTGTGAGAATTGGTGCTTTTGAGAATTTTTTCCGTGAATTTGTTCATTAGCGAACAAACATCAAGAGTAGAAGACAAGACAAGAAGAGTAGAGAGTAGAAGAGTAGAAGACAAGAATTCAAAGTACCCGTGAATGACTCCCAGTTCACCGCACGGCGAGGAGCACTTGATGCCGATAGCATGCGGGCAACAGGGCCCGACCTCATTCCCACACGACTCCAGCCGGTAGGCCAGGGGGCCGCACGGGCCTGGCATGGGGCCTTGACAGCCAAGGCAACAATTGCGCACGGGCATTTTGAAGTTTTACGTAATACCAAAGTAATACAGTTAGTTTAAATCAAAATGGCTGTTGCAATGCAGTGATGACAGCGGACTTGCATGTACAGAAACTGAAACAAAACTTACTGAAAATGTAGGTACTAAATAACTGCAAAGAATAAATAATTACTAAACAACTGCAAAGAAATTTAAATTTTCACTGTTAGGTCAAATATAAGCAACTATAGCTATTCCCCGCGGTTTCATCCGCGTTAATTTCGGAGATCCCGCGGGAACACCGGGATAAAAGTATCCTATATTCTTTTCTGAATCCCTGACTACGCCTGTATGCAAAATTTCATGAGATTTCACCGACCTTAATTTCGGAGTACCTGTAGGAATTTCGGGACAAGGTGTATGCAAAATTTCATGATGATCGGCGTGAAAGCGTAACAGACAGACAGACAGACAGAGTTACTTTCGCATTTATAATATTAGTATGGATTTGTCTTAATATCAGTATGGCAATTTTAATTATAATTATAAATAATTTAATTGTACCTATAGTAATAACTTAGGTAGCCCTTTTAATATTATATATCATTGGCCGACCCGCAATCCGACCCGCTATTCTGATTAATGCATCTAAATACTTAATGTTTAACAAACCTGAATATAATAAATATGTAAACACTTCAAAATTTTGTCTCTTCTCATAAATGCTATAATTTTTTAAAAACAAGGAATTTTAAAAAAATTCTTTAAAAATATTGCACGCAACAAATCAATTGAAATCAATTTTATAAACTGACGTTCACTTAAAAAGTATGTACTTATCTATTTCTTCTTTTTTTATAGGCTTATCTTTCAGCCAGTTATAAATTGAAAATTCTGGCATAAAATAATATGCTTGATTACCTACCATGCGACTTTGCTGAAGGAAAACAAATAATATTTTGTCAGATTTGATCAGAACAATCAGCTTTGTCAGAAATACCTATCCAAAAAACCATAAAATCTAAAATAAATTCTCGTTTCACATAAAAGGTACTATCTTCATTTATATACTTAATTCAAGATGTCTAACCCAACGTGTGGAGTTCCATGCTGTGGACAAATAGCTGGGCAGGGCTACCCAGCTCCCTTCTGGGGTCCTAACCCAAGTGGCGAAGTGTGCATCGGACCATGCGGCAAACCATTCGGTTCATACAGCTGGCGACACGGACCGAAACCATGCCCTTAACTTTGGATGAAAACAGTTTTTTATTTTTTGAGCAATAAATACCAATTGGGTCAAAATATTGTTGGATGACTTTTTCGTTGTTCATTTTTAAAAGTATTAGGTAGGTACCTACCTACCTGACGAAAAAATAGTCTTAACTACAATATTGTAGATTAGAAATCATTTACATGAAACGGTTTGTCGTTGTTTTTTTTTTTTCAATAATAATTATTAGATATTATATAGAACTTTAGGCTAAACGGCAAACGCCCGTTTAGTCGATCATTACATTAAGGTACTACCCAGAAGTTTAGTTCTATGTAGTTATACAGTTTTCGTTTTTATCAAAATCGGTCTCAACTCTCAAGACCCCCTTTCGCTCATTTCGCTACATATTCTACGAAGTTTCAATTTTAGCCATCCACGGCCCACGCCCACTTGCAATCGCTTCTGTATACCTACTCGTATAGATTAAACGTCTTCTTACCGAATTCAAGTTATATCGGTAACTCTAAACAAAAATAGATACCTACCTAACGATGACATTGCATGCGGGCCGATTTCGTAGAACTCCGACCCCTACCAAGATTCCTTGAATATCTATAGTGTCTACCCCCTAGTCATAACTCATACGTCCACCGTTACTAGGCCCCGATTCCAAAACAAGCAAATGCTTCTACAGGTCTTAAAATAATTGACGAATGAATAATATTGACTATTTTATTATTAGAAACGAAATACGTTGGTTTCATTCGACGAATTGGGGTCAAAGGCTGTCGTCGTTTGTAAAATAGACTAGAGAAACCTTAATGTCCATGCTCTTACTAATGTTATAAATGTGAA
Source organism: Zygaena filipendulae (assembly GCA_907165275.2). NCBI lineage: Eukaryota > Metazoa > Arthropoda > Insecta > Lepidoptera > Zygaenidae > Zygaena > Zygaena filipendulae. The sequence goes on from OU015659.1 coordinate 9,735,209, forward strand.
TGTGAGTTTGTTTGTTTGTTACGCTTTCACGCCCGTACTATTCCGGCTGAGCAAGCGGGAATGCGAAATAAACATACAATGTTGCATGTGTTTTGTACCTACACTTTTTGAGTGGTACAAAAAGGACACAGGTTACCTTTTATCTCGGAAGTATAGTATTATATTATCTGTGTCTCGGAATTACCACGGCAACTCCGAAATTGTATTAATATAAGTAGGTATTAAAGGAATTGAGAAACCCAAATCTTTAAATATGTATTTCGATTGTTATCTATCTCAATGATTTCACACGCTTTGCGTAATAATCTAACTGAGAGCAGATGTTGAGCGCTGATAAAAGAATGGATAATTTAATAAAACCATATTCCAGTAGTTTTTATTGAAGCAAAAGACATTACACTGCTTCACAGAAACTCACACACTTCAATCGTACATTGGTTGTAACTTGTACAGCATCCATCCAGCATCAATGACAGTTGTAACATGGTCCCAAGGGAGGGCAACAGCAGCCCTGCACGCAAGGGTTGTAGCAGCGCACGCAGGGCGGATCGCAGCCGCCGGGGCAGCGGGCAAACGAGCCGATGTTGAAGTCACGGTAACATCCGAATTGGTAAGGCATGTTGATGTGGTTTTTCTTCGGGAACACTTAATTTTATATAGAGGGTTTTTTAGAAATTTTTGAGACAATTTTTTTCAATAACTTTTTTTCATTATATCTAAGTACATATATATTTCTTTTTCTCTATTTATTTTTTTATGATGACAACGTCATACACATACTATAAACCTTAACTAGCATATTCTTCTGAGCTATAAACACTTTGCACTTTGGTTTGTTTGGTGTACTAGCCAGCACCACGTTATGATTATTTTATCTTTGTTCAGCAGTCGGAACTAATCGGAATTTTATCAATATTTCAGCTTTGATTTTTACTTATTAGTATTTATTTTATTAGAAATAGTGAATGAATGAATAAAGAAAAATAAAAACCGTTATTTATATATTTTTTAAATGTTTCTTGGTAGGTACATCTGTTGTACAATCTTATTGTATGTATTTTGAACTCAAAACATGAAAGCAAAATTCATAGGTACTGGCCGAAAACATCAACTATCTGGGATTCATTTAAAAGCTTCTAATCTTAAAAAAACATCGAGATTGACAGACTCCATTTTTATTTCAAGCAATTCTAAATCACGCAATTCTAACGAATTTGACTATTTTTGTGCTCCAAAATTGCCTGGATTTTATCGAAATAATGCCGATATATTACGGTGGGTACGTCGGTGGCCCCCAAGGGGGAGGCTACTGTCTGTACTCGTACCAGCCGTGCTCCCCCACCACAGGCGGCTGCGGGCCCTCCAGTCCGCCTCCTGGGCCCTGCTGCCCGTTGTCATGCTGATATTGGCTGCCTACTAACAACACTTTTGCAAGTAAGTCCCAAGACCTTGGGCCACGGCATGTAGCTGGGGTATATCCACTAAATTATCGTTCAAATTTAAACTGATTGAACTACTGAGACTGTGATTTAAAAGCAGAATGATTGAAAGAAATATATAAGTCTCAATAGGCAGGTACCTATACAATCAAAGGAACTACTGGGGAACACACAAGTGATTCAAATGGATATTAAAACGTAGTGATTACCTTCTCTCTGAATATTGCCGTACAAGCCGGCCGCCTTTACACTTGTGGGAAAGTACCTACCTACTTTAATCAATTAATTTCTATGGAGTGCCACCGGGTTGACTATGGGTACTTCCAATGGCCCAACGATGTGGGGAAGATCTCGAGTGTTTAGTAATCTTATTTTCTCTTTACAGATTTGTTGTGTCGTCACTACTCGGCTTTGTCGAAACACTACAATATTTATTACCTTTATCCCTTTACTATGTAATTTAATAATTATAATTTGTTAAAAACATTTTTTTATAATTATGGCTGAGTACTTATTTCTTTCAATATTGCCTATTATATTCTGGTCGAAACACGGTCGAACAGCACGCTCTGTATTAAGTAGTACTACTTGGTCTACTACTAGTAGGGAAATTCCTCCGGTTATAACCACATCACAGATAATATAATACTATACTAGTCATCGGCATCACGCGCACGCCGCGCCGGCGGGACCAATTTCGCTATTTTTTGTTGTTATTGTAAAGAGAGGAGCTCCTGCGGATATTCCGAAACTCAAACGGTACCCTCGGTACTTGAAGTACCTAAATCACCTGGTTGCATTATGTGCTAGGCACGGTAGACTTTGTGCACCTGGGTGGGGAACTAAGCACAGATTCCAATAAAGTCCTCGGTATACTTGATTCACCTGACTTTTGTAGGCGTGAGATATAAAAAAGTGCGAGTCGGACTCGGCCATGAAGGCGTTCATTCGATATACTATAGGTACCATTAAACAATCAATATTTTTATGTTTGTATGTAAAATAAGGAAATATATAGACCGATTTAGAAGAAGAAGAAGAAGACATTTTTATGCCTAAGAAACATTGTCATTGGCAAATTATAATTATAGACGCCATTGTTAAAGAAGAAGAAGAAGAAGACCGATTTTGACGATACTTTCACTGCTACTCTGTATTCAGTAGTAGGCACTACTGAGTAGTCCAACTGGTAGTACAAATTAATGATACAACCTACCTACTACCAGTAGTACCTACTACCAGTAGTACTACTGATCTTCCGTATTCGCTCTGTATCAGTAGTACTACCGAGTAGTTCAATAGCTGAGTAATTGGATACGTAATTGGAGTTCTGTGGGAATCCCGAAGCTCACGCGGGTGACAGCTATTAGAAAATATATTCCGCAGCCGGTACTCCGTCATGAACGGATTAATTGATAGGTTGCAGAAGAAAATACAGCCATACATAGTGACCTGAACGCATATATTTATAAAGTACATACAAAAATGACTATTTCACGACTGTGTCCCTAAACAGTTGTGTCGCGACATCCATTGCACACACGGTGAGGTCCACCTGCTTCCGTTGCCATACACGCCGTCCTCTAGCTGCGGAGTCTTCCCTGCCGAGCGCGGAAACAACGAACGCCGACCCCCGAGCTCTCGGGGCCAGCGCGGAGCGCGCACCACCAATGGAGCACGGCTCGACATCAGTCCAGCTCACGTTCCTCACTCGTCCGGCGAGGAGCAACGCTCGAACGGAGCACAGCGCGCTGACGTGGCTGCTTCGCTGCTGCTCGGCTGGTCTCACTCGCATCACATGGCACAAACCACGTGGCCCCCGCGCCTTCTATGATCTAACAGCAGCGGTAGTAACACGGCCCGCAGCAGTACGAGTAGCAAGGGCCGCAGCAAGGGGCGCAGCAAGGCGTACAACAAGGGTAACAAGGCATGTTCGTGTTTGTTGGTGCTGGTTTCTTGATTAGGATCGTTGCGTTCTGTAATCTGTTGCGCTGGGAGCTGAAAGATATCTACACTCTATTTATTATTTTTTGTTTTTGTTCACGGCTTGTTGGAGGTTTGAATTTGGTTTGAATGTTATTCGGTGACTGAAAGAAATATTCTCTGTTTGATTTAATAAAATGTTCTGGAATTTGAAAAGTGTTCTGTGTTTAAATTTAATTATTTTATACTTAGTTTTTTTTTATCGCAGGTAGAAATGCAAGCCAGTTTGATAAGACAGTCACACTTCATAGAAGTATAAATCTCAAAGCTAACTACCAACTACCGTAGCACAGATAATATAGTATCGCAAAATCTCTGTATGGATGGTCAAGTTGAGATATTTTTGCGATTTACTCGTATTATAATAATAATAATCCACTTCACAACACTCAGATCTACTTGATCTATCTAATCTATTCACCGCATATTCTATTTATTTAATTGAAGTTGAAACGTAGACTGATTCCATTTGGTAAGCAGCTAGGGCATTAAATTAATAATCTTAAAAGTTGATTACTGTAGGTAAGTAATAATAGGAACTATTGGTAATACAAAACATTTTAAACCGACTACCAAAAAAGGTGGAGGTTCTCAATTCGACTGTACCCAAAGACATTCTATATTATAATAAATGTCTATCTACCCATATTGTTTTTTTTTGTATGTTTGTGACGCGATTACTCGAAGACGGCTGGATCGATTTGAAAAATTCTTTTTTTGTTTGAAAGGGTAAACTCCCAAGGTGGTCCCATCGTCATGAAGTCAGAATCTGATGATGGAATCTTGGAGAAATCGAAGGAACTCTTCAAATATTACAGGCACAGCATAGCGATTTGGGTTTACACTTTACAGCGATGATAACTCAGTGGTTGGTGCGTTCAGATCAAACGCTGCAAGGCGTAGGTTCAAACCCTGACAATGTGCTTGAGATGTCGGTGAAGGAAAACATCGTGAGGAAATCATAGCATGGTGGTAAGGACTAGGGCGCTCTCTAGTGCCCGGCTGGCTAGCTACCACCTTCAAGTTGCAAATCTGTCGCCAAGCACCTGACGGTGTGTTCCAGCAGCCCCACTTGGAAGTCAGTTCCCCATCCGCATTCCAGGTCGGCAACCCACCTGCATATCTATGTGCTAACGTGCCAAGCCTACAAATAGGTAGTAGATAGAGTAGGTAAGTCCGCTCCCATCACATTACAGACAGGTTTTTAACTTTTTAGTGTATTGCATTTTTGTGCGTTATGAAGTCGGTTTTAATTTTTTGTTAAAATTTTTTAGTTGTTTTTTTTTTCTAAGACATCTGTCTTCTTGGAATCCAGTAGCAGCAGATGTAGCTAATCACTTGTCACGCGAGCTGGCAGGGCACCCAATGGATGCACCTATGTCAAAACTCAAAAGTCGAAGGTGTTTTTGTGTGACACGAGGGTCGACTTGTACCTACCTACCAGTAAATTAAACCCAAAATGCAATTAAATTGTAGCGTATTTGGTGTTGATAACCGGTTTTAACTTAGGTAATTTTAGGTAGGTATACCTATTTATTACACTAGTATATGATAAGCAAAAAGGTTTGACTATTAGGTACTAGTTCTAATTACAGATGGGCAATTAACCCGGTGCATGGGTTTAAACACGATTTATACCTGGGAGTTTACGGGCTTTTATCTGGTTTAAGCCGAGTTGATTAGGTAGTTCTAATACGTTCGAATAACAAGTGCGAAGCAAAGGTTTTGCCAACAACAAATTGTCAATTACCATTTCCTGGATTTTCGTTTCGCAACGAACCTATTAACAGTTTCCACGGATTGGAGATTAGTAGAGACAGTATTATATTATCTGTAGAGATTAGGAACGCCAGCAATTGTTAGCGAAACCTAGTGATTGTAGTTACGAGTACCTACTTATTATCTTTGATAGGTAGTTTCTGGTTTGACGAATTGTCAACTTGTTTTAATTCTAACAAATTTTATTTTTCGCACTCGTAGGTAGGTACCTAGGTACTTACATTCATATAAGTAGAGATAACTAGTGTTTCCCGCGGTTTAACCCGCGGTAATTTCGGAATTCCGAGATAGGTACCTAGTACTCACAGGGATAATGTAGCATTGTAATGAATCAGTAATTTTTGAGTTAAATCGTAACAAACAAACAATAAATCAAATCTTTCCCCTTTATAATACAATATATATTAAATTAAACATGCATCTTGGATGATGAAATGTAAATTAATGAAATTACATAGGAAAAGTAAACGAAAACATTACATTTGGAGGTACTATGGGTAGTGAGCGAAAGGAACCTTATTAAAGGAACCTTCATGTCTACTTCACAAACTACTTAGAGATACTACCGTATGTCTACTTCGACTTAAAATTAGGCAGGACTTTTTCTCGTGGGAAGTAAAGTAGATATGTACCTACTTACCTAGTAGGTATTTGACATTTTCTATGTCGGAGAGTAGATAATAGATTCACCTTCGAGTCGGACTAGTCAACTCAAACATTAATTTAGCAAAATAAAAATATTAACATAACAAGACGATTGTACCCAAAAAACCGAAAAACCGTGTCTCTATAATGATAGTGGACATTCATTTCATATTAAAACTTCTTAGAAATGTTTCCATATTAACATTTATTATACCTAATTTTGTCGAAAAGATAACCTATTAGAACTACTCACATAAAACAAGAATGCTAACTATTTCCGCAAATTGACTGTAACCAATTGCGAATAATGAATCTATTGAAAGAGCTTTCTTGGAACGTGATATTCGGTGAAATTCTATCATATTATTTGGCGAGTAGATAATGATTATGATTCTAGGTAGGGCGTTATGTGAAATTATATTCCTACCAGGAAATTCACGGTTACAGGGTGGTGTCAGCCATCATGCATGAAGGCCCAAAACGATTCCGAGTATAAAATTATGTTGTGTTGTTTTACCTATGGGTTTTTTCTAGGTACCGATACAAGTGCCTTACCTACGTGGTTGTATTAAAAAGTTAGCTGCAATAAAGATCGATATCACCAAAGACATTTAACGTCTCTAGATATCACTAATATTTCATAGGGGTAGATTTAACCAAAGATCAACAGTCACGTCTTACATACCTATATATAAAAATTAATTGCTGTTCGTTTATCTCGCTAAAACTCGAGAATAGCTGGACCGATTTGGCTAATTTTGATCTTGAAATACTTGTTTGTGGAAGTTCAAGGAAGGTTTAAAAAGCATATTATTAATTCTGAATTTCGAAAGTCATGCGGGTGAAACCGCGGAGAACAGCTAGTACCTACCACGGCTAGTAAAATAAATAAATAAATAAAGCCTTTATTCTATTACTTCTTCCTTTTACAGTTTTAACCTATTATAATAAGATACATAACGAATAAAAATAAAATTGATTTCAACTTGAATATAATAAAATTAATAGTTGGTAATATAATATAGTTATGTCTTCTTTCTTTTTTTTTCGGCTCAAAGGACCACGGCTAGTACCTACTATGTAATTTAGAAAAGGAAAATATAAAACTAGTCTGCCTGGGATTTATGATTGTTTACTCAGAGGAAAGTTCCTATAGAATGCCTCAGCCAAGAATCATACCCATCGACATCTTAGGCTACAAAACATTAGGTAATATCTCAAAGCAAACCTAAGTCACTGTTCTTCTGCTAATATTATGGTTACAGCATTCATCTGAATTAGACTTGCGTAGGGGTGTCACTTCCATTTAGAGACTTGCGGCCGCACTCAAAATGTTTATTTAATATTAATTAAATTAATGTTAATTTAATAAACGTCTCTGAGTGCGGCAGTTTTGTTTTTTAAATTTTGAGCATAACCTCAGAAGATTCTTCTGAGAGCATAACCCAAGTGGCCAGACACAAGCGGGCTGACAAAAGTGGGCTTGTCACCGAATTCAAATCGATCAGGATTAAATCGGTAGTGAGTATAGAGCATTTTTGTGTTTTTTGGAAGATTTTTTGTTTATTATCTATATTATTAATGTATATTATAAAGAGGAAAGATTTGATTTTTTGTTTTGTTTGTTACTATTAAGGGTTGACTCAATAGCCTCGTTTCCGGGGTATGAACTAAAAAATGGACTAAAATTAAAATTTTGTTGTCAAGCCCATTGTCTGTGGAATGAAGTTTTTTGGATTTGGAAGATTTTTTCGAAACTTAGTACAATATAGCCTTGTACTAGCACCAGTACCACTTTGATGGCATAGTCAAATAAGTACATTCGTCATTCTAATCACTTTAAAATCCCTCCAACTTCATAAATAAAAAAAAATTGAAAAAGTAAAAAAAAAAACTATCCATCGTACCAAACTGCAAAAATATCATTTATTATTTAATCATAAAACAAAAATTGCACCTTGACTTGGTACTAATAACTTTCTCTTGCTTAAAATCTACTAATAAGATAACTACTGACAGACAGCATTTTCATACAGAAATGCTTTCATTACAATAAAAATTAATGTAATAATTTTAAACAAGAAAATAACGTCTTCCTTCACACTAACATCACCATGTAAAACAGGGTGAATAGGTATACATATTATATACATAATACCTACTATTTTTTTATAATGATTCTGCAACATTCGTACATATTAAAAAAGCGGCCAAGTGCGAGTCAGACTCGCCCATGAAGGCTTCCTTAGCGGTTCCTGTTTGCGGTTTACGATTTATGACGTATTAAAAAAAAAACTACTTACTTGATCTCGTTCAAACCAATTTTTGGTGGAAGTTTGCATGGTAATGTACATCATATATTTTTTAGTTTTATCATTCTCTTATTTTAGAAGTTACAGGGGGACCCTTCTGTAACTTCCGGACCGGACACATATTTTACCATTTTGGAAGTGTCTCTCGCGCAAACTATTCAGTTTAGAAAAAAAATATACTAGAAACCTTAATATCATTTTTCAAGACCTATCCATAGATGGGTATGGGTTTGATGAAAAAAAATTATGGAGTTTCAGTCCTAAGTATGGGGAACCCCCAAAATTGTTTTTTTTTTCTATTTTTGTGTGAAAATCTTAATGCGGTTCACAGAATACATCTACTTAGCAAGTTTCAACAGTATAGTTCTTATAGTTTCGGAAAAATGTGGCAGTGACATACGGACGGACAGACAGACATGACGAATCCATAAGGGTTCCGTTTTTGCCATTTGACTACGGAACACTAAAAATGAACCGAAATCTTTACACTTAAAAGAGTACGTTACGTTTAACAGTTAAGAAAAGAAAAATCGTTTTTAAGGCATTTTTCGGTTTTATAAAATGGAAATAAAATTTCCACTAAGTAGTTCATTACGATCTCAGGATTAATTTAAAACAGTTTTCAAAAAAAAGTCTAATATACCCTATTATGTCGCGCATTTATTATATTTTTTCGTTCACCAGCAACAGGCACTTGCCAATAAAGCCAATAAAGTAGTAAATTGTTTAATTACTTACTACTTATTATATTAGTTATTTAAATTGACTTTATTGTACTACAGCTATAATGTTTTATTAGTACTATCATGGACCAATAAAACTCTTGTTTAATTGGTCCATGTTATTTACCTAAAATTGTAATCTCGGGTACCTTAAGAACGTATAACGTGTACTTATTGTACTATTGCTGTTGCACTCCTAAACAAACTAAAATATTATAGAAAAAAGTAACCAATAGTGCCAAAAACCAACCAATTTTGGTGGTTCGCAACTGAACTTTTTTATATTACGTATGTTGCAATATTGCAGATTAAATTTTAAAAAAGTATTTACTCCATTTTACATACGCTCACAATCTTTTACATCTTTTTGAATGAAATATCTTGGAGGATATGAATTTTTTACTGTTGATGCTAGGATGAAGGAAGGACGCGCTTCAATCAAAGAGTTAGGAGTGGTTATGGGTGTCACGAAAGGCGCCTGCGCTTGTTGGCGCGTCCCTCGTCGTCGCTGTCGTCGCGGTCGTCGCTGTCGTCGCGGTCGTCGCGGTCGTCGCGGTCGCTCCCCGGCGCGGCCGGCGACAGGATGTCCGTGTCGGCGTCGTGCACGTCCACTGCTTCATCATCTGATGAAAAAAAAAACAAAAAACACATCAAACCACACAATGAAAAAGAAACAGTGAGCTTTGTATACATATAATTTACGTATACAAGGTTTTTGTTGCGACACGCTATTTGTTATTCTTTTTGTAATTGCATACGGAACGAATAAAGTTTGTTTCATTTCAATCATTTCATTAAATGAACACATTCAATGTTCACTTCAAAAACACGCGAAATCTGCTGTTTTCATTATTAGAATAATGTTCTAGAGAAAAAATATTTGATTGCTTTTTGTATGTTTGTTTGTAATGGATAAACTCGAAAACTACATAACAGATTTTCGAAATGTTCAAAATTTTCACGGGAACTTCGAAATTGATGCGACGGAAAGCGAGGGGGATCGACTAGTATTTTATTATACTAGCTGTTCCCGCGATTTCACCCGCAGTAATTTCGGAGTTCCCTCGGGAATTCCGGGTAACAATATAGCCTATGTTATTCAGGGATAATGTAGCATTCTAATCTAATAGAGAAATAATTTTTGAAATCGGTCCAGTAGTTTTTGAGTTAAATCATAACAAATAAACAAACAAAAAATCTAATCTTTCCCCATTAAAATATCAGTTTAGTTAGATGTATAGAATATAGACCATTGCGACCGTCGCCGTCGTCGTGGCTGTCGCCGTCGCCGTCGCCGTCGCCGTCGCCGTGGCCGCGCGGCGGCCCCCTCGCGCGCAGCACCTCCTGCAGCACGGGCGCGCGGATGCGGAAGTCGCGCGCGGTGCCCAGGGACAAGTACTGCTGGAAGTTTTGCTGCCGGGGACAGTTCAAATATAATGGATTCAAATTATTGTTATTATTCACTAGCTGTGCCCCGCGGTTTCAACCGCGCCAAAAGTTTCTAACTTTTTTTTCCCACGTCCGATTTCAATGAAACAAAGCCTATATGTGGCTCCAGGCTAAGCGTAATCTACCTGTGAAAACCGCATGACAATCTGTTCAGTAGATTCGGAGATTATCGCGAACAGACAGACAGACAGGAAAGATTTTTAAAAACTTTTTTTTTGTGGTTGGTTACTCTTCGTTTATCGTTCGTTCCCTGTCAGTTTTTCTTAAAAATATTCAATGTACAGAATCGCGGATTCTACTCTTTTATTATAGTATAGATTTATTGATCTTAAATTTAGGTTTTTTACAGTATAAATTTACAAAATAATAAATATTATAAAAAACCTAAACCTAGTGTGCTTCCAGCAGCGGCGCAGAGCTCAAACTACCAGTGGTTAAGGTCACAGATACAGGAACCTCCGTACAATGCGTGTCGTGTCGAGGATTACCGCCTTCTGCACCTTAAGCCAACGACCTAGGGAGAGTCTCTCGAGATGTTGATCGAGACCCTTCGCTATTAAACCGTTTGCCGAAACAACTATCGGAACAATGGTTGTGGAATCAACATTCTACATAGCAGTTACCTCATGGGCCAGGCCAAGGTATTTGCTGACCTTGTCCTTTTTGGCTCTCATGAGGTTCTCGTCATGTGGGATGGTGATGTCAACGATCATTGCCCGGCGTTGGGAGCTATCGATCACCACGATATCAGGTTTATTGAAAATAATAGTCCTCTCCGTGATAATAGAGCGATCCCAATAAAGCAACGCATGACCATTTTAGAGGACTGGCGCGGGAGCGTATTGATAATACGGAACCTCAGACTCAACAAGACCATATTGAAGAGCAAGTTGTTGATGGATAATCCTGGCTACTAGTGCAAGTATTCGCCATTAGCAAGATGAGAACAATCAGAAATAATATGCCTGAATGACTCTCCGGGGCGGCGACATGCCCGACAGATGTCGATCGTGCCATCCTTCAGGATATACTTTCGGTAGTTGTTCGCCATCATTACTTCATCTGCATTTGCACAGGCAAAGCCTTCGGTTTCCCCAAAGAGGTCACCGAAGCGTAGCCAGTTCACCGAGGCAGGTAAGTCTACATATGCGGAGCTAGGATGCGCAACATGATATGTTTATCGAACGAAAGATAAAATAGGCATGTTGACTAGTTTTTATTTTTTGGTCCGTCTTGTAGATTATTAAAAAAATATTGGACACGTATTTTTTTCTTTTTTTACGTAATCAAAAAATAACGGCGATATATTGAGTTGAAATTTCGCGTGACGTCACTATTCTGACAGTTTGTATGGCTGTTTTGCGGTTAGTGACGTCACGACCTCCTCATCCTAAACTTTAATGCGCTTTATCTCTGAATATTTTAATTTATTTAAAAAAGCAAAAAATACGTGTCTATTGTTTTTTTATTTTCTAACTGACGGACTAATTAGAATTTTGATTATCAAAAGTAGTCAACATCCCTATTGTCGACACGACAAATATTTGTGGGCGTCCAAGCAAAAAAGTGTAGTAGTGGGGTATTGAGTTAAGACTAGATTCGGTTAAACATTTTTTACCACTGGTAGACAAAACGATATATTATGTCGACGAGAATCGATAAAATGGCTCGATAAAATTTTATCATGTTGCGCATCCTAGCTCCGCTGGCCCTGTTAAGGCCCGATAGAATTTTTCATGTAGTTCCTTGCTCTTTCATATGTTCTTGCGGTCTTATTATTATAACATAATAGGCGTTCTCGGTGGAATCCCGTTATTCCCGCGATGGATGTAATTACATTCTTTTCTCATATTGTTATGTTTTTTTATATATATTTGTGTTGTCTCTAAATGCATACAAAATACGGTAATAACATTTTCACTGAGCTGATGTTATAATATAAACTAAATATACAATAAACAAACTAAAGTAAAAATATTAAGAAAGTAACTAAATATTAAATGTTCACAAGTTTCTCGTGTTATGAGTTTTGTATGTTTGTTTTATACATATATAAGACTCATGCTCATACAAATTGGACGGCGAATTTGAATTCTACATGTTCAATTATTATTATTATTCACTGATAGCAGCTGGCAGTTATTGTCAGCGTGCCGTCAACCTTACGATACACACAAACGCACAACAAGTGTACTTGCCGGCCGTCTTTACTTGTGTAAGTACCTAAGTAAAGACGGCCGACTTGACAGGTGTGTGTGTGTGTACGTGTGTGTGCATGTCCGTGCGTGCGTGTGTACGTGTTTGTGCGTGCGTGTGGTCGTGCCTGCGGTACTTACGTTGGTCCTGCCGGCGAGCAGCGTGGCGTGCCGGCCGAACTGCTCGGCCTCGAGCACGAGCCGCGGGATGAGCTTGGTGTCGCGCAGCACGCGCCCGGCGCTGCGCGGCCGCTGCGCGCCCTCCAGGTACGTGATCAGGTTGTCCGTCACCGACGACAGCTTCTTGCCGCTCAGCTTTAACAGCCGCTCCAGTCTGTTGTCATAACAATAGTAGTTAACGTTTACCAGCTGACACGGTAGACGTTTTACTATCTAAATTTCCAGCGATAGTGTTGTTTTGTTTATGTAATGATGAAGTAACCGCCTCTTAAATTAGTTTTGCGAAATTATCTTCTATTCTCCCGGTTTTTTTTAAATTCCATTTTCGTGGCCATAAACAAATTTAAGAACGGGTTAAGAAGTTGCTGAAAACGTCACATTTCTATACAATTACTAGCTGTTCCCCCGCAGTTTTACACGCAATTTCGGCGTACCCGCGGGAATTCTGGATTCCAATATAATCTATGTGTTATCCTGATGTATTAGCTATATTATTGTTAAGTTTTATTAAAAGCCATTCAGTAGTTTTATATATATCCATTCAGTAGTTACACATACTTTCGCGTTTATAATATTAGTAAGGATTTATCTTCAGTATAGTGTGGCAGCGTGGTGTAGTGTGTCGGCCATGTTCGCCGTGCGCGGGCGCACCTGAGCGCGGGCACCAGGTCGGGCGGCAGGTGCCGGCACAGCGCCGCCAGCAGCTGGTACAGGCGCACAGCCGCCGCCAGCACGCGGTCGCTGCCGCCGCCCACCGCGCAGCGCAGCCGGCACAGCCGCGCCGTCCACGCGGACAGCTGGCACAGCTGCACCACCACACACCTGTACACCTCCTTCACCTCTGCAACGAGAACGTGAACGTTATCGTTCGTGGCACCTCAAGAAGATTGCGAAGGCAACATGACGGCAAAAACTGCATGCGCCCTGTGGGACCCCGTGTGCCACTGACCGCGCTCGAGGCGGGCGGCGTGCGCGGGCACGGCGGCGGCGCGCGCCAGCTGCAGGCCGCGCGCGCGCGCCTCCAGCAGCTCGGCGCAGCGCGCGCGCGACGCCAGGTGCGCGCACACGTGGCCCAGCACCGCGTGCCCGGTGCGCGCCTCCACGCAAGGTAAGTCGCCGCTCTCCTCGACCGTCGAAGTGTCCTCCTCCTGACCGCAGATAGCACAATCAACTAAGATGGCGTATGATTTCTAGAACTGTCAATCATAATATGCGATCATAAGTGGAATAGTCCTTCGCGAACTCCTCCTGCACCGTTTGACCGATTGAAACCAAACTTTGCATGCTGATCAAGAGTGGTAATGGCAATGTTGAAGTGAAAGAATTTTGTTGACATCATGTACCATTGAGGTAAAATCACTGAAAAACTGTTCGATTATATTAACAAACGAAACGACGCGCCAAAAAATTTCATTATTTTGTAAAAAAAAAAATCGAATTGGTAGAATACGGGAAACGGTTTTTCACTTGACGCTTCGCTCCGATTATAACATGATTAGGTCCGCAGGACCAACACATTCCGACCTAATATATAGATATGCACCACTCACGTCCACTTGGCCCAGCACGGCCGCCAGCTTGGCCAGCAGGTCGTCCAGCAGCGGCGCCTCGTGCTGCTCGCGCGCCACGGCGCCCAGCAGCGGCGGGATCAGCGGCACGCACTCCTGCCGACTCTTGCGCACGAAATCCTCCAGCTTTATTATCACCTATTATATATAACGAGTAATTTTATTTGGCATACTCAAATTCAAACATTCTTTATTATTCAATAATAATACTCATTTTCATATCTCCACCAGAGGTACATAAAACATGTTTCAATTATATAAAATAGAAGGGATATGGAGTCAAGGTCCCGAACCTCAAAAATTAAAATAGAGTCATGTATATTCTAGCCAGATGTATGTATGTCTGACCGCGGTGAGCGCGGCGCACGAGTGCACCGGCACGTCGAGCAGCTGCCCCGCGAGCTGCGCCAGCGCCGCCGCCAGCCGCCCGCCCCCCGCGCCGCCGCCCCCGTCCGCGGCCGCGCCCTCCTCCTCCAGCAGCACCAACGCCGCGAGCACCCGCTCTAGTATGGCCGCGATTTGCGACGGCGCCGCACCCTCCTCGCTGTCCGCTGTTTGTATTATTAATTATTATTATTATTACTAACTAGCTCTAGCTTGCAGGAAACCGCATCGCTCCTGCATCTATAAGGCAAGGCCTCCCCTCATGTAAAAATAAAGGAAATATTATAATTTTAATATAATATTGTTAATTAATATACTAATAGTAGATCCCCGCCGCTTCACTCGCGTTAATTTCCGAGTTCCCGTAGGCATTTTGGAATAAAATGTGCTACTCTGTCACTCAGAAACACGGTTGCTTTCTATGGTGACAGAATTTATAACATATCGGTCTGATAATTTTTGAGCTGTCTATTACAAACAAACTTAAATACAGATCAAAATATAAACTTAGCTGTAAGTTTTCCGAAATAAATAAAATAAAAATAAACAAAAATCATATTAATAAAAAATCAAATCTTTTCTCTTTATAATATTAATATACAAAATTTCAAATTTAAAATAACATAGAAAAGAACTTGATTTGTTTAAACTCACTTATCTTAGGGAAGAACTCGTCGATCTTCAGCGAGTAGGTGGGCGACAGCAGCAAGGCGAGGCAGTCTTTGAACAGTTCCACGCAGCCGAGGGCGGTTTGTTCGTCGAACTCGCACATCTCTTGGAATCTAGCAAAACCAAACATAATTAACGTATAAATCAATTAGTGTCAGTGTCAATCAGTCTGTGTCGACGGCGGTCACTCAGTCAGTCAATGTCGGTCACTCAGTCAGTCAGTATCAGTTAATTATTCAGTGCCAGTCGTCTTCTTCGATCTTTTATTATATGTAGGTAACTGACTTCGTGTGATTTCACTCGGGGTAACTCGCCCAATGTTACGTAGTCATTCAGTCAGTGTCTGTCAGTTAGTCAAAGTCAAATTATTTATTCGAAGTTGGCCCATAATGTGGCTCTTTTTGACGTCAATAAAATCACAGTTATTTTCCTAGAGCTATGGCCGAAGAGAAAACGCTGCGCAACAAACTCTCCAGTGGCACGCTGTGAGTTTGAAGTCAGTCAGTTAATGTCCGTCAGTCAGTCACTCAGCGCTAGTCAGT
Source organism: Zygaena filipendulae (assembly GCA_907165275.2). Classification (NCBI taxonomy): domain Eukaryota; kingdom Metazoa; phylum Arthropoda; class Insecta; order Lepidoptera; family Zygaenidae; genus Zygaena; species Zygaena filipendulae. Next base: position 9,751,076 of record OU015659.1, read on the forward strand.
CAGTTAACGCTCGTCGCTCAGTCAGTGTCAGGCTGCCGGGTGTGCGTGACCAGTTGCACGCCTCAAACAGCCCAGTGACACTCCCTTGAAGTAAAAGTTACTATGGATTTAGGCGCGAACTTCTTTACCAACTTTGAAATACTTAATGGGCTACTAAATTACACTACTTCCAATTTAGGGAATCCAAATCGGAACAATTTAGGATCAGTGAGTGAGAGAGAGAGAGAGAACGAGTGATCATACTACACTAAATTGTACCCTAAATCGACTATTCTAGGGTACATTTTAATGTAGCGTGACACTCGCTCTCTCTTTCACTCACTAATCTTAAATTGAAATCAACTGTTCTAACTTTGATTACTCCTTGATTTCCTAGATTGGTGTCTGACAAATTGTAAAGTGTAATAAGCGTTTAACCAAATCCCCAAGACCGCGTCATAGATTGCATTGGTAAGGTTGGCAACACATACATCCATAGATCGGTTCAGCGTTTTTCATGAAAGTGCCGACTCTTAAAAACGTATTGATTATTTGGTCAGTGGTCTCACCGGCAGAGGCCCGCGCGGTACAGCACGGCGGCCAGCGGCGGCAAGTGCGCGGCGAGCGGCGGCCGGTCGTGCGGCCCGGCGCCGAGCGCGGCGCGCACACAGCGCAGCGCCCACTGGTGGAAGTCGCGGCGGGCGCGCAGCGACGCGCGCTGCTCCGCCGACGACCAGGGGACGCTGTCGCTGGAGGGGCGGCCGGATACATTTATTTTATTCATTACACGTAACACTAAGGGCGGCGCCACAGTCTCAGCGGCGGCGGTGGCGGCGGCGGCAGCGGCAAAAACAAATGGTAGACAACACAAGAAGTAGGCCACAGCTCGCGTCGCTGATAACTGTGGCCTACTTCGTATGTTGTCTACCATTTGGTTTTACCACCGTCGCCACCACCGCCACCGCCGCCGCCGCCGCCGAGACTGTGGCCAAGGGGTAAGTCACTGTGAAGTTTTGTTGAAGTATAATTGTAAGACAATGGGCATGATGACAAGGTGTGAAAATCAAAATTCTATTTAGTCCGTCAGTTAGATAGTAAAAAAATAATGGACACGTATTTTTTTACTTTAGACAAAACGCGTTAAAGTTCAGGAGTGGGAGGTCGCGACGTCATAACTAAGTTAAAGTGTACCGGTCTAGGTGTGACGTCACACGGAATTTCAACTCAATGCATCGCCGTTACTTTGAGAATACGAAAAAAAGGAAAAATATATTTTATTAATCTACAAGACAGACTAATAATGAAAATTTAGTCATCATGGCCATTAGAATTGGCTAGACATGTGGCTAGATTAATTCTATACATATAAAATACTTTGTCTTGAATGACTGGTGGATCAACGCACAGCCTAAACCGCTGATCGTAGAGACCTAAAACTTGGAGGGCGTGTTCTTTGTATGACGTAGGCATCCGATAAGAAAGAAGTTTTGAAAATTCAATCCCTAAGGTGCTGAAAAGGGGTTGCAAAGTTTGTATGGAACAATTCCCCGGGAACTTCGAAATTATCGGGCTAGTATAAAACAAAATAACTAAATAAAACCTGAAACATGCCTGAAACGCTAATTTTTTGATGCATCATCATCATCCGCTCGCAATACCTCAAGCATTCATCGCGCACACACATCCATCGACTGGCAAACTAATCACAGTCAGGAACCGATGCATGTGAGAAGCTCATTGAGGTAATGTAAGACACGTACAAGTGGAGAGATTTTATAGGACATACACAATGCACAAATGTACACTTGCTAGTTTTACTACCAGCCTAGCATAAAGCGCGGTTAGCGGTGGAGGTCCCCTATTTTAGGGTTTTCGCATTGCGCTTGCGGAAACTCTATATACTATTAGATACTAGCTGGTGCCCGCGGTTACACTCGGCTGCTATTCTTTCTTTCTTCTTTCACTTTTTCACCAAAGTTTAAACACAATCGGATCAATAGTTTAAGAACGCATAAGGACAAACAAACAAATTTATTTATATACATTGTCTACTTGTGACAACCCTAGCGTTGATCGGAATTCAATAAAAAATCAAAGACGTTGGCTTACTGCCATTACTCCTCAATATACTGGACTACTAGATTGCCGAATCGTTTGACATCGGGATCTAAGGGCCTCACCTGTACAACAACTGTACTATCCTGAGGCACATTTTGAAGTCCCACAGACACGGCAGCGGCTTGAAAGGCCCCGTCCTGTCTTTCGTCAACGTCGACAGCTTCAACGGCGCTTTGCCTTTTTCTTTTTGAGATTTCTGCGACTTCTGCGACTTCTGGGACTTCTGAGTTTTCTTTGTCGTTTCGTTTAGAGTTTTGCCGCCCTTTTTGCCCGATTTTGGTGTAGTCTAATGAAAATTAAGTGTACATTTTATTATGATAAAAAAATATGATAATATGTATTATAAGTGTTTTTTTTTTGTTACTGCAACATTATTTTAGTGTACAATACAGAGTAATCTATTCTATTCTCTGTTTAAAATTACTTATTTTTAAAACATAGGGCAAACTATGGGCTCTTTATGCGTTATAACATAAAATCCGTCAACTTACTGATATTAATACCGCGCGTTTAGTTTATTTTAGTTATTTCCACAGCATTATGTCATACGGCATACTGCTGTAGGGTAGTGCCGCGGATATCGATTCTGTATTCGTGTTGCAGAAACGAGCCATTCGCGCAATCTATAAGTTGGGCCCTCGGGATTCACTGAGAACTAAATTCAGCGAGTTTAAAATAATGACTGTACATTCTCAGTATATATACGAGAATTTATTATATGTTCACAAAAATTTAGGCAACTTTAAGAAAAACAGTGATTTACATAATCTTAACTTAAGAAATAAAGATAAACTCGCTGTGCCTAAGACTAGGCTCCATAAAATTTCTAAGTCATTTAAAGGACAATGTATACGCTTTTACAACAAACTCCCAAACGATGTAATTAATTTGTCAATTAATAAATTCAAGACGCTTATTAAACACAGATTATGCGATAAAGCATATTATAGTGTAGTAGACTATTTAAATGATACAGACGTTTGGGAATGAATTGCTCTATCCAATTACAATTTTTTGTTCTCCTAGTTTATAAGTAAGATCATTTAAAGACAGCCCTGCTGAGTTTCTTGTCAGTTCTTCTCAGCAGAGGACGTATTCCGAACTGACGGTAATTTATAGTTTTAAGAACCTGCTGACGATTACAAGTGATTGTAACCAATCCTAAGTAATAAAGAGGTTTTGAATTTTGAATTTTGAATTTTGAATACAATCCTTGTTTAACCGGACACCTGTATAGATTGTAATTCACGATTACATAATAAAAACAAAGTTAAATAAAAAACACCGATATATCATAGGGAAAGACCTGGATAAAAACTTGATTTCACATGAACGAATGACGTTAACATCACATTTGTCAGCGCGCCATCGGCAATACAAAGGAAAGCGGCTATAAGCGGCAGTTACATGAACGCTCTATTTTAATGTTTTTTTTTTCACGTCAAAAATGTTTTGAATATTCAGTAGGTACCTTTCTTCAACACTTCGTTCGTTTAATTTTAGAATATAAAAAAAAAAAAACAATCAGTGGTAGGACTGCACGTCAGTAGAGAAAAAATCTTACCTTCACCAACTTGTTAGCATTATTTTTGGATTTTTGGTAACTATTTTGTACATAGGACATACATAATATATACACACACATCTGTATATAGGGATCTGCAAAGTGCCCCGTGTCACATAAAAAACAATTATTAACCTTGGTCTGTTCCAGCAGCTGGTGTGCAGCTGTATACAGCTTGTGGACGGTGTCGGCGCGCCCGCCGCCGCGCGCCCACTGCAGCAGCTGGTGCGCCACCAGCGCCTCGTGGCACTGCAGCAGCTGCTGCACGCGCAGCCACTTCGCCTTCGACTCCGGCGTCAAGTCGCCGAGGCCCGGCTCCTCCTGGCGGCGAGTGTTAGGCGCGAATGGACACCTTGATACTTCCACGTGATCTCACATCCAAGAAACGGTCTCGACCACAGAACAGAAAATAACAGATAGAAGGGACATCAGCTTAGTTTAGTGTGAAAACAGATGAAAACCAGTGTCGCCGGGTGATTTTCGCACACAAAACTATTCATCACGCACTAAAACATTCATCATAAAGAAATGTTATTAAACGCTTTATGATTACGTTTTTATTTAGTCCCTGTTTTCAAAATTCACAGTTTTGGGAGTATTGTGGTAAATATACTTGGGATGACGGCAAAAGAAGTTTTGGGCAAGTTAGAGCATTTGCTCTAACTTCCTTTGCAACGGTGGCGCACCTGCTCCGCCTGCATGCCCTGTCTGTGGTCTCGACAGAGAGGCGGACAGATGAACAGACAGACTGACAGACGGACAACGGAGTGAGTCTTGTGGTACGGCACCGTAAAATATACCAAATATTTTGCGGTGGATAGGTATTTTTTTTTATCGATTGGTCAGACATTTGTCCTTAATCTCGTCTGATGGTAAGCGAAGATATGGACTATGAGGTGTTACACGCCGACCAAATAATACCTATTCACTCTAGTCATATAAGGATATGCGGTGGTGGTATAGTTGGTACGATGAACACAGAATTGATACTGGGAGTATACGAGTATACGACACTTATATATCAATGGTTCATACAAATTAAAATTCATGGAAGTACCCTATTGAAATACAGGTTTCGCTTAGTTCAACCTCCAGTATCCCAAATGATAAAAAACAAATTGTTATTACCATGTGGATTAATATTAAACATTATCATAACATTATTTGTGTTGAAATAAACTTATCATTATTATATTATTACTTTTGGACGATTGAGAAATCGCTCTCTGATCTTAGGGTCTCACCATGTTCACGGCCGCCAGTTGGCCGGCGGCGCACAGCCGGTCGAGGACGCTGGTCAGCTTGCTCTTGAGATAAGCGCTGCCCGTCTCGCCTCCCTGGCTGGCGAGGATGTCCTCGAGGTCCTCCTCCTCAGCGGGCTGCACGAACAACGCCACCGCGTACAGCAGCCGCGCTATCGGTTCCTGACGGTGGAAGAGAACACAGTGTGAGGTGGACGACGGACATATTAAGGTGAGTAATGCACTTATGCAGTATTTATTTATTTATTTGGGTTTCACCCTCGTTAGGCGAAAAAGTACACTATATCCTTTTCTTTACTCTTGACAACCCGTATGAATAATTTCACGATAATTGGTTAAGCCGTTAAGGCCTGAAAGTTTAACAAACAAACTCACTTTCTCATTTATAATAGTACTAGCTGTGCCCCGCGGTTTCACCCGCGATAATTTCACAGTTCCCGCGGGAATTCCGGGATCAAAAGTACCCTATGTCCTTCTCTGTACCCCTGACAACGTGCATGCCAAATTTCATCCAAATCCGTTCAGCCGTTTTCGCGTGATTGAGTAACAAACATCCAAACATCCACACTTTCACATTTATAATATTAAATAGGATAAGGATTTGTTTATTGTCGAAGCACTGACCAGGAGAGTGGCGCCGGTGGCGGTGGGCTGCGCGCACCCGTCGATGAGCAGCGCCGCCCCTCCGCCGCCCTCGCCCTCCCCGTCGGGCAGGTACTTGATCAGGTGCTCGTACAGCATCTCCAGCACCGCCTCGTGCAGCACCGGCTTGTCCCTCACGCACTCGTATATTTCTTTAAACCATAAAAAACGCTAAGTCTATAATAATATATTATCACATTTAAAGCAGTCTAAACGGGAGTAACTTAACATAAGGTCGTTTCACTAATAATAATAATACGTGGAAATTACTATCATACCACGCTACCTGGTCCTAAACTAAGCAGAGCTTGTACCAGGCAACTACTTAAAAATACTTAATACTTACATAATTTACCATATATAAAAAACATACTTCTATACCTATATAAAACATACTGAACGCTCAGATTCAGACTACAAAAGAATCTGTACTCTTTACTGATAAATAAATTTGAATTGCTGTTTGTAACTCCAAATTAACAGCTATTCACTAAAAGCATATGAAAGTATATACGGTACTTATATAAAAAAGCGGTTTATGCTGTGCGTTGATCCGTCAGTCAGTCATTCAGGACAAAACATTTTATATATTGTATATATATGCAGTTAGTATTCTTGGATGTGATATCTGACTCACTGGAGTAGAGCAGTTCCTTGACGGCGGCGTCCTGCTGCAGGCAGCGGCGCGAGATCGAAACCACCTCCAGGCACATCGCCTCGTTGCGCACGCGCGACGTCACGCTGACAAACAATAAACTATGAGAACTAACTCACTACTACAACTAGGTACATACTTACACTAGCCTCGATTGCCTTATTCGCTTAGAAAATCGAAATGCATGGAGACTAGTATAGTATTATATTATCTGTGATGGAGATAAATTGTATTGAACTTGGCTTGACACGCTACCGCGTAGCCAAGAATAATGTAGAGGCGTCGTGAGGCGAGAGAATAGGAAACAACTTTACCTACTGGATAATGAGGGTTATTATTAGCTACCGTAATAATAAGAGACGATAATTAAATAAATAAATAAATAACTAATATGTAATGTTTCAGTTTTAGGCGAGGTATGATTTTGAGTAAAAATTCGTTCGGCAGCATTCGATGGTTTTAGACAAAGTGACGTTTATAGCAAACTGGTGCAATATCCACGCGACCCCGTGCGTGCGTGCGTGCGTAAGTGAATGCGTGGGATTTTGTGTGCGCGTGCCCATGTTGTGCCCCCCTCTCCCTCGCCCGCAGATCGCAGCCGTATGCAGCCCCATATCGAAGAATACAGGATATGTAAAGAAGCGACACTCTCCGTCTCCCACCAATTTCATGCCTCCTCATACCCCGCAATACCACGCGAAGTTTCTTGGTAACTTGCGTTTACATGTGATAATTATTTACTGACAGCTAAAAATTACTGTCAGCTCGCAGACAACCTTACGTGTACACGTGTACATGCCGGCCGTGTTTACTTGTGGGAAAGTACTCGAAACAGTTCATTTTTGTGGAGTGTCACCGGGTTGCCCGACGCCCGTACTGTGTCCACGCAGCTCACCTGGCGCCCTGCTGCGTGGCGTGCAGGTCGACGGTGAGCTGCGTGAGGTACGAGTGCGCGCTGAACTGGTCGCTGCACGCGCTCTGGCTGCCCGCCGCCCCCGCCCCCGCCCCGCCCGCGCCCCCGCCCGCGCCCCCGCCCAGCCGCAGGTGGCGCAGCACGGTGAGCAGGCCGGACAGCGCCACGCAGCGGTGCACCGAGTCCCTGGCCGTAGATAAAACAAAACAATAGGGATGTTGACTACTATTGAAAATCAAAATTCTAATTAGTCCGTCAGTTAGAAAATAAAAAAACAATAGACACGTATTTTTTGCTTTTTTAAATAAATTAAAATATACAGAGATAAAGCGCATTAAAGTTTAGGATGAGGAGGTCGTGACGTCACTAACCGCAAAACCGCCATACAAACTGTCAGAATAGTGACGTCACGCGAAATTTTAACTCAATATATCGCCGTTATTTTTTGATTACGTAAAAAAAGAAAAAATACGTGTCCAATATTTTTTAATAATCTACAAGACGGACTAAAAAATAAAAATTAGTCAACATGCCCATTCTATTTAGTCCGTCAGGAAGCGCACTTTGGGAGCGCTCAGTGTCGACTGCAATAATGTTTGAGGTATGACCGCACTAGGCGGAACTGCACTGCAGCGGAGCGACGCGACGCGACACGGCCAAATATTCGTTTTTATAAAATTGTATGAGGTATAATAGTACGGACCGCCAAGAGGGGATTTGTGGATTAGCTAAAGCGCGTCAGATGAACATAAGGGGGGTACCTTGCACCATGTTGAGTACCTCCACCAAATATAGGCCCTCTACACTGATGGGTGCGTCTAGAATAACCGATCAGATTAGTAAAAAAAATTGATAACTCGAAATACTCGAGCGCGTCAGATTAAGATATGGTGGGTTAATTACATAGTGAGAAGTATGTATATGAATAATCTGACCATTTGAACGTGACGTAAGGGAGTTAGAGGATCACAAACTTGCAAAAAAAAAACGCAACTTCGACATTCTCGAGCGCAGTTGATTTATTTTTTATTTTAAAGTAAATAACTCAAGGATAGCGGGAAAAATATAATCTGCCCATTTTCATAAGCCGAAGAAACAAAAATCGTCTTCGAATCGAACGAGCAGCTGCAGTGAAACATGTACCTATTCATATCTCTGTCTTTCTTTCTCTTTTACTTTTTCTCTATCTCTCACTCTCTCGCACCGTCCTCACACTACTTTCCGTCGCCATAACGTCATCACAGTATATCACGGCGCTAAACGTGTCAAATTATAACTTTTTTTGGTCGGTTAAAATACATATTAAAATAAGTTAAGGTAAGTATTACATCAAACTATAGGTTCACCTATAACCTTTCACTTTAATGTAATTATATATATTTTATAATAAAGCTCATCACAAAACAACGCGTTCATGTTATTATATGTAAAACGCTCTGGCTTGTTTGTGCTTTAAAGTTAGTTTTGTGAATAATATTTTGTGAGCTTTTACATATTTCATAGAAATATAAAGTGTGTTTTTTGTGAACAAGAAATAGCTCATAAAGTTATTAAACTTACACGTCAGAAAGAAAAAAAAATCTTAAAAATAAATCATAATTTTTGTTTCTAGCAGTCAGATTAATAATACCCCTCAAAATTATTGTCAGATTTTAAGCCAACATAACTTGGAGTGCAAGCTGAACCTTCTGTAAAATAATCTGACACGCTCGAGTATTTCAAAATTGAGATTTTTTTTTGCATTTTCAAAAATTCGCTACTACCTTGCGTCACCTCCAAATTGGCAGATTTTCGAAGGGGTGCATTTTTAGGGCTCACTTAACATCCCCTTTGAATATCTGACGCGCTCGAGTAAATGTTTTTTTTTTTCATTTTCTCCACTTCCGGATGGCCACCCCCACCACGCAAATCGGCAGATGAATATATTTTCGATATCAGAGACACTTTGGAGTATCTAAACTACAATATCTGACGCGCTCGAGTATTTCCATTTTAATATTTTTTTTTACATTTTTGAAAGCCTGTAGAAGCTAAACCCACCGGTGAATGAAAAAATATCATATGACCTTATTTTGTTTATATCTCCTAATCTTCAAAACCCAATAGGTCCCAACGACGCTCGAGTCGCTCCCGAATTAGCATCGGTATCTCCCGTACTATAACGCACTACGCGGCAGCGGAACTGCGCGACGCGGCGCGGTGCGACAAAGTTAACCAACTAGGCAACTATGTCGCGCAGCTGCCGCAACGTGCAGTTCCGCTGCCGCGTAGTGCGTTAAAGTAAGCAGCGCGACAGCGACGCTTCACCTCATATTTCATACAAATCGGAATATATCGGACCTTGTCGGACGACTTTTGTTTTGTAAAATAGATGAAGAAAAGTTAATTTTATTATTTAGTGACAATTTAGACCAGTACGATTTACAAAATGAAAACTGTATGAATACTACGAGAAAAAATAACACTTGGCTAGAGATTGCAAAGGAAATTGGTCTTTGTTTTTTTCTGGATTACTTTAGCCTTTATTTTTCCTTGCAAAGAATTTCTAAATTCCTAAATTTCATCCATTGCCCTACGTGGTTGCCGACCGACTGCGGACAAAACTGTCGCACTGCTGCAGTTTCAGTGCGATATAGCGAACTTCATCTAGAAGTGTCGCGTCGCTCCACTGCAGTGCAGTTCCGCCTATTGCGGTCATACCTTTACACAGACTAATGCGCTCACCGGTACACGTCACTACTAAAGTCAGGGCAGAGTGGAGTTGGTGAAATAGAACAAGTACTATACTTAGATAAAACTCATTTAAGTTTAGGAGTGCAGGCTTATCACGTCTTATCCCCATATAATTTGTACATTTCGACTGTAATGTATCGCCGATATTTAAGGATTACGTGAAAAAAAATGTACTTGTCCAATACTATTTTTATTATTCTAAATGACGGACTCTAAAAAATCACCAGATTTTGTTTCTAATGTTTGAACGTCGCTTGCTGCCTATTAGTCAATTGTTTTTTGATACCCCAGTACCCACCCGAGCCTAAAAATCTGACATCACCTACTATATTTTTGCAGTGGATGAATTGCCGAATAAAATGTCTCGGTACGCCCCCTCCACTCCCCCCTCCCGCCCCCCGCGCACCTCTCCGCGCGCCCCTCACCGGGAGTACAACCCCTTGCGGCAGACCATGATGAGCGCGTCCCGGGTGCGCACGCTGTAGTTGAGCAGCGGGCGCACGGCGGCCAGCACCGCCGCCGCCGGCCGGGGGTCGCCGCCCAGCGGCTGGCAGCCCTCGATGATGGTGCGCAGCTGCGTGCACCGCTCCACCGCCAGCGGGGTCAGCTTGCACAGCAGGTGGAGGCACTCTGTCGGGGAGGGACACTGATCGGTTTTTTTTTTCGATCACTCCCATTTGTCACCGCCTCTTTTGTCGCCACTCCCCCGTGGCGACGAATGGTCTTTTTCAAGCGATGCCAAATGAGAAACATTGTTTATTGTTTTTGTACAAGAAGCATGTTCGAATGTGCAAAGATATAAATATATAATATGTAAGTATATAAGTATTCATACCCTAGATAATTCATGCTTACATATTATACTTAAAAAAAAAACACTGACACTGATAAAACACTGAGAAAATCTTAAATGAAACTGGTTTTACGCGGGTAAAACAGCGGCAATACAGGCATCCGACAGCTGTGCCTCAGCAACGTACTCACTCAGTTTCCGTGATATTTTCACGTCAATTTTTTTTTTTTTTTTCAGATATCTGAGACGAGAACCGAACAGTAATCACGCTCCTACAATGAGTCTGTCGTTGTCGAACTTTACACCCGTATAAATTTATTTTATTTTTATTTTTCATTTTTATAGTATATCACGATTCACGACAGCCCTGCAAGTAGCGACGACACCCGGCACCCACCGGCGTACTGGCGCTGGTGGTCCCCGGCCAGCCGGTCCGCGAGCTGCGCCAGCACGTACGCGGCGAGCTCGCGTTGCGCGCGGCACAGCCGCACCAGCACCAGCTCGCCGAGCGCCCAGCACGCGGCCGCCGCCGCCGCGCCGCGCCCGCGCCCCGCGCCCAGCAGCGCCAGCCCCAGGTGCACGAGCCCCGTCGACGTCAGCTGGCGGTGGTTCGCGCTGCGGAGATAGTTACACCCCGCCTTTACACGACCGTGAATTTCGGAATATAGGCCGGGATGTGCAAAACAAAATTCTATTTAGTCCGACAGTTAGATAATAAAAAAATAATAGACACGTATTTTTGTTTGGTTTTCTCAAATTATTGACAAAATACTTAGATAAAACGCATTATCGACGACGACCCAACGACGTCCCGATTGGCGCAATGGTCACCATGCCTGCCCGCTAATCAAGAGGTTCCGGGTTCGATTGGTGGTGGGGGTGGACTTTGTGTGATGAACACAGGGTTCCATTTTCCAGTCTGGGTGTGTATATATACAGGCTGTTGTTTTGGTCAACAACGCCCGTCACAGAGGTGGTTGTACTAACGATACTGATGTCAAAAAAAATATAAAAAAAAATAATTATTTTTTCAAGGAAAATCCGAAAAAATTATTTATTTTGTTTATACAAACGGGCGGGCCTACGATTTACGTACGCTACCGGTCGTTGACCGCGCGCGCGGCGCGCATCATATGGCATGCAATAGTACCTACGTACATAGTACCTACATACACCCCGCCTCGGTGGGAACGCGGGCGAATGCGGCGGGGCGGGCGGGCGGCGGGGGCCGGGGGGCGCGGCGATGTGCCACCCCCGCCCGCCGGCGCTAGCGCCAGCGCCCAGCGGCCAGGCGACAGCCAGTCTGCCTACCACAGCCGCGGCTATTGCGCGTGCGTTGTTTCTATGCTAAAATGGCTCGGTCGTTCGCAGGATTAACCAATAGTGAAATTTACGATTTATTGAGTATTTAGTAATAGCGAAGATGAAGCGAATAGTGTGGCCGAGTGGAGTGCGACATTTTCAACTCGTCCAAATGAAACTCGTTACACCATAAGGACTGTTGTTTTTAGTCTCAGGGAATGGGTAACATTTGCTACACCTCGTCACACAACAGGTAGAGGTCAATCTGGGCTCCCTGTTAATGTTCAAGATGCAGTCCTTGAATACCTACTTTCGTGCGCAGCCGCGCGCGAATACCTACCTGGGATGCTGGGCGAAGCTTTGGCATTGACCATTTAACATCGGAGTTTGGTGATCGTTGGATAGGAAGAGGTGGACCCATACCGTGGCCACCACGTTCACCCGATCTAACTCAATTGGACTTTTATTTGTGGGGTGACGTAAAGTGGTACGCATGACGAATACGCCGACACATTAAAACAAGAGATACTGAACGCTTTAGAAGTGATTACGAAGAATGAAACTGTTTTATCGCGATTAAAAGACAATTTGCGATGTCGTGCTTCTGTGTGCATCGCGCAACGCGGTAGACACTGAACAGATAAACCGTTAACGTAAAATCAGTGTAAATAAAAAAAACTTTTAGAAGACTTCGTGTTATGTGTAATCAATAATTTGTAAATCACGTTTAATGATTGTAAATAAGTTCGTTCACCTTTTTAAATACGCCAAAGGTACTTAATAACAGCGCCATAGAACTTTAATGGATATTATTAATGAATAAAAATGTCATTTCTAATTTAATAATTTCTAAATTATTCAGTTCCTTTGCCGGTCCTAAGCCCAGTAAAGTATGGAGGGAAAGAGAGTCTAAAATGTGTTGTTTACTTACCGTGATCTAAATAGGTAAAACGTTTGTGCAAAAGTAGGTACCTACCGTAGGTACCGGCGACGACGCGACGCGCGATGTAGCTGCTCGTAGCGCGTAGATGTCGTAGCTCTAGTCTACGCGCTAAGGCTTTACCAATTACCATTTAATGTAAACATTTTTAGATATCTTGTGCAGAGATTTTCTTTTAAATAATGTTCCGAATTATAAAAAATATATTTTTTTTATATTTTTTTTAGAACCCATATTAGTTATATTACTACCTCCGTTACGCGCGTTGCTGACCAAAACAACATATTGTATATCTATAGTATTATATATATGTAATAATATGTGTAGTATATACCACGTTTGCTTGGTTTCCACGACACAAGCTTATAGCTTAGTGTGGGATCAAGAAGATCTGTGTGTTGTGAAGTGGATTAATATTATTATTATAGTTTAGGAATGGAGACATGTGACGTCATTAAGTGTACCAAGGTGTGACGTCAGGCGAAATTTCGAGTCAATGTATCGCCGTTATTTTTTGATGAAGTAAACAGGAGAAGAATACGTGTCTATCATTTTTTATAAATGTACAGGACGGTTCAAAAACTTAATCATCTAGCCCATTCGTTCCATCTGACACGGGCAAGAAAATCTACTCTTAGCTGACGTAACAGCGGGTGTTACCTCTCGGCGACGAGCACCTTGAGCACGCCGGCCGCGTCGACGGCGGGCGGCAGCGCGGCGCGCACCCACGCCGACTCGGCGGCGCGCTGCTCGTCCACCACGCGCTGCTCCACCGCCGACTTTATCACCTGACGCACCCGCACCCGTATGAACTCGTTATCGCAAACTTTACCTCTTCAAAATATTTGCGTACCAAATATCATATTAATGTATCGAATAATAATAATAGGGCACTAAATATTAGCGGACTAAATATATATTAACATACTAAATATTAGCAAAATACTTAAAAAAAAATAAAAAAATACTACTAGCTGTTGCCCGCGGTTTCAGTCGCATCACTTTTGGGAGTTCCTGCGGGAATTCCGGGATAATAGGACCCAATGTACTTTTTTCGAGCCTCCGTGTTTAGTCAGTGAGTCAGACCTTTCGCTATTATACAACAGAGACAGATAGATTCAGTAGTTAGTATACTCACATCCAAACAAGCGCTTCTGAAGTCGGTTCCCTTGTCGGAGATGGCCAGCGCCAGGTCCAGCAGGAAAGGCGAGCGCAGCAGCTGGCTCTTGGGCCACAGCTTTACGTGCCTGCGGATGAGCTCCGGCTCGGCGGCGCCCTGCGCGATGTGGTACAGGCAGTTGGACAGGCACCGACTCAGCTCCGCGCTGTTGTACTGCACTGCCGAAGGGTTTACACGGGTGGATTGTCACGGGTGGATTGTGTGGCTAGTCGCTGCACAAATCGCCTCACCAAGCCGCCCAGACAAGACCTAGCCGACTTGCCATTTAGACGGTTGAATTTCGCCGCGCGACAAAAGATGGTGCGGCTTCTTGGTTACACATGATTATACGGACCGAATAACGGGCCGGAACGCCCCAGTCGTAATATATAATATACAGCAGCGGCGCCGCTCAGGCTCTTAGAGCCAACCCGCACGGTGCCTGAGCGGCGCCGCTGCGGTATATTACATACAAAAATGCGTTGTGGCCACACGGCGCCTTGCGCCGCGCTCGCTTCGGAGTAGAGACGAGGCGGGGAGGGGAGTAAGCGGCTCGCTGTTGTTTGTCCTGTTCTGTCACGTAGCGATGGGTATGCCTACTCTTTTTGTCGCTGCTGCGGCGCCGCGCTGCCCGTGTGGTCGCCACTACGGCGAAATGGTTTGAGCTGCGGCGCCGCACCGCATCGTGTGGGTTGGCACTTGGTACTAATCCGTGGATAAAGCCGTACGATTTTTGCCGCGCGGCGAAAAGCGAACATGCGAACCAATTTTAAGTTCGTAGTTAAGTCGAAATGTCGCATGACGTCACGCCGTGCTACTACGTTATGACGAAACTTTCGATGCGCTTTATCTAACGGCCGCACTCAGAGCCGTTTTGTTGATTACTTAATTTTAAGTAAAGGTTTTTAAAATAAAACTGCCTCAATCAGAGACGTCATTAAATTAATGTTAATTGGCATCTGACTGATTAAGTTAAATTTAGTTAAATGCCAATTAACATTAATTTAATAAACGTTTAATCTTTACTTAAAACGACTCTGAGTGCGGCCGCGAGTCTTTTTTCATTTATTTGAAAAACCAAAATATACGTGTCTATTATTTATTTATTATCTAACTGACGGACTAAATAGAATTTTGATTTTCACACCCCGAAAACTACCTCATTCCAAATTCACGTTGATACTGTCCAACACACACACAGCAGCAACTCGTTAAGTTCGGAAATATTATTACGACAGCACTTTTGGTGTAGTCACAACCCACAGATAAGACAATACTATACTATTTCATTATAGCGTATAGCGAACATGATCGCGACGCTAGGTGTCGCGGGTTCGATTCCTGCATCAGCATAAACATATTATACGTGATGTACATTTGTTTTTTTTGTTGTTACCTTCTGGAGGCAATGCTATTGGTTTGAGGATGATTAAAAATAGGTTCCATAATTTTTTTGGGTATTTTGGGTATAATTTAAACTAAAAATTTGTTTTGTAATTTCAAAAAAATATTTAAGTACCAATATCATCAATATCCATGGTGGTTGACTCAGAGTCCTGAGGCGGCGGTTCCAGCTTGCTGTACAGCCGCACGCTGAAATAATGACTCAAGTGCGCCAATACTACCTCCATGTGATATAGCTTGCATAGTCTGTAGAAAGAGATTTACAAAATGAGAAGTAATATTTAACATTATCACCTACTTTTGAGTAAATTTTTTATCAAGAGCAAGTGCCTGTGCTTATATCCACATGAATATCCAGTTTGAACAATTTTGAACATGACAATAAGATATAGTGGTGCTTACTTGAGCATTTGATGTACTAATGGAGGTAGGGTATCTGGTGGTATATCTATAATGTATGAACAGATCTTGTTCACCACTTGTCTGTGGTCATTTCGGGAAAGCTGCATGTCTCTGAAATAAAAATCAAAACATATATTCAACAAGAACTATCTTTAATTAAAAACCATCATTACAAGTCAGACACCCCCCCCCCCCCCCCCTTTCATTCTTTATATGACAACTATATCTATGCAGGCCCTGACTCACTTAAACATGGCAGCAAGCTGCACCAGCTGCTTCTCACTCCACCTGCATTGGCACAGAGTGCGAACAACCTGCTCTTTATACTCCATATAGCTTAGGTTTGTTCCGCAATGCTTGATTGTGATTTCAGATGACAATGCACTCAGACATTCCGGCAGAATATCTTTCCACCTAAAACATACAACTCATGGTGAATAAATATATTTTCTAGGTAATCAAGTGTGCAACTGCTCCAGCTGGGAGTAAAAAGATCATGATAACTCACATCATATTTGCATCATTGTCTTCCACAATAGACTGTACACAATCATTGCTCCATCTCACTAGATCATTAGCAGGCATCCTAGGCAGCTCAAGGCAAAGCCTACTGATAACATTACTGCAGTGTGCCAGGGAAGTGGAGTGTGTCCTCATTGATTGCAATACTATATCTATGACCTGCAAATTTTAAAAACATGAATAAGAAAACACTAGTTTCTCAACCGAAAACAATTGCCAAAATATGCATTTTTTTAATGTTTAATGCAATAGAATTCAAATATTTTTTAAGGTTACATGGACAAAAATTTATAAATTAACTATAATATACTCATATCTAAATCTCTCGGGTAGACTGTGTTCTATGAGGGACGGTACTGGGAGAGATAATCCTTTCCTAACACCCCCATTTTACTCTATCCTCTTTTCAATCTGGATTAGTTTAAATATATAATGCAACTTACTTTGATTCTATATTTGTTAGTTGGTTGATCAAGTAAGCCATTAAATATACAATCTAAAAGATATCCACCATCGTTGTTTATTATTCGCATTGGTAAATACTTCACAATCTGCAAATATATATTAATTGTTACAGTAAATAATCGGTAATATCAGTAAAACACTGTACTGTATCTATTTAACAACTCACCAAATCAATTTTTATCTTACAGAATTCTTGTAAACTATCCCGTTTACTATTAGTAGTACCTAGCTCTAATATTTTCGTAAAAATATCGTTTACTTCCATTCCGATTTTTATTTCGTTCTTTACAACAATAAAACGCAGTATTTATATTGACAAATACCTACTAAAAGTACTAAACATTTATACAAATAAAAAACCAAGTACCAAGAAGCGAACCTGTTTTGTTCGTGCGCGCCAAAAATCAAAATTATAATTTGACACAGACATAAGTCTGTGTTTGACACTTGACTCAAGTCAAGTATTAGTAGTACCTAGCTCTAATATTTTCGTAAAAATATCGTTTACTTCCATTCCGATTTTTACTTCGTTCTTTACAACAATAAAACGCAGTATTTATATTGACAAATACCTACTAAAAGTACTAAACATTTATACAAATAAAAAACCAAGTACAAAGAAGCGAACCTGTTTTGTTCGTGCGCGCCAAAAATCAAAATTATAATTTGACACAGACATAAGTCTGTGTTTGACACTTGACTCAAGTCAAGTATTAGTAGTACCTAGCTCTAATATTTTCGTAAAAATATCGTTTACTTCCATTCCGATTTTTACTTCGTTCTTTACAACAATAAAACGCAGTATTTATATTGACAAATACCTACTAAAAGTACTAAACATTTATACAAATAAAAAACCAAGTACAAAGAAGCGAACCTGTTTTGTTCGTGCGCGCCAAAAATCAAAATTATAATTTGACACAGACTTATGTCTGTGTTTGACACTTGACTTGAGTGTTGTGAGTGTTGTCTGACTCTGACAGGTGCGTTCAGAAACGACACACGCTTAACTGAGCGACGTAGTATCTAAATACGGGCGTAGTGTCTAAATATTGAAAGAAGGTTTCACTTCTGTCGTGTGGTAGCACATTTTTTTTATTCTTATTTATTAAGGCTTACCAAGTAGTAAAAACTTACCCCTTTTATTACTAACTTATTTTTATTACAGTCCCTTTAACAAGTTAATAAAATTAAAATATCGGTGGATCTATCAAAAAGTTGGTAGAGTATGAAGAGCAACACTGATTTGAATGGTAAAACTTGTGGCAAAGCAAAATCTCGACGAGATTCTTTGCTTCGTGGTTTCTAAACGAGGCATATTCCAGACTTTACGGTTCGAGAAACTTTTGGCGGGATTTTAGCTATGACGGCTGTCAGTTTCATTTCTTTGTATGGCAGTTTATCGTTATTAATATTGTGTGAATGTGGTGGATTTTGCATACTAGTGATCCATCAGTGATGAACAGTTTGTGGAAACAGTGAAACAACTACTTAGAGATACTACTGAGGCGGGCGGGAGGGAGGTTGTCGTTTTACTCTACAACTTCGTACAAAGCGTTCTGTTAAGGTTCAACTTAGTTTAACTGTGAAGAGTTGCTGCCAAAAGTTCCGGTAAAGCATCGAAATGCCTCTCACTAATGCATTTCGATGAGAAGAAAAATACAAGTGAATTGGCTGTATGGACTTTTTCCTTTGCCTTCCCCATAGGGGTGAATTTAACAAAAAAATGAGGAGTTCGATGACGTCATTCGTATATTTTCATTTCATCAGTCAGTTACATTTGTCTAGTTAACAAAGATCACATAATCACTACGTTTTAAGATATGGGACTCCCATACTGTGAAATGGAATGACGCGAATTGTCAAAATTTTTGCCCTAGCAATCATGGCCGATTCCCACACAAATAGTGCTGTTCTGCTTATAGCGATTGGTCGTCATATCGATATCGATAAAAAATCAGGACTACTACGGTTCTTCAGTTTTTTTATTATTTTATAGCTACAGAAAAAAGCACCAGTGAGGGCTTAATTGCTGTCGGTTAAGTATATTTAATATTGAACTTAATGTAAGCCATCATTGGTGCCTTTTTCAGCTGCCTCAAATAAAGAAAGTAGCTGGTTGGGAGTGAGACACAACATTTATTTGAAAAAGGTATTTTTTTGTATTTATTGAAACACCGTCTTGTGGAACATGGTCAAGTTGACTACTTGACACGGTTTTTCTTCCTGCGCGTGGGTGTTTTCCAAGGTTTCTTTTTGTCAACCGGTCACTCGATTACTGGAATAAATTAAAAAATTCTAAATTCAAGAAAATAAAATCGAATGACAGTGTAGCATAAACAAATCGTTAGGTTCATTACCAGTATCGGCTAGCTGCAATTTTATGTACCGTGACTCCTGAGTAAGCAACTGATTCTTGCAAAAAATCAAGTGTCCAGCTCAGGGAGAACACTTAAACATACAACTTTGCCCATAGTTTAAAACTATTATAAGAATAATCACACAGTCACCCGGTAAAAACAGCACGAATAAAAAAGACTTACTTATTGACTTTGACTTATTTTTTCTTACTCAATTGTGCTATTTTATTTTGATCTGCATTCAACTGCTCTATTTTATTTGATGGAGTTGTTCGATTGGTAAATAGGCCAATTCTTTTTAGTCTTAACCCAACTCTTGCACCTAAAACAAAAATAATGGATTTATCGATATCTATAAAAAAAATCTGTATATGTATTTTCCGCACTATTTACATATTCTTTCAAATCACATAATAAATTTACAAAACACTATTTTTGTTATTTTAAGCACTGAATAAGAATAAAAACAACTATAAATTGAATAAAATTTATGTACCGGACTGGATCAAGAGGAAATCTTGAAAGAAAAGTCCTTTTTACACCATTTTCATTCTTCGATTTTACTCCGCAAATTCACACGTTTTATAAGACATCTTATTCGATGGTTCACTTACAAGACAAAACAAACGTACTAAACTAAAAAAAACACTGAAATACTATTAAATTAACAAATAATAGCACAATAACAATTAATTTTTCTTTCAATTGAACCAGGCGCCAAAATTTTTACCGCTAAGATAGCGACTGAGTACTGACTGACATTGCCATAGTCTATAGAGCGAGAAGACCGAATGCCACCATTTCAACTTGGACACAATCCATACATTTTTTCTGAAGTATGGAAGTTGCGACAGCCTGCTAGTTAATTTGTGAGTCAGTTTGGCGTTATCGTGCGATACCTATGATAATAATGAGCCAAAGTTGAAAATTACTACCTACCTATCGTAAAATTTTAGAGTTTTAGAATTTACTCGTGTACTAATGTATGAACTTAATTTTTTTAACATAGTGAATATGTTAAACTTATAGACTTCTACTTCAATTGGAATCTAGAAGTTTTGTTGGGTGAAATTTTGTATCTCGTAACGTAATTTTGGCGGCATCGTTGAAGTCACGGAAATAGAATTCCTTGTGTAATAATCCTTGATTTGTTGTTACATGGTGAAAAGTGGAAATGGGAGCATTGTTTATTGAGTGCAGCTGGTAAAAGATGATTATTTCGGATTGATTTGTGAAAAGAACGATGGAGAATCCGACGGTGAGTGAATTGCGGTCAAGGTCGCGTTCGAAGACACCATTCTTGCGTTCGAGTTGTGACCGTGAGAACTGTACGGAGGGCGAAGATCATACCCACCATAAGTCCGGCCGCAGGACTCCTGTGAGGAGGAGCACTCCTATCAAGTGAGTACACTAACCTGACAGTGTAAACAATGTACCAACCCCTATACATGAGTAACATGAGTATACATACCAAACACAAATCTATAATCTGAATGTATCACAAGGTCCATAGTACTCTACCATGGACAGGTGTTGTTTACTTTATGATGTCATTTATGTGTTGATGTATAAAAAATGTAAATGAAGATATGGCCACATTTATTTGATGAATAGGCTAGTTTCCTGGGTAAAAAAATCAAAATTCTATTTAGTCCGTCAGTTAGATAATAAAAAAATAAAAGACACGTATTTTTTTCTTTTTTAAAATAATGGAAATATGCATAGATAAAGCGCATTAAAGTTTAGGGTGGGGGACTTGTGTCGTCACAGCTCGCTATAACGTGCGAACAAACTGTAGCGAGGCGTGACGTCATGTGAAATTTGGACTTGATATATCTCCGTTATTTTTTGGTTACTTAAAAAATAAAAAAATACGTGTCCAATATTTTTTAATAATCTACAAAACGGACTAAAAAGAAAAATTTAGGAAACTAGCCTATTGTGTGACCTTTATGTTACCTAATAATAAATGGCCATGCTAATATTAACTATTATTATTATACACAAAGTTTTAAGACAGATATTGAAAGAAACATTTTAAACTGCTGCTTCACCGTGTTATTTTTGCGATTCCCAGCAATTTTTCTTCTTTTTCTCTTATAAGTGTTATGTACAGCTGGTGGTGTAAGCTGATGATGATTATTTCTAATTTGTTATAATTTTGTATTTGTAAAATTTTGCACTATGTTTAGTACTTACCTTATAATAATAATTATTATTATTTTGTAAATTTATAGTGTAAAAAACCTAAATTTAAGATCAATAAATGAATAATAATAATAATAAATCAAGTAGATCTGTTTGTTATGATGTGGATTATTATTATTATTATAGTACCTTATAAATAAATAAAAAATAACTCTTTGTATTGGAATGAAAATAATATTATGTTCTACTTAAAAACCTAAAGTAGCTATACCTATCAAACCTAAATATTAGTAACTATTCACTTGAGAATTCTTTGTATCAGTATAAATCTTCTAAATTCTATGGTAACTATATACATACCAAATAGGTGTTGGCCTCAGTCCCATTTGCATAAAGTTTTTTTTTTTTTTTCAGTACGAAGTACTAACAGTCACTCTCAGTGAGAAAATTTTTAATATCGTTTAGTAGTTCCAAAGATTATACAAACCTCTACAAATAAACAAAGAAACTTTTCCTCTGTATAGTTCCCTAATAATAATAAAATGTACCTGTTTATTAAACTTGTGTGCTTAAGGTTTTATTACCTACAACATTTTTACTAAGAAATCCTTGTTTTATAAAGTTGGTTAAAAAAGAACGTAGGTAATCCTCTGCCTCTTTAATTTTTTTTTTTCAAAAACAACAATAATTTTTCTGATGATAAATAAAAAAAATATTGTTTTCAACAGGCAGCTACATCAACCAACCAAAATGACTACAGAGACCATCACCGAAGAGACGGAGGGGCGCGCGTCGCCGCCCGCGCACCGCACGCGCCTTTCAATGAAGGCAACTACAGATAAACTTGTCAAAACCTCTGACTACTCCTCGGAGGAGAGTTTGGACAGATTGAAGAGTCGCGGCAAGGAAATCTTTCAGGTAAGTACCTATTTGTTACATATTCTATGAACTAATACTACTTGGGTATGCTAGAAAAAAGTAATTAATCGATAGGTACACACTAATATGAATATGCTAAAATGACTGATATAACTTTCATCACACAAATTAGTATTCATTTCTGAATAACATAGGTAATGACTAATGACGTCTTTATAAAGGTTTTATTTTTATACTACCTAAATTACACTTCAGACGAGTACACAAGTGATGTAAACTTACACACACCATTTTTCATTTTTCTTTATCTTTGCATAGTATAAAATGAAGTCGCTTCCACTATCTGTTCGCAATAAACTTAAAAACCACAATGAATTTTCATGCGGCTTTCGCCAATAAAGTGATTCATGAGGAAGGTTTATAGAATTCCCATGGGAACTCCGAAATTATCGCGGGTGAAACCGCGGGGGACAGCTAGTACCTAATTAAAGAAAACAATATAAATATGTATTTAAATAATGAAAAGGTATGTAAATCTAGCTATATCGAGTTTCTTTCTACTCCACTGAACAGATGTGGCTATCTACCTCTACATAGCTATATGTATGTGGTTCAGCTCAGTATCAAATTTGCAATTTATTTTGACGACAAAAAGTGAACTTTGGTAGTTTTTCTGTTGAAGTATTGACCCGGATCAAATGTTATCACTCGTCACGACACGCAGTACCGCCCGCAAATTAACTGTTTATTTAAGAATGCATCTCAATTCAACTCAGATTGATAACAAAACATTTTGCTTAAAAATGGTAACAAAACTCACCGCCGCACTCAGAGTAACTAACTAAGTAATCATTAAAGTCGACTCTGAGTGCGGCGGTAACCGCCGCACTCAGAGTCGACTTTAATGATTACTTAGTTAAGTATAGATTTTTAAAACAAAACTGCCGCAATCAGACAAGTTTAATAAATTAATGTTAATTGGCATTTAACTAATTAAGTTACATGTCATTAAATGCCAATTAACATTAATTTACTGAACGTCTCTGATTGCGGCAGTTTTGTTTTAAAAATCTATACTTAACTAAGTAATCATTAAAGTCGACTCTGAGTGCGGCGGTTAGTCTCATAACATCTAAGGGCCAATTCCGCTGACGCTCTAAACACAAAGCCTTTCCACCACCGCCGCGATAAAGGTCTCCCCACGTGTCGGTAGTTCGATTATCGATACTAGTATAAATGCGTGAAGCCGATTGGCCATCGGGATTGGTAATTTGTATATGAGGGGAACATTAAGAGATAATTTATATGCAGGAGCGGTGGGGTTTTGAGTTTTTGGTGAGTAGAATTGACCCCTGATATCGGTCAAAAGTTCGCTCCACTCTCCCCTCTGCTGATGCGTGTGTTTGTGGTCCATCTGTGAACCCATCGTCCCCATCCTAAAAGTATTTATGGCATTCTTATAACAACAACATCCATCCCGCATTGAAAACAAAACATTGTATAAGGGTCTCAATAAGGGTTTAATAACAATATTTATATTTAAATATTAATTTAAATATAAATATTGTTTGCCTGCAGTCACTTTGCGTATGTTCGTGTGTTACACGATTCCGCTATCTTCGCACATACAGATATATTTACTTCAATTAAACCAGTCATACCTACTCGGAGTTGATCAAAAGCAGTAACGGCATAACACTCCATATCCACTTTTCTAATACTCGATATCTACATATACCTACTTAAGTACTTATTCTCTGATATGGAACCATTAACCGCCTATCAGTCGTATGTAATTGATTCAATCCATAAATAGCAATCATTATGGTTTGAACAGACGCCCACCGCGTTTTTTTAGTGTTCTTTTCCGTACTGGAAAGCGTTAGCTCTAAGTAATTACTTAATTTTGGTTAACAATCAAGTACATACTTTAGATACCTGTGTAATAAAGCACAAATTAGCGTGCTAGCTATAGGTGTTTAAAGTTTTAATCTAAAAAAGGTCGTTATTACCAATGCGTGCACAAATTTCAATTTCGAACATCCCCCGCGTGGTTTATTTTTAAATTGTTCATACGCACATGGGCATTGATTCCCGCCATATGCCCGGCATCGGTTGTATGAGTCAAGGAGTAATAATAAAAAAGTTGTGTATCAATTCTTATTGTGAATACTCTAATTGCTAGTTGCACAGTGTTCAAATCTTGACCTAGTTTGTGCTTTGAAGTTTTATTTTGAGAGTTTCTCAAGGATCTTTACGAGGTAGGTGAATCGAATGTTTCCATGGCGATCTCTGTAGAATTCATTGAATCAATAAATTGTATTTTATTCAGTTGAGGTACAGTGTGGTTTGCAGATGTTTCATCGACTATTTGATATCAGTTTTATCACAAGAATGTGTCAAGTACAAGTATGAGAATTTTATTTTGCTTCTAGTAACTATAGTATAAGGTCTTAATCGAACTCAGCTAGCTTATCTTATCAGTTTATTTGCTTTTATCTAGATAAAACCTTATCAAGGGATAATAATGTTTCATTATTATGGGCTCTGTGTGTACATACTGTGCTCTTCCGCTTTGCTAATTAATAATAATTAATTATACTCTTAGTAGCTGTGCCCCGCGGTTTCACCCGCGTGAGTTTCGGAATTCCCGCGGGAACCCAAAGTGGCCTAATTTACTTCTTATAACATTAGCTAATTAGCAGTGAAAATCCCGTCAAAATCGATCCAACCGTTTCGGAGATTCACCCGCAGGAACTCCAAACTTCTGTCATAAGAAAAATTTCCTTACAAAAACAAATGTACAAAAAAGAATTGGCGAAATTGATCTAGCCGCGTGATACCATTTATTTATTTATTTATTGTTAACACATACGGTACAAGACCAATTACAATGGTTAACAAATACTAGTAGGCCTTGCATACAACTCCTCACACATCTTCAGACACACAGACAAGAGTTCCATCCACTCATCGGCAAACAAATCAGACCCAGGGTGGGCCATGACTAAGGGAAATAGGGATTCATTTTTATACAATACTAGCTGTGCCCCGCGGTTTCACCCGCGTGAGTTTCGGAGTTCCCGCGGAGATTCCGGGATGAAAAATAGATAGTAGCCGACTCTCAGACCTACTGAATATGCATATAAAATTTAATAAAAATCGGTCAAGCCGTTTCGGAGGAGTATGGTAACTAACACTGTGACACGAGAATTTTATATATTAGATTAGACTAGTTGTACCTGCGGTTTCACCCGCGTGAATTTCGGGATTCCCGCAGAAACTCCAAAGTAGCCTAATTTACTTCTTAAACCTTCCCTGAACTTCCACCAATATTTCAAGATCAAAATTAGCCAAATCGGTTCAGCCATTTATAAATTTAAGCGAGAAAAACGAACAGCAATTCATTTTTATATACATATGTATACATATAAAGATTAAATAAGATATAGATGATACTAGCCGTGTCCCGCGGTTTTACCCGCGTTAATTTCAGAGTTCCCGCGAGAATTCCGGGATAAAAAGTACCTATGTGTTAATCTGATGTATAAGCTATATTATTGTAAAGTTTAATTTAAATCCTTCCAGTAGTTTTTCCGTGAAAGAGTAACAAACATCCATCCATCCATACATACCTACTTAGGTCCGTATTCCAGAAGGTGACTCAGATCACGTTTCTCTTGAGATTAGTTTTAAGCTCAAATCATAACTCAAGCGTACATCTTATTATAGAATGCGTTTTAAGTTCTAATCACTTGAAACTAGTCTTTCGTAGAGACTCTGAACTCTGATTGGTTCTGATCACTTGAAAATAGTCTTGAGTAGAGATTTTGAACTCTGATTGGTTGAGTGTTCTTGACATGACAGACGTAAACAAAGATCAAATCTTTTCTTGAGTATAGATTAGTACTCAAGCGTCGTTCTAGAATAAGGAAATAACTCAGCTGATTGTTGATTGATGAATCTCGTTTCAAGTAAGGTTCTAAAATTAGAGCTTTACTTGAAATTAGTTTTAAACTTAGATTCATGACTTGAGTAAACTTTTGGAATACGGACCACAAACTTTCGCGTTTATAATTAGTAAGATTTTGCTTGTCATAATATTATGCATAAGTAAGTAGTAAGTACTAACAAATAAACTAACGAAGTCAATGCCCAATGGTCGCAATTAGGCCCTCGTAGTACAATCTTATACTTACTTGTGAACTGGAGTTTCTATCTGCCGATAGATATTCGGGCTAACGGCCGCACTCAGAGTCGACTTTAATGATTACTTAGTTAAGTATAGATTTTTAAAACAAAACTGCCGCAATCAGAGACGTTCAGTAATTTAATGTCAATTGGCATTTAATGAGATGTAACTTAATTAGTTAAATGCCAATTAACATTAATTTATTATAGTACGGGAGATACCGATGCTAATTCGGGAGACACTCGAGCGTCGTTGGGACCTATTGGGTTTTGAAGATTAGGAGATATAAACAAAATAAGGTTATATGATATTTTTTCATTCACCGGTGGGTTTAGCTTCTACAGGCTTTCAAAAATGTAAAAAAAAATAGTAAAATGGAAATACTCGAGCGCGTCAGATATTGTAGTTGAGATACTCCAAGGTGTCTCTGATATCGAAAATATATTCATCTGCCCATTTGCGTGGTGGGGGTGGCCATCCGGAAGGGGAGAAAATGAAAAAAAAAAACATTTACTCGAGCGCGTCAGATATTCAAAGGGGATGTTAAGTGAGCCTTAAAAATGCACCCCTTCGAAAATCTGCCGATTTGGAGGTGACGCAAGGTAGTAGCGAATTTTTGAAAATGCAAAAAAAAAACTCAATTTTGAAATACTCGAGCGTGTCAGATTATTTTACAGAAGGTTCAGCTTGCAGTCCAAGTTATGTTGGCTTAAAATCTGACAATAATTTTGAGGGATATTATTAATCTGACTGCTAGAAACAAAAATTATGATTTATTTTTAATTTTTTTTTATTTCTGATGTAAGTTTAATAACTTTATGAGCTATTTCTTGTTCACAAAAACACACTTTATATTTCTATGAAATATGTAAAAGCTCACAAAATATTATTCACAAAACTAACTTTAAAGCACAAACAAGCCATTTCGTTTTACATATAATAACATGAACGCGTTGTTTTGTGATGAGCTTTATTATATAATATATATATAATTACATTAAAGTGAAAGGTGAACCTATAGTTTGATGTAATACTTACCTTAACTTATTTTAATATGTATTTTAACCGACCAAAAAAAGTTATAATTCGACACGTTTAGCGCCGTGGTATACTGTGATGACGTTATGGCGACGGAAAGTAGTGTGAGGACGGTGCGAGAGAGTGAGAGATAGAGAAAAAGTAAAAGGGAAAGAAAGACAGAGATATGAATAGGTACATGTTTCACTGCAGCTGCTCGTTCAATTCGACACGTTTAGCGCCGTGGTATACTGTGATGACGTTATGGCGACGGAAAGTAGTGTGAGGACGGTGCGAGAGAGTGAGAGATAGAGAAAAAGTAAAAGGGAAAGAAAGACAGAGATATGAATAGGTACATGTTTCACTGCAGCTGCTCGTTCGATTCGAAGACGATTTTTGTTTCTTCGGCTTATGAAAATCGGCAGATTATATTTTTCCCGCTATCCTTGAGTTATTTACTTTAAAATAAAAAAACAAATCAACTGCGCTCGAGAATGTCGAAGTTGCGTTTTTTTTTTGCAAGTTTGTGATCCTCTAACTCCTTTACGTCACGTTCAAATGGTCAGATTATTCATATACATACTTCTCACTATGTAATTAACCCACCATATCTTAATCTGACGCGCTCGAGTATTTCGAGTTATCGATTTTTTTTTACTAATCTGATCGGTTATTCTAGACGCACCCACCAGTGTAGAGGGTCTATATTTGGTGGAGGTACTCAACATGGTGCAAGGTACCCCCCTTATGTTCATCTGACGCGCTTTAGCTAATCCACAAATCCCCTCTTGGCGGTCCGTACTATTAAACTTGTCTGATAGCGGCGGTTTTGTTTTAAAAATCTATACTTAACTAAGTAATAATTAAAGTCGACTCTGAATGCGGCGGTAAGTCTACTTATTTCCCGTTTGAGTTATTGTAAAAATAATATTTTGTACGCCGTGCCGTTGACTGCGTTGACACCACTGCTGATGGGCGGGCAAAAGATTTTATCATAAAGGACGAGTCTAGGCCACTATAAGTTAGCTTAGCGGTCACTTTACGACACACCTATACAAACTCATGTGGCTTGTTAAACTTCCGGACTCGATTGTATTCGCTGTTCGGTGTTCAATGTCGCAGACTTTTGTCCATGCCATAGACGTTAATAATACTTCAGCGTGTTGACACATTATTTGCGCCGCTATTAGATGCGGACGTCATTTGTACGAGTATAAAATGCTCAGAAGAATATTATTCTTCTGAGATAAAATGATAAGCAACTTTTATTTGATGTACCAGACATATTTTCAAACATCGAATATGATTTTTTGATTTATAAAGATTTTATTGAAGAACACACCTATAATATTCCTACCGATAGAAAAACAGTTGTTTTTTTCTGCACTCGTTAACTTTTTACATAAACACAGCCGAAAAACTCCTACAAAACCAATCTGGAAACAATTATTCTTTGATCTAATACTGCTCCGCTACGCTTGATTGATTCAGTGGACCACCAGTAAGTACGTGTAGCTGCGTGTGAATCTCTCTGAGTCATACCAACCGTCGTTTTACTTATTGATACGCCGATTCGCGATTCAATTAGGTTAAGTTGATAGGTACGCGCTCCGAGAAAATGTTGCCACGAATAGCTACTTCTTTGCTGTAGGTATTCACGCAATAACAAATGATGTCATCCAAAGTGACGAGTTCGGAGAATCTAATATTATACAAAGCATTTACAAGAAAATAATTCATTGAATGATGCAGTGAGTTTGCTATTACTACAAGAATGTTAAAAAAAAAACTTAAAAATTTCGATCGGTCAGTCTGTGTTCATACTGTTCATCTTTCGCAAAAACTACTGATAGGAATTCAACCGGTTGTCGCAGTTGACCTGACCTTATTGTTTTAAAAGAGGACGTGCCGTCTTGATTATTTTTGCTACAGACCACACCATCCTTGAACGAATTGATATCACAATTGGTTGGCAATCTAGGATATTCAAGACTTATGGAGTGGCTTATTCTCTTGTGTGGTTTTTTGTATGTTTGGGCAGGACAAAGTTTTTTATCGGGAGGAAAAGTATCCTATATCACTCAGAGATACTGTAGCTTCCTATTAGTGATTGAACTTTTTTATGATCGGTTTAACAGTATAACGTCTACATCCAAATATATACGTATATTCCTGTGGAAACTCCGAATAAAAGGAAAACGAAACCGCGGGAAACAACTAGACTATATCTATACTGATATTATAAAGAGGTAAAGTTTGTGAGTTTGTGAGGTTTTAGAGGGTAGGTAATATCTGGATCTATTTTGAAAATTCTTTTACTACTTGAAAGCCACGTTATTTATTTTGTGTCATAGGCTATATTGTAACCCGGAATTTCCGCTAGAAATCCGAAATTACCGCGGGTGAAACCGCAGGGAACAACTAGTATTATAATTCATAGCTTAAAGGTCACTCACGAAATCTCGAAAAATTCATGACCTATGAAGCTGTGGCAAGTAGATAGGCAAGAGACGTTTCACGGAATTCTCGCGTGAACTCCCAAATTAACGTGGCTGCTGGTGAAACCACAGGGAACAGCTAGATATAAGTGTAGAGTAGTGTAGTGCCATGGCTTCACACTTGAGTTTTTGTCCGATAAAATATGATTCCTTGTTTTAAGACGCTTGTGTTTGTCCGCAGAACGAGATCAACAGCGAGTATGAGCGCGTGTCGACGAGCACGCACCGCATCGGCACGCTCGCCGACCTCACCCTCAGCCCCATACACGCCGCGCACAACGTGACGTATGACAGGTGAGTGCCGAACACCGGCCGGATTCGAGACGTAGTAGCCATAGGCGTGGGTGGACACAAGGGGGGCGGGGTACAATCCTAACACAAATATGACAGCATCGTTGGTGTAGTATAATAAGGTACTACGCCAGTCCCCTTAGCTAAGTTGATTATGATCGTTAACGCTATAGAACACTAACCGCCGCACTCAGAGTCGACTTTAATGATTTCTTAGTTAAGTATAGATTTTTAAAACAAAACTGCCGCAATCAGACAAGTTTAATAAATTAATGTTAATTGGCATTTAACTAATTAGGTTACATCTCATGAAATGCCAATCAACATTAATTTACTGAACGTCTCTGATTGTGGCAGTTTTGTTTTAAAAATCTATACTTAACTAAGTAATCATTAAATTCGACTCTGAGTGCGGCCGTAAGGAACGTATCGTCATATCACGTGGTCACGAAAATGTGTAGGTACTTTCGATTCTACGTGACGAACAAACTGCAGCACCTGTCTTTAATTTTCACCGGAGATTGACTAGGTCTCTCACGTACGTAAAAACGCAGAGGCATAGAATAATAACTATGTGGCTCGCGTCCAACATATTTACGCGCAAGTAGGTATACGCGCTTTGCTTGTCTACGTTTTGCACATAATATTATAGCAAAAAATATAAAGACGTATACAGATAAGATCATTGTAATATAATATTATGTTAAAAAAAATTGCAACTTTAGTTCATCGTTTTCAAATCGCTCATTGAGAACCCATTATTTATATATCTACTAGCTGTTCCCCGCGGTTTCACCCGCGATAATTTCGGAGTTTGCGAGGGAATTCTGGGATAAAATGTCCTTTTTTGTAACCCTA
Source organism: Zygaena filipendulae (assembly GCA_907165275.2). NCBI lineage: Eukaryota > Metazoa > Arthropoda > Insecta > Lepidoptera > Zygaenidae > Zygaena > Zygaena filipendulae. Next base: position 9,782,172 of record OU015659.1, read on the forward strand.
ACTGTAAAATTTCACGACGATTAGTTGAGCTGTTAGGCGTGAAAGCATAACAACCTAACATTCGCATGTTTTATGATTGTCAGGATTATACTTACGGTATTTATTCGATATACCTGCAAAGATGGGTTATAGTATGTATGTATTTATGGTTGAATTTTTTTCACCATCATTTTGCAAAAACAATGCTGCATAGAAGAACATTGTCGTCGAATTCAGCTCGGCTGGGCAGCGTTCGGGAGGCTACGAAGCATCTTTTCGTCCCAAATACCGCGGTGTCTCAAGACTAGTCTTCGACTAGTGTGTGTTGCCAGTGATGACCTACGGCACCGACGTGGTCGCTCACTATGGGTCATCATATAAGAAGGCTCAAGGTCACCCAAAGGGCTATGAAGAGGGCTATGCTCGGAGTTTCGTTACGAGATCGAATCAGAAATGATGAAATCCGCAGGCGAACCACCGGTATAGCCCGAAGCAAAGCAAACCTCAAGTAGCTGTGGGCCAGGCACATTGCTCGAACCGATGAGCGGTGGAGCAAGAAAGTGCTTGAGTGGCGACCACGTACGGGAAGACGCGGCTTGGCCAGGCCTGCTACAAGGTGGACCGATGACATAGGGACGCGGGACGCCGGTCGTTGTGGCCTATGCCTATGTCCAGCAGTGGACGTCTTTTGACTGATATGATGATGATGATGATGATAGAAGAAAAGAAATAGAAATGATCTCATCTGTATATGCCTTTAGGTAGGTACCGTTGAATGGACGGCGGTCGACGAATAGCAAGGTTACACGCACGTTTTTGTTACTTATTTGAAACAGACTATAGAATAAAATCGTATGTAGATTTTGAAGCAACATGGCAGACGTTATTTTAAAATTAACTATTACATAACTATCGGTGGTCAACTCCGATTCTTCAATACGATTATTTTAATAGATATGTTTACGATAAACTAATGATACTTCTCTGGTTTGCGAGCAAGAGAGTAAATACCTACTCATCGTTAATGAAAGAAAAATAGTTTATTAATCGAATAAACTTAAAATTCCGAGTGTCGGACCCATTGAAAACATATAAATGCATTGCCTTAAAAAAATTGGCGCTTTTCCTAAAATATGTCGGCAAATTGCGCGTTCAAGTTTTCTACGTCCAATTCTACATCCTCCTTCAATAAGTCTAAAAGCCACCACACACAGAAGCCGACGAAGTACTGCACACTCAACGCAGCGTCGCGTGTGTAGTGCTTCATACAAACTTAAACGATACAAAATGCTCGCCTTCGCCTTCGCTTCGCCTCCGGCTTCTGTGTGTGGCGCACTTAAACCAGGACTTTACTCCGTGCAAAAGTAATCCCTACCGAATACGACCTATATCTCAATATAAATGCACGTTCGGTCACAGATCGTCTCGCATCGGCAGCCCGACGTACAGCGTCAGCTCGACAGACAGCTCGTTTGCGGAACAGGCGTTAGCGGACACCAGCACCCTGCTCTACAGAGACCCGAACCCCGACCACCTGCCCTACAGACTGTACAAAATGGCTGGGGAGTATTGGAAGTGAGTACTTACGTACTGTTTTTGATGCATCCAGTTCATCCACTCTGGTAGGACGAAAGGAAAAATATTGAAATCTGCAGGGTTACAGACCGATTTAAGATCAGGCAGGTAACTATGTATTTTCATTCGTGCCACTAGACTAGACTTTAGAGGGCGAACCATTGATTTACTACTAGATTGGTGTGGTATATCAATGGGGCGAACTGGAATTTATTGTTGGAGTTATATTTTATTCCTCGTCAACTTTTTGTGGAACAAACGCGTATATATCCTATTTTTTACTATTAGGTATTATATTCTTATTTGTGTTGTGATTTTGTGATTTTAAAATTAAATTAAAATAAATTAAAGAATAAAGAGTGCTGTTATAAAGAGTGTGTTGCAATATCTGGGTCACCGAGCTTCGCTCGTTGTGTATAGTGCCATCTGTTCTTAACGGAGAAAAACAAACACTCATTTTTCATTGCCTGAAAAACACGGATAAAACGACCTTTTCAAAAATGAAACTTAGCTAGATCGATTAATCGCCCCCGAAACCCCCTGCATACCAAATTTCATGAAAATCGTTGGAGCCGTTTGCTCGTTCAAAGATAGTAAGTAGATTGTAATAGGTATTACAAAAAATCTTTAAGCGTATGTTAAAAAATTATTATGTTCACTATAGCACAACAATATTATAATACTATAGCAACTAGTGGCCACTAACTATTCCCCTTTCCCTATTCCCCCCGCGGTTTCAGCGGCGTCAATTTCTATATTTTCTCGGAAATTTTGAACGGGAAAAAGTATCCTATGTCCTAAACAACTATTCCTCGCAGTTCTACTGATGCGAAATTCAAGGCTTCTTCGGAAACTATTTACTCAGAATACTATAACTTCTTTTCACCAAAAGAATTTTCCAAATGGTTCCAGATATAAACTCTCTTACGGCCGCGGCCGCACTCACAGTCGTTTTCATGATTACTTAATTTTAAGTAAAGATTTTTTAAAAGAAACTGCCTTTATCTAAGTCTAACGGCCGCACTCAGAGTCGACTTTAATGATTACTTAGTTAAGTATGGATTTTTAAAACAAAATTGCCGCAATCGGAGATGTTCAGTAAATTAATGTAAATTGGCTAATTAGTTAAATAAACTTAATTAGTTAAATGCCAATTAACATTAATTAATTAAACTTGTCTGATTGCGGAAGTTTTGTTTTAATAATATATACTTAACTAAGTAATCATTAAAGTCGACTTTGAGTGCGGCGGTAAGTTAGAGTGGATATTTGTAAATCGTATGTACCTACCCTGCTTTAAAATAAAAAAGACTAAATAATATTTAATCTTTTTAAAGCAGGGTAGGTCGGCCGTAGGTCGTCGGCTGGCAAAGGTGACGTTTTTAGTATGGTGATTAATTTATTGTTTTTGACTACGTTTAGTTCTATTTATTTAAATTAGGGTTTTTTGACGTATTTTACTTAATATTTGATGAGAAATGGAGAACATAGTGACCGTAACTAATGTACAAGTGGTTGCACTAAGTGGGTAAGTTATTTTTCATCATAAGTAATTACTTGTATATACGATAAATACTTGAATATTTGAATATTATGTAAAATAGAGTTAACAGTTTTATTTTAGACACTTAATTATTATAAAAAAAAACGATTGTTAACCGTTACAAATGACCGTTTTAGTACTTGATATGAAGTTGCAATGCTGCAGAACTACCAGTGAAAAAGTTTAATTTACACTGTTTTACATGTTCTACTGTAACGAGGCAGCCGTATGCTACTCGTTATGATGTACTACCTCATTTTTATTACTTTTTTATTTTTAAAATCTGTTGTATTTAATTATCTATCACTCATTCTAAATTGCTGTTGTATTTTTTAATGTACTTTGACTTTGACATTGGTCCTGATCTGAGGTCCTGATCTTAATATTGGTATTTCTAACATCCCACCAAAAACATAAATGTAAAAAAGGAGAGCCAAGTTCAATACAAAAATTATGCTTGACTGTGGGTTTCGCCGCAAAAAGAATGGGGATCTAAATGAGTGCCAAGTTATTTAAAAATGTGAGATCTTAAAGTAGGTTAGATTTGAATTGGCCAGTTTTCATTACATCAGTCATTTTATAAAGTTATTAAACATATATGTATACATATATTTTTTTTAATTCTAATAAAAACATGAATTTGTACCTGATACTCGATTAATAGTACGGGAGAGTAGTGACGAAATACTATGAGATTCTATTCTATATTTATACTCGTAATTTGTAACACGCGGTTGCTCGCGTGCCTGTGTAAATGTCAGTGTACATAATACATATATCGGATATGATAGTATATATTTTTACCAAAAAATTTTGCTGTCCTATTCAGTATTTATCAATCAACTATAAACTTTTTAACATTCAAAGTTTATTTATCAAGACAAAACTAATTTTATAAGTATTTATGATTATTATTCAATGAATGAAATGGCTGTTTTAAAAGTGTATCGATATAAACTCAGTAACGATGTATTTAAATATCCTAACAGGAAAAACTACGTTGAATTAAGGGTTTTATCACATATTGCAAATGTGTACATAATAATACAACACTAGTGTAGTAGCAATTTATCTGTGTTTGTTTAGTATTAGTGTAGTGAAATAATGAAGTTTTATTAAAATTGTGTGAGAAATTACTATGTGATTGTTACGATTTAACGTCCTAATTACTCAACCGATCATCATTACTCGCGGTAATTTCAGTTTTTCCCGGCGAGAAAACCAGAAAAGAAATACTAGCTTCACTCAGGACTAGCTTCCTATGTTCAATTTCTGTTATAATGCGACTGTTACACATCAAAATTTACTTAGATCGCATATTAAGCTTTATGCTTGTATCGTGGAAACCAAACTAAAGTAAAATGGTGATGTTCAACTGTTTTTTTTTTTCAAAGACCTAACTTCTCATCGATTGTTCCAGCAAATACCCGAAGACAGACTACACGTACTCGCCCATGTCGCGGGACCGCGTGGAGCTGGCGCCGGGGCAGGTGGCGGTGCCCAACATGTCGCGGCGCTCGCTGTCCGCCTTCCGCGTGCAGGGGCCCAACACCAGCGCCGAGGACGACCAGCTGATCGCCGCCGCCGCCAGCTCGTGGACCGCCACCGCGCTGCGCAAGCGGTACACTGTCAGTGTCGCACGTTGTATTCTTTGTCTACTGAGTGAAAAGTGTGATGACAGATTTTTGTTTGCACCGAGTCTGGGGGTTGATTGCGTATCATAAATAATTGTATTGACAACAAAAAAATATATTTATGTGTGATAGTATCAGTTTGTGATCTAGGTAGCGTTGATGTCCGAACATATTTTATTTTACTGGCGCCGACCAGCAGACGACCGGAACTGATTTAATTTCTTTATCTAGTGGGGATCAACCTCATAACTTCGCCCGCATGAATTTCTGAATTCGCTGGGGAGTTTTGAGCTAGAAAGTATCCGTTATGTGTTAGTACAGAATGTTATTTTATATGCCAAAAGTGGTTATTATGGTTTTTGTTTTAATATATGAAACGAGAATCTAATACTGAATTTTGAAGCTCCTTCAATACGTCCCTCGTTTGACCTTTAAAACCCGTATATACAGTTCACCCGCGTTAATTTCAGAGTTCCCGCGGGAATTCCGGCATAAAAAGTACCCTATGTGTTAATCTAATGTATGAGCTATATTATTGTAAAGTTTCATTTAAATCCATCCAGTAGTTTTTGCGTGAAAGAGTAACAAACATCCATCCACACATACTTACAAACTTTCGTTTATAATATTAATAGGATGTAAGTCAATTTTATTGACAACATGTTCCCGCAGTCTGTGGAGAGTTCTGACGACGAGTCGTACGTTTTGGGAAACGGCGGGCCTCGCGCGGCGGACCGCCGGTGGTGGATCACGCAAATGCTGGTCGCCTTGTTTACCAGCGTGACCAGCGCCGCCTCGGCCGCGTACCGGCGGCTCGCGGGCCCCGACCACCGCTACCCTTACACCGAACGGAGGCCGGCTAAGGGTGAGATTGCTCTTCGTTTTTTTTGACCGTGATACCAAAGAATAGAGATTATATAAATAAGCGACACCCCGCCTCCCCACCAATTTCATACCTCCTCATACCCTGCGAAAATTACCTTGGTAAAGACCTCAGAAGAATAACTTCTTCTGAGGTAAAGACCGAGGAAAGTTTGACACGTCATGCAGAATCTACATGTGACAATTATTCACTGACAGCTGACAGTTACTATGTTACACAGTAATTATGTTTTAAAAGAGATAGGATCTCCGTTATAGTACTATTATGCAATAGAGGTACTAAACCAATAATAAAAAACAAGCCTGTTCTAAAAAAGCGTCTTTGTGATAAGTATATCACTACCACTATAATGAACGTTAAAAAAAACCTTTATATCACAATTAGGCTACATAAAGGTAACTAGAAATGTGCTATAACGACGATCTAAAAACCCACAATGACACAATATTGCCCTATTTTAGAGTTTTCATCTCTACTATAACGAAAGACCCATTATAGTTCGTTCGAACCCTTATTGCGTAAATCAGGCGCATTAGGGCGACAGTAAACACTGTTATAAAGTTCCATCGTTGTATACTAGTCACATTGTAAGTTGCTATAACACCTGCCTATTACAGCTATGCAAAGTCGCGAAGTAAACCTTTACATCAATTCCTGATAGGTCGTTTTTGCTGTATAAATTTAAAGAGCCAAAATGAATCGACAAACGTTTTTACATAACGATCAGTCACCGCCAACACCTTTATACATCTTTTACCCAGCTTTTTTAGATATAAGGTTTGGTTATATCGCAAAAATGCTGGTTGGGTATTATTTAAAAAAAATATACATATATCAGTGTTGTATCAGTTGTCTGTGCCTCACGGTACAAGGTTCTGTGATAATGTTGAGGCATTATTATTATCCTCATTTATATATTTACAAGTAACCGTGTAAGCCACCAGTGCTATCTGTTTTGTGAAGAAAAATAAAACCTAATAATATATTGTAAATAAAAATAATATATTGTATGTAATCGCATTATGTATTTTATGCTAGTTGCATTTTCCTATCTAATATATTATGTAAACACCTATCTTATTTCCTCTCTCTTATGAATCTGTCCACTCAGAGGTTGCCTGGGAGAGATCGCTTTAAGCGATAAGGCCGCCTTTTGCATACCTTTAAATTGAATGTAGGAAAATTTGTAAACGCTTTTTTTAGTTTGGTGTGCAATAAAGAGTTATCTATCTATCTATCAATCTATCTATCTAAAACCTCTTCATACACTTTCCAGCGGGCGTGGCGTCGCGCGCCGCGTCGCTGGCCGCGGCGCCGTTCTACTGGCTGTACTGCACGATCAAGGAAGTCGTCACCACCACCGTCACAACTGTCACGGAAACCGTGAGTATATACGTATATGTACCAAGCACCTTACCTTACTACCTCTCTGTCTTTCACTATATTCGTCGCACGTCTCCGTGTCCCGGTGAGGCGTAAGCTATTCTATGGACCCTTATGAATAGGCGCACACCAAAAGGTATATAGATAGACAGATAAGCTCTCTATTGATTTATAGATATATGATAAAATCTTTAATGAATATTGAATACCATAAAAGAAATAATTAAAAAAAGAAAGAAAATTTTTACTTGAGTATCAAACGTAACAACAGGCGGTCTCATCGTTCACGACGATTTTTTCTAGACAACCGCATAGGAAAATATCGTTGAAAGGGACCGTCTTCGCGTCGCAAAGACGGAAGATGATAGAACGTACGATATTTGTGTAGTTACTTCAATAGTATGGCAACAAAGTTTCATTATTATATTATTATCGTTTTGTCGACCACTATCAATGTTTAGTTTATAAGCCTAGTTTCCCCGCAAGGGCAGAGTATACACGCTATTCAGCTCTTTTATCAAAAATATTTTCTTTGTCCAAACGGCTCGGCTCATTAAGTAAACCTTCATAACATTGCACAGCTTACCAGGGAATGAACAACTGAACTGCAGGTTAACTATATTTCTTGTAGATAACACCGAACCACGTGAGCGAAAGAGAAAAGTATGTAGCGCGCAGCTACCAACAGCAGCCGGTGTCGAGACGGAGGTGGTGGCCCTGGCTCCTGCTGCTGCTGCTGCCCGCCGTCGGATATGGATGTGAGTAGCTGAGACAGTGATGTGATATATACCGCCAACCACTAGATGCGAAAAACATGTAAATAAATAAATGAAAATGTTTGTTTCTTCCTTACATCTGAACAAGTACAAGGTGGTCTCCTTTTAAGTAGAAAAGTACCTGTGTCAGGAGACCTCGCTCTTTACATAACAAATATTATTTTATCAGGCTAAAAAAAACAGGAATAACAATAACTACAAACTAAGTTGCTTGAGTGTATTGTTTGTGCAGACAGTAATATGCAATAGACAGTAAAAAGATTACTAAAAATTTATAAAAAACATATTATATAACTAATAATTACATTTATCGTCAAACCGAGGAGGTTTTTTCGGCGTAGTGCAATCTAAAGGTTGTGGGTATAGACTACAGCATTTATTTGTAACCGAAGCATTGAGCTTAGCCGCTATAATGTAACATCCATCTACGAACCGAATTTACATCCAATTGCATGTAACCGAACGTTATATGAAAATGTTCGAGAAAATGGTTTAGTATGTACTCACCTTTTACATTGACAAAATTGTGTTATATTTTATTCACATTCTAGCGAAATAATACTTACTTTCAGCTTACTACACATACGAAAACTTCGACAGTATGGCCATGCCAAACTTTACCGATTTCACCTTAGATCTGTCCGAATTCACCGCTATAAAGCTGCCCAGTATCGCTCTGCCGTCGATGCCGAATATAAAGATACCGCGTCTCATGCCAAACTTGACGATGCCGGACATAAATATCACTCTGCCGGATATAAGCGAGAACATGCCAGAAGTGACCAAGACGTACAACGTGTACAAAGATATAGTACAGAACCGTATGGCAGACGCGTCCGAGTACGTGAAGGTAGTCGCAGACAGTTGCTATGAGGAGCTGAGGAGATTCTGGCGCGGTGTGCTCGGATGATTGTAGGATTACCACATAGGGTAGTTGTACAATGAAAATAATCCTTTTTGTGAACAGAAAAAAATATCCTAATTACATCCTAATTCTGTTGTTATCGTTTAGGATTAAATTCAGAAAAGTTTTCAGTATTTTCACCATTTAAATGGTGCGAGACTGGTCTTGATAATTTTTTTTAATATTAGTACAAAAAATATGGTTGTATTTAATAACATGTCGTTAATATTAAAGTAAGGTTTCTTAGAGCTGTATTTAAAAAAAAACTTGGCTTTAACATAATTTTGCTGTTTTCAAAAAAGGTAAAATCGTGCCTTTGATACGTTTATTTAAATTTTTAATATTCTTCCCAATTCATAAATAAATCATTAATCGTTCGACGTACTTGTTGTATGCTTTTATTTCAATAATTAGAAATAATTTGCATAAAATTCACAAGAACGATCGTTGTTTACGTTATCATAACAATATTTCATTAAACGATATAATATAATTATTATTTTAATTTAAATGGCGCAATTATAATTATTTATTTATTCATTATAAGTGTGCATACGGTTTAGTATGGTATAATTTTGAGCGTTATTTAAATTATGGCAGCACTAGTTGTTGCCTGCGATGCTACCCGGTTGAATTCCGGTTTTCCATTTGGATTTTCTTTGAACTGTTTGTCTCGGTTCATCACTAGGCAGCTTAGCCTAGTGATGAACCGAGACAGTCAGAAAAAGTCCAGTAGTGAGGTATTGAGTTGAGACTAGATTCGGTATCAAGAATAGTCAATTGATAGTAAGGATTGAAAAAATATTCAAAATTGGTAACTACCTAAATATTTTTTTTCATACATTAGAAATTGAAATTCTGAAAAAAAACTATTTCAAATAAAGCATTTTAAAAGTTGAACTAAAAAAGAAAAACACACTTCTATTTTCTCGTTACATAGTTTTTTATTTATTATTGCATAGATTGAGATGTATGAAATTGTAGATAATGAGCAGTCAATTAAAATCGTGATAGCAATTTTTTCACCCAACTTTACAAAACTTATGTCTCGCAAACAAAATGCTGTGAACTGGCCGCTTTTTGCTTGGACGCCCACTTATTGTAAATTGTTAAAAAAAAAATAACAGAGCTCACTAGCTGAATATTATGTGGATGTGTGCACGTGTGGAATAAACAGTTAATTTTAGAATTGAAGAAACAGTTAAAAAACAAGATTAGTAAAAAAACTTACACACAGTAACACCGTTAGAACATAACGGATTGTTTTTAATTTTTTTGCGAGTGTACTAAAATACTTATTTACTGTGGAACCAGTCTCATTAAATATACTTACCTAAGTAACGTTTACTATCATGGTCGGCGGTTCTAAAATAATGATGTTAGTAATTATTTTATCATCATCAATGACTTTTGTCGAAATCAACTGGAATTGTCTAAAACCTATTCATAAAATGCTAAATTTTACTTTTATACTTTTAAACCGTGTGCACACACTGTATCTAATTTTGATTAATGTTATCAATTTATTGTTATCCATTATCTGTTTTATATGTACCAATAATTGTTTATAATATTCTGCGTGGGTACTCGTTTTTATTTCTCGTCATATTTAAAAATAAAACTTTTTTCATTCCATTTAAGATCATCATTCTCGTGTGGAGTCATTAAATTCGGACATCATTTTTAAAGTAGGTAACCTATTGTAAGTTATTTGTGACGTGATACTATTAAAAAAGTTTCACAAACTAGAAGCTAAAGTCCATGGGGTTCTCCAAACTTATCACCGTGCAATAGAGGAATAAAATTCAGCCAGTAGTCAGAATTAGTTATTCACGACTGTTGGAAAGTTTTGTTTAAGTTTTGTTTTTTTTTCTTAGAGCTGTAAATACTATTGCAGAAATAAATAAAAGCGATTTTTCATCAATTTTACATAACTTTTGTTCAGAAAGCGTGTAACGTTTACGGTCTCAGGAGGCTAGTGGGTGTACTGCTTTGTGTAGACGCTAACTGATTTTCCCGAGTCGATAAGTTTGGTGAGACCTTCAACGACCCTCGCAAAATATTAATTACTAAATTAATCTATGTGGCCATAACATTGAATGTACCTGTTTATTTACTTTTTAAATTTTATTTTTTACATTTGCAACGACACATTGTCCTAGTCAGATTGATTGTTTTTTTTTTTTATTTCGTATATCACAATGCTTTAACATTTGTATTAGCTCGCTAATAGGTACTTCTAGAGACTTACTTTTTATTTATTTTTTGTTATTATAAATTCACATTCAAATTGCGCCGCCTGTTAGTACTTTTAACTTGTTATGTTGTTAATTTTTATTTAATGTTAGAATAAGTTGCATAGTTATGATGTCAAGAGTGTCGACATAAGCTTAAATAACAATAATTTCGATATTTATTTATTACTATGTTTAAACTTTAACGCATAAGGCCTATAGCATACATCTGACGAGGCACAGCGTAATGTGTTTTCATTGCAATAACAATAATCTATTTAACTGTTGTGTTGGCACAATATCGTGTGATGGTTCCTGGCCGGACCACGGTACGGAACAAAATTTTTACGCTGGCACAAATTCATTATTTTAATTGTGCCTATTTGTGCCACTAATGCCAGGAATTTGTGCCTTCTGGTTTTGGAGTTATGAGAGTACGATTGTGGTCGGGCTGGGAATCCTGGTTCCTGGCCCGACCACGGTACAGATGTTACGGAACCGAGTTTTTTCTTTTGCACAAATTCACTATTTTAATTGTGCCAATTAGTGCCACCAATCCCAGGAATGTGTGCCTTACCCCTTGGCCACAGTCTCGGCGGCGGCGGTAGCGGCGGCGGCAGCGGCAAAAACAAATGGTAGACAACATACGAAGTTGGCCACAGCTATCAGTAACTACCCAACTAGAGCACGACTGCGGGGGGGCGGGGGGGCGGGGGGCAGTAGGTGCATGCACATATTTTGTACGTCAGGGTTGCTTATTCTTTTTTTGAATTAAGTTACCTATTATTAAATAAAAACTTAACTCTTACATAGTATTTATACTATGTATAAATTTAAACCTTAATAAAACTGTATCTATAAGTACCATAAGTTATATTTAAAAGTAACAAGCTGTTCCTCGCGGTTTCACTCGCGTGATTTTAAGAACTCCCCGGGTAGGTACTATGCACATATTGAGATAAAAACTATCCTATCTCGCAAGTTTGACCAAATTACATACAGTGTAAAAAAAAACATTTAAGATCGATTTAGTAGTAGTATAATATAGGGGATTAGCTGTGCCCTGCGGTTTCACCCGCGGTAATTTAGGAGTTCCCGCGGCCATTACGGGATAAAAAGTACCACCAATTGGCACATTGGCAATTAGTGCCACCAATCCCAGGAATGTGTGCTTTACCCCTTGACCACGAAGTTATCAGCGGCGCGAGCTGTGGCCAACTTCTTATATTGTCTACCATTTGTTTTTGCTGCTGCCGTATTAAGATTATGTCGATAGGAAATAAATGTCAAGTCTCTGCTTCCCTGCTAATATTATAAATGCGAAAGTAGCTGTCTGTCTGTCTGTTACGCTTTCACGCCTAGACGGTTCAACCGATCATCATGAATTTTTGCATACACGTTGTCAGGGGTACAGAAGACATAGGGTACTTTTTATCCCGTAATGGCCGCGGGAACTCCTAAATTACCGCGGGTGAAACCGCAGGGCACAGCTAATCCCCTATATTATACTACTACTAAATCGATCTTAAATGTTTTTTTTTTACACTGTATGTAATTTGGTCAAACTTGCGAGATAGGATAGTTTTTATCTCAATATGTGCATAGTACCTACCCGGGGAGTTCTTAAAATCACGCGAGTGAAACCGCGAGGAACAGCTTGTTACTTTTAAATATAACTTATGGTACTTATAGATACAGTTTTATTAAGGTTTAAATTTATACATAGTATAAATACTATGTAAGAGTTAAGTTTTTATTTAATAATAGGTAACTTAATTCAAAAAAAGAATAAGCAACCCTGACGTACAAAATATGTGCATGCACCTACTGCCCCCCGCCCCCCCGCAGTCGTGCTCTAGTTGGGTAGTTACTGATAGCTGTGGCCAACTTCGTATGTTGTCTACCATTTGTTTTTGCCGCTGCCGCCGCCGCTACCGCCGCCGCCGAGACTGTGGCCAAGGGGTAAGGCACACATTCCTGGGATTGGTGGCACTAATTGGCACAATTAAAATAGTGAATTTGTGCAAAAGAAAAAACTCGGTTCCGTAACATCTGTACCGTGGTCGGGCCAGGAACCAGGATTCCCAGCCCGACCACAATCGTACTCTCATAACTCCAAAACCAGAAGGCACAAATTCCTGGCATTAGTGGCACAAATAGGCACAATTAAAATAATGAATTTGTGCCAGCGTAAAAATTTTGTTCCGTACCGTGGTCCGGCCAGGAACCATCACACACAATATCGAGGATTAATTAAAACTAATACTAGTCGCTTACTTTACTTTCCATGCACTCGAGGAATATGTGCGCTGGGCCTCCAGCGCGTCGTAGGGTATTGGCACTCTATCGCCGTGCAGAGTGTTTGTTCATTTGTAAGGTCACGACTCACGAGAGACAAAATGGCTTCTGACGAGGAAATTGTTACAACCTGGTTATTGGGATTAAACCCGATAAAAGTCGGTCATTTTTGTTTTTAAACCCGGGTTTAAAACCCGAAAATGGCAGGGTTTTATCAGGTTCAATCCCAATAACCGGGTTTATTGCCCATCTATTGTTACAATACAATGTCTTGAATGCGTTGAACGCACCCTCCACAAGAGGTACTCCCAACACTTGACATCATCAACATCTTTTATGGCGATAAATTTTTTGATTTTTGAATAAAGAACAGCTGCGGTGTGCCCTCATCGGAATCCATTTCCTTTGCTACAGTGTTTTCTATTAGCGACGCGATAGAAAGTCTTCAGTGTGGCAATACTATACGATAGATATGTAGACCTTTACTTTGATTCATTGTAACGAACAACATTCTTTGTCCATAGCTTACGTTCCTTGAACACAATCACAAACGCTGAAAATAACTTGTTATTCGGTATGCCATAAGACACGTTGTCTATGTATTTTTCCTTTGTGCACGTGTGGTAAACAACTTTGGCGCGTTATTCTAACAAGGGAATCAATGTAACAACCTTGCTTCCTCCTACGGCGCGTGACGTAATATAGTAATTACCCTTCGAGTCTACGAATTCTTGATTCAATTTGTACGACATGCTTAAAATTTTGAATCATAATTAACTACATACATGGTGTATTAATATAAGTTATGCATATTATTGCCATTTTTAAGGCAATAGCAATATTATTACTATATATTTTAATAACGTAATATGCAATGTATTTCGATGAGTGCAAATATGATTAAGAAATTTAATTTAATAATAAATGCTTATAATGTTTTAGTTTATAATTTTTCGATAATTTTTTTTTTTACTTGTGCAGGATAATTCTATATTTTTCACTAATGGTTGTTGTTTATATATATTATAATATATTTTCTTATGTACCAGTATAAAACTACGCTTTATTTTTTCCAATCCTTTCCCACATAATTCTTCCCTGTGGTCTGGTAGTTAAATAAATGGTTGGGGAAGGATAGAGACCCGAACGTCACCTTAACAGAGTGGATGTAGTCAATGCGACGCCACACTTGTGGGTGAGTTTTGTCTTTTCGTACCATTTCATTCTATCGCTCTGTCCTTCCCTGTTCATTTAAACAAAAAAAAAACAATCGCTTCAAATTCTAGTGCTCTAGAAAATTATGTGGGAAGGACAGAGATGCACAAAAAAATAACATGTAAATAAACATAGAAATTACTCTTTCAGGTTACCACTATCCAGAATACGTTCTACCTCAACCGAAACCAGTGTTAGTAGACACGTACAAACCACCAGTCATAATAACGGATCTAGATCTGAGTAAACGCGTCGCAGCTCTCGAAGACTGGGCGATCAACGTGGACAATCGGATTAAGTTCTTCGATCAGAAACTTTCCAAATTCGACAGCTTGGAAACACAAATAGAACAGTACTCCTTCAAACATTTGCAACAGAACTTGATACAAATTTTGAACGTCGACAATAACAGTGAGGCTCTGGCGGCAAAATTAAAAGGTAATTTCGACAAACACTATCTAACCAAAGCACAAATGCAAGCGATGAGCCAAGAGATACACGAGAGGTTAATTAACTCTTGGAAACCGGAAATGGACGAGGATCTTATAAGGAATATAGTCCAAGAGTACTTGTCGGTATACGAACGTCAACAGATGGAGACGCTTGTGTTGAAGATCAAAGAGTACGTCAAAGAAGTGGAGGTGGGACCCGCGGGGGCAGGGCTTGACGTCGAGGCAGTGAAGAGAATAGTTGCCGGCATGTTGGACATTTACGACGCTGATAAAACGGGCCTCGTGGATTATGCTCTGGAGTCGGCAGGTAAGAGAACTGTCTGCACTCTCCACCTTATTTATTGTATTCAAGTTTAACGCTCACAAGTTTATATATGGACAAAGATAAGCAATAGTGTGTTAACCCACATTGGCGAAATTTTGAATAAATCGTGTTTTCAAATCATATCGTCATTTTGTTTCAGCATTTTTTTATGTTCAAATGTTTTTGGTATTTAAACAATGTAATAAGGTAAAAACATATTTAAAAAACGCTCTATAACTCTCAATAAAGCGTTTTGATTCTATAACTTAATATTGTGGGTTAACATGTTATTGCTTATCTGCGTCCATATATTCTTCATTTTCTAGCGCGATGTGCAAGACACGGAACATCTTGAGGGCTTGTCGATATCATCCAACTTGAGTAGCGTTTGTAGTCGTAAATATACAATCCCGAATTGCACGTTGCAGGCGGTCAAGTGGTGTCGACGAAGTGCACGGAGCTGTACCAGATCAAGACGAAGCAGTACTCGGTGCTGGGGCTGCCCGTGTGGTGGGTGTACACGTCGCCGCGGTACGCGCTCACGCCGGGCGCCATGCCCGCCGAGTGCTGGGCCTTCCAGGGCTTCCCCGGATACTTGGGTGAGAGGGGACCCCCCGCCTGATCCTACTAATATTATAAACGAGAAAGTTTGTAAGAATGTATGGATGGAATTGATGTTTGTTACTCTTTCATGCAAAAACTACTGAATGGATTTAAATGAAATTTTACAATAATATAGCTTATACATCAGATTAACACATAGGGTACTTTTTATCCTAGAATTCCCGCGGGAACTATGAAATTAACGCGGGTGAAACCGCGGGGCACAACTAGTACATAAATAATCATCGTCTTCTTTTTAATATGTCGCAGTCAAAGGTCAAATCACTTATTGCTAGCCGCTTCCAACGGCGTTCATTTCGGAATTCCCGCGGAAATTCCGAGAGAAAGAGTACCCTATGCCCTTTTCTGTACTCCTGATTAGTAAAAACGTCTCACGCCTTAACTACGCCAGTGAAATTTGCATACTCTATGGTGATCGGTTGATTAGTTGAGGCGTAAAAGCGTATCAAACAAACGCACATTCGTATTTATATAATAAGGATTACATAATATTATACTGTCTAAAGTAAATTCAATTATTTTTGTTCAAAGTTGGTTGTTCATAGCGACTAGCGCTAATTTCATACAGATAAGGGTCTATTATGTCCACTCAATATAAATCTATGTAAAACACAGGCTTAATATCCACTCAATATAAATCTAAAAACACAGACGTTGTCCCACAGTGGTGCGCACGTACGCAGTGATCGAGGTGACCGGCTTCTCGCTGGAGCACATGTCGCGGCTGCTGGCCGTCGACGGCAAGATCGAGTCCGCCCCCAAAAACTTCTCCGTTTATGTAAGTTGTTGTCTATCGCCGCAATGTTGCGTTGAAAAGATCGCCTCTAGCAATGAGGCAATTGCACTTTTGCACATTGATTTGAATTTGTTTGTTACCTCGTACCTGTATATTACATACAACGTGTTAATGAATTAACTGAAAACTAGAAAGTAGTTTGCTCAGAATCAACTAGCGAATTGATCGCACTATGTTTTAATATAGGTTATATTTTTCATTTTTAATAGCCCATGTCCTAATTATAATACAATATTTGGCGCGTACGCCGCCCGCAGCAAAAAAAATTCGAACCGGTAGGCGCGGGCGTAGCGCTTGGAATTACGTCGATAGGTCACCTCCAAACTAATGTTGAATAACTTTTAAAGTACAAATTTTTTCGACATAAAATATATTTTAATCATATTATTGTTTATTTTTAAAAAGATGTCGAAGTCTGTTTTAATAATTTATATACAGATGGCCCATGTATCGTGGTTCAACATATTTTCATAACGTAGAGGGCATCGTAATAACACGTTTAAAGAAACACATTATTTCACAAAAGCTTAGAAGTTATGTTATTTTTGGTAGTTTTTGAATTCCCTTTACTCGTTTCACATAAACTACTTTAGTTTCAAAACAATTCCAATAAATCACGTAAAAAAGCACCATAAATATGATCAGACAGTTAAACAAGTTTATTTATCCATTGCGTGTTATTTTTATTCATTACTTCATAGTAGTCATACACATAGATTAGATCTAAACGAAAAATCACGACAGTCGGACCCGAAATAAAAACGATCGTGAACCAATAAGTTGTGATAATATACATTATGTAAAGGTGTGGTAAAGGTGAACTGTTGTATACCTCTCTCCTTCCTCTCAATCGAAATTGTACATAGAAACAATCTCTTGACTATTTCCGTTTTAAACTTTTAAATGCTCTAAGAGCCTTACTAGGAATAAGGTTCGTTGATGATAATTGACGTTTTATCGCTACAGGGCCTCCATGGTGAATTGGACCCTGAGCCACATTTGTTCGGTGACTACATGTACGACGCAAACGGCACCTCCATACAATACTTTCCTGTGAAACATCCGAAGACCACCGATATAGGCGGCGTGCAGTACCCGGTCGCCTACGACACCATAGAGCTGAGAGTCGAGAGCAACCACGGCAACCCCACCTACACCTGCGTATACAGGTTCAGGGTGCACGGCAACCCTCTCTCGGACATACGACGAGCCACCGAAGACAGCATGCATGAAAACGAGACGTAACTATATTGACGCCTGACGATTTTAAATTTTGAATTTTGTATCTGATATGTTTTTGTTTTTAATTAAAAGGACAAGGAATTCGAATAGGTATGTATTGTGATTTCGTTTTTAATATGTTTTTATATCAGTGTGTTTAGATGGATGAGTGTGATGGTAATTTAATTGATAAGTTGTATGAAAAATTAGAAATTAAGTCTCGAAAAATAGAATGAAAATTGTGTTCATTGTATTGGATAGAACATTCCTAGAGTGTTGAAATTGTTTATGAGGTTTTTAGTGTGTAATGAATCCGCCAACTGGATGTGTGTCGTTTCATTCTAAATTTTATAGTAATAAAGGTCCAAAAGTACAAAATCTACGTTAAATTCTGCGACTTAGATCATGTGCTTATTTTTTATCACCATTTAGTTTTAGATCATTTTATGTTGAATTTTTTTAAGCCGAAAATACCTATATTATATTTTAATAATAATGTCATACAATGTTAAGCAAGCTTTTACTGTTATATATATATTTTTTTATATTAGAGTAACTTTAATTTTATTTTCAGTTTAAAACAATCTGAACTAAGAATTTAAGATATTTTTAACTTAAAAAAATAGGTTTAATGAAGGAGCTAGTCCCGATTACATGTTTTCAATTTTATGTTGAGTTAGCCTAAGTGTTTTTAATTGCAAACTAATGTCACAAAGCAATCTTAATATATTGAATATTTTGTTATAACTACCTATGTATAGTTGTAAAAACGTTCCCATCGTCTTTACTAAAAATGAAGAAACTTGGGTCTTTTAAAAATGTGTTCAAATCACCACACGTTTTACTATTTATTTTATCGGAAAATTGAAAAAAATTGAAGAAAAGTTTGTGATGATGGAAAAAATAATGTACAGAAATTTCTCATTTAGAAATCGAAAACTCAGAAAACGAATTTTTCACTTACAATACGTATACATACATAGCATGTTATAACTGGAATAAGCGTTTTCTGAGATTATAAAATAAGATTTTGTTGTGAAAATCACTCGGATGAAAATCTCGACTAATATGTATGACAATACGCTACTAGATTTAATCACTAAGGTTGTGTTTTCCCCACCAGTATCATTTACACAGTTCTAATAATAACGGACCCATCCAAGATCATCTCTTGTCTTTGGTAAGTTCAGAAATATTGTAGTTTGAAGAAATTAATTTTATACTGCCTATATACAGTACAATACAGTGGATAGTCGTTTGAATACACAAATTGTAAATTAAAATAATTTTTCTCAATGAGGTGTTACATGTTTTACCCTATGTATTACCCTACGGCTATTTCAAGTCCGTTTTATAAAAGTCATAAGTTATAATATACATTTCATAATAGCCTTATTAAACCATAAAAACATAAATTGTACAGTTATGAACTGGAAAACTTTAAAAATATAAGTATGCGCAAAAGAAAAAGAATTATGGTGTATATGTAGTATATTGTGGTAAGCTTTTCAATTTCCGTTCCGTCAGTACTTTTGAAATAACGATTATTATTATCAAATCGGTTTCGTATGCCCGTCTAGTCTGTCGCGTCACAGCTAAATGTGTCGGTGACGGATTGTCGCATCACACATGCCATTGACGCAGTGATACATCACGAATGATCACGATAAAACCTTGAAGGACAGGCGTGCTTTGGAGTTTAGATATTGGCTTGAATATATTTTAAAATTACGTTTTAAATGAAGACTTAGTTCATAGAACGTTTTATAATATAACTATAATGTAATCCGAATAATTCCGAGTGATCCGAATTATTAGTTACCATTACAGCATCTTTTTATAGATTCAATGTTCTTATATTATACTAGTTGTGCCCTGCGGTTTCACTCGCGTTAATTTTAGAGTTCCCGCGGGAATTCCGGGATAAAAAGTACCCTATGTGTTAATCTGATGTATAAGCTATATTATTGTAAAGTTTCATTTAAATCCATCCAGTAGTTTTTTGCGTGAAAGAGTAACAAACATCCATCCATCCATCCATCCATACATTCTTACAAATTTTCGCGTTTATAATATTAGTAGGATGTGTATGCCGTGTATTTATGCGTCTTTCTAGTTCAAAAATGTAATATTTTTCGAATTTCGGCCACTTAATTAAACAAAAAGGAAACACTTTTAAAAAGGATATGCGACCCATCTTTGAATACTTTGGTCTATGATCATCGTCCTAATTATTTGCTCTCTGTGCTATCCAAAGTTTGACTGGTAGAAGGTGCCATTGACTTTGTCAACTACCGTGGTTTTAACTTTCAGTGACGGTAATAGCCTCGGGACTTATCGAGTGACCTGCTATATGTACTAGAATAATTTAAATCAGACTAAAACTTGCCAATTGTATTCTTTATTTAATTTTGTTGTTTTGATTGCATATTCGTGTTTTGATAAGATCTTGTGTAAATTATATTGGGTGTAATAATTTGTTATGTCTTTAAAAACTGGCATTCGAAGATTAGTTATTTCAGTGATTAATGAAGTAGGTATTTATAGTTACATAGGTAAATTAATTAATGTTTATATGGAGTATCGCATACCTCAACGTGGATCGCTCGAGAATTTTAATAACAACATCTCTACAAGGTGTGCATCTAATTGATCTGTAACATTATTTTTAACTCATATATTAGGTATTGAAAGATTATTATTAATAAAAACTTATATGAGAAGTGCCTGTATGTACTTTGCTAACTGATACACAAGTTGTACAAACAATTCTTAAATCATAACACAAATGAGGACGTCCTTTAGTTTTCTATGTACTTTTTTTATAAATAACGACTACTTTTGCATCTCTTTATTTATTGTAGAAAATATTACGGTTTTACTAACTCTAGTGTATATTTCATTTGTAATTTAATTATAGACGTTCAGAAAATAAAGATAAATTTAAAAGTGTGACCATTTGTCTTAATTCAATGACTAGTGTTTTCCTGCGTGGGTTTTCATTGCCGGATGTTACGCATAAGTAGTTGTAAAAGTACCTACATGTTCTTGTTCATACGACGCATTTTACCGTCTTATGAGTTTAATTTTGTAAGACCCTTTAAGTGCAGGCGTACTGGACCTTTGTGCTAAAACTCAAGATTCAGTACTTTTTGTTAGATTAGTTGTCAGTTTATTTTATCAAATAGATAAACTTGCAAAAGTGATACCTACCTATATAAATGTTTTAACCTTTTTTTTGATGAAAAACGAGTTATACGATTTTATGAGATCTACGTGATTTAAAAAAAAAAATCAATGCCTATTACAATCATTGTCTTTGTTATTTGTACCTACGTGACTTTAGTACTTAAATGGACACGAACTGCACGGTTCTTTAATAAACAATATTATGTATATTATGCTCTGCCACTAATGTATCAGACTAAAAGATATTTTTACGATTGAGAATCTACATTCAATTCGGGTGGGCTATAACCACCCGACAAGTTTCTGTGCTATAGGTGGAGACTTGTACCGTGTTATTTTTCAATTAGAATTTAGTAAATTCGTTATTTTTATTAGTTCTATTTAGTGACGATTTACCAGCAGATTTTAGGGGCGACAAGAAAACTATTTCCGAGCAAACAAACCATATCGTCCAATCGTTGGGTTGTGAAAAAAAAATATCTAGAAAGTAGGAACTGACACATAGCAAAAATCAGTAATGGATCATGGACCAATTTTAACGTAAAGGCGCGTTCCCACTATGTCGTGAAGACAGATAATCGTGTAGTAGTGTCGTCACTCGTCAGTAGTGGCTTATTAAAAGGACGACATGACTAACTGTCGTCTATGACTTTTTTGCGGTAAAGACAGAATAAATATTGTCATGAACAGTGAGAACGACTAGCACGACAGTCGTAAAACGAAAAAAAATCGTCACAACTAAATAGTGACGGTAAATCATTTGTGTCGTTGCGACTATCTATCGCGGCCACGATAAAAATTGTTGACGACAAACAGTCGTTATAATGGGAACAGCTAGAGAACAGTCGTCTAACGATAAATTAACCGTCACAACATAGTGGGAACGCGCCCTAAATATATCAATGGCCGTGTCTTGCCTCAAGTAGTATTCGCTAGTTTGTCCGTCTTGAGTTGAGACGCTCCATCTTGCGCGCGCAAGACTATTTATAGACGTAACATAATTTCTGTGCGTGGGTCAATGTCAATGTATTTACCACCCGCAGCGAAACCCTACTGGGGGGTAACATATACAGGGCGTATTTATGCTTCGATTTATTATAGTAGAGAAGTTATAAAGCAATAATAGGCAAGTTAAAAGTTTTCAAATTTTTTTCTGTATTTTCTTTTTTTATAATTTATAAATGAACTAGTAAGAAAGTAGTCTTATCCGTTTCAGCACATACAATCATCATTCATGAGATTACAAAAGATCCTTTGGCGAGTGCAGTACCGAGGCCGGCGGTCGAGGCGCGCCCGCGGCGCCGCGCTCCGTCTGCCGTCACTATTACAATAATTTAATTACATATAATATCTTACGTATAATTAAATTAACTGAGATTATAAGCCTGAGTTGAGCAGCCGACCGCGGGCCGGCCGGGCCGCGGGCTGCGCGACGCAGCACCATCCGAGCTGCTTAGAAGCACTTCCTGTGCACAATAGAAGGACCAGACTCATCGTATTCCTGTTTCGAGATCCACATCTGCTGGAAGGTAGAGAGGGACGCGAGGATCGATCCTCCGATCCATACGGAGTACTTCCTCTCTGGGGGCGCGATGATCTTGATCTTCATCGTGGAAGGAGCCAACGCGGTGATCTCCTTCTGCATGCGGTCGGCGATGCCCGGGTACATAGTGGTGCCGCCGGACAGCACTGTGTTGGCGTACAGGTCCTTACGGATGTCCACGTCGCACTTCATGATGGAGTTGTATGTGGTCTCGTGGATGCCGCAAGCTTCCATACCCAAGAACGAGGGTTGGAAGAGGGCCTCGGGACAACGGAACCTTTCGTTTCCGATGGTGATGACCTGACCGTCGGGCAGTTCGTAGGACTTCTCGAGCGAGCTGCTGGAGGCGGCGGTGGCCATCTCCTGCTCGAAGTCGAGCGCGACGTAGCAGAGCTTCTCCTTGATGTCGCGCACGATCTCCCGCTCGGCGGTGGTGGTGAACGAGTAGCCGCGCTCTGTGAGGATCTTCATCAGGTAGTCGGTGAGGTCGCGCCCGGCCAGGTCCAGACGCAGGATGGCGTGTGGCAGCGCGTACCCCTCGTAGATGGGCACCGTGTGCGAGACGCCGTCGCCGGAGTCGAGCACGATGCCGGTGGTACGCCCGGAGGCGTACAGCGACAGCACGGCCTGAATGGCGACGTACATGGCGGGTGTGTTGAATGTCTCGAACATGATTTGGGTCATCTTCTCTCTGAAAAGGGACGGGACACACTGTTAGTACGGGTCGATGCGAGTCCCCAGTGGGCGCGTCGACAACAGAAGAGTTGAAGCTACGGTACGATGGGCAGAGACGCACCTGTTGGCTTTGGGGTTGAGGGGAGCCTCAGTGAGCAGCACGGGGTGCTCCTCGGGCGCGACACGCAGCTCGTTGTAGAAGGTGTGGTGCCAGATCTTCTCCATGTCATCCCAGTTGGTGACGATACCGTGTTCGATGGGGTACTTGAGGGTGAGGATGCCTCTCTTGCTCTGGGCCTCGTCGCCGACGTACGAGTCCTTCTGCCCCATGCCGACCATGACGCCCTGGTGGCGCGGCCGGCCCACGATCGAGGGGAACACGGCGCGGGGCGCGTCGTCGCCCGCGAATCCGGCCTTGCACATACCGGAGCCATTGTCCACTACCAGTGCGGCTACTTCTTCGTCGCACATTGTGAATTAATCTGTAAAAAAACATGGGGTTAAGTAATCTATTTAGAAAAAAAAACTTAATCTACCTACCTACCTAATTGTACAAAAAAAAAACATACGCGTCGAATTGCGAACCTCCTCCTTTTTGGGAAGTCGGTTAAAAATATTTTGCATTACCCCACAAAAGATACTAAAAACTATTTAGTATATTATGTATTTCTCGCTTTGTACACCGTGAGCAAGAAGGTATGCGGTCATGTCTATAAATTGCTAAATATATTGTAGGTTGGATGCCTATTGTGCACAACCATTTACAGACACGCTAAGTGGGCGACAGCAGCAGCTCGTGGCCAAATAAGGCCGGGTCTAAGCTAACTCGAGGTATTGCGCGGACGTGGCTCAGGCACTCTATATACGTATGTTAACTTCACATGGAACGGTAAAAGCTGATGGCCAAACCGTTACTTTCACCAAAGATACGAGTTATTGATAATTAAAAAAACCGTTATAATAAATCATTAGTCCCGCGCCCCCCGACCACGCCCTACCGCAACCGGCCTTCCCGGTCGGCAACCCCTCGTGCCGGTATTATGCCCTAAATACTGAAGCAAAAGATCGTGTCACAGATCGCCGCACTAATGCACAATTTTCACACCACTCAAATATCACTAAACATCACAAGATAACATTTCTCATTGAACTTACTTATTATTTAAATAGTCCTATGTTAAAAAAATAAATTATTGCTATGCACAGCCTCAGTTCCGCTGTACAACGCCACGACTCAAGCACTTTCTGTGGAATGTCGGCTGGCGAGGGCCGCTTAGTATATAAATGAGCGTGATAGTTGGGGCGCCCCTACCCCCGACCCGCAGTTGCCTCGGGCTTCTCGGCCAATCACAGAAAACGTGAGTTTTCATGCCCATATATGGCACTGCGTGGCGCAGCGCAGAGCCTGTCTGCATGACTCCCCCTCGCTTCCCCGCCCCGCCGGGCCACCCGCCACCACCGCGCTGCGTGCTGATAGCGTAGCGCTGAGTGCTGACTAGCGCCGAGCGCGTCACTTGATAACGAACGTCGACCCATCCCCGCACTTGTATTTTGATATTTCATTTGTCCAGATCCAGACCATATCACCATGGTAACCTTAGGTACTTGATACGTAATAAATATTTTGATCAATTTTATTAGGAAAAAGTAATGTATTTTTTTTTATATTATACCTAACTTAGGTAGCTATCTAGTCTCAATGAACACCGTGTGTGACTCGAAAGATACGTTTTGGCAAAGTTCCAAAAAATTCTTAAAGTATGCAACTTTCCAAAGGGAAGCTATCTCTTATCTCAACGGACGTTTGTAAGTTTACGGTTGGAAGATTATAAATAGAACAGATACTCGTAGCACGTCGTAGCACTATCGTAGGAACTCGTAACTGCGTACTGCGTTTCGCTACTTTTTGTGCGCTACGTGAACATTACCAGACTACAATAGGCAGGTACGGAGAATAATAAAAATCGACTTACCGGATTCCAACAACAAGGGACAGAGTAGATTAAAATATAGCAATCGCTGCGATCTGTGCGTGTGAAATGCCGGCCGGTTTCTGTCGCAGTAACTCGCTTGGTGGAGGTCAATACGCCTCACTACGCCGGCGCGAATTACGATAATCGACTCGTCCGTCAGACCTCTATAAGCTTTGCAATTTATAATGTTTAAATTTATTATTACCTATTTCTCTTCTAAATCAAAACGACCCTACAAAATGCGTCCACTGACGCCTACGATGGACATATTATTATATCAAGCAATCATTAGTAATTTAAATTTGGAATTATTTATTTTTCCATACCATAGACGAAATAAAAAAACCATAGACAAAATAACTCGCTCGTCGTCCTCTCATGGCAGGCGACGGTCTCGCCATATATGGGCATAGGACTGTGATTGGTTCTTGAAGCAAGGGAGACGGCTACTATCTGTACAGTACGCACACAGAAGGCCAATATTTGTATGTGTTACGAAACGATTCATTCAATTCTTCTGTGGGGACATTGCAATGTATGTAGACTTGCAGACTCAATAGTCACAGGGTTTGAAATCGAATTCTGTTTGGTCGTGTCTAGTTTTATAATATACTGCATGCCTCTTACCTTAGAGTAGATATTTTGTAATTATTCTACTTAATTGAATCGTCATCAGATTTCACATTCCAAACCACAGCTATGTGCAAAACACCTTGTTAGAATACCAAAACAAAATATGTCATATAGGTATAGATACCTAATACTTATCATATACCTAATCACCATTTGATTTGGATTTATTGACTTGTTATTGACTTGCATAAGAGTAGGTGAGCCGATGTTGATACCGGACGACACAGCATATTTTGAAGTTTATAGTTGAAGACAAGGGTCACCATAATAGCTCTAATACAATTTTTTTATAAAATTGTTACATAGTTTCATGTCTTTTTTTTTAATTGTTAATTCGTAAAAGATACCATTGGGCTAGTAGGTATGTAAAAACATATTAACGAATATAATTTTAAAATTTTAAATAATTTAAAGCAAATAGTTTGCCACAGAGAAGTGTACTAGTATATTACCACAGAATTTCTAATCTATATATATAAAATCCTTTGTCCTGAATGACTGATGGATCAACGCACAGCTTAAACCGCTCATCAGTCATCGTAGAGACCTGAAACCTGGAGGGTGTGTTCTTTGTATGACGTAGACATCCGATAAGAATGGATTTTTGAAAGTTCAACCTTTAAGGGGATGAAAGGGGTTGAAAAGTTTGTATGGAACAATTACGTGGGAACTTCGAAATTATCGCGGGTAAAACCGCGCGGGACAGCTAGTATAGTAAGAGTAGAATCCGCGATTCTGTACATTGAATATTTTTAACAAAAATTGACAGGGGACGATAAACGAAGAGTAACCAACCACAAAAAAGGGTTTTTAAAAAAAAATTCTGTCTGTCTGTCTGTTCGCGATAATCTCTGAATCTATATCTGGACGTTTAATCTCTGTTACCTTGTAGTGGTTGTGGGAGTCTGGGACCCTTGATCGGAGTTGTAAAAAATACGAATTTGCTCTGAGTAAGGGTGATAATAAAAAAAAATGTCCCATTTAAAACAAAGCCGGAACCAATGTGGAGTAATAAAAAAATTGTGTATCTGGGTATTATCGAAAGTTGAACAAGTAGAAACTCAATTGAATAATTTAACCACATATGAAAATTTAAATTAACATACCTACTTATAGTATGGTACTTTCACAAATAATGCCAAGTTACCTAATTTCATATGAAATCTTATATGTATAATATCCAAGTTGCTAGATGTTGAGTGTGATAGTAATAATATGAAAGTAATTTTAATATTTAGCTAAGAAACAAACAAATTTCCTTTAATCTCATAGACTTCATCTACTAAACTACATAATATAAACTATTAACATATTAGTATTTCGGAGATCCCGCGGCAATTCCAGGACAAAAAGTACCTACCCTATGACCTATGTGTAACTGTGATGTTTACATATTAGCTATATTATTTTATAGTTTCATTAAAATCCATTCCTTAGTTTTTGCGTGAAAGAGTAGCAAATATCTATATTATATCCATGCATACAAACTTTCGCGTTTATAATATTACTAGCTGACCCCCGCGGTTTCACCCGCGGTAATTTCGGAGTTCCCGTGAAAATTCCAGGATAAAAAGTACTTTACGTCACTCAGGATACGGTAGTATCTCTAAGTAGTTTGTGCTCAGGATCACTGTAGCTTCCTATAAGAAAAATAATGTTCAAAATCGGTTCTGTAGATCCAGAGATTACCCCTACAAAAGTCAAAAAGTCGAAAGTAAAAAATCATTCATTCAAATTCAAATTGGGTGGCTCTTTTTGACGTCAATAAAGTTACCTTTATTATGACAGCACCCAAAAATATCCACCCTTCACAGCTTCCTAACAACAACCTCACAAACACACGAACTCCCAAACTCTGGAGTTCCCGCGGGAATACCGCGATAAAAAGTACCCTATTTCACTTAGGATCACTGTAGCTTCCTATACTAATTGAAAGAATTTTCAAAATCCGTTTTGTAGATCCAGAGAAAGCTGTTACCCCGTGGTTTTACCCGCGTGAAATTTGGAGTTCCCGCGGGAATTCCGGATGAAAAAGTACCCTATGACACTCAGGATCACTGTCACGAACTCATGAGCAAGAAGAGCTTTGGCTATAAGTTCTTCTCGGTTAAGTTCAATCAGCCTCGAAATAAAATATTGTACCTCAATGATATTTGGACGCAGATAAGCAATAACATGTTAACCCACAAAATTAAGTTATTGATACAGAACGCTTTATTGAGAGTTAGAGAACGTTTTTTAATTATGTGTTTACATTATTACATTGTTTAAATATGTAACAAAATGTTGAACATAAAAAAATTTTGACATAATATGGCGCTATAATTTTAAAACACGATTTACTCAAAATACCTCCAGTGTGGGTTAACATACTATTGCTTATCTATGTCCATTTATTATATAGAATGTTTTTGTTGTACCTATTATGAATATCGATTTCGATATATTTTGTATTTGTATCAATTAGTGCCACTCCATGATGACAATATTGTTTGCAACTGTTTTTCTTATAGCACAGATAATATAAACCGATGCTAAAGAATATAATATTATCAAGGATTCATGTCTTGGTCTATTTGTAATTTCGTGCCGACATTTTTATGGTAAAAATTATTTCAATGAGTCACCGCGTGTTATTGTCATGAGTGCGTATTAAATACTATATTTACCTACAACTATATGGAATCCTATACCTATACCTACCTACCTACTACTAGCCAAAGTGCCTAGCTGTGATGACTCAGATACTCAAACAATAAACATAATTATTATATGTTGTTTTTCGCTTCCTGATAGTATTTGTCATTTTCTTAGTACCTATATAAGACAACAGAAAATGTTCGCTCACACTATTTTGCTGATTTATGAAATTCAACTTTATTAAGCTTCTGCTGCAGAATTGCAGAAGGCAAGTTCTTCGAACAGGTTTCTCTTCATGCGTATTCCTCAGACGAAATTTCGTCTGAGGCGTATTCCAAGAAGTTTAAAAAAAAAAAGCATTCTTGGAGGAAAAGGAATGTAAGTAGGTGAGGAGTGAGGACCTAATTAATTAGATGTAATAAATTTGATAAGATTAATAATAAAACTTTGATCGAGATACTACCTAGACCATAAATTTTTCGCAAAGTAACTTGTTATTAAATAACATGAGTGCTACAGGAAACATGGAAAAGAATCAATTATCTTACAAATTGTTTAAGGAAATACAAAGATGATTGCGATTTGCGACACTGTCGACGAAAATATGTTAAATACCTATTCGGTACGTAATTAAATCGAACAAAATTCTCATGTAGGTACCTAAACTGCTATTAAAATCTGTTCCCAAATTCGTGGTGGCGTAAATTCGTAATGATATCGTGTATTTTCTGTTAAATAATAATAATTAATTGGTCATTCATACCTACGTAACACGTCTAATTGTACTGTCTACCCAGATCTGTAGATGCCTCATACTAAAACGGATAAGAATGACAAAATAGCGTGCTATGGATGACTCAAAAAGGTCAGGGAAATCGCTGGATGCATTAATACAATTTACGTACCTACCTAAAGTGTGTAATCATTAATGCAAGATATGTATAAGGAAAAAAATCACTCTAAAGACCTCCAAATCTAAGTAAAGAGCAAAGTATTTTGTTATGCTCATGTGGAAACTTCACAAATATAAAGTACATACCTAGTCATATTGTAGCCTTAATCCTCAGACGAAATAAAAAATAGTTTGAGCCTTCATCTAGCCAACTTTGGGTATTAGACGTGGTCGAAATCTTAAAAGATTACTCACTGTCAGGCAGTGCGATGGCGAAATAAAGGGAGGTCACCACCATAAAGGAAATCTGATTGTTGTTGTGGATCTAGGCCTTCATGTTTATTGTTAAAGAAGGCAGTGTCACTGCGATCTGTGCAAGAGACGCCTTCGACTGAGCAAGCAAGATGCAGCTTTAAACGTGTTATGGCCCTTTTCTCCTAAATGATGTCTTAAATCTAGTCAAACTAGATTTACTTCATAATTTAATTCAACTCAATTCATTTCGTTTATTTGCTAAAATATGATACATGTAAAGGTGTTATATATTATGTTTTAATAAGGTACTTACATCATATTCTGCCGTTGCTCGGCGTGCAACTTTTCGATACAATTTGGATATAATTTACTAACTTAATTTACGAATAATAATTAATTTATTGTTAGTTATGAACCGTTTATATAGCAATTTAATAGTAACAAATTGCAAATACATCAACTTTTGAATGATTTCATGCACTTCTATCATCAGGCGGTTGAGGTAGGTAAAAGGTTTGTTTAAGTTTATTTTAGGTTGAACTTGTGTCGCTAATGGCTATTAGAATTTTCAGTTTGAGTTGGAACATTGGTTCAGAAATTAAAGACATATTATCTTGTACAACGTGGTAATGAATTAACTGAAAACTAGAAAGTACTATGTTTTAATATAGGTTATATTTTTCATTTTTATTAGCCGATGTCTAAATTATTTAAAATACAATATTTGCCGCGTACGCCGCCCGCGCCCGCAGCAAAAAAATTCGAACCGGTGGGCGCGGGCGTAGCGCTTGGAATTTAGTAGATAAGTCACCTCCAAACTAATGTTGAAAGTATAAATTTTTTCGACATAAAATCTATTTTAAACATATTATTGTTTATTTTTTTTAAATGGAGTGTATCAGGTTTTCAGTTAATTCAAAAACATGTTACATATATATATTATATACCTATATACCTTGGTATACCAATAACAGGAGATATGTCTTTAATGCAAGTCTTCTGTCTTGTTATTATGATCCATAATTATACTCGAATACTCAACCTTTACATTGTTCGTTTCTAAGATATGTCCGGCAGTTATAGTGGCTTGATCAGTGACGCATCTGTGTCGACACATCGATTCGTTGGAGCGACCTATCGATATTGTTTTTCTAATGAGTCATAATGTTAATCGATGAATAAGCTAGTGAATACTTACTTGGACAAGATGGACATCCTAAAAATACACATATCCGGTAATGCAAGTACTTTCCAGTAACACAAGCGAGTATGAGTGTCAATACTCATATTCCTCTCCCTCTATTTTGTGTAGAAATAATATACGCAGCGCGCACGGCGCATATTTGAAAACTGACTCTACGTGACCAAGCGTATTTTTATGAATTAATGATTTTTTTTAGTTAATGTGATATTAAGTCTGTGAAAGCATAAGTAAATAATTAGTAAAAATCTGGAATTCTTTAGACGTTAGTTCACAATTCACACAGCAATAGCGGGAGCAATCGAAGCCGAGTGAGTCACCGAGCCTCGGAGGAAGTGACGATTGACTTGCGAGTCACGACACGATTTGAATTTTAAACGCGTCTCGCATTGTGCTCTGTGAGTTGTGATCATTTCGGATATTGCGTATGAGTACGTACCTACTAATGAATACGGAATATGTTAACTGCTGGTTATTAAGATGAAGTGTTGAATTTAAACATAAGTTGAGCATAGACTGATGGAGGTTTTGAATTATAACGGAAAATGTAAAGATAGAAAACAATTTAAAACTGGTTTAGAACCACAAAATTGAAACAAGCATGATTAAATTGGGTTGGTACAATATGCGTGACAATGGAAGCAGTATAATGTAGGTATCTAGAGGTACAAATCTCTATGCAACACAAAACTGTTTCATATTAAAAATTAACCTGCGGTTTTCGAAATCTTTAGATTAGAAGAGGATATCATACGGTATGGATGTAGGTACAAAAACTATAACTAGCAGAATTGAAAAATGTGACTTGCAGAATTTCATTGCTGTGTAATATGTTTTTGTTGACAGTACTAACTACTATTATTGATTAACGAGTCTGTCTAGCCTCAAGCCTGCAAGTGGTTACTGCACGTAAGAACCATAGAGGCGGGGCGCAGATGGTCAATTCTGCTCTCCGAATACCACCTAAACTGCACCGCCCGTACTCGGTCATCTATAAGGGTCTCCCTTCGGATACATTCGTCTCGACTGCCGGTCGGCGGATGCGAGTACTAGTACCGATATACATAATAATATATGCGGGGTGATCTTTATTGACGTGAAGGTTAATTTCACTAGAGCGTCAATGGGCACCAGAGGGTGCAGTACAATGATGCATTCCGCAGTTTTACGAAGCTTCCATAGTGCGTCAAGCATGTTCGCCGAGGCGACGGTATCAGACTCCTTCGCTATGCTTAGAGCTCGTTTAGCTTACTTTTGGAATAGTTTTCGCAGGTTTGATAACTGCATACTAAATGCTGTCTGTTATACGTTATAGCTAAGTCCTGTGTTTAAGCACTGGCTTGATACCGAAAATAGACAGGGTGCTATTTGGTGCTGCATGCTGTAAAGATTAAAAGTTAAATTATTATTTGTGTTAATTTATATTGGGTTTTTTATAATAATAATAATAATAATTTATTTCGGACCGTGATCCATAGCGTGTTAGTAACAATAGTAACTTATATGCTAGTGTTAGTGTGGTACATTTTTTTTAATTTTTATTTTATGCCTGGAATAAAAAGATTATTATTATTACCATGGACCAAGTAGTTTTATTGGTCCATGTTATTACTAGCTGTTCCCCGCGGATTCACCCGCTTTAGTTTCGAAAACCCCCAGGAATTCTGAGTTAAAGTACTTACCGTAGATATATCCTTTTCTGTAACCCCTCACAACGTGTAGCATTCAAAATTTAATACAGTTTCACCAATCACCCACGTTGATTTCGCAGTTCCCGTGGGAATTCCGGGACAAAAAGTACCTACCCTATGTCCTTTTCTGTACCCCTGACAACGTGTATGCAACATTTCGTGATAATCGGTTGAGCCGCTAAGGTGTGAAAGCGTAACAGACAGACAGACAGTTAGTTCGCATTTATAATAGGTATCTATCTATTGGTAAGGTAGTAGGGATAGTAGGGATTGAGATGGGAATAATGTAGTGTGCAGTGAGCGGAATTGGCCCTCAGAGTGCGACGAGAGCGAAGTGACTCGGCGAGACGGTGGTCGTGTGCGTGGGTGGGAATCGATCGGCGGCGCGTGGCGCTTCGCCCCTCGGCCCTCGCCTGCCCGCGGCCGCGCCCTTGACCCTGCCGTGCCTGCGCCCGCTGCATTGACTAGCCCGGCGCGGCGCGGCGCGGCGCTCGTCTCGCCGCGCCGTATGCAAGGGTGATTCGCGGCCCGCTGGTGTTACCTAGGGCTGCCAACGGATAGACAGAATATGTAGAACATGAATCTTATAATCCAATACGACTTTGACGTTTGCATTAATTTCATTTGACGATGAAATTACGTATATGAAGTATGTAGTAGTACCTACTAAATTCTTATTTAATTTATAAGACTTGAGACTTGAGAGGAAAATCGATTGTTATTATTAAGACGATTCTATATTCATTAACTACTGAGTCTTTCTTTCTATCTTTGCTTTTTTTTGATATACCTATCTATAACTTCCCAATCATCATAACACACTATACCCATACTAAAAAGAAAACCTACTACCACTAACCATATAATAATATAATCTACTACTTAATTTCATACTATGCAATATTATTAAATATTATGCCGTATGGTCGGTCGTCTTCTGTAAGGAACGTCTGACACCCCTGACTAGATGACGTGGCGATGCAGACCGCCGTGCCGGGGTGTGGCAACTGCAATGCGAGTGCTCATTCGGGTTGCGGGGAGCCATGCCATGCCTTTACTGCAAAAATTAAATGTGCTTCCAGACGTTGTAGGTTCTATAACCACCACATCCATCGCATACCTACTTACTTAATTTATTTTTTTCAAAATTTCTTTTCTTTTTTCTCTTAGGTACCTACCTACCTATACCATTATGGTTCATTTCAGAACTCAGATCCAAAATTGGTTTATAGTGGTTTTGTGATTGTACGGGAACAACTTACTGTAGCTTTTCAACATACTGTATAGGACTTCTGTAATAATAAAAAATCTGCTGTGTCCCACATTTTGAATTGTGATCTCGCTGGGATACCTTACGGTTACCTTACGGTGCGGTACCGCACAGTTCTAGCGATAATAACCATGTTTTTGTAGGCTTAACTAAGGCTACAAAAACGTGGCGGTGAAGTATGAAAGTATGAAAAGTAAGTTAACTACACGGACAAATAGAGAGAGACGCGGACAAGATAAGTAGATATAACATTAACAATTTTTAGTACCTGACAAGATTATCGGATTGTTCATGCATGTTGATATGTTAATAATATGTAGAATAAGTCCGTACCAAGACGTAGTGGTAAATAACGTCAAATGACGCGTTATTTCTGGTGCAACCGATCAAGCGCAGCAACAAATCTTCGGCGTCTTGCGCACGCGCATCTGACTCGCGGTGGGTGTGTCTGTCAGTCCGTCTGAGATATCTAAATATAAACATTGTTTGTATTAAAAACTATGAACGTTACTACAACTTTACTGGGTCAGTTATTTATAACCAACGTGGAATTTAGCTCTCCAAAGAGTATGGAAATAGAAATAACGCGCAACGCGTTGATCGATTTTTTCCATGGACGGTAATTAAATGTTCCACATTCAAGGTAGGAGGGTATACAAAATGGAAATTCAAAAGTAATGCAAATATTTATACTTAATGCATAAAAACAACGTTATAAAGACGAGGGGCTAAAGGTTAGGTAACTAGATATTAGATATTAAGGTAGGTATTAAGGTATACCTACCTTAATTAAAAAAATTAAAAACTTTTTTAATAGTCTTTTCCTCATTAAATATCTCCACAAAAACAATATAGGTATTAAAAAAGAAATGTGTTTGTTTTTAAGTGTTTGTTTTAAATGTACATGTTACATTTGAGGTACTTACTTAATTAGGAATGGTGAAGGTAAATAGCTATACTAACATATTAATCAGTGAAAATTTTTAGGTGTTAACGACTTAGGCCTACCTACTTAGTAGTCCGATAAAGTTTTGCTTATAACCAATGCTTATAACGCCATGGTGCTCTGGGCCCTACTCTTCGGGTAACTACAAAGAAATATCTAAAACAATTATTGTCATAATATAATTAGATAAAATTATAACCTAAATACAGTGCTATAATGTACCTATTTATTCAACAAGACAATTCAGCGACGAATTAATAACAAAAACAACTAACGCATGCAGCAAGTTATTTATTTTAGCTATTTATTAGCAATTTATTTTATTTCTTCTAATTATATGTTTACAGGAGTATTTTCCTGTTGTATATTGACAACAAAAATGAGGACGTTTAGTTTTTTTTTTATAAATATAAATTCTATTTAGTAAATATGACTAAATAATAGTTGTTATTAAATACATGGAAAAAATATGGATAACAAAGAACAATGACCACACAAACTAGGTAGGTAGGTACAGCTTCATTTGGTTATTCCATTTGAAGTTATTAACATCCTTATTATTAGGTATACCTACCTAATTAAACTTTAAAATAGTGGTTACTGTTGAGGCACTAATAAATTACCTCCTATATAATAAAGGTATTGGATATAACTTCCCTTAAATGGCTACCAGGATAATTATCGTAGAATTACATACCACTAGGAAAGACCCCAACTACCTATAGTTGCAGTAAGTAGATTAAATAAAACTACTAAAATCAATAAATTCTTCTAAAGACTTCGACATCAATAAATTAAACATTTAATTTTGTAAATAATAAAATTACATAACAAAAGGACATGAAACGAAAGCTTTTATCTCTTCCGTTTTGATTAAAGCACCATACTATGTAGACCGTACAATACAAGTAAACGGTCACGGCTCTCATAGTAATGTGTAGTAGAAACCCGCGAAATGTAATTTGTTTTTAAAATTCAAAAACAGACCGTGTGTGAATGTCTCAAGCACTAAAAACAAATTCAATGTAAAAATAAACACCAATCGCAGTAGCTAATATTTTTACGATAAATATCTATCAGTGCCAGAGTAAAAGTTCGTCATGACGTGTTAAAGCAGAACGTTTGAAAAAAATTCTTTGGTAGAACGGTCAATGACTAGGATCGAATACGCGTCTGGGCTAAGTTTTGAGTGGTCGTACAGAATAGAGAACATAATAATATTATTATGTATGTATCTACGCTCTTTCACTTCAATTCGAGATCTGAAAGCTCGAAATTAAAACAAAAACGAATTAATAATAAAACTTCTGTTTATACCGGCATAAATTATATTTATTAAAAAAAAAGAGTGTTAGTAAATTTTCAATAAATAAAAATCAACATCTTTGTCGACGACAGGAACGACAGTGTTCCGCAACAGTTTACGTAATATGCATATTACGACAAAATTACGATACCTTACATCCTATTTAAATACTGTACTTAAATAAAAGATCACAAGCGTAATTGTTTGAGCGGCCCGTTCAGGGGCTTGGTGTAGGGCATCATAAATTACAAATAGTCTCACTTGGCATTTAGAAGCACTTCCTGTGCACGATGGAGGGGCCGGACTCATCGTATTCCTGTTTCGAGATCCACATCTGCTGGAAGGTGGACAGGGAAGCGAGGATCGATCCTCCGATCCATACGGAGTACTTCCTCTCTGGGGGCGCGATAATCTTGATCTTCATCGTAGAAGGAGCCAACGCGGTGATCTCCTTCTGCATGCGGTCGGCGATGCCCGGGTACATGGTGGTGCCGCCGGACAGCACTGTGTTGGCGTACAGGTCCTTACGGATGTCCACGTCGCACTTCATGATGGAGTTGTATGTGGTCTCGTGGATGCCGTTAGCTTCCATACCCAAGAACGAGGGTTGGAAGAGGGCCTCGGGACAACGGAACCTTTCATTTCCGATGGTGATGACCTGACCATCGGGCAGTTCGTAGGACTTCTCGAGCGAGCTGCTAGAGGCGGCGGTGGCCATCTCCTGCTCGAAGTCGAGCGCGACATAGCAGAGCTTCTCCTTGATGTCACGCACGATCTCCCGCTCGGCGGTGGTGGTGAACGAGTAGCCGCGCTCTGTGAGGATCTTCATCAGGTAGTCGGTGAGGTCGCGCCCGGCCAGGTCCAGACGCAGGATGGCGTGTGGCAGCGCGTACCCCTCGTAGATGGGCACCGTGTGCGAGACGCCGTCGCCGGAGTCGAGCACGATGCCGGTGGTGCGCCCGGAGGCGTACAGCGACAGCACGGCCTGGATGGCGACGTACATGGCGGGCGTGTTGAACGTCTCGAACATGATCTGGGTCATCTTCTCTCTGAAAAGGGACAGACACACTGTCGTGAGTACGGGTCGATACGAGTCCCCAGCGGGTGGGTCGACAACAGAACAGTTTAAGCTACGGTACGAATGCTAGAGACGCACCTGTTGGCTTTGGGGTTGAGGGGCGCCTCAGTGAGCAGCACGGGGTGCTCCTCGGGCGCGACACGCAGCTCGTTGTAGAAGGTGTGGTGCCAGATCTTCTCCATGTCGTCCCAGTTGGTGACGATACCGTGTTCGATGGGGTACTTGAGGGTGAGGATGCCTCTCTTGCTCTGGGCCTCGTCGCCGACGTACGAGTCCTTCTGCCCCATGCCGACCATGACGCCCTGGTGGCGCGGCCGGCCCACGATCGAGGGGAACACGGCGCGGGGCGCGTCGTCGCCCGCGAATCCGGCCTTGCACATACCGGAGCCATTGTCCACTACCAGTGCGGCTACTTCGTCGTCACACATTGTGAATTAGGCTGAAATAGATAAATGGCTTATAAGGATATTAAAAAAAAAACTAAGGGTTTTCGAACGGTCACAAAATTTAAAAACCCACAAAACACGTTAAACAAACATTCCGTGTAGGTAGTTGCATGAAAAAGCGGCAAAATATTCATCCAGAACGAAGCACCCAATTAATATTCGCAAAAGTGATAAAAATCCTTTTAATCCAGCTATCTAAACTTCTCGAGAACTTTTGGAATATAATTCACTTCACGTTACATAACAGCCAGCTTGTACAGGTGTTGATAATTCACGAACCACCGTCTTATCACTGTTTGCTCAACTCAGTTACACTATTTAATTTGTTATAAATACTTCAATGTAATAAAAACTTATTGTTTTATACAGACACGAGATATTATTCAACCATCAAATAAAATTGTATATAATAAAAAAATAAAATAAACTTACAATTTAAATTAATTAACAGTATCCGGTAAATGTACTAACGCCGCGCTGCCACTGTCAGCACAGTTCACAAAGTGAGCATGAGACGCACAAGGATAACGTATATAAAACATGCCTTATCAGAACCGCAGTAGTTCACGTACTATCGGCAGTGTTTTCGACCAATCACGAGCTAGTTCATGTTCGTTACCATATATGGTAACGGCTTACATTACAACTCATACTTCATCCATATACATAAAAATGATAAAAGACGAATACCTTGATAACATAATTATTAAGCGACCGGAGCATGTGTGGCGTCAGGCGTGATAACGTTGCCATGAGTTGTAATCGCTTCCCCGACGGATTACGATTAGACGGAGCTAGGAGGTGTCGTCAGCGAACGATTTACTCGGTTTCCAATAATATTTATTGACTCGGCTATTCGTATTTCCGACAAAAAACTATCTAATAATCATAATTTCAAATTCAACGCTCCGCAGTTTCTCATTGCTTTCTCTTGTGAGTTAGCATTTTTGCTTTAATTGCCGCTCACATTAGAAGTTTTATGTAGCCTACATACATTTTTATTTTTATTAAAATTGTGAATACCATCTGCTACTGCTATACCATACATACTAATTAGTTAGGTACGAGTACAATGACCTTCAGAATGGTGAATAACAATTTGTAACGGGTAAAATTAACTCTAAAGTGTTTCAAGTAACAATTTAACAATATGGCTAGCCTTGTTACATTCTATTTACGGACCATTCTTTCAATCGACATAATAAACAAATGCTCTGACGTCTGCCCTTATCCTTATCTTTATTCTTTACATATTATAAAACAAAGTCCTCCATCGTGTCTGTCTGTCTGTTCGCGATAAATCCAAAAACTACTTACTCATTATACCGGAATTGCCGCGGGAACTTCGAAATTACCTAGGTACTACGGGTGGAACCGCGGGGAACAGCTAGTCTAAGAATATAAAAAACGGCCCTTAATATGGTAAAATAGTATAATGAACTATTTCTACGTACGTTTTATACTTACCAACCTACTTGTAAAACTTGCCCAGCAACACCTAAATATAATATCAAAACCAAAGATGTTAAAAGTATTAACAAAACGAGCTTTTTCTGCGTGACTTTTTTTATCTTGAATCTTTATCAATGAGACAAATAGACGCCAGATACCACGAGGTAGGTAGGCACTAGGCACCCAGTGAACGTGGCCTATTGAAGTACCTACGTCACAAATAAAACTTTGCGTCAAGAAACCGCGCATATTATTAATTAGGTAGAATCGGCAAATGAAAACCGCTTTTGATACATAGTACACGTCATTTTGACCCATAAACCAATACAGTTCAATTTCAAATCTCCATTATATGTACGTAAATAAAGGTAGGTACCTACCTACCTACTAAGCTCGTTCGAATACTTTCTTGGGCGAAGTTTGAGTTCCATTCTCAGAGTTCCATTATAAATTTTCTTTTTGTTCACTGTTTAATATATAAATGTTCACTGCTGGTTAAAATGATATATTTTGTGGAATGGCATGTTGACTAATTTTCATTTTTTAGTCCGTCTTGTAGATTATTAAAAAATATTGGACATGTATTTTTTCTTTTTTTACGTAATCAAAAAATAACCGCGATATATTGAGTTGAAATTTCGCGTGACGTCACTATTCTGACAGTTTGTATGGCGGTTTAGCGGTTAGTGACGTCACGACCCCCTCACCCTAAACTTTAATGCGCTTTATCTCTGTATATTTTAATTTATTTAAAAAAGCAAAAAATACGTGTCTATTGTTTTTTTATTTTCTAACTGACGGACTCCTAATTAGAATTTTGATTTTCAAAAGTAGTCCACATCCCCATTGTCGTGGTCATATTATAGGTTTCGACGTACAGTACTAAAAACGCATATCTTTACGTACTTAATCATGCATCTCAGTATTTAACAGTTACTAACCGCGTGACGCGACTGTTTATCCTTTCACCTACTGAATGTCCACTCAGTATGTATGTATAATATGGTATGTATGTATGTACCTATATTATGTATATATATTGTATGTATATATATGGTATGTATGTATATATTGACTCACGGATTTGAAGATGTGAGTAATGAACAGAAATGATAGTTTATGTCATAAAGTATTTCATGAAACGCTACAATTTCATGAAATGACCGGACACATCAAGATAAAGTAGGTAAGCATTGATTAGTAAATAAAGTATCATAAAGTCATGATACCTAGCTGTTATTCGAAGTATTGTTGACAAAATATATTTTGCACTTGTTTGCGAGTATTGATTTTGTTTCACCCCCCGTTCTACGAGTTGCCATTACATATAGGGTGTAGCCCTACAGCTGATGACTCATTTTTTAAGTTCCTCACTCCCTAGTCTCTATTGATAATTCGATTTTTCTCGCGCCAAATGTGTTTTGTAACTTTAATGTTCATGGCTACGTATTAATATTACTCATCATGTGAAATTGAGTTGTATCTAGACTTGAGTAAGTAGGTACCTATTTTTCTTTTAAGTCACACTCACAAACTTTCACTCGTTTAAGAAAGATGAATCTTTTTGGGAAATAATAAAGAAAGAAAGAAAGAAAGAAGTAAGAAAGAAGGAGTAGGTACATTTACGAAAACCATTGCAAGTTGCAACTTACTTGCTTACCTATATAACTACCTAATAACTAGCTGTTTCTCGCGGTTTCACACGCGGTTTTATTGTTTTTGCAACTCCACCACTCACAGCTGGGTAGTGTGCCTAGAAAGCTGGCAGGATTTGGGGTCTCCCTCTCACTCGCTGGGCTACTCCTATAGCTATACTAATAATTATTATGGATCTGAAAGTATCTCTGTCTACCCAACCGATCATTTGACGTTTCACTTTGTCAGGGGTACAGAAAAGGACACAGGATGCTTTTATCGCGGAATTCCCGCGAGAACTCCGAAGTTAAAACGAGTGAAAGTGCGGGAAACCGCTAAGCAAGTTCATTTTGTCACAAATCCATCGATAACGTCATTTTAAGATGATGTAACTAATGATTTGGAAAAAATATAATATATTATTATGTATAGTTATTTATAAAAATTTTATGTTTTTTATGATCGTTATCATTTCAGATAGTAAAATGATAATAGTGATAACAGTACCTACCAATCTTAAAGTATTCGATACTTTTTTATCAATTTAGTAATTTGTTACATGTAATTATAAAGAATCACACTTAAATTTACTATAGGTACTAGGTAGGCAGGTAGGTACATAGTTAAAATACAGTATTTCATCAGTGTCATACATAGGTATAATATTTTTTATATGGATCAGTATCAGTAATTTTTTATTGTTGCTTCTTAGTCTCGCAGTTATAAAGTAGGTAGGTAAGTGGCCCTTGTATTTCTAACGATGGTTATTGTATTATAACATCCGGTTCGAGGACCATTTCTTATTTCATTGAATGCTGTATCTTTCGGAAATTACTATGAAAATAATATCATTGATAGTTTTATAACAATTTGTGTTATAACCATGTTTTATCTGCTAATACTAAAAAAATGTAACGATACGGCATCGAAAACGATCCAGCCGTTTAGGTGACAAGCCGACAATACGTCAAAATAATACACAACTTACTTATTGACCCTAAATCTATAGGGTTACATTCCTAGCTATATTACATACATATATCAAAATCCTAATCTGTCGATAATCGACATCAATAGGACAAAATGTTAGGATAAAATTGTGGTTATACCTATTAGACAGGATTTACAAGTTAATCGACATAATGCATTTTATAAGTATGTGAATCCAAGTACAAATCTACACAATCATTATTTGAGGACTTGGAGTAGGAGATGGGGTTCTCGCGGGAATTCCGAATGTAAACCGCAGGGGACCAACCAACATAAGAAATATATCGCACCCTCAGAACGACAAGGGCTCTACTCAAAAATCCCGTTTTTTGGGAAATCGTAATCAAAGATCAGAAAGTTTGAATTTATAACTTTGACAGTAATTATTTTACTCGATTTGAGTAAAATGAGAATATTTTAATTTTTTTTGGTAGAGTTTAAGTTGTGTTTTGTTGATAAATGTAAAAAAAAAGTTATAGTTTGCAATACTTACAATTTTTAGCTTTTTTTAAAAAAAATTGGGATTTTTAAGCCTTTGTCATACTGAAACGTATATTTTAAAAAAGACAATTTTCTATTTGTGCCTCTTTATTTGTAAAAATTAAAAGAAACATGTTCCCTATCTCTAAAAAGTTCTTTAAAATACTAAACTTGTTACATTATTAAAGGACACATTTTAAAATAAACCTTTACTGTACTAAGGTTGAGCTGAATAAAACCTCTTACTTTATTAATGAAAAGACATTTAATCGTTTCTGATTGAAAAAAATAAAAAAAGTCACTCTTCTTTATATTGAAACAAAACATTGTCAATTTCTACGTAATAGTATAAATGTTATTCAGTTAGAAAAATGATGGTTTATCGTTTTTGTGTAAGGACTAATACTACAAAACAACGGACAATCAAATATCATCTTGACATAATTATACCTTGGTATCTAAATAACGTCATCATAGCTTACGTATGTATGTACGAGTACCTATTCTAACAGAGTGCCTGAATAGGTAGTACAATAAACAAACAAGGAATTATACACTCTTCGAACTTATAATGTTCCTAACATAATATAAAATCTTTCACCAAAAATTAAACTCTGAGATCATCATTCCCTATAAAAATTGGCTTAACTAGGTAAGGAACTTGTAATTATTACTATTAGCGCTTAAACCTAGTTATCAGTCTTTGGTAAGGCACATTATAGATATTAAATAAACTAGTATCAAAATTGACCAGTAACGTAGTTCACACATAAATAGCATCTAATCAACAAGATATATTCCAAGTAACATTATTATAAGTATTTCTTTTTGACACCTACACTAATAAATATAAACAAATTTAGGTCACACTTAATAAAGATTTGTAAAAATAAGCATAATAGTGTGGTATCAAATTGTTTTCAACAAGGTAACTCAAGTCGTCGTGCTTTCGTTTCGATAAGTTTATTGCCTTGGAATATGCTTTGGTCATCATTATACACACATCAAAAGTGTCTAGGGATCAACATATATTTTTGCAATAACTTTTCTCCTGATTGATATTAATTAAAATTTTCTTTAAGGATTCATCAAATAAAGTGTTTTCCTTTGTCACAGTAACGATAAACCAAGTCACCTTTACATTAATAAAGAAATTTGCCATTTTCCTAATAAAGGGATTTTTGACATTTGAACCACTAACATTAAAGTTCGAAAAAAAGACTGAAATAACAGTTTTCTTTAAAATTTTATTGGGTAACTTAAACAATTAATAATCCGTGTTTCTACCGCGAACACTAACAACACAAGAACATCGGTTTGGCATACTCAAAATGAGTTCATCCAAATCACGCTGTGGAATGACCGCCCATGTTCGTTGCAACAACAAAAAAAGGTCTTCTTGCGACTGGATACCCTCCATATTCGGCAGAGCTCTTCTCTGTAGCATATCCCATGCATGCTCAATCGGGTTCAAGTCTGGCGACTGAGCAGGCCAGGGCAGGACATTGATGTTAGCTGCGGCGAGAGTCTGTCTTACAACTCTTGCGGTGTGCGGTCGTGCATTATCATGCATTAACTGAAATAAGGGACCGATTTGTACTTGTAGAGGAACGATGACGTCTGATACAATCGTCTCAGCATAAATTTGATCGTTGAGGTTGCCTCTGATCCAAATCAACTCAGTTCTTCCGCCGATCCAAATACCCGCCCATACCATGATGGTTCCACCACTATAAGGATGGACTTCCTGGCAGGATTTTAATCGCTGTTGGCGTCCAGGGGTTCTCCAGTGTCGTATACGTCTTGTATCCGGTCTCATACCAAAACGAGACTCATCAGAAAAGCACACGAAACGCCATTGTTCTTCTGCCCAATTTCTGTGTTCAAGAGCCCATTGATATCGAATCCCACGATTGTGCATTGCTATAGGTGGTACCCGTAGCGGTCTTCGGGAATGAAGGTTCACTTCATGCAAGCGGTTTCTGACTGTTTGGTCGCTAATTAAGTTCCCTGAAGAGTGATGAAGCCTCACGGCTAACATCATGGCGGTTATTGTTGGAGCTCTTCGAGTTAAGATTTGAATGTATCGGTCTTGTCTCCGTGTGGTGCAGCGATACCGTCCTCCATGGCGCTCAGCCACGGTACCAGTGCTTTGGTAACGTGTCCAAAGTCGACTGATAACACTCTGACTTGTATTCAGAGCTAAAGCCACAGTACGTTGCCGGGAACCAGCTTCTATCATTCCCACGGCTCTGAGCATTTCTTCCCTGCTTAAATGACGTCGCCGCTCCATAATAACGTTGGTTTTAATCAGTAGTAGGGAAACAGTAGCACTAATAATGTCTTCAATGCGTTGTATGTTTTTATAGGGAAAATATTGACAGCTGATTTTCATCTTTTACTCGAATTTGATTGACAGTTCCTGATTCAAATTATGTAATGCACCAAAAAGGATCCATATAAATTTATAAAATCATAAATTTATTACAAAGCCACATCTCAATCTCAAGAAATCCGCATAAAAATGCTTGATCCCTAGACACTTTTGATGTGTGTATTTTCAATATCGGGCATCT
This sequence comes from Zygaena filipendulae, assembly GCA_907165275.2. Classification (NCBI taxonomy): domain Eukaryota; kingdom Metazoa; phylum Arthropoda; class Insecta; order Lepidoptera; family Zygaenidae; genus Zygaena; species Zygaena filipendulae. Next base: position 9,826,864 of record OU015659.1, read on the forward strand.
TTCTTCTTTTGTTTCTCATGTCAACTCCGGTGAACTCAGTTTGACTGAAAGAGGTTTTAAAGTAAAACTTCAATAAATCTTGCTTTGTAAATTTGAGAATTTTTATGTCATTCCACGTCAAATTCTGTTTGTTCTCAGCTTCATTGAAATTATAAGCCCAATTTTCTTGAAATTTTTTGAAATCCTTAAAAAAGTCAAAGGTTAATTCTTTGACGTTAAAGGGTTTTCCATTTTTTCGGGAATTTTTGATTAGCATTACATACTGGCAAGGCGCATAGACAGGCCCGGATTTCTTGTGCCTCTGAATTTCTTTTTCAATCAGGCTGTGGACACTATCCCCTTCATTTTGTGTATGGCCTTTGATTAAATATTTCTGAGTGATTGAATATATATTTTGTAACTTATAAACCGCATATGAATATAGAGTTGTAATAAATTTGTTTTTGTTTTGTCCACAGCAGTTATCAGAATAAAAAGTAACATGAATAGCCTTGCCTTCGTGTTGAGCATTTAAAATTTCTAAATAATTCAGTATACACGATGCAATCTCATTGGCACCCCTTTGGGCTTGAGTTTCATCCCAAAAATATGAGTATACTTCGCTGTAAGCTCCAATGTCATGATGGTTGCTGTTATCCACGTTTACATTTGATATTTTCTGTGATAATTCGACTATTGTGAAGTTAAGGCAATTTAGTTTTGACCTGTAATAAAATGCAGATGTGTCTCCACTAGGGCATTGCATAACTGCTTGTAGATCAAAAACAGCAACAATGTGGGTTTCATCTACATTTTGTCGATCGATCAATTTCTCATTTCTAGACAGTTTTTTTTCTTTTAAGTGCTTATCGTACTTTTCTTGTAGTTGTAATTTTCTATCTGGTGGGGCTAGTTCGTATTCAAAGCATAAGTCACATCTGTCTTTTTTCGGTTGGAAAAATCCTAGATTGAAATCTTTATTAAAAATGTCATAGTAGAGCCAGTAGAGACACGAAGGTTTTCCTGCGTCTCGTTGATCTTTGTCAAAGTCCCTCCACAAATCCTTTATTGTCTTTTCTCCACCGATGTATTCACGAGAAGTGGAAGACCTCAAGTAATGAGATTCAATCCTAGGTATGGAATTGATATGGTTCCTTATGTCTTCAATTAACTTTGGATCAATCTTCTTCCTGTTTTCTTCATTTTTACCACGTTGATCTTTCTCTATGAACCCCTGCGCATCTGTTTTATTCTTTACTGTTCGAATGACTTTGTCACAGATGTCTAATGTATTTATGAAGAAACATTTGCAGACCCTAACTTTTATGCTATTTACTGTAAAATAAAATGCGCAATTAGGGTTTCTTGGTCTTTCTGCGTTTGTGTATTTATATTTAGGTTTCACTTCAACCATTGAATTTCGAATAAAAGATCGTTGCAATTCAATATCACTTAATCCCCAGTAAGATTTGAATATAGTTTTTCTGTCAGCTTCACTAATGTTAACTGCACATTTGAGTCTACATTTGTTTGTACAGGGTTTTTTTACACAACGAGCAGGAACTATTTTCTTAGATTTTGCGTGAGAAACGTATTCTTTACCAGTATTTCGCAAAGTCTTTGCTATGTTTTGTTTCCAGGCTTGGGGATTTCTTTGACGCTTGCGGGATTTCCTTGTAACATTCAAGTCTGTGGCGGCTGCTGTCCCTACTGGTGAAGTTGCTCTTGGCGCTGATGATGGCCCTGCTGGGTCAGAGCTTGATGAGCTTAAGCTGCTATTGCTGCTGCTATTACTGCTACTGCTACTAGAACATGATCTCCTACAAACAATTTCAAGACGTGAACGAGGTCTTCTTCTGTATGTAGGGTCAGCGTCGCTTAAATCTGCATCACTTTCGTCTGTGTTTATAGGAGATATGCGGTAGTCTTTCGGTGACCGAATTGTAGCGTGATAGACACCTTTTGATGTTGAAGGTTCCTCAAGCATTGAGTGCGTGTCATCTCCATGACGAGATGAGGAAGTACCAGGAGAAGGTGAACTACCCAAACCGCCTAGGATGGTATTTTTTGGGTAAATTGCCTCGCATTTATCAGTTAAAGGTGATTGCTGTAACAGGAAATTAATTATAAGTTAATAATAATTATTATTTTTTACTATATTCTACGAAAATAAAATTCCCTAATTCAAAAAATAATAAAGCAACTTTACTGCCTCGTTATCATTTCGATAGTGTTGTTGTTTGTCAGTACTTTCTGGCAGGGTTATTAGTGGCAAGCTATGTTTTTCCTGAGGATTTTCTTCACATTCTTTTTGTAATTCATCAACTTGAAATTTCAGCCTTTTTCTAGTAATGGAAATGGCTTCTGGCTGCAAATAATAATGGAAAAGGAAAGGATACATCACTTTGTACTCAAGCATAAAGTCAGATATACATGCGTACATTTAACTCGCGACGAACTCTTCTTTTACTTAACTAATATAATTAGAGAATTATAGGTGGCTACGCCATCGCCTAACATCTTCCTAATATAATATAGATAGTAAGCTGCAATTACAATTCGGTACATAAATAATAGGATTTCACAAATATTAATAAGGTACAGTAGGTAGGTACCGACCCTACTAGCGTTTTTTCTTTCGTTACGTAACTCTCGCAGGTACTTCCGATAACAGTCACTTTTTTGTGGTGTAGCTTCGATCACTGAAGGACTTGATGTATGAACAGTTTCAGTTTCTGAGTCTTCCTGCAAAAACAGTAACAAATTTTAATGCACGTTATACACACAATTGACCACAATATCAAATGCTAGGCAAGGTTTCGCATTAATAGCAATCATTACCTGCAACCTGAGTTACACAAAAATAGTAATTAAAACATCCCGAAGGTACTTGCCAAACTTATCTTCCGCTTTCTCTGAGCTCCATTCTCAATATTCTCATCAAATGAATCGAGACGATCATTGTTCGTTTCACTCTATAAAAAATGTTTGTATGAAAACAATAACACATGAGCTTAGTTAATAGGATAGTAAATTTATATTGAAGTCTGTATTTAAGGCTTAATTAATTATCTAAAAACTGGTAGGTATTAATTTCATAGAGGTACAAACCACTACGTAGTAAGGTCCAGGTTCGAGACACATAGATGTATCCTCATCTTTATCATTCCTGGATAAAACGTTCAATTTATCTACCTTCAATTGCTCATTTCTATGCAACTGCTCTAATATTTTATCAGCTCTTTTCATTTTTCTGAAACAGATTGGGACACAAATACTATTTAGTAATTTAATTTTCAGTAAAATATAGTACAATTTCATAATGAGACCGATAACCACTATTGTCACATGTAACTAAAAAGACTCAAATAAAAAAAAATACTTTAAAGTGAATGACTTATTAGAACGAAAGTAACACATTTCAAATTAGAGATTATAACCATACGTTTTTTTAATCGATAACAGACTCAATTTTGTTTACTACTTTTTAGTTCGCATAGTATTAGGTATGAAAAGGGCATATTCACAAGTAAGTCCCACTAACATAATCTTAATTCCATGTTCTAAAGACCTATATTCAAAAGTGCCTTTTCTATATTAAAGATTGCTATTGTACTTACCGATTTGACTAAGTCATAGAAAGGTGTAATTAGTTTTGAGCCTGTACACAACTGAACTTGCGACGTCTTGTCCGTTTCACCTTTGGCACATAACTGAATGCATTCATTTCGTACTGAACGGGGAGGGTGAAAAGTACTGGTGTAAAAGAGACGGAAATATATTTGAGCTTCTTCTATCTTAAATACGCCTTTATTTTAATATTCATCAAATAGAACATACATTTTTAAGTCTCTCTACGATCTTAATCCATTTTCGTAAAATTTTGAGTTGAGCCCCTATCGTTCTGAAGGTGCGATATACCTAATCAATTTTTACAGTCGTTGAAACTTGAATCTAAATGGGGGTCTTCCATAAAGTATCTATACATCACACTATTTTCGTGATTTTTCGATTCCTCTCCCTTCCGTGTCACAGTTGGTCTCTCCCCCCTAGTTACATGTTATATTTATAAATTAAAAACAATTAAAACCTTTCCCAACAATATTTATTATAGTTAAGAGTTGGAAATATTTATAAGTTTTTCGTTAATATTTCAAATTAGGCTTAGAGGTATAAGATTTTGAAATGTGACGTCACGCAACTCAGGACCCCTTACACCCCCTGTCACACAATGTCACATTTCTTCGACCCCCTCCCTCCCCGTCAACGTGTGACGTACTTTATGGATGGTCCCTTTGGTCCCTTGCAATAAATAAGGGACTATTCATAAAGTAGGTCACACGTTAAGGGGGGGAGGGGGTTGACGAAGTGTGACATCGTGTGTGAGGGGTGGGAGGGCTCCCAAGTTCCGTGACATTTTAAAATTTTTTATGTGTGATTCCAAGTTTGAACTATTAACGAAAAAGTTAAAAATATTTCCAACTCTACTGATATTGGCGTAAGGTTTAAATTGTTTTGTCGGAAAAATCCCGAAATTAATTTGACGTAGGTAAATACTTTATGGATTTATTTATTACCCCTAAGAAAGTTCAACAACTAACTTATTTCGTCTGAGCGACTAACAAAGTGTTTACATATATTTGATCCTAACTGTGCACACTGAGTCTAATATTAAATACGTTTGGCTCGAACTCCTGGCAGTTGGCACGCAACCATAGAGGGAAATATAATTCTGTGCACGCAACACATAAAATTCGACGCTCAAGGTCAAGGCTTGCTGTCTTCGCTAACCAAGTTCAATGCACACTTATCTTTGCTACATTAATAAAGATAAACATAAAAAAATTAGCACAGCACAGCTAGTTAATGATAAAAATCTTGAGACACTATCCATACAGAAATACAGAATGATGTTATGTACCTACTGTTAAAGGAACATTGTTATATAAGTACTCAAAGTTATACTTATCCCCTCAGACGAAATAATTTCGTCTGAGCTTATCCCATACTTTTTTTTAAATCCATTTTTAATTTTATTTTATGGCAACTTCATTCCTGCTTCGTCCTTTTCCTAAAAGCGTGCAGCCCAAAGCAGTTAGCCCTGTAGTATAGTATTATCTCATATCTGTGGCCCTGTTAAGGTTGTTCAGAAACCTTAAAAGGAGTCTCGGCTCCGCGGATCGAATGAGGACCATTTTGGGGCGACACGAGACCAACTCAAACCTTGCAATCTGCCATATACAGACGGTCTAGATTCGCTCCTAAAACGTTATGGAACACTTATATGGACACAAACTACCTATTAGTATTAGGTTTAGGCTGTTTAGAGCCCCTACAGTGGTAAAATAAGAAAATGTGATTTTTTTTATAGCAGGTGGAGCTAGTTTCAGCCCTGTAAAATTTATGAAGGGAACTTTTATCCCGGAATTCTCGTGGGAACTCCGAAATTACCACGGGTGAAACCGCAAGCAGAAAAAATTATAGCCAAGCAAAACCTGAAGGCATGACTTAAGACCCACTTCAAATTGGCTATATTTTATCGTGTGTTTACAATATTGAAACATTATTTATGTATGTTGTAAGTATGTGTATTTATATACCTACTGTTGACGGAAGGAAGTAAAGACATTATTGTCAAGGCGAGTTAGTTTTTGTATTTAATTGTGTCCTACTAACGTAAATGAAGCGCGTCCTTTGCTTTATTCCTTTTATGTAAGTATCTGGTATTTACTTACCTATTCGTAGTTATTATAACATACGAGAACAAAATGCAATTTGGGCAACTTACAAAATTTTATTACTTAGGTACATTGCTAATCTATGTGCTCTGCAATTAGAATTTATATTGGAGATCTAGTATCTAGATCTAGAAGACGTCCCTGAAACGCGTGATAGGTATGAGCATTAGAACATTGACATAATAAAAGTAGAGTTCGTTTTCTAATTTCAAGATAGAATGGAACACATAAAATAGATTGATTTTAATTTCACATGAATCTTTCTTAGTCCTTACTTTACCATGGATGGTCCTTACCAATAAATATGTGAGTTTGTTTGATTTTTTGTTACACTTTAACGCCTTAACTACTCAACCGATCATCATGAAATTTTGCATAACGTTGTCAGGGGCCAGAGAAGGACATAAAAATATTATTTTGCTGCGCAATGCGCAGTTTAATAATAATTTTATTTGTTGGAATTGTCATAGATATTATTTTCCTCAAAATGTTATTTTCATAGTTCAATAACTTGTTTCAACCTTCTTGTAAAACTAATTCATCGAAAGGTAATATTTATAATAGATGCTAAGTTCATTATAAAAACGTGCGAGATTCGCAAATTAATTACCATAAAAATATCGACGCTGTACCTACTTCTACCCAGGGTGTAGGTATATACATTACAATAATAAATGTGAAAGTGTATTCGTTTGTATATGTATATATTATCATTTTTCGTTCGGATAATTCGGTTGCTGGTAATGACATATTTGACAACATACAAGGGAAAATTTTGTTACAAATTATAAAATATTTCTATAATGGTGGTAGTTTTTAATTTTCTTATTTTAAAAAATGCCATCAGCGCAGGGGCGGATCCAGGATTTGGTTGAGGGGGGGGGGGCAATTTGGTTGCACCATGAAATTTTTTGAATTAACAGGATAGACAAAAAAGTCCATTAATAAAATTTAAGTGCTTCATATTGAGAGCATCTGAATTGAGCTTATGTATGTACTTATTATATTATCTATTTCGTCGAGTCTGTGTGTATGTTTCGCGATTTTTTAACCGACTTCCAAAAAGGAGGAGGTTACGCATTCGGCTGTATGTTTTTTTTTTATATTACTCGAAGCTAGGGTTAGAACGATTTCGAAAATTCATTTTTTGTTTGAAAGCGTATACTCCCAATTAGGTCCTATTGCCACCAAGTGGGATCTGATGATGGGATCTTATGGTTTAAGAATCTTTATTATCCTCAAAAGATCTTGAGGAAATCGTGGGAACTCTTCAAAAATAATAGGCACACCTATAGCGATTTGGGTATATTTTATAGTAAATCGTTCATTTGCTTTCGGAAAGCAAAATTTGAAGAAGTGGAACTGATCATGAAGACCACAAGTGTTCATCGGAACTACTCAACAATAATACGTATTTCACGGGTTTCGATTGGACCGATTTAGAAAATTGATTTTGTTGTTTGAAAGGGTATACTCCCAAGTTGGTCCTATTGTCACCAAATCGAGAACCTGATGATGGAATCATGGAGAAATCAAGAGAACTCTTCAAAAATTACAGACACACCTATAGCGATTTTTGTATTTTTTATAGTAAATCGTTTATTTGCTTTTGGATGATCAGCGTCTATGACCATATTTGGTCTTTAGCCACGAATTTATTTTGCCACTAAAAGTGACCTTGACACTAAAATTATTGAACACCTAAAATTCCAAAACCTCTCAAATGGATGTTATAGGCAGACTGGCTTCTGGCACAAACTACTTAGAGATGCTTCTGGTAGTAAAAACAAATAAACGGCGAACCGGTTGATGCCAGCCAAGAGCACAAGCGCTTTTAAAAATCGGTCAAGTGTTTTGGACTACGCAAAGTGAAGGGTTCCGTAGTGGAAAATAACGTTCACCGATAAATATTCAAAGTTTATAGCAAAGCTTTATTTTTTTGAAAACATCTTATTTTCTCCCCTTAATTTCCTTCAAGATTCGGGGGAAATTATTACACTGTTATTATTATTAAGATTTTTCTATATCTCACATTCGCGCTACCGTCGCGTTGCAAAGGAAGTTAGAGCATTTGCTCTAACTTGTCCAAAACGTCTTTTGCTGCCATCTCAAGTATATTTACCACAATATTTCCAAAACTATGAATTGTGAAAACAGTGACCAAGTAAAAACATAACCATAAAGCGTTTAAAATATTTCTTTACGTTAATGAATGCTTTAGTGCGTGATGAATAGTTCTGTGTACAAAATCACCCCGCGACACTGGTTATCATCTGTTGTCATACTATAAACTAAGTTGAACGCCATCTATTAAATTCTGTATCATAGGAGCCAGAATGTATGGCTCCTATAATACAGAAGGCACATTCTGTTCAGACCAATAGTATCCAGTAAAATGGCAGTGATAAACCTATAAAGTAGCCAGACGGACGGTCACGACGCGCGACGAAATTATAATGGGCTCCATTTTTGGCACCTGGCTACGGAACCCTATATTTAGGGACGCGGTAAAGCGACAGGATATCCGAAATTTGCTAATGTCGTCGCGCATCTTGCCAAGTCTTTGCCCTCGACTCGGGGCATCGACTACGATTTCCGTTGAGATTCGAATTTCGAATTCAAATCACAACGTTAAACAGAATATAGTCAACGGATGCTCGCTTCAAACAACAAAGTTTTTTATGACGTACCATTGTTTTTCATTTGATGAATTTGCATCGAATAATATTCTTCTATTTATGGGATTACAAACCTATTTGAAGAAGTAGGTACAGTCAAATATTTGCGTTTTTTAGCGATAACGTAACTCCGATATCGGCTCTGGTGACGAAGATCACTTGAGATTTGATTTTGATGTTTTGTAGACAAAAAGGATGTACTTGAGACTTAAACATAATATTATGTAAATCTTATGGACTATGGTTTAGTTAGAAGAATTCGATCAATCGCAAAAATACTTACCTAGTATCTATATATTAGGTATTATTAACTACCTACTTATTTGTCGGTAGGGTTGCCACCTTTTTTTGGAAAACATATAGTATTTTTTTGGAAAAAAGATGCACAAATTTAGTACTTTTGCTAAATGCAGGGAAAAAAATAGTAGGTCCATATTTATTTTTAATCATTATTCATTATGTATCCGGCAGCCTTCATCTTCAAATTATTGCTAGTTTGACAGTTGACGTTTTGTGGCCGCGTATGCGTTTCGTTCTGAACTTCCCCGTGCTGCGCTACGGGTGCGTTCTATGCTAGCCCAGTCGGCAGTCACAGTTAATATTAAAAAGTGCGACAGTTGAATTGGGGATAAAAATATAGTATTTATATTATAGAAAAATAATATAGTACGAAAAATACTATATATTACTATTACAGAAAAATAATATAATACGAAATAGTACAATTGACTGAAATATAATACGATACCATACTATAATATAATATAGTACGGGTGGCAACCCTATTTGTCGGTAGGATTCGTTGTGATGAATAAAGTAGGACACCAGGATTTCTTCAAACCTCGACATAATTAGGTACAGCCCAAAAAGAAGAGCTCGAAGACAGGAGGAGACAGAGGAGGCAACTAATAAACTTATGATAACATTTATGATCTAGGTACCTCTAGCCTCCTAGGTCAGTTTTCTTGAATGAGTCCTTTGTCATCCACTAAATCCGCCATTTGCTTGATTAAAATTATTAATCTAAAATCGTAAGTTGCATTCTATAGAGCTAAACATAATAGAGAATATTATGGTCATAATATAACAATTCCACAGGACTTCTCAGGAGTCACTGTGACTTTCGTGCCCTTGAATGGAAGCAGTTGAATCCGTACTTTAAATTACACTGCTGACCTTAACGTCGGAAGACAATAACGTCACCATTTAGGCATTTTAGGTATGTACCTACTCGGTGTGGCATATTATTGCATAATAGCTGTTGCTGTAGGACTAAATATTAATAATAATAGGTAGGTACCTACTGTTGTGTGGGTGCGGTGGTCCCTTTATATACACGGTTTTCAAATTATTTTAATAAAAAATATTTAACTGTAGACACCTTCCTACCTTATACCTTGACAATCGCGGTTACCACACCGACCGTTACTGACAAGATGTTTCAAATTTTTGATACTGTCTGTGCCAGCATTAGTTTATCCTTAGGTACTAACGAGTTTGTTTGTTTGTTACGCTTTCACGGCCTAATCGATCACCATGACTTTTGCATACACGTTGTCAAAGGTACAGAAAAGGACACAGGGTACCTGCTTTTATCCCGGAATTCCCACGGGAACTCCGAAATTAACGCGGGTGAAACTGCATTAAATTTTGCACACCGGTGGTCGGGGTAGGTACAAAAAAAGAAATAGGGTAGGTAGGTACCTACTCTAATCTTGGAATTCGAAATTATACTGAACTAATTTTAAAACTCATCTCACCACACTTCACATAAGAAGCTAAAGTGATTCTGAGTGAAATCTAGGGTACTTTTTATCTCGGAATTCCCGCGGAAACTCCGAAATTACCGCGGGCGAAACCGCGGGCGTCTGCTAGTACTAGATAAAGCCGGTTTTCATACTCGCACGTATCGTAGGGAAGACGAACTAATCAGGTAAAGCTACCAGTGCTACCACACACCTACACCACGAGCAATAAGTACCCACATACCTACACACTCAGGTATCTCGTTTTTTTAATTTTAAGAAGTAACAAAAAAAAAGAAACTCCAAAGGGCCATAAAAAAAAATTGGGAATCGCTGCCATACTCTGTAAGTTCATCGCTTCATTATTTATAGTTTAATATTTTCTCACACCTAGTGATTCCATTCTTTTTGATTCTGTCAAATAATTTTATTCAGTCTATTACCTCTAACTGGGGTCATTTTTCGACGTCATTGAAATTGCAGCCAGTATTACGGGTATTATTACGTGTATTTTTGTCTTTTGGATTAAATCGGTATTTTGTTATTTTTTTTTTAGTTTTGTGTTTTTGGAAGTCGGTTTTTATTTTTTTGTTATATAGAATAAAGTCATAATATAATAATAGTATATATTAATAATATTATCCAGATTAATTAATGATGTGACAGTGATTTTACCAGGGCGGTCTTTACCCGAGGCACAGATAATATAATACTGCCCGAGGTTCGAGGGGTGCGTGTGCACCCGGGCGCAAAGGGCCGCGCACATGCCGCGCATTTATTCAACACGCACGAGGCAAAATCACCAGTCAAAAGAGTGGTGCGCCCTTCGTCATAGCCGCCGCACTTGAAGCAAAATGATTACCTACAGAATTTTGAGAAATAAATAAATGAAACATTGAAATTCCATTGTGTTTTTTTGGTTGACATGAGCGGTGGCGCCGGCTGATCACCCCGCACCCCGGCGCAGAATATATAGAGTAAATATAAATGATGATCTAATTCTCTTCCATAAAACGTTACGCTCAATACGGTTGAGATAAAATAGTAGAGTAGGTACCTGTGAGTTTCTACGAGAAAAATAACAAGAATGATTGAACAAGACTTTTTGCAGCAACCTTATAAGACAACAGTAGAGAACAAACAATTACAACTGTGTGTGTGTGAAACTAATTAATACGATAAACGAACGTAAATGTAACTATCGGAGATTACGAACAATCTCCTGTTCCCATTTTGTGAGAAGACTCGGGGCGTAGCGCTTGTGAAAGTGACTAATGTGGAGAAAGTACATGTCTGTGCACATAATATGTTTATAAAAATATGTGAACTTACTTGCGAATTGAACTTTCAGTTAAAGTATAGTATTATATATCTGTGGCCAGATATAGCCTTTGAATGGAAATTAAGTGGTCTAGCATCCAACCACAAAACACGTTTTCTGTTTCCCTTTGCCTCGCGACTAAGTATTCCATATTTCACCCTTTTCCCATAACTCCCTGAAATACTTACCTACGTGTTTCCATTTCTTTTAAAAGAGCCCAAATACTAATTTCCATCATCACAAAACGCTCCGCCCATACCAGCCCATACACATCTTTCATTTCCCTTTTCCCGAAAGTAGTGAAGATCTATCTATATGTTATGACTTATGAGGTAGTTAATTTTTGGATACATTTAAGGAAGCTTCGCGGTAAATTACTGAATAATAATAGCTAAATCCGTCCAGCCGTTCTCCAGTGATGCGAAAAACGCATAATATCCATGCGAATCTCAAAATGCACGCGAAACGCGCGTGAAACCGCAGGGAACAGCTAGAAAAGTTCCAATAAACCATTAAAATTACCCAATGTTCAATACCAAACACCATCACTATATAATATTATTGATGATTATATGGTAGCTGATCCCCGTGGTTTCACCCGTGGTAATTTTAAAGTTCCCAGGGGAATTCCTGGATAAAAAGTACCCTATGTCCTTCTCTGTATCCCTGACAACGTGTATGAAAGCGTAACAAACAAACTCACTTTCGCATTTATAATAGTAAAGATTACCTACATTCGTTAAATAGGTCAAGCATGGCTATTGGCTATAGATCTCACGCCCTTTTTTAGTCTTAACAATAGCTTTGTAAGGTGTGGCAACTACATTTTAAATAATGGCAATATACCTAGCTGATACTTACCTTATAAGGCGCGAATTCCACACGACGCTCAGCGGAGCGGATACCTAACAGCAATGGTTCACGCATCGATGCACTTCATAGTTTATTTATCACTCACGCACGTTTATTTCGGAGTTCCCGCAGGAATTCCGGATTACCATATAACCTATGTTACTCAGGGTAGCTTACTAATGGTGAAAGAATTTTTGAAATCGTTCCAGTAGTTTTTGAGTTAAATCATAACAAACAAACAAAGAATCAAATCTTTCCTCTTAAGTATAGATAGATAGATAGAGAGACCTATACACCGATATCTATGATTTGTGAACATCATTCCAGTGAAAAACTTGAGAGAGATTAGGCATGCTTTTAGAATTATAATACATCCATCCATACTTCAAAAACAAGGATCAATCTCCATAACAAATAGTTTATTCATGGTTTTTTTAAATGTTTCAGTATACCTACCTAGCATACTGCCGTATTGCTCTCCTAATTTAAATTCCGTAAGCAGCAACGTCTCTAAATTTAATTAACTGCGTCTACAATCCGTTTAGTTACCCATCTTCTTTGCTACGTAAATAATTAGGTAAAATCTCAATTAAGTATGTAGAAACGGTAGAAATTCATGAAATCTGTAAAATAATCGTTAAAATGTAAATTACTATCTCGCTTCAATCTTCTCAGCCAATTCTCAGCTTATTCTCAACTAGCTGTTCCCCGTGGTTTCGCCTGCGAAATTTCAAGACAAAAATACCTACCCTAGATATCCTTCTCTTCTTGATCACTATTTTGTTAGGGAGTTATTAAGACAGTGATAATTATCTTTTTAGTTATTCATTTATTTATTTATTCAAATTACAAGCGGTTTACAGAATCTTCCAAAGCATCAGCGAGTACATACTTTCACAGTTTAAATATAAAGTTGTCATGATACAATAAATTATTAATTAATATTAAGTCAAATTAATCGGATTATCATGGTTAAATAATTAAAATTAAGTCGAATTAACAAACTCACATAAGTACTTATAGGCCACGGTCATAAAAAAACCCAGTTTTATCTGCAAACACGTCTAAATTATGGTACCTTTTGACAATATCATTGAGAAGAGACAGCGCACGTGTTGTGGGTGCATTTCTAGCGTATCGTGCTCGCCTTTTGTTGATCCGAAACAGAAGGACAGCAGGCCTCAGCAACAACGTGCCACCTATAGCGATTATGGTATTTTTTATAGTAAATCGTTCATTTGCTTTTGGAAAGCAAAATTTGAAGAAATGGAACTGATGATGAAGACCACAGATGGTCATCGGAACTACTCAATAATAGGTAGGTACCTATTTCACGGGTTCCGATTCATTAAACTTAATAATATGGTTTCTAAACAATTTATGCTCGTCACAATGTAGGTATATGGTGAAGTGGAACTGATGGTGCAGCGTCGGGAAAAGCAATATTTTGTAAAAGGTGATGAGCAGTTGACATGAGGCTATTGTAACTTACCGCCGCACTCAGAGTCGACTTTAATGATTACTTAGTTAAGTATAGGTTTTTAAAACAAAACTGCCGCAATTCGAAGCTAATTATGTTACATCTCGTTAAATGCCAACTAACATTAATTTATTAAACTGGTCGTATTGCGGCAGTTTTGTTTTAAAAATCTATACTTAACTAAGTAATCATTAAAGTCGACTCTGAGTGCGGCCGTATGTCACTTAAGCGAGAAATAAACAAAATTTTAACAAAACTTAAAACCGACTTCTAAAAACACAAAACTAAAACGCTAAAAATATAAAGCTAAAAATAACATAATACCGATTTAATCCAAAAGACAAAAACTAAAACACACGTAATATTATTATTGGTTTGTGCTACCACTGATCGGTATGAAGTCGGTGACAAGTTAAATATGGAAGGGGTAGATGGGCCAAGTGGACTTATAATATTAGTATAGATATTAAAATACCTACTTACCTAATCAAATCTAAATAAAATAACAACTATGATAATGGAATTAACGGACGACTTTTACGCCAAAAAAACGATCTACTTAGATACGTTACAATGTTACATGTATACTAGTAGCGCTCTCTGTTGGTCGTTTTGGAGCGATAAGGGATCGAGAAAGAGCTATAGAGGGCGGCACTTCTTTTCTTTCTTCTTTTTATGGACTTTCGCAAATAATACATTTACCAGTTTCAAGTAAATTAAACAGATCAATGTTATTTTCTACTAGCTGATCCTCGCGGTTTCATCCGCGATAATTTCGGAGTTCCTGCGGGAACTCCGAGATTGAAAGTAACCTATATCCTTCTCTGTACCCCTCATAACGTGTAGGCAAAATTAAATGATGATCGATCCAGCCTATGGACCAATTAAACTATAAATTGGTCCATGATCCAGCCGTTCACGCGTGATGCCGTAACCAAGGGAAATAGGGATTCATTTTTATATAATGTAGCTGTATAATATAATTAACTCCTAATGTCTCTGAATCTGTACGGTAGTTTATTGCTGGGTACGGCTCATCTATAATAGTAGACCAGACATGACCAGCACCAAGTGACAGCACCCGTTCATGAGTATGACTTGCTCGTAAGCCCCGATAAGTAGGCATCCGATAAGAAAAGATTTTTGAAAATTCAACCCCTTATATGAAAAGGGGTTGCAAAGTTTGTATGGAACGTTGCAGTTTGTATGGCGGGAACTACGAAATTATCGTGGGTGAAACGGCGCGGGACAGCTAGTAATTAATATTAGTATTCGTTGTACGGTTTGAAACACGACACCAGAGAGAAGGTAATCACTACGTGCACAGAACGTAGTGATTACCTTCTCTCTGCACGGAACTATAGCTTATAGCTTGCAAGAAATTTCTCGGAGCTCTTGGAGGAAACCAAGATATCAGCTCGAAATGTCTTATTATATCTTCTTGAGCACATAATTATAAAACCGTTACTGTGAAAATTATTGTTTAATACAGCACCTTATAACACAACAAAATCCATTTTCATTTTTTATCGACATGAAAATAAATGACCAAACCGCCATCTTCGATTCCCGCTAAAAAACTCTAAACTTTTTTTTACGATAAACCTCAGCGATAAACTAATTTGCAAAACAAAGAAATAAAACTGACATCCATCACTGATAAATCCCGCCAAAAGCAAGTGATTATGATCTTTGGCCAAAAGCTCCAAGGAAAAAGACAAGTCTATGGAGGGAGCTTTTGGTCGTAGTCAGAGAGAAGGTAATCACTTGGTCGTAGTGATTACTCAGAAGTGAATGAAGTGATTACCTTCTCTCTGCTTTTGGTGGGATTTTAGCGTGACGGATGTCAGTTTTATTTCTTTGTTTTGCAAATTAGTTTATCATGATTAATATTGTGTGAGTGAGGTGGATTTTGCATAATAGTGATCCATTAGTGATGAACAGTGTGTGGAAACAGTGAAATAAGATGAAATGAGGCGTTCATTGGGAGGTTGTCGTTTTACCCACAGAGCATCCTATTAAGGTTCAACTGTGAAGAGTTGCTGCCAAAAGTTCCGGTAAAGCATGGAAATGCATCTCACCAAAGCATTTCGATGTAAATAACTTCAGAAAAAAAAATACTACTGAATTGGCTGTATGGACTTATTTTCCTTTGCCTACTCAATTGAGGTAAATTAAACAAAAAAATGTCTTTTCTATGGCTGTCAATTAGTCAAGTTGTCAACATCGATTGTCATTTGTCATTAAAAATTTGATTGAATTTGATTTTAGAACGCTGATTAGTGATCGCCATTCCATATTTAGGTACTTTATTATTTATTTTAATCAGCTGTTTACACTGTTGTTCATTACTTTAATATGACTTATGGTGAAGGTGCAACAATAAATTGGAACACGTGTATCGGTGTTGAAAATGGAAACTATATCTTTAGAAACATGACAGAAAACAGGTAAGAAATCCTATAATTTTTAGTAGGTACCCAGATACAACAATATTCCCTTAAAAGTAGAAATACATGATTAACCATAGTCTTCAACTATGGTTAATCAGAACTTGTGTAAAATTGTAGAAGGCGTCTTTTGTTAGGTATTGTCTAACCTCGAATAGGCCACACTGAAGAATTTGTCCTCTCATTACCTTTCACACACTTTTGCTGTTTATTCATTATGCAAAAAAAAATGGCATGATAATGTAACGATAACGTAGCCCAAACTTCAACCTATGTATTTCATTCATTACCTTCTCAGTTTAGTGCTATCTAACCAATTGGTCAAAATAGTATTGACCAGAGAGAAGGTAATCACTACGTGGTATTGACTTTATCACATGAAATTATGAATATTACATGAATTGTTTTTTATTTTGTAGAAAAAGATCTAGAGAGGATGACTCGAGTGAATTTATGCCATTGTCAAAAAGGATTAATAACTTACATATAAATAACAACTTAACAAGTTCACATCCACATACTCATAATTCAAATTATATTCATGGTATGAACTTGGAAAATGGAGAATCTTTGTCTAGTGCAGCTTCGGACGAAAATAGAAGACCTCACTATGATCCAGGCATCAATTCCTCTCAAAGCAGTTATTACTACCAAAACAAATTGTTATTTGAACTGCATTTAGAAAGAATACAAAGAACTGGACAACAATTTCCATTTTGAAACTTAATTTTATGCACCTGTATTACCTGTATACTTAAGTTTTGTTTGTATGCTATGCTTAAAACTAGATTATACGTTTTATTTAAATTAAATAATTACAAATATAATATTTTTTGATTCTTTTACTATACAAGATTTACTAAGTCTATAAAAAAAAAAGGATTGAGTAGTACGAAACGTGTTTTAATAGTCTGTGGAAGCATACAAAAATTCACCAATCACCGTTCGGACTTGGGTTATGGGGACATTACATTAGATTAGTACGCCACCTGGCGTATTTTCCAAACATTAAAACAATATGGCCGATCAGTCTTGTTGTCGATAGAAAAGAGTGCTTTTCCAAAACTTTGCATGGTTATAAATTAATTTATCTAATTTTTCAACATATAGAAGTGCACTGTGATAAAAATAATAATTGAAACGTTAAACAAACTGGGTGAGTTTATGATCTGTTTTGTTTACACTATATCCATGACCTTATTTCGAAATCGTGTTCTGTGAAGCGGTACTGTCTTTGTACCGTTAGCCGGGGCGCGTGGCGCTGCGAGAGTGCCGCAGCCACGAGGGCCCACGACTCACGAGCTGCATTCAACCCCTCCTCACGGTATCCCTGCGAAGGAAGGAGTTGGGAGCGGGAGTGTGTTTATTCTAGTGCATGGAGGGGATCCCGCACTTAGCGGTGGGGATGCGTTGCGTACTGCGTGCAGCGTGATGGACACACTACACAGGCCAGTCGAAAGGAACTGGTAGGGGTGAACGACCTACGCCATCCGTCTGATCCGCCCACCACAATCTATAATCAAGGCTCAAGCAATGTCAATTTAATATTTAGGTATTCAATAAGGACTTAGATAAGTTTCTAAACTAAAGGACCACTGCATAAATTGCAAGGTTCAAGATGTATGATTCCTTCATGATTTTTCTTTGTTCAGATAACTCAAATAATATTATAAATGTTCTAAAGTTATTTATAGAATAAGGTTTATTATGACTTGAGTTCCATGGTCCATATGTAAGATAAACAGTATTATTATATCTTAACAATGCTATTAGCTTATATACAGTATATACAAATGAGGTGAATGACATAAATTTAAAATCAGGCTTGATTGATGATTCTAACTTTCTAAATTTCAAAAACTCAAAAATGTTCTGTATTTCTGACATTTATACAACCCACCTTAGTTAGTAACCTAACTTTATTATTTGTGAATTTTAAATTCTAATCAAATAAACATCTTGATTGAGTTCCATGGTCCATATGTAAGATAAACAGTATTATTATATCTTAACAATGCTATTAGCCTATATACAGTATATACAAATGAGGTGAATGACATAAATTTAAAATCAGGCTCGATTGATGATTCTAACTTTCTAAATTTCAAAAACTCTAAAATGTTCTGTATTTCTGACATTTATACAACCCACCTTAGTTAATAACCTAACTTTATTATTTGTGAATTTTAAATTCTAATCAAATAAACATCTTGATGTCCTAAAGCAATAATTTCAAGATATTATTCAGAAATTGCAAAAACACCTATTAATTGTAACTAAGATCTTATATTAAATAATTTATAATTTACACATATAAACACAATTTTCTAAGACAATCCAATGTCCACTCAATCAGACATGTATTCTTACATTCATTGAAGAACAACAAGTCAACAACTCAGCATATTGTGAAAGTACACCAAAGAGAAAGTGAACATCACATTAGAGTTACATGCTCAAACACACACACACACACACACACACACACACAGTAGGGCTGGCAGTGTGCACACTGCATAGTCTACCAGTCAGAGTAGTGAGCAAGTTGGCACAAAAACTTTCTTTAACCCACTTTCTTATTTGCTCGCGACCATCTTTTGCCTCTCACTGCTACTGGGATCAAAGTTTAGTGTAGTGCAGTCAATGGTGGTCACCAGTGGTATGTGCCCTACCATAGTGCTCCCAGTTTAGTCCCTTGCTGCAGTGGTGGGATTGTGGGACGTGGGGAGGTGCGCGCGTGGTTGGTGACCAGTGGTTGTGGTTTTATTACTTTTTTTTACCCCTCTTCGGCGCCGAACTGGTGTTATTATTATGTGCGACATGCAGAAATTGCCCACCAGAGAAGATGAATCTTGGTATGGGGATGACCACTATTTTATTCTTTATTATGAGGACTTGATTTTAATGAAATAACTATTTGTGTTTTAAGTTCAATTAAAACAAGAGTTTATGTACAATTGTGCATGTAAAAACACAAAACTGAAAAGCTAAAAATAAAATGCTAAAATTAACAAAATACCGATTTAATCCAAAAGACAAAAACACACGTAATATTATTATTGGTTTGTGCTACCACTGATCGGTTTGAATTCGGTGACAAGCCCGCTGGTGTCCGCCCACTTGGGTTGTCCTGCTCACGAAGAGCTGGTGGCGGGAGTCGACTTAGCCCATCTACCCCCTCCATATTTAGCTTGTCACCGACTTCATACCGATCAGTGGTAGCACAACCCAATAATAATATTACGTGTGTTTTTGTCTTTTGGATTAAATCGGTATTTTGTTAATTTTAGCATTTTATTTTTAGCTTTTCAGTTTTGTGTTTTTGGAAGTCGGTTTTAATTTTTTTGTTAAAAATTTTTGTTTATTTTTCGCTTTTAAGTGACTTAGTTGGTAATTTCTCTAAGTTACAATAGCCTAATGTCAACTGCTCATCACCTTTTACAAAATATTACTTTTCCCGACGCAGGGACGTTAATTGTTGAGGAGTTCTCCTAGTGCTTCACCATCAGTTCCACTTCACCATATACATTGTGACGGGCATAAATTGTTTAGAAACCATATTAAAGTTAACGATTCAGAACCCGTGAAATACCTATTATTGAGTAGTTCCGATGACCATCTGTGGTCTTCATCATCAGTTCCACTTCATTAAATTTTGCTTTCCGAAAGCAAATAAACGATTTACTATAAAAAATACAAAAATCGCTATAGGTGTACCTATAATTTTTGAAGAGTTCCCTCGATTACTCCAAGATCCCATCATCAGATCTCAATTTGGTGACAATGGAATCGATTTGGGAGTATCCCCTTTCAAACAAAAAAATAATTTTTGAAATCGCTCCAATCGGAACCCATGAAATAGGTATTATTGTTAAGAAGTTCTGATGACCATCCGTGGTCTTCATTATCAGTTCCACTTCTTCAAATTTTGCTTTTCATCGGCAAATGAATGATTTACTATAAAAAATACCCAAATCGCTATAGGTGTGCCTATAATTTTTGAAGAGTTCTCTCGATTTCTCCAAGATCCCATCATCAGATCCCGACTTGGTGGCAATGGGACCTAATTGGGAGTAAACCCTTTCAAACAAAAAAAGAATTTTCCAAATCGGTCCAACCGTCTTCGAGTAATCGGTGAACATACATAAAAAAAAAAAAAAAAAAAAAAAAAAAAAAAAAAAAAAAAAACATACAATCGAACATAGAACCTCCTCCTTTTTGGAAGTCGGTTAAAAACTAGATAACTTCAACTATACTTCCTACTTTCTCTATTAAGTAATGCAATAGAAAATGCCATAGAACTACTTATTTATAATTTTAAAAGATCTAAGTATTTTGCATTTAACAAAAATACTTTTTCTATTTTATTGCCTGTTGCTGATGATATAACACAAATTCACACAAAGATTGTATAATCTCTTACATCCACATTGTTGATTTAGTATTTTCAAAACAGTCATTGATAAATGATAATATATTTATCTTATTACTCATTTATATTTTTAAATAATGTAATTGAGCAAATATGAATAATATAGTAAACTGCCTATAACTGCTTATAAATGAAACCAAAATGTTTAAAAATACTTGAACTAAATCAAGATTTGGGGCAACATAGACTTCCATTTTTAGGAAATGTATGAATTCCCTCAAAAAAAATATATAATGGGAAAAATTTGTTCCTGTGGCTCTCCACAACTAGCTCCATGCAAAAATTAAAATCGATGATGAAAACATGCTCTGTTGGGACATCATTGGGACTGGACAAATAAAAACTTTCATATTAATGTGTCAAAATTTGCTTTCTTCAAGAGTCTTCCAATTACTTATTCGATGACTGTCTATATTTTATAATATTTCGTTTATTTACAGCGACGAAGATCCTGACATGAACTTTACATACACAGCAGCAGGTACCACTGGAGGGCACTTTGTGACCACCAATGGGCAGCTGCCTGTCACTAAGTTGCAACAGAATGTCACGCACAATGGGACTACCTTGTCACAGGTATAGAGGCATTATTATAGGTCACATTATTATTAGACCTAAAATGGGACGAGATCTGCTCTTTAACCATTGCTTGGTAACCATATAGCATTTGCATTTGATTACAGTTAAGCTGTGAATGACTTACCCAGCTTTGTATTAATAAAATAAATATAAAAATATCTGGGGTATAAAAGTCATAGAACACCTATTGTGTTAGAGACTAGAAACTGTGATAGTCACTGCTACACTTACCACTGAAGCTGTCGGTGAACTGTGAACAGCAGCTTCAAAGAGTGCTCATCACTTAATACAAACAAACAAGTGATTCTAAAGATATATTTAATATATGTATAGATAAGATAGTTTCTCTAGAATCACCAGTTTAAATACAAGTTTTCAAGACTGTGAGTAGTACCTATTATTTTACACTGGTACACTTTAAGTAGCAATTGTAACAAACTCTTTCGTGTTTTAGTTTCAAACGGAGAGAATGCAACTATCACTCTCTCTCTAATTATAAAAAGAATTTGTAGGTGAAACCGCGGGGGATAGCTAGTGTGTAATAATTTCCATGTATAAAACGTACGTACCGTATTATTTGTAGGTGGTGGGCATGGTGGGTGGCGTGAACATGGGCGACGGCGTGCAGTACGTGCGAGCGCTGGACGGCGGCGCGACGCTGCAGGCGACGCCGCAGATCATCTCGTTGCCCGTCACCCTGCCCGGAGCCAAGCCTGGTGAGGGCGGGTTCCCACTTGGTGCTAGTAGATGTCATGCCCCTTTAAGAAGAGAAAGGCCACTTCAGGGAATGCCCTGCCCCCCTTAGCCAAGATCTTTAATCGTTATTGCTATAGAAAACTAAGGAACTTCGTCCAATCAACCATCCAATTATGCGTGATCATGTGACGTGAATTCCTTTATGTCGGGAGCACGGGCAGTGGAGGTGATCGAAACACTTAGGTTGTAGGTCCCAGGCACTCCTCCTGTTCCCTACGGATGTCTGGTGTGCTAGACAACTTATATTATAACTATGTTGGTGCAATTGCTTATTGTAATTTCTTATCCATGCTATTTGTGTCGCTCAGCTAATAGTCTCGGTCATGCCCTCCGTTACAACGTCTTCATATACGTTATATTATTATCATTCAATAATTTAGTTATCATATCTCTGATATTGTTATTCTTTCCCTTCTTCTTTGGTCTTTAGCCAAAAAAGAAAGAATATTCGGGGTGAGGTGTGTCCCGGGCGACAGGTACGCACCTGCCCATGTTTTTATCCTCATGGCTAAGATAATTGGGAGGACCCTGGGTTGGATGTCTGGAGGGATGTCTTGTGAAGAAGTTAGTCCTGGGCCATGATTCGTTTCGATCAAAACTTATGCCCGAGTTGTGACACTTCATTTGCAAAGAAATAAAACAGTTGTTGTAAATAAATAAAACAAACATGGCCATAAAGCCATTTTCGATGAGAAGCAAACAATTGTTTTTTAATTAGAAGCCCATACCTGTTTAGACTTCGCGTGATCCTGATGTGTTGTAGCTTACTGTCGTTGTTGTTAACTTGCTATCCGTCAGAAAGTTCTAATATTTCCTTGTAACTGCAGGTGACCCTCAGTCGACGGTACAGATCCAAGTGCTGAACCCAAACCTCCTGCAGCAGCATCAGCAGCCCAAATATCAAATGCAGATACCTATACAAGGCTTCCAACAAGGTGCGTAATTCTCCATTAGTTTCATTGCTACAGATAATTTTTTAATAGGGATGTTGACTACTATTGAAAATCAAAATTGTAATTAGTCCGTCAGTTAGAAAATAAAAAAACAATAGACACGTATTTATTGCTTTTGTAAATAAATTAAAATATACAGAGATAAAGCGCATTAAAGTTTAGGATGAGGAGGTCGTGACGTCACTAACCGCAAAACCGCCATACAAACTGTCAGAATAGTGACGTCACGCGAAATTTCAACTCAATATATCGCCGTTATTTTTTGATTACGTAAAAAAAGAAAAAATACGTGTGCAATATTTTTTAATAATCTACAAGACGGACTAAAAAATAAAAATTAGTCAACATGCCCATTATAATATAAAAATTATATAGTTACAGTATTTAAAAAACAACTATTAAAGCTCTTCTATAAAGGTGAAAGTACTTAAAATCTTAGGAAATAATTACCTATATCTTCCACAGTTTTTAAATGAAATCAAAGGAAATCATTGGGAGAATTTGTAAAATAGATTGAATTTAATACTAGTTTTTGATCTTAATTTAAATCTGAATATTATATAGGGGAACGATTTGATTGTTTGTTTGTTTGTTACGATTTAGCTCAAAAAATACTGGACAGATTTTAAAAATTCTGTCACCATTATAGTAACAAGTAACGCGGAATCGGAGAACTCCAAAGTTACGGGGGACGGCTATAAATTATAAAAAAGGTTAATTACGAACCGCCAACCACGTTTGGTATTTTTTGTTTAAACTCGATACCAAGTTTAAACACTTAATTTAAAAATATAAAAGCCTTAAATCTTACAAGTTTAATCGTTGTACTTATACTGGTGCATTTTCTAAACTATCTTATACTATGTAAAGCGCCAGCTGGACTATTTAATTTTTTTGATTCTAATCTAATGACTACTATT
Organism: Zygaena filipendulae; assembly: GCA_907165275.2. NCBI lineage: Eukaryota > Metazoa > Arthropoda > Insecta > Lepidoptera > Zygaenidae > Zygaena > Zygaena filipendulae. The sequence goes on from OU015659.1 coordinate 9,850,747, forward strand.
TTTATAGTGACTCCTTATTTTCCAGGAGGCACAATGCTCACGGTTGCGTACTCGCCGGACAATAACGAAGCTGGCGGCATTCAACTGTTGGGGAACACTTTACCTGAAGGTAAGTCATTAAATAATTATAAAATTTATTTGAATGAATTGTATGAATTTATATATTTCATTTGAATACATACTTTACCAAAAACAAGTCTAAAACTGCCCCAAGAAAAATTTAGATGTTTGTCTTGCAATTTCGCGATAACATTACAAAACTAAGCTATATATACAAAACTACCTATAGCTAACGTAAGTGGTTTTATTCAAGGAAGTCTAATGATGCAATATAAAATCATGTGCCGGAGGTGATAAGCTTTCTTTTTATTTTTAGGGCTCCATAGCAGCAGCAAAAACATTCACTGCACTTTTTACTACTTGCACAGTCATATAGATGAAATTTAAAAGGACGGTGCATTCTATGGACCGCTATAATAGTGTAGTGAAATTACTTAAAATAATATTAGGTGCCACTCCATACATGCACACTAGGAATGAAAAAAAATTTAGGTAACTGCGCATTCAACGTTCTTCCCCGCTACGGAACATTTCACTTTGCGTGGGTCGACACGCACTTGACGAGTATTTATTTAATGACCTAGCAGGGTTAAAGAGCTTGCAGCATCTTCCACCATATTGATAAGTGATGATTATCATTATAAATCATTATGTCATTATAAAAATCAAATTTTTCTATTATGTTCAGGTACTTTCAGGATGCGTACAGGTGAATTTACAATTTTATTTTCATTTCTGTGTGTCCACTAACTGTGTGTGTCGTGAACTGTGCACTTTATTATTGTAAAATGATCACACAAAAGGCTTTTATGTTTTGAATAACGCCCCAAAACTCAAGCACTGGGTTGATTATATAGCTGTGGTGTGCCTAAAAACACCTTCATAAATGTTTCGTGATTATCTGAATCATTAAATGCTAACAGAATCACTTATGATAAAAGGTGACAATATTCATGTAACAGCTACAAAAGTGTTAAGAAAACCCATCTATAGTGAAGAGTGTTAATCAATGTTTACATAAGCGCGGCGTGGAGCTAGATTACAGTATTGCGTCATAGCAAGAGTCGCTATTTCTTTAGAAGTAGTTGCAGATCGAATGTTCGGTTAGTTAGTACTAATAAATAATGTGCTTAACTGAGTTACTTTTAAATCCGCTAACAACATTGATATACAATGTAATATTTTTTTTACTTCCAGTGTTAATCACTTATTAACACAAATTGTTACTCTTTAATTACTGGACATTATTGTATCTGTTACATGTATAAATGTGTTTTAATAAGGATAACAAACTTTTTATGGTATTTTTTCGAATCTTTGGTTTAGTTTTAAGAACTAAACAGACAATCAGGTAGAAACAAATAGTAACATTGATTATACATTTATATTCCGCCTCCACAGGTCTGCAGGTGGTAACGGCTCTGCCCCAAGAGATGCAGCTCATGCAGCCCTCGCAGACCGACGAGACGGACCAAGTACAACCCATGCATCAGGTACTTCCATCGTAAATGCAACCTATGCACCGGGTACGTCCCAACACCACCCGCAACCCATGCGTCAGGCAGGCACCTTCCAAACTAAACACCACTCCCACACCAGATACCTCCGACGAAAATATTTCGAATGAAAGAAAGAAACGTTTTATTTGATGACTATAGCTGTTCCCCACGGTTTCACTCGCGATAGTTTCGGAGATCCCGCGGATTCCCGCGCGATAAAAATTATCCTATGTACTTCTCTGCAGCACAGATAATATAATACTATACTAGTATCTGCAGCTATCTCTGACAACTTGTATGAAAAATTCATGATGATTGGTTAAGTCGTTAATTCGTAAAAGCGTAACAAACAAACCAACTTGACAGGTCGTAAACGTGTGGGGACGGCTTACCCAGAACCAGAAGATTTTAGGTTCCTATCCCTCCACTGCACCGCCTTCGCCGCCGAGGTCTTCAGGGAGTAGAGGAAGGATCACAAGATTGGGATGGTACAAAAGATCCCAAGGGTCGAAGTACCGAGGCTTTATCGACCTACCCCATTAACTTAGATAAGATAAGGATTGACACGAAAATTGAACGTTAGCTCCCTGTAGAACCTATAAATTAATATTTGGACATTGTTGTTGCTATCATTAATATTGTTATTTATTATTTGTAGGTGTTCATAACCCAGAACCACCAGATCATCATCAACGGCGGCGAGGAGAGCAAGGCGCTGAACAACAACACCACCACCAACAACAACAACCCCGGCATCGCCGACGTCATCATCAAAGAGGAGACCGACGACAACAACGAAGAGGTAAGGAACGGTGGAATCGATATGTTCTCAGATCAGACTAATATTATAAATGCGAAAGTTTGTAAGAATGTATGGATGGATGGATGGATGGATGTTTGTTACTCTTTCACGCAAAAACTACTGGATGGATTTAAATGAAACTTTACAATAATATAGCTTATACATCAGATTAACACATAGGGTACTTTTTATCCCGAGATTCCCGCGGGAACTCTGAAATTATCGCGGGTCATCACTAAAAGAACAACACATAAACGGTTGAACGGAAACGGAATTTGGCGCAAAGATAAAATATGTTCAAGATAAAAACATAATATGATGGTACTTTGTTTGTATCGCTGAATTCCTGAAGGCATCCTGAAATTATCATAGCTATGATTGTGAAACTCAGTGGAATGATCAAAATAATTCGTAGAAAAAAGTCGTGTACTAAAAAAATTTCATACATAAATGAAGGTTTTTTTTAAACATTAACAAAAAAATTTGGGGAACCTTGTGTCCCCCTTTTGGGTGCTACGAATCGTGTTTTGCTCGAATTCTGTAATTATTTACAGGAAAACTCCCAGGAGACAGAAGCCGCCGGCACAACCTACTGGCAAGTGGGACAGAACCAGCAAAATCTCGTCAACTATTTGAGTACGCTGCCTCCGCAGGTGAGCGCGCGTTCAATAATAACATGTTAATCCACAAAATTAAGTTATTTATACAGAACACTTCATTGAGGGTTATAGAACGTTTTTTAATTTAAATGTGTGAAACTTATTACATTGTTTAAATATCAAAAAAATGTTGAATAATATTTACAATCTTTAAGTGTTTACTCTTTCTTACTTGCATGTTGTCTTCGTCTATAACTGTGATGTCACTCGGCGCGTTTCTTCTGTGTTTGTTTCATGTTCTTGTAGTGGAGCACATTATGTTGACGATCAATAAATAAAAAAAAATAAAAAAAATAAAATGTTGACTCAAGATGGTGCTTAAATAAATAATATAAATGAATAATATAACTTTAAAACACGATTTACTCATTCCAGTGTGGGTTAACACGCTGTTGCTTATCTATTTCCATATAATACATTTTAAATTGACTTTGAAAAAGGTGGTTCTCAAATTGTTGGTTTAGCTTTTATGTATGTTACGAGATATGCGATCTATTTTTGTTTTTTAGAAAGGACGACGGAGTTGAGTTGGAAATTCAAGTTGATATTGTGCAACATACATATTCAGCAACAGCCCACACCGCTATCACCCTTAAACGCTTATTACACTATCCAATTTTTAGGAAATCTAGATCAGATACTGTTTAGTGTACCCGATTTATGTTCAGTGAGTGAGAGAGAGCGCGAGTGATCACACTACACTAAATTGTACCCTAAATCGACTACACTAAATTGTATCCCTAAAAATTGGGTAGTGTAATAAGCGCATTAGACTCACTGCTACGTTGTGACGGGGGCGGTGAGTGTCGCCACTTTACCTATAGTAATAGTTGGTATCCTTTGGCTCCAGCAAGCGCAAGCGTTGCCGGCGTCGCTGCAGCAGTTCTTGCGCCTCAACACGGTGGCGCCCAAGATCGAGATCGAAGTGGACATGACCGAAGACAGCAAGGACAACATTGAGAACGCCGCCAGTGAATGTATATAATTATATATATTAACTAGCTGTACCCGGCGGTTTCACCCGCGGTAATTTCGGAGTTCCCGCGGGAATTTCGGGTTAAAAAGTACCCTATGTCCTTCTCTGTACCCCTGACAATGTGCATGCCAAATTTCATCCAATTCCGTTCAGCCGTTTTTCCGTGATTGAGTAACAAACATCCAAACATCTAAACCTCCACACTTTCACATTTATAATATTAGTAGGATTAGGATAACCCAAAATTGTTTTCATGAATTTTGTAAACTCTTGAAATAGGTACCTACGTGTTTCTTTATTTGAAAACGAGAGTCCAAATGATATGAAATTTAGTTAATAGTTATTATAATTAACGGTAGTTTCTTACAAACTTCCTATTTTTTTTTAAAAGGGATTAGCCACCTTGCCCCTTGCTTTTTAAAATTGAAGCACATTAAAGTTTAGGAGAGTGGGGGCTCGTAACGTCATAAACCGTATAAACTGTACCGGATTGCGACGCCACGCCAAATCGCCGTTATTATTTGATTTCGTAAAAAAGAATAAAATACGGACGGGTAGTGGCGGACTAAAAACTAACGGCCGCACTCAGAGTCGATTTTAATGATTACTTAGATATAGATTAGGTACTGATATAGATTACTTAGGTATAGATTAGGTACTGATATAGATTATTTAGGTATAGATTAGGTACTGATATAGATTACTTAGGTATAGATTAGGTACTGATATAGATTACTTAGGTATAGATTAGGTACTGATATAGATTACTTAGGTATAGATTAGGTACTGATATAGATTACTTAGGTATAGATTAGGTACTGATATAGATTACTTAGGTATAGAATAGGTACTGATATAGATTACTTAGGTATAGATTAGGTACTGATATAGATTACTTAGGTATAGAATAGGTACTGATATAGATTACTTAGGTATAGAATAGGTACTGATATAGATTACTTAGGTATAGATTAGGTACTGATATAGATTACTTAGGTATAGATTTTTAAAACAACTGCCGCAATCAGAGACGTTCATCAAATTAATGTTAATTGGCATTTAATGAGATGTAACTTAATTAGATAAATGCCTATAATTCATTAAACTCGTCTGATTGCGGCAGTTTTGTTTTAAAAATCTATACTAAGTAATCATCTAAGTAATCATCAAAGTCGACTCTGAGTGCGGCGTTAGAATACTTAGCCTATAGGTACGTGTCATGTGCGTCACGACTCACGTCACGTCTCATGCGAGTTGTCCAAAACGCAGTGAGCAGCAAGAAGAAGAAGAAATACAGGAAGAAGCCGTCGAAGCCGGCGCGGCCCAAGCCCGGGCAGGTGGTGATCACCACGGGCCCGGACGGCTCGGCGCTCTACTGCTGCCCCGAGTGCAATATGGCCTACCCGGAGAAGGAGCAGCTCGAGCTGCACCTCGCCGTGCACAAGATCGAGCGGCGGTTCATATGCGGCATCTGCGGCGCCGGGTATGGTCGCACACTCACACGCACTCACACGCACTCACACGCACACGCACGCACACACACACACACACATCTATTCACTAGCTGTGCCCCGCGGTTTCATCCGCATGAGAGGTTTTTATACAACAACTTTTTTTCCTGATATCCGATTTCAATGAAACAAAGCCTATATGTAGCTCCAGGCTAAGCTTAATCTACTTGTGAAAACCGCATGACAATCGGTTCAGTGGATGAGGAGATTATCGCAAACAGACAGACAGACAGAAAAGAATTTTAAAAACTTTTTTTTTTGGCTTGGTTACTCTTCTTTTATCACCCCTCTCAATTTTAGGTAAAAATATTCAATGTACAGAATCGCAGAATCGAATTCTACTCTTTTATTATAGTACAGATTGTTTGTATCTGTTTATAGTATTCCTCAAGTTCGTATGAAACCTCTCCGTGCGCGAGTCTGCGGGGTTAGCCAAGTTGACACGTTAACACATAGAAAACCTATGTATCGAAGATTTTTACCAAAATAAACTTTTTTATTATTATTATTTTTATTAAGTGTAATGTCGCTTGGGCAGCCAATCAAAACTCTAGTTTTCACGTGGTCACGCAAAACTAGCGTATTGATTGGCAGACCAAGTGACATGCCGATTCGTTTCATAAGTTGGATTGTGAAATATCAATTTGGGTGCTGCGGGGTTGGCCAAGTTGTCATTCTACAATCGTTGACGCATAGAAAACAGAAGTAACAAAACGTCATGTCACTCGGTCAGCCAATCAAAACTCTAGTTTTCAAGTGGTCACGTAAAACTAGAGTTTTGATTGGCTGACCAAAGTTTTCTATTCTAGTTTTCTATGTGTGAACGATTGTAGAATATCAACTTTGCTAACCCCGCTGTCATCTAAACGAATTTACAAAAGTTATGTTGTGTGTTGTGAGTTTTATAAGCAAACGTTTAAAGTCATTATAAAATCGCATTATAGGTTAGCCTGTAAGGATTGTATGGTTGTTTTTCAAATAAAAGGTGTATGTAGTAACGAGTGTGTGTGTGGTGCGCCCGGTTGTTGCGCAGGTTGAAGCGCAAGGAGCACCTGGAGCGGCACAAGCTGGGCCACAACCCGGAGCGGCCGTACGTGTGCGGGCTGTGCCGCAAGGGGTTCAAGCGGCGCGAGCACCTCAACCTGCACGCCGTCATACACTCGGGCGTCAAGACCGAGATGTGCGGCATCTGCGGGAAGGGTACGCACCAAGACATTATAAGAGAATAGACGAACAATACAAACATTTACTATGCAATCCACGTCAATCAATTTTTGCGGGGGGAATGATCGAAATAAAACCAATCACATCGTTGCGACACAATCAAATACCAGTCACCACACCAGTCACCACAAAGTACATTTCAAATAGCCGTTCACATTGCTTTCCGTCAACTCAAGTGGTATCCATAGACAATAGTCTGCTAGCCATCGGCATTTTGTTTGCATAAGGTCATTTGACCATTGCGTGGTTCAAGGGGTAAGCGTAGTGGCCGAGCGTATTGTATATTTATTCTTTTTCAGTAACTTTGGGTACGCACTATGCTGTGATGCTGGATACATTTCTAACGCACCCCAAAAAAGGGTTGGTTCTGCTTTGTGGTGTACTGTATGTTCTTTTGTGTTGTGTATCACATTTAGCTTCAATAAATCTTTCTTTCTTTATTCTTTCTTTCTTTCTTTTTTATCATCGCTGCGGTGTGTCGTGTCCAGGCTTCTACCGCAAGGACCACCTGCGCAAGCACACGCGCTCGCACGAGCGGCGCCTGCGCGAGGAGGGCGGGGGCGGCGGCGGGGGTGGGGGCGGCGGCGGGGGCGGCGGCGCGGAGGGCGCGGACGTGGTCACCGTCGCCGAGAACCTGCCCGGCGACAACAGCCTCAACACCATACTGCCGGAGATCACTATACATGTACGCTTTTTTATAATAATAATTTAACCAGCTGCTCCCCGCGATTTCATCCGCGGTAATTTCGGAGTTCCCGTGGAGGTTGCGGGAAAAAAGTACCCTGACAGTAGTTTACGGTGATTAGCTGTTCCCCGCATTAGTGCCGGAGGTCCCGCGGGAATTCCGGGATAAAAACTATCCTATCTTTTAAATATGTATTAGTTCAGTAGTTTCAGAGTCCATCGCGGACAAACAACGTGACAGACTACATGACAGATTAACCAGCTGCTCCCCTAGGTTTCAGTCGCAGTAAGTTGCGGGAATTCCGAGATAAATTTTAACGCACCTTGAGTGAGCTCACGAAAGTAGCATTGGTATTATATTTTGTTATGGAGGTGACGATTGAGGTTTAAAAAATGTATAATAAACTGTCTGTTTCATGTCTGTATAATATCTAGCTGTAACCGCAATCACATTAGGATATCTGTAATGATTGTTGTTTTCTGTTGAAATAAATAAATAATTGTGTCCTTCGCTGTACCTCTGACAACGTGTATGGAAAATTTCATGATGATCGGTTGAACCGTTAAAGCGTGAAAGCGTAACAGACAGACAGACAGACGGAGTTAGTACTTTCGTATTTATAAAATTAGGAGGGATGATAGTAGTAACGACAAACTTTCCGAACTACGAGAGCATCGGCGGCCTTCCGCTGATGGCCTCCGATGTTGATATTTTCGATTGAGGTTGTTGGCTCGGGTGCTATTAGACGGTTATGCGTAGGTACTGCTGTAGATTGAAATGAATGTTGTATTCTCAAAACTATAATATATAGTTGGCAAGTGTCGCTTTCCATCGGGCGAGATTAGATCTACTTTGTGTTTGTCAGTCGCAATGTAGATCTGTGTTTTTGCCCACAATTTATTGTGTCAGTCTAAAGTTAACAAATTGACGTGTGCTCTTCATATAGGTTCCGACTAGCGCCAACATGAACGTGCCCGTCCAAATAAACATACCCCAGCACGTGGTGTCGTCGCTCGCCGCCGCGCAGCAGCAGCAGCAGCAGCAACAGCAACAACAGCGGCAACAGCAGCAACAGCAACAACAACAACAGCAACAGCGACAGCAGCAACAACAGCAACAGCAGCAGCAGCAAGCGGCCAGCGAGGCGCAGTCGCAGCTAGACGAGCTGTTCGCGGAGCACTCGTGACCGCATGGGTAGGCGGGGGCCCGCGGTGATAAGGCTGATTGTGCACAGCACAGGTGACTGTTGACTGTTGACTGTTGACTAGACTGCAGTAGACACTTAGGACACTAGCGATGGGCGCGACCGAAGCGCTGAGAACCGATTGCGCTCACGCAAAACACAAAACCACAGAAACAATCGCACCGCGGCTGTGTACAGTCGGCAGAAGAAATAATTAAACACTTTGGACAGTCATTGAATGTTATAGCAGTTGTTATAAAGTTCAAAGACCGACCGCAGTGTTTTTATGTTGTTGCTGCTGACTGTACATCTTTAAGGGTCTTCCCTCAGGCCTCATATATTACTATTAATACTACTGTATCGAGGAGGAAGTGGAGCGGTTTTGTGATTTTGCGTGATTAGAATTGGGCTTCTAATCTGTACACTACGCGTTTGTTTCAAGTTTGCACAGTTAAGAGTCTCTGATAATCGTGTAACTTCAAAAGCGCAGCAATTATAAATGCGCTTTATTACGCGGAAGAAGTTTTACGCGGAAAGTGAACTTCATATCGATATTACACGTATACTATTTGTATACGTAAAACCAACTGAACAGTTTTTATGATTGTCGCGCTTTTGAAAAGATACGATAGACTATGTAATTATGTACTATTTATTGCGTAAAATCCAATTTTAGGTTATAAACGAAATACTTTTGTAACTATTTTTATCAAAGTTTATTTTATTTTAAATATTTATGCGCAAATGTTTCACGGCATATTTTACAACAATGTGTTAAAGTAATGCAAATGTGTTTAGACTAGTTATTATTATAATATATATATTTTTTTTAATTAAGGATCTGTTCATTGGAAGCCCTAGGGGTGAACAATAAAAAGTGTCTTTGGAGATTGGCTGTATCCGGTACATGATTTGATTTATGTGGACTTTTCAGGGTTCTGCTTGGACTTTTTAGACTATTTTTGCCTATAGAAAATGTGTTTTGAACTAGTTACGATAAAAATAAAATTACTAAATTAAATTATGTTAATTTTGTTTAGTGTCAAGTTTGGTTATCAAAAACACTTTGATAGTTTGGAATGAAACTCAACAGTTTTATGATCCTAATGATTCTTGGCAATTACCAGAGAAGTGTCAGAGAAAAGTTGGACCCTGATTGTCAAGCCCATATACCGAAATCGTAATTCAAATCTGATACCGGCCATCTATAGTTTTACCGTTTTGTGAGCGGACGTGCGGATTTCGAGTCGCTTATGTTCCCCGAGTCCGTTCCGTATAACAGAGCGTTCCCGAGTCTCGATTAACACTGGAGCAGAGATTTGAGTGGCGTATTCGAGTTGAAATACATCACTTTACAATCGAATGTGCTGATCAATTATACTTGTCCAGAGTACCTACAGCTTTACACTTTTTAACGATATTTACATCACATTCATCTCCTGGCCGTGTTTTGTTAGCAACGTGATATTTTTGTATCATTGAATATAGTTAACATATCAATATACAATCTTCGATTTTAATAAGTTTTAGCAATTCATTGATTGTTTGTTGTTTCATTGTTTTAAAAAAAGCGTACAAATATCTGAATTATTTATTTCTTAGTACTAGTAAAATTACATTAAAAAGGTACTTTTCGATGATCGCGATGCGATGATTACGCATGCATGGGTAAAATGAACCAGACTACACAGACGTATTTGCCTTTTTGGAGGGTGTTGCTTTTATCAATCCGGTATTTACTTACAGAAAGCATGTTCATAATTATGTTCTCTAGTACTATCAAAATTATTTATCACATTCACCTTTTTATTTCATCATAAAAAACAAAAAGGCCCGGATCAGTTATTATAATCTTTTAACTTGGAGACTAAATAATTGATGTGACGAAAGAGATTCCTATGACGTTCATATAAGTTAGGTGTTCCTTTCTCATCGAAATATCCTTTTTTTATAAGATCGAATAAAAATAAATCTGACCAACGTAGATAGTCTTAGATCATGAGATTGTTTGTAAAACTGCCAAGAATAATGTGACGCTGTTTCTTTCGCCCACAATGAGCCAACTATCTCACACCACACGATATTAAAATGTAAGCTTTAATATATGTAGGTTAATTGATAATTATTATATTGTTTAATTTAATTTAAAGTTATATTTTTCTACGGTAGTTTTAGTACTGTTGAGTAGGGCGTGTGTGTTGATTGCGAGATTCGAGATTCAATATGAAAGAGGTTGCATGGAACTGTGATTGAACTGTGTTTAATTATAAGTGTCAAAAAGAGATCAAATAAAGTTGGTGCTCTAGCACTACGGAGCTTGTTTAGTTAGGTAATATTTTGAATTATTCAATCTTACGAGGCTGTCCATGATAATTTTAATTTACGAGTGTCATCACCGCTAGATGTCGCTGGTTTTTTTCTGGGCGTTTTGCCAGTCGACGCTCTTTTTTATTTCTCGTATAATATATATCTTACACGCGTATAATATATATGCGTGTAAGATAATATAGTGTGTTATAGCTTGTCTAAACTAAAATGACGCGCCCCTCCACCGGGTATACGCTCACGCACAGCCGTTAAAATATCGATCCGACACATATAAATCTCTGTCTATTCATCACAAGTGCGCAATACTGTCGCCGAACTCACACTAAAGAGATATTATCAATAAAATATGGTCTCGCACATCTAAAACTGCTAATTAAGTAGTGGGGCGTGTCATTTTAGTTTCTATTATGGTAACAACACATTTGTATAAAAACTCTTGCTAGTTTTTTTCATAGGAATCTATTGAATAACTAAAGTAATTATGTACCCGTACCTATGTAGATCGTGTGTCTACCTAAAATTAGTTTAGATAATTATGTTTAAAGTGTACGATTCCCGTAAATTAAATAATAACATAGAGCAATCTTGTAAAAACTGCAAAATAATGTTTCGTAAGCTGGTCGTGAAGTTTGAGCTTTTCGATACTTATATACGGTGTGAGGTTGAACGAGGGACTTATTCAAGATCTCTTTTATTCATACATGTAACTAAAAAATAAAAAAATAAACACTCATAAATCACAATGGAAACCTTAAATAAAAACTTGGATATTGAACTTTTAGATATTTGTCACGAGAATCGGCTACTGACGAGATTCCTATACCTGCGTCCATCCTTTAACTTTACACCATGTATATCCTGTAACAAGAATTTATACGTAGCTTACCGCCGCACTCAGAGTCGACTTTAATGATTACTTAGTTAAGTATAGATTTTTAAAACAAAACTGCCGCAATCAGACGTTCAGTAAATTAATGTCATTTGGCATTTAATGAGATGTAACTTAATTAGTCAAATGCCAATTAACATTAATTTATTAAACTTGTCTGATTGCGGCAGTTTTGTTTTAAAAATCTATACTTAACTAAGTAATCATTAAAGTCGACTCTGAGTGCAGCGGTTAGATGCGAGTGACTAGTTGCGATAGGTATTATATTTTTAAAATGTATTGTTAAAATATGTTTGTAATTTAATTAAAGTTCTATTTCATTTCTGTGTACAGGTAGATCGACTTGGAAGTTGTGCATACCGATCTTAGAATAATTTCATTTTCGATAGATAAGTTGTGAATTTTGTCAAATTGAGCACACATCGTTTTGTACTTATAATACACACTTACCATATCAATAAGGTAGTCATTGAATACATCACAATAATTTTATGTTTTTGTAAAGATTCTATTTTTCTTTCACAAATGATTATTTAAAATTCGTGAAAAACTTGAGAAAAATTTGAGCTATAGACAATAAGTAATAAAAATGTGGTCGAAATATTTTATGAATTTAGGTAGGTATTCGAAGCTTATATTTATTTTTGCATTAAATACCCTTTTGTCATAAAATTGTAAATATATTTTTTTACTTACCACAGTGGGCATGTTGACATTTTTTTTTAGTCCGTCTTGTAGATTAATAAAAAATATTGGACACGTATTTTTTATTTTTTTACGTAATCAAAAAATAACGGCGATACATTGAGTTGAAATTTCGCGTGACGTCACTATTCGGACAGTTGGTATGGCGGTTTTATCGGTTAGTGACGTCACGACCCACTCATCCTAAACTTTAACGCGCTTTATCTCTGTATATTTTAATTTATTTGAAAAAGCAAAAAAGACGTGTTTATTGTTTTTTATTTTCTAACTGACGGACTAATTAGAATTTTGATTTTCAAAAGTAGTCAACATCCCGATAAATAAATAAAAATCTGCGAATAGAAAGAGAACGATATATGTATGTACCTATTTTTATTTGTATTACGTCATCTTTTGGTAGATACACGAAAAAAATATTGGGTCTTATGTAAACATGATAAAAACCGCTCTCTACACCAACTACATTGGCATTAGAGTTTGATGAAGCGTTTCTTCCTTCACCTCGGGGGTGTCCTTTGTTGCCTGTACCATGAACACCACTTTTATATTTATTTACTAATCGACATAGTAATTCACTATTGTCACTACCATGTTAACCAATCATTGTTTAAAAGCATGTTTTTTTTACTTTTGTAAAGATGAAATTAGACTCAAGTATTATACAGTTTAAGAATTTAGTTAATATAACGTGATAAGTTGATCATTCGAAAGTTATACAAATGTAAACTTTTTGTATGATATTTTATGTACCTTTTAAATCTAGTAAAGTTTTTGTATCGCAATAAGCGAACGAAAGAAATAAATCCAGTGATTTTTTAAGAAGTTTTTTACTGTCTGAGCTATATTATGATAGGTATGCCATGCCATTTGATAATTTATTTTTTGGATATGTGGTGAAAAAGCTAAAAGTTTTCAACAAAATTTGAAGTACTTTTAAAAACATTACTAATAAATGGGAAAAATAAACACTAAATAGATTAATATTATCTGGACATTATCACCCACAAATAGCGCGCGCTATCTGTGCGCTATCCCCAACTAAGAGGAAACTTGTAGATACTATGGAAACCAGACAACTGGTATAATAACTTATACACATAGTTTATATCAAGAGCACAGATAATATAATATACTATTCATGAGTAAGTTGGTATATACAAGAAAATTGTATATACTTACCACCATACTCATGATATAAACTATACAGATTCACAAACTGGCGTAGAAGTCAAATTGACATTCTACAATCGTTAACATATAGAAAACAGGTACGGAATCGTTAGGTCACGTAGTCATTAGAATGTCTATTTGGCTAGAGGGGTAGGTTCGCTAATCGTGTTGTCAACTCACGGGACGCTGCTGCTTTTAAAAACTATTTGGTTTCAAGGTTTGGGCACAGTTTATGACTTGTGGTTAAAAAGTTAAAAGTACTAGAAAGAAGTAATATGAAAATTGAATTAATTTCTCAATGGAAAATAAGCACTGTCAGAAACGGAAATGAGATGCGGCTGCTTTTAATAAGCTATTTGATTTCGAGGCTTAGGCAAAATAATAATAAACGTACAACAGATCGATGGGTGTAAAATACGAGGTCCATATTCCATAGAAGAACGTACATATGTAGGTATCTACGACTAAAATAATACATTATAACTAAGTGTCCCCCACGGTTTCACATGCGGTAATTTCAGAGTTGCCGTTTGAATTCCGAGACAAGAGTACCCTTTGTCCTCTGTAGGTACCTCTGATAATGTGTATGCACAAGATGATCGGTTGAGTAGTTAAAGGCGTGAAACCGTACACATATTATACATTCGTATTTTAAAATTAGGTAGAAGTTAATTACAACGCGAGCCACCTTAGAAATTGACTGCACGCACGCATGAGCTGCGGTCTCGGTTTGCCTTGGAGGCTTTGCGCCGAGGGTGGCGGACCCTCCCCTTCGAGGTGCCGCCCCACGCACGCGCCCCGGGCCCCGCGCGCACCGCGCACCCATCTCGCGCACCCCACCGATACTCATATACCGTATTTCATCAACCACGAACTATTAAAACGTGTAGAAAACACCAAATACCATCGAGACAAAGGTAATTATCACTTCCCATTTACATTTTCTTTCTAACGGTGTTCAGAACGGGCGTTAGAGGTGTTTTCGTGGACGATGGGATGAGAGCGCGGGCCGGTAAAAATAAAGCTGCTAGAAATATCGGCGGCGATTGGGGTGAGGCAGAATGGCGGGGGTTGAGTGAGCGCCCGACTAGGGGCGCACCCTTGGTTCACTCTCGGGTCCGTTTACCTCCGCACCTGTGCGTTACAGCCGGTGTCGGTTATCGCACGCGAGCGTACAGTTTTCGCTGAGTTCACGATGACCGCGGTTTCAGGTTGCGCAATAAGCAGCGATGAATTTCGCCCCGTTCACTGGTCACATACCGTCCGGTGCGGGGATCCCGACCATCCACCAGTTCGCGAAGATAGGTTATGAGGGGGGCAGCGGCAGCGGCAGCGGCGTGGTGCACGAGGGCCGCTACCAGGGCGGGATGCAGTTCGTGCAGGCGGGCGCGGCTGACGTGAAGTTCCGGCAGGGCGAGGGCGTGGTGGTGGTCAGCAGCGCGCCGCCTGGCGCCGTCACCCTGGCGGGCATAGCGCCCTTACACACCGGTGAGATCTTCACACTTTTAACACGCTTTTATTACTTCACTCGCCTACTAACGAACGTATTAAAATAAATTTTGTATAAACTTTGTATAGGTATAATTATACAAGTACTTATATATTATAATAGTTACCTACGTTTACATAATACGTTCGAAATTCGAATGTTAAAACTATTTTTATTTTCTTACGAATCCTATATAATTCGACAAAGGTGAAAGTTTGTGATGTTTATTACTCAGTCACTCGTAAACTTACTTACTTAGAATTATTACAGTAGGTACCTAGGTACATAATAAATACCTATACATAACTAATATGACGCTTTATTCGCTCTGTTTTATAGGATGCCTACTTTTTATTCAGGTACAAATGGGTCTCGAAAAGTAGTAAATATGTAAAGATTATTATTATTATATTATTGTTATTTGAAATTATAAAAATTTGTTTTTTTTTATAGTTTTTACTTACTAAGTGCTATGGCTTATTAATGCTGTCATGCTTCTTTTTGTTGTATTGCAATAAATAAATAAATCCTGGAAATCATGTGGGTGACCGTGGTTGCAAACAGCTAGTTTTACCCAATAGATATTTAGGTAATGAGTAGGTATTTCCAAAAATAGTGAATGACGTAACCCTAAATTTTTTGTTTTTTTTGTTTTTTGTTCGAAACTGTAGGTACCTATACTTCCAAGATGGTCCCACTCACTGAGCAAATAATCACTACGTTTTAGTCCCACTGTCATTACGTTAGGATCTGTAGGGCAATTATGTAACTTTTATTGCTATCATATTTTAGTTTCAATCAGCTAAAAAACTGATTTTGTGATTAATTAATTGTGTTTATACAGCTTCAACTTTTGAAGTATGTTAATTTTAGTTGATTGCTAGGTATTGTAGGTGTCACAACTTGTAAATTGTGATCGCAAAACTGCCATATTTTTGATTGCAACCCCCCCTGATAATGGGATCTATTTCTCAATAGAGGGATATTAAATATTATATAGACACACCTATAGAGATTTTGGTATTTTTGTAGTACCTAGGTAGGTACTTACCTAAATCGTAAAAAAAAAACTTCAAAACTTATAAGCGGTGCAGTAGTTTACTCAATCTGCCCACAGTGAACACCGGTGTGAAATACCAAACCATATCGTCGTCGTCCGTGAACCTGGGCAATATCGCGTACAGCGGCGGCGGAGGGGGGCAGGGCTACGCGCATGACCTGCAGCCGGGCCTCAAGGCGGAGCAGCGCGACGACAAGCGCGAATACCGGGACGACCTGCACCACGACCTGATGGCCACCATGATGCAGCACCAGGGTGAGGCGCGCACGCTACGGCCCGTATGGCCGATTTTGATTAGAACTAAAATTGTATATTAAATTTTTTCAAATTGAATTTCCTAGCTGGGAATCGAACCAACTAATGCTTAAACGTTTGAAACACGGGTAAAGTCTACAAGTAATGGATATACAGGTGTATTGAAACTGTCATCAAACTTGGAGTCATTAATCTATTACAATATGTAGTTGGGAAGTAGTAAGTAGGTTCACAGTAGATTTTAATAAAAAAATTTTTAGTTACACTTTATAAACTGTTTGCAAAGTTTACTTATCGTTATTTTCAATCTGTTTGTATGTGGTAATTGTCAACAGTGACGCAAGCGGCCCCGCTGCAGCAGGGCACGCAGCAGCTGCTGGTGGTGCTGCACGAGCCCAAGGAAGCGGCGGCGCTGGCGCGCGCCATCAAGCAGGAGGCGAGGCCCGAGCGGGCCGCCGCCACCGCGCCCGCCGAGTTCATCAGTAAGATACATTCATCTTACCACCTAGTCTATTACTATGTGCAGGAAATCGAACCCGGAACCTCTAGATCAGGCATTATATAGGTGAGCTATACCGGTCATCAATTACAAACAAGCAAAATTAAAGTCGAAAACTGTTTTCGTTCATTAAGGCAACTGTATCTACATACAGGATGGAAATTTGAGACAGGTCAATCAAGGCGGCTACATTAAAAGTTGAAGCTACGCGAATATGGTCTTAGGATACCATCCCTTATTTTTTGAGTTATTGCTATCGGCATTTACAGATTAAAAAAAAAAAATGCAGTTAGCGAGAAATCGGCTATTTTCTAAAATAATTTTTATTAGCTTAATCAATCCTGTCTCTGACAAGGATCAAAAGGTTCTATGGGGCGAAGTTGGGTTAGGGTATTAGATATGTCACAAATCGAAAAACACTTTTGACCCCCCGTGTTTGTCTGACCGTCATCAGTCTCCTGTGCCCCAGGCATTGGCGACGTGACGGACAGCGCCGCGTGGCAGTCGCTGGGCGGCGGCGTGGCCGACTACCTGTCGGCGCTGCCGCTGCCGCTGCACCACCTGCTGAAGTACTCCGCGCCGGGCGACAAGCGCGAGGAGCACCCCGCCATCGTCGCCGCGGTCGGCAACGCACTGCCCCCGATGCCCAATTTAACGTCTGTAAGTGAGAACTACACAGAAAATAATCTAGAGAGGCAATATAGGCGGGACGAGCGTCGCGTCCAACCATTATTATTGTTAAAACAAAATTTTAACAAAAAAATTAAAACCGACTTCCAAAAACACAAAACTAAAAAACTAAAAATAAAAAGCTAAAAATAACAAAATACCGATTTAATCCAAAAGACAAAAACACACGTAATATTATTATTGGTTTGTGCTACCACTGATCGGTTTGAATTCGGTGACAAGCCCGCTGGTGTCTGCCCACTTGGGTTGTTCTGCTCACGAAGAGCTGGTGGCGGGAGTCGACTTAGCCCATCTTCCCCCTCCATATTTGGCTTGTCACCGACTTCATACCGATCAGTGGTAGCACAAACCAATAATAATATTACGTGTGTTTTTGTCTTTTGGATTAAATCGGTATTTTGTTATTTTTAGCTTTTTATTTTTAGTTTTTTAATTTTGTGTTTTTGGAAGTCGGTTTTAATTTTTTTGTTAAAATTTTGTTTATTTCTCGCTTTTAAGTGACTTAGTTCGTAATTTCTCTAAGTTACAATAGCCTAATGTCAACTGCTCATCACCTTTTACAAAATATTGCTTTTCCCGACGCAGGGACGTTAATTGTTGAGGAGTTCTCCTAGTACATCACCATCAGTTCCGATTCACCATATACATTGTGACGGGCATAAATTGTTTAGAAACCATATTACAGTTAACGATTCGGAACCCGTGAAATACCCATTATTGAGTAGTTCTGATGACCATCTGTGGTCTTCATCGTCAATTCCTCTTCTTAAAATTTTGCTTTCCGAAAGCAAAGAAACTTTTTACTATAAAAATACAAAAATCGCTATAAGTGTTCTCATAATTTTTGAAGAGTTCCCTCGATTACTCCGAGATCCCATCATCAGATCTCGACTTGGTGACAATGAAATCAATTTGGGAGTATCCCCTTTCAAACAAAAAAACAATTTTCGAAATCGCTTCAATCGGAACCCGTGAAATACGTATTATTTGTGAGTTGTTCCGATGACCACCTGTGGTCTTCATCATCAGTTCCACTTCTTCAAATTTTGCTTTCTGAAAGCAAATGAACGATTTACTATAAAAAATACCCAAATCGCTATAGGTGTGCCTATAATTTTTGAAGAGTTCCCTCGATTTCTCCAAGATCCCATCATCAGATCCCGACTTGGTGGCAATGGGACCTAATTGGGAGTATACCCTTTCAAACAAAAAAAGAATTTTTCAAATCGGTCCAACCGTCTTCGAGTAATCGGTGAACATACATAAAAAAAAAAAAAAAACATACATACAATCGAACATAGAACCTCCTCCTTTTTGGAAGTCGGTTAAAAAGTACAATACAACACAATATACTTTACTTCACCAAAGATTTTTTACAATATTTATATAAATTAACTTAATGGCAAAAAGGCGGCCTTATTGCTAGAAGCAATTTTTTCAAGTATCACGTATATCAAGATTAAGTAATTTTTATTTCGGAATTCCCGTGGGAACTCCGACTTTCCTGCGGGTAAAACTACGGGGGAATAGCTATCTCTGGATCTACTGAACCGATTTTGAAAATTCTTTCACTTATACGATGCTACAGCGGTCCTGAGTGACATAGGATACTTTTCATCACGGAGAGAAATCAATCAGACCGAAGAGGTTTCGGTCGCCCTCGTTGCCTGAAGGATATGTTGGCGACACAATGTGAGTGACCAGCAGGCATAGTGACCGACCCCGCGCGGTGTCGATAATGTGCAAACTACGGGAGAGTATACTGACCAAATATGGTGCCCAGCCGAACACCGGCAGCAGAAATACTGTTGACCAATTTTCGGTGGGGAACTTTTCGGTCGCGAGTTTTACCGAACAAGCCCCTATTTTTCTCTCAGGAGATATGAAAACATTATTATCTGTGTTTTTGTCACAGATGCCGTCGAGCGCTGTGAATAGCGTGGTGGTGCAGACAGCCGCCATCGTGAACCAAGGCGTCGCCGCCACCACCGCCACCGCCGCCAAGAAAAAGAAGAAAAAGAAGTCAGCCAAAGAGAAGAAACCGCGCCCAAAGCCGGGGGAAATACGCCTCACCACTGCTCTCGGTAACCAATTATTTAACTTTTGCATTGAAAGCAAAAAACTAACTTCATACTATTAGTATCTGTGGCCACATTAACGTTCAATACACGTGTGGTTCATTTCGACGCATATCATTACCTATATTTTCGCATAATGGAATATAGGTATCTACTATTCGTATTAGGTCGTATCTTTTTATAACTTTAAAAACTGGTTGGCCGTTCGTCTGTTGATGAGCGATGTGATATTATCTATGTTGTAGACGGCAGCACGCTGTACTGCTGCCCGGAGTGCCACATGGCGTACCCGGAGCGGGGGCTGCTGGAGCAGCACCTCGTGGGGCACACCATGGAGAGGAGGTTCGTGTTCTCAATAACGGCCGCGTAAACACCACGATAATTATTGAGCGACTAGCGTGCAGCATTTATTTAAATATTCATTAAAAAAAAATCACAGCTTATCAGTGAAAGTTAAGGCACTGTGAATTAAATATCAATGGGAATTGATACGTCTTCGTGTGTTTGGGCCAGGTTCATCTGCGACATCTGCAACGCGGCGCTGAAGCGCAAGGACCACCTGACGCGCCACAAGCAGTCGCACAACCCGGAGCGGCCGCACGTCTGCTCCGTCTGCCTGAAGGCGTTCAAGCGCAAGGAGCAACTCACGCTGCACTTCGTCATACACTCGGGCGAGAAGCGGCACGTCTGCAACGAGTGCGGGAAAGGTACCCACTCATTATGCACATACCTGTATTTCTTCTAGGGCTATCCTGAGCTAGATTCTCACTGCTGCTCGCATGAACTCCGGTGATGTTAGCCCAGTGTTGCGGCGATCGGATTAATGTTACGACACTGCACGTGTGCACACAAGTCGCTGTACTCTGTAGTAGTGCAAGTTAATGGGCATGTTGACTAATTTTTATTTTTTAGTCCGTCGTGTAGATTATTAAAAAATATTGGACACGTATTTTTTCTTTTTTTACGTAATCAAAAAATAACGGCGATATATTAGTTGAAATTTCGCGTGACGTCACTATTCTGACCGTTTGTATGGCGGTTTTGTGGTTATTGACGTCACGACCTCCTCATCCTAAACTTTAATGCGCTTTATCTCTGTATATTTTAATTTATTTAAAAAAGCAAAAAATACGTGTCTATTGTTTTTTTATTTTCTAACTGACGGACTAATTAGAATTTTGATTTTCAATAGTAGTCAACATCCCTATTGCTTCGTTTGACCTCTATGTGCGGTCGGCAGGCTTCTACCGCAAGGACCACCTGCGCAAGCACACGCGCTCGCACATCGCGCGGCGCGTGAAGGCCGAGCTGTCGCAGGGCGCCGCGTCGCCGCCGCCCGCGCCCGCGCCGCCGCCCTGACCGCGCGCCGACGACAAGCCCGACCTGCTCGCGCTCATCGCCGCCGCCAAAGACGCCTTCTGACCGGACTAGCTTTTTGAACGCACACCATTCGAATAGCGTTCCGTTTTTAAATTTTTATGTAAGTCTAACCAATGATATTTTAAGTATTGAGTCTAACGGCGTTTGTCCATCCGCTGCCGTCACAGAGAAACAACTTGAAACGTGATTCAGTTCCCACCTATAGTATAGGAAAAGAGAACAACGAGAACTCGTTCCAATGCTATTTTTCTTCCTTTGGTTTCGGAAGGAGAGGATAGAGACGGGACGTCATAATATACATCCACGTACAGTCAGCAACGAAAATGTGTAAAAAGTTTTGTTAGTCGTTGAAGTTTAATACCTATTATTGCAATACGATTCAACATTAGTCTAAAGTTTTACATATTTCCGATGCTAAAAGTACAGCTCACATTCGTGCTGCTCATGAAAAAAATCTTATATCATAACCACGCATAATGGTGGGTGATTATAGTCAACTAGTTTTTATAGACTGACTTGGGGGAACTATTAAAATACTTTGGCACAGTCATGTACGCCATGTGCGGTGTGCCTATACTCCTATACTGAATCCTCAGTTCTTCGGAACGGCATAAGGCATGACCGTGATGGTGTAAACCTGATTTACTATGATCATAATACGCTTCAAAAATCGTTTTGCCTTCATGCCCAAAAAGTTAGACTTGAAAAGCCACTTCGGCTATGTTCGTTTCGTTTATAGTAACGGCAGCGGACAAACGTATTAGAGCTATAGCACGCAGTACCAATCTTAGTCCAAATGACGGTTTTTTTCAATGGTTGTATTAATGCTATAATATTTTGCCTAGCGAAACGAAAACACCGGATGTTTCGTATCATTTAAGTAGGCATACAGAATTTGCTCGTGGTTCAGAGTCTAAAAACGACGAGCGTTTGATCATATTAAGTCCCTAAAGCTCCTGCATTGCAAAAATAAATACACTGTTCTGCCCCTGACCACTTCTTTCAGCAGTTTTATTTTATCTTATTTATGTCCAATTCAACTGCGACCTAATTAAAGTTGAAATTTTACTGAACGAAAAAACATAGTAACATTACAGTGTGGTAAGGGAGCATGACTGTCATGTCGTATTGGTGCCGAATAACGGCGCCCTTATCGTTGCTCTAGTTACAGTATCGTCGTTATATCGATTGACAGACGACCATTTGTTGTTTTTGTTCTTTTGTTTCAATACACGTACGTATGACGCCAAACTACAATGTGCCTACTGCAGTATCGCATACATGAAAATCGTTACGAAACGTAACTGTAGACACTCGTTGTAAAAAAAAGCTTAGATATACTACCATAAATTCGGTCAAATAACAATTGTCGGACCCCATACAAGATTGAATCTTTGTAATTGTTCGTTTTTATATTGCATTTAGTTTAATTTGATCTTTGTGTAGATTTTTATTATTTAAATCAGACGTGAATGGGTTGGGATAATGGGTGCAAATAACTGCCTCTCTTCTTTGTATCTGTAGATATTGACTAAATTTCAAAATTTTGAAACTTTCATATAGCTATTAGGCTAGTTTCCTGGGTAAAAAAATCGAAATTCTATTTAGTCCGTCAGTTAGATAATAAAAAAAAATAAGACACGTATTTTTTGCTTTTTTAAAATAATGGAAATATGCATAGATGAAGCGCATTAAAGTTTAGGGTGGGGGACTCGTGATGTCACAGCTCGCTATAACGTGCGAACAAACTGTAGCGAGGCGTGACGTCATGTGAAATTTCGACTTGATATATCTCCGTTATTTTTTGGTTACTTACATAAAAAAAAAATACGTGTCCAATATTTTTTAATAATCTACAAAACGGACTAAAAAAGAAAATTTAGGAAACTAGCCTATTTACATTGCTTCTCCACCTGCCCAATTGGTATAGCCACGTAATGGCCAAATATTTACAGGAATTTGATGCTTGCAGAGCGCACTCTATCAGTCTTTGATTCTCCACCTACTTAGACTTTCCGATCGAATGTGCGAATTGAATCAGTGAAACCAGCGACCCTCGATCGTTTTATCGATCAAGAAAATATATCGATTGGACACAATTGATACAACCGAGAAGCTGGTAAAAGCACCTTAAGCAGATTGCAATTAGTATTAAAAAAAACCTGATAGAGGTTTTTATTCACGCCTGATTTAAATTAATATTTTTTTTCTATGTTGGGCTTAATTGGTATGTTTATAGATAAGTAATTAAATATATGTATTAATAATTATAGTGAAACTATTAACTATTGATCGTTGAAATTAGATTATTATTGAAAATTAAAATTTCTACAATATTTAAGTAAATTTAAGGTACATATTATTATGTTACACTAAATTTAATTGTAACTAAAATATTGTAACTGGTTCAAAATAAGATAGTTAAAAGAAAAATATTTTTATAGAAGAGAAATCCGATTTGTATTAAATTCGTTGTCAGGAAGCGGTTATTGTTTGTCGTTATATTAATTTTAATGTTGCATATAAAATGTGCTTCCCATTGCTAAAACTTGTGATTTCGATTTTAAACTTTAATTCGATAAAAATAGTAAATAAAGATAAATATAACACAAATATAATCTTTTATTTGTACCATGCATATTTTCCACTATCATATTTTCTCAGAGTATAATATACCTGCCAAATGAACACCAGCGCTAGGTTTGTCTACCCGCACCTAGCCAATACTGAGTTGGTGACCCTTTCGGCAAAGCATGCAAGAGATGTCTACAAATTTAGATTAGGCATGCACTGTTTATGATTGTTCTTTCTCTTGTGTGCTAAAATAAATGTATTTTCTTTCTTTTCTTTCAGTAGTTAAAACGACTGACAAAAGTTTTTTGCTGCCAATATAATTTAAATAAAACAATTTATTTTTTATTGTTGAAAAACGATTTATTTTGTACTTTGTAACACCACTTGGGTGTCGGCACCCTGTTCAATATTAGCGATTCACTAGTTTAATATTGACGCTTACAAGATAATTGTAAAAGATCTAAACTCCTAATTTTTATTTGAAAACAATGATGTAAAAAAAAGTTTACGTACCTAGTAAATGTTTGAAAATGATTACTTTTGCTTTCAAAATACAATTTTCACGCGAAATTTCACAATCTATGTACAAAGAGATCTTAAAAGCGTACACACAATAAAAACTAAAAAATCATACATAATTATACATCTTATTACCTTATACCTAATAGAAGTCTTTGAAAAAGTGAAAAACATGTATTTTTTCATACGATATGTACAAATGTTCAAAACTCGGTGACCAGAGGATATGCTAAGATTACCCTGCCTATCCTAAAACAGGAACAGTGATTAAAGGGAGATTAATAATAATTAAAAAAAAACATTATTATACAGTTAGATTGAGAAAGTCAAAAGTCTAAAAAGAGATCGATTATTCGGGATCGCTTTTTAATGAAAAAGGGTGTCGGGTTCTCAACTAGGAATCAACCACAGTAACCACACCTGAACAGATACAGAATACATAATACAGAATTATAAGATACTTAAATAAAAAAAATATAAATCATATATAGAATTACATAACTTCATCTAAAAGTTTATTTGGTACCAACAAACAAACATGGTACCAAAGTAGCTAGTACTCAGAATTTAATATGTGCCGTGGAACAAGTACCAACGACGCGCGACGCCGAGTTGAAACACTGAGTTGTCGATCGTAAGAGAGTAGATATGGCTAAAGGACGCATGTAAGGGAACATACCCATACTACGTGAACCGTTCAAAGGGTAGAGAGGGAGGTCCTTCAAAATACCACGCTTGGTAACAGGAAGGGGGTGCCTTGGGTGTTGTCACGTAGTCAATGCTCTCTAGGAAAATCTTGCGCTTTTCGAGCTATATTGAAATAATCTCAGGGGGGGGGGGGTCTAAATTGTCAAAAATAGGTCATGTAGTATAATTGCCTCCAGAAGAATTACCGTCCCGTGCCCCACAGTTTTAGGGTGTGAAAGTGGTTTCACTGCAGCTACATCGCCCCGGGCGCACGGCATCACGACACGTCGCTCGTGTCCAGCGGGTCGCGCGCGTCGTGAGCGTCGTATGCGTCGTGAGCGTCGTATGCGTCGTGCGTGTCGTAAGCGTAGTGAGCGTCGTGCGGGTCGACGGTGACGGCGCGCCGCTCGCCGTCCTCCGTCTGCACGACCATCTGGTACGGCACTTTGATCTGCAGCGGCACCCGAAGCTTGGCGCTCGACGGTGCCTGATGGTGACATTGGCATTTTTAACACTTTTTTTTCTTGAGGCTGTATAGGTACAGCCATCAATGGGTATGTTGACTAATTTTTATTTTTTAGTCCGTCTTGTAGATTATTAAAAAATATTGGACACGTATTTTTTCTTTTTTTACGTAATCAAAAAATAACGGCGATATATTGATTTGAAATTCCGCGTGACGTCACTATTCTGAGAGTTTGTATGGCGGTTTTAGCGATTAGTGACGTCACGACCCCCTCACCCTAAACTTTATTGCGCTTTATCTCTGTTTACTTTAATTTATTTAAAAAAAGCAAAAAATACGTGTCTATTGTTTTTTTTATTTTCTAACTGACGGACTAATTAGAATTTTGATTTTCAAAAGTAGTCCACATCCCGATTTTGACAACCATTCAGACTGGTTGTAATACATACTACTAAATAGTAAATTAATAATTTTAACAAGTTAAATGACTGACAAAAGTGATTACATATTTTTTAATGGTACTAAGATCATGTTGGCGCTGCCACTCTTTTACGACCCAGACTCTGAGGCAGCAAAACATCGTTTTACAGCTTTAAGTCATCACAAATAGTGGACACTGTTTATACCTAACAATTCATTCTTTTTTTAGTTGCTATTTTTCCTGTAGTTGGCGTGTACATTTATATTTTGGTTTGTTAAATTATTTTGTAATGGGACCGATATGTAATTGATTTTATAAAGGTCCTTTAAAATAAATATGACTAAAAAAATAACGTGGCAGGATAGTAAGGTACTTGCATGAAATTTATAATAAAAAATTGTGTTAATATTTCGAAAATAGAGCCTTAGAAAAGCGTTATCGTGAAAGATTTCCTAAAAAAATTCCAATAGTTTCAAAAATATTAACTTTTAATTTTGTGAAACGGAACGTTGCAACGAAACACCAATCACAGCCACGCTTAACATATTACGTCACTTTTATTTTTTTAGGAAACATTTACCTCTTTCAGAGAAGGCAAAAGAAACTAAGTGCATACAGTCAACGCATATTTTCTATTTTCTGAAGTTTTTTCCTTTCCTTTTCGATTCTTTATAGGAACTTTTGGAAGTAACTCGACACAGTTCAACCTTAATTTCGCTTTTAGATATAAGTTATCTGTCTGTCAGTATCACATAACCGTATCAATACGACAGTGACACTTCTATCACAGATTAATAAGGCGTAATTTTGAACTAGTGACGTCATTCCGCGTTTCGGCGGTAAAGTCAAAAGTAGGAACTTTGAAACGCTCTATTTAATTAATTTATGCAGTCTTTAAAATAGACTGGAAAAGACAAGTACCCTATTATATTATTATCATAACCTCGCTGCATACTCACGTGTATAGTGATCTCGGGCAGGAGGCTGGTCGCGGCGCCGGCCCTCTTCAGCAGGCTGATGGGCAGCAGCGCGGGGGGGCTGCGCGCGGGGGGCGCGGGCGCGCGGGGCGCCGCCTCCGCCCCCCCGTCCGGCTGGCGGCGGTGCACCTGCACGTGCTTCTGCAGGTGGTCCTTGCGGTAGAAGCCTGGGAGAGCGGTTAACGTACACAATCAGCCCAGTGACGCTCCATACAAATGAACTGGTTCAAGTACTTTGTACACGTCGTGTTGTGCGTGTATGCGTATCGTAAAGGTTGGCAGCATGTTGACAGCGAGCTGACAATAACTGTCGGCTGTCAGTAAATAATTGTCACATGTAGTGAATAATATTCTACATGTGACAAACTTTGCTCGGAATTTCCAAGAATTTCGCGGGGTATGAGGAGGCATGAAATTGGTGGAAGGTGGAGAGTGTATATTATCTCTACTGTTTGTACAAAATAAACATAGCTGATTCCGGCAGTTTTGACGGCAAACAAAGTCACATTTGCGCTTATCTAACTAGTCATCCTAACTAATACATAAATTCTAATGGCAGTTTGTTTGTTGCGTTTATCACACCTTAACTAGTCAACAGATCTTCATAAAATTTTGCATACACGTCTTCAGAAGTACAGTGGGCCAATAGACAAGTATACCACCTTGTAATTTTTTACCGTTTGTAAAACGTCTTTATGACGTTATAAGTTGCCGTTTTTGCAGCTCCAATATTCGTTTTTCGCTTGTATTATAATTTGGAGCTTGGAGATGCAAAAACGTCAACTTACAACTTTAAAAAAAGTATAAATTTCACAAGGTGGTATACTTGTCTATGTGGCCCAGTGTACAAAAAGGACAAAAAATACTTTTTATCCCGGAATTCTGACGCAAACTTAGAAATTGGCGCTTCGATGGTCAAGACCTAATTCGGCGAGTGGATTGGAAGAAAGCATTGCGCTTGGCGGATCACTTTTGGAGTCGTTGGATGAAAGAAGTCCTACCCACGATGCAACCCCGGCAAGTGAATAACACGGAGTAAAGTTAAAAAATTGGTGATTTGGTTTTGGTTGTTGGCGGGACTTTACCGAGAGGAACTTGGCCGTTATGTAGACGATTTAATTTAGGACTGTATTTGAATATTTAATTATTATTTTAAATGAAAAACTGCAACGTACGTAGCAAAGCAAAACAATATATTTTGAACATAAAAAACTAAAAGTCAAAAGCGACAGATTCCTATTTGAAAAATCTAAACAAAAGAAAAATAAAAATATGCCAAATTGTAAAACTAAAAAGGAGATAGGTTACCCTTCCCGCAGTCGGGGCAGTAGAAGTTCTTGACGCCGGTGTGTATGTGCTGGTGGATGCGGAAGTGGTCCTTCCTCTTGAACGTCTTGCCGCAGTACTTGCACAGGAACACGCGCTGCGGCCGCGGGATCGCGCCGCGCGTCTCGTCCACTATCGCGGTCGGCGCGCCCGCCCCCGCCCCCGCACCCGCACCCGCACCCGCCCCCGCCTGCGGACACACACGCTCGCTCACACACCAGCGACACTTCACACGGCACAGAGAAGGGGATATATTAACTAGAGGCCATAGTTTAACCCAAAGACATTATAGGAGAATAGACGAACAATACAAACTTTTACTGTGCAATCCACGTCAACCAATTTTGCGGAGGAATGATCAAAATAAAAACCTATATATTATAAATGCGTAACTCTGTCTGTCTGTCTGTCTGTTATGCTTTTACGTTTTAACGGCATAATCGATCATCACGAAATTTTGCATACACGTCGTCAGGAGTACCTACAGAAAATAACAGAGGGTTCTTTTTATTCCAGAATTCCCGCGGGACCTCTGAAATTAACGCGGGTGAAACTGCATTAAATTTCGAATACTACACGTCAGAGGTACAGAAACGGATGCAAGGTACCTGCATACTTTTATCCCGGAATTCCCGCGGGATCTCCGAAATTAACGCGGGCGAAACCGCGGGGAACAGGTAGTAGTAAAATACATAATCTAATATATATAAATCACGTGTCACGTTATTTGTCAGCGATGGACTCCGAAACTACTGAATGATGAAATTTGGTCACTATGTTCTATTTGGCCCAACTTAAAAGATAGGATAGTTTTTATCCCGGAATTCCCGCGGGAACTCCGAAATCGCGCGGGACAGCTAGTTATGTAGTATATACCACGTGTTGCTTGGTTAGCTTACTGTGGGAATTGGGATCAAGTAGATCGATCTGTGTGTTGTGAAGTGGATTAACGTTGTCCCCCCCCCCCTCCCCCGCCATTCCCCCCCCCCCCGCCCCTCACCTGCGCGAAGTCCGGGCAGTAGTTCTCGGCGTCGTGCGCGCCGGGGGGGCTGGCGCGGGCGGCGGGCCCGCCGGCGCGCGCGCAGCGGTGCCGCGACAGCGCCGCGTCGGTGTCGAAACCTGCGGCCGGTCGCGACAAAATATTAATGGGCACGATGACGAGGTGTAAAAATCTAAATCTCATCTAGTCGTAGTTTTGCATAGACAGTAAAAAAGTAATGGACACGTATTTTTTTGGTATTTCGAATTATTGAAAACATACTTAGATAAAACACATTAAATGCAACACAGTTTTTAACTAAAGCGAGTATTAACATTCTAACCTGTTTTGTACTTCTGGTTTTGTTCAAAATAAAAAATTATTATTATTATTAGTTTAGGTGTGGGAGTTAGCGACACGTTCATAACTAAGTATAAAGTGTACCTAGGTGTGACGTCGTAACAATATTGTCTGTGTCATATTTACTGTCAAAATTACCTTTCGCCTTATTTAGTTTTCTACGAGTTCTGCATGCATCACTTTAAGAATGAATATCGCTAGCTTCGCCGATATGCGCGCTCATGCATCGAACAGGCTCCTTTTCAGAAAGAAACCCTAAAAACGGTCCTTCGAGCCGGACTGGACGTCTTTATCGCAGTAATATCATTACAAAAATGTGAACTTTGTAAATGCTTCATTACCCGAATTGCAAGTCATACACCACGCGGCAGGTCCCTTCTTCAGATGCACGTTGCTGTGCACCTTGAGGTGCTGCTTCCTCTTGAACCTGCGGTGGCAGACGGGGCACTCGTGTGGCCGCGACTCGTAGTTGCTCTGAGAGCTCATCGGGACCAGGAGGCTGCAGTCGTCATACGCCTGCAAAGGAAGCATGGTTTTTAGAAATATGAAATAAATTAATAAACTACCCTTCGATATGCTTTTATAGACAGATTGACGATGAACTAGAGTATTGTGTGACGGTGGTGTCACTGGAAAAACTTTCAAACACCGCTTGTAAATCCTTGAGTAATGTGACTGAGTTTATTTGTTTGTTTATTATGCTTAAACCCCTTAACGGCTCAACCGATCATCATGAAATTTTGCATTCAGGTTTTCAGGGGTACAGAGAACATAGGGAATTAATGCGGGTGAAATCGAAATGAATCACCAGGCTCCCAGAAGTACTCACGTCATGGTCGATGGGCTCCTCCTTCACGTCCGCCCCGCCTTCTTCCTCGACCATCGATATGGATCCCAAGTGGACGCTCATGTGGTTGAACAGCTGCTCCTGCTTATGGAAACCTGCGAATTGCAATGTTAGTATGTTAGGTAGATATTATATAGGAGCCAATGATTAGGAGCTATATTTACAATCACTATACTCAAGAGCGTCTAAACATATTGTTTCTCGCTCATTGCGCTGGAAAATTAAGAAGACAAAGAAAAACTTTTTAATTAATACGGGCCCTAGTTTAATTTTAACCTATAATTTTACCTACTAGCTGTTCCCCGCGGTTTCATCAGCGTTAAAATATTTGAATATAGCTCGAAAAAGCGCAAGATTTTCTTAGATGATATTGACTAGGTACGTGACGAATACTACTACTGAGTCCGTTATGTTTTTAATGCGTGAAAAGAGGCAAATATAAAAAAAAACTCATTTCGAAAAAAATACAGTTGCTTTGTTTTTCCTTAGAGCAGCCGTATGACGCTGTGACGGTAAATGAATTTGTATAGATCGTTTCAATCACGAAGTCGCGCCCCACCTTTCATGCTAATAAATAATCAATCATGTTTTGCATTTGCATGCATTAAAATAGATGAACAAATCAGGAGAAAACTTTACACTCGCATTAAAATAAATGAACCAATCAGGAGAAAACTTTAAGATCAAACTGAAAGATGCTCTACTCGGAAAATGGTGGGGCGCGTCTTCGTGAATGAAACGATCTATACTCGTTAGTACTTCGTTCTAAAAATATTATCAATGTGATCATGTCTATTGTCAGTAAATCCACATTTTAATCTAAAATCTTATAACTTATTTATATAGCACCTATGGTCATTGACCATCGTCGTAAGAAAAAAATTACATCAATGTCAGTGACCTGTTATTCAGCGATACATAATTTCTTCTGAGTACATAATATAACAATGACATCGTTCTTAATATTATTATGTGACGATTATGCCGGATCAAATTCGTAATCGAGTGTCACAACTTACGCGTAATTAATTATTATTTAGTCACACGAAAATGGTATTGGTGACGATAAATATTCAGAATAAAAGGAACAATAGGCGATAATAATACACATAATTTATTCAGGTAGGTTACAGGAGCCACCCGCTATAAGAAAATCATAACTTCTATTCTTCAAACATTTAAAAAGAAATCGATAGGAGAATAAATTATCTAAAGTAAAACCTACGTAATCTGTTGGTGACATGCTGATGATCTTGTATTGTGTGCATACTGCGCATTCAATATAATATCTCGTTCTTAATAAGTGTTGCAGTAACTCCGATTGACACGGTGGAAATTAGTGACAAGCATCGTATCGAACGGCATCGTGACGGAAAATGAATTTTTACTCCCATCCGCACCTCGCAATAAAGAACTTTGTTCTAAAAATATTCGACCGTGACTTTGCAAGTTTCTGACCCTCTCACTCCCATACGTCACGCGCTAAACATCGGGTTATTGAAATGCACAATTTTCAGATTCAGCATGTAAGTAACCCATCAGACCTTAATCTGACGCACTCAAGTATTTCTAACTATCGATTTCTTTACTGTTCTGATCGGTTGCCCGGGTTGCCCTATGTAAGCGATCCTATATATATATACATATGGAGGGCTAATATAATATATGGTGGAGATACTCAATAGGGTGCAAGGTATCCCCCCTTATGTTAATCTGCCGCGCTTGAGCAAAGCCCAAAATCCCATATTAGGTATAATCCTGTAACTTGATACATAGATTTAGACCTAAATTCCTAAAAACTGTCAAATTCGGCGATTTTTGAATCAACTTTTAACATGATGCAACAGACACAGATTATAATACTATGCCACAGAGTTATCGTTAAGATCAATATACATATTTACACTTTTTTTATTTTTCTTTCTATCGATTTTAATAGTTTTAATTTCGGGTTGCGATAATAATTGGGCCTGTAAGTTAACTGTATAGTATATCAA
Source organism: Zygaena filipendulae (assembly GCA_907165275.2). Taxonomy (NCBI): domain Eukaryota; kingdom Metazoa; phylum Arthropoda; class Insecta; order Lepidoptera; family Zygaenidae; genus Zygaena; species Zygaena filipendulae. The sequence goes on from OU015659.1 coordinate 9,883,042, forward strand.
TCAGACCATTTACTACTTAGCCGTGGGCCATAATACATATAACTCATCGCGATGACGCGATCTTTCTCAAATTCCTAACCGAATATTTGTGGCCGAAGCATTAAAAACAATAAGTCTGTACTCTGTACGTATAATTATGCCTACTTTATTTTCCAAATAAGCAATATCTTGAACAGGCAACAATTTTGGTTGTGTTTTTAATAATATTCGCATTTATTGATAATTTCGGTAACCTGGTAGAGGTCGATTTATATTGATGCCCTGAAACCATATGATCCTTATACTCATCTTCCTGTATGATAATTTTCTGCGCTTCAGTTAATGCTAACATTCGAAATGAGAAAGCACTAATAATAAAATAAAAAAAAAAAACATACAATCGAACATAGAACCTCCTCCTTTTTGGAAGTCGGTTAATAACAATTAACACTATACTTGTAAACGATATTATTAGTTATGTGACGAATGAACCAAACTAGCTGTGGAATACGATGAGTTATTTTAGTGTATATTATCTAGTTATTAAATAGATGAAGAAAAAACAGCGCCAACATTAACGGTACACTTCCCGGCGTCATACAAAAGAGTAAAACGTGTTACACAATACAAAAAGGAACCCTCCAAAAGCGGGCTGTTAGTAAAAAAAAACACGTACTTAAAGGTAGAAAAAAGCGGTGGGCAATTCCCACATGTCGCCCCTACAGAATAACCCTCCATCCGAAAATAAATTAGATATCCAACGCGTCTATAATCTAGCGTCCCTTGGAGCACAATACTCCCCTTTATAAATGGGGGGCAACCCCCCGTTGCCACTGACCCATGGGGGATCTCCCCTAAAATAGGGGAGGGTCCAACGAAGGTCGGTTGGGTTAAGCCGCTACATCTATACCCTGCATAATATTGTACACCCACACACAAGAAGTTTATATTCGTGTAAAATTTGGTATTGATTTTGATCTACGACGCTAGGTTTGAACACAAAACTTTTTAGCTTCTACCTAATAGCAGGTAGGAACGGCCGCACACGTAAATAAAGAAAGATACTTTTTGGAAGGCTGTTTGGGGGTTTCTCAGATATCTACGAGTATGAACGACACTGATTTTTGCTCGTCGAATAAAATTGTCGACTTTCTGCAGGATGAATCGAGTTACTTGGGTGTTTGTACGCTAATGTTATAAAGTTTGTAAATTTAGACTCAGGGGATGATCTCTGGAAGAACTGAAGTCATTCAATTCAAACTGAATATTAAATATTTCTCTAAATTGATTAGCTATTGGCATTGAATCAGATTGAAAAAAAAATATCAGGTACGTGGCACGGCTAATTGATGCATGATACATGAATTCATTGAATGATTTAGCTTGCGACGCGCTACGATGTTTAAAGGCAGGCACAGATAATATAATACTATACTGGTAGTATAGTATAGTAGTATAGTAAGATCTATGCATCCTTACTGCCACTATGGGAAAAAACCGTGAGTTTATTAGTGCAAGATAAACCATTACAAATGTTAGTTAAAAAAAAAAACATAAGCGTCGAACCCTTTTTTGGGAAGTCGGTTAAAAATATCGCTTTAATGATGATGAAAGTAACGTAATAGAAACTGCAAATAGTGGTGTATGTACCTAATTATATTATAAGTATAGGTATGTATTAAAATTGGGTGTACCTAAATATGTACATAGGTACTTATATAGTACCTACGGTCAACAACAAAATACATTTTTCATTTTACCTACAGAGGAATAATAAAACAATGGCAGTGAAATACAAATTAATATAATTTATTGCTCGCAGCTTCGACCGAGCGATATTCAGGATTCCCTCGGGATTTCCGACATTAACAGTGTGCATCCAGAGCATTTCTGTGCCAAAATTTATTCAAATCCGTTCAGTAAATTATGCGTAATAAAGTAAACACAAACAACAAACCTTCTAAACCTTTTCACAATCCTTCACTTTTATAATTTAGTAGCATGTTAATAAATAAGAGTTCAACTTGGAACATAATTAATCGATGATGTATTTGTTACTAATAATCCTACTATAATATTTTAAATGCGAAAGTTTTTAAGTATGTATGTATGGATGGATGGATGGATGTTTGTTTGTTACTCTTTCATGCAAAAAGTACTGGATGGATTTAAATGAAACTTTACAATAATATACTTAGCTTATACCTCAGATTAACACATAGGGCACTTTTTATTCCGGAATTCCCGCGGGAACTCCGATTTTACCGCGGGGCACAGCTAGTAAATAATAATTACAAAACAATTGTTCCCCGTAGTTAATTTCGGTGTATTTCGGAAATCGGATAAAACACAGTCAGCTTGAATGCAAAATTTCATGATGATCGGGTGAGCCGCTTAGGCATGAAAACATAACAAACAAACAAATAATCGCACATTCGCATTTATAATATTAAGGATTTATCCTAACATTACAAATGCGAATGTCAGGGGTAGAGAAAAGAACATATGATTTATACAGAAAAATACTATTCCCGAAACTACTAGTATAGTATTATATTATCTGTGCCGAAACTGTATAGAAATTGATTGATAAAATCTACATTAATGCGAGCGTAGCCGCGCGGGCACCAACTATAGCTAACTGTATATGTAACTATAGCTAAGCAACACCCAGACCAAACTGGCTCAGATAGTTGAAGTTTAGCACGAGGCTTCTGTATTCAAGGGCAAATACTGACAAAGGCTTTCTGGAAATTCAACCCCTAAGGGAATTAAAGTTTGTATGGAAGGACCGCTAAGTTTGTGTAAGAAACCCGTATTTCACGAGTTCTTGCAGGCAAGTCTACCCCTAAGATCCGACGGTGGAACGCGGGTGAAATCGCAAGGGGGGGGGGGGGGACCGCTAGTAGTGTTTTATGTAGGTCACAATAATTGTAACGAGTCAAATCGTCGGTACTATCATATTTTTCTAAATTCCCAAAGCAAAATATCCTGTTTTTATATGTCTTTTTATCTCTAACATAATAACTAGTCCTTTTATCTTTATAGACAAGAGAACGGGGCGATTTTAGCGTAGTATCTATGTAAACTTAAACTTTAACTTAAAGTTTTACACAAAAGTTCATATAGAGACTCCGTTACAATAGCCACATATTTTTACTTTCTAATAAATATTAGTTCTGTATAGTTATACGTACCTCGTCGATAATTATCGCTAGTTAAAAACCTCTAAATCGTAACGTAATCCAGCAATTAATAGTGTATCTATCCAAATCCATGACTCTAATTGGTCTATCTAGATTCTAGGCCTTCAGAAGATTGATTTATTGGGGGATCGATCAATCATCTCCCTAAAATCTTATAGTCATTTATTTAATTCATACTAATTGTTTTTACATGATAAATTAAACATTGATTTATCTATGGTTAATTTATCGTACGTTGAGTTTAGCTTAAGTAAAAGTAATTATTGTAAAATTAGTTTTTTTTTTCTTTATGAACAACACTCATATGGATCATAGTCGGTGGGGTGACGATTCCTTCTGCCAACTGTACATTAAGTAGGTAAATATATAATTTTATGTAGATACACAGGCGTGTCTATCCTCCCACTGCCCCCCAAAGGAGTCGATTGTCGGAAAACTCCTGCCTACTTTGTGGGGGGCAGCTTACGTGAAGGGAGGGCGCGCCCCGAACTCGTGTTTCTAGGCTGTGTACATTTTAACTAGCCGACTTGAGTTGCGCGCAGTTAACACCATCGAGATAGCGTGCAAACGTCGGAATATGGTTGGAATTACTGCTTATATTTTACATAGCGACAGCCCCAGGGATAAACCGGTAACGTCAAAATTAAAATTTTGTAGAAAAAAATCATTTTTCTCAAATTCCCTTCTTGGCCTACTACATATAACGCCTAACGCATAACGTAACGGAGAAGGTTTGATTTTACTCCCCATAAATTTTCATACCATGGGCTTACATGAAAATCGATTCATAAGGAGTTTAGTAGACTCAATAAAAAATATTATTAGTTACTAGCTTACTTGATCCACATTCGGAGCAGGCGAAGCTCTTCTTCGTATGTGTCAACTTATGCACGTTGAGATGATCCTTCCTCTTGAAGCACTTTCCGCAGGTGGGACAAGCGTGCGGCCGCGCCGGTCTCGCCTCATGGGAGCGGCCGAAGCGAGCGTTGTGGGCGCTCATTGATTCGTTCAACGATGGTGATGTTTCGACGTCGTCTTCAATCTGTTAGAATTTGTTTTTTTTTTTACTAAATTGTATTTGCTCAACCAATGTTTGCCCTTAGTTTCGGTGTTTAATACTAGGACGTACCTATACTGCGTGACTCGTTCAGGAGAGGGAGGGACCTTCAAAATAGAACGCTTGGTCACAGGAGCGGGGGCTGAAGTTTCGTCACGTAGTCAACATCCTTTAAGGAAATCTTCCGCTTAATCGAGCTACATATATTCAAATGTGATAACAAAAATGTGGTCACCAAGGGAGGGGGTACAAAATTGTAAAAAATGGGTCACGTACGGGTACGTTGTCTTATACGTATGGAGAAACACCGAAATAATACTGATGACCTTTTTTCTATTTCTAAACATATTTAGATAAAAACGAGATAATAATATTTATAGATAGATTTTTTATATTTTCTACGTACTATACGTATGGATGGATTCTTTCTATGTAGTTTCTGGTATTCGTAAGGTCAAAAAAAAAATCATTTTTATATTTGTAATCAAGAGTACGACGGAGTGTGAGAAAATAGGTAAAAGTAAGATTTGTATGGAATCTAAACGCAAAGAAATTTTAAACATGGTAACAACTACAAAAAGGGGTTATTAACTTACGTGTCTTTAAAAGTAGGCACTAAATATAACAAAACTTCACTTGCTATGGTTAACTACTTTCGTTTAGTTCACTTTTTCGTGTCTTCGCATGCAGCGTGTTTGCGATTCTTAGCGGATATTGAATGTATCAACTTTGTCATTAACTTTAGTTCTATCAATAAAAAATTGGAAGTCATTGAAACAGATTTTTTATGTTTCACCCCTCAGATTCAGTTCTTTACAAGTACGTTTTTCAAAAAAAGTCGTACACAATGATAAAAAATAGGGTAGGTATTTAGTAAAACAACGAAAGTGATCGGATTCGTACATACTTAGCCGCTTTCTAAAAAACTGAACTGCCTACTTACGAAATCGAAAATAAATACCTACACATTCTTCAAAGATTTCATTTTTGCGTTTTGTATTTGAGGAAATGGGATGCTAATTGTACTTGCAGTAGGTAATCGACATTTTTGTGATTTTCACTTTTTTGGATCTCAACTCAGCATCCCAAGTAGATAATCTACCTATACGTAAAAATTCACAAAATATTTACAAGTTCCTTCCTATCACACTTTAAAAGTTATATAAAAGAGATTTCTTGATTAGGTATCAAGAAATATGTTTAAACCGCTTTTATCTCCAAACCGCCACTCTGCAAATACTGCGTTTGCAATAAGGAGGGCAGGTTATACTATACGTCACTGATTGTGTGTTATTGAGAATTTAGTTTACCTAAAATGTGCAGTTTTACGGTACGGTACGGTATGGTCCATAAGGACAACATGCGAAATTTGTGTTGCGTACAATACATATTTCACAACCTATTAATGTAGACCTTCTAAGAACGTCGATCCGACATGCCTACATAATACCTAATATTTTTATATGTAAAGTTAAGCTCAAGCCCAGGGAAAATCTGAGAATTTACATACGACTTTGATTTTCATAAAAATATCATAGCTACATATTAATACTTAATAGTACATATTATTTTTTGTATTTACAAAAACTTGTATTAGAAAGGAAAAATTGAAATGGTTGAAAAGCCATGGTTGTTCCCATACCTCCTTTTTTATCTCACAGACCGCAAGTTGGTTATCATTGTACACTGGCGTGATTTCCACAGCAGTCCCCAACATGGTTACAGCGTCGTAACACTCCTGCGACGAGTCGCAGTGCGTCTGCATATGTTTTTGGAGGTGATCTTTTCGGTAGAAAGCTAAAAACATTTATCACAACTATAATGTCTATACGCATACAATAGTTTATCTCTTTTTTTGTAAATTAAACTTGTTGGCCTACCGATTGTTCTGTTTCGTGTTTTTGTTATACCTAACTTAATATACGACTTAGAAAACCCTTTACCTTTTATCGAAGACAAAAAGGACTCTTAAAATCTGTTAGATATGATGAGAATAGTCTTTGCTCTAACTTCACTCTAGTTCTCTGTGGATATAGGTGCCTATCGGCTGAGAGTATGTTGACTAATTTGTTTTTTAGTTCGTCTTGTAGATTAATAGAAAATATTGGACACGTATTTTTTTCTTAAGTTTAGATATTTACCTATACCAAAAATAACGCTTCATAATTCAACCGCCCACAATAGTTTTTGTTTTGCTTTTGTTTTTCTTTTAGATAATAGTTACTGTAATTTCTAGTACGTAACCGTGTATACGCAAATAATGGATAGAAATATGTAGTGTCTTCCACTCAAGAGTGTTTGGCGGGAAAAGTAGGTATGTTGCTGAAGACGTCGTTTTAAAAATAAAAAGTAAGATAATGTTCTAAATAAACCAGCGGCAGGTTTCGATCATTAAATGACGTCACAGGAACATGCTATTTTAAACTCATTCCCCCACTTGCACGTGTTCGAAAAGATCCCCCCAACGGATCGCCAGTAACAAGGGGTTAATCGGGACCACTGTGAGGGGGAATGTGCGGTGGATTTCTGTTACTCAAATACATTGAAACAGATGATATAAATTTCATGGAAGTTGCTATTTGAAAATATATAATATTATCAATACAATATTGTAGATAACCTTGACTAGTTCAACTGTACCATTGTACAGTGGACATCAAAATTATCTAATTTAAAACTTACATAATTCGATATTAAATACAATTCGAGAATTTAAAATGAATTTAAATTTGAATTACAATAGGTAGGTAGGTCCTACCTAATCAAGAAATTAGCACGAATTAAAATTTAACAAAATACAAAAAAGAAAATTGAAATTATAATATCAAACTAATTCAAAAGTTATCACAAAGTTTTCAATTTAAAAATACTAAAGTATTTACTAGCCTTATAAACTTTTAATACCATCCCAAGTCAGTCGCATTAAATTCTTAAATTGAGTACCTTTTTTATATTTATATTTTTTACTGAGGAACAGACAAATATTTACCAAATTAGTTCCACAGTCAAGGCTTGGCGATTGGAATAATTAAAAAAATAAACCTGCGATATAGTGTAACAATTCGATTAAATAAAACACAACTCACATTTCTGGCACACAGAACAATTAAGGTTCTTTTCACCACCATGTATGGCCCGGTGTATGTTCATGTGCTCCTTGCGTTTAAATGCTTTTCCACATGTATCACATACATGGGGTCTGATTTCATTGTGACCCAAGATATGGCGGTCCAAATGCTCCTTACGTTTTAAACTATATGATTGAAAAAAAATACACAATGATATATCTAGATATAACCATTTGATTAAACCAATAAAATAAAAGTTATCAATGTTAGAGAATAACAAATTCATATATTTATATAAATATAATATTATGATGGTGCTGCTAACCCACTCACTGCCCACTGATACTAAAGCGGACAGAGACAAATTACAAGAAAAATTTGCTTAAGGGTGCAAAATACTTAAAAACACATTGAAAAGATATACATAGTTTGAATATTATTCTTGTTAGTGATGACTTTAAAACTTTTTTAAACTTAGCATTATATGCTTACCCAGTGCCACAGATACCACATAAGTATCTATATTCATTGTTGTGGGTGTAGAGATGCATTTGCAGCTTTTCTTTACAAGTGTACCTGACTGGACACTGCACACAGCAATATTGTAAGACTCCATCGTCCCCTTTCAGTATTATGGCCAATGTGTTCTTTGATAATAAGCTGTTTTTCACTATACTCTCCATAGAGTTTGGATCTGATACAGTAAAAAAAACTTCTTTATAAATATTTTTAAAACTTACAATAGGTAATTTAAAAAGAAAATTTTATTTGCAGCACATTTGTTGTTAATAAAGTTATTCAATACCAACCTTCATTAATAGGTACTCCATTTCTTTGCATAGTTCACAAAACCTACAATAACAATAAACTTAGTCAGTTAGGTACAGAAAAATAAAATTATCTAAACAGAGTATATCAAAAAAGAACTTAAATTGGTAATCCCTACTCTTACCTAACGACAAATATCGCCCAAGGCCCTTGCGTATAGGGGTAGCTACCCTTTGTCTACCCTGACAACCCCTATAAAAGGGAGGGCACCCCACTCTAAACGCCGCAGTAGGAGGGAGGGTCTTACCCCACATTCAAAACCTTCTACCTGAATTGAGACCCAAACCGTTGAACGGTATGAGGCAAAGTAATAATACTGAATGAACGATCAATTTCATCGATTTATAATAAAATAGTAAAACAAAATAAAAAATAATGAACGTAATCCAAACATCGCAAGCAAACACTTTTTCAAAGTTCTTAATTTTACAACCTACTTGTTTTATAAAACTTTGCTATGAAACAATTTAGCAAAAGTTTGTTAATTACCTTTCTTTAGTGTTCTTTTCACGATTACTTTATAGTTTTGCGACAAAAAACGTATTTCATGCCGATAATTTAAAAAAAACACAACTACAAACACACTCACCGCTCTAAAGTTTTGCAGACAAGTGAAGAATATTGTTGCCAAATGCCATTTGCGATTTGCCAAGTTGTCACTAATAATGCCAGTTGCCAGTTGCCGAATCAAAAAATTATTCGAAATATTATGTAGGTACCTACCTATTTACGAGAAGATGCATTGAATTTCGATTTTTAGTTTCCCAATTTATATTTTAAGAAACAAGTGTGTAACGATAAGAATCACAGTGATATTTACAAGCAAAATCTTTACACTTTAGAAGGTCATGATACCTACGATTTTAAACAATGGCAATCGAACGCGATTTATCGCATTTAATTCTGCAAATAAACAATTAAAGTAATTATGGCGAAACGCCAATGAAAATAGAAAATACTTACCTACTTTATTGATCGAACTAATTTTACTCGAAACTGGCTAAATGCATTAAATGCGAAAGAAGAAAGAAAGTTTGAAGTTGTCAAAGTTGTCAGTTGTCAATTATCATTAACTTGTCAAGTCAAAAGTCAACGTCGTAAAATGCCAAACAAAAAAAAATTGTATTGGAAACAAACAAAAGTAGAATAAATTTTATAAATGGAAAACATAGTTAAAGAATTAGGTATTAACTGTAAAAATGTGTATCCTGGTGCATCACCCAACCTAAGCACGGTTGTAGTGCACAACTCATGGTTAAAAAAATGGTTAAAAAACAAGGAATTAGATAACTCTGATAACCATGTACCTGTCTTACAACCTGAAGAAAATATTCCATATCCGTATAGAAAAATATTTATCAGGGTACTTATTAAACATAATTATGTCTTTGTGTTATCTACCAATCCTTAGTGATGTACAATTTTGTAAAAAAAATTCAAATTGCAGGTACTTAATAAAAAAGTGTCCAAAGTTTTACCGCTGCCCCGGTACAAACTTTGTGAAGGTAGCGCTCAGCTGCCTCTCACGTTCTCACAATTACTGCAGTATGTCTCGCAGCACAATCAAAGGAACCTATGGAAGGAATCATATAAGAAATATTGTCAAAACATAGATGGTAATAAAGATAATGCCATAGTCAATGTTGTTGAACACAACCAGCTACTTGCAGAGGTTCTGACGCGTCTATATGGCTGTAATATTATTAAAGTTAATAGTGATGACATAGGAGAAACTGTAGATAATAAAGTAACAGTACTTAATAAAGATGTATCAAAATCCTATGAAGCTCATGCTAACTTCCTTCCTGCATTGTTCATATTGGAGACTGAAAATAACTACTATGTAGTGTACAGAAATAATTATGGAAACAATTTGTTAGATTGCCTTAATTTTAGTCCAAATCTCATAGACATGAATTATACAAGAGGTATGTTTCTGGTATATCAATTATTGAATGCATTAAAAGCTGTGAGTGACAGAGGGCTCAGTATAGGAATGCTTTCGTTAAAAGATATTTATTTGTCAGAGAATTTATGGTTGCAATTACTGCCGTCCATTACAAACAATGTGCACAGTTTAGATGCTTCTTTAGTGCACGAACAGAGCAAGAGTAAATCTAGTTCGGCAGTCAGTTTTGGAACTCATGGGAAGAGAGCAGAGGAGTGGAGTGGTCGCAATGTGGCTGTACAGCTTGAGAAACTGTGCATTTTGTGGGTAAAAGGAAGGATCTCTAACTTGGATTATTTGTTGCACCTCAATTTGCTGGCTGGAAGGCAACCCAATGACCCACAGGCACACTTCATGGTACCCTGGGTAACAGATTTTGCATCACGATGTGGTGAGCAATATTATTCAATAAATTTACTATAATGCCTACTTCTATTCAGTTTCAAAATTTTCAATGACTAGCTGTTTACTGCGATGTCACCCGTGTTAATTTCAGAGTTCCTACAAGAATTCTGACCAAAAGTACCCTATATCTTTCTCTTACCCCTGAAAATATGTATGAAAGTTTCATGATGATCAGTTGAACCATTAAGGTGTGAAAGCATAACAAACAAACAAATTTATTTATTTAATTATGGTGGTCCTCAATATAAAGATTTTATTTCATGTAAAGATTTATTTTATTAATTTTAGGCTAGATGACTTTATTTTAGTTTTTAGTCTGTCATTTATAGATTAATAAAAAATATTAGACTCATAGGGATTTTTGCTTTTTTTACGTAATCCAAAATAAATAAATAAATAAATTGCGAATGAACCCCATACTCCTAGACTTTAATGAGTTATATCTAAGTAGTTAAAAAAAAAAATATGTGTCTATTTTTTATCATCTGACTCAGTGGTGGGCAAACTTTCTTCATGAAAGGCCAGAAAGTTTATGAAATTTCGGATGAGAGCCATAATTATAGAAAAAATGCATTCTGTTTTGAAATCTTTTGATCATATTATAAAGTAAAATATAAACATTACACACACTTGTACAAATGTTAGTTACAATTAATAATAATTTAACTTTTATTCAAAGGTCCTGCCAATTGCCACAGTAGGAGTGTGAGATATATGAAATTGCTTTTGATTTGCCATAATATCTTCGAAAGCATATCTTCAAAATTTAATTACTATACATTATGAAGGACTGCCGCAGGCCAGATTAAATCCTTTCATAGGCCGGAGTTGGCCCGCGGGCTGTACTTTGCCCACCACTGATCTAACTGATGAACTTTGATTTTCATACCCTGGCGACCATGTCTATCCTTTAGGTAAGAACTGGAGGGACCTCTGCCGGTCCAAGTACCGGCTGAACAAGGGCGACCGACAGCTGGACATGACGTACGAGCTGCCGGTGGTCGCGGACCAGGTACCGCATCACGTCACCGACGCCCTCTCGGACATCACGTGCTATGTCTACTTGGCGAGGAGGTGGGATTGTGTACCTACAGTCACCATCACAAATATGAAATCACTTCGGACAGTCGTTGAATCTTTTTGCGATAGTAATAAAGATCAAAACAAAGGTTGCCACCTTTTTTTAGATTTTTTTTTAGTATTTTTCTGAAAATATATGTAGATGCAAAAATATGTTACTTTTGGGAAATGCAGGGAATAAAAATATACCTATTATTTTTCGTACTATATTTTTTTCTATGATATATAGTACTGATATACTGATAATATATAAGCTGAAATATAGTACGATACTATTTATCATAGTATGGGTGGCAACCCTTATCAAAACTGACAAAAGTGTTTACGTATTTTTGACGCTGACTGTACTTCCCAAAGTATACTGTGATATTTATATTTATCATTTCTTGGTGCTCGCAGGGAGTCGAAACTATTCGCCGCTGTCAAAAAAAATATTTTGATGATTTTTTCGATTTCCAATATTATGTGTGTATAGGTACTACAATTTAGATCGATTAATACATAATGAAAGAAAAAGAGAATAAATGAAATAAATTTATTTCAGCACAACACACAAGAAAAACAAACAAACTAGTGCCTAATCTAAATCAATAGGCATCTCTTGCATGCTCGCCGAAAGGATAATACGTTACCGATAATAAAATAGCATGACATGTTACAGAACTCCGAAAGAGATACTGTGCAAGCACGTGCGCAACAAGTGGGTGCCCGCGGAGTACCCCGCCTCCATCCAGCGCATGCAGGAGTGGTCGCCCGACGAGTGCATACCGGAGTTCTACACTGATCCCACTGTCTTCAAGAGCATACACGAAGACTTGCCGGTAGTTACTTACACAACGTCGTCGACCAGTTAAAAATAACAGATCAGGTTTTTGTGGCAGAAAAATGTAGTTTCGTTTTCGTGCAAAAGTTTTTACCACAGAAAAGAAAATAACAGATAGAAAGGTCACCAACTTAGTATAGTATGAAAACAGATAAAAACCAGTGTCGCAGGGTGATTTTCGCACACAATACTATTCATCATGGACTAAAACATTCATTAGGTAACGTAAAGAAATGTATTAAACTTTTAAGGTTATGTTTTTACTTAGTCACTGTTTGCAAAATTCAAAGTTTTGGGAATATTATGGTAAAATATACTTGGGATGGCAGCAAAAGAAGTTTTGAGAGCAAATGCTCCTTTGCAACGGTGGCGCGCCTGCCCCGCCTACGTCATGTCCTCTCTTGTTAATTTATTTGCTCTGTGGGGCCTTTGTAATTTTTTTTTTGTTTTTTTTTTCTATCGCATGTAGGACCTGGGCATACCGTCGTGGGCGACGTGCGTGGAAGACTTCATATCGAAGCACCGCGAGGCGCTGGAGAGCGCGCACGTGTCGGAAAACCTGCACCACTGGATCGACATCACTTTCGGATACAAGTATGTACAATATTTGATCAATTTTATGGTCACCAGCGAAGGACCAGCGTCGGATCCCTAACGGTTCCCGGCTTATGCTGAGCTGGTTGCCATTTTGTTGGGACACGCTCTTACTTCCTTTTTATTGCATACTAGCTCTTCCTCACGGTTTCACCCGCGGAAATTTCGGAGATCCCGCAGGAATTCCGGAATACAAATTTCTGTGTCCCTGACGTGTATGCAAAATTTCATGAGATTTCACCGGCGTTAATTTTGGAGTTCCTCCTGGAATTCCAGGATAATAAATACCTTTATGTCCTTCTCTTCTAGAAACAGTAAGTAAGTATGGATGCAGTAAAGCGTTGCAACTTGCAATGGGGATGGCCGGGTAAAGCTAAACGAAGATGTCTCTAGTTGCCTCCCGTTCCATGCGAAGTCAGAAATTGTATGGATTGTTCCAAAATCCAAATAAATTCAATTTAAATAATAGTAACATACTGTTTGAGTCTTATTTGCATTAAAATTGTTGCATAATATGTTTATAATTACGTTCAAGTGAAAAAAAAACAAACCATATTGTAGCTTTGTATTAAATTTCTTCTTTTTAGCTTAAGGTCTTTAGGGAAGCGATGAGTCCCATTTTCTTAACAATTTGGTACGCAACATCGCGTTATATTTTCATATTTAAAAAATAACTTTGAATGTCAATATAGAAAATGCTGTGAGGTTCGTGGTAATAATAGTTCTCGGCTAGCTCAAAATAAAAGATTTTTTATAAATTAGAGCTTTATGTATTTTTTTAAATGTATGTTGTTCTAATCAAAAGTCAAAATTCAAATATAAAAAGAACAGATTAAAAATAAATAATAAATATTAGAAATAAGACGGGATATCATAACGAGTGGCATACAGCCGCCTCGTTACAATGCCATTTGTTTTGGAACGGCCTCCATCTTGAATCTTTTGACACTTTCATCCCCATTGTGCCCGCGGCACGTCACCGCGCGCAGGTTGTCGGGCGGCGCGGCCGTGAAGGCGAAGAACGTGTGCCTGTCGCTGGTGGACGGGCACACGGCGCTGCGGCGCGGCGGCGCGGTGCAGCTGCTGCCCGCGCCGCACCCGCCGCGCCGCGCGCGCGCCGCCCTCGCGCCGCCGCACCCGCCGCGCATGCACTGGACCGCGCCCAGGGAGACGAGTACGTACAGTGTACAGTGTACACCTGCCTACACTAAACATGTCATATAATATGTATAATGGGCTATTTGACTTATTTTTATTTTTAGTCCGTCCTGTAGATTCATAAAAAATATTATACACGTATTTTTTCCTTTTTTTACGTAAGCAAAAAATAACGGAATAACGTTGAGTCGAAATGTCACATGATGTCACAAGCAGGTGCAGTTTTTATCTGCATTTATGACGTTAGGTGCCGTCACTCCCAAACTTTAACGCGCTTTATCCAAATATCAAAATATACGTGTCTATTATTTTTTATTATCTAATTGGCGGACTAAATAGAATTAAGAAAAAAATTATTGTCAAATAGCCTTATAGGCTGAATCTATAATCTGAATCTCGGAAATGGCTCCAACGATTTTCTTGAAATTTGCTATGCTGGGGGTTTTTTAATCGAACTAGCTAGGTTTCATTTTTAGAAAACGTCGTTTTGTCCATGTTTTTAGGCAACGAAAATTGAGTGTTTGGTACTTGATGGCGCTACGAGCGAAACTCGGTCACCCAGATATTACTAAATATAAATGAAAAGTTTTAAAAAAGCTCTATCATGTGTAATGGTAGGTACCGATTCAGATTCAGATTTGTATTCATAATATATAATTAGTCATTATAAGTCAAATTAGAAATAAAATAAATAAAATATGATCATAATAAAAAAGCGGGAATCAAACCCACGATACCTTGCGTAGCAATCATTTTTACTTATACAAACTATGGATGACTATGGATGACATTTCCTAGATTCAAATTAGAGCATTTTTTTTGGGTAAGTATGAAATGCCAATGAATTTCTGACGAAATGACAAGCTACACTGTTATGTCCGTAGGAAAATCGCTGAGGTCCAACGAGAGCTCCGAAGAGATATCGGACGACGAAGACGAATCGTCGGGCCCGCCCCAGCACGTGTCGCGGCTGCACGTGCCGGCGGAGCGCGTGCGCTCGCGGCGCCCGCGCCAGGGCGGCCCCCGGGCGCGCTCGCTGTCCAAAGGCCAACCGCAAGCTCAAACGCGAGGCCAAACGCCAGCTCAAGGTCAAACGCAGGGTCACGCCGAGAGCCGAGCGTCGTCCCACTCGCGACACTACCGAGTGCAACGCTCCGAGTACGGCAAAGGTGTCATATACCTACCGAAAGAGTTCAATCCCGTCGCTTCCATACAAGCGCTCGAAGCGCTCGACAATTTTCGCTCGAAATGCTTTTTCAGTAAAGCGGAAGATATCGAGAGACATAAGGATAATGTTAACGCGTTGAACCTATATCCGATGCAGCAGGAAACGACCACAGAGAGCGTCCACTCGCGGTCCGATGATACCGCCTTCACTAATCACATGTTCTTAGCGTCGTACGATCAAAGTTACTTGAAGAAGTTCACTCAGGACAATAATTTGGAGTCGGTCCTGAAGGAAAGGAAGAATAGAAGTTTCAACACGCGGTACACGACAGACGGCGCTGTCTATAAGCACTTCGTCACGGAAAGCAAGAGACAGGACATGCTGGTGATAGGATGTTTGATTGTGGAGATATTTTTGCACAACTTTATGCGTCCACTCCGAGCTAATACCGACGATTTCGCCTACAGATACAATAGCTGCAGAACAGTGTTGAAGTACAATTTCAATTCGCTACCCAAGTGCGTAAGTTACATCGCGTCTTTGCTGTTGAACGTTCAACCGGTCAGTTTGAGTTACAGAAACGAATTGGCGCCGAAGCATGACGAGGGTTCCAAGAGGATGGTGATCACCGACAAAGGCCTCCCGCCTCCGAGTCCGTCGCAGCTACTGCAGCCGCTGTTGATGCAACATTTGATACCGTTCCCGCAAAGTTTCCACGTACTATACAGCCTTCTAAATACCCTGCACGAGTACGAGCTGACTAGCAACGAACTGAGTATACTGTACACGTACGAGTGCGACGGCGTTCAGTGCGAGACGTATCGGAACGTGGACAAAACCAAACTGGAATTCACGCAGAGAATAGCCGAAGGCAAAATCCAGGCGTGCATCACTCACTTGGAGGTCCTCCTGAATCAGGCGACGACCCAGTTCGACGTGTTGGATATATTCCTGACGTACTACATAGAGTTGTTGAGGAACAAAGACACGTCGGTGATGGCCGCCTGGTATTTGTTCGACACGGTCAGCAAGGCGCTGGGACCGGCGCAGACGAGGCAGAAACTACTTAAGCACATACTGAACCTCTACGAAGATGACGACTTCGTGATGCACAAACCTGGCCAACACAAACTGACAGATCTAGATCCGACCGTGACGTCTGGCACGAACAAACACAAGTTCCTCAAGCTGTATCACAATATATTCCTCCTGCAGCTGATGGTCAGACTCGGTCTACAATGTTTCCTCGATAATTTCACTCAGCATCTGGTCGAAGCTGTCGGCGGGTACAAGGACTCGGGGGCGGACGTGTCTTCCCCCGGCCACGTCTGTCACAGTGTCGCGGTAGTTAATAAAAAGCCTAGATACTCAGATGATAACGTCAAAATCGCCTTATCCACTGCGAACGATGGCAATATATTCTCGCCCGATACCTCGTACGGCTCTGAACAAGTGCTCAGCCCTGGCGCGGAGAAGAAAGTTGAAATCGAACCGGAAACAGCTGAGGTTCCGAAGGAGAAAGATTTGGACAACAAGAGCGAGAACGAAATGTTCCTATTCGAGTCCGATAAAGAAGGTGTTAACCCGAGCAGAAGCGCTAGAAGTAAATCGCCCGCAGATTCTATAGAATCCTACACGATGAGTAATATTCAAGAAGCCATCGCGCACACACCGTCTCCTTTAACCGACGTGCCGTCGCCCAAGGATTTCAGTCCAAACTTAGTCCGTCCACCGTCTGCGAAAGATCTGAATCTCAATATAAATAAAGACGAAAGCGCCTTGGCAAATGATGAACCAAAGAGAGCGCATATGTCGCCTTCTATAGACATTCCGTCTAGAGCGGATATGTTCACTAGCTACTTGCATTCCGCGGACAAAGACGCCATACAAGCGGAGATGCGCACGCAATCGCACTCTCGTCAGATAAAGAGTTTAGAATTGAACAGAAACGTGAGCTTATCGATGCCGCCGACGTCTCAGAGCTACACCGACGATCCGAGCCAGAGTGCGAAGGACGTGAGTCCATGTAAAATATCGGAGATGAGCTGCGAGAGTCTGATATGGCTGGCCCACAAACTGGGCCCGGTGCTGACGTGCCGGTACATAACGCGCAACCTGCTCAAGATGCTCACCCTGTGCTACATAGGCGGCGAGAACCTGTCGCCGCGGGCCGGCGGCGAGCGGGACGACTTCGACGAGATATCGGTCGCCGACAGCCGGGTCGTCGGCGACGGGAACGCAGCGAACGTCATAAAGTGCCTCACTTCTATCGTCGGTGAGTTATCTACGATTAGATTATATCATTATTGTTTTTTTATTTTTAAACTAGCTGTGCACCGCGGTTTCACCCGCGTGAGTTTCGGAATTCCCACGGGAACAAATGTTTTTAAAATAAAAGTAGCCTAAGTTACTTGTAACATTAGCTATCTGCCAGTGAAAGTTCCATTAAAATCGGTCCAGCCGTTTCAGAGTTTAGCCGGAACAAACAGACAGACAGACAGCGAAAAATTTTAAAAATTGATTTATTAGAAATTCATAAAATAGGTTAAATACAGTTTTATTATGATAGTAGTTCTGCAGTATTGCCAGCAAATATAATATACGAAACCTTAATTTAAAATCGCTAAAAGTCTCAGTTTTTGGCACTTTGTGTAGAAATTTTCTGATTTTAAGTTTAATTAATGTTGTAGAAAATTATCATAAAACAAATAGATTATTAATTCATTTTACATATTATTCTGCTATCGAGTCATTCCGCGTTTGCATCGCTCGCTTTGTTCCCCGCTCACCCCGGCCGTCCCCTGTCCCGGCAGCGATGTACGGCGAGCAGCTGATCATATTCCAATACCTGCCGCACATGAGCGAGCTGCTCGCGTCGTGCCGCCGGCGGCTGAGCGGCGCGCTCGAGGGCGGCGCGGTCGCGTGCCTGCACCTGCTCAAGTACCTCGTGCCACTCATCACCGACGCCAAGTTGATGGAACAGCTGCAGGTGACGCGCACACATACGCACACACACGCATGCACACACATGCACACACATGCACGCACACACGCACGCACACACGCACGCACACACGCACGCACACACGCACGCACACGCACGCACGCACGCACGTACGCACGCACGCACGCACGTACCCACGCACGCACGCACGCACGCACGCACGCACGCACGCACGCACGCACGCACGCACGCACGCACACACACACACACACACACACACACACACACACACACACACACACACACACACACACACACGCATACACACGCATAAAGGTGGGTTTTCACCTTCACAACAATCTTCAAGTTGTAAATCTGTCGCCAAGCCCTTAACGGTGTGTTCCGGCAGCCCCACTTGAAAGCTTGAAAGCCAGTTCCCATCCCCATTCCAGGTCGGCAACGCATGCCTTCTGGTGTTGCAGATGTCCATGGGCGGCGGTAATTACTTACATACCATCAGGTGTCCCACCTGCCCGTTTGCCCCCTGTGACATAAAAAAAACCTGACAATTGGCGCCCAACGTGTCAAACGTGATAGATTTTGCGGCTTAGCTGTCTCATTTCTCTACTACATTATTGTAGTCTAGGACTGCGTCTCGCTCTGTACTCTCTCCGCTAAAATCACAGAAGGGAACTCAGTTTAGTAAGAAAATAAATGAAAGCCGGTGTCGCCGGAGAATTTTCGCACACAAAACTATTCGTGACTCCCAAAAAAGTTCGTTTACGCACAGGTTTACGTAACGAAACGTATTGAACACCCTTTGGTTACGATTTTACCTATTGTTAGTCACTGTTTTACAAATTTACAGTTTTGGATATATTGTAGAAAATATACTTGGGATACTAGCACAGGATGTTTTGGGAATTCAAAGTCAAAGTCAAAGCCTTTATTCAAATTTGGCCCATAATGTGGCTCTTTTTGACGTCAATATAATTACAGTTATTATGACAGCACCCATAAAATATCCACCCTTCACAGTTTCCTAGTGCTATGGCTGAAGAAAAGAAGCTGCGCAACAAACTCTTCAGCAGCACGCTGTCAGTTTAAAGTTATAATATAGATATATCTATAATATAAAATTAGTGGTTTTTAATTAGCTGTAACTTTCTTTGCAACCGTGGCGCACCTTCCCCGCGTAGATTGCCTCTCTAGTTTATTTTTATCTCTGCGGCCAGGACACGTTCCTGAAGTGCATCCTGCTGCCGGCGCTGCGGCTGTGCGCGACGTCGCGCAGCGCGTGCCCCAGCGGCGCGGTGGCGCGGCGCGCGCTCGCCCGCAAGCTGCTGGACGCGCTGCACGTGCTCGCGCTGCGCTGCGGCCCGGAGATCACGCGGCGACATCTAGCGCACACAGCGCTGCAGAGGTACCTGTCAGGGACACGCTTATTTGGACATAGATAAGCAATAATGTGTTAACCCACACTGGAGAAATTTTGAGTAAATCGTGTTTTAAAATCACAGCGCCATTTTCTGTAAAAACAAATTAATGTTCAACGTTTTGTTGCATATTTAAAAAATGTAATAAGGTAAACACATAATTAAAAAACGTTCCCTAACTCTCAATAAATTATTTTGTATCAATAACTTAATTTTGTGGGTTAACATGTTATTGCTTATCTGAGTCCATTTGTAAAATGGACATACAAATATAATTTGCCTAGCCTGTGTGTGCGAAACTGGTAACGCGGTCGCTTTGGTCGTGACTTTTCCGTGAACTGCTTTATATGTATTACCTAATTTGGAGAATTTGACAAAAAATTTATAGGACAAAAAGTTAAAAGGTGCTCTCTTGTTTCCAATTAAGGTGTGTGTTGAAAACGAATCTGAATCTAATAATGATTCTTGCTTATTTTCTCTGACCGCGTCCTTGATTACGTAGCGCCTGTGTGCGATGCACACATGGAGCGGCTCGACCCTGTATAATATAAACTATTTAGTTGGATTTTCTAAAACTTTAAAAGATGGCGACAGGACATCAGACGTCTTTTAAAGAGAAAATTTCTACATAAGGCATAAAAGATTGTTTTTTTTTCATTTGTAGATTTTTCCTGGCGTTCGACAAAGCAACGGGAAAAGTGGAGAATTGGCCGAAACAAGAGGAAAACGTCGCTGAACAGGTAACGTCTTTCGGTCTTCAAAGTCTAAAAAAAAATGTAATTAGTCTCGAGTCTCGACTAAGAATCTTAAAGCAATCATTTTTTTTATGATGATTCTTTTTAAATAAAAATCCGAGTAACGACAGAATAAATGAATTAATGTGAGTTTGTTTGTTTGTTTATTACGTTTTTACGCTTTAACTACTCAATCGATCATCATGAAATTTAACATACACCTTGTCAGGGGTACCGAGAAGGACTTCAGGACTTCAGTCTGAATTTCAGGATCTCTGAAAATAACGTGGGTGCAACCGCGGGGAACAGCTAGTCTCTTAAGAAGTAAGGTTTTTTTATCAAAATCAATTCGACGTCGACCAATGTATGGCCCCCGCAAGGTCTTAATAAGTCTTAATTGGACATAGATAAGCAATAGTGTGTTAACCCACACTGGAGAAATTTGGACTAAATCGTGTTTTAAAAGTAGGAGCGCCATTTTGTGTCAACATTTTTTATGTTCAATATTTAGTTACATATTTAAGCAATGTAATAAGGTAAACACATAGTTAAAAAACGTTCCTTAACTCTCAATAAATGGTTCTGAATCAATAATTTAATTTTGTGGGTTAACATGTTATTGCTTATCTGCGTCCAATTGTGAGATTGTGATAATGGTTGCTCGTCCCGGCAGTTGTGCGAGTCGTCCGAGTCGAGGGCGGCGGGCGAGTTCGTGGAGATCTGCCGCGACGGCACCACCGCCGAGTGGACGGTGCGCGACGGGCGCGTGGTGCGCGCCGACCTGCCCGACCCGGCGTGCTCGCCGCCGCCGCCGCGCGACCAGCCGCCCGACGCGACCACGCTCACCGTGAGCACTGCCCACTGGGGCCTCACGACCAACAACATTTTTTGCCCATAACGCGCGTCTCAAAGACACCACACAGTCAAAATATTAGAAACTAACTATAGGCTAGTTTCCTAAATTTTCTTTTTTAGTCCGTTTTGTAGATTATTAAAAAATATTGGACACGTATTTTTTTTTTTATGTAACCAAAAAATAACGGAGATATATCAAGTCGAAATTTCACATGACGTCATGCCTCGCTACAGTTTGTTCGCACGTTATAGCGAGCTGTGACATCACGAGTCCCCCACCCTAAACTTTAATGCGCTTTATCTATGCATATTTCCATTATTTTAAAAAAGCAAAAAATACGTGTCTTTTATTTTTTTATTATCTAACTGACGGACTAAATGGAATTTTGATTTTTTTACCCAGGAAACTAGCCTATTCTCTTTTATTTCTCACTTTCGCATTTATATCGCAGTGGGCATTTTGTGTGTGGGCAGGCGCAGCAGGAGCTGCTGGCGGTGTTCGACGCGGAGCTGGCGCGGCGCGCGTACGACGCGTTCGCGCGGCTCGTGGGCGCCGACGCGCTCGACCTGTGCCTGCGGAACGCGGACACCGTGCACGCGCTGCGCCGGGCGCGCTCCCCGAGGTGAGACCCTCCCTGCACGACTACACTCTATGTATACACGGTGTAATCAATTTTACTACTCATGTACAGGATGTATGTAACCTTTACTGCTTATATACATACATAGTTTAACTAAAATTTCCGCTTCTATACAAAGTGTAGATAAACTGCCTTTATACAGGTGTAATCAAACTATTTACATCCAAACAAGTGTCACCAAATTATTTGCATTTATATCGAATGCGAGCAAAAAGGTTGCCTTTATACAGAATGTAATCAAATAATGATCATCAAACGAAAGTAGGTAGGTAGAAGTTTTAGGAAAACCGCAAAATTATACACTGAAATTTTATGTCCATCAAGTTTAGTAACTTAGTAATTTTGTTTTTTTAGATTATGATATTTAAAAAAAAAGTTAGAGTTTCAAACAAATCGGAGGATAAACAAGATAGCGTGTGAAGGTCATTAAAGTAAGGATCACGCTGAAGTTCCAGCGGCCGCAGTAAAAACGTAAAACGAATCCAATACAATCACAGCCCGCCGCTGATCGTCCACCACCAGCGGCCCGACAGGCGCGTGCAGGCGTCGTTCAGCGACGAGCCGATCAGCCTGAGCGCGGGCGACGCGACGCCCTCGCCCACGGCCGCGCCCACGTCCACGTCCACGCCCGCGCCCACGCCCACGCGCGCCGAGCCCGACCGCGTGAGCTGCTCCAACAGCTTCGGGTCGCACGTGACGCTGGTGGGCAACAGGATCGACGTCGCCGCCGACGCGCCTCCCTGCAGCGGCCACGGCACCAGCTTCGAGGTCGTCTCCTACAAGATGGACAACGGCTTCAATAATGAACGGTGATCATTTCCTTGTCGCAAGACAGGGCCCTTATTCACTATGACCATAACATGCCGCGCTAGGATAAGTAAAAACTGTCTTTCCCTCCTAATAAATAATAATTTCTAATAGGTATCTTGGCATTTATAACGTTTGGAAATGCGCTTTTGGAACGCGCGTTATGGGCAAGGAATGTTGGTGGTCATAGTGAATAAGGGCCCTGGCTGGAAGAGAATCAGTTTTTTTTTCTTTTAGGAAAAGGTACAAAAATCAAAATTCTATTTAGTCCGTCAGTAATAGTCTCTCGTGACGTCACGCCGCCACGCGACACTTCGCCTCGATGTATTTTTTTTATTGCGTAAAAAAAGAAAAACACATGTGTGTGTTTATTAATCTACATAGAAAACATTGAAAACTAAACTTCAGTCACCTATTGTTAACGCCATCTGTTAAAGTGTATATGCATCTATCTATCACTGCGTAAAAAATAAAAAAGAATATACCTACTTGTCAATTTGATGTCTTCGTACCGCCGTTATTTTATTTTCCAAAAATCTAAATTGTTGAATTAGGTCACAAATTAGTAAAGTGTTGGGACAATCAACAGTTTGTATTTCGTTTGCGACACGCGGCAGGCACCTGCGCGGCGACTGGCTGATATACTGGGAGCACGAGATCGGGCGGCCCGACAAGGAGGCGCGCTTCAACCTCAAACAGATCAAGCTGCAGACGTTCGCCGGCCACACGCACAGCGTCAAGTCGCTGCACTGCCTCGACAACGAGACCAGCTTCATGAGCGGCTCCAAGGACAAGACCGTCCGCCTGTGGAGCCTGAGGAACCAGGTACATAATAGGGATGTTGCCTACTTTTGAAAATCAAAATTCTAATTAGTCCGTCAGTTAGAAAATAAAAAAACAATAGACACGTATTTGTTGCTTTTTTAAATAAATTAAAATATTCAGAGATAAAGCGCATTAAAGTTTAGGATGAGGAGGTCGTGACGTCACTAACCGCAAAACAGCCATACAAACTGTCAGAATAGTGACGTCACGCGAAATTTCAACTCAATATATCGCCGTTATTTTTTGATTACGTAAAAAATGAAAAAATACGTGTCCAATATTTTTTAATAATCTACAAGACGGACTAAAAAATAAAAATTAGTCAACATGCCCATTATGTAGCACAGTATCTGACACATACATGCATAAATCTATGTAGATACATCGATACTTGGACGCAGATAAGCAATAATATGTTAACCTACAAAATTAAGTTATTGATTCAGAATGATTTATTGAGAGTTAGCGAACGTTTTTTACTTTTAAAACACGATTTACTCAAAATATCTACAGTGTGGGCTAACACACTATTGCTTATCTATGTCCACTTATGAATAGAATTGAAATATCTGTATGTAATGTCAAAATAACAGCTTTTTAATTTTTACTAAATTCTTGTGATAGTAGGTATATATAATTATAACAAAAAAAATCCTTAACGGTTTTGTCCGTCTGTCTGTTTGTTACCTTTCCCTTTTATATACAGGATGGAAATTTGAGACGGGTCAGTAGGGCGCTGGGCGGTTACTTTAAGGGTTGAAACTACGCGAATACCGTCTTCTATTGCCATTTACAGATTTGAAAAAAAAAGTACGGTCAGCGAGAAATCAGCGCTTTTTTTATTAGCTCTATCAATCCTGTCTCCGACAAGGGTCAACAGGCTCTATGGGGCCAAGGCTCTTAGGGTATTAGAAATGTCACAAATCGAAAAAAAAAAAAACGTTTCCCATACATTTTGTTAGTTACATATTTTCCACAATGTACATATTAGCTATAGCACCTTCTCTCCGGCCGTAGCAGTAAGGCTGCGAAGGGCGGTCGTCAGAGAGTTTGAATAGTAATAATATAATATAAAAATAATTGTCCGGGCAGGGCGACGGCACGACGACGACGCAGTGCAACTGGACGTACTCGGGGCACAAGAAGGGCGTGCTGTCGCTGGCGTTCCTCGAGTCGCTGCGGCTGGCCGTCTCCACCGACTCGGTGGTGCACATCTGGGACCCCTTCATGGAGAGCGTCGTCTCGCAGGTGACCGCCAGCGCACTATTTATAATATCTATGTGTGATGAACACCGGGTTATTAACAATGGATGACTGTCTGTTATTCTGCATTTGATGTTATCTTGCAAATAAAAATGTATCGGAGATTAAATAGATTGAAAAAAAAACAGGTACGTAACTACTCCAAGTATAATTTTATAATTAAACCTATATTATACCTATTTACGAATAACTACGGATACGTCGGTGCACGGAAAAACCTAAAAAGGTTTATGTAGCACCGTCAAGTTGTTACAATGTTTATAAATTAGTAAATAAGTAAATAAATAAATAAATAAATAAATAAATAAATAAATAAATAAAATAAATGTAAATTGCAAATGTATGTAAATTGTTTTCTATCAGCAGAGATTATTATAATAATTGGCTGCTATTTTTGTGTTCAAAAGTGGTTTTTTCTCGACAGCTGTTGGTCTTCCTATAAATAAATAATAACAGTCAATAACACTTCACAACAAACAGATCTATTTGATCCCACACTGAGCCATAAGATTGTATCGTGAAAACCAAGCGAACGTTGTCTATACTATACTTGCTGATCTCCCGCGGTTATTTCGGGGTTCCTGCGGGAATTCCGGGATAAAAAGTACCGTATTACACTCAGGAACACTAGAATTCTATTGGTAAAACCTGGAAACTGACATCCAAACTGTGGAACACTCGTGATACTTCATACATGCGAACCTAATTAATGCCCCACTACTACTACAGGCGGGCGGCTCGTGTACACACGTGCAGTATGTGTGTGCATGTGGCGTAGGTTTCGGCGAGCGGCAGAATTTAAATTGTAACTTATATTGCGACACACACAGCAACAGCAACCGTCCACACCGTCATCAGCTCTAGGTTCACCACTACGTTGCGACAGGGCGTGGGAAGACATGAAGTTAGCGGGTGGGGGGGGGGGATAGTGTCGCTTCTTTACCTAGCAATAGTTACTAATTACAATTCTTTGATCGAACCTAACTGAAGTGTATGTGCTAACCAGTTGGACAGCATCAAGAGCCCGGTGAGCATCGTGCGCACGCTGCCGGGCCCGTCGCCGGTGGTGGTGGCCGCCACCACGGACGGCACGCTCAAGGTCATCGACGCGCGCGCCTGCCAGTACACGCACGACCTCAAGGTGACCCCAACCACCAACTTTTACTCGACCCCTGCCCGGTTATTTGACCTCCTCCCCTGAGACCGAAATATTTAAATTGCTCTTCGCTTCCTCTGTTGGTTGATGTCTGCGCTACATCACCCTCCCTCCATCACTTTAGTATCCTGGGATGATCGCGCAACGGCTGGACTGCCCGTACACGAGTCACTGCCGTGCCATATCCAGTGGTATGGTGCGGGGTTGACTCGTGTACTTATCCAAAATGTATATATTATTTATATTTAATAAAATCTTGTAAACTACTAACACATAGTTTTTAAGTGCGTAATACTAACCAAAATGAGTCACTGTTACTTGAAATTAAATAAATAAATAAAAAAATTGATTTTCAAAAAACTCGACCTCCACTTCCTCTCACTTTTAGTTGATTGATTTCCGATAAATTTAACTCCCTCTAAATTTCCGCTTTTATTAAGCTGATGTCTGAGCTATTTGATACCCTAGCTTCACCCTCACTCTCTTAAATTTTATGTGTTTTGTCTCCCTCGGAAACTCTTTGTCGTGTATAGTTTTCTATTTCACGAAGTCCGCTGTAGTAGTGACGTGTTCCGATGTGAGCATTTGTATGTGTAAATAGCATTTAATAGAAACTGACCGCTCCCAAAGTTATGCACACTAAAACAATGTATGTACGTGTGCACATCTCAACACAATCATAGACGAACGGATTTCGTGTAATAGAACAACCATAGCTACCTGAATTTTAAAGCAGTTCTTCTTCGACGTGGGTGCGCAGGTGCCGATGAGCGCGGCGTCGTTCGTGCGGTGCATGTGCGCGTGCGCGTCGGGCGCGTGGCTGGCGTGCGGGCTGGCCAGCGGGCACGTGGCCGTCGTGCACGTGCGCACCGGCCGCGCGCTCGCCGTGTGGCGCGCGCACGACGGGGAGGTCAGTGCGCGGCGCACCACACACCACACACCACACACGGCACACTGTAAACGACAGATGACACACGGTATACGACATACGCGGTATACGATACAAGACATGCGGTATACGATATAAGACATGCGGTATACGATACAAGACATGCGGTATACGATATAAGACATGCGGTATACGGCATACGAGACACGGTATACGATATAAGACATGCGGTATACAATACAAGACATGAGGTATACGATATAACATGCGGTATACCGTATACGGCACATGAATGCGGTATGCGATATAAGATAATGTGGTATACGACACATGGTATACCGCTGACGACAGTATTTATGGCCAGACTAAGTATATGGTTGTTAACTTTTCTACGAATAGAACCCCAAATACGGAGCCACGTTTCGTGCGGCTCAACACTAAGTGTATGGGTGTGTGGCGACAGGTGCTCCGGCTGGCGGCGGTGGACGAGCACCGGCTGCTGACCTCCGGGCTGGACCAGACCACCGCGCTGTGGAGCGTGGACGACGGGGAGCTCATCGCGCACCTCAAGTGAGACCTTATAAGGGTCTACGTCAAAAGAATAGGCTATTTGACAATTTTTTTTTAGTCCGTCTTGTAGATTAATAAAAAATATTGGACACGTATTTTTTCTTTTTTTACGTAATCAAAAAATAACAGCGATACATTGAGTTGAAATTTCGCGTGAAGTCACTAACTAGTGCAGTTTGTATGGCGGCTTGTAGCGGAGAGTGACGTCACGAGCCCCCACCTTAAAATTTGATGCGCTTTATCTTTGTGTATTTTAATTTATTTGAAAAATAAAAGAATACGTGTCTAATGATTTCTAATTAAAATTTTGATTTTCAAAAGTTGTCAACATCCCTATTATATCGATACATAAAATGAATCCTGAGTAATATTATAAATGCGAATGTGAGTTTGTTTATTTGTTACACTTTTACGCTTTACATCACCAATGTCATTCATTACCCCCATGTCAAAGAAATGAATAAATATATCGATTAGTAAAGGTTTTGATCAGTCGTCGGTTACTGTAATCCAATGTTTTTGGGTCCTTCAAGCCGGATATTAAGCGGCGCTCGATCATGAAATTTCGTATACACATTGTCAGGGGTTCATAAAACCACACAGGGTACCTTTGATCTAGAAAAAAGGCAATTTTCTTGATAAAAAATTGATTGACAAAAGCTTTAAAGAAATAATAATCTAAAATCTTCTTCATGTATGTATGTCATTGATTGTAAAATCTTTCCAATTTATTTTTTGTTTTCACCCCCGTCAGGGGCACGACGGAGCCGGTGCACTGCCTGGCGGTGTACTGCGACGAGCTGATCACCGGCACCACCAACAACCGCATCGGCGTGCACACGTCGCTCGGCGCCGACGCCTCGTTCTCCAGCACCAAGCTGCGCTCGGACACGTTCCGCGGCGTGCTCACGTGCATGTCGGTGTTGCCGCTCAACAGGCTGCTGCTGCTGGGCAGCGACAACGGCACCATTAGCCTGCTGTGCTGAATGGGGTAGGGTACTCTATTTTAGTTTTTAGGCCGTCGTGTGGGTTAAAAAAGCATTGGGCACGCATTTTTTTCTTTTTACTGCGGCACCAGCCAGCGTCGGGTCCCAACCGGTTCCCAGCTTGTGCTGAGCTGGTTGCCATTTTGTTGCAACATGGTGTTCTTACAACCTTTTTTTACCGTTGTCGTAACGAACAAAGAAATGTTCATTTTATTAATTTTTTTCCTAGTAAAAAAAAAACGGCGATACGTTGAGTCGAAATATCCCGTGACGTCACGATCCGGCACAGTTTATAAAAACATAACATATGACGTCACGAGACCCCACTCCTAAACTTGAGTGCGCTTTATCCATCAATAAGTGTACTTTCACTCAGTTGAAAAAGCAAAAAATACGTGTCTTTTTTATTATCTATCTGACGGACTAAAATAATTTTGATTTTCATACCCCGGCAATATACGATTGGTTGCAGCGATGAGACAGCTGACACAAAGAGACACACACGTCGAATAAAATGCTCAGCCCCCTTAGCCAAGTTGACAATTTATAATTGCTATCGATAAAATCGTCCAATTGTACAGTTTTTCGTGACCACGTGACGTGACGATAAGTTCCATATTTTTCTATAGATAACGAGTATTGTCAACTGGCTAAGGAGGCAGATTTTACTTTCCTATCAAAAATAATGAACACCGCAATTTTACACGTTTATTTTTATTTTTTAAGGTGATTATAAATTAGATCTCAATTACAATTCCAAGGCGAATAAGGCGAAGTAAGTATTATATTACGGATTGTTTAGAGCTAATAGTAGATTATATACACGGTGTAACTCGTGTAAGGTTGAACGAGGAACATGTCGAACATTCACTATTCGATTTGCGTTTTAAATATTATCTAAAATACGCCATTTTAATTTTTGTTTAATTATTATTCAATAATTATATAGATAACTAGCTGTCCCCCGCGATTTCATCCGCGGTAATTTCGGAGTTCCCGCGGAGGTTGCGGGAAAAAGTACTCTATGTCCTTCAGTTCCCGAGGGAATTCCGGGATAAAAACTATCCCATCTTTTAAGTTGGACCATTTTATGAATGGTTACAAAATTTTATCAAAATACGTAAAAAGTAGTATAGTAGTAGGATTTTGATAAAATTTTGTAACCATTTATAATATGGTCCAACTTAAAAGATAGGATAGTTTTTATCCAGTTAGGAATCCCCGGGAACTCCGAAATTACCGCGGATGAAATCGCGGGGGCAGCTAGTAATATGTAAGGATGGAGTTTGAATAATAGGGTACTTGCATGATTTTTTTTTCAGTCTATTTTAACGATATATGGCCTACTTAAAGCAAGAAAAAGAAAAAAATATATGCATAAATTAATTAAATAGAGCGTTTCAAAGTTCCTACTTTAGACCTTACCGCCGAAACGCGGAATGACGTCACTAGTTCAAAATTACGCCTTATTAATCTGTGATAGAAATGTCACTGTCGTATAGACAGGGTTATGTGACACTGACAGACAGATAAATTCAATATCCAAAAGCGAAATTAAGGTTGAACTGTGTCGAGTTACTTCCAAAAGTTCCAGTAAAGAATCGAAATGCATCTTACCGATGCATTTTAAAGAAAAAAACTTCAAAAAATGGAAAATATGCGTTGACTGTATGCTCTTAGTTTCTTTTGCCTTCTCGGAGAGAGGTAAATGTTTCCTAAATAAAAAATAAAAGTGACGTCATGTGTCAAACTTGGCTCTGATTGGTGTTTCGTTGCAACGTTCTGTTTCACAAAATTAAAAGTTGAATGTTTTGGAAACTATTGAAAATTTTTCAGTAAATCTTTCACGATAACGCTTTTCTAAGGCTCTATTTTTTAAATATTGACACAATTTATTATAATAAATTTCATGCCAGTACCCTATTGTGTTCCTTGTTTAAAATTACACAGTGTACACCGGATATACACGTATTTATAATATGTATTGTAGATATGAAAGCCTTTTTGGTCGTAATGTTCGGACAGGATATTGTTATGTTTACAGTCGAATAAACTAAACGCCAGTCATCATAGTATATTATATAATTATTATTTAAAAACTTATTTTTAGGGAGTAACTGTGTCTAGTATGCTTATTGTTGGATTTAATTTTACTGCGGTAGTGAAAATAAATGAAAAATAAAAATTAAGCTATAGAAAAACAAATTCTCGATTTCAACACAAAAATCAAAATGTTCCGAAATTAAAATAAAATAAAGCTAAATTTGGATACCTAGGTAATGTAAGAAAAGGATAGCGATAGTCTGAATTTGTTTTCATTATAAATTGAGTGCTGCTTTATATTTATATTTTATATCCGGTACTAATGTTTCGACGAAAATATTTTTTCAGTCCTCGGGCCGGCAAGCGTCAACTTTCGACCCGCTGTGCTAAAGGAAGTAGTCGCTTTCCGGCTCCGTCGGTCTGAAAAATAGTATACACACCTTGGCCAGTGAACAAGAAAGCCTCAGATCACATTTCTTACTTTACTGCCCTAGGTATGTAATATAACTATTACCGCTCTACGATTGATTTTGGATAGGTTACTGAAGTTGTAAACATTCCTAATTCTCACTAATCTCAAAGTACAAATATGTTGTTACCATAGTCAGTGTGCTACTTTTATATTAAGTAAGTATACGGTGAATGTGGTAGATGTGTGAATGTATTACCAACGTTGACGGCAAAAGTGATTAATTTATCACATCAATAGGTTATAATTGTTAAAATTGAAACTAACTGCTTTTTTTCAAAGTACCTAATAACCGCATGATTTTTTTTATCACACCGACTTTTATCTAACAATGACGATGAAGCTCGCGAAGCAAATACAACTTACTGAGTGTCGTGGTAATTACTAATAATCGCATTTATCACATTGAACATAACGTATAGGTATTCAATTTATTATAAATGCAACCATAAACTGTTGTAATAATGAAGTTTTGTATAAGAACTAGCGTTGAAAGTTTTCACGTGGATTGTAGATGATTGAACGTCCATGACTCACCATAATCCTAATAATCAATTTAGAAATATGAAACCTTGCTATATTATGTAAATAAACTAGGTACCTATGTAGTCTATAAAAAAAGTTTTAGTATCGATATTTTTATTATTTTTAGTATTAATGGGTATTAAAATAATAATTCCATTGTTTATAAGTGAGAGAATCGTGATTTCAAATAAAATGCCGATTTTTAGTCAAAAGTCACTTATCGTCAGCACAGTTTGTACATTTTATAGAGCTGCAAGTTTTATTTTATTTTTTTAATTTTATGTTAATTTATTAATGTACTTTTTTGATCAATAAACGCTTTTGAATTTTTTTTAGTGAATGATGATGTAAAATGTATCTACTCGCCTGGAAACAATCCAAATTTCAAACAATCCAGATTTCAAACAATCCAGTGAATTATTGTTATGAACAAAAAAAAGTAGTTTAAATACATAGATTCAAGTTTTGTACATTAAAAAACGATGTAGATGTTTGTAGTTTATTGCGTTTTTATAGGCAGCAAAAGACAGCTTCAAACTTCTTTACTTAGGGTGAATTCATCTTACAATAAATAATAAGTACATTACATAATAATTGTTCCAAAAGTATTTCTTGTTGATAAACTATTTTAGTTGATAGTTAGTATATTAATTTAGTTAGTTATAAGGATTATTATTTATTGTATTGCATGCATTTTATGTATTATTTACGAAGATTTACAATCATGTTTTCTTATACACGCTTGTTTTTTGAAATATAATTATTATTTTATCTATTATATTACTTACCCATGTTTTTTTAATATATTTTAACTTCTACACACAACTTTCAAATACTAAACAAAAATAATGTATGATAGATGCAAAATACAGTCCTTTATA
Source organism: Zygaena filipendulae (assembly GCA_907165275.2). Classification (NCBI taxonomy): domain Eukaryota; kingdom Metazoa; phylum Arthropoda; class Insecta; order Lepidoptera; family Zygaenidae; genus Zygaena; species Zygaena filipendulae. The sequence continues at coordinate 9,915,380 of OU015659.1, forward strand.
GATATGTATATTTTATAATAAAGAGTGTTTATACGAAACCCAAAGTTTTTCATTTTTTTGCCATACACATACGTGGTATTTTATTCTCTTTGATATAGAGTAGGTAGATAGTAGGTACCTATGCTCTTTGTCTATTTAAAAGAAGATTTAGAAAAATATGACAGATTAATTATTCCGTGCGTCAAACTGACTCGCTTTAGAGAAGTCATTAAAAACAGAAAAGAAGGGTTGATTATTTGTAAGGAATTGCAATCGAGCTCAAAAAGTTGTACGATGCCGCATTCGTCACGGCGCCGCTCCAGCGCCACGCTGCTGGGCGCACGCCGCCCCAGCGTGGCGACCCGGCCCAGCGTCGACCTCTCCGCCGAACTCAACGTGCTCAAAGAGGAGACGCACACCGGCGACCACTTCCTCACACCCAACCAGCTCGAGGTCGTGTACCGCACCAACATACAGAACGGCCTCAACGAGAACTTCGCCAAGGAACTCTTGGAGAGCCACGGCCCGAACACCCTCAAGGAACTCAAAGGGACTAGTTACTGGAAAATATTCCGCCACAATCTATTCGGTTGGTTCCAATGCGTTCTTTGGGTGGGGGCGTTATTGAATTTCGTTGCGTTTTTCATCGCCGACGACAGCGCGGGACACTCGAGGAAGGAGTACCTTTATTTGGGCGGCGTCATCACGGCTACGGTGGTGGGTACGGGGCTGTTCGGGTTCTATCAGGAGGCGAAGAACGTGGCCATCATGAGCGGTTTCGAAAAGATGGTGCCGCCAAATGCAGTGGTCATCAGGGATGGAGGCAAGAAAGTAATACCCAACAGTGAGGTAGTGCTGGGGGATATAGTAGAGATGAGCGGAGGCGATATCGTGCCGGCGGACGTAAGGATTTTATCATGCACAAATTTCGCAACCGACATGGCTTCACTGACCGGAGAATCGAAACCTATAAAGCACACTACTGAATGTACACACCCCAACATGCTCGAATCCAAGAATATGGCCTACTTCAGCTGTCCTATTGTCGAAGGCACAGCGAGGGGAGTAGTGGTCGCTGTGGGCGAGATGACTCAAATAGGGAAAATAGCCGGACTCGTCACTGGCTTGGAAAAAGAGGAGACGCCTATCAGCAAAGAGATCACTCATTTTATTAAACTGATATGCGGTGTGGCGTTCTGTTTTGGTTTCATATTTTTCCTGATGGTGTATTTCATTCAAAACGATTGGGTCGCAGCGCTTCAGTATATGTTGGGTATCGTTTTGGCTAACGTACCCGAAGGTTTAATCGTGACCCTGACGGTGTGCATGACGTTGTCAGCGAAACAATTGAAAAAAAAGAACTGCTTAGCTAAGACGTTGCAGGCCGTGGAGACATTGGGCTCGACATCATGTATATGTTCGGACAAAACGGGAACTCTCACACAAAACCAAATGACTGTCTCCCACTTGTTCTGCAATTTCCATATTTACGACAAAAACGATCACACTCATGTCTCGAACCCAACGTATGCGGAGCTATGTTTGGCGGCTTCCCTCAATCTAAAAGCTGTTTTTTCCCAAGACACTGAAAATTTGCCTATTGAAAAAAGAAAAATTCTCGGGGACGCTTCCGAATCAGCGATATTGCGCTATATGGAAATTAATCGTTCTGCGACACAAACACGCAATGAAAACCCCAAAGAAGCAGAAATACCTTTCAGCTCAGCGTACAAATATCAGGTGACAATTCATCGTTTGCAAGACACACAGAGCTACTATTTGGTGATGAAAGGTGCCCCAGAAATTGTAGTAGAATACTGTACTATAGTATTGACGGATGACGGCCCTCAAGCTCTAACGACACAGGTCAAAAGAGATCTGAAAGCAAATTTTATTAAACTAGCCAATATGGGAGAAAGGGTTATTGGATATTGTTCTCTTAAATTACCTTTAAACGTCTACCCATTAGGCTACAGATTTGATACGCAGCAAAGAAATTTTCCTCTTGAAGATTTGTCTTTTATTGGTGCGATTTCTATGATAGATCCTCCCAGACAGGACATCGACAAGTATATCGGCCTATGTAGACAAGCTGGGATAAAGGTTGTTATGGTGACCGGTGACCATCCCGTTACTGCCTTAGCGATATCTCGCCAATGTGGCACTATTACTAAGCCTACTGCTTATGATTACGCTTTTGAGCATCATATTGAACCAACTGATGTACCTACTCATATAAGGAATCAGTTCAAAGCTGCAGTGATAACAGGTGATGAGCTTCGCAAAATGACCGTCAACGATCTCAAGGCAGCCCAAAATAAATATGATGAAATCACTTTTGCTCGAACTAGCCCCCAGCAAAAATTGTTTATAGTTGAAACGTATCAATCTTTGAAGCACATTGTGGCAGTCACTGGAGATGGCGTCAATGACTCGCCGGCTTTGAAGAAGGCTGATATTGGAATAGCTATGGGTATCACAGGATCAGAAGTTTCGAAACAAGCAGCAGATATGATCCTCTTGGACGATAGTTTCTCGTCTATAGTCATCGGCATCGAAGAAGGCAGGAGAATATTCGACAATTTAAAGAAAACAATAGCCTACACGCTTACATCCAACACGCCTGAGATGTTGCCCTTTGTTCTATACGCGTGTATCGGCATACCTTTACCGATCACATTGATGCTGATATTGGTCATAAACGTTGGAACTGATCTTCTGCCTGCCATGAGTCTGGCATACGAAACCTCCGAAGAGGACATAATGTCGATACCGCCCCGTAAACAAAACGATCATTTGGTGAATAAAGTTTTAATATTCATGGCCTACTTTCAAGTGGGAATGATCCAATTCTTCGCTGGTATGTACGCTTACTTTGTTGTGTACGCCGAAGAAGGTTTCTATCCTTCAAGTTTAATGTTCATAAGACCTGATTGGGAAAACAAATCTAGAGCTGTCAAAGATACGTTGGGTCGTGAACGTTATTATGTGGACAGAATGAAGATCGAGAAAAAAGCGCAAACGGCTTATTTCGTGGCCGTGTGCTGGACTCAGATTTCCGACGTCATCATTTGCAAGACCAGAAGGATTTCTTTACTGAAAAAGGGAATGAAGAATCATGTTTTAAATGCGAGCATCGTTATTGATCTATTTGCGGCTGCCTTCGTCACATACCTGCCCCTTTGCAACGAGATTTTTAGTACTGAGCCCATGCCGACCCAAGATTTCTTTTTGGCTGTACCATTTTTAGTGCTCATGATCGTAGGCGATGAAATAAGGCGATACTTGATACGAAATAATATTTCCAAATGGGTAGAAAAAGAAACTTACTATTAAAAGCACAAAGTTAAGATATTATTAGTTCAAGGTTAATTTCTTTGATGATTTTGTTCAAAATTATGTCTCTAAAGAATGTTAGAATGTTTGTTATTTGTATAGTCTCTCTTTGACATGATGTAGAAGTAGATATTATTTTAGTTAGTTAAAGTTTTGTGTTTAAGTAAAATAAAGAATTAATTATTATGAACAATTGCGAATTTATTGTAAAGACAAAGGCATCTTCATACGCATCAAGTTTAAAAAAAAGCTGCCCACCGCCAGTGGTCAAATGGCACCAATGGAATGTAAGAAACTCGTAAGTAGATACCTATTTATTAGCAATTTTAGAGAAAAATACTAGAACCCAGTCTCGGCCGACATAGCGGATTTTTGTGTTTACAATGTTGATTTTGAACAACAAAATTTAAAAAATAGAAACCTATAACTACATTATTTCTTTGCTAACTGCAACATAAAACTTAGGTACGTCAATCAGTGGTCCGCGTTAATTTCGAAGTTGCCGCGGAAATACCCTATGTCCTATTCTATATTGTGTATGATGATCGGTTATCGTTTAGGCATGAGAGCGTAACAAACAAACTCACGTTGGCATTCATAATTAGGATTCGAAAGGTAGGTATCGGCTATTGAGCGGATTCTAAACTTGCAATATCGTAACTTGTTCTCTCATACGGTTATTTAGGTGCACTAATCTACTAATCTCTTAGAAATATGTGCGCTGTTTGTGACACACATGATTGGGCGCGGCCGGCCGGCGTCGATATATTATTCGGAAACAACTTCGCCATTCCGTGCGGGCTAGTTACGAAAACCCGCGTGACTTCAACGTGAATTCGTAATTATTCATTTTTATCCAAAATCAAGGTTGCATTACGGATTGTAGGTACATGTACATACATATATCTATACTAGTTATTCCCCAAGGTTTCACGCGCGGTAATTTTTGGAGTACCCGCGGGAATTCCAGGGTAAAAAGTACCCTATGTCCTTCTCTGTAGTGCAAAATTTCATGATGATCAGTTGAGCCGTTAAGGCCTGAAAGCCTAACAAACAAACTCACTTTCGCACTTAGTAAGGATTATCTATAGTTAATTTAGTTATTTTTAGACGTAGCCTAATTAATAATAATTAGTAAAGTTATTTTGGCACCTCACAAAGTGAGAGGAATCTAGATGTTGCATTTTATAAAAACAGTCACGCGTTTTCGAGAATCGAACCCGTGACAGCGTAAAACCCAACTACTCACTGTCCAAATTCGGTGCAAAAGTTAAAAAATGTGAAGTGGAATGTGCATGTGATCGGTTCTCTCACAGAATAAGGAAGCCGATTGAGTGTGCCTAGTCCATGGCCCACGACATATATGCGTGTGTTTGAACGCAGGTACCGGATTAAGACCGATATTAAGTGTAGGTACCTACCTATGACCCACATAAATGTAGTTAAACACCCACATTGTTTAAATTTGCGTAGATTTAAATTATTTAGGGCTTGTAACGTGAAGTACCCACCTATTACCTACATCTATATCTGTACAAACTAATCCAAGTTATAGATTGGTTTTGATAGAATCAATATAGGTAGGTCTCAGACGAAATAAGAAGAGGTAGGTACAATTTTTATTTTATTTTCCTCCGCCAACTGTCGCTTTGCTAACAATGACCGCGATGTTTTAAAAGGCAATTTAATGTCTTTGTTTCAATGTACCTACTACCACCTACCTATAGGCTCAATACAGTACAAAGTACAAACCGGACAAACAAAGAATATCATAAATACGAATTATGTTTTAATATCTTTGTGTATACCTACCATATAAATGCATGAAGTTTGTTTGTCTGTCTCCGACCGGGCTATTGAAAGACGACTGAAAGGAATTTCATGAAATATGAAATCTTTAATTACTCCACTCCTGCATTTACTCCAGGATTAAGACGTGGGTTAGGTAGGTATACTTTCTTCTTAGGATCAGGAATTGTTAGTGGAATTCTGGCCACAAGTTAAAGATTAGCTTCACCTACAATTCAGAATACGCAAATAATAAATAATTATTATGTATGCACGTGCGAGGCTCACTTGGGATTGAATCTCTAAAATGAAAGTTGCAGAGAGAATCTTGAAATTCAGGCGGATGAAATCGCATGAAAAAATCCATCTGTAAGGTACCTCCTACCTACATCAATAAAAATAAAAAAGCTATGTAGACGCAAGTCTGCACATTAGAGATATTTAAAAAATATCTTTAGGAGCTTACCATTCTTACCAACCAGCAGAATCCAAAATACGCGAGAAACTACTGAAACCAATATTATAAGTTGATTGAACAGAATTTATGGGTTTTCACAGTTGCTCTCCTTTCAATATTATAGACTAACGGTTTCACCCGCGGTAATTTCGGAGTTCCCACGGGAATTCCGGGATAAAAACCTTACGTCTTTATCTGTACCCCTAGGACGTGTATGCAAAATTTCGTGGTGATCGGTTGAGGCGTTAAGCTGTGAAAGAGTAACAAACAAACAAACTCACTTTCTCATTTATAAATTAGGAAATGGAGGTACCTAAGCGAAGCCGCAGATGAAAGCTGGTTTATTTTATTTTATTTTTTATTTCTGTATTCTTTGATTAATTTAAAGTATTGGTGCCGCCAATTGCTTACATTTTAGAACATAACATTGAAAAAAATTGTGACCTAATCAGAGATCCGTTTGGAAGGAATAAGGTGCCTCGTTATCACTTAATCAATGCAGCGACCGCAATGTGATACAGTTTTGTAAGTTATAGGAACTCCATTAAAATTCAACAAGAACCCTTGGTTCATACATTATACTTACATATCGGTGCGAGCCAAGTGTCTTGTAAAGGTTGTCACACACTGTAATGTATAAGTAATGGGTGAATTTTAAACATAATAATTTTATTATACTTACTTACAATACTTACATCAAAGTATAGGTACTTAGTTATTACGTGAAGAACGTACAAAAATATTTTTGAAAGAATAACGCTGAAGGATATCTTCACTGCCTGATAGATAGATAAGCAGAATTTTAAAAACCTATTTTTAGAATCTGTCTGCATGCTTACTCAAAATCTTTTTACTATCTATCTGTACATATGAAATGCTTTGTCCTGTGACTGATGGATCAACGCACAGTCTAAACTGCTGATCGTAGAAACCTGAAACTTGAATGGTGTGTTCTTTATATGACGTGGACATCCGAAAAGAAAGGATTTTTGAAAATTCAACCCACAAGGGGATGAAAAGGGGTTGCAAAGTTTGTATGGAATAATTGCGCGGGAACTTCGAAATTATCGCGGATGAAACCGCGCGGGACAGCTGTATATACTATATAAGTACTTCCAATGGATGGAATTAAATGGATTTTTGTTAATTTGTTTTCACAGAACTAGCTGAAATAGGTTTTTCTCCCCCCAATGATCAAATGAACAGCTCATGTGAATGTCCCATTAGATTAAACGGGAGAAGTGGCAAAATTTCTGACACTCATTAAGTGGTTCTTGTATTATAACAGTGGGCGTTAGGCTTTATATTGCACCCATATCCTTGATTGCGAAATGTGTATCAACTCTCAAGTGTACCGGGCTGGCGCGGGCGTCCACTCCTGCGCAACTAACCCTTATATACCATACAGTACTCGACTCAAACACGGCACACGTGCTCTCCGACACACGACGCATACACGCATCAGACATGCTCGCTAAGGTAAAAATTTTATTCAACAAAATAAACTAAAACATAAAGTTAAAACCAAATGGTCACCCCAATATTTAAGAATTTTGACTTGACTTTATATTTTTTTTTTTTGCTTTCATGATAATACTTCGTTTAAATTGGTTCTTAGGTAGGTACTTCTAGTATGTAGATATATTTGAATCTCGAAAAATTAAGTTAACAATTTCATGAGATTTCCATTTAGGGGGATATAATAAATGATAAATTCTGTAAGCACACGCGCCCAGCATTTATTTTAATTTTAGCCGAAACGCATTTACAGTTCTATTGAATTTTTTAAACGATCACCAACAGTGCTATTTTAAACACAAGAAATTTATATAATGTGTGAAGGCTTTCCCTAAAAATAATACAGTAAAAAAGTTTCAGAATAAAAAAAAGAAAATCTGTACTATAACTTTTGTTCATGATGTGTGTCAAACTAGTTGTTCACGTTCATCTGTGCGTGTGCCGCGGCGGCTGCGGCGCCGGGCATCTACGACGGGCTGGGGTACGCTGCGCACGCCGTCGCCGCCCCCGCGTACGCGTCGTACGCGCCCGCCATAGCCGCCCCCGCGTACGCGTCGTACGCGCCCGCCATAGCCGCCCCCGCGTACGCGTCGTACGCAGCGCCGGCCATAACACACTCTTACGCAGCGCCGGCCATTGCCCACTCTTACGCTGCGCCTATCGTCAAAGCCATTGCTGCACCCGTAAGTTTTGCCCACGTTTTTATTACCTACATAGTCCCAAGCTCCCTCTGAAGAGCTTGCATGATGGCGGACGAACTGCTGCTGTGTGTAGCTGCAATATGACGGAGTAGCATCATACCGGACTAATTACCTAAGAACACCAAGGTCGCTCCCGGAAGCCGTGCTGGTGCTTCCTTAGGGAGCTGGGTTGGCATGAGTAGAAATACCACCACCACACGCAAAATAGGCGCTCAGACTAGTTGCAGAAACCAGCCCGCTAACAAATGCCACCAAGGTTTAGACGTGAAACTTCTCTACGTAGGTACTCGGTGATGGAAAAACGTAAAGTTACCCGTTACACTTCATTTTCGTGAGTTTCCATTTCATTAATTCGTTTGGTTGCTAAGAGGTCTAAGAATGGCTCTAGAATGGAAACTGAAGTGAGACTGCCGGAACCAGTAGGTGCTTGGCAACAGATTTTCAACTTGAAGGTAGCTCGCCAGCTGAACACCAAAAACTGCCCTACTACCTAAACTGTTTTTATTTCCTCACGATTTTTTCCTCCGCCGAAAGCTCAAGCTCATTGTTGTGATTTGAACTTGGGCCTTGCGGCGTGTGATCGGTAGTCTGAATGCACCAACTGAGCTATGTATCGTCTTTATCGAATACTGAATAGTGAATACCCTCCTCCATTACGTCCCTTGTTCTAACCTGACTACATTCCTTTAATAGCCCTTTTAACCTGTAAACAATATCTCCGGCAGGTGGTGCGCGCTGAGCCCATCGATCCGAACCCCGCGTACAGTTTCTCGTACGGCGTGGCGGACCCGGCGACCGGCGACCACAAGGACGCCTCGGAGACGCTGCAGAACGGCGTGGTGCACGGCTCCTACAGCCTGGTGGAGCCCGACGGCCACCTGCGCAGGGTCACCTACACCGCCGACAAGGTCAACGGGTTCAACGCCGTCGTCGAGAGGACAGGCGGCGCGGCTGTGAGTTGCGACACTTAATATAGCTATGAGCTGTCCCCATGGGAATTTCTGGATCCCATCGGTAACTCTTAGATGCGCCGCGGAGAAGTATCTTAAATATGCATAAACGGACGGATAAATAAATACCTAAATAATAAAGACAAACTTTTCCAAATTAATGCAATGGATTTTCTATACGAATATTGGTTTGTTATCACTCGCAACTTTTGTTTTTTTTTCATATTATTGAATGACTTCAATCAATTATAAATGAATGACTTAAAAAAGAGCAGTTTATTAATTTGTTTGTATTTCTTATAGGGAAGAATTTGAAGTCGGTTTTCACATTTCGTAAAAGTGAATATCGAACATCGGATCTTCCGATTAACCAACTATAATAATATCAATAATTAAGTTTTTTGTAAGTTAATTATAATATTTATGCCCACCAGGTTGCGCCAGTAGCAAAGGTGGTGGCCGCTCCCGCGTCGTACGCGGTGGCGCCTATTGCCAAATACCTGGCCCCAGCGCCGGTGGCTATCGCAGCGCCCGTGGCCAAGTACTCGTACGTCCACTAGCCACAGATTGACGACCCACGACACCCCACAATAACACCCGCGGTGATGCTGAAGAGACGCAACCAATTCCGAATGTTAAGCTAGTCTGTGATAATGATGGGTCTAAGTTCGCCATTTACGAGACAAGCGGTTTTAACGAAATTTTTTGATCGTTTTAAAGTTGGAAAGAAATTGAGGCTTGTCTCCAGAACTGTGGTTTTTTAGCTTTGCTTCTAAGTCAATGTTAATGTTTACGAATGGTTGGATAGAAGTCGGTTTATTGATTTTGTTTGGGTTCGCTATTTATTATATCGATGACGTCATTCAGCAACACGGCGGGGGAACAACCTCGCGGAACGGATGGAATGATACGTTGATGCCTCTGTATGTAAAATAATTGTTTTTTATTTATCTCGTAGCTGCTTCGACTGTTGCCAGCGGACTGGATCTTGACGCGTCGTACTGTACCTACTGTACCTATTGTTTTATGTAAATATTAATTTACCTAATAGTTGATAAATAAATGCAATTATTGCAGTATTTTTAAAATATGGTTTTTATTCTAATCGTCAGCGACACTATATTATTTATTCCAGAATGAGTTTATGGTAGTAAATAACTAACTGTGAGATCAGAAGGATTTGTTAGGAGGAGGTACCTACTAGGATTCCTTTAGGAACTCGTGGCACCTTCCTAACGTAACAAAAAGTATCCTAAAAAGTCTTTAAATTACGAGTTATTTCTTGACATCCGATTTCAGCTTTTTCTTAGAAAAACCTACTGCAAAAAAACCATAGATATGAAAATACGTTTAGTTTTAGAGTGAGCAGACACATAGACTGTTAAAAAAAACGTTTAACCACGTTGTCGGGGGTACCTACATTTAGAGGGTACCTACTTAAACGCGGGTGAAAAGCTAGTGTAGAAATAAAGGTTATACCTACCTAAGCTTGGTTCTTCAAAAAAAAAAATTACAGTAGTATTTCAATACTTCAAAAACTATTTGTACCTATGCTGTAAGTACACAGGTTTTAAATCAATTAGCAATCATAGCCGTGATTATAAGTTAGTCAATAGTCGTGTCTTAGATAGGCCCAATAAGTGGCAACCAATTAGGACTGGATTGGCAACAGCCAGTGCTCAAAATCAGCAGTCATGTCGGTCGCAACTCGCAGGTTACCTACATACGGATTGAAATACACGTATGGAGAAACTGGTTTTATTGACACCGAGACAAACTACTAACTTACATAGTGTGCACGTTTCCGTTCTATAGTTGGGTATAATAAAAACTGGGGGATCATTTACATTTTCCTTAACTTCAATACAAGTTTTATCTCTTTAAAAAGCAAAGCATGACATAAATATAAGCGTTTAATATTTCCAAAGTACATGACGTGAAAGTAGTTATAACTTTTATAAAAAAGGTACCTACCTAGTTAGGTGAACATAGGTAACTATTTCAACAATTTTGGTGCATGAGGTCTTCAATTTTTCAAGATACCTAGTATTACAGTCATCCTCCTTGATTACAGTATAACGTCGGAATTATCATCTATTTGCCCTATTTTTTAAAAGATATATAATTTTTTCTGGCGGGTGGCGCCAGTTTTACCCTTGATATCTTAAAGCCTACAGGCCATCTTCAAGCCAAGTGACAGCGCTTGTCCCCCCCGACTCACACGGGCACCCTGTTCTGCTGCGCCCACTTGACGATGGGGCGCACTATGTGCTCGGCCCGCGGGTGCGCGCGCGGCCCCCGCAGCAGCGCGAGCGCGTCGCGCAGCTCGGGGGCGGCGCCCGGCCGGCCGGCGGCGGCGGCCTGCGCGCACCCGCACACGGCGCCGCGCAACCCCTCCCACATTTCGGGACCACCGTCCAATCTATATACATATACGTTCTTTTTGTTAACCAGACAACGCTGTTTCTTGATAAGTTATATCTTTGTGAAATAAAAAAAACGTACGTATAATAAATTACGTAGATATATGGTACCTATATGTAGCCTGGTAGACAAGATAAAGAGTTTGTATTCAAATCCGTCAAGGTACTTGTTTCTGCGTGATGTGTGCACTATCAATAGACATAAATTGTTACAATCGCTATGTCGCGAAAAACTTTATATTGAAAAAAATTAACTACGTTTTTAGATCATTTATGGGCACTGAGTTTTTGTATTAAAGAACTCAATTAGTCATGCAATTAGCAGACGTAGAAGCCATACATTCTATGTCAACTAACGAGCATTGGTCCAGAATATCAATCCGCCATCGATCACTATCGCACATTCTTCAGTAGTCTCAGTATACGTTTTCGACATTTCGTTATTTTTAGAGATTAGATAAAATTGTGAACATAAACTTGTTCCTCCTTCCAAACATTTTGATAGTATATGTTTCTAGATTGAGGTTCACATATTTATACGTATGAAGGCTCAATCTACGCGGAAGCGTTGCATCATTAAATACTATAGTAGGTATTACCTAGATGTATTGATTTGGTGTGAATACGCATCATCAAGACGTAGAAATACAATCAAAGCTTCTTCCTTGAAACAGTTGGATATGTTTTGATATTTGCTTAGAATTTCAAAACATAGAGCGTACCTACCTACTCGAAAAAATATATCTCGTGATTTACATACATATAAGACGTACCTATACTGAGTAAGATGTATTGAGATATTGTATTTTTTTGGAGGGAGAAAATACTGATTCCATTACCTGTCAAGCATGTGGAAGGCTTTGGCAGCTACCAGAAACTGGCCCATCCGGTAGCTGTCGTTCGCGACAAGTTGCAGCAAGGCGAAGCTGTCTGGAGTGCCAGCGTTCTGTTAACATCAGTGAAATGTTTTATGGGTATTCATTATAGGTACTAGTTTATCAACTTTGGAATTGGGATGTACGTACATACTAACTATAAAAATTATTTATTTATTCAACAAAATTCCACAGCACATGACAGTAATTACAAACAAATTTCATAAAACTATATTTAGGCCATTACGGAATAGCTCTATGTTACCCAATCTTATACACATTAGCAAATTAAAATTTAAATAGATAAGTATATTATTAAAATAGATCTCTCTGTCACAAGCAAGTGAATAGAAACTGTCTTACACACCGTGTAGGCAGGTCAGTATAAATAACAATAACATCTACTAAGTGACTCGAGGACAGACGTCCTATCCAAATTTCAATAAATTGACAAAACTCCCACAGATGAAAGCATTCAGTTTCTCTCGAATTCTCCAGTTCTCAAGTGATGCGCTTAAGAACGGAAATCATTAAATTTTTATTAATTTATAGATTGTTAATAGTTAGTGAACCTTGACACAGATGTCCCAAGCTAGATGCGCATCTTTGTTGATGACGTGACAACGGCACAAGCACGCGAGGTAGGTGAATGAAGCCCGGATGGCGTCGTCTTGGATGGCCAGCAGACACTCCTCCGCCTCGCGGTAGAAGCCCGTCGCCACTTTAGCCTATAGCCATAATAACAAAAATAATTTGTAAGTTTGTTACATGTTGGTTTTTAACCTCGACTAGCTGTTCCGCGCGGTTTCAGCCGCGATAATTTCGTTCCCGTGGGAATTCCGGATTACAATATAGCCTATGTTACTCAGGGATAATGTAGCTTTCTAATGGTGAAAGAATTTTTGAAAACGGTCCAGTAGTTTTTGAGTTAAATCGTAACAAACAAACAAACAAAAAATCAAATCTTTCCTCTTTATAACATTAGTATAGATTATTACCTGCTGAGTGTGTGCAATATAATAGTACCTAAGTCATCTAAGTATGTATGATCGATGACTTATGATAGTGCCTTCCGGCGACTAAAAAATGGATTGCATACACTTGCCACTAATGTTAAACTTTTCTAATCATCATTGAAATCAAATTGATTAGGGTAACACCGTTTCTTCTCAAAACTCCATAACGTCACAAAAACATAATGGTCATTTTATTTATTTATTTATTTAGTACACAAAACAGTTTACAACCGAAAATAAAATAAAATTTATACTAAGTTGTGATTTGGTGAAAACATAATGAAATTAAATACCTACATATTTAAATATATACCATACCTGAGCATAATTAAAATTGAAAGTGTCATCGCTGACGAAGAAGCTCTTGATGGAATTGAGATAGACGAGGACCTCCTCGAACTGCCCGGCGAGGAAGTACGATGAAGACATGCACTGGCGGCCGGGGATAGTGTCGCATTCGGACGCCGAGCTGCCCACCAAGTGGAAACTCTGCTGCGCCAGTTTCAGCTGATCCTCCTGAAAGATAGATATGAGTTATGATATTTAAATTTATGGTACATACAAACACTACAAATCTGCTTAAAATTGCGCAGATTTTCATAGGAAACGCTCCCTTAAGTATTTCTACGAATTATTTATCTTGTAAAATTGCAAAAACGAATAGGGTGTGCTGCAAGTTATAACAATTGTTTCTTGAGCGTCATCTTGTACACCAACCAGGTATCAAAAATGTTAAAGATTGTGTTTGTTTTGTAACACCGAATTGAGAGAGTTGTTTCACAATACAGCTCTCAACTCAGAACTCAGACCCAAGAATCAATCAACAATCACCTCTCCCGTTTCATTGTAGAGTCTAACAGCCACCACTCCCCTCAGAATGTAATGTAGCGGTGAGGTAGCCTGCAGCGGCTCGAGTAATGCCCTCGCCTCCAAAGGCTCTCGGTTGCGAAGGCGGTACCCAGCCAGATTTAGGCGTGCCTCGGGAACCACGTCCACCAGCTCAGGTAGTACCTTTTGAATCATGGAATGACCAAATTAAAAACACGCTGAAACCAATTTATATTATTCAAAAAGTACAAGTGCAATGTTCCATAAATTCACTTTCATCTTAGGTTTTTTATAATTTCAGGCCAAATTAAAATATATATTGTTTTCTATCTCAACTAGTATTTAACTATTTACTTTTAAAGCACCCTCGCCGTTGCGGAAAACTACCAAATTGTGCTTGACCAAGTCTTGGCCAAACGTATGCTGTTCAGATGAGATCTGCTTCAATTCCGTTTCCGCCGCTTTGCCGTTGTACAATCTGAAATTAATGGTTTCACTGTCTTTGCAATGCCATTACAATAAGAAGCATGAACAATATGTTTCAGCTTGGTGATGATAATAATATATTATGGAATCAAAAAAACAACTCATTCGAGTATTTTAATGACATGTGTCAAGTTGGACAGGCTCTTTTGATGCTCTGCTAGAAAGTGAGGACTGGTTGAGCAAGTGTAATTTTTCAGCCACCTAACAAAACTAATATAAACCACCTTTAGCGCCCTTTGAAGGATTTGAGGATGATTTTGGGAGTAGAAGTAAAAGGACTTATGAACTGAACTATAAGAAAAAAAAATGGTTCAGCTAGTAATATTAAGTTAATACAGTTGTGTTACCTGAATAAATTGCATGCCTTTAAGTTGCTAGCTATAGTGGACGTGGGGTGCTGTGCTAAGTACACACCGAGCACCTCCTGCGACACGTCATAGTAGTCCAACTTGTAATAGCAAAGAGCCACATACACATTTAGCGCCATGAAGGTCCTGCAAAGGAAATATGAGAATAATCTCACTGCGTTCGTTCTAAATTTTAGGATGCAGTTGAAGTCGACAAATATGTAGTTGAAACACATTTCAGGTAACATATTTGTTATGAGCCTGTTTCATCAGCTCCCCAGTTAATGAATGTAAATGAGCAGTGATCGCTTAACAACTTAATGTATTTACATGAGTATAGGCACATTAATAATATGGTGCATATAATAATATCTATGAATGGTAGGTACATACATGGATTGCTAAAGGTGCAGAAGAACCTGAGTATTTCCAATGAACATTTATTTAAATATTTGATGTAATGGAACTGAGCATACTGCATATGACGTAAGTACATATATTTGACCGAATGGTAAAATTAAAGCAAATTCACATGAAGATTTGAAGTTTTAAAAAAGAGTTCCTCTGTTTTTTAGTTCTTTAGGTATTTCTTATACCTATGTTCGCGACCATCAAGTCTGACCTTCGATCAGTAAAATTGATTTTTTGATTAGCGTTTGCATTTAAAAACGACCAATGCTCTCTGTTAAAATGTTATAATCGCTCAGGTTTTATGTGCACCTTAAAAATTTACATGTTCTCTAATTTACGAAACATCAAATATATTATGAAGGCGAGGTACCCAACATGCGGCAGAACTTTAATCCAATTCATATCGTCTTTCTCATATCTTTTATATCTGAAATTAATGTTTATAGCTTTATTGTAAAGGAAGTAGGTAGGTACAATGGCACATCACACATGTAAGGCCTACATACAGTACGATGTGTAGTTATTGCTTAAACTTTATATATTCATATTCAAAATAAAATAAAACCTTATCAAAAATTCTTTGTAAAGTGAGGTGAAACCCAAATCCTAAACTACATAGAATAGACCTGTATTTTTAACCGACTTCCAAAAAAACTTCTATGTTCGATTGTATGTATGTTTTTTTTTATGTATGTTCACCGATTACTCGAAGACGGTTGGACCGATTTGGAAAATTCTTTTTTTGTTTGAAAGGGTATACTCCCAATTAGGTCCCATTGCCACCAAGACAGGATCGGATGATGGGATCTTGGAGAAATCGAGGGAACTCTTCAAAAGTTATAGGCACACCTATAGCAATTTGGGTATTTGAATTTGAATTTTTTGAATTCGGTGACAAGCCCGCTGGTGTCTGCTCACTTGGGTTGTCCTGTTCACAAAAAGCTGGTGGCGGGAGTCGACTTAGCCCATGCCATTAGACTATTGTAACTTAACGAACTAAGTCACTTAAAAGCGAGAAATAAACAAATTTTTACCAAAAAATTAAAAGCGACTTCCAAAAACACAAAAATAAAAATCTAAAAATAAAAATAAAAAGCTAAAAATAACAACATACCGATTTAATCCAAAAGACAAAAACACACGTAATATTATTATTGGTTTGTGCTACAACTGATCGGTATGAAGTCGATGACAAGCCAAATATGGAGAGGGTAGATGGGCTAAGTCGACTCCCGCCACCAGCTCTTCTTGAGCAGAACAACCCAAGTGGGCAGACACCAGCGGGCTTGTCACCGAATTCAAATCGATCAGTGGTAGCACCAACCAATAATAATATTACGTGTGTTTTTGTCTTTTGGATTAAATCGGTATTTTGTTATTTTAAGCTTTTTATTTTTAGCTTTTTAGTTTTGTGTTTTTGGAAGTAGGTTTTATAGAACCAATATCATCAGCGATCTATAAATTATGTCTCAAGATCCTATAACTCATATATAACTGTCTCGCTAATCTTTAATACCTCCTCTCCAGCAATAGTTTCTTGTAAACATCAATGGCTTCTTGATAGTGAGCGCGTAAATAGTGGACCGAGGCCAAGCTGAGCTGGTCTTCAGCCACGTCGCGTAGAGCTGCGTGAGCGCGCATCAGAGCCTCCTCGTCACCCAGCTTGTGGGCCAAGTGGAAGAGCAGGCGAGTCTGATGATTAAATATCGGGTCAGAAACAGAACACAGTCAACAGGAGAGATCTGAATCTATTGTTTCTTTTTCAAAATTTACCTCCAGATTGATGTCTAGAACAATCTCTATCGATAATAGTATAGTTTTTTTTTAATCTATCGCTCCAGTATCACAAAGAAAAATAACAACATATTATGTATTACCTTTAATGCAGATTTAGGCGCTTCTTCTGCCATTTCCTGAGATTCTTTATACATGCCTGATACAGAAAAATAATATACTTATACTAAAATAATATCCAAGAATAGACACCGCGCCGTGACCACATCACTTGTAGTTGTATAAAACCAAACGTGCCCGTACAAAGACACTTTTTTATGTTTCTTTGCAATATAAAATCGCAAACTTCGTAACCTATTTAAAAAAAAATTCTTATAGGAAGCTAAATGAGTGACAATTATTAGTGTTTTAGTTTTATAAAACTTGAGGATGCTCATTGCGTCATCGATTTCTTTCTTTGATTTATTATAAGTATACCTAGATAGAAGTAGCAGACGGCGATGTCAATATGCAAATTGTCCGCGATCCTCAGGTCGAGTTTCTCCCGCGTGCGCACGCGCAGGAAACAATCGAGAGTGGTGCGGTAGTCGCCCAGGTGGAACCAGCACCACGCGCACCACACCTCCACCCACACGTCGGAGTTGCCTTCGTGCTTCAGGAACTGGAAACACATGCGTATACTCGTGGGTTAATACAACATCACAGAATTAAAAAGACGGATGTTAAAGATGGAAACTTTTTATATAACAATGAACCAAACGAATAACTTTAAGGAAAACTCACAAAAAATTTAAATGTGCATCTAATGAAACGCGTAAGGTGTACCTAACGTAAAATTACGATTATTTCTTCTAACATCCTCAAAGAAGTCTCCCTCCAGAATGCTAATACTTCATATCAATCCACATACTGCTACGATCTCCCCAAGAATCTCTAGGATGCGATGACCAATCCCTTATCCAGTTTGTGCCCAAAATTATCCATCGGATCATTGGTACTTACTGCATCTTGCCCACATCGCGTCTTTTTACTTATACTTAGTAGCACATGTCTATTATTTAGGTATAAATTACCTACATTTTATATTACACATTATATTATAGTTCTTCAGTTAATGATGAGTGGTATATATTTAAAGTTTGCTTTGAAAGATAAGCTACTGTCAGTGAAGAATTCGCATTAAACACTAGAAATTCTTCGTTCACTGACTACTAGATAAGTATAGACTTTTTTAAACATTATACCTCAAGCATAGTCAACGCTCCAACATAGTCTCTCTTCAATATGAAGTCTTCAAGTTCAGGGAAGGTCTTCTTGGCTGAACCGCTGCCGGTGCTGCCTCGGCTGTCAGTAGCTGGCTTAGATCGTGATAGTATCTGGGTATTATATAAAGGAAAGATAATATATTTCACAGTTAACTGGTTTTCAAAGACAAATGAAATATTTTGTTGTATAAAAGATAATTTAATTTAATAGCGAAAAAGGAAAAATTTCTTGCCATTTTATTTTATATTTAAACACAAGTAATACGATTCCAATTTCCTATAAGCAAAGACGTTTTGTCGTAAATAAAGTTGATTTCTTTGATGTTTTGTGTTGTGCTGTCGTTGACAACGGTTGCCATAGAAATTGGAACGCGCGAAAACCCACGAAGGTTGAACTCGGATCGAAACTGTCCATAGGTATAGGTAGATAAGTAAAGTGATTATAATTATTATCTATGAATAAATCGTTGCCTAGTTCCAAACAACGCATTTTTTTATTAATTCGATATTTGTGACTTTTTATTTCGTCTGAGATTTGTGAATAGTGGTTATACTCTTTGATTTTGAACTGAGACAGATATCTGCAATTTACCTACATTATTTTTTGCGTCGTTTTCTAATGAGGATTAAAGAACTGAATTAGTTTTGGCTTTTGAATAATGTCGGAGTCGGGATCGTCGAAACCATGTCCTTGCTCAGATTTAAGCACGTCGACCGAGGAACCTATCAGTCCTCGATGCGGGTGCCCTCGCGACGAGCACGGTTTGCTCATCCACGAAGAGACGTGCCTCATGTACAAGAACGAGAGAATTATATATCCTCACGTTAGTGTTTGAATAAGATTAAAAAATATATATTAAGTACCAAAAGTTTGGTTTACATCGAATGAGTGCCAGTGGATTCCGCAATAGGTCATGTCTGGATCTGGGTGTCCTTTATTTATGCTGCACTGAGTTAGCACTGAATGAACTTCAAAATACAGCTATCATCCTTTTGATATCATAACTTTCAGATCTGTTGCATCCGATTACAAATTGCATTGATACATCTGTTAAACAGGAGCCCGAGGAATGCGAGTGCATGACTCCACCCTTCGAGGAAGGCATCTGCAAATGTTGCGCCTGCCCCGAAGACCAGTGTCAATGCAAGAAGGCTGGTCGTGATATATTCGATCAGTATGAACATCTCATTCAGTCAAATCAAACCTACGATCACATCAATTGATTGATACAGAGAATATTTGGATATATGTAAGCAATAGTGTGTTAACCCACACTGGAGAGATTTTGAGTAAATCTTGTTTTAAAATCATAGCGGCATTTTATTTTAATTTTTTTTATGTTTAACATTTTGTTGATATTTAAACAATGTAATAAGGTAAACACATAATTAAAAAACGTTTTATAACTCTCGATTAAGCGTTCTGAATCAATAACTTAATATTGTGGGTTAACATGTTATTGCTTATCTGCATCCATTTTTTGTTTTACCAAATAATTTGTATTCTTATCCATACCAACAGAGGAAAAGATTGTTTTTTAATATCTGGAACTACTTTATCAATTCTGAAAACTTTTTCAATGATAGAAATAGCTACGGTATTCCAGAGGAACTTAGGAAATACCGGATTTTTATGCTGGAATAAACAATTCTCGAGGGAAACCATGGACAGCAGCTATAGTGTTTCAAGAAACGTAGATCCCACCTTTTTCCTTTCTCTCTCCATTCAAAAATTGTAAGATCGCGTTATCTAAAGTAGGTAACTAAAGTCTATATGCACACTTAATAAAACCGACTTCCAAAAACACAAAACTAAAAAACTAAAAATAAAAAGCTAAAAATAACAAAATACCGATTTAATCCAAAAGACAAAAACACACGTAATATTATTATTATTGGTTTGTGCTACTAATCGGTTTGAATTCGGTGACAAGCCCGCTGGTGTCTGCCCACTTGGGTTGTTCTGCTCACGAAGAGCTGGTGGCGGGAGTCGACTTAGCCCATCTTCCCCCTCCATATTTGGCTTGTCACCGACTTCATACCGATCTTTTGGATTAAATCGGTATTTTGTTATTTTTAGCTTTTTATTTTTAGTTTTTTAGTTTTGTGTTTTTGGAAGTCGGTTTTAATTTTTTTGTTAAAATTTTGTTTATTTCTCGCTTTTAAGTGACTTAGTTCGTAATTTCTCTAAGTTACAATAGCCTAATGTCAACTGCTCATCACCTTTTACAAAATATTGCTTTTCCCGACGCAGGGACGTTAATTGTTGAGGAGTTCTCCTAGTACATCACCATCAGTTCCAATTCACCATATACATTGTGACGGGCATAAATTGTTTAGAAACCATATTAAAGTTAACGATTCGGAACCCGTGAAACACCCATTATTGAGTAGTTCCGATGACCATCTGTGGTCTTCATCATCAATTCCTCTTCTTCAAATTTTGCTTTCCGAAAGCAAAGAAACGTTTTACTATAAAAATACAAAAATCGCTATAAGTGTTCTCATAATTTTTGAAGAGTTCCCTCGATTACTCCAAGATCCTATCATCAGATCTCGACTTGGTGACAATGGAATCAATTTGGGAGTATTTCCTTTCAAACAAAAAAAACAATTTTCGAAATCGCTTCAATCGGAACCCGTGAAATACGTATTATTTGTGAGTTGTTCCGATGACCACCTGTGGTCTTCATCATCAGTTCCACTTCTTCAAATTTTGCTTTCCGAAAGCAAATGAACGATTTACTATAAAAAATACCCAAATCGCCATAGGTGTGCCTATAATTTTTGAAGAGTTCCCTCGATTTCTCCAAGATCCCATCCCATCATCAGATCCCGACTTGGTGGCAATGGGACCTAATTGGGAGTACACCCTTTCAAAAAAAAAAAGAATTTTTCAAATCGGTCCAACCGTCTTCAAGTAATCGGTGAACATACATAAAAAAAAAAAAAAAAACATACATACAATCGAACATAGAACCTCCTCCTTTTTGGAAGTCGGTTAAAAATTTATGCGTTTTACTTATTCAAGTGTCCTTTTCGCGGATCTAGCAAAATCAGAGAACAGTCATAATATTGCACTTAATAATATGTTGTGAACTTTCAGATGGCGCAACAAACGCGACGTGGGTGCTATGCCAGCGGTGCTGGAAGCCTCCCACCCGCTCATGCAGCGCTTCCAGGAGACGCTGAAGAGGTTCCTAGAAAAAGAAAATGCAATCGCTGAGGAGGAAATTCTCAATTTGGTACTATTAGACGGTTTATGTCGTTTATGTGAACTATTTAATTTCAATAGGAATGTTATTTAAAATTTCAATTAGATACTTAATTACTTATGCTGTAATAAATTCACTGTCATAATTAAAACAAATATATCGGCATACCAACCGAGAGTTTGCGAATATAGAGATTTCAGGTTAAAAAACTCCTATTCTAATTTCAGATTTGTTTTCCCCGCGGTTTCACTAACGGTGATTACGGAGTTCCCGCGGGAATTCCAAGATAAACTATACGTATCGACACGATCTTGAATCACTCTATCTATTGGTGAAAGCCACATGAAAATTAGTTCAGTAGTTTTTAAGTTTATCGCGAACAGACGGACAGACAGACGCGGCGAAGGAGTTTGTTTTATAAAATGTAAGGATTATTATTTATTTATTTATTTACACAAAATTTCTCATAGCTTTACAGTTATACTAATACACTGGGAAATTAGAAATAAGAAATACAATGATAATACGGTAAAGACTGTTAAAGAACTACAATAAAATAATCTACGATGCTAAATTTTTGATACATTCATCCGCTCGCGCCTCGCAACTTATTATTTAACTACTTATTACATTCTTGCTTGGTTTCAGCGTGACGAGCTCAGGCTCCGAAAACAGGCGTATGAGACGGATCTGGAGACCATCTATCGCAGTGATCACGACACCAACGCCCAGAGGGTAAGTAGTATAACTCTTTTTCACGACTTCGATACAATAAAGCAAGAAAAGCATCGTTCTTCCTTTGGAGTCCTTCTGACAACACTTATATAATAATAAGTCCTAAATAAATCCAATAAAAAAATTCTAATAAGTCCGTCAGTTAGAAAATAAAAAAATAATAGACACGTATTTTTTGCTTTTTCAAATAAATTAAAATATACAGAGAGTTTAGGGTGAGGGGGTCGTGACGTCACTAACCGCTAAAACCGCCATACAAACTGAAAGTACCCCATGTCCTTTTCTGTATCCGTGACTAAAGTTACGTGTATGCAAGTGTATGTAAGTTAGTTAAGACGTGATAGCTTAACAAACAAACTCACATTCGTATTATGACATATAAGGTTCTGATTGAGGAGTACGAAGGTACTCTATCGAAGAGCACCGCGGACCGGCTGGCCGCCGAGCAGAAGGCGCGGGAAGCCAATGAGAAGTACAAACGCGCCAAGGAAAAGTTAGAGCAGGATATTATTACTGGTGCGTTCTCATTTTGCACTTTCACCCTCTAATTAGAAAATTAATAAGGCATATCTTACCTGTCGGCGATAAGCGCAGCTTCAAACGGTTAGGTACTTATAGATACTAATTATATACACAAAACATCATTTTATGAGAGCGAAGTTGGAAAAGACTTTAGCGATGGAAGGTTATAACTTTCGTCCGTGCCTTCCGTTCGTTTATTTTTTCGAAGTCGGTCCTCAGTCCTTATCCCAAAATTGTGTTAAGAAGTTTCAATAGAAAAATTTAAATTCGTTGGTATTCATACTACTTAGGTACTCAAAATAAATGAGACTATTTATTATTAATCGCTGAGACTGCTTTTCCAAAAAAGTGGTTCGGTGGTGGTGCATGCTTATCTACAGTTCGTCGACTTTCCGTTTCTATCTACGACATTGTGAATTGTGATTCACGAGTTTAACTAAAGCAGTTAATTTTAGCTAATTAAGAATAGGTATGTGTCCACAGAACGCGAAGCGACCGACGAGCTGGAAGCGTTGACCACGCTGTGCCGCCAGCTCGAGCAGTGGCGCGAAGAGACGGAGTCGGATCTGACCGTCAGCCAACGCATGTCCGACAAGATGAGGGCGGAGAAACGGGCGCTGACTGATGAGAAGAGACATCTGGTTGTGGCTGAAACCTTACTTATACGTATACGTATAACTATTACCCGAGACATTTTCATCCACGTGATTATTATGATTGCATGCATCACAAGACTTTCATTTGTCTTGATTTAAAGTAGATTATATCTTTTTTAATTTTTGTGCTAAAATTCATCCGAATAAGTTTCAGCTAAAGATCGTGTTTATTATTCGTTTTTATTTCCAATGTTAGATACATAAAGACAGTAGGTATCTAAAAATCTATACCTTTTATCAATGCTGGTAGCGAAATTTGTTAAACTTAACCGTTAAGTCAACCGAAGCGACATGGTTTGAGTAACGTTATTTTGGTTACACTCAGGATATGATCATCTATGGATTATCAAACGAAGTATGGAAGCTGGAATCGAAATTGGAGATGTTCAAAAAGCAGATGGAAATTAAAAATGTCGAAATGGAGAAAGTCAATGATAAGGTGAGATTATTACAATATCTCAATTAAAAATTACGTAGGTATAAAAGATGTAACCACAGCACTCAGAGATAGGTATTTACAGTAAAATAGAACTGCTATAAAGTACCTAATCATAATATGATGAGTACAGCGGTAGCGTCTCAAGCATGAAGAAATGCTGAATGGATTACATAGGTACAGATAATATAATACTACATAGGTAATGCGTTTGTGTTGACTCTACAATCTATACATAAGAGAGAGAGCAAATGCGGACGGAATTAAGGGCCTGTGAACTATATTTTTACGTGAATTAATAGCTAAATGGTTGTCGTTTTCAGGTGACTGCTTATGCTGCAGAATTAGAAGATTTGGAGTTAGACAAACGTCGACTGGTGAGCCTTTGGAACTCTGTGTTGGTTAACATACAACAACGGGATAAAGTCTACGATTCGGTTCGAGACGATTACAGGTTTATTTTATCTCTCGCCAATTAATCAATTTAAATAAATAAATAAAGGATCTTTACTAAGTATTTCAAATTATAATAAATTTTAGGATACTGCAAGAAAACTACCGCACTCTGCTAAATAACTTAGAAATAACCAAGAAAGTACTAATGGAAGAGATGAACAAGGGAAAAGAGATAGCAATGAATAAAGACAAATTAATTTACGACATGAATGCGGTCAATAAACTCTGTTAGTCCACTTACACAGAAATAAATAAGTATTTGCGTATTAATAAATATGTAAAAATACTAACATTAGGTTATAGGTATCGATAATGTTAGTTTTTTGGTATTAATTTCGAGGTTTTTTCAGATGAAAAGGAAGATGCGAAGAGAGAGAACTTTGAGACGGAAATAGGCCAACTCACTGAATCGATAGAGATGTCGGAAAGAGATCAAGAGATGATCAAATCTGTTAGTTAACAAAATAACATATAGGTACATTTTTATTTTTTCATTTTGGAAAACATTCATATTTAAATTCACTTTATGGTATTTCAGGAAAATCAAACGATGATGAACATTTTGAAGTCCACTGAGAAGGAATACGATCGCAAGATAGAACTGAAGCTGAAACTTGAGAACGATATCCTTACGAACTTGCAAGAGTGTCTTCTGAACGACAAGGCTGTCGAATCAATGGCCAATGGTATTAAGAAGATGAGAGAGATGTCTAGAAAACAGGTTTGCATACATAATAAATATCTAATCAATATTGTCAAAAAGTTTCAGTTGAAATATACGAATTGACCCGAAATGTAAAGATTGATGGACGAAATTCAGTAGATAAGTTTACCTTGTTATGATAAATAAGACACATGTATGTATGACCGACTAGTTATTATTAGGCGGTGTGGTGTGGCCTAATTTTGGTATCCCATACTTTCACTTCTAGTTAGGTAGGTATATGATCCTAGTATAGGAATATAATTATTTTTTTAACCGGCGTTAATATTTTTGGAGCATTGTCGTCTTTAAATACTTTGATATGTTATGTCTTTGTCCTTTAGGAAATATCGCTCATGGCAATGGAGAACCAACATGCCAAGATGATGCTTGATATAGAAATGCAACGAGGCCGTCAAGCGCGAAACAACATAGTCTTAGAAGAGAACCTGGCGAACGTGAGAGCTAAAGAGAAGGAGCTGGAGGAGCTAGAAGAAAAATATGAACAGAAGGCAAAGGTGATCATCAGGACGCAGAGGGATCTCGACATTATTATCAAAAAGTACACGGCGTTGAAGGACATATTTGATGTAAGTTTGTCTACCTGCACCATTACCATTCACAAATGTTAGATTAGGTAGGTAGACACACGGAAGCAGTCAATGCTAATTTGATTATCGGCATAAAATATATATTCGTTGACATAGTAGTGGTGATGATCTCTTAATTTAACTTACTTTTAGATTTTTTTTAAAGTGAGATGAGTAGGTGTAACTTATTAAAAAAAATAGTAACTGAACATATGGTTCAAACTTTAGCTCCTAAACAATGCAATAATATCGGTCATATTATAGTTAAAATCGCCGCAAGAGCGTCGCATTGAGGAGTTGGAACAGCAGATCAAGAGCCTGCGCGAGCGCACGGAGAGCATGCAGCACGAGTGGCTGCGACTGCAGGGGCACGTAGTGAAGCTCACCTCGCAACACCAAAAGATAGTCACTGACATCAATCTGATTAACAAACGTTAGTGACGACTGATTTATAAATCACATACCTACATATTAGGTAGGTAACACACACATACACACACACACACACGAATACACACAGCCATACAAACATGTACCTACGCTTTATATATATTTTTAATCTTCTTTATTTTAAATTTATAATACTGTCTCTTATTTTTAGGTAATAAGTTTAATTGAAAACTGTTAAAAAAAACCTACTGTTAAAATTATAATTGTAATTAGCTATAGAAGAACGGGGTCTCCTAACACAGGTATTGTCATACTTAAAAGGAGACCCCAGTCATTTTCTAGTTTACTTTAAAGTTACCTATTGAATAAACTTATTTATTTAAACTCATCTACCTGTTTCAAGGTAAGCTATTGTTATGGGTATTGTATTTCAGTAAAAACAAGATTTAACATTATTAGATCTTTCGAATTTGATAGCTGACAAATTCTAAACGAAACCACCGTCAATGTGACCATCAGATGCCTCGATGTCCTCTACGTTCTAGTAACAAAAACAACATATTATACCTGTCGCAGAGATCCAGATTTGCGAGCAGAAGACGATGCGCTGCCAGGCGGAGTGCGAGGGCGTGTTGCAGGAACAGGCTAAGGTGGAGCGCGCGCTGCGGGACCTGCGCGGTCAGCTGGAAGTGCTGGAGCGCACGCGCAAGGAAGCCAACGAGCGCAACGAGAGCTCGCAGCGCGCCAATCTCGCTATCACCCACGAGTACGCCGCCAATCTGAAGGTGGGTAGGTACCTACTTAATAGGTAGGAAGGTTAGGAAGTTAGTTATATCATGATAATTTAGTGGCATGTATACCAATAAATGCGTAGATAAACGCTCAAAATGGGGTGGTAAGTAGCCAAGTAGGTATTGACACATTTGTCGTATGTGTTAGTGATACCTATGGTAGGTAGTTAAATTTGCGGAAGGCTATAAAGCGAGCCATGGTCCTGTGGAGGACGACTGCACTGATTTTAAGTGTGTAGTAACGTATGTCAATGGGTAGGTACTTCCTCAACGTACCTAACAGTAACCTGACAGTTAGGTACAAAACGTTAAATTATTTCTTCCTAAATATTACAAAAACTTATTGGGTAGTCAACAGTTGAGTTATTGTATATCTCCTTTCAAACTGATGACTACTTACAGAGTGTCAGCGGGTTTTCTAATCTGTAGCAGTTTGTATTGAGTAGGTCTACGTATCCGTATGATTCACGAAAGACTGCAATAGCCTTAAACTGTCAAGAAAGTACCTACCTAAAACTGGTAACTATAATGTTCTAGGATGCGGAATCGGACATTATCCAATTGGAAGAAGATATCGAAGCTATGGATAAGAAAAAAATGAATCTAACGCAAGAGCTTGATCGTGTGCAGAGGGAAGCTCTTATTTGGCAAAGAAAGGTAAGATAAAAGAAAGGCTAATAAAATATATTTGATGACTGTGTTTAAATGAGTTTAAGTGATGATCAAACACCGCTTTTCCAGGGAATATTAGCCGTAGAACTGAAACGTAACATCAGTCAAGCTAAGTCTGCTGCCGGCGAAATCGGGAAAATGAAAAACGAGATTCACAGAATGGAGGTGAGAAATTTAATTTAGCTCATTGATTCTTCTTAAGTGTTCGCGCCGATTTTACCTAAGTAACGCCAAACCGTAATCAGACCTTATAAAAACCTCTGACCCTGTAAATTCGTGGTTCGACCAAAATTGTCCCCCCCCCCCCCTAAACCAAATCCTAGATCCGCACCTAAATGTCACTGTTAAACCTTTGTCCAGGTGCGTCGAGAACAGCTCCGGCGCACCGGGGAGAAGCTGGCCGAGGACCTGGCGCTGTGCGTGACGCGGCGCGAGACCGCCATGGAGAAATCTCGCGCCACCGCCGCCGTGGAGAAGGCGCACGCCGCCTCCGGTCACACCTCGCAGTCCACCTACCACCACAAGCTGCGACTCGCCAAGAGCGACGTCGCCAGGGTCACTAAGGTATTTATTGCGCTCTAGTATATGCCTTATTAGGTACCTAGGGTAGGTATATCACACGTGTCTAGACAACTGTTTTGCAAGAGAAAATTGTTATAGTGTGCTTGTTTGTTTGTTACGCTTTCACGCTTTAACTTCACAGCCGGTCATGACGTTCTTAGATGTATAGAAAAGGAAATAAAGTACTATTATACTCCATAATTCCCGCGGAAACTCTGTAATTTACGCGAGTGTAGGTACCGCGTGGAACAGCTAGTAACACAGTTATGTAAACACATCACCAACGGGATTAAGTATCTCTTAAATGCACCGCCAAGTGAGCTCTCTGTACTATCTGAAGGTTGACCTGCAGAGAATGCCGCTGCGGCATTAAGTAGGTACGCCTTTTATACCATAATGTGCATTGAGTTTAAATGAATAAATATAATATATAAACACATGGCAAGACGTTTGCTTTGTACCTATAAGCTGTCCATGGACAATCGCAGAAAACGTACCTACCTACTTAAAACTGACTCTATACCTAATCAATTCTACACCTCAGGTAATAATAATTTATGTAATAACCTACCTATAAGCATTTGTGACGATTCTCAAATTTTACCAATAAGACGATTATAATAGTCAAGTAATCCTTCAGGACCTGGCCGAAGCGAAAGCACATATGGAAGACCTGCAGAAGGAACAGCAGCGGCTGGAGCGCGAGATAGCCGAGAAGCAGTCGGAGAGCTCGCAGCTCGAGGAGCGCGTCGCGACGCTCATGAGGGAGTGCCGCGAGGGGGAGCGCCAGAAGCAGTGGGTAAGTTATACCATATATGTACATGTAACTCAGCGCCCTGGGTCCACTTTTACTATTATACCTGCTTTTTAACCGACTTCCAAAAAGGAGGAGGTTCTATGTTCGATTGTATGTATGTTTTTTTTTTTTTTTTTTTTTTTTTTTTTTTTTTTTTTTTTTTTTTTTTTTATGTATGTTCACCGATTACTCGAAGACGGTTGGACCGATTTGAAAAATTCTTTTTTTGTTTGAAAGGGTATACTCCCAATTAGGTCCCATTGGCACCAAGTCTAGATCTGATGATGGGATCTTGGAGAAATCGAGGGAACTCTTCAAAAATTATAGGCACACCTATAGCGATTTGGATATTTTTTATAGTAAATCGTTCATTTGCTTTTGAAAAGCAAAATTTGAAGAAGTGGAACTGATGATGAAGACCACAGATGGTCATCGGAACTACTCAACAATAATACGTATTTCACGGATTCCGATTGGAGCGATTTCAATTTTTTGTTTGAAAGGGAATACTCCCAAATTAATTCCATTGTCACCAAGTCGAGATCTGATGATGAGATCTTGGAGTAATCGAGGGAACTCTTCAAAAATTATAGGTACACCTATAGCGATTTTTGGATTTTTTATAGTAAATCGTTTATTTGCTTTCGGAAAGTAAAATTTGAGGAAGTGGAACTGATGATGAAGACCACAGATGGTCATCAGAACTACTAAATAATAGGTATTTCACAGATTCCGATTCGTTAACTTTAATATGGTTTCTAAACAATTTATGCTCGTCACAATGTATATGGTGAAGTGGAACTGATGATGATGTACCAGGAGAACTCCTCAATAATTAACGTCCCTGCGTCGGGAAAAGCAATAATTTGTAAAAGGTGATGAGCAGTTGACATAAGGCTTATTGCAACTTAGAGAAATTACAAACCAAGTCACTTAAAAGCGAGAAATAAACAAAATTTTAACAAAAAAATTAAAACCGACTTCCAAAAACACAAAACTAAAAATCTTAAAAATAAAACGCTAAAAATAACAACATACCGATTTAATCCAAAAGACAAAAACACACGTAATATTATTATTGGTTTGTGCTACCACTAATCGGTATGAAGTCGGTGACAAGCCAAATATAGCGGAGGTAGAGGGCTACCCACACTATGGGTCGACTCCCGCCACCAGCTCTTCGTGAGCAGGACAACCCAAGTGGGCAGACACCGGCTTGTCACCGAATTCAAACCGATTAGTGGTAGCCCAAACCAATAATAATATTACGTGTGTTTTTGTCTTTTGGATTAAATCGGTATGTTGTTATTTTTAGCGTTTTATTTTTAAGATTTTTTTGCCATTTACAGTCGCACTCAGAGTCGTTTTAATGATTACTTAATTTTTAAGTAAAGATTAAAAAATACAATATAAAATACCTAATTAAGTTAAATTTAATCAAATGCCAATTAACATTAATGAAAGTCTATAAGCCCGGTAGTTTTCTTTTTAAACTTTACGTAAAAATTCAGTAATTATTAAAACGACTGAGTGTGGCCGTAAGTCAATGAGCCAAGATCGTCATGTGACGTGGTCACAAAAAATCGTAACCAATTTTTACATGCGTGACGTCCCTTAAATTTCTATAGCGATTGGCGAATGGCGATAACGTTTAAAGATTGTCAACTTGGCTGAGGGGGCTGATAACAGCTGATATATACTTTATTGTAAATACATACTAATCCGGGAATCGAACCCGGAACCTCTCGATTAACTATCAATAAGTCATTGCAATTTCAGCTCTTAGAAAGAGTGGTCCGAAGTCAGCGGCTGGGCAGAGAGCTGACCGTCGCTGTGAAGCGCCAGTCGGTGAAAGTTAGGCGGCCCAAGCAAACCGTGCAGGCGGAGTTCTCTCAGGCGAAGGCGCTCAACGACAGGCTGAGGCACATCGTGAACGTCTTGGGCAAAGAGTACCCGTACATGGAGGAGAAACTGGAAGCGATATCGAACACGTTGAACATACATTCGCCGAGCGACTCGCCGCGGCTCGTGCAGGACTGCATTCCCGAGGAGTGTATCAGCGCTGTCGAAGAGGAGCCCTCTAATGTGGCTGAGAAACCATTGTGTCCATAGTTTTTTACAAATTATTTTATTTATTTACTATAATTTGTATTGTGTGTAATATTTATTTTTGCTTTATTTTAATGTACGGTCGGTTACACAGTTGTGGTGAGAATTTCCGTAAATAAAACAATGTTGATAATAAAACTTGTGAATAAATTGTATTTTTTAAAATATTTATATTTAAATTAATTTTATTATACATTTACCTTTTAAACATAACAGGTACTCAGCACCGCATACACACTACATAATTATAACATTTTAACAATAACAAATTAGGAATGAGTTTGATATATTCCATTTATCCCACACCAGCTCGGTTTTTCTATCTCTATACCATGTTTCCGTGATATGAAGATCAAAATTCTATTTAGTCTGTCGGTAAATAATAATAAAATTATGGACATGTATATTTTGATTGGAAAAAAAACTTAAATAAAGCGCATCGAAAGTTTAGGGTGGGGTCTCGTGTCGTCATAACGACGTATAAACTGTAGCACAGCGTGACGTCACGCGACTGATCTTGGTAATTTTTTATTAATAATAATAATAATAATAAATAAAATAAAAAATTAATACGTGTCCAATATTTTTTACGAAGTGTCTAGTCGTCCACTAAACGGATTATTTATTAGTCGTCCACGGCCTACTAAACAACATAAATTCACAAAAGTTGTTGTCAATATACTAGATTTTGAACTGTCAAAAGATCGGAACCGTAACATACTGCTTAAATACATTTAACGCATTGTTTTTCGGTAGATTATAATTATGGTTAGGTTAGGTACAAACCTAATTTTGTACTGCAGCTGAGCAAGTCGCGCCAAAAACAGTGTTACGGTTCACGATCTTTGACAATGGGCATGTTGACTAATTTTTATTTTTTAGTCCGTCTTGTAGATTATTAAAAAATATTGGACACGTATTTTTTCTTTTTTTACGTAATCAAAAAATAACGGCGATATATTGAGTTGAAATTTCGCGTGACGTCACTATTCTGACAGTTTGTATGGCGGTTTTAGCGGTTAGTGACGACCCACTCACCCTAAACTTTAATACGCTTTATCTCTGTATATTTTAATTTATTTAAAAAAGCAAAAAATACGTAGTATCTATTGTTTTTTAACCGACTTCCAAAAAGGAGGAGGTTCTATGTTCGATTGTATGTATGTATTTTTTTTTTTTTTTTTTTTTATGTATGTTCACCGATTACTCGAAGACGGTTGGACCGATTTCGAAAATTCTTTTTTTGTTTGAAAGGGTATACTCCCAATTAGGTCCCATTGCAACCAAGTCGGGATCTGATGATGGGATCTTGGAGAAATCGAGGGAACTCTTCAAAAATTTTAGGCACGCCTATAGCGATTTGGGTATTTTTAATAGTAAATCGTTCATTTGCTTTTGGAAAGCAAAATTTGAAGAAGTGGAACTGATGATGAAGACCACAGATGGTCATCGGAACTACTCAACAATAATACGTATTTCACGGGTTCCGATTGGAGCGTTTTCTAAAATTGCTTTTTTGTTTGAAAGGGGATACTCCCAAATTGATTCCATTATCACCAAGTCGAGATCTGATTATGGGATCTTGGAGTAATCGAGGGAACTCTTCAAAAATTATAGGTACACCTATAGCGATTTTTGTATTTTTTATAGTAAATCGTTTATTTGCTTTCGGAAAGCAAAATTTGAAGAAGTGGAACTGATGATGAAGACCACAGATGGTCATCGGAACTACTAAATAATGGGTATTTCACAGATTCCGATTCGTTAACTTTAATGTGGTTTCTAAACAATTTATGTTCGTCACAATGTATATGGTGAAGTGGAACTGATGGTGGTGTACCAGCAGAACTCCTCAAAAATTAACGTCCCTGCATCGGAAAAAGCAATATTTTGTATAAGGTTATGAGCAATTGACATTAGGCTATTGTAACTTAGATAAATTACAAACCGACTCACTAAAAAGCAAGAAATAAACAAATTTTTAACAAAAAAATTAAAACCGACTTCCAAAAACACAAAACTAATAAAAAGCTAAAAATAACAAAATATCGAATTAATCCAAATGACAAAAACACGCGTAATATTATTATTGGTTTGTGCTACCACTGATCGGTATGAAGTCGGTGACAAGCCAAATATGGAGGGTAGATGGGCTAAGTCGACTCCCGCCACAGCGGGCTTGTCACCGAATTCAAACCGATCAGTGGTAGCACAAACCAATAATAATATTACGCGTGTTTTTGTCATTTGGATTAATTCGATATTTTGTTATTTTTAGCTTTTTATTAGTTTTGTGTTTTTGGAAGTCGGTTTTAATTTTTTTGTTAATTTATTTTCTAACTGACGGACTAATTAGAATTTTGATTTTCAATAGTAGTCAACATCCCTATTTACAATCTCGCGAGATAGATTATAATCTAACGGTATTTACAATTTTACAGTGACATATACAATTTATTTTTAAACAAAAATTGTATATTAACCTAAAAAGGTTTTTCATTCGAGGTGCAAGTCTCGTAACAAAAAAGAACGTTAGGACTTAGGAAAGATCAATACATTTTGGGTTAAGCGTAAGATGAATTAATTATTATTAGTCGTACGTTTAGTGGACGACTAGCCACAGCCTTTTTATTTATCTATCTACATGACGGAGTAAAACTAAAATTTAGTTAACTAGCATAAGTAAAATTGTACTTTTTTCTTAAAATCAACTAGTGTCCAGGGATAATTGGAACTTCCAAGCATCTCCAACCGCCTTAACCAAGTTTACAGTCTTACCGCCGCACTCAGAGTCGACTTTAATGATTACTTAGTTAAGTATAGATTTTTAAAACAAAACTGCTGCAATCAGACAAGTTCATGAGATGTAACTTAATTAGTGAAATGCCAATTAACATTAATTTACTAAACGTCTTTGATTGCGGCAGTTTTGTTTTAAAAATCTATACTTAACTAAGTAATCATTAAAGTCGACTCTGAGTGCGGCGGTTAAATCGTTATCGTTATAGAAAACTAAGGAAGTCATCGTCAAGTCGAGCGGTCACGCAAAATTGGACAAGGGATTGGACGATTTTTCGTGACCACGTGACATGAAGATACGTTCCTTAGTTTTCTACGATTGTCAATTTGGTAAAGGGGCAGTCAGGATAGAACTAAAGAGAGAGAATAAGAAAGCTTACCGTTTAACCCTTTGAACGACATACGGCCGCACTCAGAGTCGACTTTAATGATTACTTAGTTAAGTATAGATTTTTAAAACAAAACTGCCGCAATCAGAGTCGTTCAGTATATTAATGTTAAATGGCATTTAATGAGATGTAACTTAATTAGTTAAATGCCAATTAACATTAATATACTGAACGACTCTGATTGCGACAGTTTTATTTTAAAAATCTATACTTAACTAAGTAATCATTACAGTCGACTCTGAGTGCGGCGGATAAACGGATATATCCGCAAACGCGGGTGGATATTTTTAGCGCTGTTGACGTATATTTGGGTTTTGAAATAAAACGTGTACGTACGCGTATTAAACGTAAGTTTATCGGTAAGTATAGAACTACACTGGTCCTATTTCGGTTTATCGTACTCTCGAAAATAGTGCCCGGCGTGGGACGGCAGTTTTTTATTTTTGGAGTGTATCGTTCAAAGGGTTTCATGCAGTGATTGATCTTCTCTTTGCATTTGCCTTCATTATGGCATGGACCAATTATTAATCTTGTTTAATTGGTCCACGGTTATGGTAACCCTATTCAGAGGCGGGCGCGGAAATGGCGGCGCGTAGTTTCGCGTGCACGGTGTTCTCGTGCCGGTTGCGGTGGTCGGAGCGGCCGAACCCGACGCCGCAGTACTGGCACGGGTAGCGGCGCTCCTTGGTGTGGCTCACCATGTGGGCGCGCAGGTAGCTGCGCACGACGCGCCGATGGGCCATTGTTAGATAATTAGTACATGCTATCTATATATAGCTAAACACACACACTTGTAACTATACAGGGTGAATTTTTGAGACGGGACAGTAAGGGCAGGTACCTTAACCGTTATAGTTAAAGGAAAACGCTTATATGAGACTATCCATAAATTCTTAAGATATTCTGAACTGCATTCACAGATATTGGAAAAAAATGTACAGTCAGCATGAAAATGATCATTTTACACTAAAATTTTTTTTGATGGAATGGAATGGAATTATAAGGATCAAAAGTCTCTACTGGGCCGACTGAGGTTTGAGTACTAGAAATGTTAGAAATCGCAAATCACCCGCGATAATTCGAAGTTCCCGCGGAATTGTTCCATACAAACTTTGCCTCTCTTTATCACCCCCTCCTCAGGGGTAGAATTTCGGAAAATCCTTCTTATCGGATGCCTACGTTATACAAAGAATAGATATATTATAGACTATGGACTATGGTCCCGTGATGCGGGAAAGGAACTCACTTCGGCTTGGCGAAGGTCATGTCGCACAGCTTGCAGTGGAAGTCCCGGGTGCCTCTGTGGATCAGCCGGTGGCTGTTGAGCGTGGTGGTGGAGGAGAAGCCCTTGCCGCACTCGGGGCACGGGTGCGGTCGCTCCTTCGTGTGGCTCCTGGGGGGAGACGGGAGAAACGATCCACTTATGTATATCATTAGCGATATTAACATTTTACCTATATAGCACATTGCTACACTTTACTACGCTGGCTGTACTTGGTTATGTATTCCGATGGATTGTAGTCGAGATAAATTAAAGATTCATTCAGAAAGTAAACTTGATGTTTATATTATGTCCTTTATGTTCGCGTGTAGCTTAATATTATTTTACAAAGGCGTAAGCGATCGCTACATAACCTTCTATCTTGTTGGTAAAACTGTCAGTAATAAAGGACATTAATAATAACTCAGAGTAATAAATATATTACGTAATAATATGGTACGTTTTTATTTTGGACAACATTAATTTGAGTATTTGTAACAATATTTATATAAAGCGTATGGCAGGTCATAGGTTAAACCAAGCGTAAGAAACCATATTCACCTTAAATGTATTTGAAGGTGGTACTTCTTGAAGAATCCCTTTGAACAAAACTGACATAGATGTGTTCTTTCTTTGTCGTGCACATTCCGTCTGAAACGAGTAAATCTATTAATGATTATTATTACTGATCAATTTAATTAGTGGATATGTTGTTCAGGGTAAAAGGTTCAGGACGAATCCTGCAGAAAATCAATCTGGCAAGTATTAAGTCTTATTATTATTCCGCCAGCGGACCGTCACTAGTCGTGACGTGACGGTATCGCCGTGTTTCCTGACGGCGCGTTGTGCTGTTATTTTTTTTAAGGATCTTTTAGGTGCCAGATGAAAGCGAAATACAGGGTGTGCCGTAAATCGACGTCAGGCCAGAACCAGGTGATAGGCTAATGACTTAGCTGCTTACAGCTGTTAACAGAAAAATATAAAAATATTTGTTATGCCTATTTAAAAAAAGGACAATTTTAAAAACTTCATTGGCAAAAACTTAAATTTTAAGCAGTAGTTTTCAGAAACACTATTCAGGATTACACAATAAGAAGAAAGTTGAAAAAAAGTTGAGGTTTGTAGCAACAGGAGTTAAAGAACCGTCGCAGGGTGTAAATTTTTATAATTTTTATGAATTTTAGAGATAATTTTTTTACGTTTTTCTATTAAGTTATGACTTAGCCTATTACACGGTTCTGGCTTGACGTCGATTTACGGTGGGACAGCCTGTATAAGTTTTGTCCTTGCTTGACAGAGAAGCAACGTTGAAAATCTCATATTCTTCTGAGCTGAAAATTAAATGACGCGGACAGGATGCCGCCTGCGTTTGACAGCGCGCGGCGGGCAGCGACGGGCTCGCGGCGATGTAACGACGTTTCACGCCATTTTTTTATTTTTTTTAAGAGAGTATATAGAAATACGTGGCACGACGATAATATCGCCGCGATTCTCTCGCTCGCTTCTTGGTGAAGGTCGCGGGACGCTATTGGTTGCGGAAAGCACAGGACCGGTCGTTGTGGCGATTCTTGGGGAATGATGATAATAGGAGTAAATGAAAATAACCCAGAGTATCTGTGGGTGCATTTGCTTTCCCTGAGGAATAAAGTAAGTACTTCGGTACTTAGAAAAATCTCTGTACAGGGTCGGATTCTAAAAATTACATGGTGCAACCAAAATTGCCCTTAACAAAAACACCCTAGATCCTGCACGTGGACTTCCTGCAGGGATAAAGGAACCTACTCTATGTCCTTTTCTATACTCCTGTGTATGCGAAATTAAATGACTATTGGTTGAGTAGTTAAGGTGTGCGTAACAAAAAAATATTCAGAGTTGACACATTAAAAAGGACCCTTTTTTAACCAGCACCTCGGTCGCAAGTCTCAAGTACAGTCACTTTGACATAAGATGAGGCAAGTTTTACACATATTTTATTTGCCTAGTTACATTACTAATAAATCGTCATACAATAGAACTACTTACTTATGCAATTTAAGCTGAGTATCTGTGCGGTACTTGTTATTACATATGTCACACTCAAACCGTCGCTCCTTAGTATGTATGGTCATGTGCTGATCTAGCACCGAATGGGATATGAATTTGCGTTCACACACAGGGCACGGAAACTGTAACTCCTCAGTGTGGTGCATCACAATCATGTGTTTTTTCAAATATACAAAAACTGCAATGAAATTTGTAAATAACATTGAGAAGTAAAGTAAATTTGTAAGTAACATTGAGTAAGAAATAAATTGACTCATATACATATGTACAACCTAAAAAAAATACTTTTTTCAATCCTATTTTAATCAAAAGTTATTCGAGATTATTTTGCGGAGATACAGATAAATAGCTGCGCCAAAAAAAACTACTCAAATATAATTCTTTAACTCAATTTACTTTTTAATACTTACATTTTTTACAAATACTGCATTGCTTTTTAATACCATAGTGTTTAACTTTTACATGCCTGTATCTTGCGCTGTATGAACTAAACTGCTTTTCACACAGTTTACATGGTATTTTTTTGCGTCCAGTTTTGTGCCTCTTTAAGTGTTCGTTCAAATCACGTACTAACTTGCCACATTCATCACAAATTTTTGAATTCGCATCATTGATTTTTTCTCGTGTTTTTTTCCTACGTTCTTTTTTCTTTTTGGGTGGAGCTAAAATTTTTCAATTATCATCACAGTTATGAAAATATTGGTAACACAGTGATGTGTTTTAAGGGTAGAGAATGTAATAAAAATACAAAGTATTTATCCATGAGTGTGGCGCAGACTATAACTTTACCAAGAATGGAAGAAATACTAGGTCTATCAACCATAAAACAATAATTACCATTTTCCTTAGTTTCTTTTTTGTCATTGTCATACTTTACTTTTTT
The DNA here is from genome assembly GCA_907165275.2 of Zygaena filipendulae. NCBI lineage: Eukaryota > Metazoa > Arthropoda > Insecta > Lepidoptera > Zygaenidae > Zygaena > Zygaena filipendulae. Next base: position 9,953,501 of record OU015659.1, read on the forward strand.
TAATACACTTAGGAATTCATCATCAGATGGTAGCTCATCAAGGATTATCTCCTCCTTGATTTCCTCTTTTACATCCAAATCATTACCATAGTTGTCATCAAAATTGTACTCTGGACTGGTCACATAGTAATCAGTTTCCTCTTTAATAATGTATACTTCGTTTTTGTTGTTATCTAAGTCGTTGCCGTCAAAAGTGGTCTCTAGAGACTTCAGATACGCGTCGTTTTTTAAAGCGAGGGTTTTGAATTTGTGGAACGACAGCACTTTTTTGTAACATTTTGAACATAACTTTGTACTTACTTGTGAGTCGCGGGAGACCTAAAATAAATATTTAAAAAAATTTAAAACCAACATCTCTCTCCATGACGTTGTTTAATTAAATTACATAGAAATAGGAAATACCTGAATATCTAAACAAAACAGCATAATATCAACACAACTCGTATTGTGACCCGGTAATTTTAATTCACTGATATCTTTTTTAATGCTATGTGCAAGACAAATTCTACAAACATGCATTTTAGTTAAATATTTTGATTTCTGATAGTGAAAATGAACTTGATTTGTTGATTTTCAATTTATTAGCAACTTTTCTATTTGAGTCCCTGTAATGTACAGCACCGGAAAAGGCGACACCGGAATGCACGACACGAGATTGTACGCCACCGGAATGTACAGCACCGGAATTGGAATCCCTGGATTCGAATCCAGGGATTCCAATTCCGGTGCTGTGCATTCCGGTGTCGTGCATTCCGGGCTGTACATTATCGGTACGCCGCGGATTGTACGACACCGGAATTGGAGTCCCAACCACGCCCACATATTTGAATCCTGTCCTGCTATTGGCTAAGAATTATGACGTGTATTTGGTGCTTCGTTTAGTAGTGTTCAATACAATCATAGACAATGCAGATGGAGTTTAGTAATTACTGTCTCAAAATATGGCAGAAATTCAAATTTCAAAGTTTATATTATTATTTAACACGAATTTGATGAATTTACTCTCATATTCTAAAATGATTAAGTTTGTAAAGGATGTAATGCGGATATCTCTAGAACAACCAAATCTATTCTAAAAATTCTCATATTGATATGAAACTACAGGTATTATAATACATAGAAGTTATTTTCTGTAATAAATTAAAATAGTATGTAGGTATCACTTAAATTTGAAGAGTTTTATTAAAGTTAATAAGTGTATTTATTTAGGCTCACCAACAACTATACCATGCTATGAAATTTTTTATATTAAGTAAGCGGGAAGTAAAAGCCTTTTTTTATTTATTAGGTACCTACTAGCTGTGCCTCACGGTTTCACCCGCGTGAGTTTCAGAATTCCCGCACGCCGCACGCACGATCAAAGGGAAATAGGGATTAATTTATATATATATATCTAATATATCTAATATATATAAATATCTAATATATATAAATCACGTGTCACGTTGTTTGTCTGCGATGGACTCCGAAACTATTGAACGGATTTTGATGAAATTTGGAAACCATTTATAATATGGTCCAACTTAAAATAGTTTTTATCCCGGAATTTCCGCGGTCACTCCGGCACTAATGCGAGGAGCAGCTAATCACCGTAAACTACTGCCGAGGTACAAAGAAGGACATAGAGTACTTCTTTCCCGTAACCTCCGCGGGAACTCCGAAATTACCGCGGATGAAATCGCGCGGGACAGCTAGTCTAATCTATATAAATCACGTGTCACGTTGTTCGTCCGCGATGGACTCCGAAACTACTGAATCGATCATGATGAAATTTGGTCACTATGTTGTATTTGGCCCAACTTAAAAGATAGGATAGTTTTTATCCCGGAATTCCCGCGGAAACTCCGGAATTATTGCGGGAACAGCTAATTACCGTTAACTACTGGCAGGGGTACAAAGAAGGACATAGAGTACTTTTTTCTCGGAATTCTCGCGGGAACTCCGAAATTACCGCGGATGAAATCGCGCGGGGTAGCTAGTATATATATATATATATATATATATATATATATATTACTAGCTGTTCCTCATGGTTTCACTTGCGTTAATTTCAACACGTACATGCAAAATTTCACGATCAGTTGAGTAGTTATGCCGTGGCCCATGAAAGTGTAACAATCTCAATGTAGTACAAAATAAAGGATAAAGATAGGGTTTAACACATGTAATTTTTAAACAGATGTAGGTATTTAACTTTTATTGTGTTAACATAAATGTATTCAGAATTACCTTCACCTTCTACCTTTTGGGTAAAGAACGATAATAATTAATTTATAGGCAGATATACAGTGTAGGAATATTACCTTGCCTTTAGGTATTCAAATGAAATGAAAATAATCGCCAAAACATTTTTTGTAGCGAGCACATGTTGAGATAATCAAAATAGAGTAGCCACATAGCCATAAACAATGATTTCTTCCTTAAGCCTACAACACATTCATTATTAACCCCCTCATTCTACACCCCCTCTCAATTTCAAGTTTTATAAATCAAATATCTATAAATAACATCCTATAACACAACTACATTTTTAGCAATAACAAACAGAATGTCACAGGCAATCTTTGACAAATACAGTAACAGATAACACAAAATAACATTTTTTAACTTTACAAAGCAACCTCAACAACAAATTCAACATACATCTGTAATACTTTACAGGATACAGAGGCTTTGTTAATGTGTCAACATTATCCTCGCATTTAACATACAACATACAACTTTTTGTGAACAATGTCTTTAGGGAAAAGAACCTTGATGTCTAATAACGACAACCCGATTGGCGCGGAGGTCATGCCTACCCGCTAATTAAGGGGTTCCTGGTTCGATTCCGAGTGGGGGTGGACTTTGTGTGATGAACACAGGGTTCCATTTTCCAGTCTGGGTGTGTTTATATATATCTATAATATTTGTATAATTATATGTAGTATATACCATGTTTGCTTGGTTTCAACAGCACAAGCTAATAATAGCTTACTGTGGGATCAAGTAGATCTGTGTGTTGTGATGTAGATTATTATTATTATTATTAATAAGCTTTGAACATCTGGGGTTTTCACAATGTCACCATCATAGTATGGATTGCATAGTATTGTTGTCCACTAGCAAGTTTACACTACATTTATTGTCACTAAACTCACTAACAAGTCCTTTTACATGATCTGCTGCACACATTGCCGCAGGAATATACTCTGCTTTAGCTGTTGAGAGCGCCAATGCACTCATTTCTTGGATGACTATAAGATTGGATTCATTCCATGGAAAATAACTGTTCAACTTCCCACCTGCCCCCTCGCAATCTGAAACAGCTAAAATATTATTACTTTCATTATTGTTTGAGTTAGCTTCAAATCTTTTGTCCCCTTTAAATATCTCTAATACGCTTAGCGACTTGCGATAACTCTTCATTAGATTGCATCGCTTCATTCTTCAGATATAACAGTGGTTAGATATTCTTTTTTTAGAACTCTTTTTCCGTGTGAGGCAGTGACAACAGGTGTCCTCCATTTTACGAATTTCACTGTAATAATTATTTGGCACAGTAAATAATAATATAATAATTTATTTATTAATTGTAAGTTGTCTAAATATAATCAATGGTACTCTGTGGTTTGTGGCAAAGAGTATATAACCGCTACGTTTTCGGTTTTGTTTGTGGAATTTGTGGAATGATGTTTAATGTCATGTCTTGATTCTTGAATCTTGATTCGAATCGAAATTCGAACATGGCAAGTTCGAAATATTCTCGATTTCGAGTTTGCTTTTCGGTCCTTATGTCGACCATAAAATTTCGATACTCGAACTTGTTTCTAATCGAACTAGACTTCAATTTTAAAGTATAAAATGTGGCCAATAAAATGATTATTCGAAAGCCGTATCCATTCCATTCTACACGATTCATCGTGAGCTAAAACGGCAGTAGATTTTTATTTACACAAAATAGTCTATGAGATTTTTAAATGGTGTGCATCGTTTTATATATAGAATCAACATATTTTATTATATATTTGTACCGAAAAAAAGGGTCGTACTTTTACCATTTTTACATCATTAATTTTGTTTAAGTCTGCGACCTGCGTAGTATGGAACGGATCGTAGAGCATTATGTTTTTGGTTAAATTTAACCTTTTTGGGAAAGGCAAACACACACACACACACATACACAAAAACGTACACAGTCTTTTTTTTTAATTTCAAAATTATTTAGTTTATTTCTTTGTAACTGTAGTTTATTTTGATCCTCTTGGTTAATGTTGGTATTTTAACAGATTTGTTCTGAATTGCATGAGCCCTCTCTACTCCAAGGGCAGCTTCCGCTGAATCTCTCCACTCCCTTTTGCAATTCGATAAGTTTCATGTTTTTTGTACACCTTTCTGATGGCAAAAAACAATTTTATTATTATTATTTCTAAAGTAATTTGCATCGGAATGCATTGATGAGATGTATTAATATAAAGTGTTATGGTCGTCATAATGTCAACCATATAATTACTAGGTATACTCTTTGATGTCAACTACTGTTATTGTCATCGACCACACAGCCCATAGACGCCTAATGTTTGATTTTGCGTATTGAATGCATTCTGGCAACTAGCTGAGGTAAGAGAAGCGGGGTTGCAACGCCGTGATTGGTTAATTCAAGGCCACACGCGCTAGTTACACGCCGTGATTGGCTAATTCACATTTATATCGGAACTATAAGTCAGATGTGTTGACAGGAGCCATTCGCCTGTTATTAGGCGTCTATGGGCTGTGTGGTAGATGGTTATTGTCATGTAACAATATAATAAAATATATCGTGGATAGTAGTATTTAATTACGTATGTACCCAAATTATAAGCTCACCTTTAATCTTAAATCTAAATGAGTTCTAGGTACGATCAATCAAGGGTTAAATAGGCTTGATTAAATTTATCAATATTTGCACCTTTTTATTCAATTTTTATTATGTTGAGAATAAAATTTACTGCAACTTTATCACTCATTTTTAGTTTTATAATTTAGCATATAATAATAAACTTCTGAAACTGTCACGCACGTTACGCTTTTGGCATTTATATAGATTCGAATTCGAAATTGACGTCTCAACCGCTCCCTAACAAGTAACAGTCGAACAAGTCGAGCGGCTTTCATTCGTGAAATGTCAACTTCGTCATGTCCAGAATGGCTGGCAAACATGGCTTTATCTCGATTTAATGATCGAAATCGAACTTTATCTCGAGTTTGGATCTACTTCGAATGTAAGAGAATTGCCTCCGAGGTTGGTCGTGAGCAAAGTCGTGAGTCAACACGAGCCTGCATATAACCAACTTACTCAAGTCTATCCGAGTGATTTTATTTCTCGTACTAAAATTATCGTTTCATTTTATTTTGAATATCATAAAATTTTGAATTTTTCTGAACATTTGTAGCAATACAGCATCAATTATTTTTGATTATTTTATTGTTTAAAGTTCAAGATGAGGTGTATTTTAATTTTTGTGACCAAAATGTTGTCGTTTTATTTCTTTTAAAAATTTATTCTATTTTATTTTGATTAAAACATTTTAATGAAACTGAACATTTGGGCAGTAACTTTTATTAGTTACATTATTGTTTGAAATTTGAAGTTCAAAAAACATTTTTTTTTATTTTAGTTTTGAAACAGGGCAAGTTATCACTTTATTTTACTTTTATTCTGATTAATTATTAATATTAATCCCTTCTATTACTATAAAAATAGATACAGTTCTTTTATTAAAATTACTTTTCCCCGTACTCGATAGTTTCTTCTAAATTAAATCGATTTGTACTAATAAATCGATTATTATTGAATTGAGAAGATCGATTTTTAAATAATCATTTTATCCACTTAATGCTAGATCCCTATTACCCTATACGGTTCCCACTCGGTTCCCACTTCCCAGGTAACATAGCAATGGGCGATTGTTGCAAAAAAAAAACAATGGACTGAATCGATGATTGAGCTACTGCGCATTCGATAGTCGATTTAGTAAATTCCCCACCATCATTATTCGAATAAAAATCGACGAACTACTAACTACTGAGTCAGTACTGACTACTAAGTTGTAAAGCCCTCTCCACATTCGCACGCGATTCGCGCCGCGAACCACGCAAGAACTCCCAAGGTTCCACATTCATCGTCATTCGCGCCAGATTCGCAGTATAGTTCGCGCCAGTCTAACGCAACTAGGAACAAATTAAATTTTGTTCGTGTTTAGCACTCATTTTTTTTTTTTTTTTTTTCCATGGCATCAAAGATGGCCTCACATGCTATTTCAGTCTTTTGTCTCTGAATCTTTCTTACAATCTGTCATCTGTTTGTCATGGCGACGCATGTTGTTATTTGGGAAAATAATTGTGTGATTTTTAAAAATTTTGTGTGATTTACGCTTTGAAAAGTGCAGTGTGACTATTAAAAACTATTTTCTTGTGATTGGGTAGTGAAATAGCACCGATTAGACGGTGTAGTACGTATGTAATTTGTAGAAAAAGATAGAGTCGACAAAATTTAAAAAAAAGGAATTTATCACGAAATTTCCTATAGATGAAGACCGGTAAGAACAGCTTGAGTAAAGTAATAAAGTATTTGTTCTCTTCAGCTATCAGTTAGACTAAAATAATACACTATCTTTTTGAAATGAGAAAAAATATTTGCATGTTTGTAAACCATAGTGATGTAAATCTTCAATATCGATAAAGTGAGTCGATAAACTTTAATGAATGATGCTGTTATAGTGAATATTTTGGAATATTTTTGTATAGCTGCTGCTGCGTATACTTTATTCATTACTTACTGCAGTTTTCATTAAGTATTATGATCGTATTGTAATAAAGTGAACCTCGTCTTCTGTATAAAGAACTATATTATACTCTATCTTGTTTCTAAGTGCACTTGCATGATTGATAGATATTTTAATTTCAGATGTCGACAATGGGTAAAAAATATTGGAAATGATGACTTAGCTTACATTCCAATCGAAAAACTTCACGATATAAAATATGTCTGTGGAGATGTAAGGAACGAATGTCGGATACTTCTACCGATAATTTAAACAAGGCTCAACAAGGAGGCACTGCGAAGTAAATCATTTACTTTCCCAAATAGGTTATTTAATTTTGACATAAAATGTAAATGTAATTTTTAAAGAGAAAATAAATATCTATCTATCTAATAACATCATCATCATGACAAACTAAAATATTGGAATAATAATAAATAAATAAAAATAATAATTTATTGTTTCAATTTTACGACAAATGTTTTCCCCCGTTGTAGATTTAATTCACCTGGTATGAAGCCCACGATGCTCTAATGATAATTTATCGATATCGATTTAATCAGGAACTACATGTGGCCATCCCTATTGTTCTCGTTAATGTTGGTACCCATGAGTTATGAAGTATTTTGACATTTAAATTTTCGCTGTGTTGGTATTGCTGGGTCTGCTAAATGGATTCCAAAACCAAGTAAGGAAGTCCCGTCTCTTAAAACGTAGTGATTACCTTCTCTCTGGTTCGCGCACTCAACAAAGATGGACGTTGAAGTTGCTGCTGCGGGGATACTTTGCGTATTATAGTTACACTTATATCAAACATTAGAAAGTAATAAAAAGAAGTGGAGAAAATGTATGCCCTATAAAAGAATCCATTATGTGGAGCCTAGGCGCTTTCGCGGCATGTTCGCGGCTTGCGAACCCTTTGTCGCGGGACAAAAAACCGACAATTTTCGGGGAACGAGGCGCGAACGCGGCGCGAAGCCGCGAATCGATTCCACACTCATGGTTCGCGGGTGTTTCGCGGCTTCGCGCGCGATCCGCGCGCGAATGTGGAGAGCGCTTAAGTACTGACTGCGACACGCGGAGCGGTGCGTGCCGTATTGCGTCGATTGTTTGAACTACTTATTTAGTAGTATAGTATTATAATAGGTGCGTTGCGCTACAAATTTATAGTTCAAGTTTATCGAATAACATCAGTTTTTATCGACTTTTAACTACTAAACTCAACAATCTACTAATTCGATAACTTTAAGTAATAATCGTCCATTGCTTTAGATCGCGTGTTCCCTGGGAACACGCGATCTAAAGTTCTAAACCTACTCAGAGCTACTCCTATTATAATAAAGAGTGGAATCCGCGATTCTGTACATAGAATATTTTTAACAAAAATTGTCAGGGGCGATAAAAAAAGAGTAACCAACCATTAAAAGTTTTTAAAATTCTTTTCTGTCTGTCTGTTCGCGATAATCTCCGAATCTACTGAACGGATTGTCATGCGGTTTTCACAAGTAGATTAAGCTCAGTCTAGAGCTACATATAGGCTTTGTTTCATTTAAATCGAATTTCGGAAAATAAGTTGTTAGATAAAAATTTTTCACGCGGGTGAAACCGCGGGGCACAACTAGTAAACATTAAAGGAGTAGTAATTACTCATAACGATACACGATGCGCAAACCGCGCGAGTCGCGACGCCATAACAAAAAAAAACCTATGGTAAAAATACTTTACTGTAGAGGTAGGTCTTTGTCGCATTTTTGAACGACGAAACGAGACCGTCCGTTCTCGTTCATTGACTAGTCGTTCAACTAATTGAATTAGAAGACTAGTCGTTGTAGTGCAGGGGGCCGTCCTCCGCAACCGCAGTTATGTATCGAGAACGTAACCCGTCCTCATTCGTCACGACATCACGTAGATGGCATACTTAAAAAAACTTAATTTTAAATGAAATTTCGTAAATTGAATGTTTATATTAAGCTAAGTAAGCTGATTGAATTATTATTATAAGGAATTTAATTATTATTTATTAGTTAAATACCTACTGATGTTAATTATGTTATATGACTTCTTTATACAACTTTTTACGCTATTTACAATAATTATTAGTATCAATAACGATTTTATATTAATTAACCGCCGCACTCAGAGTCGATTTTAATGATTACTTAGTTAAGTATAGATTTTTAAAACAAAACGGCCGCACTCAGACAAGTTTACTAAATAAATGTTAATTGGCATTTAACTGATTAAGTAACATTTCATTATATGCCAATTAACATTAATTTACTGAACGTCACTGGTTGCGGCAGTTTTGTTTTAAAAATCTATACTTAACTAAGTAATCATTAAAGTCGACTCTAAGTACGGCCGTAAAAAAGTAAAAACTAATTTTCCATTAACAATAAGACAAACGAACACAAACCAAAATTAATTTAGTTTAAGTACCTACTTAGCTCCGCGCGACACAATGTGAATGAAATGTTTTGCAAATAATGAAATGAGTGCCGAGTGACTACTGTGACTTGCGATTATATTTAGAAAAGAAAGTTTAGTTAATGCTCGATACAAGTATAAACTTCGTGAGTATTGACCAGTCCATCACCCCACTCTTTTACGCTCACTTAAACTACTAAAATTGCATCCTTTTTATACCTAAACATAATTATGTCTAACTTACTCTCCCAATTATAATATATCCGGATCCAGACCACTCAAATATAAACTAACCAGTGGAATTAGAATTCTTGATCTAAAATATTATTTCAACAGACTAATGTACTTGTGGATAACCGTCTGTTCGTAGATCGTACGCGGACGGCTTATGTAACTAGTCCGTCCGTACAACTCCCACCGCTAATCTACTGTTGACAACAGATCTCTCGATCTATGTCGTTTCACTAGTGGTTTCACTAATAGGTATTAGGTATAGGTAGTGGTTATAATTTTTATCTTTGCAGTTTACGAATTGATAAAAGGAGCTTATTTCATGATTATCTTTGTTTATTTCCATGTATACATTTATACATGGAAATAATATATTGTTAGTTGTACCCTCAGACGAACTTTTTATTTCGTCTGAGGTTGTATATGCTTATGTTATTCTTTGGGTTGTATCTATCCTATATGCTTATGTTACTCTTTGGGTTGTATCTACCTACGTCACACTGCAATAGAACAATGATGTTATAGGTTAAAAATAATAGCATTGTTGTATGTTAAATAGGTAACAGAGATATTGGGAATAAAACTTGAGGCAGCGGTTCTTTGGGATGTATCACATTCACAGAATTATTATACTATATCATTACCTCTATGATTACATTACATGAGTGGGATATAAAAACTCCAGATGCGGCAATAGTGTATATACTAGCTGTCCCGCGCGGTTTCACCCGCGATAATTTCGAAGTTCCCGCGGAATTGTTCCATACTAACTTTGAAACCATTTTTCACCCCCCTAGGGGTTGAATTTTCAAAAATAATTTCTCATCGGTTGCCTACGTCATACAAAGAACACACCCTCCAAGTTTCAGGTCTCTACGACCAGCGGTTAAGCTGTTGATCCATCAGTCATTCAGGATTATATGTATAGAAAATAACTGTCCCGCGGTCTCACCCACGTGAAACGCTTTGATACAACTTTTTTCCCCGAAATCCAATTTAAGTGAAACCTAGTACTTCCGAAGATTAGCGCAAACAGAAACGTGGATTCTACTCGAAGTCATTTTATTGCGTGTCTAATTGTCCGGGCAGAAGAGTCAATAAACTACAGAGAGGCCGCACTTCAAAGAGCTTAGCTTACTGAGAAGAGACTGAACTACTGAAGACTAATCTACGAACAAACATAAAAAAATATCCATACATCCATACTATCGCAGCTCGCCACACTAAATGCAACTCTTAAGTTTTTTTGGCGGGAATCAAAGATGGCGGTTCGGTCATTTATTTTCATGTCGATAAAAAATGGTTAAAAATGGATTTTGTTGTGTTATAATGTACTGTATTGGACATTAATTTTCCCAGTGATGGTTTTTTTATGTGCTCAAGAGGTTATATGATATTTCGAGCTGAATGCTTCGGTTTCCTCCAAGAGCTCCAAGAAATTTCTTGCAATATAGTACCGTAGCTTGCAATTTCAAACTGTACAATGCAGCATTATAATAGAAAATACATGCATTATATGCGAAAGTCCATAAAAAAAAAGAAAGGTGCCGACTCCATGCGAGTTGCGCGATTATAGGCGAACGTGTTGGTTATTTTTTTTAAGTCACCTTTTGATTTTACTTTTTTTCAGGGAAGGCAAAGGCAACATAGTCTATACAGCAAAATAAGATGTTTCTTTCCTTATTCTTAATTTATTTACATCAAAATGCATTGTTTGTATAATTTCATTTTTTTCGATGATAGTTAATTATGTGTTTATGCCAGTTGTTATTGTTACCTATGTAATATAATCTAATAGCTGTCCCCCGCGGTTTCACCGCTATTTAGATTGTACCCTGTACAGATGAAAGGTTAATTAGGAAACCACTACAGTATTTACTGGCGAATGGGAAGCGACTGGCGAGAGGATAATAGATCCTACTAATATTATAAACGCGAAAGTTTGTAAGTATGTATGGATGGATGGATGTTTGTTACTCTTTCACGCAAAAACTACTGGATGGATTTAAATGAAACTTTACAATAATAGCTTATACATCAGATTAACACATAGGGTACTTTTTATCACGGAATTCTCGAGGGAACTCTGAAATTAACGCGGATGAAACCGCAGGGCACAACTAGTAGTTAATAATTGGATTAGCTAAAGATAACTTGATTGTGAATCCTATTTTCTACAGAACTTGGCACCTATTTCGGCGAAGTTGTTAACCAAGCATATTCTTAATACTGTACCTACTTACTTGACTTCCACTTTCACATTTGTTTTTGATGGGATGGGAATGGGATTCATATTTCACAGTTCCATACAAAGATCCTACAAAAAGTCGATGGGTAAAAAATCAAACACTCAGTCTCGTTTCGTCTTTTATTATTTACCTGTTTGTAGAGGTGATCAATATTTTGAACAAGAAAAAGACTCAATAAACAAAACTTTAATAGAAAAAATTAAAACCGACTTCCAAAACACAAAACTAAAAATAACAGAATACCGATTTAATCTAATTCTACCGACAATAATACACGTATTATTATTATTGGTTAGTGTTACCATTGATCGGTTTGAATTCGGTACCAAACCCGCTGGTGTCTGCCCAATTGGGTTGTTCTGCTCACGATGAGCTCGTGGCGGGAATTGACTAAACACATCATCAATCCCACTCCCACTTCTTCAAATTTTGCTTTCCGAAAGCAAATTAACGATTTACTATAAAAAATAGTCAAATCGCTTTAGGTGTGCCTATAATTTTTGAAGAGTCCCCTCGAGGACTTGGGAGTATACCCTTTCAAACAAAAAAAGAATTTTCCAAATCGGTCCAACCGTCTTCGAGTAATCGATGAACATACATAAAAAACATATATACACGAACACAGAACCTCATTTTTGGAAGTCGGTTAAAAAACTGCAGCGTGCCAACAAATTGGTTGAGTGCAAACATTTAGGGGTTTTACCCTATCTTATTTATTTTATTATTAGCTGTTCCCCAAGATTTCACCCGCGTTTACTTTCGTAGTTCCCGCGGCAATTCCGGAACAAAAAGTACCCTATGTCCTTCTGATGATCGGTTGAGCCGTTAAGGCGTGAAAGCGTAGTAGACAGACAGACAGACAGAATTACTTTCGCATTTATAATATGAGTAGGGATTTTCTGTCTATTATAGTGACTGTTTAGGTACCTACATATCCTATATTTTACTTCCAAAATTAGAATATTTCGCCGAAAGGTATTGGATATTATTCAGTACTAGCTGTGCCCGCGGTTTTACCCGCGTGAGTTTTGGGATCAGGAACCTTTGTGGACGCAGGCAGAACAACCCACCAAAGTTTCATCACAATCGGACCAATGGTTTCGAAACGCATAGAGGACAGACATACAAACATTAATTTTTATTTACTAGCTGTGCCCCGCGGTTACACCCGCGTTAATTTCAGAGTTCCCGCGGGGTTTCCGGGATAAAAAGTACCCATGTCCTTCTCTATACCCCTGACAACGTACATGCCAAATTTCATCCAAATCCGTTCAACCGTTTTTGCGTGATTGAGTAAACGTATGCGAGGATAAGACGATCTCTAAAGCGCATTTTTCATCCGTCTTGCTTCAAATTTATCGTCACTGCTCAGCTCCTATGTGTCTTAGCGTTATGTTATATAGCCTATAACCTGCCCAGGAGTATGGACTACAATCGTACCAAGTTTGGTTAAAAACCCTTCAGTAGTTTTTGACCCATACGTGCACATACAGATAGACAGACAGACACACCGACAAAAAATTTACTGATTGCATTTTTGGCATCAGTATCGATCACCATTCATCCTCCAATATTAATTTTGAATATATATTCAATGTACAGAATTGACCTCTCTAGAAATTTATTATAAGTATATAGCTTTTATTGTTACGTTTTTCCTAAGATAATATAATTAATATAATCACTACGCTTTACGTTTTTCCCTAAGCATTCAGCGACATACCTACCCTTATTATATGTATAGGATGTCTTTGCCTACCTACTATTCGAATTTCAGGAAATGTAATTTTTTATAGAAATTGATGTCATAAATATACCTACCTAGATATTTAGATTTTATCGAGCATTAATGTTTTAATATATATATTTTTAAATAGTTATATGCATTGTATTACTTATTTTCCCCACGGTAATTTCGGAGTTCCTGCGGGAAGTAAAGGTAGATATCCTATGTCCTTCTGTATATCTACCCAGCTGACAACGTGTAGGACCTATGCAAAATTTCATGAGATTTTTTCGGCATTAATTACCTACAGAGTTCACGCAGTAATTCCGGGGCAAAAAGTGCCCTTTGTCTTTCTCTGTAGCCCTGAAAACGTGTGTACAAAATTTCATGATGATCGGTTGAGCCGGAAGGCGTAACAAACTCGCTTTCGCATTTAATAATAATAAGGATTTCAACCAATTTACTCAAAACCTTGACAAATTATATACCTAGAACTTCCTCTTAAATCACTATCTAATAGTGAAAACCGTTCAGTAGTTTTGAGTTTATCGCGAACAGACAGACCCGGCAGAGGACTTTGTTTTATAATGGATACATAGGTATATGGTAGTGACTGATTAAAGATAAGGATATTGTACCTTTATTTTCAGCTCTATGTGAATAATTATTGTTAATTGAAATGTCTAACTTGATCGCATTAGATGAGAGGCCTACCTTTCAAACCTACCAAGAATTGACAGCATTGGACTACTGGAGTTATTCTATAGTTAAAATCATAATATTTCTGAAAACTTGGCACTCAACACCCACTCTTAGATATTTAAGCTGAAACATGAAATTTGGGCAGCAATTTTCTTTTATGATAGCATTCACTGACAGGATATTTTCAAAAGTCAGCCTCCAAAGTGATGCTTAACTTTGTATAGAGAGTAAAAAGCTTATTTACTGAATAAAATATCTGTTTCAGCATTAGGTAAATGTGTGGACGCCGAAACAAAACCGGGAGACCAAAACTTAAAAAAAAAGACAAATTTAGTAGTAGTAGTAGTGTAAGGGTAGTAAAAAGGAGCAAAGATAATATAATCACTAGAAAAGGAGAGCAAACATTTTCATGAAAGGGAAGGTACATAATATTAGCTTTAAAGTTTGTGGGCTCTTCTTTTTAAAGAAATATGTATATCATGTTTTTTGTTATTTAATCTTTTTTAACAGAGCAGTTATAACATTGACACAAGGGTGAAAAAACCGAGGCCAGCTAGTATAAAGATACCCCTTTTTTACTATTTTTGTCTGTATATTAGTGAGTCCACTTACAATAATCCTTATTTTTATCAAGATAGCTAATATAATATTTTTCTAGATTTTGATTTTGTTTTAAAGTATTTTAAATTTGAACGAAACTTCTAAAAAGATACTACTAAGAATGTGTCCATTAACACTTTTCTTATTGTCTCTATCAAGAGAAAGGCACTTTGTTGTTGTGTTCTTTAGGAATAGAATTCAAAGCACTAAGCACACTAAACTCAAAAGATTTTGTCCTACTCAGTCTTCATGTTCACACGGTGACGAAGTCTACATGTTCGTGATCTTCAGCATATTTTTTGATAATATTAATAACAGATTCCACTCCGAGGTCACAATGGATATATGAGACAGTAATATTCTTATAATTGTTGACCATCAGCAATATGAAACTTATTGGAAGACTTTGTTTGTGCTCGACTCAGCATTTGCTTTGCTCATTTTTGAGTAGCATACACAGAGATGTTGTAGTAGATTTACCAATATCATCATTGAGTCAGTTTCATCATTGAGTGAGTTTAATCTTCAAGCTGAAACATTTTTGTAATATCAACACACTGGTAAGAACATGTACAATAATGGTAAAAGATAATAAATTTCCATCAAGGTTTTTCTTAGTTTTCACAAATTTTAATACTTATATCATTGGTTTTCACACAAACTACTTGTGACAAACATTCCCGCTGACCCCATAATAGGTATCTTATATTCTTTAGAGTCATGCACTTCAAACATGAAATGCTGTGATAAGTTATTAATTTTGAACCTAGTGAAATTACTTTCAGACCTTAGACGAAATAAAGAGTTTTTGATTCGTCTGAGTTTCAGATAATTAATTTTTAGGTTAATCTAACATGTTGTGTATACGATTTTAATCAAGCAAGCGTCATGTTTTTAAGCGATATACCTACATTCATTCGTTCCTGCTGATGGTTGAAATAAAATATGAAATAACTGCTTATCAAAATATTATTTAGCTCATATTTTACTATCTCCTTTCTCATAGACTTTAGCTAGGTAGGTAGGTACCTATATTTAATTGGTTTTTTGCTTTCTTCCTTACCATATCAATATTGAGTATTTGAGAACAGAAAGAGAAGAAGTGTAAATCTACTAACCTTGTTTTCTTCTGATACACAACAATACGAGGGCATAGTTTTGCTAGCTACTTAATATTATGTTGCTTTTATTTCTCCAAATCGATGTTTAATAAAATGTCGATGAATATTAAGTAGTGTAATAGTGTAATGGGTACTTAAGCACTACAAATTACAATTAATAGTATTTCGCTTCCCCCATTTTACGATTTTAATTTAAACAACACCATTTTAGGCCGCTGAAATAGTTTTATTTGGTTTTTAAAGTTTTATTGAAACCTATGTATTTACTTCAAAAAACAGATTATACATAAAATTTGTGGCTTATTTGACAACAACTTGACCCAGTATTTTGGTAAGTAACGTAAACGAGCACAAAGAAAAGGAGGCGTGGTTTCATCGACCAATAGGAGCGGTGTCACCAATTCCGGTGCTGTACATTCCGGTGTTGAACATTCTCGGCACGGCCAGGATTTCGATGCCCAATTTGTACGGGGCGGAATGCACGACACCGGAATTCGTGTATAGGACTCCAATTCCGTGCCGTACATTCCGGTGTCGTACAATCCAGTGTCGCGCATTCCAGTGCTGTACATTCCGGTGTCGTACAATATCGTGTCGTACATTATTGGTTCCCTTCTATTTCATACGTAAACAAATTACAAAATAGTGTTATACTAGTTGTACAACGGTTTCAAAAAATCGTAGGAATCGATTTTTCTATAAAAAATACCGGTTCTTGATTTTAAAAACTGATTACTTTTAAATAATACTAGCTGTTCCCCGTGGTTTTAGCTGCGGCATTTTTGGAGTTCCCGCGGGAAGTCTTTTATAAAAAGTACCGTATATCCTTCTTTGCACCCCTGACAACGTGTAGGTTTGCAAAATTTAGGGGTCGCAACTCAACCGATCGGTTCAGTCGTGAAGGCGTGAAAGCGTAACAAACAAACAAACAAACTCACTTTTGAATTTATAATATTAGTAAGGATTCGCTGAAATCAATCAATGAAATAAATTCGCTGAAATCAATCAATGTATACTAACAATAATAAATTTTAACAAAAAAATTAAAATCGACTTCCATAAACACAAAAATGCGTTGTACTAAAAAAAACACATACAATCGAACATAGAACCTCCTCCTTTTTGGAAGTCGGTTAAAAAGATAAAAATAACAAATTAGGTTGTCTGTGCTACCACCGATCGGTTTGAAATTGGATGTGTCTGCCACGCTACCACGGAGGCCACGAAGCTCCGTCTGGACACTTGGGTTGTTTTGCTCATGAAGAGCCTGCACACTCCTCAAACGCTCGTTGTGGCAGGAGTTGACTTAGTATTATTTTTTTTTTGTAAAATTCAGTTTATTTTCCAAATCAGTCCAACCATCTTCGAGTAATCGGTGAACATACATAAAAAAAACCTTCTAGTTTTTGGCAATCGGTTAAAATGTGCATACATTTCATACATACATACATTTAAAGTAGATTTCACGGACTATTTCCGGAGAAATATCAGTTTAATAATTTTTTTTGGGAGATTTAGAGACAAAATTAATAAAAAAATAGTAGATAACAATTTTTCTAAAGCGCTGTAAAATTCCAATAAACTTTGAACACTTAAACACGAATCTGAACATAACTGTAACTTTGTAAGTTTACCGTAAACTTTTTTAACAAAAGTCCCAATAAATTCAAGTTTAATTTTACATATTATTTACAAAAACGTTTTTTTTGTCTAGGTTTACAATTTACATCACTATGAATAAAATCGTTGTACCCCGAAAATGTCATTAGGTGTAGGGATGCAACGATATATCGGACAACCGATAAATATCGATATATCGACGTCTAAAATTATCGATTTCTACTATGTGCCGACATCGATTATCAAATATTGACTATGCACTGTAGACGGAGAATCTCAGCGGAGAATGAAATTTCAGTCTCCGTCTCCGACATGCGCCGATATCGGTATCGAAAAAACTATCTACCGTAGACAGAGGTCTACGCTATCTATCAATGATATCGCCAATCGCTGTATGGGACCTATGCCAATACGGGCTGTATGGGAACAGGTTTTTTTTGCCTTTTGAAAGAAAAAAGGAAAGATAACGATTCTGTTCGCGCGTTCCTTAGTTTTTTTCTTCTATGCGTTAACGATTGTAGATTGTCAACGTGTAGTTCGATGTATCGAAATGACGGAGAAGAAAAAGCTCACCGGGTTACCTTCCCGTATTATCTATGGAGACGGGGTTACCGGCTACGAATGTGTGATGCCCTCAGTGATGCCACATTTTTAGGATAGTTTTTTACTGCAAATAAAAAACATATACGTCTTTTATTGAAATCTTAGCTTTATTTTTTGTAAGAATGTTGGATACGTAGGTACATCAAATTTATATCAAATATATAATAAAAATTATTGTAAAAAAGACTAATTGTACAGCAATAAACAGCATTGTGCCTCAATACACAGAAACGGTTACAGTAATACCACATTACAATTTATGTATCACGGTCATAAAAAAGAAAGTGCTTAAATTTGCTTATTTATATTATTTCAATATAATTTCTAGGGCAAAATACCATCGAGTCCTTATCACAAATTGTGATGTCAATGCGGTGCGGCGCGCGGCGTGCCGTTAATATTTTACAGAGAAGCTGCCATTTCTTAACAGAAAACCTATCAAATCATACATAACACAAAAATAGAAATAATAAAAATATAAAACTAGAAAAAACTCTACAAAAATTCTTAATGAAAATATTGCGATTATTTATAATAAACTTCAATATTATTTTATAGTTTTTATTATTTATTACAGAAAGATTGATCATACAATTCCAAAGAAATTGAGAGTGATGCAGTCGAAAAACAGCTGAAAATATAAAGACGAAAGAAAAAATAAAATAAAGCAGTATAGACAAGTAACGGAATACAAAAACGTGGCCTTAACACATCTAAAACTAGCATCATAATAATATTTAACTAAAATATTACTCGTCAACAAATGCTCTTATTATTATCATGTATAAATAAAAATAAAATTCACGTCATTTATAAAGAAATAAATACTTAGGCACATCTCAATCATGTTGAATGTTTTGAATGTTTATAGTCCTTAACACTAATTAAAAATTGGTAAAGAAGTTTTCACATTAAATTCACTTAATTTTAACAAAACAATAAACCTATATTTAAATTAATTAATAAAAAAATACATTCCGCAAATACACACTGCAGCATTGATTTACAACTTACATTGATATGGCTTCTATGTTTTGTACTCGAAAGTAGTACTGTACGATAAAATCTTACAATTGTTACAAGTTTCTTTTAAGTACAGTGGTTGTGAATAATTTTGAAAAATATTAATAGTTATAAAAAAATAAAAAATAAAAAAAGTTAAAATCAAAATAATCGACGTAATTTATTGAATACAAAATGCAATATTGGTGGCTTATGGTACACGTATTCCTTTAAAAAAAAAACCTTATTCCTGGTTAATTCAATTCTATAGATAAGTATTATTATAATTTGTAAAGCAATTTATCAGACTACTATTGATAAGTGGACAAATAGTATTTCTATTCACGTGGTGTCATTATTATAAAGTTTCCAATGTAACATGCGTTTACTAAGATAGACGGTATCGACATAAATCTATGTACAAAAATTTTTCAGCCAGTATAAAAATGCTACGTTAGTACACGTAAGTAGATTGTGTGAAAAAAAAGAACATAGAAATAATTGTAATTAATTACTTGTCAGTTTGTCTAAAATATATTCGCGATCAACTCGCAGATACACGTTCCAATGGACGCGTGCGTCGGTTCCACGGCGTCGGGGTGGGGCGGCGCACCGGTGGGGGTGGGTATAGTTTCAGTACCGAAGTTCCGGCGGTCGTTTGAGCTCAATACAACAACAGTGTCGGTGGTCGGCGCTAGTGTGTCTCGGCGGCCGCGGGCGTCGGCGGCACCGGCACCGTGAGCGGCGACCGCTGACGGTCAAACATCTCCAGGATCAGCTTGGGGTCCGTGCCGGCCGGCACCGTCACCGTGCCCGTCTGTGTGTGCACACCGCCTTATGAGTACCACCGCACGTTCTTCTCGGCTACAACGCGTGACGGCCGCAAGGGTTTTACGGGTGCTATCGTGACGAAACCATTCACAATTTTACAATCTCTCTATTATGTAATACGCTTATTACACTATCCAATTTTTATGGATACAATTTAGTGTAGTCAATTTAGGGTACAATTTAGTGTAGTGTGATCACTCGCTAAATTGTGAGTGTGTGAGAGAGAGAGAGCGAGTGATCACCGTAGTGTGATCACTCGCTCCCTCTCACTCACTGACCCCAAATCGGGTCCACTAAATTGTATCCGATGTAGATTCCCTAAAAATTGGAGTGTGATAAGCGTTTAATACAATTTAATGAAAAAAAAAAACTATAATTTTAAAATAAAAGTATGTACGTACATTTTAGAACCCATATTTATATTCACAAACGGACACGAGCGGACGCCACAACATTGCGCTGAGACATTTTTGTTTATATCATATTCGTATTAGTAGGTTAGTCAGCACAGGGTTTAATATTATTACAATTATTATTAAATTAGAAAAATTAGTCAGACTTCTGTTATATTATGAGGCGTATAAAAGGCAGAGCAGATTTAAATGCTATAGATAGAGAATAAGCTCGAAGTGGAATGATTCTGAGAATTTGCAATAGAGTTTGGCTAACATTGGTCTCATACAAATTAATTATAAATTCAATACTGATACACTACCCCTGGACTCTCCTCAGACGCTCTCCAATCAGCTACAATCCAGGCTAACCCAGGCGTATGACCACCTTATAATAACTACTATCATTGTGCGAGACCAATGTCATAGGAGGCATTACCGTATTCATGTTACGGACGCGTATAATCAGAAAGCAAAGTGTTATTGTACCTCGATGCGCGTGACGACGCCCTCCTCGCGACTGTGCTCTAGGACTACAAACAAAAACACAAAGCGCCAGTCAAACACACAAACATAATCGTGTTATAACAACTTATAATACACATTCAATAGGGCAGCTGTGGGCACAGTGTAGATATCCATACAGATGGCCGACAAAGTCTTTAAGAACCCTGAGCCCTACAGCCATGTTGACAATCTACAAACGGTAAGGCATAGAAAACTAAGGAACGCAGTCGTTATGACACGTGGTCATGACCACGAGTCATGCCATTTCGTTTGTTTTCCTTTTCTATGCATTAACGATTGTACATTGTCAACTTGGCAAGGGGGGCTGCTTCCTTTAGACGTTATTTGTTCGACATTATATATCTATTCCAAATGATTGCGTTTGGAACGGATCGGATAGATCTATCGATATTCTTTTCTTCTGGACAAAGTTTATTTGTTACTAGGTGTGCCTCGCGGTTTGAGTCGCGGTAATTTCGGAGTTCCCGCGGGAATTCCGGGATAAAAAGTACCGTATGTCCTTCTCTGTACCTCTGACAACGTGCATTCCCAATTTCATCCAAATTCGTACAGCCGTTTTTGCGTGATTGAGTAACAAACATCCAAACATTCACATTTATAATATTAGTAGGATTGTGACCCAAACTCGCTGGTGGGAACTTTATCCTGTGAACGATATAATCAGGACGTTATTAGGGTTGTTTTGTCTCTACGACCTTTTGTCATCAACATATTATCGTTTAAGAGTTTAGACGAAATAAAGGTTAAATTACTTATTAGTAGGTATATCTAATACAAAATTTCTATAATCGACGTACGATACAACTCCTATTTCAATGATCGACTCTAGTATCAAAATAAATTATATTATACATATTTGCAGATGATAGTTAAAATAGCACCTGTGCATACCATGTGCCCATGTCAGTTTTGTTGCACAGACCTTGTATGGATTTCTACACTGTAGTATATGGCTATATAATTATAAAGTATTATAATTATGATCCAATTCGGATTTCCCATAGTGACGTTAGAGTACATAAATACATCCGCCAAGTTATAGCAATTATAGCCAAGATATAATTTTTATTTTTATGAAAAATAAAGGTTAACTGGAATTGGATCACTTTCAAATAAAATAATTTGCTGTAGCTACTTGGATCTGTAAAATAGTAATAATATTTAATAAATAAGTTTTTTAAGCTTTCTTGTAAATAAAATAATAATAATTATGCTTCCATGCAATATTCGAAAATAAATGGCCAATGTTAGAATTACATTTATAACAATATGGCAGCATAAATCTTCTAAAATAACCTTCGTCTCAGAGAACCGTGGAAGCTGAGACCTGGGAGCTCGCACAAGTACAGCACGGTTTCTCATAGACAGTGTTGCCGCTATACATATATAACGGTCGCCAAGCGCCATTATAATATAGCAGTATGAGATGGCAATAAACGTTGCCTATGGCTAAATGGCGCGGTTTTCTGAAGACTGTTTGACGCCGTCATCTACAAATTATATTTTCCACCGCCATTGAGCTAAACAATCTGTTTTAAGTTAGACTTTAAACCCTAAAATCTTTAAATCGATCGGCTCGCGCGTCTTTTTCGCCAGTTCGCCAGTTTAACCAAACCAATAATATCTGGGGGCTCTACGCCCTGCCTAAAGTGAGAAACTAGGTACTTGTAAGTGGACACAAATCTGGCGCGATATCATTATTTCTGCTTGATGAAATGAATCAAATTAGTTCGCCTAGTTTTGGAGGCGGCGCGCGTGTCGCGACTCACTGTTCTCGGCGAGGGAGTTGCTGGTGGTGGTGGTAGTGGTGGTGGTGGCGGCGCCGCCGTCCGCGCTGCTCTCGTTGAGCGTGGTGCGCGTCGTCGTCTTCACCACCATCGAGCTCGTGTTCACCTGAGAGTTCTGTCGGCAGTACACACGCACACACACACAACGTGTAATAAATGTTAATAATAATAATCTTTTATTACCAATAATACGTAATTAATTAAGGTATATTGCAGAACAAGGAATTAAACTATTCAAAGTAAAACAAAATCAAAGTTGGTAAATAACAGAAATGATAACCTTCAGGTATTTTAACGACACCAGTATCTAGATATACAATATTTAAATAATATCATAGTGACACGTGCACCAACTCTTTACGTCTTTACGTTAACCGATAACGCAAAGGATATCACAGTGTCCATGATAACAAGTTTTGCATTCACTTCTCCTGTAAGTCAACAAGTTTTCTAGAGAGGGGTATTAAAATGTTGTGAATATATTGCAAATGTTGATTTCGTGGTAACAAGTAAACAGTATCAAATAATAAATAATATTGTATACATATGTGTACTGCACGAGAGTATGACGCGACAACCTTTTAACTTAGGTCCCCAACTGCGGAGGCCAGTTGGGGTCCCTCTTTTCCCCACTTACCAAACGATTATCGAACCTCTGTATTTCCAAAGAATACAGAATATAATATAAAGAAGCTACACCCTCTGCCTCCTACCAATTTCATGCCTCTTCATACCCCGCGAAAGTTTCTTGGTAAATTCCTCAGAAGAATAAATAACTAAAACTACTGTTATTGTTCTGACAGGTAAATTCCGAGGAAAGTTTGTTACATGTATAATCTACATGTGACGATTATTCACTGACAGCTGACAGCTCGCTGTCAATCTTACGATATGCACATGCCCAAGACGCATAGATTACTACTATCAATGCCAAGACGTGTACAAGCCGGCCGGTCTTTATTTGTGGGAAAGTGCTTGTATCATTTGTATGGCCGGTATTACCGATAGAAGGTAATGTATTATCTCTGTGTTATAACACTAGCGCTCGCGCGTACCTGCAGGTTGATGTTGAGCTCCGGCGGGTGTGGCGTGTGGTCCGCGCCCGCGCCCGCGCCCGCGCCCGCTCCCGCGCCCGCGCCCGCGCCCGCCTGCGTGTGGTCGCGCACCGAGTCCACGGTGATGTCCGCGGAGGCGGCGGTCACGTCGTGCGGCGCCGTGTCCGACGCCTCCTCCTGTCGCACGCGCGTGCACATCCCATCACTATCATGTACCAACTATACTCGTTGAGTAATGGGATATCAATCGAATTAAGCATAAATAAAACTGCTTGTTTCTATTGAGCTCAAAAGGTTTATTTAAAAATAAAAATCTGAACTAATATTCGGAGTCGTTAAACGGATTTTCATGAAGTTTGTTACCTATATAGTTAACTTAGGTCAAAGAATAGGACATGGGGTAAGAAATTAAGCAAAGCTGTCCGGGGCTTGTACCGGTCAGTGACGTCACGAGCCCTACTCCCTAAACTTTATTGCGCTTTATCTATGTAGGTATATTATCATTAATTTAAAAAAGCAAAATGTACATGTCCATTTTTTTTATTTTGTAACTGCTAGACTAATCAGAATTTGGATCTTTATAAACCGGCAACACGCCTATTCCAAAACGGACGCGGTTGAATTTGCGGGGGGGGGGGGGGAGATTGGTGGTAAAGAGAGCGTGGTGTCTCACTCTATGCTCGCCGTTGGTGAGCGGCGGCTGGTCGGCGGCGGGCGGGGGCCCGCGCAGCGCGGCCGCCCACGGCGACAGCAGCACGTGGCACTGCGCCACCGTCACCTGCCGCCATACGACACAACACACTAATTACACGACACGTCATCTGAGTCTAAGTGGTTTAGAATAACCGCCGAAACACAATTTACTTCATAGAACAATGTTTTATTAATATTTAGTGGTACACGTCCATTACACACGGAGTACAGCAGAGAAAGAGAGCGATGCTACCGCGCGTCGTTGCTAGTGTTGTCCATCGCGCGTGTAGTGTTGCACCACATCGATTCGAAAACCGATCTAACCAGTTCAAACATACCGTTTTTTTAATTTTAAAATACATAACATTTACCTACTTTATTTTAAATCTGTCGTTTATTTATTTTTAATGGAATGTCAGAGAAAAAAATATGTACTTTTTATTATTATAACAATCGTAGAAATATTGATTGGGCGCTATAACACAAAACGCCATATGTCCCCTTAACCAAGTTGACAATCTATATTTTTTATCGCTAAAGAAATAAGGGACTCATCGTCATGTCACGTGATCATGAAAAATCATCCAATCAAAGCGATACCGATTATAAATTGTCAACTTGGCTAAGCGGGCAGGTCCCAAACTACATTGAACTTGCAACACATGGCGTAGTAGTCGGGTTCAAGAACCACTGCACCAACGATACTGTCATTATTAAGTTATTATTTCTTGTAATATTTGAACCATCAGTAACTTTGAGAAGAAAGAGATGAAGGTTTATTGATTAAATATGACATAATATTTCTTCTTCTTCTTCGTCTCGCTCTTGGCAGAGCGGTCGTGGTCACATTGAGGCGTCTATCTCGGTGGCAGGGACGGACACAGCTTTCCTCACGATCCTTCGCCACTTTTCCCTGTTTGCAGACCTTCTGGCGCAGTCTGTGACGGAGATTCCTACAGCGGATTTCACCTGGTCAGTCCAGCGCATAGGTGACCTTCCACGTGATCTGGTTCCTTCGACTTTTCCTTGTACATAATACATACATTGTACATAATATTTATACTAATAATAATAATTTTATGATCACCTTAGTGGCAGAGAGCGTGATCCGCTGCAGTTCAGACGATGAGTGCAGGTAGAGAGCCTCGCCCCGCTTGGAGAAGCAAAGGCTCGATATACCACTGCGGAGATAATTCCAATGTTACAGCAGTTATGTTTATATTCTAATTTGGAAGACACATGCTTTTCCCAATATAATGTTCCTCTATAAGCTTTATCATAGACCAGCTGCTCCCCGCGGTTTCACTCGCGGTAATTTCAGAAGTCCCGCGGGAATTCCGGATTACAGTATAGCCTATGTTACTCAGGGATAATGTATCTTTCTAATGGTGAAATAATTTTTGGAATCGGTAGAGTGGTTTTTGAGTTAAATTGTAACAATAGACATAGAGAAAAGACTGATCTCACAAGATGGATCATTGTCTAGGAAGAGACAAAACTACTGTATCAATAGCCTATATCGGTTTCTTTTGGCAGTGAAAAAGTGCCTTAGACTTCCAATCTTGGGTCAGTCACAATTATTTTTAATAAAGTATTTCTCTTAGAAGCGAAGAGCGATTTTGTTTTATACTATTTAATAAAATGTAGAAACTGAAAAACTTTGAGATTTCTTCATGGTCCTTCGAGCCGGATTTGGATCAGCGACCCATTGCTGCGATAGCATAGACAGTAGTACGAGTGTGGTGTTGATTACTTGATGTCCTCCTTTTTGACGGCGGCGGCGTTGAGCTGGCGGCGCAGCTCGGGGCTGAGCACGAGGCAGTCGCCCAGGTTGGTGAGGCACAGCAGGCACCACTCGCGGTGCCGCTCCGCGCCCGCGCCCGCGCCCGCGCCCGCGCATTCGAACCACGCGAACGCCGTTCGTCGCACCTACACAAACGCACACAAAACATTAGTAACAAACACCCGCGTATCTATCTTCTACCACTTCAGGAGTTGAAGTTTTAAAACTGCTGAAATAAGTTGTTTTCTAATTTAAAAAGATAAACCTATATCAATTAACATATACCAATAAACTTCAAAACTACAATACAAGATTATAGTTAAACTACCACCCTCTTTTCTACCCCCATTGACTGGTCAATTTTGAAAAATTGTTTCATAGCGATGCAAAAAGAAACTACCTTCCAAATTTCACGTTCCTAAATTCAGTAGCTTCGGCTGGGCGTTGACGTGTCAACGAGGAAGCTTGTTTATAGACGTGTAGTGTAGTGTAGTGTTAGTGCGTGCTGTACGTACCCTGGCGCCCTCGTGCGCGGTGAGCTTGTACTTGTGGTGCGGCTTGAGCGCGGGCAGCGTGAACACCTTGAACTGCTCCTCGGAGGCGAGCAGCACGCGGTGCGCGCCCGGCTCCGGCAGCGGGGACACGCCGCGCTCCACCTGCCGGTTCCCCATTCTGTGACTATTTAGGTGTAGGCGACTTATATACAGTCACGTTAGCCAAGTTGACTATCTATAATTTTCATGGCTACAGAAAACTAAGGAAAGTATCGGAAAACTAAGGAAAGTATCGTCATGTCACGTAAAATCGTCCAATCAAAAGTCCAATTTTAATGACTAGATATGTGCTATAAAATTGTCAATTTAGGTAGGAGAACTGAGACTGTAATTGTTTCCATTACAAATTTTGAACTTGACTATATAATCTAGTGTAGAACACACCCATGACATTCCATAAATACTAGCGATTTAACTTCCCACTATTACCTACTATGATATAAATTAAGGACCGACTTGTGTGTACATGCGCAGTACATGTAGGTTTTTTGTAGGACTCGCGCTACAGTTCGAAGTTCAAGCGCTGTCACCTCTATGCTCGTCGCTGCGTCGTGGCGGGGCGTGGGCACGTGGGGCACGAACCGAGCGCAGGGGGGAGGGGGGAGGGGGTGTTAGTACTCAGCGGGCGGTCACCTCGAGCGGGTCGGGCAGCGGGTGCGCGGCGGCGTCCAGCACGGTGACGCCGATGACGGGCGCGCGGTGCTTCAGCTGGATCTCCTTGGCGAGCGAGCACGTGACCGGCTCCTCGCGCCGCTTGCTGCCCGCCGGCACGTGCAGCGTGAACGCGAGCACCTTGCCGTTGTTGGTGCCCGCCCACAGCGTCGGCGTCGACGTCTGACCTGCGGCCGGCCCGAGCGGTAACGATACGATACTTCAATATGTAATAATATAACCACATATTTGGTTGTAGACAATAAATATGGGGTGTAAGGGTAAACGAGGAACGTATTTAAAGTCCTGATAATTCATGCTTACATATAGGTAACTAAAAAAAATCATTGATAAAAAAACCTAAGAAATCACAGACACCTTTACATTTTTTTTTCATTGGGACAGCGTAATAAATTAAATTAAAAATTGTCACTGTATGCTCTCTATGATGGTGGGAATCGTTCCCTTTGCTGCGTCGGTAACTTATGTGCTCAGTTTTCATAAATATTTAGCTTTTCGTCCAAAAATCAATTTGTATTATTTTTAGTTATTTTAAACGACAATCGAACACTGCTATATGTCCTTAAAACCTTTATACTCGTATATTTGGACAGAAGCAATAATACTTGAAAGGCACTACGTGTTTTTACACACAATAAATCAAAACAAAACCAGTAAGAGTAGTGAAAACGTGTGGTCAATATACTGACTGTTGATGAGGAACGTGCGCGCGAAGTAAAGGCAGCGCACCATGGAGGCGTACGCGTCGTCCGTGGAGCGCGCCTCGACCGCGCGCTCCACGGGGCGCAGGTCCGCCTCCGGCTCGCCCGCCGCCGCCGGCTTGTCCAGCGGCTTCTTGGCGGGCTGGTGGCGCAACAACACAACACAACGTTCAAGGCGATATTGCAAGTATTTTGTTCAAGGACCGGAGGAATGGTGACTTTCAGCCTTGGGTGAAAAATCGCTTGTATAAAAATGAATTGCTGTTCGTTTCGAGAATGGCTGGACCGATTTGGCTAATGTTGATCTTGAAATATTTGTGGAAGTTCAGGGAAGCTTTAGAAAATAATTTCATCTACTTTGGAGTTCCTGCGGGAATTCACAAACTCGCGCGGATGAAATCGCGGGGCACAGCTAGTCCTACTAATATTATAAATGTGAAAGTGTTTTATGTTTGGTTGGATGTTTGTTACTCAATCACGCAAAAACGGCTGAACAGATTTGGATGAAATTTGGCAGGGGTACAGAGAAGGACATAGGGTACTTTTTATCCCGGAATTCCCGCGGGAACTCCGAAATTACCGCGGGTGAAACCGCGGGGCATAGCTAGTAATATTATAAAACAAAGTCCCCCGTCACGTCTGTCTGTTTGCGATAAAATCAAAAACTACTGAACGGATTTTTATGCTGTTTTCACCAATAGAGTGATTCAATAGGAAGGTTTATACGTATGTTTCATCATGGAATTCCTGTGGGAACTCCGATAAGTCATCATTATAATAAAATAATCAATACTAATATATTATCTAACGATTTATAAAATTTTAACATACCGATTACTTGTCTATGTATCCCGTTTCTGGATTTTAGATGCTTTCAATGTGTCTCCTTTTTTTGACATTGCCAATGTGAATCTCAACAGAACGTTCCTTTTGGGAGGAATGAGTTGTTATGTAGCATAATAGTCGTATTACCTGTGCAGGCGATGTGGGGCTAGCTTGCGTGGTCTGTCGCCGCTGGGACCTTCCTTTCCTTAGCCGTCTGAAGGACTCCCTCAATGACTTTTTGAACGATTTCCTCCTCGAAATGGGAGTATCTCCTGCTCCCGAATCTGAAAGTGCCCAATGACAACAGATAGGTATGTTAAGTGAAAGATTATGTTACTTATTATACAATTTAGCACCAGTAAGGTGTCAGCACTGAGCTGGTAGTATAAGTATCTCGCGCACACCACGCCCCACTCCCACTGCTGGGCTGCTGGGCGGGTGGGTACTGACCGTGCGGGTTGAGCGTGCACACGTGCAGCACGGCGGTGGCCCCGCGCGCGTCCAGCAGCGCGAGCCCGTGGGCGGTGCCCGCGCACACCACGCCCCACTCCCACTGCTGGGCTGCTGGGCGGGTGGGTACTGACCGTGCGGGTTGAGCGTGCACACGTGCAGCACGGCGGTGGCCCCGCGCGCGTCCAGCAGCGCGAGCCCGTGGGCGGTGCCCGCGCACACCACGCCCCACTCCCACTGCTGGGCTGCTGGGCGGGTGGGTACTGACCGTGCGGGTTGAGCGTGCACACGTGCAGCACGGCGGTGGCCCCGCGCGCGTCCAGCAGCGCGAGCCCGTGGGCGGTGCCCGCGCACACCACGCCCCACTCCCACTGCTGGCCTGCTGGGCGGGTGGGTACTGACCGTGCGGGTTGAGCGTGCACACGTGTAGCACGGCGGTGGCCCCGCGCGCGTCCAGCAGCGCGAGCCCGTGGGCGGTGCCCGCGCACACTACGCCCCACTCCCACTGCTGGGCTGCTGGGCGGGTGGGTACTGACCGTGCGGGTTGAGCGTGCACACGTGCAGCACGGCGGTGGCCCCGCGCGCGTCCAGCAGCGCGAGCCCGTGGGCGGTGCCCGCGCACACCACGCCCCACTCCCACTGCGCCGCCAGTGACGTCACCGCGCCCGGCGGCGACAGCTGCGCCATCGCTGTCACCTGAGGAACATCACATTATAGGACAACTGGTGGTGGAAGCAAAGTCTGGATGCGTTCGGAAATAACGTAATATTTGCGGTTTGCAAATCACATGGCACATCGTACATGTTATTTAAAAACGCACCGCAACGATACTCGTGTGTATATACAGTCGATTTTTTTAAGTGAGCGTGGATGGCCAAATTCGAAACTACAAGGAATAGCGAAATATGATCAAAGCTCTCGGCGCCGAATTTGATAAAAACTGAAATTTTATACTAAGATTTTATTTAAAATAATTTTCCTAGCCGGGAATCGAACACGTTGGTTAAAAAAACACGTGCTTTTACACGTTATTGCGCCATCCCATAGTGTGACTTATAAGGTTCAAATTCTGGAAAGTAATGATGACAAACTAACTAGACTCGATCACGCTACAAATAGCTGCACACTAACCTGGTAGCCTTGTGGGAACGTGTGTGGTCCGGTGCGGAGGGTGAGCTGATCGTGTCCCTTCCACACGAAGCCGTCGCGGTCTGCCATTATGTTGACGGATATCGTCTGTGAAGATAACCAAGTCGTAGGTTAGGACGCCATTACTTATTATATCATCCTTTTATAATTATAGTGCCATTTTTGGTCAACATTTTTTTTTGTTCAACATTTTGTTGCTATTTAAACAATGAAATAAGGGATACACATAATTGAAAAATGTTATATAACTCTCAACAAAGCGTTGCGTATCAGTAACTTAATTTTGTGGGTTAACATGTTATAGTCCGGGAGCCCCCGTACTTGTTTTCTCAGCGACTAATAACAGGCTGAAACTTTGTAAATAGGTCAAGACGCAAAAGCTTTTCCCTTGAGAAAATTCTCGAAACGGGTAGCTAATGAAGTGAGCAGGTGACAAACGTTTCGATTTGGTGGGTTGTCGAAATTGAATGAGTAACAGTAAAATTTATTAGTGAAATGTTAAGATAATTGGAGCTTAAACCCGGAAAAATAATTGTCTTCCAAAATGGTTGGTTTGACTGGAGAGTCCTCCATTCCGAATATGTACAAACTACGAGGTCATTGATTGAGGGGGTCACTAATAACCGGCTGAATTTTTGTATGCAGCTTAGTAAATATTTGTATCAGCTTAGTAAATGAAATGGCCACATAGTCCTACAAATTCAGTGGTGCGTTTTCCCAGTCCTACGTTTCGAACTTTTCGATTCCATGGAACATTTTTAGCTACCCGTTTCGAGATTTCTTTCAGGGGAAAACTAAATCTATTTACGAAGTTTCAGCCTGTTATTAGTCACTGAGAAAACAAGTACAGGGGCTCCCGGACCATTATTACATATCGGCGCCCAAATAAAGACTGAAAAAATAAAATTTGTAAAGGAAGGAAGATACGTATATTAAACAAGGGACATACTGCCACCTCATTAGAGTTTCTAAATGCACCACAGTACCAACTGATGAGGTTCTATAAAGAGTTTCTTACCTTAATTTCAGTGGTAACTGGTGTCGTTTTCAAGCTGGCGATCACTATGTGCCCCGCAGCGCCGCCGACCGTCAACATGCCAGATAGAGGGCACAGAAGTACCTGGAATAGAACGATACATACTTTTTAATACAGTTGCTCAAAAAGTGGCGTATTCCAGGGACGTTTAGCGTTCGGGATGTGGGCTATTACATACTCGAGCTTTTTGTTTACCTTTCCCGAACTCGTGCGTTCTCTTTGCCAACTGTCAAAAATGGCGACACGACTTTGACACTCTTTTTGCATTGCGAGACGTAGGTTTCGCATTACTAATACGACTAGCGCCATCTCTTGATCACAGTTGGAACTTAGTTGAGTTTGTTGTGTTTTTGATATTTTATTAAATTGCTTAATTTTTTCGTAACTGTATTAAAAATAGTTGTTCAGTACACGTGCGGAACCGTCATTGCAACTAGTTCCGACTGTCAACCCTCACCTTCGGCTGCGCCTCGGCTCGGGTAGACATTTGTCGGAACTCTTTGCAATGACAGGCTTTCCGCACTTATAATGAAATATACTATTACATATCCTTAGCGTGCGCCCAACGAAACGAGCTTTATTCTCTCAAACGTGCTCGGATATTCGAATTTAGAGAGCCTTCTTCAAATGAAATCGAACTTTTGCCTAATAGGTTTTGAAAACACATCGACAATACTATGATATTAACACAGAATACAGTTTGGAAAGGCCGCGACATTTTTGTTCGTTCGTGCTGCATAAAAGCAACAGCACACCCTGATTGAGAAGTTATTGTTGTTATATTATACAAAATAAAAACTCAACTTTATACTTTTAAGTTCAATGTAGCTAGTACGAGTATATTAAGTGAGCATCTTACCCGTTTGACGGCGAGCCGCGGGTCGTCACTGTAGGGGTCGAAGGTGCCGACCCGTTTGAACGGCGGCCACTCCTCCTCGTCGCTCTGGCTGTGGGTGTTGTCGCCCAACTCCTCGCCGCTGCAAATGCAAAGGCATACCTAATATTGACTACAAACGACGATTTCAGTCAAGCGATATTTTCGAAATTCCCTGGGGTTATATTTTAGACTAGCTGTCTCGCACCGTTTCGCTCGCGCTATTTCGAAGTTCCCGGGGAATTGTTCCATACAAACTTTGCAACTACTTTGAGGTTGAAATTTCAAAAATCGTTTCTTATCGGATGCTTGTGTCATACAAACCCTCCAAGTTTTAGGTCTCTACGTTCAGCGGTTTAGGCTGTGCGTTGATCTTTCAGTCAGTCATTAAAATTGAATTTCTATGTAAAGTTACGATAAGACTGAAGATGACTGAGATGGTAGTAAGACCCAGACTTTCGCGTGACATGAGCGTAGACAAACAAAACTAAATGAAACTCTTTCTGAATACAGGTTTTAGGGTCTTATACATATTTTTATTTTGTTGCTAGTCTTCTAAAATAAATACAAGTAAATAAAATGCCAGTGGTTGCGAATATGCTGTGGAATGATATATCGCGTACGTTGCAAATAGCACTAACATTCACTGAGATTTTTGAGAGCGAAATCTAACAACTAGAGGACCATTTCTGCTCAAGTGACAGGGTCGTCCCGCACATATCGATACGAGCATTCTCGCATCAAGCCGGTCGGTCGTCGCATCAAGGGTATATGACGGAAGACCCTTACTCTTTATCCATGCAGGTGAGGTGCGTTTTAGTGTTTTTCATGAGCAGAGTTGGCTCTCAGTAATCACATAAACAGTAAGCTCGACGTGGATGAAACACAAATCTAAGTATGTCTATATCGTTATAAACATGCAAATTATGTTTTTTTTTACCTCGTCGTCGATCTTTTCAGTCCACTTCATATTGCGGTAAGCGATAAGCATGGAACATTGAGCGTATATTAATCATAATCATATTATGCTTAGGCTTAAGCGACAAGCCGGGCTAAGATGCGCAAGACGACAAAATTTTATCGAGCCATTTTATCGATTCTCGTCGACAAAGCCATACAATATGTCGACGAGAATCGATAAAATGGCTCGATAAAATTTTGTCGTCTTGCGCATCTTAGCCCCCAAGGAAGGTTTAACGCGTCGTCGTTGACAAACCAAAATCGGCTATTTGCACTTTTTGAGATTTTTCGTTGCTGAAAAGTAAATTAATACGAATATTCACTCACCATAACTATTATTAACAGATAACTTTATTCTAATTACTTAGAGATTTGCTCCTATAAATTTTTCAGTACATAATATATTTTTAAACAGTAAGTATTGGTTTAACAACGACGATAGCGGGTGGAGAGGTAGTGACAAAGTAGTACGAAATAGGTAAACTCTGTAACAACTCAAACTGGTCAATTATGGAGATTCCAAATAAGGTAGAATTTTCAACCTTCAATATATTTAATGCGTATTATGTGTGTAAATTAAAGCATAACCATATTGAAGGCATAAGGCAATCGTATAAGGCCCTGCCAAGAGCTTACGAACGAGCACCCTACTAAGTCACTATGAATTTCCTAATAGTGTAGTGTACGAAATTCACAATTTTTCTTGAGAACACTGATAGCTATGTAGACTGTTGCTGCTGTGTGTTGGACAGTATCAGCTTGAATTCCAAGCTCAAACTCCGTCGCTCGCGCTACTCCACACGCACACACACTGCACCGGGAGCACAACGCACGGGTACCAGGAGCACAACGCACCTGAACAGGTGCGCGGTGGTGTACTTGTAGAGCGGCGTCATGGCGACGCCGGTCACGTCCCAGAAGCGCACGGAGCCGTCCTCGTGGCCGGTGAGCAGCAGCTGGTGCTCGCTGAGCTCGGGCGTCTCCACGCACCCGCCGGATATCGGCCACGGGCCCTCCGCGTACACGCTCTCTATTTGTTGCTGCCCTACGTGCCCACAGAGAAAATAATATATTTACTAGAGAGGCCATGGGAGGCGGGGCGGGCGCGCCACGGTTGCAGAAGTTGGAGCAAATAGTTTAGTATACGCAAATTATCCGGCGACACTAGTTTTCATACTAAACCGAGTTGATGTCCCTTTGTGTAGTGTCAAATAAAGTTTATCAATTCAATTAAATTCAATATGTCTTCTGTGTGCGTACCCACACTATATGCCTTATAATGTCGA
The DNA here is from genome assembly GCA_907165275.2 of Zygaena filipendulae. Lineage (NCBI taxonomy): Eukaryota > Metazoa > Arthropoda > Insecta > Lepidoptera > Zygaenidae > Zygaena > Zygaena filipendulae. Next base: position 9,988,140 of record OU015659.1, read on the forward strand.
GACGACCGTTGGCCGTCTTGTATCAGAAGTTATAGCGATTGTAGTGGTTACATTGGTTCAGTGTGTGCAGTAGGTACAGGTGTAATGGATGGAGCTAGTACAGTGGGTACAGGTGTAGTGGGTATAGTATGTACAGTCCTGTATGTGCAGATGGTGCAGGTGAAGTGAATGCTGCAAGGGCAGTAGAGTTAATAGATTCATTGCGGAGCAGGTACACTGGGTGCAGTGGATGCAGACGTAGTGAATGCTGTAAGAGCAGTAGGTGTAATGGATTCGGTGGATGGAGTAAGTACAGTGGGTGCAGTACGTGCACTAGAAAAAATACGTGCGGGCGTAGTGAATGCAATAGGTGCAACTCGCGCAGTGGATGCAGCGAGTGCATTAAGTGCAGCGGGTGCATTAAGTGCAGCGGGTGCATTAAGTGCAGCGGGTGCATTAAGTGCAGCGGCTGCATTAAGTGCAGCGGGTGCATTAAGTGCAGCGGGTGCATTAAGTGCAGCGGGTGCATTAAGTGCAGCGGGTGCATTAAGTGCAGCGAGTGCACTACGTGCAGCGGGTGCATTGCGTGCAGCGGGTGCACTACGTGCAGCAGGCTCGCGATCAGCACTCACCGGCGGCGACGATGTTCTCGTAGACGTTGTCGGCGACGTTGTCGACGAGCTGCGCGGTGGTGACGGCGGACGCGTGCACCGACACCAGGTACGGCAAGCGCAGCGGTCGCCACTCGGCCTCGCACAGGTCCAACACCACCAGCTCCTCCTCCACTAGCACCACCTGTTACAAACTCTTTGCTTTTACTGGCCGTTTATTTTTTCCTCATTGATTTTGAGTTTCTCAATTAACTCGTTCAGTCACACTTGTGCAAACAATATGACATAATTATTATAACATATTTTTTATATGTTCGAGTTTCTTGGGGTTTTCTATATTGTAAAAATATAGAAAAAAAAAAATAACATTTAAGGCTTTCATCGTCAGTCACGTTAACCACCATGTCAGTTGAAACAAACAGTACTATATAAAATTACCTGTATTTAAATTTTAATTATGCGTTGCAATTGGCTTATTTAAACGCGAAATTAAAATAACGGAATTAGTTTAGTAGTTTTTAATTTTATCCATTACAAACACACATACAGCAAAATTAATCTTTATAATATTAGTATAGAAGTATGTTAATAAACATCAATCACATCAAATCATACAAGGTTTAAAATGAAGTTGTTCCAAGAAATACATCCATACAAATTACTTGCTATATCTGTATGTGTAGAAAAAACAGTAGGTAGCTAATATTATAGACATAGTTACCAGAGCGGCGGCGACTTGGTTGACGGTCTGCACTTGTATCTGTGCGGGCGTGTCCGGCCGCTCGTCCTGCAGCGGCGCGCCGTCCGCCGGCACCGGCGTCGTCGTGAAGAAGTCGATCACCTGCAACAATTACGACGTACAATGACCGTTTCGTTTTCAATTTGTATCACACCACCATACTCTATCCACCTAGACAAGTTGATATAGCGCTCTCTCTGTCACGCAATCTCATACAAATGACAAAGACAAAAGGTCAGTGGGCGTAAACCATTCTGGATGCCATGAATCCAGTATGGGTACCACAAACAGACTAAATGCATTTATCGCTGACCAAACAGAAACGAATCTGTTTTCCCTATTAACTTGTCTCCGTAGCTAGAGTATAGCTGTCCCTTCCAGTTTCACTTTTTTCACCTAAGAGTTTGATCACGTTAAACTCTGAAATGTGTTTCTTTATTTGAAACTAGCTGTGCCCCGCGGTTTCACAGAAGGTAATTTCGGAGCTCCCGCGGGAATTCCAGGTTAAACTATACCTATAAACCTTCCTCTAGAATCACTCTATCTATTAGTGAAAACCGCATGAAAATTCGTTCAGTAGTTTTTGAGTTTATTGCAAACAGACAGACAGACGCGCCGGAGGGCTGTTTTACAATACTTAGGAAGAGCCCAGATTACTTCCATTACTTTAAAACTGACAGTACTTCTATAGAAATTTGCAATCCCTTGGAAATTTATTTCCGAAAATCCTTATTTAGAAGTTGACTATATTACAAATTCATGTAAATTTCATGTTACTCGTTTCAGTAGTATCGGTCGGGATTAATTGAATCAGTGCTTCTTTGTATGATAAATAGACAGCTGCAAAATTAATAAATAAACACACCCGACTCGTGAAGTCGAAAGCCACATGTTTCTCCCCCTGCTGCACGGTCACTGTGTACTTATCGGAGTACGACGCCCGCGGCATGCCGCCTGGAAAGGAAATCATGTGAGTTACACTTCTTTTATGTTCTTTTAATTCTTTTATGTTCTTTACTAAGGAAACTTAATCCTAGAAATACTATCTAGCCTAAAAGTCAGCTCAAATAGAGACGTGTGTGTTGGTTGTGTCGATCAATTCGACTAACCCTAACGACTAACCCTTGCTAACCCTAATGAATGATTTGAATTTAATCTATTTTCTAGTTTATACTTTATTTCATGGTGTAAAAGTAATCAATCTCAAACGGCAAACATCCTTTCAATTAACGTTATTCACCGATTCTGGTAACAGTTAATATAGGCGCTTTGGTTTGTTTTTAGTTCTAGAACACAAATTTAATGCCTATGTTAAAGTTCCATAAAATCAGCCAGATTACTTATAATAACTAGCTGTTACCCGCTGTGTCACCCGCAATAATTTTGGGGTTCCAGCGGGAATTCTCACGAAAAGTACCCTATGTCTTTCTCTGTACCCCTGACAAAGTTTATACAAAATTTCATGATGATCGGTTGAGCCGATAACCAACAAATGCACTAACCAGCGAATATGGTCATCTCGTCGCCATGGACGCTGGTCCTGGTGAGTATCTTGGTGATGGCCTTGCACGGGTAGGGCCCGTACGGCGTGATGGGCTCCTTCAGCGGGCGGTCGCTGGCCGCGCCCGCCACCTCCCACGTCACGTACGAGCCGTCGTTGTGCGACGACGTGAAGTGCTCGCCTGACAACAACAATATTTTTTACCATCACAATGAGGTATTTCAATTTTTTTTTTCGTTTTTAGTCCGTAGTAAAAATATTAGACACGTACATACGTATTTTTTTCTTTTTTACGTAAGCAAAAAATAACAGAGATGAGTCGAAAAAGCACAAACTAACCTATCAGCCAGCTCTAGACGCACTGCACACCGCATCGCACATTAAAATACACCTTTTTAAACAAGGGACATGCTTACATATAAATGTAACTACAAATTTTTTTTTTTTAAAACCGATAAATCACAGAAAAAAATAGATAAAAAAATGGGTTTACGCAATACAAAGAAAAGGGGCGTCGAATGATACATGGGTAAGATCCGTCAGCGCATCAGCTACGCGCTCAATTCTCGTGTAGATTTTTTTTTACATCAATAAATTTTTTTTGAAACGAGAGTCGAATACTGAACTCGCATTTACAATATTAGTTAGGATTGGTTTCTGTGACGTTATTTCGGAGGGGGGAAAGCTAAAGCTCACCATCATCGTTCCAGCACAAGCTCTCGACCTGCTGATTGGAGACGAAGGTGTGCGTGGGCGTGGCGGTGGCGCGCTCCCACAGCACGATCAGCCCCCGGTTGTAGCCGACGAGCAGCCGCGACGGCACCTTCGGGTGCTCGCAGATCGCCTCCACCGCGCCCGGGTTCACTTTGAAGTCTTCCGGACAGCTGAAATGGTGACCGAAACTCGTAAGGGTTTATGTGATGTGGGAAATGCTAACGCAGTGGAAAAGTATAAATTATAAGCGGTAGAAGCTAATGGGGATGTGGACTACTTTTGAAAATCAAAACTCTAATTAGTCCGTCAGTTAGAAAATAAAAAAATAAAGACACGTATTTTTTGCTTTTTCAAATAAATTAAAATATACAGAGATAAAACACATTAAAGTTTAGGGTGAGGGGGTCGTGATGTCACTAACCGCTAGAATCGCCATACAAACTGTCAGAATAGTGACGTCACGCGAAATTTCAACTCAATATATCGCCGTTATTTTTTGATTACGTAAAAAAAGAAAAATACGTGTCCAATATTTTTTAATAATCTACAGGACGGACTAAAAATAAAAATTAGTCCACATGCCCATTAGCTAGTTGCGGTTTCGCCCGCGTCCGCGAGAATTTTGGGACTGAAAGTACCCCATGTCCTTTTCTATATCCGTGACTAAAGTTACAAGTTAAAAGTAAGACTGACTTTTTGCCAGATCTTGACGTGCGTATGGGAGCACCCTGGAGGTAAACTTCTAATTTATGCTGCCTCTGAAATCCGTACGGCACTAAACCTAATCGTATGTCTGCAAAAAGTTAAAATGTTCAAGGTCAGTTAAGAACTCACTTTTGCATAACGACATCCTGATATATAACGTCCTCGCTGACCGTGAACGCGTTGAGATCCAGCATGTATATATTCCCGCCCTCGGTGCCCAACAGCAAGTTCTTGCCGGACGCCTCGACGCATAGTGTCGATATTTTTTTGTTTTTTCCCTCGAAAGTGTGCGCCTTCAGCTCCACTAGCGACTTCTCATTGATCTCCCACAAGTGGAGACTGTTGTCGTCGCATAGCGATATTAGTCTGCCCGTGCCTGAAATATCACGAAACATAATATTGATACATAATATCGGTTTCACCCGCGGTAATTCCAGGATAAACTATACGTGTAAACCTTCCTGCAATCACAAAAACCGCATGAAAATCCGTTCAGTACTTTTTGAGTGTATCGCGAACGGCCAGACAGACGCGGCAGGGGACTTTGTTTTATAATATCAGCTGTTCCTTCATTTTAAGATTTTCCAGGATGATATTGATATTCTAGGAACTAAGGTAGAAATCTTTCCATTCAAATACCAACTTTTTATTTGAAATTTTGCAGACGTATTAAAAACTGATAACCGACGATTTCATGACTCTGACCTGGAGTTCTCAACAGGATCATAAGCTATGATTTCACAGATTATAAAAAAGCAGTTCAATCGTTGTATATAAGTAATACAAAACGCTAAGAATTTTACTTATATATTACATACATTTTATCTTAATCTAACATATATAAATCACGTGTCACGTTGTTTGTCCGCGATGGACTCCGAAACTACTGAACGGATTTTGATAAAATTTTGTAACCATTTATAATATGGTACAACTCCAAAGATAGGATAGTTTTTATCCCAGAATTCCCGCGGGAACTCCGGAATTAATGCGGGAACTGCTTATCACCGTAAACTACTGAAATTACCGCGGATGAAATCGCGGGGGACAGCTATTACTTATATATTTAAAACAATTGAAAGATAAAAAATGATAATGGATACAGGCACCTATCACTTGCTTCATCTGCCTGCCAGAATTGTAAATAAATAAATATATACAATATAAACAAATTATAATTTTACCGGGAATAAAATATATCTGTTTGACCGGCGCGTCCGGGTTTGTGTGTTGTCCATACAGCTCGACGCCGGGCCGGCCGTATACTTTGAGCGCCCCCGACGCGGTGCCCAGGGCGGCCAGTCTGAGGAGCGGGTCCCACGCGAGCGCGGACGCTCTGTGAGGGAAGCCGTGCTGGACTGTCTGCGGAGATACCACAGATCAAATGGTTAAAATCAGAGAACAGATAGAAAGGACGTGGACTCGGTAGGTATGTACAAAAAACAGATGAAAACCAGCGTCGCCGGTGGATTTTCGCACACAAAGTCAACTATACGTAAATATTGTCTTTGGTAAATGCGTTCGTTGCCATTTGGTTGGTCAGTAACGTTTGAAATGTTTTTTTTTTCTGAACAGCCATCAAGTACTCGCAACGTGTAAGTTCCCGAATTGTTTATCAACTTTTAGGAAGTTCAAACAAATCATAATAAGCTGGTCTGCGTACGTGTTTATTTCTCTGTGGTTAAAATTTCAAAAAGTTAATGGGACTTGCACTAGCTCTTAAACTTACCGGCACAATATTATTAACGACGTAGCAGTAAATATTTGCTGAAGCCAAACAAAATGTTTAAAATTCCACTTCATGCTACAACGGAAAATCTACTATGGAGTTTTCCTAGGAATTTTTATCAAGCACGATACAGAAAAAATCACTATGTTACGTACAAGAATAATCGCAAGTTTTCAAATCAAATTGATTCATTTGGTTAAAACTTAACCGACAAAAAGTGACACCCGTTCTTTTAGATTGACTGAATATAATATATCTTAATAGATTCAACAATGGAACTCGTAAAATCTGATCAACAATAAGATTGTCTCTACGCGTGTAAAAACCAATTTCATAATAGATGTGAATATGCGAATAAGTCGGTTATAAAGTAGGCTTATTGTTGCCAATTTGACACCTCGCCTCTCACAATAGAGGTATCTACCTACTAGGAGTCACGGAATCGACGGCTAGTACGTGATGCCGTGTTCCTGTCTGACTCATCGGAGGCAAGTTGGACGTTGCCAAGCGAAGATAGAAGGCGGTGAGTGGGGGCTCTATTCCACATCCATTTCGCATAAACTTAAGTCTGACTTCGACCACACACAGAAACGGTCCCAATAGATCAAAGAGTTCCATAAGAAATGCATATTAAAAAATGGGTCACGTAGCATATTATTAAGGGTACGCGAGCGAAGCCGCGGGCAAAAGCTAGTCGATTAATAATGCACGGACTGTATGAAAATATTAACCTAATGATTCAAGACAATAATGTTAAAAAGGTTCAAGCGAACGTGGGAACTTTTCACACAATATGCAACGCAAACGGTCTTTTGTGGGAGAAAAACAAATGTGACGCGATGTTACGACGACAATGGCGCGGGGATGGTTTCGGAGAAACACTCGCGGTGCGGTGGCGCCGTTATGCAAGTTGTCGGTGTTGGTGGTACTATACGGTGATGAATTCAATATTTAGAGCTTGCATTGTGATCTAGACACGCGGCAGCGTGTCAAGCCAACTTCAAGCTATACATTATTACATAATTATACATATGTATACTTAGTGCCACACAATATGCACACTGCACAGCAATGCAAACTATACAATAATAAGAATCTTGGCACACTAAAACAATTAGAATTTATTGTTCGGCGTCAACGCATCTAGCTATTTAGTGTACAGTATAAGCTTCGCATGCTAGGGTAAAAGCCGCAATTGCGGTGATAAATAATTACGTCTTGTGCCAAGATCCTAACGCCACAGTACTTGCCAGGACCGTTTATCGGGTAGGTACAAAATCTAGCGACAAAATCACCTTTTCAACATTAAGTTCGATAACATTTAATATCAACTATTTGTATTTATTTATGTATTTTTGAAATTATTCTTTAGCCAGCTCTGCAAATAAAACATGTAGGTTGAAATGTTTTTCCCAAAATTTCTTATAAACTAATATGTATAATATTATATCAACAGTACCTACCCCAAGAGATCTAACTAAGATCTTAATAATCCGTGAAGGTTCATAGTTTTTTTCATTGCAAACCGATAAAATTAACACACAATCACGTTGTAACGGTGCAGATGAGGTGTAATTACTATTTTTGTCAGCACACAAACGCATTGCACAGCCGACACGTTATAAGGTACAGCTAAAGTTATTCAGGTCGCCATGAAAGCAAACGGTAACCACGTTCATAAGAATACACAATAGAAGCGCAACTACCTAAGTAAGTAGGTACCTACAAAGATACAATAGCAAAAATATAGTCCCTTGACAGATCGTAAAAACTACGGTAATATTTATTTAATACTTCATATATCTATACTAATATTATAAAGAGGCAAAAGTTTGTGATATTGCAGGGGATAGGTAATCTTTGGATCTACTGAAACGATTTTGTAAATTCCCATAACAATAGAAAGTCACGTTATTTGTGTGATAGGCTATCTATTCATATTGAAGCCCGGAATTCTCGCGGTAACTCTGAAGCTCGAAATTACCGCTGGTCAAACCGCGCGGACCAGCTTGTACAAACCTTACTATTATAACTGCGAAAGTGAGTTTGTTTGTTTGTTACGCTTTCACGCCTTAGCGGATCAACCGATCATCATGTGCATACGAATTGCGTAGAGAATAGAACATTTTTGGATTGGCAAAAACTAAGAGACTTTTCTCTATAGGATTTTTCTAAATGTGGTGTTTGTATTGTCTATTTTTATTAGTTAAAAACACCTTAAATGCACTACATGCTTTATTAAAAAATCACGGTTTGGAGTACATGAGCTTTTGTGACAATGCGTACCTAATTCTAGTTTCAGAGAAGAGAATAAAAACAAAATATTAATCAACTTGCATGGCTTGAGAGCAAACCCTAACGCAACGGCTAAACCAATTTCAACTTTTTTAAAAGCTAACTCGCAGTCAAGCAATTTCTAACGGAAGGAATAATATAGATCTTTTTCTTTTTTCTTAAAATACACAATTCATACAAAAACTAGTTATTAAATGTTAGCGTTTTGATTTGCCAACAACATCAACGCGTCTACCATCCAAATTTTAAGGTCATGCGCGCCGATGTACTGTCCATTTGGTACATTTTGAACTGCATAGTGACACTGTACTACGCACATGTACAACAACTCGAGATGCATTGTGAGAGCGGGATGGACTGTCTACATTCATATTATAGTGTGGCATCATCTTTCTCTGTTCGAAAATCGTCCCGGTCTGGCTGTAACTGGTCACAAGTATGATACATTCCCCGTTCATGAACCGGTTTTCTAGCTCCGTTATAGGCATTAGTTGGTCTTTCGCGCGTTAAAACGTCTGACGGCAAAATGTTTTTGACATATTTTATAAAACACTGTCTGACTGCAGTTCTGCTCATTGCGAAATTCGCTCGGAAAATCTTTATATAATATATCGGGATGAAAAACCGATCAGATTCAAATATACTTTACTGACCAAAAGAAACACACTAAACATTAGACAAATAAAAAGAAAGGACAGAGCAAAAGGCGGCCTCATTGCTGGAGGCTCTTTTCAAGGAAACCTTAAGATGATGATTTATAACAATTATAACAATACTAAATAGCTGTTCCCTGCAATTCCACGGGGTGAAAAGTAGGTACATCTTCTATGTAACTCATCAGGGAAAGTCTTCTTGTCAAGGAAATATCTTTTAATTTATTAGTTCCAGAAGCAACAGAAAAAGCATTCCTCTATATAATAATAGCATGAGAATATGATAAGTACCTATAGAAATATAAAAGGATGCACCATCTACGTGATATTTGAGTGAATAACGATGTCGTTATAATCTTGTGATGCAGGTCAACAAGGAATGTCGTTTGGTTATCTAATTGTAAGTGAGGACAGCGATAATTGTAATAAAATCGTTTTATTCATTATACTCTAATAAACCAACGATCTTCTTTTAAAACAACTGGATGTCTTTTTGGGTATACGTGTGTGTGTGGGTGTGCCCTAAATAGTGGCAGGTCAATGCGTCACGTAAGTAGGTACGTATATATATTTAGGCACTATAAATTCACATCGTAATTTATTCAATGCTATATTACTGTAACGCAGCTTGAATTAGTCTTTTATTTAATTACAAAATCCCTACTAGCAGTTCCGCGTGGATGCTCCCGCGTTAATTTCGGAGTTCTCGCGGGAATACCGAGATAAAAATACTCTATGTCCTTTTCTGTATCCCCGACATCGTGCATGCAAAATTTTACTATAATCACTTAGGTAATTAAGGTGTGCAAGTGGGAAAATTTTGAATTGCTCTAGTTGATTTTGTCCTTACATATTATAAGACAAAGTCCTCCGCCGCATCTGTCTATCTTGTCTGTCGCGATAAACTTAACAACTACTGAACCGATTTTCATGCGGTTTTCACCAATACATAGTGATTCAAGGGGCAGGTTTGTGCGTATAGTTTATCCTGGAATTCTCGCGAGAACTCCGAATTTACCGCGGGTGAAACCGCGGGGGACAGCTAGTTTTTTTGTTAAAAAGATCTTTAAAATAATATTTGCATAGTAATCTTCAGATCAACCATAACTCTAAATGCAAAAAAGCGTGTGGGGTACTTGATATCATAAGTAACGTAATATGTTTTGAAGCCCACCTGCGACGAACGAATCGAATTTATAATTTAAGGTCAATTTAGTTCGAAGCAGGAACTGCATTTGTAACCACCTACATGTCGTGCAATAAGCGTGCTCATGATGTCACCGCACAACAATAACAACCGCAGCTTTCGTTGCCAAGTGACGTCATCGGCGAGGTTTAAATGTCGCCGTAAACATAAATTCAAACTTTTAAATTCGTTTAGTAAGAACGAGGTGAGATGTTTGACGAAAAAAAAAACACAGAAAAGTGATAAAAATCATTATGATGGTTTTTATAAACCACCTATGATTTAATGTAGGTACTATTTTAATCGAATTGGGCATAAAATCAAGTTGTAGAAAAATAACAAATTTACATGTATGAATTCGCGCACAAACTATTTCCATAATGTATTTTTTTTTCTATTTATTTATTAGGTTCTCTATTATAGATTAGGTAGGTGTCGTGTTTAGGCATTGATATAGGTTTTTTAATATATCAATGTGTATAGGTAAGAAAAACTTCCTATTTTAGGTCTGTTAAAAATATTTAAATAGAATAGAATTATAACCCTCTTCGCAATTGAATAAATACTACCTAAGTACTAATACCTACGTATGTACTTCTTGTACAATATATTACATAAACATTACTGCACCAGTCGGCTGTTAAAAAGGCTTCCACGTCTCTAGCAGGGACTCTACTACCTACACCGAAGCCCTACCACTGTGATATCCTACAAACATTTTAATCCACGTTTATAGACTTTGTAATCATGTTGCTGACGTTTGCAACTATAGAACATCAAGTTCGTTTTACGTCGTTAATCGTTGTTATTTACTGAGCGCTAACGGCCGCATAGTCGTTCTAATGATTACCTACTTAATTTTAAGTAAATATTTTAAAAACAAAACTGCCGCACTCAGAGACGGCGTTTTACTTACCTAATATTACTTGACATTTAACTAATCAAGTTAAATTTAGTTAGATGCCAATAGGCTAGTTTCCTAAATTTTCTTTTTTAGTCCGTTTTGTAGATTATTAAAAAATATTGGACACGTATTTTTTTATTTTTTATGTAACCAAAAAATAACGGAGATATATCAAGTCGAAATTTCACATGACGTCACGCCTCGCTACAGTTTGTTCGCACGTTATAGCGAGCTGTGACATCACGAGTCCCCCACCCTAAACTTTAATGCGCTTTATCTATGCATATTTCCATTATTTTAAAAAAGCAAAAAATACGTGTCTTTTATTTTTTTATTATCTAACTGACGGACTAAATAGAATTTTGATTTTTTTACCCAGGAAACTAGCCTATTAACATCAATTTAATGAACGTCTGTGAGTGCAGCAGTTTTGTTTTTAAAATCTTTACATAAAATTAAGTAATCATTAAAACGACTGCGGCCGTAAGATTTTCCCTATAGGTCTTATGATCGATGCCACATATATGCACTCGGACGCCGCTCATCGCACGCGCATGCGTCGTTTTGTGTGTGTCAAAACTCAAAAGCCAGCAGGAAACTTCCTGCGTAACTTCCTGCCCGCAGACGCCTATTACGAATTCTAAACTTTTAACAGCATGTTAGTTGAAATTTATTATTAATGCGTAAAAAGGACAGCACTATACGATTGCCGTATCACGTGTCTTACTTTCTCTCTCGGTGGATCTATATAGCTTTTAGAGTCCGTGTCAGTGTTAATATTGTTGTAACACCGACACGGGACGATTGGTAAGTTGGTTGGCTATTGACATACGTGTAATGTGTGGGAATCAGCGTTTGGAACGTGTTGAAACTAACAACTTGCATGCGAATCATAACATTATGTACGGTCTATACTGTAAAGTGTAAAAGGATATACAGAACAGATATAATAAATGTAATAGTTGGATATTATCAGAGTCACCTGGTCCCAAAGCAGAGCTTGTACTATTATGGGTACCAGACAACTGATATAATACTTATATGTATACCTACTTTTCTCTAAATACATACTTAAATATATCTAATATATCTATCTAGACGCAGAGTAAACCCACGACACCACCAGGCGCAGAAGTTACCGTTACCTTACCACAACAACATAACGGTGCTGTCAGCGTGCGATTAAAAACTAGCCTGCCTTCGTGATTTTATCCGCGTGTCATTATCTTCTCAATTAGGGGGTTCAATTTCCAAAAACCCTCTTAAATTTTTAAATAAGAGCCCAAATAACGATTTAAGGTCCATTTATATCTACAGACATTGAGCGTGCCAGACACGTTCCGTTGCAGACAAAATAATATTCTCCTATACAGTGCGTATTAACGTAGACGCGAACGCGGACAGACACGGGCCAGTATTCGCGGAAAGAATATTTTATCTCGCGATTAATTTCTGTCTATGGCCAAATGTCGAGCAGTGTCAATAGAGCATCGGAACCGTGCGTCTTTTGTAAATAAACGTGTATGTAATATGTTGGCTTTTCCCCACATTTTTGTCTTAGCACTTAGCACGTGTCTGGCACGCTTAATGTCTGTATATAGGTAGATATAAATGGTCCTTTACACGTATGATTCTTCCAACTTCCAAACTGATGGTGCTCCCATCCTTCACCCCATTTGAGATTAAATTCCCAAAAAATAATTTTAGTAATAACTTGCATTATAAAGGAAGGCGTGTGACAATGTTTATAGCTTCAGCGGTTTCGGCTGGGCGTTGATGGGTTATGTTGATGGGTGGTTACGTTAGGAAGCTTCTTTATACCATAGATTTTTGGAAACCAACAGATAGATAATAATGAATTGGATCAGATCAGATTTCAAATTTATCAATTAAATCATTCAGTATCTAGCCTTAATTGGCACCAGTTGAACACTCACATGCACCATTTACGGTGCGACGCTCAATCACAGCTGTGTTGTTGTTTTGTTATGTGCTGGTTGTGTTATGCTAAGTGTTCGCGCCTGCGCCGGCGCCTGTAGTTAGCCATTCATACAAATACGGATCAAATAGGTACAATAAACATTTGCTGATACCGATATCGTTTCAGGAAGTGATCCTTTGCAAATTGGTTGACAGAACTGAGATGGAGTTTCCATGAAGAAGAATCGATTTGTATAAAGATTTTTTTTTTCATTCAGTCCTCACGTCAAAAAGAAAATTTTAGCAGGCACCGGAAGTGACGCGTATAATTTCAACGGACGGAACTGACTCGCATGAAGTTGATAACGAGCCCAGTCACTAACTATTCACGTTGTATAGAAATTGTATCACGTTAGCATCAACACCAGAGTTAAACTAATGAGAATATGCTTCCAAACCTTCACAAAAAAGGTGCAGACATTTACTAACATTCATTTACGGGATATACGTAAAATAATGTAGTACAACTTCGAAGGATATTATGGTATAACAGAGTAGAACAGGAGGCAGCATTATAGGGAAGCAAAACTAATATGATAAACAAACAAAACTGGAGCAGCTAAAATGTTTTGTAGGTACTAGGTAAACTTTGTTACGGATGAATGTACGACTTTGTTACATACATATTGCACATTCCATTGGCGTACCTAGGGTTAATTTTCAGGGGGGGGCCTGGCCCCTGACATTTTATGGTCGATGCGAAATTCTGTAGGTGGTACTAACGACACAAGCTTCGTTAAAAAATAAATAATAATACTCGGGGGGTCGCGGGTGCAAAATTTTAAATATTAAGTCTATTTTGAAGAGCCTTCTGAAGTTAGGTATCAGTATTATAGAATTTCGAATCAGTAGCCCAACATCCGGCTTCCCCCCTATATACGCCTGTGGCATATTCATATACACATTATGCCACACCATTTAGATTTTAGACTACGAGTATAGTATACTAACAGTACAGTCAGCATCAGATAAATGCAATCACTTCCAACAGTCGTTGAATCTTAGTGCAATGTTAATAAAGTCCAACGACTGAGAAAAGTTTACATATAATATTTTTGACGATAACTATACCCAACATACGCACCGTCGGCATTACGTGTGGGCCGCCACTGAATCACAGCTCTAATCAAATGCTAATCAGATGCTAGCCATTAGTCATAATGACAATGAACCTCACTCAATGAACGTAACTACGTTACTTTGCATTTTGCAGTTTGGCAGCCATATTCAAGCTTTTCTTTTTTTGGGGTCAAATACAGCAAGCTTCGAAAATTTGGTCAGACGTCGAACTTTATTACAATAACATTCAACGACTTTTAAGATAGATTACATAAGTATTCTGATGCTGATTGTACACAAAGCAGCTGTTTCAAGCAGGTCGCAATATTAAAACAAAAACGTTACCTATTAGAGACAATTACATATACCTATTAAATACTAATATTACAAGAATTGCCATGTTATAAATATTTACCGTAAACATGATTGGTTTACCTAAGTTTTTAATATTACATACATTGATATACCACTAGTAAATCAATGATTACATAACGTAGAATTTGTGTCTATGTGAGATAAGCCGGTAAAAATGTATAACTACAGCAACATTGTGTTCCACTACTTCTAGAAGTTCTCAGAAGAAGCGCTATTATTTTTTAATTGAATACGAATCATAAATAATCAAACGTTTTGTGGATGCTGCACTCTGTATAGCGGAATCCTGCGCATCCTTAAAAATGTTTCCAGTGTAGATAAAGCTGTACGGCATTAGGCGTTAATATGCAAAAATAGCTCGATGTAAAAGGGAGACTACAACAGGTAACTAATATTGTTATCGATATCTAAGCACTCATGGTCGAAACTGAAAGCGAAAACAAACATATTTTATCAATTGACAAACAATACATACACATACGGCATAGGTAAGTCACAAACTCTATGGAGTTAGACAACATATTGTAAAATTTTGCACATTGCGATTTGTACTTAGATTTTAGAAGCAACAAAAGAACCGAGTGCGCATTTTTGATACCGTCGCGTCGCGTGTTCAAAAATACGACTGACCCTGCTTAACTACACAAAGTGTATTCTTGAACCAATTCCAATAATAACATATCCATATATGTACTTGTATTTACAAAATAATCATGAAAAATAGTAACATACTAGTGGATGATCGATGGTGCTAAAGGATAATCGACTAAAATCTCTCGTTCCACGAAATCAAAAGTGGCTTGACAAGTCAATCAAGGTACCAATAAAAGATGAAGTCACCAAACTTGCGTGTAATTCAACGTTTGTCACAACAAGTCAATGCTCGTATGAGGTGTGATATTATCAGTTTATCAGCAATGTTATCTTTACCTGTGATAGCGCCCGCCGTATCCAACGGTGAATAAGATCGTCTTGGAATATTTTATAAACTGACTAAAAATAAACAAATTTGATTGAGTTTAATAATATGGCGTTACATTGCTTTGTTGGAAAAGTTGTATTTCATTTTGGTAAAAAAGTAGGAGTAATGCGCATGTTTTAAATCTCAACCCTTACTTATATTGGCAAAAAATAGTTTTTCTTTAAGCAATAGTTAGATTCGATAATTACCAAAAAAGCTATTTAATTATTCCTTGAAATCATTTATAAAGAAGGTGTATACATATGCCTACGTATCATGATTCATGAAGCTTTAAAGTAAATATTCCAATGTTGCCTAATTTTGCCTAGATGCTAGTTGTTTCTATACAAAGATGATTATTATAGTAAGTACCTACATGTCGTTTCCATGGTATATCAGATAAATCCAAGTTTTACGACGTGACCTAGTGGCCATAAAGTATGTACGAATTCAAATGAGCATTCGTTACGTTTAGACTATGTTTTTCCCTTTACTCATAACGTTCCATGTAAACGGTCTAACAAAGTGCAAGCGTCATACAAAGAGTATAGATTAAACTTAAAAGCAATCGCAAATATCACGGTGAAGCTTATAGGCGCTTGCAGTTACAATGTGGCAACACATTTGAGAGAAATGTATCTTATTCTACGGCAATAGAGTTGTAATTTACTTACATAAATTTCTAGTACACCTACCCACAGAACGTGACTCATCGTCCATTGGAGCGACTGTGATCTATTGACATTAGTAAATGCACGCGTGCTGTCCTTTTGGTATCCATTAACAAATTGTTCTACTAAGTTACAAAAAGTTAAAATCATTTTTTTTTGCGTAAGATAGGATGATTCCGGTCTATTTTACTCAAGGATACTGCACCTGCCAAGTTCCAACCCAGTGGTAGAATTTTTAGAATTTTCAGAGTTTCAAGTTTCATAGATTACAATATTAGTAGGTATAGAAATAAAATCTAGAAGAGCCAAAAACATATCCTTATATAAATACAATTTTTGTACAGAAACAATCGATTGAGGTCAAAATTTGCATTTGCCACATGACATAATAGTAACGGTTGCCTCAAAAGGAAGGGTAAGGAACCAATTCAGAGCAGAATCACTTTGCGGAGGTGGCGATACCTTTGCCCAAAGACATTATAAGAGAATAGATAGACGAACAATACAAACATTTACTACACAATCCAAGTTAACCAATTTTTGCGGGGGGAATGATCAAAATAAAAACCAATCACATCGTTGCGACGCAATCATCAAAAACCAGTCACCACAATTTCAAATTCAAATAGCCAATCACATCGCTTTCCGTAAAGTGGTATCTAATATTTCTGCTAGTCAACGGCATTTTAGTAGCATGAGATCATTTGACTGCTGCGTGGTTCAAGGGGAAAGAGCGTATTGTCAATCATTGTCATTCAATATCTTTGCCTACGCGACATGATTATGAAAGAGTTTTATCCGAGGCGACTTGACTCCACAGAACTCTTCTCTATTAACACAGACACAAATATTAAAAAAAGACATTCATTCTCACGAACGTTACGTCGACATAATGAACCGTTGATTGAACTAAATTACGTATGTTTAATTATAAAGCGATGACATCTTGTTAAATATCACCCAACCAATAAAGATGTCTCATAACGATGTTAATGATTGTGTTAATGATGTTTAAATAAAGTCAAATGCATCGATTATTATGTCTATATTTCGGCATGATCAAATTTGAATCTATTTAGTTAGATCAAGATTACATCCACAGCTTGATGAAATTTTAAAGCTCATTCGAAAATGCTCTACTTTATATAACGCACTATGTATAACGCAATGAAATTTATCGATACTTTTGTGGTAATTATGTTTCGAATCGAAATTAAAGACCTCAATTCAAAATATAACAAAATACGAAGAGACAAATTAAGTAGCGTAGATGTAAACGTCGATTTTTCACTTTATCATGAAAGTGAAAAATCTATTCCAGCGATTACCTATTGAATTATGCAATGCGCAGGAAATGGAGCGTAATGACTATAGTGTTCTCGTTACCACTGAGCGTAACGCCAGTCTTATAGCAACGCGTAGGTGTAGGTGGGGTAACGTAGTGGTACATGATAATATTATTATCTCCGTGTCTTTTTTTCAATGTATGCATGAACTGCTGGCTGGACATTTTGAATGAAAGAATGAAACCAATTTCAACAATTTCATTTTTTTTTAACAAAGTTCGAATCTAGTATTGCCATGTTCAAAGATAAAGAACGGTACAGTTGGTTAGTTATCTTTACCGATAACATATCCACTACCTGCTTCGTCCGAATCAACCTTCGTTTCGAGGTTCCCAGTACTTCCATGTAATTTGTGGTTGGTTGGTGCGTCAACAACACAATTCATGTTTAGACATTTAAAAACTAATAATGAACACTTTCGATATGTAATTGTTACGAGAATTTTTACTTGGTAATTATTTAACAACTAGCGGGTTGTCCCCCGTGGTTTCACCTGGTAGATTCCTAAGTGAAAGAATTTTCAAAATTGGTTCAGTAAATCCAGAGATTACCCCCTATAACGGCAACGTCACAAACTCACAAACTTTATCTTTTTATACTATCGTCGTCTGTCAGTGGGTCGAGACCCTTTTTCTCAGGAACACGTGGAGGTTTCAGATAGAAACATGGAATAAATTAATATCAAATAGTCTGTAATCGCTCGGAATTGTGAAACTGTAGAAATAAACATCTAAGTCTACCCAATCAAAAAATATCGCAGCATATTTTGACACTCGCAAGGGAATTAAATCTTATAGGGTACTTTCCGTTGGCCTAGAATCATGAAATTTAGCGAGAAGCAATGTCATATAGCACAAGTAAAGGGAAAATCGGTACGGTGGAAATATTTTAAAATAGCGGCAGCAAGATAGCGAGGGTTATAAGATAATCAATAGAATCCAATTCGATATTTCTTTGGATTGAACACACACCACGTAAAAAATACTGAACAGATTTGGAACAAATGCGAATCGACAATTTTACATTATATAAAGATACTGGACTGACCACATGAAAACCAGTCATTGCCAGCCAAGACTGGCTAATGCCTAATACTAGCTACAGGGCTTCTAAACCTGTTGATAAGCAAGTTCAAAATGAGTACTAGTACTCTATGGCTTCTTTCGTATGCACGGTTCAAAAGCATAACACGCTTGCAGACCATTGCGCGCTCATACTTAAATGAAACCATTACTCGAATCAGGTTTCCAATGATGACCTTAGTAGAGGTGACTGGCCGATCACAAAGGATGTATAAAAAGCATTAACTTTTACTCGTATCAATTCATCTAATATAATTAATCACAGATAAAGAAAAAAAAAACGCGTCACGTAGAAAGCACCGTCAGGCGTCAAGTTAGAAAGTTATTTGAATATTCTTTTTGTTGGAATGATTAGGCAGACCTGTGGAGCTTTCAAAAGTCATAAACTTTTTTTAACCGATTTTTAGTAGGTAGGTACGATCGGTAACGGAAGTGGAGCAACAAAAGATAATACGACATACGAAAACTTATTAGAAAACAATTTTTACTTGATAATAATCATGAGGGAAAGTTACCTTCACATGGCTTTCATAATATCTCCTAGACCTTCTAATATACTTAGAGAACCAGAAATTTTTTACAGAAATTTTGCTGTTTGACAACTTTTAACATACCTACTCTCTTCCGGCCCTTCGTGATGAAACTGTTATCCGTTGCATTAGAGGGATGGTCATCTGGGGGCACGGCAGTGCCCCCGCCAAGTCGAGCAACAAAAGCGGCACGGCCGTACTATCCTTTTCTCGAAGCAATTCAGGCCATTTTCGACCCCCTATAACTTCGTTGTGGATAAAACTAGAAGCCTGAATTTTTAGTAAACAAGCAGGTATTGTATAAAGACGGTATAATTTAAATTTCATTCGATTTGAACCAGTAGTTTAGGAATTATAACTAGTCAAAGTTTCTTAATTTTGTAGGTCACTCACTCACTCACTCACTCACTGACCGATCATCAAAATTCTAAGGCACTTCTAGCAGACATAGAAGTTTGAAATTTAGAATACAATTAGTGTTTATTGTATAAATCAAGGAAAAATTAAAATATTTAGCAATTTCGGTCCAGTTTTCTAGATACACTAAGTGCATAAATAACTTTGTAATCCCATATAAATGTATGGAATTACAAAGTTATACATGCAGTTATATGTACCAACTGCACAAATAACTTTGTAATCCCATATAAATATATGAGACTAGCTGTTACCCGCGGTTTCACCCGCGTTAATTTCGGAGATCCCGCGGGAATTCAGAGATGCAAAGTAGTTAGTACCCTATATCCCTAGGTTTTCTTTACCCCTGACAACGTGCATGCAAAATTTCATGAGATTTCACCAGCGTTAATTTCGGAGATCCTTCGGGAATTCCGAGATAAAATTACCCTAATCTGAATGCTCCAACGATTTTCATGAAATTTTGTATACAGGGGATTTCGGGGGCCATAAATCGATCTAGCTAGGATTCATTTCTGGAATTCCCGCGCGAACTCTGATATCAACGCGGGTGAATTAATTATTGCATACTACACGTTGTCAAGGGTACAGGAAAGGTCATAGGGTAGTACTTTTATCTCAGAATACCCGCGGGATCTCCGAAATTAACGTGGGTTAAACCGCGGGGAACAGCTATTTAAGCCGTTGCCCAGATATTAATAAATAATAATAATAAGTGTAGCTATAGTTACCTACCTAGATATAAAGTGTAGATACATAGTTATCTAGACATAATTATGTTCAAAGGTACAATGGTCAACGGAATGAAAAAGCAAGAATGGGGCATGTGTTTATATATATTATAAAGTTGTACCAAAATCTTTCAAGTTATTAAAGTAGACTAAATTGCTCAAAGGAGGAAGACCATTTACAAAAAGAAATGAGATCCCATCAAAAACAAACTTGTAAAAAAGTCCAAGTCTCGCAACTCACTTCTTCTACAGTAAAAAGTTGTGAGATCAATGTAATACCAAGTCGGTTAATTTATTCAGTGCCTACTTAAGGGTCCTTCTGTCTAAAGTTATCATGTTATAAGCTAATCTAATAACATTTTATAGTGACCATATCAAATTTAAAAACCTTTTATGTTTTAAATAGATTGATTGGCTTGGCGATCACGTGAAAACACAATGTATCTCACAAGTAATACATATTATAATTAAATTAGATTGTTTAGAACCATAATTATGTATTACATGTGAGATATATTGTGTTTTCACGTGATCGCCAAGCCAATCAATCTATTTAAAACATAAAAGGTTTTTAAATTTGATATGGTCACTATAAAATGTTATTAGATTAGCTTATAACATGATAACTTTAGACAGAAGGACCCTTAAGTAGGCACTGAATAAATTAACCGACTTGGTATTACATTGATCTCACAACTTTTTACTGTAGAAGAAGTGAGTTGCGAGACTTGGACTTTTTTACAAGTTTGTTTTTGATGGGATTAATCATTTTCTTTGTTCACTGAACACAAGTGGTGTTCATATAAATATTTATATCGCTAAACGGTCATAGAAATGGTATGTAAAAGATATTATATTTATATTTTGATTGTAAATCACTTAACTGCGACTATGTAAGCACCTTTTTTACCTAAGCACAAATTTGGATGCTTATTCAATGAACATATTGAACTCTCGATGCATAGAGCTATCGAAGAAATTCCGTTTCAGCGGGTGTAACCGCGGAGAAAATTTATAGTTATAGCAAATCTATTTATATCTTATCTATCTAATCTAATCTTAATATATATAAATCACGTGTCACGTTGTTAGTCCGCGATGGACTCCTAAACTACTGAACGGATTTTGATAAAATTTTGTAACCATTCATAATATGGTCCAACTTAAAAGATAGGATAGTTTTTATCCCGGAATTCCCTCGGGAACTCCGGAATTAATACGGGAAACATCTAATCACCGTAAACTACTGTCAGGGGTACAAAGAAGGACACAGGAACTCCGAAATTAGCGCGGATGAAATCGCGGGGGACAGCTAGTCTTAATTTAATATATATAAATCACGTGTCACTTTGTTTGTCCGCGATGGACTCCGAAACTACTGAACGGATTTTGATAAAATTTTGTAACCATTCAGAAATGGTCCAACTTAAAAGATAGGATAATTTTTATCCCGGAATTCCCGCGGGAACTCCAGAACTCAGGGGTACAAAGAAGTAGAGTACTTAGAGGACGTAGAGTACTTTTTCCCGGAATTCCCGCGGGAACTCTGAAATTACCGCGGATGACATCGCGGGGGACAGCTAGTCTAATATATATAAATCACGTGTCACGTTGTTTGTCCGCGATGGACTCCGAAACTACTGAACGGATTATGATAAAATTTTGCAACCATTTATAATATGGTCCAACTTAAAAGATAGGATAGTTTTTATCCCGGAATTCCCTCGGGAACTGAAGGACATAGTGTACTTTTTCCCACAACCTCCGCGGGAACTCCGAAATTACCGCGGATGAAATCGCGGGAGACAGCTATAGTATGATATAAATATGAATCCCTTTTTTCCCATGATCACGGCATCAACGCCATCACGCGTGAACAGCTGGACCAACTTCACTAATTATTTTTCATTCTGTTGTTGTTAGGAAAAAGAGAATATGAAAGATGTTTGGAGTTCCTGTGGGAATTCCGAAACTCACGCGGATGAACCTCCGAAAAGGTTGGACAGATTTTGATGGGACTTTCACTCCTAATTAAATATAAAGAAGAAGTAAATTAGGCTACTTTGGATTTCTGCGGGAATTCAGAAACTCACGCGGGTGAAACCGCGGGGCAAAGCTAGTAAATAAATAAATGAAGCATGATCAAATAGCTATGGCTACACTAGACTGTAGGTGTCAATGAACTTGAAACTAAGGTTTATCATGTAGATTAACGAGTCGCGTGCGGAAACGGAGCTGAATGCAAATAGAGTAAATGCTGCGTTGTAACATTTATCATTAATAGGCACTCATTCAATCCACTAAAAGCTTCCGGCCAATGATTGGGTGAAAAATCAAATATTAAAAAATAGCTAAGTGCGATCAGTGTCATGCAAAAGAAAACTGAAATTGATATCTAATAAACTCTTTCAAAAAATAACAATTTTAGGGGTTGGCATTAGTGTAATCGTGTAATCGCGTATAAACCGTAGGGATTTCTGGGAATATAATCTTAACTCAGTTAAATTACAGAAAAAAAAAATTAAAATAGCAAACGTTTTGATAATTAGGTCCCTGATTAAAACTTGTCCAATTATAAAGACCTCTATAAGATCTTTTAAAATTTTTGCAAACATATACATATGTATAGGAAATTATACCAGACAAAGTTGCGAGGGATTTGTGTCAATGACCGGATGTTTCAAATAGGCAAAATGCAGTCTAATTCTATAGTTCAGCAGAAGGTAACAACACCTATCATGAATTGGATCATGGATGTAAAAATGTTCTCATTTGTCTATCTAAATTGGTGTAGTCTGGAGCAAGTAGGAAACCGTGGGAGGCATTCCATATAGTCTATGACGACCGACGAGAACGCCTAATAGAGGTTAAGATGTGTGCCCCCGCCTAACGAGCTACAAACTCTGTTTGACGCAACTATGTCATGCGGTATAGTTGAAGTGGTGAGGAAAATTGAGACTGAATTGATTTGACAAGAAAAGTGCGTGTAAGATCTTAATTGCGTCATATTACATTGTTATAGGTGTGGGCAGATATCCCAAAACATGGATCGACTATGACGCCATTATTAAAGAAGAAGAAGAAGACTATTCGGCGAAGATTTGTCAGCAGTGAACGTCCGTCGCCTGATATAACGATCATAATAAAGATATTATTTTAATATTATTATTTTTTATGTCATAGGGGGAAATTGGGCAAGTGGTACACCTGATGGTAAGTGATTACCTCCACCCATAAACATCTGCAACGCCAGAAGGCATGCAGGTGCGTTGCCGAGCTGGAATGGGGATGGGAACTGGCTTTCAAGTGGGGCCGCTGGAACACACCATTTGGTGCTTGGCGATAGATTTACAACTTAAAGGTACGGTAAGGTAGCCAGCCGGGCACAAGAAAGTGCCCTACCACCATGCTAGAGTTTCCTCACGATGTTTTCCTTCACCGACAGCTCAAGCTCATTGTTAGGGTTTGATCTTACACTTTGCGGTGTTTGATCCGAACGCACCAACCACTGAGTTATCATCGCTGCTAAAAAATAAAAATAATATACGAAAGACTGGATAAAATTGTTTCATCATTGCATATTGTAGCAAATATTGTCTCAGGCTGAGGTCTCAGGTTCGCAATTCCGTACTCCTTGCTTGTAAACACGGCAAATAAGAACTGACCGTAGATTCTGCTTAAAACTTTTATTTAGTTATTTATTATGTTGAAGATTCTTTAAACACAACTTTGCAAGGATATTTTGTACTGGTAAACGAAATTTCATAACTCTCTTCAGCCCAAGCTCCAATTTTTCTCCCTCATCCGCCAAAATCCACTTCTCTCCTCCTTAAATCAAATCTGACGTCCCATAACAAAATAATAATAAAAAAGGTTGATATTGTAGCAGAATGCTACAATATATAATATATCTAAAACAGACGCCGTCGACCAGCCCTAAATGTTACGCAACAAAACCGAACGTACGATTATTTTATATCTTTCGACGATGAAGAATGTAATCAAACATGTTGCTCCTGTCTGGCTATCGTCAAAACCACAGAATAGAAAATAACAGATAGAAGGGACATCAACTTATAGTTTAGTCTGAAAACGTGTCACCGGGTGATTTACGCTCACAAAACTATTCATCACGCACTAAATCATTCATTAATGTAAAGAAATGTGTTAAACGCTTTATGGTTACGTTTACTTACTTAGTCACCGTTTTCAAAATTAACAGTTTTAGGAATATTGAGGTAAATGTACTTGGGATAGCAGCAAAAGAAGTTTGCTCTAACTTCCTTTGCAACGGTACCGCGCCTGCTTCGTCTACATGTCCTCTCTAGTTAATTCATTTGCTCTGTGGTCAAAAGTATGCGTGGAGAGCTCGCACCGCACACCTATCGGATGTACCTACCTATTCTTGCGCTATTTCCATTTCAATATACCTACTTGTATTATAAACTAAACTTATGAAATGATAATTGTTTTCAACAGTCCAAATGGATCGAGTCATTCACATCATTAGTATACGCGTCTTGTTTGTTGCCACTCAATGAACGAAGCCCAATTTATGACTCATAAATAAACCGTAATGGATCAATTAGATAGGGAATGTGTACAATAGTTATTTAAGGAATCCTGTTATGTAATGTAAATTTTTATTGAACACGAAATTTGGGCCTACGTAAGCACGTTCGTGGATAATATAACATTTTGAGCGGGCGTACACGGACTGCTCGAGCAGTTAACGGCTGACCGACGTACACGGACCGCTCGAGCGGTCGGCGTTGACTGCTTGAGCAGTCGGTTTTTGACTGCTCGAGCTGTCTCTACCAACCGCTCGAGCAGTTGAATTTCTACCGCAGTCTAGTCATGGATTCTGACGAGGAAGCACTGCTTTTGCTGCTTCTGCTCAAGCGGAGACGACGGCGGCGACGTCAAAAGAGAAAATTTTGGGTTCATCCAATTTTGGAATTAAGAGAACAACATGGACAACATGCCCATGCATTGTTCTTCTTTATTTTGTCGCTGTGCTCCTTAAGCTTATAGTTCCAAATAATTTCATGTGTTTTAATTGCACTTATAAGCGCATCACTATCGCACACACCCTCCATTTTCAAAGATCAGTCGACAAATGAGGCGAGACAGAGAGACACTAGACGCCGCGAGGCCAGAAGAGAAGGGAGGGGGAGGTCGTAGAGCTGTCGACTGCTCTAGAGCCGCCGACGGCTCAAGCAGTCAGTGTATGGCTCGCGACTGCTCGCGAGCGGTCGACAGCACGATGGAATTTCATCATGTAGTTGACGGCTTGAAGCGGTCGCGACTGCTCGAGCAGTCGTGTGTACGGCAGCGAATGAATGGCTATAGTTCACCGCGCGGTCGCGGCTTCAAGCAGTCGGTCATAACTGCTTGAAGCAGTCCGTGTACGGCTGGCCTTTATATTACAAAGAAAACTATCAACTCGGTTTCGCCGGCAACTACAGTACGTGGAATGTGGTCGTGGCGGTTCT
Source organism: Zygaena filipendulae (assembly GCA_907165275.2). Classification (NCBI taxonomy): domain Eukaryota; kingdom Metazoa; phylum Arthropoda; class Insecta; order Lepidoptera; family Zygaenidae; genus Zygaena; species Zygaena filipendulae. The sequence continues at coordinate 10,013,803 of OU015659.1, forward strand.
ACATAATTGATAGAGATTAGAATAGCCGCTACTTATAGCTATATTTATAGCATAGTGCAGTTTTGTATCGCCTTCAGTGGCCTCGCCACGATTGATTAGTTTTTTGTTGAAACAGTTACTGAGTTTCTTTAGCTATCCTTTTGGTCGAAGAAGTGGTCACGCTAAGACAAAATGGCACCGTTCCATGGAGCGTCGAGCCAAAATCCTGACGTGTGATCGGAGTGAACTGGAGAATGAAGAATACAACCGAGAAAGAAATGCGATGGACTCATGAAGTCGTCCCAAAGTCCAAACAGGGTTTTTTGACAAAGTGCAGAGTATACAACAGACTGACACTGAGATTGATAATGATACGACTGACGCGCAAAGTTACTTCTCATTGACAAAATTTTAACAGTAATCGTTTCATCGACTTTGTACTCCTGAATTAAAATGACATTTTGACACATCTATTGTATGATAGTAAGTATAAGAAGCTGTAGTTTAGCTGTAGTAAATACGTTATTTAAAACCTTTAAAAACATTACTCATTAGTGACACTTGTAGTTCCCGCGATGCGAAGTACAACAGTCAACAGATAATCCGCAGGTTGGTTGGTACTATCAAATCCAAAGTCGTTTATCGGTGGAGTATCTATAGATAATGTTTTACGGTCACAGGCGAGGTAAGGCGAGGCATTTTTATTGCACTTCGTCTCAAAAGGTATTGAACGAATAGCACAAATAAAACGTTTAATGAAACCAATAACTATCTATTTGAAAAGGGTGCCTTATTTGGATCTTACTTTTTGGTCACCGCCTAAAAATTCCCTACAAGTCCTACAACACATAACTTAATTACTATATAATAATTCATTACCAAGGTTAAATAAAACTGCGAATGTACCTAAGTACTTGTTTGTTTTTACGATATTAAAAATGATAACAGATATAATTTACTACTTTTAGTGCATATTTAACAGATTTGTAAGCCTAAAAATGTATCGATCCAGTGTTACCTTTATCAGTCTCTATCTGATACCGGTTGATAACAAATGTTTATTTTCAATACGCTGTTTTTATAAAAACCGGCCAAGTGCGATTCGAACTCGCGCACGAAGGTTTCCGTACCATTATCTATATAAACAGCAAAAACATCATATCTGTTGTATGGGAGCCCCCCTTAAATATTTGTTTTATTTTATTTTCATTATTTATTTTTAACTAAATATTCTGTGTGTTCTAAATATTCAATATTTCAAGCGTCTAAATTAAATTAAAATTAAAAATCTTTATTTCTTTAAAAAGTTACAGTTAAATTACCTAAGTTTGGAGTCTCCCTTTAAGCAGCAATTGCTTGTGTTGGGAGGCTCCGCTCCTCTATATCCGATAGTGAAATAAAAAATAATTTAATTACAAATACATACAGGTTTTTATACCTATACATAGGTTCGCACATACATGTTACCTTGCGTGTGTGCGTCAATATGTATTTTTGAGTGAGTGAGTTTCTGTGTTGTGCTTAATGAAGTGAAATATAACGATATGTACCTAATAATATGTAATGATGGCCCTCCGACGCAGTCTTGGGATCGGAACCCGATTTGGCGAATGTCGGGTTCCACCACCTAACAAAAATTTGAAGGGAGGATAACAGGTCTACCTGTTGCTGTTATCAATATTGAGCAAAAACGAGCAAAAAAATCACGTTTGTTGTATGGGAACCGCCTTAAGTATTTATTTTATTCTGTTTTTTAGTATTTGTTGTTATAGCGGAATCAGAAATATATTATCTTTGAAAATTAATTGCTAACAATCACGGTTTATGAGATACAGCCTGGTGACACGTACATACAGACGGACGGACGGACGGACAACGAAGTCTTTGTATTTAGTAATAGGGTCCCGTTTTACCTTTTGGGCTAGGAACTCTAAAAAGTAAAAACTAACTGTGCCCTGCATGCGTATCTCATGCCGCATTTATTTTTGTTTTATTGCCTGTACCTACCGCTGGCGCGAGTTCGATCGAGTTCGATCCCTGCGTCAGCCGCCTGCGCTAGGGTAAACATTTATGTGATGAACATTTGAGTTTAAACCAAATCTGGGTTTTTAGTAAATTTTGCATACACGTTGTCAGCGGTACAGGGAAGGACATAGGGTACTTTTATCCCGGACTCCGCGCGGGAACTCCGAAATTACCGCGGGTGAAACCGCGGGGAAAAGCTCGTAAATATTATATAGGTATTCGAATTCAGTGACAACAAACAAGCGTAACAAATAAACAAACACAAACTCACTTTCGCATTTATAACAATATGTAGTAAGGATTAGCTTTGGCCGCTTCAACGTTTACCACTGGCATTTTTTTGCAAGCATTCAGTTAGACCTCACCACCAGTGTTATTCGGCTAATGGAATTTTACGTATGCGTGCAGTCGTGGACTTTTGGCACTAAGTGTGAACATTTTGGAATTTTGTCAGTTTGTTTGAACGCGTATCATTCTGAAACTACTGGGTGAACAAATATTCGAATAGGTGTACATAAATTTTATAAATACCAGCAGTACACATTGATGTAAAAAAATCTAATATATATAAATCACGTGTCACGTTGTTTGTCCGCGATGGACTCCGAAACTACTGAACGGATTTTGATAAAATTTTGCAACCATTTATAATATGGTCCAACTTAAAAGATAGGATGGTTTTTATCCCGGAATTCCCTCGGGAACTGAAAGACATAGAGTACTTTTTTCCCGCAACCTCCGCGGGAACTCCGAAATTACCGCGGATGAAATCGCGGGGGACAGCTAGTATACCTATATATTAAACGTCGCGTCAGTGTTGTAGAAGGAATCCCGAAGATCATGATCTGGTGCCAGCTAGTAAATAGACTATATCACGTGAAATACAAAGTTATTTTATATTTATATAGAGACCACCAATAATGATATCGAATTGGAACAAAACAATGTCCTTGAGTTCAATCTATTTAGTAACAGAACTTTAAGGCGTTGTCACAATTGGGTGTGGTGATGGCATAATAATAATACTTTATGTATCTATATATTTACCTACCTACATACTTCGAATTTATGAATAGATGGTATGAGCAAATGTGTGTTATGGTATGCGGTAGCTATGTATTGACAGTTGACACTAGCTATTTATTCCCTGCGGTTTCACCCACGGTAATATCGGAGTTCCCGCGGGAATTCCGAGTTACAATATAGTCTATGTAACTCAGGGATAATGTAGCATTCTAAAAGTAAAAAAACAATAAATAAATAAAATTAAAATAATACTTAAAGAATTTTTGGAATCGGTGCATGAGTTTTTAAGTTAAATCGTTACAAATAAACAAAAAAAATCCTCTTTATAATATTAGTAAATAGATGAATAAAGTTCATTGAGTACACTGGATATTATTTATTAGATGGTATACATAATAATATGTACAGTGGTTTGAAAACTGCAAATTTCATACTATTATTAGTCTTATTATTATAAAATCTATAGTTATAAGGCGAAAAATTGTAGAGGAAATCAATCTTGCAACTATGATGATATGATTTATGAAAGAAATCACAATATCCACAGGTTACTTATGATACTTTTTATCGAATAAATAAGAGTAATAGGAGTCCTGAAATTAATGCATGTAAGAGGCTATAAATTCAGATATCAGGATAGGACATTTTGTACTTTTCATTCCGATGCAAAGATCTCATGAGGAAATTCTCATATAGACACGGTAAAAATGGCTAATAACTCCTTAATATTTTTTTTTATTTATCTACACAATACAATAATATCATGGAGGTAAAATTTATAAGTTTATTGGTGTATAAACTTATCGCCAATTACCAGGTAATATCTGGAACTATTGAATCAATTCTAAAAATTATTTCACTGATTTAGCTACAGTACACTTGAGATAGGATACTTTTAGGGTTTCATACCTAAAATAAAAAAGGAGTAGTAAGTGAAATATAAAATAAAATCACCTATAATTTTTTTAAATGTTCAAATAGGGTATGTTGATGTGGCTCTTTACCCTTTAATACTCTTAGATATTAGAGTTGTGTATATTTTATGAAACTTATCAACTTATTATCACACTATAAATCCTCCTATGGCCATGGCCCAAATTTTCTATTGCTTTGTTCAAATTCAGGGATTGTAAAAATTTAGTGACAAACATAAATCTAATCATAGAACAAATTTTGGACGGCTGTAGTGAGATAAGATTGTAAAAATAAATATTGGCACATATAACTTATCATACACTAGTTTTTTCTAATAGGTATATAGACAATGGAGTAATTCACAACATAACATAAATTATGTTTTGTTCTTTTTCCAATTTCATTATTTATCTCGAGCTAATAGGTACTAGCTTTAGCTTACTGTGAGATCAAGTAGTTAGTTCTGTGTGTTGTGATGTGAATTATTGTTATTATTATTATTAATGTGATAATAAGGTAATCACAAACATTTTAATAAATAATCTTGTATGTTTCGTGCTAAATTGCTGAAGCTAAGAAATTCTGAATCTACCCAAAAATAGAATTAACTACTAAAGAGCTGTTCCTAAACAAACCTGAGTAATGAGGATACCATATAAATGTTGAAGGTAACAGATTTATTATGTGAATACATTTTACAAAACAAACCATAAAGCTAGTTCAGAAACTAGGTACATAGGTAGAGCATGGATACCGGTTTTCGATAATATCGGAAAACCGGAATATCGGAGCAAAAATCCGATATTGAAATACCGATACCGAATTGCAGTAATACCGGTTTTACGATATTATAGTGTCAAAAGTCAAAACGTCAGTTAAGACAATAAATTCCATTAAATTTCATTCAAGCAACGTTTCATTGTAGGTATCTGTTAGTTGTATTTCCCAAAGACTTCTGTCACCACACTTTTGCAATATTTACACAATCCAGAAAACTACCCACTTCGATTGTTGACCGGTGGAGGTCGTAGCGAGTCGCGTTATTTATTCGATATTTTCTCCACCGTTCAACAGCCATTTTGTTTTCTAAGAAAGAAGCTGGTTTTCGAGAGGTAATCGTGTTTTATCTTGGGGAACAAACTAATACTGTCATTGGCGTTACGCCATAATTACTTTAATTGCTAAAAATGCGTACATTGGCAGAATTAAATGCGAGAAATCGCGATAGATTGCCATAATTGAAGGAAAAGAAGAAGAAGAAAACTACTTCTTTGAAGTAGCTATGGAATACTTTTACAAATTAACCAACTTTGAAATGGTGGAGGCTATTTGTTCGCTCTATCGACGTTTTGAAGTCCCTTCTGCTCATAATGTTGATTTAGATAGCACTAACACTAGCATTAATGTCAGTGATGATGAAGATCATGATGATCAAGATGATCAAGATGAAGATCATCAGGTAGTTTTGAGAAAGAACAACCCACCTCCAACCCAGGGTCCTACCAACCAATCTTGGTTATACGGCCGAATCGCGGGCCGGAACGCCCCGGTCGCCCGGGACGTACCGTACCCTACACATTCTTTTTTTGCTCTGATCCTTGTCCCTAGTTGCCACTCTCCTCTTTCTGGGGCTTGACGTACACGACACGGTTACTTCGCCGCCTGCTCACACCTGCTGATCCTCCAGCGTCTTCCTCTTCTTGTGCCATCGACGCGCAAATATCTTCAGTGCCGCGAAGTTGCCCTCCGTGCTTACCAGGTCCGCAAAGTAGACCGGACCCGCCTTCGCCCTCACTACTTGCGCAAGCAACGCCCGGCGCTCCCGGGCGTACAGCCGACAATCCCAGAGCACATGATCCCGGTATTCGTCGGTGACACCGCAATAACAAAGGCCGGTCTCACTCAGGGCTAGGTCCCGCAACCCCCCTCTGAACATGCCGTGTCCAGTTAACAGCTGCGAGACAACGTAATCTGGCTCCACGAAAGTCGACTTCAGCCGCACGCTCACGTCCGGGAAGAACCGAAAGAGATCCCGACCCTTATCCACCTCGGCCCACCGCGCCTGCCATTCCTCAACTACGCCATCGAAGATCGCTCTCTTACGCCTTCGCCACTCGGCGCCAAAGAGCCCTTCCCTTGCTTCCTCCTGCCTACCAGCACGTATTACCTCCCGTTTGAGAAAGGACAGTAATAAATTTAATAAAGAAGTCTTTGAAAGAGAAAATTTCGAAACCTAGCCCTAGGAATGTGAAGGAAAATGAAGCAGGTAGTGGCGGTGGTCATGATGAGAACGATAAGCTTAAACTAATTAGGATTGAAATGGCACTTTATGAAAACGGGGATGATCAAGGCATTAATTTAGACAAGGTCTACACTCTACAGATATTTATTGACGATACCAGTTACCACCCACCAGTGTAGAGTCGGAAAGAGCTTTTTCTGCCGCTGCCAACACTTGCAATAACATAAGGTCGTCTTTAAAAGATAATAGTAGTTACGATCGATTTGCCAACAATTGACCGCTCAATCTCATCAGTTGCAGTTGCCGTCCACATCGAAGTCTTAAGAGATTACCATAGGCCAAACCAACATTATGTTTTACTGAGACCATTGTTTAGTACATTGCAAAAATTTTTTTATAAAAAAATTATTTGTACTAATCTTTGATAATAAAGTTACTTTCCTAAATTTTTTAAGGACCTGCCAGAGTATGCTCAACAGAGCAGAGTATATTTGGTTTACAAACAAACATGAATAACTGAGGAAGCAGTTAGTAGGAGAGCAAATTTGTGTAGCTGGATCAGTTTTATTTTGTACTCAATATTTTGTTTTTCAGTTTTTTTCAATTATTTTAAGTGTTTTAAGTCCATGTCGGCTTTTTTACCAGTTTTTTTTTCTTTTCATCAAAATATCGAAAAAATATCGAAATACCGGTTTTCCGATATTTTAAAAATGAATATCGTAACAATACCGGTATTACAAAAATGATCCGATAGTCCATGCTCTATACATAGGTACCTACCTAAAAATAATTTGCATCAAATATTTCATGACTAGTGGGCATAAAACAACACTTGAAAACATTGAAAACCAGATGCACATAAATTACAGCAGTAGACTATGACCTGTTACTACTGCCAATATAATGATTAGGTACCTATTAAGATGTTTTATGTGATGAAAGCAATTTTAAAGGGGATTCAAAATTATGTTAAACAAAAACTTACATAAAACTTAAAAGGCATATCACAATTAAAGAGCTCAGAATTCAGTTATATCAACAAAAGTAAAGCTCATTTTATCATCTGCAGATTTACTTTTAGAACAGTTTGTTATATTATTTAAACTTGTGCTAAACTATAAACTATTTAAAATTCTGAAATTTAATTTATTTAACATTGACATGTAAAAGACCTCACTATGACCTTTTTGGAAAAGAAAAGAATTAGCTGGAAAATTCATATTAATTGATTGTAATTTGTAACAAACCGAACAAACTGCATATTAATAGTAAAAGCAATTGTTAAATGGTAACACTCGCGAGAATTATGTATTTGTAGATATACAGGTAATAGAGCAGTTTAATCACACACAAATAACAAAAAAAATGATAATAGAAAAAGTCTAGACACATACCTTGCGGAATGCAAACAGTTCATTTTGTAGTTTTTGCCTCTCAGCGGAGGGCTGTTGGCCCTTCCCTCTTATGAACTTTAGCATCCTACCGGCCTGCAACAAAACAATCACTTAGCACAACTCACAAGCACTTATAACATACTGACAGACACAATTCTCAATCCTACCATTATAATATCATTTGAAGCACTGACGAGGCGAACACTTGTATACCCACCGGCACCGAAAAGCCGACTGGCTACAAATTACAATTTGATGCACTAGCCCGCTTCTCCAGGGCTCCATACTTACCTACCTACGCCTAGCCTCACACGATAACAGCGCGAGTTGTTCTTGAAATCACATGATAAGTATAGAAACGATAATAGTATCGATAACATTTTAAAACCAATAAGACACGGGTTTTCTAGCAAACCAGAAAGAATCAGTCGCTACGCAAGACAACGCCTGTGCGACAGGTTACGAAGCAAGAAAATAACGTATCATACACTGCATTTGTATGACTAAAATCAACAATTAATCATAGGTAATATTATCATTCTTACCTGAAGACGACAGTTTGAAGAGTTTTATTGATAAAAATCCAAATTTAGAGAAATGACAATTCACAGCAGCGTCAGAAATACATACAAATATGAATGTAAAACAAAATTTCACGAACGCGACGCGTGCAACGTATTCATTCCGATTTCCGACACACACACACTTGAAACAGTCGAAATAAAAAGTAAAAATGACGTAAGTCAGCGGCGGCATGACCGGTTTTAGGGCTGTGGATAAAATATCGATTTCTCGGAATATCGATATTATTATTTAGAAATATCGATATTTACTAATACTTTTTTGAACGATATAGCGATGTTAGATATTGAAAACAGTCGTATTTTTTAAATTAAAAACGAAGCTGCCTGACAGATATTAATGTCACTTTGTATGTATGTATGTATGTAATATATTTATTCACAAAAGGTTTTCACACTTTCATTTAGTGTTGCCAGTTGCCATTCAAAATTTAACGATGGAAAAATTTAAAACTACGATAAAGCAATAACTCTGCAATAAAGCTAACTATACAGTATTCGAATATATAAATGACAAATTCCCATGGGATTGAGCTGCCTTTAAATTTTTAATCATGTATAGATTTATGCATAAAAATGTACAATTCATTCATTCATTGTATTAAAATGTACAATTTCAAGAATGTTGAACATTGATAAATTATAATTTAAATTCTAATTGTAATTTGTTACATATTTCAAGAGTTATCATGTAACCTACGAAGTAAAAATAAATTCTGATTCAGAGTCTGATGACTCAGGTTCATTGTAATAGTGATACGTACAGTCAGTCAGTTATTATACGATATTCTACTAACTTACTGTTGTGTAAAGATATTCGGCGATACATGATTATCGTATTCGTATTCGTTTTATAACTAGTCTTAAGATTTATCATTTCGAAAAATAAATAATAATAATAATTCTTTATTTCAGATTCAAAGATCCATAGCAAAAGAGAATGCTTATTTTACAATCATTTGACTATCACTAGGTATGTATAAAGTCAGTCATTTTGTTATCCGTTCAATCACAACACTATTTTTGATTCACCAACCCTGACAACCCAGTAAACGTCAGACAGAGGGAGGTTTTGGCGGGCATTGAAGATGGCGGTTCAGTCATTTATTTTCGTGTCAATAAAAAATTGTTGAAAGTGGATTTTGTTGTGTTTATGGTGCTGTATTGGATAATAATTTTCACCATGACAGTTTTTTGTGTGCTCGAGAAGATATATATGACATTTCGAGCTGATTTCTTCGGTATCCTTATAAGTTTTTAATTTTAATTTTTTCTCGCCAAACATTTAAAATACAACATTATCGTAAACTTATTGGAAGCTCTGTCATTCTCCCAATTTATTAAAAAAAAACATTCTCCGGAAACACTTTTACCATAAATACAAATCAACTCAACAACTTTTAACACAAATAAATAGAATTTCCTTCTTAAATAATTAATGTTCACAGCCACCATTTTGTGAAAATGGAAATCATAATATTACATTAATGTCTTTATATTTTATATTTAAGACATATAAAACAATGGTCTTGATTTTCATCAAAGGCTTATCTATTTAGCATTTATGTTAAAATCGATAGGGCAATTTTAATCTTTTATCTATTTGAGTGAGACTTTATCTTTTTTTTAAAGACTTTTTGACATAAGGCAAAAAAAATTTCTTTTTTCAACATTTTCATACATATAAAATTTTATTTATTAAAACTAAATCAAAGTACTGAATTATAAACTGTGTAAACAATTTTTGGGCCAACTTACTATGGTTTTTTTAAACAAAGCCGATAAAATTAAATCGAAAAAATGTGTTGTTTTTTTATTTTTTTTTTATAGTTGATTATAACGGTAAAACCAATAGGGATGTGGACTACTTTTGAAAATCAAAATTCTAATTAGTCCGTCAGTTAGAAAATAAAAAAAACAATAGACACGTATTTTTTGCTTTTTTAAATAAATTAAAATATACAGAGATAAAGCGCATTAAAGTTTAGGGTGAGGAGGTCGTGACGTCAGTAACCCCAAAACCGCCATACAAACTGTCAGAATAGTGACGTCACGCGAAATTTTAACTCAATATATCGCCGTTATTTTTTGATTACGTAAAAAAAGAAAAAATACATGTCCAATATTTTTTAATAATCTACAAGACGGACTAAAAAATAAAAATTAGTCTACATGCCCATTACAATAATTAACATAGAAAGGTTAACTATATTATCAAAGTATCGATTTTTTTTTAAACTCCTTAATATATCGAAAATCCGATATTTAAAAAAATATCAACAGCCCTATCCTGTTTATACTTCCTGTAGAGTGTACCAGTGTAGGTACAGAATTTTTTGGCGGGAACCATAGATGGCGGTTTGGTTATTTATTTTCATGTCGATAAAAAATTGTTAAAAATGGATTTTGTTGTTTTATAAGGTGCTGTATTGGACAATAATTTTCATAGTGACGGTTTTTTATGTGCTTAAGAAGATAAATATGACATTTCAAGCTGATTTCTTCGGTTTCCTATAGGAGCTCCGAGAAAGTTTTTGCAAGCTATAAGTACCGTGGTTTGCAAGTTCAAATCGTACAACGAAGCATTTTATTAGAAAATACATTAAACTACTTTTACTTGAAACTGGCTAAATGTATTATATTATGCGAAAGTCCATAAAAAAGAAGAAAGAAATGTATGGGCATAGATAAGCAATAGTGTGTTAACCCACACTGGAGAAATTTTGAGTAAATTAAAGTTTTAAAATTATAGCGCCATTTTGTTTCAACATTTTTATGGTTAATATTTAGTTACAATTTAGAAAATGTAATAAGGTAAACACATAATTAAAAAACGTTCTCTAACTCTCAATAAATCGTTCTGAATCAATAACTTCGTTTTGTGGGTTAACATGTTATTGCTTATCGGCGTCCGTATGTCGCCATGCAACAAGTTGTGAAATAATTATTATAGCTATCTATTAGATGGTGCTTTTGTCAATCTTCCATTATTTTATTCTTCCATGATGACCACTACTTTCTACTTTCTAGAGGCAAAGGCGCTTACCACGGTCACAAAAGGTCTCAAGTCTCAAAGGCAGCACGCATGATTCGTACTAGTTAGGCAAGTAGAACAAAATAAAAGTGTATAATTGAATACTTGTATACATACATACATATATATAAGTACTTATAGGTAATCTGAATCTCAGAAACGGCTCCAACGATTTTCAAAACGTCGTTTTAATCGTGTTTTCAGGCAATGAAAAATGGAGTGTTTGGTATAGGTACTGCTTCTTTACCTAACAACAGATGGCGCTACGAGCGAAGCACGATCACCCAGGGCACGCATAATATAATACTATACTAGTACTACCAGGGGCTGTATTTTTAACAGACTTAAAAAAGGAGGAAGTTCGACTTTCGACTGCTTCGACTATTTTTTTGTTTTTTTTTTATGTTTGTTACCTCAGAACTTTTGACTGGGTGAACCGATTTTAATAATTCTCTTTTTAATTTAAAAGCTGGTGCTTCCCGTGTGGTCCCATTGTCATGAAGTCAGGATCTGATAATGGGATCTTGGAGACATCGAGGGAACTCTTCAAATATTATAGGCACACCTATAGCGATATGGTTAGGTTATATTTTAATGTAAATGTAATTTTTTTAATAATCTACAAGACGGACTAAAAAATAAAAATTAGTCAACATGCCTATTCCGTGTGCGAATAGTAATTCGAGCGATTCAAAAATTGACCTCCTGGGGGTCGATTTTTGAAATCGCTCGAATTACCCGTCTGTCTGTTTGTCTGTCCATTTGTCTGTCTGTCAAGATGCTATGGAGCTATGCAAAAATCAAACTTCTAAGTCAACGCAAATCGCAATCAAAAGATAAGCAGCATTTAGCGGCTGATGATGTCGCATAATTTGACACGCGTATGGAGATCAAAACCTATAGGGTATTTCCCGTTGATCTAGAGTCATGAAAGGCAAGAAGCATTGTCTAGCACAAGCACTAGAAAACAGATATGGCACAAGTAAAGAGAAAAATCCGAAAATCGTTAATACAAATACAACAAAGAATAAAAGTTATGGTAACTTTTTTTCTAAATCTTCGGACTCGATTGCCGTGATGGACGAACTATTTACATAGGTAGGTACCTACTAAGAAATTTGTATGCAATAAATAAATAACTCATAGTAAATCTAAGGGTCTAGTGACCTTAACACGTCGCGCTACAAAAACTGTTTTCCCACGTGCTCAAAAAACGGTTAATTAAAAAAATTATACTTTCATACAACGTGCTTTATGGCATATAATTATCTATATTTATAAGTATATAGGTAATTTTATTATAAATGAATCGCGGAAATTTAAGTGCTCGCATAACTTCCAAACGACTGCACCGAATTGGATAATTAGTTTTTTTTGTGTTCTTTATTGTCAGGACAAGGTTTGTTTAAAAGAAGTCTAGAGTTCCTGCGGGAATTCCGAAACTCACGTGGGTGAATCTCCGAAACGGTTGAACCACGGGGTTGAACCGATTTTGAAGGGGCTTTCACTGTTAATTAGCTGATGTTATAAGGAGTAAATTAGGCAACTTTGGAGTTCCTGCGGGAATTCCGACACTCACGCGGGTAAATTCGTGGGGCGCAGCTAGTAGAGAATATTAATTTCTAATATTTTGGCGTCTGGAGCATTTGGGATTGTGTTTTTAGGACGCGCTTAATGTGTGAGGAATGATGTTGGTCATAGAAAATAGAATTATTTTATTAACCTGATGAGATGTAGGTTCCAAGAATGATAAATATACCTATAAAACAGATAAATCCCGAGCTCGTTCAGTATAAGTAGGCGTACAATCTCAGAGTAATAAATATATTACGTACGTACAATATATCATATCGTTAACGCGACGTTAACGCGTTATCGTAACTGCTGTTAAAGCGAGAAAACCCTAGAAATGCCCTAGAATAACTTAGGGGATACGTTGCGGTTCCACAAAGTAGCGTGCCGTCTAGTATAGCATCGAGTTAGTTGCCATGGAAACATCGATTGACGCCACTGAGCGCATCTTGCAGCGTGCAACAAGCTATTGTCCCGGAAGAAAACGAAAGAACGATATTTCGGATTCTCCACTCTATAGGTACCTATCTAAACCCAAGGTATATCAAAATATTTATTGGAAAAAAAAAAATTTATTATTACTTTTAAAACGTTCATTTAGCCGTGTTCACTTTTTTTCTTTGAGATTTATTATTTTTTACGTGAACTATCAAGAACTTTATTATAAGTTTCGTTTAAAATTACATAATGTACAACTTATATTAACTTCATTATTATTGGGTACATATTATAGCTACATAATAATATGTAGGTATTTCAGACCACAGAGCAAACAAATTAATTAGAGAGGATATACCTATAAGCGGGGCAGGTGCGCCACCGTTACAAAAGAGGTTATTACCACAATATTGCTAAAACTGTGAATTTTGAAAACAGTGACTAATTAAAAACATAATAATAAAGCGTTTTTTTAGGTTAATGAATGTTTTAGTGCGTGATGAATAGTTTTGACTTTTGTGTGCAAAAATCACCCGGCGCCACTGGTTTTATTTTGTTTTCATACTAAACTAAGTTGATGTCCCTTCTATCTGTAATTTTCTTTTCTAAGTCTCAGACACAACCTTGAACCTTTTTTTACAATGAACTTGATAGTCCGCCTTAATTTTCAGTAACATTGAGTCACAAGTTCCCATTAACTATTGGTTGTTGACGACAAAGAATGACTCACATAATATCAATCAACTCCGTTTCGTGAATTAATAACGCAAAAGTGAATAAATTCGATTGTCACGTCGATATGGAAAAATATTTGGAATTATATTTAAACTAGCTGTCCCCCGCGATTTCATCCGCGGTAATTTCGGAGTTCCCGCGGAGGTTGCGGGAAAAAGTACTCTATGTCCTTCAGTTCCCGAGGGAATTCCGGGATAAAAACTATCCTATCTTTTAAGTTGGAGCATATTATAAATGGTTGCAAAATTTTATCAAAATCCGTTCAGTAGTTTTTGAGTCCATCGCGGACAAACAACGTGACACGTGATTTATATATATTAGATAAAAACCTTTTATTCTACGGATTGTTTCGGTGAGGTCATGTCAGATTATCTCGCTGGTAAATTAGCCAGATATCGTCGATTCAGCCGTAAACAATTATGTGCCACTCGTACCTACTGAAACAAACAACAACGGTGTTTGGGTACCTAACAAAAAACATTAGACGTACCTAAGTACCTATATTGTAAGGTACAATCACTTCCAATGAAATGAAATGCTGAAATAAATACCTATTGGTTTTCGAGCCCAACTAATTTTGTGTACGAGTAAAGTGCTGTACTGAACTTTGAAACCAAGAGTTATTTTATGTAGAGAAATAAATCAAACGAAATTGATATCTTTTTAGTGAGCTAGAAATAAAAGTTGGTGCCGAGCGAGGCTCTAAGGTTCTACGTAATTTACCTACCTACTTATAAATTATAATGTTATATTGAACTGAATGCCTGCCTGATAAACAACGTGTTAATGAATTAACCAAAAATCTAATACACCCCATTTAAAAAAATTATATACCCCATATAAAAAATGTGACTAAAATTTATGTCAAAAAAATTAATAGTTTAAAAGTTCCCATCCCCATTCCAGGTCGGCAACGCACCTGCATGCCTTCTGGTGTTGCAGATGTCTATGGGCGGCGGTAATCACTTACCATCAGGTGTACCACTTGTCCGTTTGCCCTCTACGACATTAAAAAAAAGTTTGGAGATGGCCTATCTACGGAATTTCAAGCGCTACGCCCGCGTCTACGTGTCAATGACCGATTCGATTTTTTTGCTACGGGTGGCGTACGCGCCAAGTAATCCTACTAATATTATAAATGTGAAAGTGTGGATGTTTGGATGTTTAGATGTTTGGATGTTTGTTACTCAATCACGCAAAAACGGCTGAACGGATTTGGATAAAATTTGGCATGCGCGTTTTCAGGGGTACAGAGCAGGACCTAGGTTACTTTTTATCCCGGAATTCCCGCGGGAACTCCGAAATTACCGCGGGTGAAACCGCGGGGCACAGCTAGTGTATTATAATTTAGACATGGGCTAGTAAAAATGAAAAAATATAACCTAAAAAAATTGTGCGATCGATTTGGAAGTCGATTCTGAGCAAACTACTTTCTAGTTTCCAGTCAATTCATTAATACGTTGTATAGGTACGTAGAGACCGCCAACCCTATAATATAGAATCAAACTAGGGGTAAGTATAAAGAGATAGGTACTATTTTAAAAATATATTAGAACGAAAGAAAGAAAGATAGATTTATTTGAGCAAGATGAGACACAACACAAATAAACATACAGAACAACACAATTGAAAAAAATTAATGAATAACAAAATAATGACGAATAGGCGATATTAGGTATATTTATTTATATACTGCAGAGTGCAGGATGTAAGGTTAAACGAGGGAAGTAGGTATTGAAGGAGGCTATTCGTTATTGGATTCTGTCTTAATTAACTAAAGAAAAAAAATTGTTTGCACAACTTGCCCACTATAGCCGATGAACCATATCCAAGTTACATTCTACATACATTTCTTTCTATCGCGTTTTAATTGAAGTTTAACTATGTCATTTAACATTGTTTTTTATTTATTTTTATTAGTGTACTAGCTGTTCCCCGCGGGAATTCCGAGATAAAAGTACCCTATGTCCTTCTCTGTACCCCTGACAATGTGTATGCAAAATTTCATGGTGATCGGTTGAGCCTTTAGGGCGTGATAGCGTAACAGACAGACAGACAGAGAGACAGACAGACAGACAGATTTATTTTCGCATTTATAATATTAGTAGATAGATAATATTAGTAGGTAGATATGAAAGTACAAATTGTCGAGGCTAAACTGACCTCAGAGTTTCTGAAGAGATCTTTCTGAGTCGGTTTAATGATTACTAAATTTTAAGCAAAGATTTTATAAACAAACTGCCGCACTCAGAGACGTTCATAAAATTAATGCTAATTGGCGTTTCACATTAATTTAACGAACGTCCCTGAGAGCAAAAGTTTTGCTTTTTAAATCTTTACCTACATAAAATTAAGTAATCATTAAAACGACTCTGAGTGCGGCCTTTAGTCATTATATACTTGATGTTATAGGACTAAGGATCTGTTTTATGGTGAAAGAATTCCAAAGATCGTATTTCAGTAAGAGACTGTCGTCTAAAACCGAGTGGTTATATACGGCAGAAGCGGCAAATTAAGTTTATATGATAATGATGAAATGAAAGTTAGGCGTTCATTCATCACTTTGAGAAGACCCTTACATCAAAACTTTGATAATTTATCACGATCATATTATTCTATTTTAGATAAGTGTTTCAAGAGCTAAAAGCTAGATATTTTTAATAAAATATACAAACATTATCAATCACATTATTTCTATATTTTTACATTGTCAAATCATTTTTATACATTCGTTCTAATTTTAAACTATATTATGTAGGTACCTATGTACGTTCAAGGAGTCTGTAACAATACTCCCCCTCGTTTACCTACTCCTACTGGGGTGGCAGACTCACAAGCAGAACCACTTTATTTACAGGCCTACGTAATATACCACCTTTGGTTGCTATTGCAACCATGCGCACGCGTCCATCACGTCCAGGGATGACCTCTACTATTCTACCCCTAGGCCAGATATTTCTCGGAGCACTCCTATCTACAATAAGCACTACATCGCCGACTTTGATTGAACCTCCTGCGTCCGACGTCCAACGATGACGTACTTGCAGGTTTGGAATGTACTCTCGCAGCCAGCGGGACCAGAATTTATCAGCTAACCGTTGTGAGAGCCTCCATAGTTTTCGTGTATGCAAGTCGTCATCTGAAAACTCTCCAGGCCGCGGTGAGGCATCCGAACTTCCTATCAAAAAATGGTTCGGAGTAAGTGCTTCTTCATCATCAATATCTAATGATACATGAGTGAGTGGACGACTATTTACAATATTTTCCGCTTCTAATAATAAAGTGTGAAGAACTTCCTCTTTTGGAGATATTGTTAACAACGTTGAGGATAAAGCCGTCTTCACAGATCTAACTAATCTCTCCCAAACTCCACCCATAAGTGCAGCGTCAGGCGGATTAAATGTCCATCTTACACCTTGCTCATTCACCTTCTGAGCCATATCACTAGACGACAACATCTCTTGAACAGCTTTTCGTAATTCTTTATCTGCACTCCGAAAATTTGTGCCATTATCAGAGTGAATTTGTCTAGGAAAACCACGACGAGCTGCCATTCTTCGGATAGCTAAAATAGTCGAATCAGTTGATAAAGAAGATGCCAGTTCAATATGTACTGCACGAATGCTAAAACATGTAAAAATTACACCCCAACGTTTTTCTTTTCGACGACCAATAGTGACCATCATTGGACCAAAAAGATCGATACCACAGTAAGTGAAGGGTCTACAATGATGTTGGAGTCTGTTCTCAGGAAGAGGTGCCATCATCGGCTGCACTGGTCGACTCCTCTTAGCTTTACAGACTACACATTTATTAATCATGTTCTTTACCGTAGTCCTAAGTCGAAAAATATAATAACGTTGACGTAACTCATTCACTAGTGTCTCTGCGTTATTGTGACCTAGTCTCTTATAAAAATGGTTAATAAACAATTTTGTTGCGTTATGTTTGGCATCTAAAATGATTGGTCGCCTCAGATGTAAAGGAAGATCTTTACTCGAATCTAAACGACTTTTAGTTATAAGTACACCATCTGTATTCAATTCAGGGTTCAATCCAAGTAATTTACTACATGACTTTAAATCTTCAAGTTTCTTGAGGGCAGTAATCTCAGCTTCAAACATTTCAGACTGTGCTTGCCTTAATATAATTTTTTCAGCTAGTTCTTCATAGTCAGGAGAAATAAGCAATATCACTGACTTTTTTAAACAGAATCTATTTACAAATAATAAAACATATGACATACTTCGTACAAGGCGGCGCCAATTAGAAAAACGCGTATCAAGTATAAGTTTTCGTGGTTCTTTAGAACTTGAGATTGAGAAAATGCTCTCAATTTCGGGTTCTGGATTCATTTGGGGCCATTTTTCTTCCGGGAGGCACAAAAATTCAGGACCACTAAACCACTTGTCGTTTATATTATCCTTATATCTAGTAGCTTCATCGGCAACATTAAGGGTCCTGGGTAACCATCTCCACTCCTGAGGTTTGGTTAATTCATCTATTTCTGCTAAACGATTTGAAACAAACACTCCATCCTTTTTAGGGTTTTTATTTATCCAAAACCAAACAGTCTTTGAGTCAGTCCAAAAATACCTTTTACTAATGACAAGAGACTGTTCTTTTATAACAGTTTGTCCAAGTCTTGCCCTTAAAAGTGCTGCTTGAAGTTCAAACCTGGGTATCGTTGCTGATTTCAACGGCGCTACGCGACTCCTTGCCGCAATGAAAACAACTTGTTCGTACCTACGCAAATACACCACGCAGGCATAGGCTTCTTCGGAGGCATCAA
Organism: Zygaena filipendulae; assembly: GCA_907165275.2. Taxonomy (NCBI): domain Eukaryota; kingdom Metazoa; phylum Arthropoda; class Insecta; order Lepidoptera; family Zygaenidae; genus Zygaena; species Zygaena filipendulae. The sequence goes on from OU015659.1 coordinate 10,032,536, forward strand.
CAAATACGTGTAACTGAAGATTATCCTTTTCGATAAACCCATAAAAACGTGCAATTGAAAATGTTCGCAATTTCTTTAGTTTGCGAAGCCACTGAAACCATTGCGGTGATATTACGTCATCAATTTGCTGGTCCCAACTTTTTCCACTCCGCCAAAGGTTTTGGAGAAGAATTTTACCTTTTATCATGAAGGGGCACAACAAGCCAAGTGGATCAAACACTGACATCACTACTTTTAAGATTTCTCGCTTTGTTGGTTTTCGTACACAGTCAACCACGTCTTTATTTATCTTTTTCAGGCTTAGATCGAAACCTAGAGTGTCAGAAACAGGTTTCCAATTGACACCTAAAGTCCTCTCTGCGTCTTCTGATTGTTGAAGAAGGCTGACAGATAGTTTGTCTGTATCCTTAGGCAGTACAGTAAGCCTATTTGAAACCCAGCCTCGGATATCAAATCCACCAGCTTTGTGAATCATGATAACATCATTCACCAGCTGCTCGGCCTCCTCCTCAGTATCAGCAGAATCTAAATAATCGTCAACATAATGACGGTTTTTAATGGCTTCTACAGCACGTGGATGTGACATATTAAAATCTTCAGCATTACGTCTTAGAATATAGGTTGCAGTACAAGGAGATGACTTTGCACCAAAAATCATGGAAGACATTTTATAAATACGAGGTGAGATCTTTCTATCCATACCACGCCATAGGAAACATTGCGCATTCTGATCATCTTTATTAATCTTAACCTGCATAAACATCTCACGAATATCAGCTGTGACAGCAACAGCTCTTTCTCTGAAACGCAGCAAGACTCCGATAAGAGAGTTTAAAAGATCAGGACCAGAAAGAAGTTCGGTGTTTAGTGATACGCCTTTGGTTTCAGCCTTCGCATCGTGTACAAGCCGTAGCTTGCCGGGCTTGTTAGGATTTCTAACGCCAAAATGCGGAAGGAACCACACTCGTCCTGATGGCATATCTTGACTTTCTTCGGCATAACCTTTGTCCAGCATATTCTGAACTTGCTTTGAATAATCAGTCGCGAAGTCGGCATCAGAGTCCATCATCTTCTCAATTATTTGTAGACGGTGTTCGGCATTCCGTATATTGTTGGGAAACTTCACGTCATTTTTTCGCCATAGCAGACCTGTCTCCCACCTATCTCCTATCTTCCTAGACTTAGTGTCTAAAATATCTAAAGCACGAAGTTCATCAGGAGAGTATCTTTTATCAGCTTGATATTTGATCCCAATGCTATCGAGTCGGAAGTAATCCTTCACAAGGCCATGAAGCTTGTCGTCAGTATGTTGCAAATGACAAGATACAAAGGTATTTCCGGTTAAGGATGTCGAGAAACCATGTAGAACCCATCCTAGCAGAGTTCTGGAAGCTACTGGCTCATTCTTCTTACCTTCCCTTACTTCGCGGCTTACTATGAGATGCCAGTTATCTTGACCTATTAATAGGGATGGCTTACCGTCGAACGCAGTCAAAGGAATCGCCTTAAGATGCTCAAAAGACAGCTGATCTTCAGTGACAGTATATTCAGGTAATGTTAAACTATTGACAGTACGAACTCTATCAAGTTGATGAGTTCCCTCATTCGTTCGTATTGTCAATGTTACTATTCGACTAGGCATGTCATTACTGCCACTTACAGCACCCTGAAGGTTCAGCATAGTTTCAGGTCCAGTAGCTCCAATTTGATCTGCCACTTCTTTCTCAACTAAAGTAACAGTTGAACCTTCATCTAAAAGAGCGTATGTATTTACATTACCTGCAGGACCTTCTACACAAACTGGAATAACTTTTAAATAAACCTTCTTTTTTGTAGACCATACATTCGCAGCTGTCTCTCTATCTTCTCTCTTTTCGTCAGCTTTTTCCTCTATCTTGGATCTATCCTTATGTAAGAGAGTGTGATGACCTGTCATTTTGCAATTCGAACATTTCTTTTTAGATCTACATCTGTCACGCCGATGAGTAGAACTAAGACACCTAAAACATAAGCGTCGCTTCATAACCCACTCCCAGCGCTTATCTATATGCTCAGTCTTAAATTTAGGGCAAGTCTTAATCGTGTGACTCACCTCCGAGCAAAATATACAACCCGTCTCTCCGTTTTTGGAAGAAGATACCACGCTAATCGTCTCATGTGCAGTGTCGTTACTTGTCATGAATACACTGTCACTTGGGCTTTCTTCCTCCACCGCATTAGTCGTATGAAGAGTACGCGCTTTACTTGTCGTATAACCGACCTTCATGAACTTTTGTGGCGGCTCAATCGCACCGCGCTTACAAATTTCCTGAGCTTCCGACATAAGATACTTAGCGAACAGCGGTAATTGTGGTTCGCTTGTACTCGTACCTTTAGTGTAATCTAACCAACGATAAAATAAAGGCTCAGTTAATTTTTTCAAAATTTCACTAACTAATTCTGGACTGTATAAATAACCTAAATTTCCAGCTGACTGTATAGCGGCTACACAATTATCTACTTTAGTCGCAAGTAGTATTACCTCAGATCGCATACCAGTCAGTTTAGGCACTCTCCTCATTTCTGCTATTAACCTACCTAGCACTAAGTCGGGTCTACCAAACCGCATTTCGAGAATCCTCATGACGTCGGACGCAGAAGTAGTCGCAATCAATCGGGCAGCAACAGCCTCCCACGCCTCGCCTTGAAGACACGTTTGAAGTCGGGCAAGGTTCTCCTCGTCCGAATAGCGGCCAACCCTAGACGTGATATCGTACGCATTTTTGAAACGCAACCAATCGAGTGCATCGCCTGAAAAGGTAGGTAAGCTTTTACTTGTGAGTCTGCCTATAAGTTTATCATTGTTACTGTGAGATACAATTAAAGCATTAGATAAAGAGTTAGTAAGATTTTCAAGACGCCGTCGATCGTCGCTGCGGTAATCGACCCGCGCACCGCTGCTGTCCACTACATCACGTGGCTCGTCGTGCATGTCGCGCTGCGCTGGATCGTCACCCTTCAGTTTGTCGTGGTCGACGGGTACATCAACAGGAACTTCACTGTAGGGGCGGGATTCCTCCACCCAGATTTCAGTTGTTTTCTGCGATCTCGATCTCGTCGAGCTCCTGCTGTGTAGACTTGCTAGCTCTTCGTCATGTCTGGCTTTGATCAATGCCTTTTCTGCTTCAATTTCCTTTTTCTTGAGTTCAGCTTCAATTTCTTTTTTCTTAAGTTCAGCTTCAACCCGAACCTCTCGGAGCTGAATTTCGGCAAGCTCCCTAGATGTACGGGCTTCTAATCTTTGCCGTTCGGAAGTAGCTGAACTCACTCGTGACATTTTCGTCGAAGATTTTCTTAAATTTTTCAATGCAATTCTTTTACTTCGACGCAATGACATATCACACAGAAACAATATTCACAAATTTTTCTTTCACCGACCGCTGTACATATTTTATAATCTAATAAATTGCAGTACGGCTCGAAGACCACATTGTTTCAAGAGCTAAAAGCTAGATATTTTTAATAAAATATACAAACATTATCAATCACATTATTTCTATATTTTTACATTGTCAAATCATTTTTATACATTCGTTCTAATTTTAAACTATATTATGTAGGTACCTATGTACGTTCAAGGAGTCTGTAACAATAAGGGTCTACATAATTATGGTTACGTTAATGGTATTTGTCCGTATGTGAAAATTATTGGTCGCAAAAAAGTGTAGATACAAGCTACGGTGACGATAGAAATATTTATAAATTGTATTTATATATATAAGCAGTTCCCCGCGGTTTCACCCGCGTTAATTTCAGAGTTCCCGCGGGAATTCCGGGATAAAAAGTAAGTATAAAAGTAAGTTATATTCACGCATCAACGTATAAAAATACTGCTTCAATGTACTTCCAAGTTGCTTCAAAGATCCTGATCTTTTTTATATGCAGTCTCGATCATGCCCAGATGTGTCACCATGACGACCGAATCCGTTTCTCCAGCAGGCTATTTTAAGTTCTTCTGAGGCTCACGACAGAAAGGGTAATCGTATTTATGTGTTCCAAGCAATTTAATCTCGATTAGTCTTGAGTATATTATGTAGGTACGTATTACCAGTATTATATTATGTTTATTGTGTGGTATTACTAAACAATCCCTTATAATTTTTTAAGATTCCTACTGTTAACTTGCTGTGATGCCAAATAAAGATTGTGTCTACTCGTATGTTTTATTGTTGTGAGTTTTAATATATAAAAATAACAGATCAACATAACGATGTTTAGAGAAGTTGAAAAATCAAATAAATTAAAATAAAATAAACAAATTTAGACATAGACATAGACATAATTTTATTTGGCATCACAAAATTTCTTAAAAGTAATACATGCATCAAATTTAAAATGAATCGTATATAGTTCTATACAAATTGAGAAAAAAAATTCAAACTTACTTTAAACTAGAACTAGGTAGAGTAGCCCTCAAAAAAAATATTTTGAACCAATTGTTCGAAATTGTTTATTAACAATTCAATTCAATTTCATTTATATATTTGTTTTAAACGTGGTTACCTACAATTGTACGTATACAGGTACACTAGTAGGTGCATTTGTATTTAAAAAAATATTACTCAGGTAGTACAAGCTGTTCCGAAATTCCGGGATCAAAGGAATGGAATCTTTATAGTAAAAACTAGTTGTGCTCCGCGGTTTCACCCGCGTTAATTTCAGAGTTCCCGCGGGAATTCCGGGATAAAAAGTAGTAAAAGTACCCTATGTGTTAATCTGATGTATAAGCTATATTATTGTAAAGGTTCATTTAAATCCATCCAGTAGTTTTTGCGTGAAAGAGTAACAAACATCCATCCATCCATCCATCCATACATACTTACAAACTTTCGCGTTTATAATATTAGTAGGATAGGATGAATCACCAAATGTGTTGCTAAGTGCATAACTTCCAAACGACTGCACCAAATTGGATAATTGTTTTTTGTTGTGTTCGTTATTATCAGGACAAGGTTTAACGGTGTGTTCCGGCAGCCCCCCTTGAAAGCCAGTTCCCATCCCCGTTCCAGGTCGGCAACACACCTGCACGCCTTCTGGTGTTGCAGATGTCTATGGGCGGCGGTAATCACTTACCATCAGGTGTACCACCTGCCCGTTTGCCCCTATGGCATAAAAAAAATATATATATATAAAAGAAGTTTGGAGTTCCTGTGGGAATCCCGAAACTCACGCGGGTGAATCTCCGAAACGGTTGGACCGACTTTGACGGGACTTTCACTGATAAGGAATACATTAGGCTACTTTGGAGTTCCTACGGGAATTCCAAAACTCATGCGGGTGAAACCGCGGGGCACAGCTAGTTTTGTATAAAAAGACTTGATCAGTATGTAATAATCCGGGTAATAAATTTCATTTGAAACCCTCCACATTTATAATATCAACTAGCTGCGCCCCGCGGTTTCACCCGCGTGAGTTTCGGAATTCCCGCAGGAACTCCCTTTAGGGGGATGAAAAATAGATGTTGTCCGATTCTCAGACATACTGAATATGCTGCATACAAAATTTCATGAGAATCGGTCAAGCCGTTTCGGAGGAGTATGGGAACGAACATTGTGACACGAGAATTTTATATATTAGATAGAATTCATCCAAAACCTCAAATCACTTATAATAGGTTTAACATTTCGCTTTTTGTATTGGAACATGCGTCATGCAGAGTATTGTACCTACCTACAGTTACGTGCATCCAATTTCGCCAGCTGTCTGCACGGGAAAGGCCCCATTCCCGAGCTAGAATAGAGGCCATACAAAATATCGTGTAGAGTTTTCTAAGTAAAGGGAGACTTCGTCATATTATGTGACGACGCATATGAGACGGGAAACAGGAAATATAAGTATCTAATGTTCTCTATACCTACAGCACATACCTACAGTAGGTACACAACATTATGATATTTTTAACCAACTTGAAAAAAGAAGGAGGTTGTATGTTCGGCTGTATGTATGTACCACCGACCATGTCAAACCGATACTATGATAATATTAGGTACCTACATGCAGTTTTGTCTTTTGGATTAAATCAGTATTTTGTTATTTTTCGATTTTTAGTTTTTTTTTTTGTTTTTTTATTAAAAGCCAATAAGTACAAAAAACAAAAATTCACATATTTATTTAGGTATACCTATAGTGCATTTATACCTATGTGTTTTTCGAAGATGGTTTAACTTCTTTGTTAAAGTTTTGCTTATTTTGCGAAACCATTAGTGGCAGATTCTATATCTAATTTTTAACTTACTTAATTTTTGCTAAGCCTGCTACATTTAATGTTCTAATAATTAAAAATTACCCTATATCCTTGGCAAAATTTTCTCATGGCAGTCAGTTGAGTAGTGAAGGCCTAATAAAAATAACACAAACTCACATTCTAATTTTAGGATTATGGATTGAATAGCTGAAAAAAACAACACGTTGCAGATCCTTCACGTGGCTTCGCGTCACAGCACGGAGGTTGTTTCTCCATCGCCGAGTGTCCTCACAGTCTCTCGACGGCCGGGCCGGCCAGCCTCGTTATAATCGAGTGCTCTCGGGGCGTGCGCGCCGTTTTTTCTGCATTTTCCGTTCGTTGCGACGAACAATAAATTTATTTATCATTTAAATTTAAAAATTAATTAGGTTCTCCTGCTATTTTTATTAGTATGAGTATGAACAGTAAACAATCCACATAATAGTGTAGCTAGCTTTCTAACTATCTATACTTTTATAAATTTTATTTTATTTTCGTTTATTTAGGAGAACAACAGCCACAACAAAATATAATAATTTTAGGTTTCAAGATTTCGCTAACAATTTATAATTTGTGTCTATTTATTTTGTTTTCTAGTTTAAATATAAGTAGGTACCTACCTATTTGCGCGGGGAATTCCCGGATAAATGTCCTTTTCTGGCAGCGTGTATGCACAATTGTGCACACCTACACGCACGCCTCATGATAATTGGTGAAGAAGAAATAAATAAAGGAACTTACATTGCCATAATATATATTAGAATAGTAATAATATAATGAAGTGGCAATAAAGTGCCTTATTTCACATTCTGAATATTATCTGAATTAAGAAAATATATAGATTCTTATGGATAAACATAAGCTAAAATTAAATAAAATCTGACTCCCGATAAAGTTCCCAACTTGTTAAACCTTCGACTCTGTTTCTATTAGGGATACTAAAAAGGCCTATTTCTCGGTATACTGGAACAAAACTAGTCACAAATTCGCCTCGTGTTCATCTAATTTAAGTCACGCTCGTTTGACTTTAAAGTTAGATACATGTTTGCTGTCTTTGGTAAAACTAAAAAAACCAGGTTCGACAAGTAAAAGTGAGACGAAACTCGGCACTAGCGACTCTAGCACGGCAATAAAATAATGAATCCCTATTTCGCTTGGCCACGGCATCACGCGTAAACGGCTGCGCCGATCACCATTAAATTTTGTACTAGTTGTGCCCCGCGGTTTCACCCGCGTTAATTTCTGAGTTCCCGCGAGAGTTCCGGGATGAATAATACCCTATTTGTTAATCTGATATATAAGCTATATTATTGTAAAGTTTCATTTAAATCCATCCAGTAGTTTTTGCGTGAAAGAGTAACAAACATCCATCCATCCATACATACTTACAAACTTTCGCGTTTATAATATTAGTAGGATAGGTACACTTTGTCAGGAGTTCAGAGAAGAATATAGGGTACTTTTTATCCCAGAATTCCCGCGAGAACTCCGAAATTACCGCAGAATATACCTCGGGGGACAGCTAGTTATGCATAAAAATATCTCTGCTAATATTATAGATAAAAAAAAATTTGTATGTTTGTAATGGTTTAGGTAGGCAAAATCTATTGTACTTACTTAATCGATTTTTAACAATATTAGTATCAGAGGTACAGAAAAGAACATGTGTCGAGGTAACCCCGAAATTAACGCGGTTGAAACCGCGGGAAACAGCTATCTCAATCTCAAGCACCAAAAGTATTTAGAACAGTATACATAATAATATAATTAAATATAATATTTGTATTTGAAATTGGTTTCTATGATTAATTTTATAATCAATACAATATATTTAATGCGAATCAAAATTATATAGGTACAATTGAAAACCTTGTAAAGCGCAGACCTTACCTTTTCCCAATATTCAAACGGAAAAAGGTTATAAATGGACATAGATAAGCAATAGTGTGTTAACCCACACTAGAGAAATTTTGAATAAATTGAAGTTTTAAAATTATAGCGCCATTTTGTTTCAACATTTTTATATTCAATATTTAGTTACATATTTAAACAATGTAATAAAGTAAACATATAATTAAAAAACGTTCTCTAACTCTCAATAAATCATTCTGAATCAATAACTTTGTTTTGTGGGTTAACATGTTATTGCTTATCTGCGTCCATAATATAGGTAGATACCTACACAAAGAATCTTATATTTTCCATGGCAAATGTTGTTCTTCTCACACATTCTTCAATCTTCAATACCCAAAGATGTTTCAGCGAGATTTTCTATTAAACACCCCTGTAGTGTTCCCGAACTATCCCATTTGTTTCGTGCCCAATTCTACATTAAATAGACACTGATAGCAGTGTGCGAAGTTTGCGGGTGTTGGGTGCAAAGTGCGGTGAAAGATCGCTCGCTGAACTATAGGTAATAACGTGCACTCCTGACATTGAGAAAAGAAACGTCATTAAATGAGTCTCGTCGTTTTTTAATCGTCGCTCTTTCTCTCAGACAAACCGTTCATGGATCAATGAACAATAGTACATTGTTATCCAAGGGGTGAAAGTAACTCATTTAGTGCCGAGACGGGGTTTGGCGCCCGAGCGTAGCGAGGGCGCCAATAGTTCGAGGCACTAAATAAGTTACTTTCTCCCGAGGGTAACACTGTGCTTTTCATTACGAATGCAAGGAAAGTCAAAATAAAAATAGGAATTAGCTAAAGAAAAAATGAGTGAAGATCGGATAGTCTCTTGACACTTTCCCACCTATTTCTTTTTCTTTGGCCGGCTAGCTATTCAGCCAGTATTTTTTATTTACATTGTGGCGACCTAAAAAAAATATTTTCTCTAATTATTAAGTATTAATTAAAGAAAATAAAAAAATATAAATAGGAATTAGCTTAAGAAAAAGTGAATGAATTTTATTTTAATTAATACCTACTTATACTTTACGTTATTTCAATTTTACATCGCGCTGGCTGTATAGAAAGTTGAAACATGGTTCAATAGAAATGTGAAAATAGACCTAGTTTTTTTTTAATAATTTGACAGTTGTCAGTTGAAAGTGATTCTCCCTAGGGCTGAAAAGGGCTACTTTCAACCCGCTTCTCAGGCAACTTCAGACCTACTTTCCGAGCATGAGTAATGAAATAGTACATTGTTATCCTAGGGGTGAAAGTAAGTCTTTCTCCCGAGGGTAACACTGTGCTTTTCATTACGAATGCAAGGAAAGTCAAAATAAAAATAGGAATTAGCTAAAGAAAAAATGAGTGAAGATCGGATAGTCGCTTGACACTTTCCCACCTATTTCTTTTTCTTTGGCCGGCTAGCTATTCAGCCAGTATTTTTTATTTACATTGTGGCGACCTAAAAAAAATATTATCTTTAATTATTAAGTATTAATTAAAGAAAATAAAAAAATATAAATAGGAATTAGCTTAAGAAAAAGTGAGTGAATTTTATTTTAATTAATACCTACTTAAACTTTACGTTATTTCAATTTTACATCGCGCTGGCTGTATAGAAAGTTGAAACATGGTTCAATAGAAATGTGAAAATAGACCTAGTTTTTTTTTAATAATTTGACAGTTGTCAGTTGAAAGCGATTCTCCCTAGGGCTGAAAAGGGTTACTTTCAACCCGCTACTCAGGCAACTTCAGACCTACTTTCCGAGTATGAGTAATGAAAAAATATATTCTGTTTCACCCGCGATAATTTC